>OY293414.1:14863952-16166644 GCA_958502065.1 Chrysolina americana
ACACATGCTTCAGGGAACCATTGTCCAGGGTAAAGGAGTTCCAATGGGCCCAGTAGGATTCAATAGTAGGCGGATAACTTGTTTTTTTATGTCACAACGGTCTCTTGGTCTGTCTGGATATTATTGTAATAATCATCCACTGCCGTGGTTCCAATGAACGTATAATGTTTTTTTCAAACCCAGAAAAACGGGATATGATAAAAATGTTTTATAAATCAGACGTAATACTGCGAGAACTGCAGAAAAGTATCTTCATCTATACCCAGAAATAATACAACCAGCAAAACCATTATTCAAAAAATTTAATAGAAACTTTCGTGAGTATGGTAGTTTCATAAAACCAAGAAATAAATATGGAAATCGATTAGATGAACATACGAGAAACAATATTCCAAATGCGGTAATAGACTATTTTATTAAAATATTTTCAAACTTGTCTGTTTTTCAGATTAGTATAAATTTCTCAGTTTCAACACATGAAGTTGCTTCAAATACAGGTGCGCCACAAACAAGTGTTTGGAGGGAACTCAGAAGAAATGGTCTAAAATGCTACAAAATTAATATTTGCCAAAAATTATACCCAGGTGAATCTGAACGAAAGTTGGCTTACTGTAAGTAGCCAATGAACATGTAGAAATTATTTTCTCCAATTTCTCTCAAAGGTCATATGGGCACATGAGCGCACTTATTGTGGTATGTTCAATAGAAATAAAGAGCGCATCTGGATTCAGAAGAATCCCAGAGAGATTAGAGCAGTTAGGCCACTGGTACGGTTCAGTTTGAATGACATGTATGGGCTAGAATTTGTGGAGATGAAATCCTTGGTCCTTTTGAAGATCATGTAGACATTTTGCCTTTACTAAATTTAAGTCAATATTGGTTTCAACATGACGGTGCCCCTCCACATAATAACAGAGCAGTATATGAATACCTAAAAGGAAGATTCCCAGATAGTTGGATAGGAAATAATGATCATGCGAAATGGTCAGCAAGGTCGCCTGACCTTACAGTACTTATTGACACTTTATTATGGGGAAAAACCGGGTTTATGGCCAACAAGAATTCAATAATGTTGAGGATCTTAGGGGAAGCATAATTGAACAGTGTCGGTCACTAAGAAGAAGGGATATAGCAAACGCAGTAGAAAACTTTGGACGGCGAGCACGTCTATGTAATCAGGAAGAAGGCAGACATTTTGAGCAGTGGCTTTGATATTTCAGATTTTTCTTCGTGTTGTGTTATTTCAATCGTTCATTCGTAGTTAGAGACAGATATATTCAATGAAGTTCATTAAAAACTAGTTTAATCAGATTTTATCTCGTTTCTCAATTGAAAAAACTTAAAAACACGCTTTTATAAGTAAAAAAAGTAAAAAATAATTGTTGTGATTTTTTTTCTCCGGGAAGAAAGATTTAAAAAAATAAAAACTCTTTCCGAAGAAGGCAGGAGGCGCATCCATTTTACTCATCAACGTTGCGAATTTTTTTAATTCTCTCACACAGAGTATATATTATGAGAGGCAAATTATTTAATTGTGGCAATCCTGATCAGGATAATGAGAAAAATTCAGCAAATTATTGTATTGTCACCGGTTCTTCATAAGTGTATATAGTTTCAATAAAATCTGTTAGTTTGAAGTGGGTCTAAATCGAGTGTAAAGGAGTCGGTTACATACATGCATAGAGATGAAGCTAAATAAAAGCGTGTAAAAAAATATTCTGCGTAATTATTACTGTGATAATAACAGCAGACATGACAGATAATGTGGTAACAACAAATCGACTAGTTTGATAAGTATTATTTGAAGGAATCGAAGCCAAATATAACTTTTTTTTAATGTTATGTGAAGTTGTGACATAACAAAGTATCACATATAGGTACATCATTTGAATCACAATGAAAAATTCTATATAAATTTGTAACAATTCAATAGGACGCCCATGAGAAAAAATAAAGTTTATGATGGTGGCCAAGACACGAAACGTCGGATGGTAGATCTGAAAATACCGTCATATAGCGGGGCCAAAATGGCAATGTAAATGTGTTGCTCATTTTTATATCCATCATCAACTAAGGCAAAAAATAAATAAAAATAGTTTTTCCCCGGATATACTCGGAACTTTGAAACTTTTTTAACAGCATATTGTTCATCACATAGATGCGCAAATTTGTCCCAATTTGAACATCCTTCTATCTTTTATAGTTTCAAAGATCCCAATGATGTCCTTCGAATTTTAATTACCCGGTATGATATTTCTCCATCTGAATTCAGTTAGCTCTCAAACAATAAAGAATTAGTCTCAACCTGGAAATGGTTATTGCTTCGTATACGTTTCAATTTTCTCTAGTATATTTCTCTCAAATGAAAAATGGTTCACCAACAATGTATATCTATTGAGGCATTTCTGGAATAGGATCCGCGCTAATCTAGATCGAATATTTCTCAGTCACAAAAATTGCTCAAAAATAGCACGTTTTGGTCTCTGGAGTACATGGGGTATCAATAAAATCCGCACATTCGAAAGTATATAGCCCACAAATGAGACCGGAGACCAATGATGACAGTAATATCTTGGACTCCTCAAACCGTATATTATAACAAAAATTTATGAAAATCAACTCACTTTTTTTAAATACAGCGTATTCATTGAAAAAAAAAACGCATTTTTCCAAGACGTTTGGACTGTTTCTTCTTACACCTATGCGACATTCTCAACATTGAAGAATGTTGGATGTATGACATGATCTTCCCTATACCATGTAAGAAACGAAGATTTTAAACACCCCCCTCACTGAACCACATTGTATAAAAAACTAAGTTCAATCGCTGTCAGAAAACTTACACTGGTTGGTTTAAACTGAATTGAATTGTATCTTTTGTTTCATTTCGTGGTAGATCACAAAATGAAAGAGTACTCGAGTCATGGTATTTTCAGAATAAATAGACGATTTGTCAGTTCTCGGAACTGTTGAAAATTCCGAACAGAAAGCTTCACTTTTCATATTTGACACCCTGTATCTCGAAGACCAGTCGGCCGATTTTTTATTTCAAAATCTACAACATACCCAACATTCAGAAAATTAAAGCGAGAGGATCGTGGGGGTCATTAAATTTTTTGAAGAGTAGAAAATTAATATCTGAAAATGGGTCACCTTGGTCGTGTGATAAAAATGTAATAGTTTCAGTGTTTAATCGAATTTGATGAAGGGCTGCATGCTGTACTACAGAAATAGGGTGTGAAAAAATATCTGTTGACAAAAAAATTATTTTTTCATTCAAAATCTACATATTTCCTGATATTAGACATTGTTATTTCTTAGATCTGTGTAGACATGTCATTGTTCATGATTGTATCTATTTTTGTTGTAGTCATTAGATATCATGTAGTTCAGCCTGGGCCCATAATCAAATTAATATTTCAGCAAGAACAGAGTTTTCTGAGAAATCAAAAATGAAAGAGTTTTCCATTTGCATCCATCACCATGGATGACACTGTATATTCTATTCCATGGAAATTTCTTTCAACTTAGACTAATAAAAATCCCAAGTCGAATTTGCCATTTCACTGTTGTCGAAAGAAACAATTCCAAAGTACGAACAATCGATATAAAACCTTCTGGAAATGTTTAGCCCATTTCGTCACTTTGTTCGAATTAAAAACGACAATAACGAGACAAAGAAGAGAAAATGAGGGAATTACGTTCATTTCAACAAACCCCTTGTTGGAAGCGTCTGAAATAGAAACTACTCCAAATAGAAAAAGCTTTGTTCGCGACGAGCTAGTTTATGCAGACTAAATTGTAATGAAAAATAATCTTTTTTAGTTCATGTGGACTACTGGTTCTCAACCAACCATTCATAACGGCAGTCAGCTAGACTGAGGTTTTCTTCTAGATCCTCGGATCTGAAGGGATATCGACTTGATGTGAGTTGGCAGAAACCTCAACCGGACGAATGCAGAAAGCAGTCTTGAGTCACGGTCCACTCAACATCCCTTCATATCTACATACACATGTTGATATGTGATGGTTCCGTCATGAGGCTGAGACGCATTCAAAGTTTTATAGTTTTAGCATTCGGTTTTATTATTCTAGATTTCATTTTAACACGAAACTGGCATTAGTATATTATTCTGGTCACGCCCCACGAACAATGTTCTTGATAAAATTCAAGCTACATTTTTCAATACTGTTTTGCATCCTGTTCACTCAAAACTTATTAAATAAAACTTCCATTGTGTCTACGGTTTTACCTAGCTCGTACTAATATCTCAAACACTTCTAAGGAATGCTTATAAGGCTACAACTTCACTGGTAGAACAGAATTACATCAAATGTTTATATCTTTCTCCACTTTTATTCCACACCAATGCATTAGAGTACCTACCAACCTTCCGTTATAATCATTCATGGAACAACAAACACAGTATATCGTATAAGCACTAAATACCTTAACACTTCCTGTTTTGATATCTCTGCGCCCAGCAAGTTAATACCTGATGCATTATGTTTTACATAATAATACAACTACACCTCCCCGAAATGTTCCTAAAGGTGAATCAGAAGTGTATATTCAGATTGGATTTAGGAATAATGGAGTTACTGTAACTGTAATATGTGAGCAGACACAATGAAACACTCCATGAAGACAGCATTATGTTCAGAGAATAATGTAGGTGAAGACTGAGAGATACAATTTGATACAGATTCTGAAGCAGAAGTGGAAAGCAAAAGCATCAGCTTTGTTACATATTGTCAAGAATGACGCTAATCCAAAAATTATTTCATTTGATAACAAAATCCTGTCATAATTCATATTTCATAAATTATTATCATCACCATCAGTCACGGTCGAGTTCAGCGTGGTTTGATTGATGGTGATGACAAAAACACGATGGTATGTCATTGGCACGGCTAAGAAGAAATCAACGAACTTTTCTCATTGAATGAAAATGCCAGTAACAATAACACGAGAATTGAATAAATACAAGTTGATAGAGGGTGATGAAAAAAGTCGAACAGTGGAACCCACAGTGGGTTTGCGACACTGTCGAACCTATAGCGCGGGTTTACGGCAGCAAAATTCTTCTGACAAACCCTCTCCAGAAAGATGCACTCTAGCAAGTTGATATTTGTAAAAAACCCTTGTATGTTATTTATTCTTTGTTACCTCTTGACTCGACTCTGTTGGGCAAGTAGAGAGAGAGGAGAGAAAAAAATATACTTTATTGTCGAAGCAAACATATTCTTATTGAAAAAGCTTGTGAAATATAAAAAAATATAGAATATATAAAAATAGACAGTTTTCAATTTTCACTCGAGTTCACGAACATTAATAAAATTTCAAAAATATATGTAAAAAAACAGACACTGTATAAAACAAAAAAATAAATAATTTTAAATCCGTCAAACAATTAAAATATGATACAATTGTAAATTTGCTCAGTATGTAAAATAATGGAGTTCAAATTATGCTTTCAACAATTATGCAATAGAAGAAAATATATATACATTAATATACATATTATGCCATGAAATTAATAATCACAAAGTCATCACAACGTCTCACTGTAAAATTCGTCAAAATTGTAATAGGCTTTCTTTATTAGGGCCTGTTCATTACCATTTCTGAATTTTTTATAAGTAGTCTCATTTGTCGGGTAACATGGCTTGCTTGTTTCAGGAATTCAGTGGTGTGGTATTTTTTGTAAGTCAGGCAAACAGATTCTAAAATAAAAAAGGAAGAGTTAAAATGTTTTCCCTTATGAAAAGGGGTCTACACGACGTTTGCGTTCCAACCTTGCATGAATATCTGATTGCTCGCTTCTGTAAAATAAATACTGACTGAAATAGATGTTGAGTACAGAATCCCCAAAAGGAGATACCATACCTCAAGAGAGATTCGATCTGAGAATGATAAACCATATTTGCCTTTGATAAACTCAGTTCATTTGATACAATTTTGAGTGCGTAACATCCTGAGTATTTTTATAGGGTTTGTTATGCTCTAGATAATGCGGCCTTTAAAATATACCTGTTGGAATAAAGTGAACCAGTAATAATAATCAGGGAGGTCAACTACCTTCGAAGACCTTGGTGACTTGCGACACCACTTTCCTGAGCAACTGGAGTAAAACTGGACAGGCAGACCAGAAGGGAAGAAGCATTCCCTCTGATGTCGACCGTGAGTATACTAGGCTAACCCCTCGGAATACCCAAAGACTCGTTTCCCAAAGTAAGAGGAAGATACCCCTACAACCGACACCCTCGAATAAGGGGCCAAAGGAAAAGTGGTGAGGCCGAAAATAATGATTAGCCAAATGAACAACCGCGATGACAACGGACGCTTTAAGTGGACGGATAAACTGAGGGACGGTCTACTGCTATAAGAGCAGCGAGCCCGCCCGGAGAGGATATATGGCAAGAATGCAAGCTCTGTGGTGTGAGATACACTCAGAGCATGCTGCCTTTTCCGCACAAAATCTTAGTAACTATGTATCTCATCTTCGAGGTCGACGCTATGTCAGAGCCCCTCCTCAACCAGTAGTGTCAGTCTGGCTGTAGAGGAGGCCCGCATCATACCACCAACGGAAGGCATCAGAACTCGCAAGGCGCCTTATAACACCAACCTTCTGAAACCACAACAACTGGCACGGGTGGATGCGGAAATTCACGATGTCCTTTCGGAAGAGGCTGACATCTGGCAGATCAACTCTGCCGCGTATGACGCTACTCAGACTCAATCCCAAGCGGAGAGGAGGGATACCACCCCTCTGATTGGGACGCATTCACAAGATGGAGGCTACGATCAAGTCGGCGCAACAACATGCGTCTCGTATGCAGTGTGTGGCGGCCAATAGGCCCTTCACGACCGCAGTGCAAAGAATTGCCACAAAACTAAGACGAGCTCACTAAACACTATATAAAGGCGTGCTGTTTACCATCAAACAGCACTGTCTTGATAGGATACGGATGCTGGAGGCTGCAAGAAACTCATTAGTGAGGCGGGCGGGAAGCATCGCGGAAAACATGTAGTTCCACGATAAACCTTTTCGCCGGTGGCTGATCGGGTGGAAACCTTCTGGAAGAACATTTACGATTTTTCGCAACCACTCAACGTCACATCATCTCGATGCCGGAGTAACGCATACTTACCTAGGGGTGGAACAACACCACACCCAAGAGAGAACCACTATTAAAAACTCTCTCCGCGGCAATTATCAGCATAAACTCCGACAGATCTAGTCATCAGAACTGTAGGGCAAGAACAATTTTTTGGCAACTAATATGCTTGCCATTCCGATTCTACTTAACTCCTTTGGAGTGATGAAATGGACTCAGGGAGAGCTGCCACAACTCGACAGGATGATGTTCTATCCTGGTGGTATCTAATACGTGTAATTTCATCATGACTGATAAATATAGAGGAAATAATCAGCCCTATTCCGTTAAAAATAACGTTCACCGTCATTCGCCATTTTCGTTAATTTGCTATTACCAATCATAGCAAAATAACGGAAGTGGCGAATAACGTTGACGTTATTTTTAACGGAAGTGATACAGCATAGGGCTGAATAGCTTACAATTCACACAAAAAATATATAATTGTAAAGTAATGCTTATTACAATTCTTTCGACAAACAGTGTCATCATCTGAGCTAAGGTATAAACTAAAGTGACAATAAAATCTCACCTTCTTAGACACTAGAACTTGTATAAAATTTCACTAATAACATAATTTTCAAAAATTAATCCATAAGAATGGCAGGTAATAATCTCGGTCACTAAACGGATGAACAAACTATGTCACCGAGTTGGAACCCGTCCAGCAGAAAGTCCACGTCAGAGCTGCAGCTACATTAGGAAAAGAACAAGAACATTGAAGACCTTGCTTATCCAGAAACTTCACCTTCGCTTTTCTCAAGTCAAGTGGGCTGAAGTCGGGAACCGAGGGCCTGCCAAAATGGTGTCTGCAACACAATCGTCTACCGTAGTCGCGTGATGGGTATAGAGGTCCCTGACACTAGATGCAGAGCGTGTCGTGGGGCAGCTGAGACCATAATGCATTTGCTATCAGCCTGTCCAGCTAATGCGGTGTCAGCCTATTTTCACAGGCATAACGCGGCCCTACGAGTGTTGTACTACCATCAACGACGCTCTGTGACTGAGTTCATTATGAGAATGAGAGGTGCAGAATGTATTGGAACTACACAGGCGAATACAAACCAATAAGCCTAACATAGTCCTTCTCGACAATCCAAGTAGGACGATTTTCGTCATAGAGTTTTTGGCTCCTGGAGAAATGAACATAGTCCGAGAAGAGGAAGAAAATTGGACTCAATATCGAGATCTACTCTCGAGAGCAGTGAGCTCGCTCGAGGAGGATAAATGGTGTGAAATACACCCAGAGCATGCTGCCTTTTCTGCTAAAAATCTAAGGGATTATGAATCTCATCATAGGAGCTCTGACCTCCTCAGCCGGTTGCCAAAGAAGAAAATTTGTAATACGCTTGTGCGGGTAGAATACGGCTGTTATTACTATTTACTGATTTTTGTGGTGGTGTATTCACTGTAAAAAAATCCGGAAAACCTACAGCACCACCATTATGTCCAGTATAATTGTTCAAACAAAGTATGAAAAAACGGAGGAACCCTTTCTGGCAAAAAACAAATTCTAAGTATAACTAATAAATACATAGGTAGCCACATAAAGCTATGCTTTGAATTGTGGTTGCAAAAAGAAAGGAAACGGAAAAGAAAACGAAAATAGGAAGAAAAATAACAATATATCTATAATACATATATACCAATGTAACCTACATGCATATAATTTATAGACCATAAAAATAATAATTCATAACAGTTATTTACCCATGTTATCATAACTAACAATTTTTTTATGTGCTGGCGTTATAGAACAGGATTTTAAAAAAATCTCAGATTTGAACATAGAACCAGTTTCTATTTTTTGCAGTACAGTAAAAAGAAAACAAGTCAATGAATGAGTAAGGTAAATCTTTAAACTGGAATTTAGTTCCATAAAATCAAGGTAGTTTGCTTGAAGAGAAGAAAAATAAATGTTAATTTGTCATGAATATATACACACACACACCTACTTATATACATACATAAAAGTTTCAACTGGTGACTGTAGATGTCTGTAGAAGTTTCCTTTCGTAACATATATTGTTTTTTCCATTTTTTCACAATAATCACCCATCACAACTGTGTAATGAAGTAATTATTTTTTGTATCTATGAATCGGTGTAAGTTTTCTCGAGGTATACTAAGTAACCATTGTTTTGTATATCTTTTGAACATTTCTAAAGAATAAATTTTTTTCATCTCAGTGTCTAAGGTGTTATATAATTTGGGTCCTAGGTAAGTATGGCATCTTTGTGCAATGGTTTTTTCTGGTTTTTGGTATCTTAACAGTGTTTGTTTTGTTTCTTGTATCATTATATGTGATGTTTTAATTGAGAATTGTTTATTTCTGTGTTGGAACATGAGCAGACTGTGACAGAATAACTGACGAATATCAAGTATTTTTGTCTCAGTGTATAACATGTCAGATGAAAATCGTCTTATTTTTTTGTAAATAATTTTCAACAGAAATTTTTGAATGGTCTCAAGATTTCGAATCAGAGTTTTATTTGTCCCTCCCCACGCTATGACTCCATATGATAAATTAGATTCCGCTAATGAATGGTAAATTATTTTCATTTGGTCCACTTTCAGGATATTCGTCAAATATTTGAACTTGTACAATAGGTATCTCAATTTTTTATGACATTATTGATATGCGTTTCCCACTTCAAGTGACACTCCTAAATATTTAATATTTTTTACAGATGAAAATTCAACTTGGGAAGTATAATGCAAGAATGTGAGCTTATCATATACTGGCAAATGTTTACTATACCAAATTTCGACAAAAAATATTGGGCTCTCTTGTAAGTGACAATTCTGAAATGCAAATAATCACCTTCAGTGAAACAATGACTTGTTTCAAAAACACAAATTTTCAAATGCTTTTTTGTGATTTGTTCAGACGAAATTTCCCTAAAACGACTAATATTGTATCAACAATAATTGGTAATCGTAGCTGACATGACGTAAAATGAGGTGATGATCGCCTACTTGATGAATTCTGTTTTTGAAGAACGAACAAAACACTTTATAAACAATTAATGTGCTTATGAAAACCTTTCTGTCAAATATTTGTTGATGACGGTCTCAAACTTTCAGCATATAGAATAAATTCATTTCAAATCAAAATTTTTCCAACAATAATTTCACTCGAAAAACTGACAGACAGAATTGCTTGACCTATACGGTCTTGCAAATGTTTCGAATCCCTTTTCCAAATCAATCTCTTTTTTCTACTTATTTAAAATGTGTTTCTGCTTTTAAGAAAATACACCCCACACCTGACACCAAAGCTATACTGTTAGTATGTTTGAAGGAAAAATAAGAAGAAGTAAATATAGTTAGAAAAAGACATCGAGTCGTTTGGAATTCAGCGACGACAACTAGGCAAGATTTGTAAAATATTATAAATCTCTGCAAATACGGATTTTACCATATGAGTTATCATCACACATTCGTTAACTATACAGGCTGCTTCATCGAACGAATTAAAAATTGAATTAAATCTCCCTTTTCACTTTTTTCTGACCTTTTGTATTGCACACGCTGGCAATGAATCATTCTTTATTACCCCTAAACTGCGACATCGTGTGTTTGTAAAGAATTTCTTTATCAAAAGAACCAAGGGACAATCCAGTAATGAACCAAACTTTCTGAGAAAACTTCCACAATAACAATATTCCAAGTTAACTGTCCATCTTCCAGAAAGAAGTTATGTCTGTAGCAGCCGCTTCCTTCCATTTCAGCGAAGTTTTGACAAGATTTGCAATCCGGTCGAGCCTCTAATTAAAATCCTCTCCGACGTCTGAATAACACATAGATTCTCGGCAGAGGCGGCTCTGTTCAAAATAGAGAAGAAATGATTTCACAGCGCACTTCTTGACTAGTTTGATCGATCCATTACTCTGTGAGTTTTGGGAGTTTTCAGATGAAATTCAAAGTAATTGGATTTCACAATAATCTGAATTCATTTGAAATAGTCTAGTCGTGACACCAGAGTTAATATCATAGGTCTCATTCCAGTTAAGATGATTACTTTGTCTAAATATATGGAATTCATCAATTGATTGTATTTTCACGTTATGGTGTTAAGAAGAAATTTTCATAAAAAAAAACTCAAGTCTATTTGCAGTTGGAGATTTCCAAAAGCCATGCTGTCTTTCGTACGACCACATTGTTTGTGCCTATTGATGACTGAAGTATCGTTGTGAAAATTTCCGAAAAACTATAAAACAAACAATTTATGGGAAATACACGGGGCATACAGAATCATAACGTATCGAACCCGTCTAGTATCGAATTTTCAACTAAATTGGCTACTTTTTCGTCAGCATTGACAATGTCATCAAAAATACTGATGAAATATGAGAACTTCATAAACTCAAGTCAGTCCCGTTTATGAGATATTTTCAAAAATCTGCGGTATATTACTTCTATTCCATCTTTGACATAGCATTGATTGGGATCATTATGCAGATGTATGAATCACTGAACAAACAAAAACTACATCTTCCATTATTTCACGCCATAACCAAGTAGAATTACAATAGGTTCCTGATATAAATACAGTGTGTTTCACTTCTCATAGAAAAACCCTCGTATCATCCATAGCTCTGACTGTACAAAAGGTACAAAAGGGGTCATCCTACATGATATACACTGCACGCCAATACCGATGGAACCACCTATTTTTTCAGAAAGTTATATTACTTAGGGGACAAAATTGGGCCGAAATTTCTTCGGATCGTGTGCAGGATCCCAACATTACTACCAATAAATCTGTTTTCTGAAAAATTTTCAGTCCTTAAAATTTCTAATTTGTTTCACTTTTCATGATGGGAACGCCCCCGTACCTTCCGTGATTTCCGACGTAGAACCATGAACTCTCTCAGAATCGATAGATACACTAGAAAGAAACTTACTGCAAGAAAGGGGTGAAATAGGGTAAACACGATTAGAATTCCACAATTTTGGAAAATTGTGGAATTCTGATCGTGTTTACGCTAGTGTCAAATATTATGGAATTTCATCAAGATATGACCAATTGAATCCAATATTCATATAATTGTTATTAATAATGATGGAAAACCATTGACCAATTCTTATTGTTATGAACAGTGCGGAAGTATAGCATAACTTACCATCTGTTAGAAGAGATATGTAATAAGAAAATTACTATCAAAACTATATCGAATCAAGTGTTTCAAATGAAATGCACATCCCAAGTTCAATGGAAGTAAGTACTCCATTTGTTCAATTTGATCGAAAATGCCTCCGATCAAATATTACAACCTATATGAATATCTCACCGCTGACGCCTTTGAGTTTGTTTGTAAGGGACATCTTTCCTCACCGGCAGTGTCGTACGCCGTTGTTCACAGAAGTTTGATAAAATAGAAATGATGGAAATCCAGTATCGAATGGAAACCTGAAATTATGATGGAAGAATCTCCGCATGATTTTGAGAACAGCCGATGCTCCAATTGAAATGTTTTGTCATAATTCATTCATTTTGCTCTTTTCCAATTCGCTTTCCCTTTCTCGATACTTACGACACTGGTAGCTTACCTATGAAATGACATATTTGGATTTCCAGCTTCAAATGGTCTTTTACACATTTCACAATGCTTCACCATTGCTTTATAATAAAAACTAACGATGGTTTTACACAAATTAACTCAGAATTTGCCCTTTATTCACGAAAAAAAAAACTCCAATAAGCCGAATACGAAAACACACAGAAATGTTTTGTGTTGCTCTGTCAAATATCAAATGCAGCATTGCCGTACTGACCAGTCTATATCGACAACGAAGAATATCCGTTCAGTGATGGAAATACTTTCATTTTCACATGCTCCCAACAAGCTGCAATGAACGTTTCAATCAAAAACAATCAAAAACAATTTTTATACCAGACAAAAATCAAATCGAGCTGACATGCTTATTGTATCCTTAGAAATTGTGGCAAGCCAACAATGTCATGATTTGAGGGATTACATTATGAAAAGATGTTACCTTCAGTACTAATTGAGTATTACTCATCTAGGTTGTGTTACTTGATCGGAGGAAAATGCATTCTTTGATGTTTGGAAAAGTAGCCACCTAGTTGATAGGTGCGTTTGCAGGAGAAGTGGGACAAATTATTATTATTCATAGCACTGACATTTTTCAGAAGACGATTGTACTGTGATTAGGGGATCCTGAACACGAATCTAAAGGAATTTTGGGCCAATTTTGACCCCCCATATAACTTTTCGGAAAATGGGTGGCTTTGTCGCTGCTGGCATGTAGTGTATATCACGTAGGATAATGATCAACTAATATTTCCTCCCGAATGACGCTACGACCCACAACTAAGTCAATCGCAGCGCCATCCGCATGGACAATCAAGAACTAAACTCTTCGAAAAGCACAGGAAGAGTTTACTGTGTCATTACGTACAAAGTTCGAAAATATGTGCGGGAGAGTATCACAAAAATGAAACGAATAATATCGTCGAATACTTGATTATAATCAGATATGATTATATAAATAGATGTTAGATGTGATTCATTGTTCGTAAGTGGAAGTAGTTGGTTCCTGTCACATATTTGTCAAATATTTGCCTCGTGTGTAGAGGAAAGAATTTTTTTCGAATTAGTGTGGAGTAAGTACTAAAATTTGAAAAGAGATATACATGACAATGACAAAGTTACCAGTCTGAAACAACGCATACTGCTTTCTGAATCTTATGCTGTTCATATTCTCGTAGTGGAGTACGCCAGAAGAACGTCCTATCCATTTTTGTTGATGGAAAATCATGTAATCGGGGAAAGATTGCGGAAACATTCAGGTACACTGAATGGAACTGAATGGAATCAGAAACCACATCTACATCAAAATAGTCCTGGCCTTCAAAGCTAGCTTTGATCTTTATCAAAAATATGGGATTGTACATCGAATTATAAAAATTTTGTGTTTAT
Organism: Chrysolina americana; assembly: GCA_958502065.1. Classification (NCBI taxonomy): domain Eukaryota; kingdom Metazoa; phylum Arthropoda; class Insecta; order Coleoptera; family Chrysomelidae; genus Chrysolina; species Chrysolina americana. The sequence continues at coordinate 14,878,064 of OY293414.1, forward strand.
TTCTTTGGTATTTCAACCTGAACAATGTGATCTAGATTGAATTTTCCGAAGTTTCAAGATTTTAAATCGTTTTCTGGAAGTTAAATCAACGAGAATCGTGCTACAGTATAGGTTTATATTAATGGTTTAGCAAAACTTCGGAAATTCCAAGACTGCTTGAAGAAATTCAACTCTTTCCATTCATCCTCTTCCATTATTCTTTCAAATTTATTCTTATTTGATCGGCATATTTCTCTCGAAATATATCAAACTAATTTCCTTAAAGGAAAATACTCTTTTAGCGTAGTCAGAGAAAACTGAGTCAATTTTGATAAATTATAGACTGCCTTCAATTACCTTCTTTGTTTTGATTTGGAATTATAATTTTCGTATTCCAACCTCGGAAATTGTATTCGCTTCTGTTGCTTTTTCAACCGGAAGTAATGAAAGAAATCGAGACTCTGTTTGAGATGGCGAAAAATGATTAATTTTGCCGAAGTTCTTCATCGGAAATTGAAATATACAAACGAATACTTAAGATGGAGAAAATGGATATCTGAACAGGCCAATTTGAAACCGACGTAGACTTTGATCAAGTTATCTTTGATCTTATCAATTAGGAAGAAATGACGTAATGAAGCGCTCCATAATAACGGTGATCATAGGTTCGCTGATTTTTGACACGAATAATTTTGGCGTCGTTGAAATACCCTTATTTCACACATCCTCAGGACTTGGAAAATATAAAGCAAACATCTGACAGAAAAAAAAAACTACTTTCCTGGCTGATCATTCCAACAAGTACCCCTACGATAAGAGAACCGCCATTTTAACAGTGTGATTTGGATAAAGCCTGCGGAGTTTAAAGAATAAATCTATAGAAATTTAATTCGTTTCTCTTCCTTTTTTTGGGCAATATTCTTTTAATATAAATTGAACAAAACAAATAATTTCAACAATGAAACATGAACATTGAAGATTATTCCTGTTTGTGTGAACCCGTACCTGATGGAAGAAATAATGTCCGTACTAAGAATACGATGATTCTAGAGAAAGCTACTCATATTCAACTCACAGCCTACATTAATTCTCAAAATATTCTCTCATCATGGCAGGGTTTCGAAAATCGTACTGATCAACAACCTTGCTAAACGATAATGACTTCATTGTGACTAACATGGATAAATATAACGTTAGTTCTCTAATACTATCAGACTTTTCGAAGACATTTGATAGCATAAACCACAATTTACTCTTTTCCAAATTGAAATTTCATGGATGCTTTGTAAACTCCATCAAACTAATCAATCCTTGCTTTGAAAATCGATCCCAGAGAGTATATATACATGGTAAGTGATCCTCTCTCAAGAAAGTCAAATCAGGAGTTGCCCAATGCTCAATTCTTGGCCCTCTTCTATTTCTGTTATATACTCTTGACATAATAATGAGAGTTCAATATTGTCAGATACAGGCATTTGCTGATGATACGCAGTTATTATCACAGAACAAATTCTATGATGCTTGAAATCTCGACATGAAATAAATCATAATCTCCAGACATAAAACAATCTATCCACTAATCCCAATTTGAAATTTTTGTCGCTTTATCATGGTTATTCGTAAGTTTGATCATAAATCACGCCCATTTAGTAAACTCAACAGGATATCTATGTCAACTCGCAGAAACTATAATTTTTGTAATATTGTGTATAAAATTTTCAACTCAAAGCTACCTCAAACTTTATATAATAAATTAACGAGGTCAGACTTACATTCCCTGAACCTTAGGACCAACCAGAACTTGCATTTCCCTATACATTCGTCAGTCACATTCAATAAATCGTTTTCATACTCTGCATCATCCTGTTACAACATTATCATCAAAGACCTGCTTCACTTGCCGAAACCTACGTCCAGAAAGGGACTCAAAAAAAACTTAGCTTATAACCTGTTGTCTCAAATATATAAAACTTTATGTATAGTTATTATCAGCTCTTTTCACATCTTTCAATTATTATTGTATCATGGACTTGATTTATTTGGTACTAATCAAGTTAATTGTAAGAGTAGCTTTAGCTAAACTTCGCTCTATATATAATATTTATACTTAAAATAAAGTCGATTATTATCATTATTAATAATCATATATTTGCCAATATCCACCAATATTCTACTTTGTAAGATCACTTCAACTATATCCGGATCATTTCTGATTCTCAATTCTTCATTGCCTGTTAAAAAAACAAAACAAATTTTTGATAGCATATTTCTTGATTTCCTTAATGACTTTCGCCAAAATGAGATTATTTCCTTTCTCCCAGAAGCAATCATTGATGACATTCGCCATTCCAAAGAATCATTTACTTTTCAAAACCCCAATCTATTCATGCAACGACAGGGATTTCAAAAGAAATGTTATTTTTCATTTAAATTTGAAATCGAAAAAGTAAACATTCACCGTTCGAGTGTGAAGGAATTCTCTGTGATTCGATTTATTTCACACGCCAATGTTTTCTAGACGATTTTTCTCATTCGTTTTTATTTTCAGTTCGTTGCATTTACTCACGGGCCTTATAATGTTTGGGAATGTGGGAGAAGGAATCTCCTGAACAAAAGGTTTGCTTCTTTTTGCTTTATGACAGCCTTTCAATTCGGAGTTTCCTTTTAGCTTGTATCTACGCAGTGGGATATTTTTAAGATATATCCTCTGTGGGAGATGACACAAAGTGGATTCAATAATGAAAAGGATCTCGATAAGATTCTCTCAGAAAAAAACAGAGGACAACTTTGAAGTACGAATGTTGTAATGAAAAACACTAGCAGGAATTTGTTGACCCCGAAAACTTCGCAATGCCGTTGAAAACACGTGTTCCAACTGGAGGATAAGAGTTTGACTTTCGAAAACGTGATAAATTCTTATCAAGAAAACTGATTTAGCGGATGCATGAGCATAATTTATAAACTAATGTACAATTTAAATACTTCAACTTCATGGTTGCGTGATATTCTCTATGATTAAAGTAAAGTTATGGACACAAGCCAAATATTTCTATTGTCAATTTCAAAAATGTTATACAAAAACATGGAAAAGAACAAAAACATTAATCATATGTATTTCACTAGAAACAAAAATATTAAATGTCATAATTCAAAAGCCAAAAAAACAATTAGCCAAAGTACATACACTGATTCCAAGGTTATACAATATTATACCAGAAGAAATCAAAATGTGCATAAGTATTGAAGTTTCCACACAAAAAATGGATCATGACCACTTCCAGAAGAAGAATTCACCATTTTATCAATTCCATAATTTATATCCTAGTGAATTCATGAATAAGCATACTTATTTGTGACATATTATTTTTTTATTCTAGCCTAGTTATTTTATATATATATGCAAACTTTTATGATATTTTAATGTTTGATTGTGTTGAATATTTTGTGTATTTATTTTAACATTTAAATTTAGCTGTAGTTGTTATATCACACACAAGTATGTTGCACTAGCTTGCAACATATTTTCGTGATTACTTCTATGTTCATTTACATGTTTCTTATGATATGTGATGTGATTTATATCTGTATACCCAAATAAACGTCTATTCTTAAAAGATTAGGAAAATGTGGTCCACTACTTCTTCAATTCACAAGCATGAGTACATGACAAATGACAGTTTACAATTTCTCAAAACTAGGAAATTTTTAGAATTCTTAGATGGAAAGAACCATCTGTCATACCCATTTTCAAAATGAACCACCGGCAAAACACAACAACTCTCTGAAGATTTTGTCTTAGGACTATAGATCACAAGATTTTTGAGTGATAGGCGACAAATTAAGATTTTGAGTATACGCAGTCACATAAAATTCACATTATTAGTTTATTAGTGCATGAAGTTGAAATGTAAATAATATGAATTTTAAATAATGAAACCGGTAAACCATTTCGTCTTAGCCAGAGGTTTTGAACTTTTATGAATTGTGACAATAAAATCACGCCTATACAATAAATTGTGCATTATAAAACCTGTAAATCTGCCTTTTAATAAACTGAACAATGGACAATAACAGATGAATCAAAAATCGAAAGTTTTACAGAAAATTTCGAAAATATTTATTTTCTTCACAAATATATACTTTCAACAGTTTCAACATGAGTTAGAAACATTATGTTTTCCACGACCACATGCAAAAATGAAAATTAAGTAGATTGAATTTTTTTCTATTATTTTAACAAACATAATTTCAATCTCACTCCTAAATTACTCCTTTTTTCGTTAGGAGTATGCCAGTGAGACACTCCGAAGCTCCGTTACATCCAGAAGGCACGCTGATGTCATTTGCCCAAATAACCACTCCCCATGTCAGCCATAACATGAAAAACGTCTTACTTTGACTATTTCACTCATCTTAAAATTCTCACAACTCGTGTTATCGCGATAACACCAGCTGTCTTTCAATTCTGATTAGAGGATCAGCTTCGGTCTTTTCAACGACGTAACCATGGCAACACAAAGTTTGGCAGTTCTATCAGTATTAATTGTACCTGATTGTGTCAAAATGAGTCGTTTCGGTCCAAATTCAAATCAAATTATGAAACGAAACTTTATAATATTGACAATTTTAACAACAATGAAGGATATATCTTGCTAGCAAGGATGACATTATAATTGCCAGTCTGGCAGCTTTTATTCATTGAATTGAAATGAACAAGAATATACGTTTTCCTAACTTCGTTGGTTCTTGAAATTATCTCAATAAATACAACTCGTACTCACAATACTATCGTTAATTCTGTCAGAAATCTTAAACTCGATCAAATTGCTTTGAGGTAACACCACTCGTCCTATAGCTTATTGGCTTATTGTCAGCTCTATAACTTAGCGATCAAACATGTATATGCTCAAACCAGGAAAAGGAAAAATTTCGCAACAAATATATTCGACTGAAAGTATCATAGATAAAACGCTGCAGAAGGTGGTGTGGAAACTAGTTATTCAACGAAAACATTTTGCGGCGATCGTACGCTGAAACTTTTGATTTTACAAAAAATGTTGTATGAACATAAATTGTAGAAAATTTACTCTAATTTCAATTTGTATATAGATGTTTCCATCGTAGAATGAGTCAGAAAGGAGATATCGTAAAAAAACTGGTTAAAGACGTAATTTTTTACAATATGGCGGCGCGAGCGGCAAAGATACAAGGCGGCAAAGTTGAAATTGGAAAAGAGCACATCAAAATCTAGCAAATCACTCATTTTCAAAACACTCCCGGAAAACTTTCCAGGTAAAACTACCAAATGACTGGATTAAAAGTGCATATACAGGGTTAATCAAGAAAGTATGAATTTAGAAATTTGTCATATAACAACACCCTACATGAGATATTGACCTGAAACTTGGTATTGAGGTGTTTAAAATATGCCCAAATCGGATAAGTTGTCTACTTTTTCGTGAAACAAATGCCTTATGGTTCAAAATTTCGATCCTTAAATTGAGAATAATTCATATATTTCATTTAATTTTTTAATAGAGCTCGTCGAGTATCATAACCAGAAGTCTTCATTTCTGAAAATCAGTCTATGAGTTCCAAGATAACACGGTGTTGCGGTGTCATATCGAACACACGGTATATTAAATATAAAACAAAATTGCGCAAATTGAACAATTCAATAGATAAATTAGGGTGAAATTACTGCTCATATTTGAATTCGAAGTTAGCGGCGTATATATTCCAAATGACCATAATTTACTGCAAGAATGAAAATTACAGAAAGGCCGATTTTGCGTGAAAAAGTTTGGTCCTGGTGATTGTTATATTGAAATATGTATTGTTCAGTCTCTGAAAAAAATGTCGACAAAAAGAAGTGTACTTATAATAAGAAATAAATACACAATGAAATGCAATTTAACATGCAAATAAGGAACAAATGCCAATAAGTTATACATGGTTGAATGGAAAATTTTGAGGCAAACAAATTTACAGAATGACATTAAAAAAAAAGTTAGAGTCACCTCCGAACAAACAGGTGCTTGAAAAAAATCTAATTGTGTTGAAATGAAATGCTATTATTGATTGCGTAACTCCTGTTAATTTCAAAATTGTATCACTTCAAATTAAAAAAAACTACAGGGTGCTACATGACTTCTGGTCACCTGGTATAAGCCCTGAGCAGAAAAAATTATTTTAAAATGCTTATTACAAAGAAGAAACGAGAAGTTTAGCTTGAGTGAGTACTATTTTTCTTGAAATGGTAGAGTAAAATAACAATTCCAAAAGCAGACAAATATATTAAAATGGTACAATTTTTCTAAATCTGTGAGCCATTATCAACAATATATCGTGAAAAAGTGGAATCTGTATTATATAATTAATCTGGGCGTTAATGGTAAATCCAGCCTCACGAGGTCGGACGGCTTGGAGTTCTCCAGCTCATACAAAATCTCGAAGGATAATAACAAGAACAAACGTGTTTTGATTGCATACTGTATGTTTCGACTAAACGTGAAATTCCATTTAACTAATTGGTTCGGAGTTGGAAAGAGGAGTTTCAAGTGGCAGTGCCAAATAATTACACACAAACTGACCGACCTCGTTCCAATCACAATTAGCACCTTATCTGGCGAAGTATGTTTCCAAATGGAGGCATAACACGGAAATGGCTGATTGCGCGGTGCTACAAACTCGACGTAATTGTTATGGTTATTATTCTGTCCTGTAATAATTAGGTACTCGAGAAAAAGAGTTGTTCTGTTGCTTAGAGTGGAATGAAATTGTATTCTGTATCGTCGACATTGTTCTAAAACATCTTGAACAAAATGATAGCAGAAAATTCAAATCAACTAATCGAAGAATCTGCAAGGTTTGACATTTGTAAATAATTATAATCAACATACATTTGCTGACATTCTTAATACCCAAATGAGATATGGAATAGGGAGGGGAAATTGAAAAAGAGGACAGAATTTCATTAAATTTTCATTTTTTCTTTCAATTCAATGGTTGTAAGAATCCGTTATGGTAGTGAACGTGCCGGAAAGTAAAACTGGTATATCGAAGAAATTTACAGTTGTGGATGGAAAAGAGTTCTTCGCTTTGCCTTTATTAAGACTTTATATGTCTTTGCGTCCTGTAATTAGGATTGCCAAACCCATCTTCCTATACGGGACATTGCCTTCGTCGAACTTCTGCTTCTGCCCTGGCTGATGCAGTAGCAACTATGACTAACTTTGAAAGACGCGGAGGTTGGAAAAGTTCCACGGCGAGGAGGGGTATTTGGAGGATAGCATCGAATTGAGAAATAAAAGGGCGCGTATGTTGTCTAAATTGCTATTAGAAGAGGCAGTTACCTCAATAGTAGTGAACAGAAGCTCCAGCCATACAGAAGAAGATATTGTTTCCAGCGGCGGAAGTAATTCTCAGGGCACATTTCAAAATTGTGAATTTATTATTTGGAAGGACGTGAATGAAAGAAGTATGGATCAGTTTTCATTTCATAAATATATACACATACATGTCTACAACTTTTAATTATGTCTATAATGTATCTATTTTATTTACAATTTGTTGAAACCTACACACAGATATATGTATATCTAGATATATATGTATCTCGTAGGTATGTCTCTTTATTCATACACCTAAGTTATAAACTGATGACTCTTTGTGAAATTACCTTGTGTAATAAATTATTATTATTATTATTATTATTATTACATATATTAGCATTTCCTAAGTTATTTTTACTTGTGAAAGGTAGAGGGAATTATAGAATCTAATATAATGTCCCAAGGGAATTATTACCATTTTTATTGATAGCGTAACTATGACGATATAGCTCAATAATATCCCGTTCAGAAATAAATAGCTATTTATGTACCAAGTGCGTTATATAGATCCTAACGCATTGAGGGTAACATTCACCCAAGGGCCTTTGGCCCAAGTGATGGATGTTGCCCGATGGACGTTACGATCTAGTGGTGCATACAAGATTTTATTTTCACCAAAAATATTATCTTAAACGACGTTGTTTACTTCATAAATTGCTTCTCACAGTATTTACTGTATTCTGGTCGGCAACTGAGCACAAGTGAGCTTCTATGCCATTGCTATGATTATTTTTTGACAATTCTTGCAACCAATCGAAACCATCAATTCAAAGCATCCATGTATCATGAGGTGGTCGGTGGATCAGCGGTCTAATGCACAGGCCGTTCGAAACTCCAGCATAGCGATAGTCGGTTCGAATCCGATGTAGGTACGAGAATTTTTCTCAACTACTTTATATCGGATCGATAGGCGGCCGGATGCCTTGTTGAAAAGCAAGTGTATTGTGAGTTGTCTAGATGCCAATCTCGTCTAGTGCTAGCTTGGAGTGCACACCGACCACACGAGGTGGTGCTGTAGGTTTTCCGGGTTTTTCTACATCTGAAAAGTGAATACATCACCTTAAACATCACTAAGTCGCCCCGGAGCGCCACGGCAAATAATAATAATAGCCGTCCTCTACCCGCACAGGCTATGCCTTTGGGTACACTCAACGAGTGTTTATGAAGAAGTATTATTATTATTATTATTATTATTATTATTAAAGCATCCATGTACGTTCAGGCCATTCACAGCATTATTATAGTGGGAATTTTCTACCTTGAAAATTGCCGCGGGAATTTTTTGTGGTATTCTGTTTTTATTATGTGACAACTGATACTTTTGATCTGACGTCTGTCATCAGTTTGCATCAAAAGTGAAAAATGATTCGAAAACGGTTTAGTACATCACCATTCGATGAAATTTTAAGAAAATCAACGAAAATGCATGTAACAATACTATTTTGAGTAACGTGTTAATTTGAAAACAGTTTCAATTGATAACCTAGGGTCAGAGAGAAAGCAATAGCTTTCAATCCAACAGAACAAAACAATGTTACGGAATCCTCAAGCCAAGGACAAAACACCCATAATAATTGTATATTTCATGATGAGGACTTCAAATTCCAAACTTCATTCTGTTTATAGTTTTTCAAGTAAATTGTTGAAATGAATATGTTGTATGTATAGAGAATAGGTCTATGATTGGAGCATCAAAAAATAATCTATTGAATACCACACGAGAGTTCGATAAAGTAGAAATTAATTCTCCAGACTCTTTCTCAAACTTTAAGTTTTCGAAAGATCTGTCAAATTATTTTCACTTTATTCTCACTCTCTTGTGATATTACAACTAAAAACATTTGTTGAGCACTTTTTCACGTAGAATTCAATGGAGTAAGTAACTCACTTTTCCAAATAAGATATCCATCGTTATTGATGGAAAAATATATTTTTTCAACGAAACATGCTATATATTTCATGCATATTTCAATAGAGCTTAAAATTACCTTTCCAAAAATGTAGAACACTTGATGTTTTGCTTGAGTCATTTCTGAAATACAGAGCTTTTAGGTTTTTTCATGTAGACTCTAAAACGCACACTTTGAACAAGTAGGCTTTGGACGACGCGGCGGTAAACAGAAAAAAATTGTACAGTAGAAGCTATCAAATGTTGAGAAAGCTTTGATAGAAAACAAGTTGTAGTTGTTAGACATTGTACGAGTTCCTCAGGGATCAATTTTGGGTCCTTTGTTATTTATACTATTCGTAAATGATATAAGAGAGGTTTGTGAAACCCCCGATTTGACAGTGGCATATGCGGATGATACTAATTTCTCCAAATTTTTTCTCAAACTTATTGCCTGGCAATAAGTTTTCGAAAAATCTGTCAAATTATATTCACTTTATTCTCACTCTCTTGTGATATTACAATTGAAAACATTGAAGAGGTTGCTAAGGGTTGTTCATTTGATAAAATGACGCTGCATTTTTGTTAGAATTGACAAGCTTGTTAGTGGAGGAAACTAAATACGGTTGTGTTCTTAATAATTATGGAGATCCCACAGAATCGCTTAAAGCTGAAAAAGCGTTAGGAAATTTGCTGCCTGTGAAATCCAAATACTTATACGAGAAGGAGTATGACCATTTTTTGAAATGGAAAGATGAAAACAGAGTGAATACCGTAAATGAAACTGTCTTAATGGCATACTTTCAGGAACTGGTGAGTTTATCTCATGAAAAATATTAATACTTCTTTCTTATTTTACATTATTTTAGTCTGAAAAATACAGGCCGTTTCTTTTATCATGTGGTAACATCGCTATATTCTAAACCGTAATAGATACAAAGACGATTAAATGGGAAAAAATGTAACTATTGTGGTGAGCAGTACATTGGTCAGAGAAAATCTACGGGGACTCTCGCCCTTCCCGACTTATACAGGGAAAACTAAAAATGCTGTTTTCGGTTTTTTGCGAATAGAATGGTTATTTCAGAAAATATAAAAAAATTAAAGAAGAAAGTTTTATTGTATTCAAAATGTACTAGAACTACGTAATGAAATATTTTTAATTGAACGTAAAAAACCGAAAACAGCATTTTCAGTTTTCCCTGTATAAGTTGGGAAGGGCGAGAATCTCCGTAAATTTTTTATGACCAATTTACTGCTCACCACAATAGTTACCTTTTTTCCCATTTAATTGTCTTTGTATCTATTACGGTTTAGAATATAGCAATGTTACCACATGATAAAAGAAACGACCTGTATAGTGCAAATAGTCTATGGGCCAAATACTCACAGCTAAAATCGACATTGATTGTTAAAGAAAACATTAATATATCAGCATTCAATCAACTGATGGCCATTCTGAAAGTTGATTGAAAGGGATACATTCCCAAAAAATCAAAGGTGTTGGAAGGTGGAGAAGTATTACTTTTCATAAGAAAAGCTTTAGATGATATTTTTCTGCCACATAAAGTTGTTCTAGTAATGGGCGTATTTGGAGGCTTAAAACTTGATGAAATGATCAAGATGACAATTAATGACATTGAAGACAGAGGAGCCGTTTGACAGATCAAGGTACCAGAAACCAAGACCTGCACCTCAAAAAGTTTCCCCATTGTTGAAGAAAGCGAAATAGGAGCCTTGAACTTAGTTAAAAAGTACATTGCACTTCGACCAAAAGGATGTAAACAACGTAGGTTTTTTTTAACCTACAGAAATAATAAATGCATTGAGTTACCTGTAGGTCAAATTACTATAGGAAGTGTTCCTTCTATCATAGGGAAATACCTTAGTTTGGAAAACCCGAAAGGTTACACCGGACATTGTCTACGCCAAACGTCGTCAACACTTCTTGTTCAAGGTGGTGCTTCCTTTGAAACACTAATATTACATGGAAAATGGAAGAGTAGTACGGTAGCGGAGAGCTATATTGAAGAAAGTATCTCCTCGAAGAACAAAATTGCTACAATGTCAGCCCATTCCGTTTCCGAAAAAGAAAATGTTAACGTTCCGAACGAAACCGAATGCACATTGAGGATTTCATCATCGGTCAACTCACAGAACTTCAAACTTGGTACTAATTTTGAAAATTGTAATTTCTATTTGAGGGAAAATAATTAGTCCTCTTTTATGTACAGTTATAAATAAAACTTTTCTGAGTAATTAATTTATTGAACTACAGAAAATAACATTTAGCGGGCGTTATGATTCATAATGCCCTCCAAAAAGCTCCGGACGTTATGGGTCTGTTAATAGTAACTGTTGCCAAGGTATTATAAAGCACTAATGGGCAAGTTAAAAATAAAGTATATAACGAAATGAGCCGGTTACAATGTAGGTTTATCCAAAATCAGTTGTCCCCTAAAATTCATACTCGTTGTTCGATGGGCAGAACGAGTGAATGTCAACTGTCAGTGTGACAGCGATCCATGTCTATTTCTCTGAAATACTTGGTGAGCCTATTTGTAAATCGGACCAGTACCATCAGTCCGCTCCAATGATTTATTAATTCATTGCTCTCTTTCATTAAAACGTAATTCATTAGTGGACGCTGTAATACTGATTGAGACCGGTCACTGGACGGGTAATTATTGAGCGATGCCAGTCGAATCCTCCACATTCCGACATAACAATTTAATTGCATCGGAGCGAATGGAATCGACATGTTGACAAAGAGCGACATCTATGTGACATCCAAATGCATTGAATGCGTAATTAGATAATATTATTTGCCTTGTTTGTTCGAGGGGATATCATAGTTATCGATACGGTATACCGCAAAATCCTGCGTTCTTCCGTGTTGAAAAAAACAGTTCAATCCATGTCATTGAAGTCATCAAACGTTTCTCAAAATTGATTTCGGATAAAAAGGTCCATTTTTTCCACTATAAGGCACCCAGAACTATCTCAATGATTTTTTTATATATAAAGAATGACGATACTCGCGGAAGTAATGACTGAATAACTGATAAAGAAAAATGGATTATTTAATCCATCCTTCTACAAATAACTCTCTGCAATAGGTATTTTTATCAGCAAGTATCCATCAGAAACAAGTAAGTTCCCCTACGACCGTTGAATTGTATCTGTTCGATTCTTGGTAAAGTTTTATACAAGAACTTCTTTGCAATGAACTCTAAACCTCACAACTGACATTATTTTTCGTTTTAAATAGCTTCATGGCTCTTGTCAATAATCACTGTTGAACTATTTTCCGCTGATCAAATCAATTTTTTCCTCTTTACGGATGGAGCACATATTTCCAAAAACTGGCTATTTAACAGATGTATTCTGAAAAATCCATATGTTGTCGTAACAGTTAATCAAGGTCGCTTTTGATTAAATGTATCTTTGTTAGACTGTGACAATCTGCCATAGCAACTCAATTTGGGTAGTCACAGTCAAACAATCATTCATACTGAATACCACTTCTAGCTCATTATGGAATCGAGTAAAAATTTTTCAAAATTTCGCCGTACTTTTGTCTTTATTCGAAAAATTAGTTGTTGGAGCGTTTGGATTACTCTGTATATTCATTTTCTGTCGTATTACTATGGTAGCAACAATTTTGATACAGAGAATTTTATGATTTTTGTTATAAGAATTTTGATGAATGTCCTTACAACTTTTCACATTAAAAATCAGCAAATATACAGTCCACTTTGAATCAATTATAATATCCAAAACATTGGTCAATTCGAACCGGATTATTGAGTAATATTCCAATAATTGATCAGGAAATTCAATATCTAAATAAATATTGTCAAAGTTAGTCGTCAAGTGTTGCAGTAGCAGATAATCCGATGGGTTGGAGCAGTGAAACAGAAGTTAAGGTCGTATTCCTCTCGTATTCTGCCTATTTTGAATATTTTGAATAATTTTCACTTGACATTTCGTTTTGACATTGACTATTTTCTCAGCTTTGATTGCTTTTCACGATGGCGGACGCTTTGAAATCGAGACGAGGTCAGATCAAGGGTAAAATAACGCGACTCAAAACTTATTACGATAGTTTAGATCTTAAAAACTTGAACGAAAATATTATCACATAACTATCTCTCAGACTAGAGAAGACTGAGAGTTGTTGGGATGAATTTGACGCCATTCAATCGGAGAAAAAATTATTTCCTTCGGCTGATGACGGCGACGCCGACGTGAGAAATCAATTCAAAAATTCATATTTTGACATTGTTACTGAAATAAAGAAATTATGTAATGATTTCCATCATAATAAGGACTCAAATAGTGTGATATATACAGTGTGGCACACTTAAGATGAAGACACCCCTGTATTTTAGTCATTTGATTTTCGGTACAGACGTAGACCTTCATGGGCCGCACTTTTCGCAATACCCAGCCCGAGTGGCAGCCTTAAACCCAGCCTACTGCGATCCCGCGAAAAGGGCAAATTCTCGATATTTTGCGTCGCGTTGGAGATACCGAAAAAAGTTATTCGAAAAAGTTGCTTAGAAATCGATTTTGACCCTACATACCGAATTTCAACGCAAAATTCGAATTTTGTTTTTTTTGTAATTAAATTAAAGTCCGATTTTCAATTAATGATTCTGAATAAGAAGCTACAGAAATGATAAAATAGTCAAAATCAATTAAATTAACGTATTGAAATAAATAAAATTGAAAATTATTATTTTATCAAATGTAAGTTAATCGAATTTAGTCTTCTTTACTAGCCTGTCTCTAATTTTGAGGATTTTTTCAATTTTCTGTTGAATATGATTGGTTGCGAATGATACCATTTGCCTAATTTTGGATGGAAAATCGTCATTCTCAATGTTTCGAACAAGTCTCATATTTTGTGTTTCAACAGTTTTCAATTTGGGCTAGAGCGTCATGAAAACAAATAAACTAGTTATACCAAACGTCAGTTTGAAAGTAAATGCGTCAAAAACAGTAACAAAATGCCCATTGAACGTCTTAATTTACGAGAAAAAATTTAAATAATAAGGTTATTTGGTGATGGTGCTCGAAGTAGCAGACAAGTTTCAACAGAAGACATCCGCAACGAAATCGTATTCGACATGGAACGGCAGCCTCCGTCAATAAACTTTTTATTCAAACCGGAAGTGTATTAAAGTATCGTCCAGCTATTGACAATCCACATCGAAATCGAAGGTACCATGATGATGATGATATCTTAGCTTCACTTCGTGCCAATCCCAAAATTAGTTTGCGTGAAAGGTCTGAGCTATTAAATTTGAGTAGAGAGAAAATCAGAAGATGTCTCGTTCGTCATAAAATCAAACCTTTTAAACCAAAGTTCTTGCACACATTGAAAGAAGGTGACGAATATAAACGATTAGATTACTGCTATTGGGCCCAAGGAAATTTTTCAAATTATAGATATTTCCTGAGAAAAATTTTGTCCACTGATGAGGCTATGTTCACTACCAATGGAATAGTATCTGCTCAAAATTGCAGATACTGGTCTACCGAAAATCCCCACTGGGTTATAAACTGTAAGGACCAATACTCTCAAAAAGTTAAGTATGGTGTGGTATTTTAGGCGACAATAATACCATTAACGTTGAACGACTATTGAATTTTTTTGATAATGAATTATGGGAAATCATTGAAAATCTTCCCCTCAATGTGCGACAAGAGATGTACGTTCAGCTAGACGGAGCTTCCGTTCATAATTCTTGGATGGTTCGAGAGTGGTTAAACGAACATTTTCCATTACGTTGGATTGGTAGAAATAGCCCAAATGAACAATGGCCTCCTCGCTCTCCTGACATAACACCAATGGATTTTTACTTCTGGAGAACCGTCAAGAATAAGGTTTACAAATCTAGGCCACGAAATCGGCAAGAACTTTGTGAGAGAATAAGGCAAGCCTGCCATGAAATAAGTAACTTAGGAGAGTGGCCAATAATAATAGAAAAAGAATTGAAAAATGTATCAGAATTGAGGGCGGGCCAGTTGAGAGAGACAATATTTAGAACTGACTTCCAATATTAGGGTTTATTTCTTTTCCTGTTCGAATTCGGTTCAATAAATAGTTCATTAATTGTCATTTAATTTTGACCGAATTTATCGTCTCTGTTGCTTTTTAGTAACAACTAATAAACAAAATTTAAATTTTTTCATAATAAATATTAGGTTTTTCATTCTTATTCCTACATTATGACGAATTTATTGTTTTCTTAGCTTCTTATTCAGAATCATTAATTGAAAATCGGACTTTAATATGAAAATTACAAAAAAATTCAAAATTCGAATTTTGCGTTGAAATTTGGTATGTAGGGTCAAAATCGATTTCTAAGCAACTTTTTCGAATAACTTTTTTCGGTATCTCCAACGCGATCGCAGTAGGCTGGGTTTAAGGCTGTTACTCGGGCTGAGTATTGCGAGAAGTGCGGCCCATGAAGGTCTACGGCTGTACCGAAAATAAAATCTCTGCTTTCAAAAATGACTAAAATACAGGGGTGTCTTCATCTTAAGTGTGTCACACTGTACTTTATATATTCTTCAAATATATCTCAGAATCATGCTAATGCAGAAAATAATTACTCTCATGTAAAACTTCCGATTATTAAGTTACCTACTTTCGATGGAAAATATGACAATTGGCTTGAGTTCACGAATGCATTCGATGCTCTTGTAGATGAAAATGGAACGTTATTTGATATACAAAAATTTTACTATTTGAAGTCATCGTCAGAAGAAGAAGTGTGTCAAATAATCAAATCCATTGATGTAACCGCAGAAAATTATCAAAATGCCTGGCAAATTCATTCCGATAGATTTGAAACTAAAAATCTCATGATATATAACCATATTAAAGCAATTTTTGAGCATCCTCCTGTCAATGATGAAAACTATATCGACCTAAGGAATTCATTCGATTCTACCACAAAACATTTACGTTCACTCAAAACTTTGGGTGAAAATACTGGGATCGTCTGATTATTTATATTCTGACTAATACATTTGATGATGTAACTCGACGAGACTGGGAATCATATCAGTATGAAAAAAAAACTCCCCACAATGAATGATATGAACACATTCATGAAATCTAAATGTCAAATTCTTGGAAAAATCGAGACAGTAAACTTGAGAAAAATAAACCTCAGGTTATTAAGAAAAGATATTCTGGCAATTCGAGCAGTTTCGTTTCAAGTGATGCATATATGTGGTTATTATTGAAGTTGCCTATAGAATTTCTGAAGTGAAAGAGCAAAAATTCTGCTTGAATTGTTTCACAACCACATAATTTTCTACTGCATCTGAATTTATGTAAGAGCAAATGAAACTCAAATAAAGAAGAGAATGACGTTGGTCATGAATCTATTGCAATCATAGAAAAAACTGAGAGGGTTATCAATAGCAGTGCCAACGTTTCTACTGCTTCTGTTGCTAATTTCAATTCTTCAATCAATAGCAATAACTATCGTTTTGTATCAATGGCGTCGCAAGTATTATTGTCGACAGTAATCATTGAAATAAAACAAAATGACACAATATATAATTGCAGAGCATTACTTGATATTGGATACTTGAAATTTACATCAAACAGGAATAAATCATGCAGTGAAAGGTATTGGCCTGGCAAGTACAAGAATTAATCGACAAATCAATTTCACTATCATGTCTTGTTTTTATAAAAGTTTCACAATGGACCAAAAATTGTTTCATTTTAAAGAAAATTAATAAGTTGCCTCTTGTCAGTTTCGATAAATCGATACTAGAATTACCTAAAAAAAATCTATTAGCCGGATCCTAATTTCGATATTTCAAGTGATATTCACATATTATTGGGATCTCATGTGTTTTGGTCTGTGCTTTGTTCAGTTTTGGCAAAAATATGCCAATGTCGCATAATACACGGTTGTGTTAGATATTAGCGGGAAATCTATATCCAAGCCAAAATTGCAATGAATCACTGAGTTATTTCAGTACTGAAATTGAAAACCCTATCAATGAAAAAATTTTAAAGTTTGGCTCTATTGAAGAACCACTAAATAAAATATCAATCATGTCCCAATCCGGAAAGAATTGTGAAAGCTATTTCGAACCAACTACAAAGAGACATGATAGTGGCAGATTTGTAGTAAATATTCCCTTCAAAATGTTCGTAGCAAATCGAATCAGTAATATACAGAATATATCCAACGTAAGTGATTGGCATCATGTGAAATCTGATGAAAATCCATCTAGAGGATCAGATTATAGTAAATTGAGTACTTTTATTCTTTGGTGGCATGAACCCGAATGGTTTTACGTCAATAACAATGAATGGAATCTCGAGAAAATTGTAATTAATCATGATATTCCAGAATTACTGCAACAGTTTTCAATTCTAGTAATAATTATAGTATTATCTCAGATTTAATTAAAAAATGCTCTTCCCTGAATTTTCTCAGGAGAATATCAGCACATCTTGAGAGTTATTGGAAATTGCAGAATAAAGAGTTGCTGAAAAATGAACAAAGGGTATTTCAACTCCTTCGGAAATGGAAAGAGCTTTGGATTTGCTAATAAAAACAGCACAAATAGAATCGTTATATAAAGATTACGAAAGGTTATTCAATAATAACGATTTGAAAAATAATAGCAATATTTTGTGTTTAAGTCCATTTATTAAAAATGGTATTATGCGTGTTGGAGGAAGAATACAACATGCAAAATTAAATTTTGATCATAAACATCAAAAAATTCTTCCTAAAAGTCACAAATTGACTGATATGATAATACAATCTGAACATGTGAGATTATTACATTATGGTACACAAAACCTGTTATGTGTGCTACGAGAACAAAAAATTAAACCCAAGCTATCAAATCATCTCATGGGTAACTTACCTGATTTCCGGGTTACCGATTGTGCTTCATTCCTCAATACTTGGAATTGACTATGGTAGTCCTGTGACGATAAAGGATCGTAAATCGCGGCGTGCCAAAATTACAAAGGCATATTTTTGTTCATTTATTTGCATGTCAGTTACAGTACAGTACAGTTATTTGACATTTGAAGAGTGACCAATGTTTTGGATATTATCAATTGATATATGGTATAATTGCTGATTTTTAATGTGAAAAGTTGTAATGACATTCATCAAAATTCTTATTGCAAAAGTCATAAAATTCTCTGTATCAAAATTACCATATTAATACGACAGGAAATGAATATACAGAACTATTCAAAAACCGCTCCAACATTAATTGAATTTGAGAGACTGTCCAATCCTAAAAAATATTTTAATAAAATACTTATACTTCTATGAGTGACAACACTATACACGATCAATCGAGTCGTTTTCTGCTTGACCAACGAATTGTCGACAAGTTTCAGCCCACATCCAATATTTATAACGAAATCGCCATTCTCCGCAACCCCTAGGGCAATTCTAGCTTATGTTGGTCACTGGTGGATTTAATGACGAGTCCGCTCTCTAATTCCAGCTTCCATTTCGACAACCCGCATATTGGACAATAGGTAAACGTGGAAAAGCATCTATGCCTCCAGTTAAAATTGAAGGCACACTGGAGAATGAACTGACAGACATGAATATGGAAGAATTATGGAATCTAATTGAAAAGTTCCGAACAAAATGATAAACTCTAGATTAGAATTTGACTAGACTACAGTAAGTAGTAATTTATTTCATACCGTATCATAAAACACACTTTTACATACTTGATTTCATTCCGGTAAATAACTCTAGAGGAATAACTCACCTTAGTACAGCAAAGAAAATATATGAAAAAATTATAGGCAGTAGGATAAGACAAACAATAGAGAGTTCTATTGAAGAGTAACAAAGTGAATTTAGAAGATGTAGAAGTCAACAGGATCATATTGTAACGATTTCGAGACCGGTCCCGAGACCGGCCCTGATCTTATTAATTATGCACCCTCGTTCAACTACAGCTGCATATCTGCTGGCGTACGCATCGCCGAGAACAAGCTGGAATAATCGATTGTTCGATACTATTCGAAGAGCCATCTAGACGAAATGTTCTATACTCCTGAATATTCGAGAGCCGTCAATGGAAACTGCTTGGGAGTGTATATAAGCGGGACAGGCAGAATGGAAAGGGAGTTACAGTTCCAGAGTTCGCAGATAGAGACTGACACCGTAGAGATAAAATAGTGAAGTAATGTTTTAGTGAATAATCGTTGTAAATAGTGTTATAAATAAATTAGGAAAATTAGTTAGTGCAGTTTTACTACATTTGGTGTCAGAAGAGGGATGTTTAAAATAAATAAGTGTTAAAGTGTTCGTCGCGTTGAAAAACTGATAGACATCGCGCCTAACAGTTAGTGACCCGTTGAACATTTGAGTGCAAAGTGGACAGTTTTGCGCGTCGCGGGACAATAAACTGAAAACTGTGTGTGAAATAAATAATAGACTGATATCTCGGCAAAGACAATAAGAGACAAAATGTTTCCAAGAAGAGTTCACCTAGTTGACCTTAAAGTTAGTGAATTAAAGCAAGAGTTAGAGGAGCGTGAGTTAGAAACAACTGGAAAGAAGGCCGTACTGCAGAAAAGACTTGCAGATGGACTGATTGAAGAAGGAGAAGACCCCGAAACATTTTTGTTCGAAGTTTCTGGAATCGATATGAGTGCTATAATGAACAAACTCGAGGAAACTACGAATAGTTTGAAGGAGGAACTTCTACAAAATTCCGTAAGTCTGGAAGATAAATTTCTTCAAAATTCAAAGAGTCTGGAGGAAAAGCTTCAAAAGAATTCGAAAAACCTAGAAGAAAAGCTTGAAGAAAATTCGAAAAATCTAGAAGTGAAGCTTCTGGAAAATTCGGAGAATTTGAGAGAAGAGCTTCTGGAAAATTCAAATGGCCTGAGGGAGGAGCTTCTAGAAAATTCGAAGAGTTTGAAAGAAGTTTGCGGTGTAGTGAATCGGTTGGAAGGAAGAATGGGAACTGTTGAAACAGAGATGGAGAAAATCAAAGATGACATGGCAGAAGAAATGAAAAAAATTAAGGAAACGCTCCACGATGAGATAAAAGGCGGAATCGAGACAGAAATCGGCAGAATAAAGGAAACAATAGGGAAGCTGGAAAAGGGAATGAATTCTGCGCACTCCCCAGAAATTTACAACAAAAACCCAATGCTGGACCTGAACTTGGAGGAAGTTCAAAAAGACATTAAAGATTTCAAGGTCAGTACGGAACCAGGAAAGCTCTCATTGAAACCGCCTCAGTTCGACGGAAATACTCCATTGGCAAACTACCGCCGACAATTCGAAGCTTTAGCATTGACACTGGCATTGCGTGGCGAAGCAACAAATATTTTACAAACGCTCACCGCCCAACAACAGGAAGACTATGAACAGCTGGTAAAACACTTGGAACTTCGCTATGGCCAAGCCCACCTTGAACACGTATATCACTCACAGCTGAAGAACCGATGCCAGAAATCAAGCGAATCGTTGCAAGAATTTGAAGCAGATATTGCACGCTTGGTTCGTCTTGCGTACCCAGCTACACCGGAAAATGTAATGGAGCGACTAGCGGTCCAAGCATTTTTGGATGGACTTCGTGACCAGGAAACCCGGCAAGCCCTAACACTAGCTCGCCCCGCACATCTCGTGGATGCATTGGCACGCGCTCTGGAATTCGAAGCAGCAAAGCAATCCTGCAAAAGCCAGAGTAGAGTCCGGATGATCGAGAAAGACCCACAACCACAGGAGCCCGCTAATATCGAGGCTGTGATGCGAAAAGTGCTGAAGGAAGTTGTGCCTGAGAGAAGACTGATACGATGCCGAAATTGTAGAGAACTTGGGCACGTGCGTAGCAAATGTCCGACATTGAAAAAATCGATATCAACGATGAAGGTCAAGGAGTAATCGTCAGCCCGTACCCAACAAGCCCCAGTTAACAATGCATATGTCGCTGTACTTCAAAGACAAGACAAAGGAGTTTTTGTAGACGGTCTCATCAACAACGAACCTCGTACCATGCTGCTTGATACAGGTGCGACTAGGACAATCCTTGGACCTACATTTGCCAAAACACCGGCAAGAATTGAATCGTCGAATTGGAAGATACGCACAGCAACTGGAGAGCCGGCAACTGTGTATGGTGAACTTCCAATTGAACTGACTTTGGGCAGCACTAAAGTGAAACATCGGGCTCTAGTAGCGGATATCGAGGACGAGGTAATAATTGGAATGGACATCATGAATTCCAGAGGATTCGAGCTGAATTTTAAAGACGGCGTCCTTCGTGTGAACGGAGAAGAGCTGATACTTCATGGGAGAAATGAAGAAATGGTTCGAGTTCTGCTGGCTGAAGACGTAAGCGTACCGGAGAGGGCTGAAACCATTTTGGAGGCTCGCCTGGATGGAGGTGCGAGCAGTGGAAACGTGGTGATGTTCGAGCCCAAGCTACATGATGAGAAAATTGGATGAGGAATTGCACTAGGAAAAACCTTGTTGCGTACTGATAAATTTGTGCCAGTAAGGGTAATGAATGTCAATTATTACCCGGTGACCTTGAAGAAGGGAACGATTTTGGGGCACTGCTCGTCAATTTCCTCTGTAATCAGGAGTGTACGTGGCACTGTCAGCCAAGTCAGTAACATGCCAGCAGAATTGGAAAAGTTGGTTGCTATCTCGTCCATGGACATGGGGCCAGCACAGAAGCCTAAACTGAGAGAACTAGTCAGGAAGTATCAGGACATCTTCGATACCGGAGTAGGCAGAGGCGGTAGAACAAAGGTGGTTAAGCACAAGATAGATACTGGAAATGCCCGACCAATCAGGCAATCAGCCAGAAGACTTCCTCTCGCCAAAAAGGAGGAGGCTGACAAAATAGTCTGCGACATGGAGAAAGACGGAGTCATCGAGCCATCCGACAGTCCCTGGTCCTCTCCAGTCGTGTTGGTGAAGAAGAAAGATGGATCAACACGGTTTTGCGTAGACTACCGTCAACTAAACAACGTGACGAAAAAGGACAGCTACCCTCTCCCAAGGATAGACGACACGCTGGACACGCTGGCTGGATCTACGATTTTCTCGACCTTAGATTTGAAGAGCGGATACTGGCAGGTAGAACTGGCCCAGGAAGATCGAGAAAAGACAGCTTTTACCATCGGCTCCGGATTATGGCAGTTTACAGTTATGCCATTCGGCCTCTGCAATGCTCCAGCCACGTTCGAAAGATTGATGGAGACGGTTTTGAAAGGACTATCATGGAAGACGTGTCTGGTGTATCTCGACGACATTATTGTGGTTGGCAGATCGTTCGAGGACCATGTAAAAAACTTGGAAGAGGTATTTCAGCGACTGAGAAGCTCTGGACTGAAACTGAGCACCAAGAAATGTCATCTGTTTCAAAAAGAAGTACGTTATCTCGGCCACGTTGTCTCTGGGAAAGGAGTGTCAGTAGATGAGCAGAAGATCAAAGCTGTTAAGGAATGGCCCGTTCCGAAAGACATTCACCAGCTTCGAAGTTTTCTTGGCTTGTGCACTTACTATCGCCGATACGTGCTGGGATTTGCTAACATCGCAAAACCACTGACCAGGCTCACGGAAGGACAAACAAAGTTCCAGTGGTCAGATGAATGCCAAGATTCATTCAGGAAGTTGAAAGGAGCTTTGATCAACGCACCAATCCTGAGCTACCCCCTTCCAGACGAGAAATTCATTTTGGACACGGACGCCAGTAACGTGGGACTTGGAGCTGTCCTGTCTCAGATCCAAGAAGGACAAGAGAAGGTCATCGGTTACTTCAGCAAGACCCTCAGTAAACCGGAGCGGAAATACTGTGTCACCAGGCGGGAACTGTTGGCTGTTGTCAAGGGAGTTGAGCACTTCTACAAGTACGTGTATGGACGAAGATTCCTACTGAGAACTGACCATGCAGCTCTTAAATGGCTCCTACAGTTTAAGAATCCCGAGGGTCAAGTGGCACGCTGGATTGAGAGGCTCCAGGAATTCGACTTTGAGATCGAACATCGGGCGGGGACCAGCCATAAGAATGCGGATGCCCTATCGCGAAGACCATGTCCAGACGACTGTTCGCACTGCCGACGAACAGAGGAAAAGGAGTCGACACTTTGCAGAACCACGGCGATCGATGATAACTGGAATGACCACAAGATCCAGAAAGACCAAGAGAAAGATCCAGATCTTGGTTTAGTCATCGGCTGGAAGAAGAGTGATCAAAGACCGTCGTGGCAGGAAATAGCCAGTTGTTCTCCAGTCGTTAAAACTTACTGGGCCCAATGGAACTCTTTCACCTTAGACAATGGAGTCTTGAAGCGTGTGTTGGAGTGGGAGGATGGCGGGGAAGAAAGACGTCAGGTAGTAGTTCCCAGGAGCAGAAGACAGGAAGTGCTCCGAGAAATCCATGATGGGGTCACCGGAGGACATCTGGGAGTGACGAAGACCCTCCAGAAAGTTAGGCAACGGTTCTACTAGGCCAATTGTCAAGCTGACGTCAAGGACTGGTGCAGAAAATGTGTATGCGCTGCCAGTAATGGGCCTCAAACAAGACCTAAGGCCCCGATGCGCCAGTACAATGTGGGCAGCCCATTCGAAAGGATCGCCATTGACATCGCTGGCCCGTTCCCACAATCTGAACACGGGAACAAGTTCATCCTTGTGGCGATGGATTACTTCAGCAAGTGGGCCGAAGCCTATGCCCTGCCCAACCAAGAAGCCACCACCGTTGCCGACGTCTTGGTGAAGGAGTGGATTTGTCGATTCGGTGTCCCGTTAGAACTGCATTCGGATCAAGGCAGGAATTTCGAGTCAAACCTGTTCCAGGAGATGTGTCAGATGCTGAACATCCGGAAAACGAGGACCACAGCTCTACATCCGCAGTCCGATGGAATGGTGGAGCGGATGAATAAGACGATAAACCGCCACCTGTCCAAGGTAGTCTCTGACCAACAGAAGGATTGGGACCAGTACATCCATCTGTTCCTGATGGCGTATCGTTCCGCAGTTCATGAGTCAACCGGCCAAACCCCTGCAAGTGTTATGGGCCGAGAGCTGCGACTTCCATGTGACCTGAAGTTTGGGACGCCACCAGGACAAGACACTGCGGGAGATGACTAAGTCAGCAAACTGCGGCAGAGAATGGACGACATCCATGAACGGGTCCGTTTGAACATCCAGAATGACAGACAGAATGAAGGAGACCTACGACATCAAGGCGGATGCTGGTGGATATCAGACAGGTGACCTTGTCTGGCTATACAACCCTAAACGTCGCCGTGGACTATCACCGAAACTTCGGAACTCGTGGGAAGGTCCATATAAGATCATGAAAAGGATAAACGACCTCGTCTACCGCATATATAAGCCACCACGAGGAAAACCTAGGGTAGTCCACTTCAATAGGTTGTCCCCTTACGCCGGAAACCACGATCAAGTCCGCACCGTCAGATCACCGGAGGACGAAATGACGTTTCAGAGGTTCATGTCCCTGTACTCGAACGGACAGAAAGTTCAATATGGGGTAACCCGAGAGGAGTCACGAGATCTTTTCAAGGTGCCTGCCAATCACGCGTTAGCTCACTGTGTGGCAGAAGATCTCCAAATGTCCAGAGGCATTGCAGTAGTTTTCTCCAAGAAGTTCGGTCGAATCCAGGAACTGAGAGAACAGAACCCGGAAGTTGGAGGGGTGTTACAGCTGAGGAAAGGCCAGAGAAACATCTACTATCTGGTCACCAAGAAGCGTTCTCGAGATAAACCGTCTTATGAAGATGTTTGGAAGAGCCTTACGAGATTGAGAGACACGATGCTGGACCAGAATATTGTAGACCTGGCAATCCCAAAATTGGCCTGTGGGCTTGATGGGCTGGACTGGAGAGTTATGAGAAGCATGTTGGAGACAATATTCAGATCCAGCGGCATCAAAATTCTGGTGTGCTGCAACCATCTTCCTCGACCCAACTTGAAGACTGTGGAGTGCTACTTCCATCGAACGTCCAGGTGCAGACATGGAGAATCTTGCAGATATCTTCACACTCCAAGAATGACGTTTCGGGGCGAAACGTCTTTAAGAAGGGGGCAATGTAACGATTTCGAGACCGGCCCCGAGACCGGCCCTGATCTTATTAATTATGCACCCTCGTTCAACTACAGCTGCATATCTGCTGGCGTACGCATCGCCGAGAACAAGCTGGAATAATCGATTGTTCGATACTATTCGAAGAGCCATCTAGACGAAATGTTCTATACTCCTGAATATTCGAGAGCCGTCAATGGAAACTGCTTGGGAGTATATAAGCGGGACAGGCAGAATGGAAAGGGAGTTACAGTTCCAGAGTTCGCAGATAGAGACCGACACCGTAGAAATAAAATAGTGAAGTAATGTTTTAGTGAATAATCGTTGTAAATAGTGTTATAAATAAATTAGGAAAATTAGTTAGTGCAGTTTTACTACAATATATTCACGGTGAAACAAATAATTGAAACGTTCTCACAGCAAGGAAAAGAAGTTTATATGGGATTCATAGACCTTGAAAAGGCTTTCGATACAGTAAGAAGGGATAAGCTATGGAACATACTAAAAGAGAGGGAAGTCGACAACATAATAATAGGAATAATTGGAAACATCTACAATAGCAACATAAACTGTGTAATGTACAGAAACACAACATCAGAAGCTTTTTCAATACAAGAAAGATTGAGGCAAGGAGGACTAAGTCCATTATTATTTACAATTTTTGTTGAAGAAATATAAAATTGAACATTGGAATTTAATAAGAGTAGATATATTAGAAGCAGCTTCTGCAGATGATGAATTAATCATGGCAGAAAAAAAAATTTACAGAAAAACTTATAAAAATAATAAATGTACAAATAACGGAGTACAAATTGAAGAAGTTGAAAGATACAAATATTTGGGGATGGAAATAGAAGACGATGGAAGACAAGAAATAGATATCAACAATGGAGTAGAAAAAACAATGAACTTGTACTGCACAATGAATCAG
Source organism: Chrysolina americana (assembly GCA_958502065.1). Classification (NCBI taxonomy): domain Eukaryota; kingdom Metazoa; phylum Arthropoda; class Insecta; order Coleoptera; family Chrysomelidae; genus Chrysolina; species Chrysolina americana. Next base: position 14,904,363 of record OY293414.1, read on the forward strand.
GCATTAGAAAAAAAAACGCAGAGAAGAAAAAAGAATGTGTTCAAATTAATATATCGATCAATATCAACATTTGCATGTGAATCTTGGGAGATGACAAGCAGACACAAGAACAAAGTACAAGCAGCAGAAATTAATTATTTCAGACATCTGAAGGAGTCACAAAGACAGATAAACTCAGCAATATAAAAACACGAGAAGACCTTGACATAGAATCAACTGAAGTTAGTTGAAAAGAAAAAACTAAGCTGGTTAATAGAGTATGGCAGCCAAATATACAAAAAAAAGGAAGACCAAGACAAAAATGGGATGGAGTTATAGGAAGCATACTTCAAAGGAAAGAAAAGACATGGACAGAGGCAAAAACAATGACAAGAAATAAGAAATAATTGACAAAATTTGTACATGAATAAAAATTTCATATTGTTATTAGAGTAAATAAGTTAAGTTTTGAATTGTTCATATAAACACTTTATATTTTTAGGATAGTACAACATAACTAATAGAAACCCTTCACCATGTACTATGGTCACTGGGATTCTGATAATATATATAAATACCTGTTTTTCTTCTCCCGTACTATAATAATAGGTACACTTATATGCCCATAATCCGTTTCATAATGAGATCCATTATGATACAGATTTTTTCAAAACGATACATATTTGTAACCAATAAAAACCCATAATTTTTCAATCAAGCATGCTGTGTATTTGAAGTTTATCATAGAATCCTATCTAATTGTTTTATTTGTCAAAATCAGTAAGTGGAAATACATTTTCATAGAATATAGCTGAACTTCGATAATTATATTATCAAAATGTCTGATATCAGCGATATTAAAGAATTACCATCGACTTCTCAACACATATCGGAGAAATAATATAGTTTTCCTATACCTACTCATGGTAATACCCGAGGTAGTACCATTAATTACAATTTTGTAGAATTTTGAATAGAAATACAAGTAATTACTGCTATTGTGTCCAATAAAAATATAAATATAATATTTATAGTTTTTCATTATTTATCAAGTGTAGAAAAAATTGCGCATGCAACTCTCATGTAATGGTTATTATATGATCGATGAATATTAATATACTTATCTTTAACTGTTCGCTAGTTGAAAAGTTCATCTGGAGTTAAGATTGGTAATTTTTCTCGTAATTCGAGAAGCATTTGAGGAAAAATTGTGATTTTTAAAAAAACTTTAATAAACATTTTTTGTATATTATTAGTAAGTATTGTTCGAATTATTGAGAGATACTTATGTTTGTCATAAAATTCTTCAAAGAAACTTTTACCAAAACAAAAATATAGCGATGCCGTCGACGAGCAGAATGTGTTTTATGGACCTATCGATATACTTGGCTGTGAGCCGATGAAGTCTCAAGGGGTAGACCCCTAAAAATCATGAAAAATACAAAATCATCAGATGTACTTGAAATTCGCACTATATATGCAAAATTGCATGCAGATTCCGAAAATACGTGATTTTTATACGTTCAGATACGAGGTTCAGCGGAAAAAGAAATGAACCGTCGAACATTCTCCAGAAAGATCGAAATAATGGCGGAGGTGCCGTGAAAAGGCTATGAAATCTTCAATTGATCCGGGAATCGATTTGAAACTCGATGTGCAAATTCAAAAGATAGCATTTCACGAGAGAGAGAGAGAAAAAAACAAGGAATGTTTTTGGGGGGAGATGACCTCCTTTCAACTCGAGATGAACTTTTCAACTAGAGAACGGTTAAAAATAGACTATTTCTGCGAATTCCAATAAATTCGGGATGATGACAATAGTTTAACTGCTCGCTAGTTGAAAAGTTCATTGGTAATTTCCCACCATTTTTCTCGTAATTCGAAATCAGCTCGTCGAGAAGCATTTGAGGGAATATTGTGATTTTTGAAAAAACTTTAATAAACATTTTTTGTATATTATTAGTATATTGTAAATTTTCAGTTGATAGGCCAGAAAAAGGAGATTGCCCAAAAAATTCGCACTATATACCCAAAATTTCATGCAGATTCCGAAAATACGTGATTTTTATACGTTCAGATAAGAGGGTCAGCGGAAAAAGGAATAAACCATCGAAAATTCTCTAGAAAGGTTGAAATTATGGCGGATGTGCCGTGAAAAGGCTATGGAATGTTCGATTGATTTGGACTTGAAAATCGGTGTGCATATTCAAAAAGATTGCGTTACAAGAATGGAAATAGGAGAAATTTTTTTAAATCTCACCAATTATTGAAATACATATTGAAAAAAATATAAAATTTCAAAATCTAAATCAACCTTCCTTTATGAAAATGTGATTAAAGATGTAATGTTTAAAATTTGGAAATTTATTTCTGTTACCACATTATCAACTTTATTATTCTGTTTTATTTTCATAAAAATCATGAACCTTTATGAGTATTCATTAGAATTATTTCAGTAGTTAAGTACCAAGAAGGTTGATAATGAAATAACTCAGCCTTATGTCGTATTCGCAATTTAGATATTTCAATAGATTCCTTAGAATTCCATGGATTTTCCTGGAATTTCATGAATTTTCCTGGAATTCCCGTAATTTCATGGACTTCCTTAGAATTTCGTGGATTTTCCTGAAATTCCGTAGATTTCCTTGGGATTCCGTGGATATCCGTGGAATTCTTTGGATTTCATGTCAAAATGCAAGTCCAGTGTACCCATTTTGTCTTGCGGTTTACTCCTCCATATCAAAAGAAATGCTGCCATTAACGTTGATATCTGGAATTTTGTTGTAGGACTCATTTAAGGTACTACTTATAGTCCGGCTGAGAACCAACCCCACCAGAACTTTCATGAGGAGGTGGATTGAAGGAACTCGCTGCGAGAACTGGAAAACCTGTCTCATATATGATCGGATTCTGCGGGACTCTTAGCCGGTGATGGAATCACTCGCGGCCATCGCACTGCCTGGTCCAGAACCAGCACTACCGGAGCTTTCACGACGAAGCAGATTAAAGGAACTAGCTCCTTCTATAACATACTATACACACATAATCTAAGATTACATTTTGAGGAAGATCAGGTGCACACTCGAGAGGGCGGAACTAGGAAGTTTTTGTCTGAGCATGCCATGGATAAGGAGATCCGGAGATGCGGAGATGCAGTAGCAGCTTTCCTACCAGCTACTACTACTACTTATTGCCTGACTGTTTCTTAAGAAAAACCATCAGTTTAGGAAAGATAGATATATCCAGATTTGGACAAGAGATACGAACGCTTGAATCTATTCGGCTAGAGAATAAAACGTATAAAGAATTAGTTACCGAAAGAGGTTGCTCAAAATCACTCAACGGATGTAACAAATAAGCCTTCAGCACATCTTCATTCAATATTAATCTTGTTATCCCATCTCCACTGCCAAAAAAACTTGTATTCTTTGTCGTAATGAAACGACGATTTTTGGGTATCAGGAATTACTAATTTTTCATGATTCATTTCACAATTACGTGCGATGACATTGTCAAAATAATAAATAGATAAAATTACTAGCGTACCTATAGAAGCTATTTCACAACTACACATACATTCAACTCAAAACACTCGCATAGACACATAGAATAATTATTCTTTATAACAATTACCCATGTTTCATGATATTTGTAGTATGGAATAAAATTTTGTAGTCACACATTCGGTAAATTTTTTCCCAGTACTCGTTTCGAAATTCCAAACTCGGCTAATCGCCTCGTCCGGAAACATCTCACTGGTACTGTAAAAAATTAGTTACCGGACTTTTAATGTAAATCAAATTTACTCAAAAAGTATTGGAAAGTGGTGCTTCACATAAAATATTTCCAAACATCCATAAATTCCGGTCATCAACATAAACGATAACACCTTATATTTTCAAACGTTTTTCAGCTTCAACTAACTATCAATGAATAATACCAAAGGATACAACAATACCTTATTCCTAAAGGAAAAGCTGAGATCGTCTTCCAATTAGAAAGCCCTTACTTTCATTTTCATGAACGAGGTATTCAAAGTCACAAATTCGATATATTTTCATTGAGTTCAAGTTATGTCCTTCGAAACACAATTTAGTTCCAAACTACCCCTCAAAAACAGAATTATATTCATTTGTGAGCCAAGAATCGTCCAAGGATCATTATTTCATATATTATCGTTAAAGTTAGCTAAACTGCCCTTCACCAAAACCCCTGAATGCGGTAACTTTTCTCTTCCATTGGCGTTCCAATTCTGGACAAAAATTATTCATCCTAATAAAAGCAGAGCAAACGTAGTTGAGAAAATAAGTCAGGTCTATTGAAGGACCCCGCACATTTCTTCTGTGAATTTGTTGGGATCTTGTACCTAGTACTTGATGTGTTGATCAAAAGTGTCCACGGCCAAAATGTTGAAACACGGACAGTTTTTGATATACCAGGTGGCTACGGAAGTATTGCCTACGGAATATCTCAGTTATTGTATGAAGTAGGTTTGTGAAATTTGGAGCGTCGATATAATGACATAAGAGCTAGAATTTGAGCATATTGACATGTCGAAGTTAACTTCCGGTCTGACCGGAAGTAACATCAAATTTCTTATTTTAAATGGAAATCCTATTTTTTTTTCTTTTCGCTTTATTCAGCATTCAATTCCCTTTCTAATGACATATCACAAGTTGGTATCTAACCAGAAACTAGATCAGAAAAAAATTATTATTGAAATTCACCGAGTAGGCCGTGGAAGCAAAATGAAAGCCAAAAATTGAAAAGTTGGCTATGGAAACCATACGTCACTTGATAACAGTTGCTACTACTATGATATTTTATTTTCATTCGTCGGCGTTATAAAAAGCTGCCAAAAAAAATATTGGAAAAATTGGGAAAAAAACAATACTCTGTAGGTCCATAACTTAAATAGGAACATACAACTTTTTCTTGCCTGTACTATTCAGCATAACCATTCCTTTCTAATGATATAATAGAAAGTAATTTTTTGAAATGAAATACCAAAAAATCCAATTATTATTCTTCAAATAACAACAGATTATCGCCATACGCAAAAATAATATTAAAAATAATGTGGAATGATAAATTATATCCTGTAGGTTCTAGGTTAAATAGGAACAAAAACGTACTTGGTCTGTGCCATCGTCCATAGATATTCTAATATCTACCTATGGACGATGTTTGTGCTATTCAGAATAATCATTCCATTGCAATAATCATTCGAACCAAAATATTAACAAGTAGGCTGATTAAGATGTATTTTGGAATGAAACAAAAATGAAACGAGAGCTCTCACGAACGCTGCTATCCATATTATTTTGACGTTCGAAGTAGTGTTTTTGATTCTGCCATTTTAAAAGGGTTTGGAAATCGAAATCAGTTAGTGGAATATTCAAAAAATGCCCCGTTATTCACGAACCGAACAAATTGACATGCTTCTCATTTATGGTGAATGTTTAAAAAATTCTTATGCCGCTGAACGATTGTATTTAGAGCGATATCCAGGGAGGCAGCAACCGTCAAGAAGGTATTTCCAGTGGCTTGAAGAAAAATTAAGAACTGAGCCTGATGTTCACGAAGACCAAGAAGCATTTGTTATTAATGAGGAAACTGAAATTAATGTATTAGCTTTAGTACAATATGATAGCACAATTTCCTCAAGGCAGATTGGCGCCAAATTAGCTATAAGTAAGGACTCTGCTAGGAAAATTTTGAAAAAACATTTAAATCCTTCAAGTATCAGTTGCATCAACATTTGTATGAAAATGACGGTGAAAGGCGCCTGGAATATTGTAATTGGTTTCTTCGACAAAATGCTGAGAATCACCTATTTAACTATTATATCTTGTTTACGGACGAGTCAAGATTTACCAACAATGGATTATTTAACAGGAATAATACAAGGTAGGTACTGTACTTTATTTGGATTATTATCGATATTCGAAGTGTAAAGTGCTAAAAGTGTGAACGGTCTTTTGTTTCAGGTACTGGGCGATAGAAAACGAGCACCGGTTTCGACAAGGTGGCTTCCAGGAGAGATTTGGTGTGAATGTTTGGGCAGGAATAGTTGGAACTCATATTGTTGGCCCCATTCTTTTTCAAGGCGAACTAACCGGAGAGAGATACTTTAATTTTTTAACGAATGAAATTTCGGAATTCATTAACAACCTACCAGCGGAAATAACTGAGAGAATGTACTTCCATCAAGATGGCGCCCCTCCGCATAATTCAAGAATAGCGAGAAATTATCTTCAAAATCGCTTTCAAGAGAGACTTATAACAACACATGGTCCAGTCAGGTGGCCACCAAAGTCACCTGATCTTACTCCTTGCGACTTTTTTCTATGGGGGCATCTTAAAAATAGGGTGTATTCCACACAGCCTACAACTCTACATGAGCTAGAAGTAAAAATTCGTAGAGCTTTCCAAGATATCACGCCCCAAATGTTGAGAAACGTTTTACATGAAAATATCACCAGAGTCAATAAATGTATTGACGCTGAGGGAATGCATTTCGAACATTTGTTTTGAATTTATTTTATCTTTAAACCTATCAATTTGAATTTTTTTTTCGATAAATCTGTTTTTTTTTATTTGAATAATTATAATTGGATTTTTTGGTATTTCATTTCAAAAAATTACTTTCTATTATATTATTAGAAAGGAATAGTTATGCTGAATAGTACAGGCAAGAAAAAGTTGTATGTTCCTATTTAAGTTATGGACCTACAGAGTATTGTTTTTTTCCCAATTTTTCCAATATTTTTTTTGGTGGCTTTTTATAACGCCGACGAATGAAAATAAAATATCACAGTAGTAGCAACTGTTATCAAGTGACGTATGGTTTCCATAGCCAACTTTTCAATTTTTGGCTTTCATTTTGCTTCCACGGCCTACTCGGTGAATTTCAATAATAATTTTTTTCTGATCTAGTTTCTGGTTAGATACCAACTTGTGATATGTCATTAGAAAGGGAATTGAATGCTGAATAAAGCGAAAAGAAAAAAAAAATAGGGTTTCCATTTAAAATAAGAAAGTTGATGTTACCTCCGGTCAGACCGGAAGTTAACTTCGACATGTCAATATGCTCAAATTCTAGCTCTTATGTCATTATATCAACGCTCCAAATTTCACAAACCTACTTCATACAATAACTGAGATATTCCGTAGGCAATACTTCCGTAGCTACCCGGTATAGAGCTTTGTAAATTAATCTTTCCCGATTTCGCGGTATTTGCTCATCTCATTTCTGGTTGGGATGTAAATTGGATGTTCAGGGTTCTAAACTGAAAAAAATGGTATTTCTCAGTTATAGTAGGCGCGCCATCGATAACTTTTCATACACTGCTTCACACTGGCCATTAAAAGTGATACAAATTCAGAGATTTTCTATACATCTATACATACCTACTTCGAAATAACAATAATTTTCATTACCGCAATTAGACAAAAATATTTTGAATATAACTAATTCTGATCGAATATGTGCTCCAAAATATTCATAACGAATGTCAGCGAGCTCTAAAGGGAAAAACAGGAAATTCATATCATATATTCTCAGAAAAAACAATTATGGTCACTATTCACATCAGTTTTTCAAGACATTTGACTTTTTGTCCCCATAAATCTCGATAATCTGGCAATGGGGTGCCAAGAAATATTCCTCAGAATCGCTTAAAATAGATGATAGCATATCACAGCCAAACTAATGCGTGAAAATGCTGTACTCTTTGATACCAGACAGTATTTTCCTAATAGAATGGGGCAATTGGGTGTAGGAGGCAAACTTTAAATGGAATTTTGAATATATACCCCTGGAATTTTGAAAATGCTATTCCTATTTCTTGTGAAGTTACAGTACAGTTTACACTAATGTGTGAACTGTTTATATAATTATAAACGAATACTATCTATAAATATGATCGTTACAAAATTAATGAATTGATCAATGAATAAGAATGTAATACTAAGAGTTGAATCATTTATAATGATATTAATAGTGATGATAAACAAAAACAATTATGAACTATTTTAGCGATCATGAATCAGTAGCAAAATAAATTATTTCGTGCAGAACTCACCCCTGTCATCATTTCATCATTATTGTAATTTTTTTCTTCATGTGTTTATAGTGGCATCGATTGCTAAGATCATTAGCTATTATGTGTTCTTACTCCATATGCCACCTTAGGAGCAGCACTGTTAATTTGAATGCAACAGTGAATCGTGCAGGACTCACCCTTTATGTAGGTTATTTCATCTCTCATTTTTATCTAAACTACCATCACTGAATTTTGTGTAATCGATAAATCAACTCCTGTAGAAAGAACCCATTTAATGATGACGTCCGAAATATTTTGCAAGCGATAAAAAGTGTTCTTCAAATAAACGTTTCAATAAAGGTTATAATAAATAAATTATTATTGTTTTGCATGTATATATTGTCGTTGATTCTCTTTCCAAAAAAAACTGAAACCTTTCTTTTACTGCATACATACCTTTCAGCTAAAAATGTTTATAGATATCAATAATTTTACTCGAAAATTTGACATTAGACAAGACTGCTCGACCCACAGTCTCCCAATGTTTTCCTGTATGTTTTTCTCGTGAAATTAGCGATAGGCAAAGTTATTTGTTAAAAAACTGAATTTATTTGATGAAAAAGAAGTACTTGTGTTTTTACTATTGATAATTATTATTGTATTATATTCAATACTCATTTGGAAATCTCGAAATCGCTGTTTGCCATTAACAAGAGGAAATAAATGTAATTACATAAAATATTTGAATAAATTACGGAACTATGAAAACCCTTTGCATTTGTTGTTCATATACGTTAGTATCACATTCTTGTCAAAGAAAAATATTGTTCTGTTCTTATCATCTTACAATTAAATTGAATTCAACGTAAATGTTTATGCACGGAATTGTCTCACTAAATACCATTCGAGCTTATACTTTAGATATTTTTCATGATTGATTTCCCATAGGTACTTTCAGGAATAATACCACAAGTGCTAATCTCAAAGCAATTTGATCGAGTTCAAAATTTCTTTCAGAATTATCGATGGTTTTGTGACTTGTATTTATTGAGATATCACCAACCAATAAAGGTGAGAAAGTTTTATTTTCGTGAATTCTTCAATAGTTATAGCTACAGTGCCTAAAAATGAACAACCTTACCACAGCAAGCTGCTATAATTAACACAGCACCGAACTTTAATCAAAACCGTCATTGGCACTCACTAATTCATAAAGTCTTCACAATATTCGATAAATTTTGGATATACGACATACGTTGATCAATATAATCACTGAAACCAAACCGAACAAAACAATTCTGAGGCCATAACCTTTCCTAGAATGTAATTTTTGATGGTGTGAGTGATAGTGGGAGGAGGGACGACGGTAAAATGCACAGAAGACGCGATGTTTGTATGATCAGTATAATGGCGGTAAGTTTGAAATGACGTTTGAAAAATCTCTTAGTCAATAAATACCTAATTTTTTTTTGAAAGGGTGATTTCGAGTCGGTCAAAATATTACTGATTTTACTATAGAACATAATTGTAATAAATTTCATCAACTAAGTAACTATCTTCGAATCCAAATTAATTCATCAACATCATTGGAGTGTTCTTTCAAAATTATCATCTTCTGACCTCTATTTATATACCAATTCTATACAGTCCGTAAAATGGAATAAATGCATTATGTCCAAATTATACAAAGGACCCCGCACATTTCTTATGGGAAATGGCTTTCCTTGAATTTGGCTGAATTTTTGGTATATTGTAGTTCTTGATGCGCTGATCAAAAGTATTCACAGCCACAAAGCTCAAAAATGGACAATTTTCAAGATATGGAGCATTGAAAATGTATTTTTTCCATTTTTTGGGGTATTTGCTCATGCATCGAAGTGCTCTCATTTCTTGCTGGGATGGAATTCGACTATTCGATGTCTAGAACCAGACTGAAAAATGGTCTTCCTCAGTTATATTAGGCACCGTTATCAAAAATTTGTCATACACTGCTCCACAGTGCCTATGGAATGAGATACAAACTCCAAGATCTTTCCAAACACCTTTCCATGCTCAGGATGACGCTAGAATAATTCATATTTTTGGAAAAACATATGTCGAATGTTTTTTGAATAGAAACGATAATAACTGATTCCAAATATATCTAATGTCCAATAATATCTAATATGTTTTCCAAAATGTTCATAACGAAGCCCAGCGATCTGTAATGAGGGAAAATAAAAAAATCCTAATCCTGTGTCCTCAGAGATGACAATAATTGTTATCATTATTGATGTCATTTACATATTATATGTGATTTTTTTCTCACAAATCTCGATAATCTAACAATGGGGTGCTAAGACATTTTCCTCAGAATGGCTCGAAATGGATAATAGCTCCTCACAGCCAAATAAATCCGTGAAAATGTCTGCATCTTTGACACGTGATAGTACTTTCCAGGTAGAATGGATTAGTTCAGGTCTTAGAAGCAAGCTACTAATGGAACTTTCGATATTTACACCCAAATTCTTGAAAACACCATCTTTTTTATAAATGTTACATTAAAGTTCACAAATATACATAACTGTTTATTCATATGATTGTTTACAAAATGAATAAGTGGATGAGTCGAAAATAATATATTAGTATGAATTAACATGCATAATAATAACAATAATAATAATAAAGAACATCGACGAAAACAAAGTAAAAGCAGCCATTGGAAATTCAGTCAATTAGAAATCGCCAGGTTTTGAAGGCATAAGCAATTTTTCGCTGAAAAAGCCCATAAGAATTAACAACAAGATGTTTAACAACAACTAAAGCATTCTGGATTGGCTGACAAATGAAAGAACATACCTAATACCTCAAAATGAAAACACAGAACTAGCTAAGAACTACAGACCGATTACCTGCCTCAATAATATCTATAAAATTTTTAATAAATAATATCTGAGAGATTTCACGACCAATTGTTTCCAGCCGAACAAAAATGATGTGTTAAAAAACACGTAAGGTTGTAATAATCGCCTTCTAACAAGCAAAATGCTATATTAGGATTGCAAAAAAAGAAACAAATATATGTCACTAGCATGGATTGAAGTGAATATCTATAGAACATCCTCTACCCTCATTTCTTTCATCAGCAAAACAATCAACAAGTGGAATACCGATCTGCAACTGATGTCAGACTCCAAAAGCAACGACTTTGATTCTCATGGCACGTTAATTATCATGTTATCAATACCCGGTTGACTGTTCAGTAATAGAAAAAATGAGATCTTCGCCGCGATGATGAACAAGAACCCATTATATTCAATATTTATATTTTATGATGATAGTGATAGTTTCATGTTACCAAATAATTCATTTTACCCTCGATCTGACTCATGATATTTCAAATTATTTTTTTGCGATGCCAAGATAGTTTTTTATTGTTTTTTGTTTAATATCATCAATTTTATTATCATTTTCAATGTTACTCCTTTTATCGTTTTTGATTGATCCACTTATTTATTTTGCATAATCATATGAATAGATAGTCGTTTATACAGTGTGTCCCTAGACCAGTGGGACAGTTAAATATCTCTTGAACCAATAGGAATTTTCAAAATATTATTATTTCACATCATATTGCATTATGAGAACTAACTTCAGGAATGATTATTTTTTATACGTGGGGCGCAAGAAAATCTCACAAAATCAAACATCAGTTTTTTTGAATAGGACACCCCATATATTTCAACACATCTGAATTCTCATTCATTTAGGCTAATTATAAGTTTTTTATTTTTGGAAATCCGACAAGGCGTTGCCAAGTTATAACAGTTTTTCTTTAAATGCAGACATTTTTGAAGACAAACCCATTGTTCATACTAAGAAGAATTTTTGAAATCATTCACGGCTCTTTGTAGTCGGTCAAATGAAATACTCATCTCCTTCGAAAGGTACACAGGGTGGTCAGAAAAATAATATGATTTTCACGAAATTCAAACTTTCCTCTCATCAATTTTTCAAATCGTGCACCCTACAATATGCATACCCTACAATATGCATGATCTTATATCCCATTGGTGGTTCGATTGCTTATGGTCAATAGTTGTGAAAGATTAATGTGAATTCCATATTGATGACGATGTGTAAAATATAAAAGTGGACTGATCAGAGTACAAATCATGTTGCAATTGGACAACATTGTTATTTAGAATTTTCATCGTTCGCTCACAAAAACCCGTTCTTCAATCAAAATCGCCTTCCATAAGACTCGATAAATGTGGGTTTTGAAGAGCGATTTGAAATTCGTGAAATATGGTGTACCCCAAGGGACAGTCCTTGGCCTACTCTTGTCTAACTAATATGAACGATTGTTTGAACTACCACTAAATGGAGAAGTTGTGAGTTTTGCTATCATTTCAAAGGATACTTCAGAACTGAAGCAGGAAGTAATCGACATGAAATGAAATAAAAAAATACATCCACATTTCCACAAAGTAGAAAAATGAAGCAAATATCTGACCGAAAGCAACTACTTCCCCATACGGACATTGACTTACATCTGTCATCCATTTTTGCAATGTTCTTCAAGGGGGACACTATTGCGAATGCTGACTGTAATAAAACCATTGAGTATCATCATTCATTTTGTTGGAATACATGCATGTTTCGAGGTTTTTTACTCTCGTCACTTTGTAGAAATACGTGGAGAAAAGAGTATTTTCGACCATAGTCGAAATTATTTGTTTTTATTATACACACTTTAACTTTTGAACGGTTTGACATGCAAACATAAAAAAACATTTGGAGGGTTTCACCGATACAACTTTTTAAAATAAAACACATTGTGATTGCTCGATAGATGGCGCGGGGGGGAACATCAACTAAAAGAAGTTTAAACGGCATGGGGGGGGGGTCATGTGTCAATTCTCTTTTCAACCATCTAAATTTTTTAGATTTTTGTTCTTACGTTTTTTCACAATATGCATTTGAAATGTCAGAATAAGTGAGGATCTGGCAGATTTGAATCCCTTTTCTTACCTGACCACAATAACTTTTGAATGGTTTGATGTGAAATAACGAGACAGAAATTTTTTTGAATGGAACGGAATTCAAAAAATTTATAGACGGTTGAAAAGAGAATTGAATTATCTTTTCAGCAATATGACACCATTTAATTTTTTTTAGTTGATGTGCCCCCCGCGCCATCTATTGAGCAATCACAATGTGTTTTATTTTAAAAAGTAGTATCGGTGAACCCCTCCAAACGGTTTTTTTATGTTTGTACGTCAAACCGTTCAAAAGTTAACAGGGAGGGGGACTATTAAAAGCCGCACTGTATAACAACAAAACCTCGCTCCATCTTACATTAGTTCAAATATCTATCAAATATTCTAACTTTAGTCAACAAATATGAGGCAAATTCAAAGATGATTTAAAAAATATTCTGAAAATTATACACCAGAGTCCATGTAACTCTCCTTTAAATCAATTCAATTAAATCTGGATCGGAACGGTCTTATATTTCAGAAACGGCCATGAGAAAATTTACTAAAATTTTGACAGGGTCGTTTTTGATAATGCCCAATTCAACGGTCATGTCGGCAGTGTTGCCAAATCAACAGTTTTTCAGATATTGAGGTCAATTAAATTTTTTCAAATGGAACACCCTATTTGTTTTCATTGCAATCAATTCAGCGACGCCTCATTACTTATGTCTCCAAATATCAGATTTTGAATTACTGCAGTTTTCGAAGTATGACAACATGGCTTTTTCGTTCAAAAGTCTGGGAACGTTCCAATATCTTTAATACGGTTCAAGAAAAATTTGTAAAATTTCATACATGATGGTTTTTGATGATGCCCGATTCAATGGTGATATCGGCAATGTTGCAAAATCAAAAGTTTTTCAGATATTGAGGGTAACTCATTTTTTCCAAATGGAAAACCCTATTCATTTTCATTGCCGATATCACCATTGAACTGGGCATCATCAAAAACCACCCTGTTGAAATTTTTATAAATTTTCTCTGGACCGTTTCTGAAATATGAGACCGTTCCGATACTTTTGAAAGACACTGTATAGTGAAACCCATATTCTTGACACACGGCAATTGTTCTTTGTTGCAACGGTGACTAGACAGCATAAACATAAAAACGATCTAATCAAAATATCATACGAATATAACACTGGGTACAGAACAAGCTATACAATGCTATGTCCCCCGAAATCATCAAAAATAAAATAAAGAAATGGATATTCACTGTACTTGATTTATGATTCGCCAGTATGTTGATTCAAAAAATACATAATACCTGTAAGCAAATAGGAATATTAGACGATTATTAATTTGAATGAAACAAATATTTCGTAAAACCGAAAAATACCTGTCTCTCCACACAATTCCTCAAAGTGGAAATTAAGGCCAATATCTAACAAAAAACAACTACTTCCTCCTACGGACATTGAATTATATCTATCGTTCGTTTGTGCAACGTTCCTCACGGACACATAATTGCAAGTGCTAATTGTTATAAAATCATTGAATATTCCTTCCTTTTTTTTTTGGAAATCACGTCAATGGAGTAAAGTGGAATCGGAACGCCAAGCATATTAGATGCAGCAACTTTGTTCTTCTCCGACAGTTCTGATGACCAGATCTGTTGGAGTTCGTGCTGATACTTGCTGCGGAGAAAGTTTTTAGCAGTGGTTACCCCTAAGTAAATATATGTCTCTCCCGCATCCAATTGGTGTAGGATGCTTCCGTCTAAGAGCTGAACGCCTCTCCGTATTCCTCGCATTGTCCTCTTTTGAGATAATGTTATATTATTATTTTAATTTTTTCAACCTCATCAGTCTTCAATAATCATCGTTCGGAGGAAGTTGAATGTAGGAAGAAAATTTCGTCGTTGCAGGCTGTCATTTCATAAAACTGAAATTTACGTGTTTCAGGATTTACTATAAATATGCACTAATAACACGGAAAATAATGAATAATTTTGCTCAACCCCCTTCTCATGCATAATGACCAGCACACTTTCCACACACCAGTAATTTTACATGTAAAGTAGTGAACTCTGTAAGCGAACTTGAGTTTATCGCTTGGCACTCATCAATTGATCTCATTTGATCATACTATACCCATGTCTCAAGGGTACAATTTGTTTTCTGTGTATTTGTGTGGGCGTGATATTTTTTGCATCGGCAGAAACGAAACCGTCAAAAATCGAATCAAAGATATGTTTTTCAATTCAGCAGACTAGTACATTTTTCGTAAAGAAAATATTTATGTGAACAATAATTCATCATGTAAAAGTAACTTTCAATCCCACTGAAATCGGGCAGCAAAATGATGAATTCGTTCACGACGGCGCACTCTTTTGATACTATTTTTTCTCTCAAGTCTCTTATGCTCCCCACTGAAAACAATTCGTCCCGCCAATGGTAATGTCCAATGCAGAAAACCGAGGGACTTTTCATGTGTCTCTATGCTCCCATGGGCCGCCGGGCTGAATCTCGTCAGCACCGTTGCTGGATGATTTCCCAAGTGAGATCGGTGCAATGTCTGGATTTTGAGATGGTCCGACCCCCCATTTCCCCAATGCTGTACTACCGATCGCTTAAACGCGCCTCAGTGCCCCTCCATGCACACACGCACTTCCGATCGATTTAGCTTTGAATGGAATGGATATTTGGAGTAAATGTGTAAACAGTAACAAAATGTGTATTTAGGAAAAGTGGATTTCGAAAGGAGAATTTAGTGTTGGGGCGTGCAACAAATTTGAAACAATGATGTATCCAATTGATATACAATTTCAATCAATTGATGCGGAGTTTCACATGGGGGTGTGGAGGGGGTGTGGAGGTTGAGGGACGGGAGCAATTCTTCATATCCTGGACACACTTGAGGGGCAATTTTTCATTTCCCTTCGTTCATACAATAGTCCATTTTGAGCTTCTAAATTGACCCCCCTCTTCCCCCTTCCCACTATATCCTAATATTATCCCATGAGTGTTTTCAGTTTTACTTTCATTTCCTAAAAAAAGTTATGGACAATTCGTAATAATGATATCATTCTGTTTATAAGATATAGCAGTTGTGAGTATTCAAATTGTCACCCAGTGTATGAAAAAAACGATTATGTTATTGATATTTATCAATTTTTCTGAACATTGACTTGTCATGCTGTAATGCAACACCCTTCGTGAAACACGTCCTGTTTTGTCATTGCCATCGTCTCTGTCAACTGCTATTTCATTACTCTTCTGGTCTTGGCAATTATTAATCGCTATATCAAAATCGCATACGGTAGGTTTTTCGTTCTAAGATTTCTTTTGTTCATTTTTCTCATCACATATTCTTAAGTTATGTTAAATAACATGGTTGATAGTAGTAATTAGTTATGAAATTATCTGTGCTTACTGTAATCTCAGCTGTTTACATCGTCTTTAATATCAGCTTTCTTCTGTAAATCCACTTTGATATCAAATGGTTATACAAGGTGACCCAGGGTTAAACCGCCAAACGTTCAGTATCAATTTTTTAGGTGAAAATAAGATGTTTTCTTCATATAAGCATATATCCCAACTTGCTTCGTTTTCGAGATACAGAGTGTCAAAGTTTTCATAAAAAATCAGTTTTTTATTCATTACTCAAAAACCTTTTGGTTGATTCTGATAAAACTCAGCATGTTTATTTGCGGTGATGGGAGGCTTATATTAATGTATTTGGAATTGAAAATAAGATTATTTTTTTTAACTCTGACACCCTGTAACTTGAGAACGAGTCATGTTTTGCCACATGCTTATATACTTGCACTGTACTGTTTGGAACTTTTGGTGTAGTAATGAATATACTGGAGTTTTATCCCAACACCAAACCACTTATATTCAACACCAAGATTTGCATCTTTCGACAATAAAGTATATTTCGATTAATTGACCCCGACACGTGTTTCGGTCACTAGGTGACCGAAACACGGGTCGAGGTGTTGAAAATAGTGGTTTGGCGTTGGGATAAAATTCCAGTATATACATGCTTATATGAAGAAAAAATCTTATTTTCACCTAAAAACCGATACTGAACGTTTGGCGGTTTCACCCTGGGTCACCCTGTATATTTGAAACCATTAGTGTGAATGAAATTCAATCGCTACCGAAAAATAAAAATGATTCTTCTATTTTCATAATCTTCGCCCGCTTGTCTTTTGCCGTCTACCCATCTTCTTTGGATGTTTTCCAATTGTTTCAGTTTTTTTGATCTTCTTATTGTTTGTTATTTTTTTACACGTATCATCATTCATGCCCTGGCTTGTTGTACTTCAATACTTCGTGTTTTGCATCACTCCAAAGGAACCAGCAACTTTGTTTTTCCCCGACAGTTCTGAAGACCAGATCTGTGGGAATTTATGCGGATACTTGCTTTTTAACAGTGGTAACCTCGTGAGTGTGACGATGTTCCACCACTAGGTGAATATACGTCTCTCCGGCATCCAGATGATGTAGAATGCTTCCGTCTACGAGGTGAACGTTGAGATGAACTGTGACACATTTGTCAATCTCAAATTCCATTCCGATGTTTGTACCCTTGCATCACCCTTAAGGATTTATGGAGATCCTTTTCATAAGAGGCATATCGTTTAAGGTCATCCGTGTCGCCATAGGGATATGTAGAAGAGAAGAGGGCTGAGGGAGTCTCTTTAAAAAACGCTCCTTCTAAAGATAACCTGCTCTGTTTGGACTCTGACTTGACCAGATTTTATGGTGACGCGAGTCCTCCAGAGCGGCATCAGCTGTTCAGTGCATCTCACTATTTGATCGCAAGGCATCTGAGCAAAGGCATGATGAGCTCATGGGAAGTTGTATCAAATGCTTTGCGATAATCGATCAAAGCCATTGAAAGGTTACGCTTATACTGCACGTAGGTCTGCGAGATACATCTGTCGATAAGCAGGTTCTCCTTGCAGCCAGCGTCCCCCTTCTTTGACCCCCTTGGCTTATATATCCGTTCTCACACTGGATCAACTGCGGAGACTATTCCCATGTACAAGATGCGGGTAATTATCTCTTAACATGCGTTCAGGCATGTTATCGGTTTGTAGTTCTTGGAATCAGACAAATTTTCATTTTTGGGGATTATCACGGTTTGCCCCTCGACAAACCGATGCGGAATCTGCTGCTCCCCATCTAGCTATGAGTTTAAAAACTCTTGCTAGATGGTGGTGGGTACATGGCAAATTTATCCACCTATAGTTAAGTCCATCGGGGCCTGGAGCAGCAAAGTTTTTCGAGTCTTTGTATCTACGTTGAGTGGTTGCGGAAACCCATATATGTTTTTTCAGAAGGATTCCACCCGATCAGGCGAGTTATTATTATTAATATTATATATTCACTTCATAAAAATTTTATGACAATCTATTTCATGACTATCTTGACTATCTTGGCTCCGCAGTCAATTTGCTACATTGCTGTCCAGTTAAACAAATAAATCAAGATCATTTATGTCAAAATTCAAGAACATTTTAAAAGGTCACGACATCCATCTCAGGTAATATTCCCTCATGCATATAGCCTGCATAAATTCAAGAAGATCACCAAGTCTTACCTACTATCACTCGTCTCTCACGATTATTTCTAATCATGCAGGATTTTTCCTTTCATGGAATCCAAAACATCAAATAAAGGGCAAGTCCATTTAAAATCTTCGTATAATATTCTGTGATCGGACTAAGCTACCTCCACGTTTAGGCAGCAGGCACACTGAGCAACCATGCCCGACCGTCCGCGACCGTCCAACTATGACCAAAATTTCCAAAACGTGTATTCTTATCGGATAACTAACACTGAATGATCGTCATCGTCAGCTTAGTGTCATACTTAGTTATCTTACTGAATTAGATAGTAAACATATAAAAAGTCGCTTTCTTGTAGTATAAAACGTAGAATGTGAACCAATTCGACATGTACACTGACTTTATTATCATCATTAATGTCTCACTGATAATTTCACACCAGACTCAAGTTAAATCATAGAGAATGGCACCAACTAGGTAAACTTTTGATCCCCTTCTTTCTGTACAAACCGAGCTACCATATTGTTCCTGTCTCCATCCTGTCGTGACAGGATGGCCAACCCGTACTTCCGTAACTCATCACAAAATTAGGCTCGCAAACTTTATGATCACCGCGTCAAGAGAGCGAAAAGAGTTTGTGAAGCCCTCAACGGGTTTCCTTCAGCGACCCATCGTAAAGATCCGACGAAAAGGGATTTCCTTTTCAACGAGACGCGTATAATTCAAAGAATAATCGTAACCTCAACTCCGTCTCATTCTTTCTAATTTCATTTCAGGTCCGGAGTGGACAGGTGTTAGCGAGGAACTATAATTTTTTACATTCAAGACAATCTGCTACACCATACTCGTGAAAGAGTTTTGCCATTTACGGTGGATAGTACATAAGAGCACTCATGCGTATTTTGAAATCATTGGTGGGAACATGATTAGAAAACAGATAAACTACTCAAATAGCTCAGTAAGCAAGCAACCCTGAAGGAGTCGAGGTTTTTTGGCGAAACTATGGTCGAATGAACCTGAAGTAGTATTGATGTTTGGGTATAGTGTTATGAAAATACACCAAAGTTTTGTTTCACTGATTTATAAATACAGTGCATTCCATTTAAACCGAGCTACCCTGAAAAACTGTTGGTACAATGATTTTCAGGAAAAATAAAAAAACACGCCAAAAATAGTATACAGAGGGGCACATTTTGACATATTCACATTTGATCTAACTTCCCCTATCGCACCTAAGAGCATGTCACCATTTTATTAAATGGATCACCCTATATTGTTTCGCATTATCAGATGCTCCATGATGAACAGATTTCTCTCATTCTACAATAATGATTACCTAATAATAAGGCGGTCTAGATCCTGAAACGCCTGCTTTATGAGTTATGGGTTTTTGTTCAGTTTGGGTTACAACTATGCAAAGTATTAACAAAGCGCTAAGCAATAAATCATTTTCTGCTGGACATGATCGTCGAAAGAAAGAGCCGAATCAGCTGTCCTAAGCATCTCACTATTCGACTTATTCGATCAGACATCAGTCATTAGTATTTTTATCTGACAAACCAAAATGTTGTTAAATAATAGCCAATTGTTCCTAGTCCGGCACTGCTCGCGCTTTTTCTAATTCAATTCGCCTTTCGGTGATTTTCACTTTAAATAAACGTTCGTGTATCTCACGTTCATGTAAAATCGAATTCTCCAACCCATTGAACGCGTAATACCGGGAGAGAATTAACGCTATATAAGAAATGACTGGAATCAGAAAAGTTTTATTTCCATTCGGTGGAATGGAACTTGGATTTGATGTGAGTTTATTAGGACTCGAGTGATTTTTATCGCTCATTTGAATTCAGTATTCGGAAAATTCCTAGACACTGAATTGAAGTCATTCTCGGATATACAGCAGTTCCTATGCATTATACAAGAAAATGGAATAGTGAGGAAAAGAATAAAAATCAAATGAAATATTGAGTTTCCAGATTGTTGGTCATCGCCAATGCAAGAATGTGCAATAATATCTCTTTACTAATTTCCACAAGGTGTTTCAAAATTCAAAATCAAGATCTGATTATAGGGGCTTTTTCTAAAAGCATGTCCCCAAATATTTCGTTACTGATCGTTGAAGTTTCAAGATTTTTTTATTTTTTTCCTTCGTGCCTGTTTCAGTTTTTGAAATATTAAAATCAAATTTGAATCATAGGTTACGTTTCAGATCTTACATCATCCAGCATGCCAAGTATTTGTGAGGAAGTTGAAAAACAGCTTCAGCTGACACTTCGCCTCTTCTTCCACAATATATTTCTATTGTGAACAAATATTTGTAAGTATTTGTAGAAGAATAAAGACCATTTATTATTATTATTTTATTATTAATCTACAATGAGATAATTGTTCAGGGGTCAAGCTCTTTTTTCCCGCATAAACTTTTTATGCGCCGCTGGTGAATTGTGAAATACGGAATATATTTTTTATTGCAAAGAGAATTCAGAACAATCGATTGGTTGATGGTGAAGTAATAAAAGAGTTAGCATTTAATTTTTGAGTAAAGTTTTCACATGTCATTGGTTTTGTCAAAATAACCGCACATTATTTGAAACTCATCTCTTTTTTCACACCTCACTTCCTATCGAACATTTAAAAACATTGGTACATTTTCCACAATTATGACCTACAAATTCATATAAGTGATTTCATTATCGACTTCTAAATTGGAAAAGTTCGGGGCATTAGAGAAGTAGAAAGTTAATCGCATTTCTACATGTAGCATTGATTTCGGAGTTATAAATGGAATGTCACATTGTGCTAATTTCGAGTCACATTTTGCATCACAGTTTGATGTCTCGAACTAATCAAAGGGGTATGGAATAGACGTTTTGTAATAATGGAAGTCACTGGTGTGATATAAAACATACTGAAATCATTCTGTTTTAACTGGGTTTTTTTCTGTAGTTGTCTCCGTTTGTCATTATATACCAAATTTTGCATATCCGTGTACTTGGCTACACTGTGCAGATAACCAACAGTCGGAAACAATTGTATAAGGCTGCTTTTCCATCTTAATTTAATATTTCCTAATGAGTTGAATAACTATCATAGAAATCATTTACAAAATCCCCATGACCATCAGTACTGCGGTCAATTAATTCAAAAGTAAAGATCATCTCATCACATATGATAAATTTTAAACAACATAGAAAAAAAAAATCTGTATTCACGGATTTTATTCACATTATGCTAGGGAGATAACAAAATGATACTGTATGGATGTTATGAATTGGATCTAGTGGATCGTAGCCATGAGAAAGCAGAGACTCAAACATTACTCCTCAAGCAAGATTCGAATTCTATTCGAAGTAATTCAACACAATTCAAACAGAAGATGCTGAAACTAAGATACGTCTGCAGCTACACAAGTATGAGCTTCAAAAACCTTGGATTATATGAAATATTAATCGTTAGGACTGTTGGGCTAGATTTGGATCAAAAGGGTCATATAGTGGCCTACCATGATGGTTTTTTCTATATCCTGGTGACCTTGCATCTAGTGAATTCCACGATTATCCCGACCATAGATTCGAAGATTGGATACTGGCAGGTAGAACTGGCCCCAAAGGGTCGGGAAAAAATGGTTTTACCATTGTCCCAGAATTGTAGCAGTCACTATCATGCCACATCAATGCAGATCCCGGACAGAAAGTGCTAATCAGGGTACTTTTGCAGGTGCCAGTTGATTACGCGATAGCTCACTGTGTGATCTTTAAGAGTCCAGTGTCATCGCTTGAGCAAGACTGAGAAAGAATTGGAGAGCAGTGAGGGGGCGCTGTTTTCACCCAGAATGTGTCATGTCTCCATTGGAAAGTACTTGAAAAGCAATTCTTATGCAAGTATATTTTGACATGTAATTGATTGATCATAGAGAACAGAACTATTCATTCAATGGTTTTCCATCAGCATTCTTGAAAATTCATTGATACAAATCATTTCGAGACAAATATTCGTATCTAATTACCGTTGAAACTGAAACGCACAATGGAAAATATTGGTGGCACCATATTTCCTCCTTATATTCAAATCATGAGCTGAATTTTCATGGACGATTTATAACATTTTCATGATGGAAAAACTCCATTCATTCGAACCAAATAGAGGTCGTAAATTCATTCGAATGAACAATGGAAATATCTGCGTATGAATGTAAGTAATCCATTTTTCATCATACCGCGGTGCTGCGTCTCAACTTGTCACTCTAGCTTTGTTTTAGATTGATGAAACTGCAGTGGATGTTCCCGAACTCCCGTGGAGATTTTGTTATAGCGATATGAATATGCGAATGATGAATTTTATTTTCACAGTGACGCAGAATGTTAAAACGGTGGAAAAATTCTGAATCGATAGTAAGCTTCCATAATTTAACGGGATATCACGAGTTAGGTAGTTTACACGTCCTATGCAGCTCCGATAATTTTAATTTGCAGTTGTTCACAGCGCCATTATTGCCATTAATTCTTCTTCATATACCTAATGCTTGTTAATAATACTGAGGTTCGTAGCTATAGAACATACTTGACAGTTACCACTTGATTATTTACAGTTAATTAAACAACAAAAATTTCCAATAATTCAATTTTACAACCCAATAGATTGTTCCAATATTCCGTCACTTCGACTTAGCTTCGTTCGTACTTCATAAGATTGATTCTACGTCACAAACTTGTCTGTCTACTTGAAAGTTGTTTCCTTACATAATCCTCCACATCCACAATGCCTAAAACCGTTGTTGGTCCATGCTTTCATATCGCGTCGATGGTGACGTAATCCACTTCTCACCGGCCGTTGCCTATTTTTTTTCACCATTCAGAACATTCGATTTTCCAAAAGGACAGCTTGCATCTGAGTCCATCAATCCAGGAAAAACCTGATAAGCTGGCCATAACAGAAACACTAGTAAACTTCTCCACCAACAACTTCCACAGCCTTCGTTCTGGTTACGAACTCCATTTTGGATTCAGATTCAAGAATGGTGTTGGCCTTTACTCTGAGACTTACCCTTCATGCCAGCGTGAAAAGAGTTCTACACCTTCGAACAGCATTTTGCACCCACACAATTTCTGAGATAATGATGCTGGTGATGCAAAAGTATATACCAAACATGTGTAGAATTTTCCTCACACACACTTGATAACGACAGTAAACGTTAACTGTCGAAACGTCGTGACTCAAACACATAAGTACAGAAAATGATTTCTCTCTGTTTTCTAGACAATGGAAATACAGAAAATTCATGTCAAGAAGAACATCATCTGATAAACACCCGCTCAGAAAAAACTGCTCTAGAGTTGTCGCCCTCAAGCAGGCAGCATCCCATCGATGGTTCAAAAATCAGAGCCCTGAACCGGATCGGAATATTTTGATGCTACAAACACGTACAAGGAGGCAATAGAATCCTAGGAAGAGGATTTTCAAATCACCGATCGTTCTCAAGGAATATGTTCTAGAATCCTATAGGAAGAGGATTGTCAGGTCCCGCTTGTTTTGGTCTTTTGCCAAAGCTGTTGTAAGAAATTTCAATTTTTGCTGCAAATTCTACCTTGAATGTATTGGGAAAACAACCTCAGAACTTCACTTCAACTGACAGTCATACTGCTGAGAAAACCTTCCGCCAATAATCTATCAGACGCACTTTGATGGGTGTTAAGTTTCAATATTTTTTTTTCATATTTTTATTAACGAAGGAAAAAAGGAATCTTCAACTAAAAAAATCTAATTTTCTCAAAACTCAGAGCGCTCCAACGAAATAGTTTGAATCTCTGATATTATACGAGGAAGAGCAAAACTATCATCAGCTCTGAAGTAAAGTATTGTTACAAGATTTGTAAAAATTCCCCTATCTACGTCGAGAGATCCATAAAAACAAATCGCATACAAATGTGTTGACGAAGCGCCGCAGGTATTTAGGTAATCGAGCAGTTCTAAGAAGTGATTATTTGGACGGCCTTCTGTCCCGAGTATTCTAGGAAATTTCGCGAAAGATCCAGTCGGCAAAGGTATCTATATAAGCGAGAGATATCACTGGGATGAAGATTAAGAAGATTAGGAAGAAGTGATAATAAGCCGTTTTTTTTTGAAGAAGTATAGAAGTGTTTGGAATATTTAGCTAGTTGTATTGTTGTATAGATCTAAGTGTTTTATTAGTCAGTGAAGTGTTGTATGTTTGTTTATAGTGAAGTTAAAGAATAAACAGTTTAGTAGTGTGCTCGGCCTATTATTTAGCAAAAACGTAACAGTATCTTCACTTTATGAAATACCAAGAAGTACTGCCTGTAAAAGTTGTTCAGAAATGAATTCCATAAAATTTTAGGTGGCAGTCATCCGTTTTACAATCATATTGTTTTTGTCATCGAACCTCAAACAGTGTTGACTCATCAATAAGTGATAAAGCCAATAGAATCGAGTATGTAAAATAGAGTAGGGTAGAGTATAGTAGAATAGAGATTATTTTCATTGTAGGAGATTCTCATAAAAGTTTTCGAGGAGCAGAAAATATTTTCGGCATTCGGATAAAGCTATATACCTACTTTAAACAGCTCAGTTTTTGTAAACTTTTGAGCAACTTCATATGGTGCCTAAGTGACCTCATAACCTGCATCAATGCAGAAATTTGCAAATTTTTCAAAAATGGTTGCCTCTAGCGTTGTTGAGCAGGTATACCTTTTTTTCCAAGAAAAGTTGTAGGAATTAGAAGTTTATTATATTATACAAAATCCCGAAACTTTACTGTCAAAAAAGTTAAGGCAAATCAAAACAAATAATAAAAGCGCACGCAGCGCCCTCAAAGTTTCTCACAAGAATAAATACATTTCATACAAAATTTTGATTTCTCGCCTCAAAAAACCCTGTTTACCGAATTTTGTTCAAAACATAAATTTTTTCCCAATGTTATTAAAATTAAAAATAAAATTTCAACTTTACCACTGTATCTCCGAAACGATACATTTGCAGACACATTCATATATCCTTCAGAGTTTGTACAATCTAATAAACACCCTGTTTAGTGCTGAGAAGTACCTTTTCTATTTCAGTACGACATGAATATAATTGTTGCACGATCATAAAAAAATTATTTCTAGATGGTGAAAGATAAATGAAATAATAAATGATAAATATTTAGTTGTCTATTCTTCAATTGGCGGTATTTGGCAGTATAGTTGTGATGCTTGAAATGTTTCACCGTCGCTCTGTTTGCCGTAAGCGCCAATTTCTACAGCAGTAAATTTGTAATTAGCGTCGGCTACACCTTGTAAAACTACGGAAAAATACTGTTCATAATTATAAAACATCGATCCTGAATTTTTTGGACAAAGAACGCATATTTGTTTTCCGTCAATGGCCCCAATGCAGTGCGGAAAGTTCCAAATATTACTAAATTCGTCTGATATCATTTGAAAGTCCTCTTTTTTCGTTGCCGACATATGGACAGGTTGTAACACATCCCATAATATAGACACTGTTTCTTGAACTATTTGTCCTACAGTGGATGCGTCAATTCGGAACGAAAATGCAAGGTGTCTAAATGATGACCCGGTTGCCAAATACCTGTAAAAAAATTTTTTCATATCGACCTTTTTTTTTCAGAAGCGAAGTTGCGAAAACAGTGGAAGTATTTGCGTGACCAATATTCCGTTGAATTGGGGAATCATCCTGTACCAAGATCTGGAGATGCTGCAGAAGATGCGCCTACATCCAAATGACCCTTTTTTTATGCAGCTGCATTTCCTAAGGGGGTTTGAGTCCAAGGGTTATGAGCGGAAATTTGTCAGGCACCCAATCCACCCAGGAGACATGTCGAGAGGAAACTCAGTCTTCTGTTCGAGAGGAAACTCAGTCTTCTGTTGAATGTGACGAGAATAGCGTTAATGACGAATCTATTGAAACTAGTGAACGTGAACAGGAACGTGTTGCAGAAAATGATATAACATCACCATCAACTTCAAGAAAAACCACCTCAATTCCAACTCCTGCTACGGAAAAAAAAAGACGCGGCAATAATGACACATATCAAGCATCAACGCTAGAAATAGAAAGAAGAAAAGTAGAATATCTAGAAAATAAAGCCAAAAAAAATTCGTCTACTGATCAAGAAGACGAACACCTTTCATTTTTTAAAAGTTTGCTGCCACATGTAAGGAAAATACCCGAACACAGAATACTATCTTTCCGTTGTCGTGTACAGGAATTGGTGGATCAATTTTCCTATCAACTCAACATTGTATCTACTCCATCATCTTCTTGATCCAAAGAACTACAGATCGATAACATGCTTGAACGCATGTTATAAGATGTTTACCCGCATCTTATGCATGCGATTACTCTCCGAAGATGAGCCGGTGTATGAACGGATATATGAGCAAAGAGAGTCAAAGCAAGGGGTCGCTGGCCGCAAGGAAAACCTGCTGGTCGACAGATCCATCAAGCAGGACTCCGTGCAGTATAAGCGTAACCTTTTAATGGCCTGAATCGACTATCGCAAGGCATTTGATACAACATCGCATGAACTCGTCATGCATTTGCTCAGATGCCTTGCGGTACCCGATCAAATAGTGAGATGCATTGAACATCTGATGCCGCTCTAATACCATAGCATCTGGTCAAGTCATAGTTCAAACTGAGCAGGTTATCTTCAGAAGGGACGTGTTTCAGGGAGACTCTCTCAGTCCTCTTCTCTTCTGCATCTTGCTACTGCCATTGTGTGTTGCACTACGGAAAACTCGCGGATACTACTGCGGCACTCCCAGCAACCGGTGGCAAAAAGTCACCCATCTGTTTTACATGGATAAACTTAAACTTTATGCCTCAGGAGAAAAAGACCTTCATCAGTCCTTAAGGGTGATGCAAGAGTACACGCATGCTATCAGAATGGAGTTTGGGATCGACAAATGTGCCACGGTCCATCTCAATACGGAGAGGACGTGCAGCTCGTAGACAAAAGCATCCTACATCATCTGGATGCCGGAGAAACGTATACCTACCTAGGGGTAGAACAAGGCCACACCCAAGTGGTAACCACTGTTAAAAACTCTCTCCGCGGCAAATATCAGCACAAAATCCGACAGATCTGGTCATCAGAACTGTCGCGGAAGCTTGTATCCCAAATCGTCTGTTCCACGGTTATACTTCCCCAGACAACGGGGAGGCCGTGGACTTTTGAGTTTGGAGTGTCTTCTTAACAGACTGGTATCGAATAAAGCCTGTAAAGTCATCAGGAGTTCAGATCCCCTTCTCTGCTTGGTATGCGATCATGAGAAAGCAGGGATTGTAACATTTCTTTTCAAAGCAGCATCTCGTGCTGCCGATGAAATCGATCTCGTATTCGACTCTGAACGGACGAACCCAAACTCTGTCACAGAGTTGGAGACTGTTCAGCAGAAAGCCCACGTCAAAGCTGCGGAGTGTGAGAGGCTCCTATAGCTACATAAGGATAAGCCAATGCATGGGGTCTTCTTCAAGAACATTGAAGACCTTGGCTTATACAGAAACCTGACCTCAGGTCAAGTAGGCTGAAGTCGGAAACCGAGGGATTCATAATTGCCTGCCATGATGGTGCGCTCGTCTACCGTAGTCGCGTGATGGGTCTAAAAGTCCCTGACACTAGAAGCAGAGCATGTCGTAGGGCAGCTGAGACCACAATGCATTTGCTACTGACTGAGCTAATTAGGACTGAGCTAATTGAGCAAGAAATTGAACTGAGCTTTAACCAAGGCATTTTATATATCCAAAGCATTCCATCGTATTTGGCATCCACAAGTACTTTCCAAACTCCATTCCAATGATTTGCTTTCATATGATTGTCGATGGAGGTGCAACCATAAACGCTGGAGTCTCGCAGGGATCTATAAAACTAGTGCTGAGAGGCCTGATTTGCATACTTGGATGACGTTATGCTAATGTAAGGACATTTAGATTATTCAAGATGACTTTGAATAATAAAGAAGGTTCTCAATGATTGGAATATTTGAAGAACATTATGTAACCGAGCAACGCTGGGTATTTGAGCGAGTCGACAATTATAACGAAGCGGTAAGTGATTCCACGCTTCGTGGCCGTGTGATATCTACGCATTTACCCCCATCACTGTTGTTACTATGGGACTACGAAAACTGCAAATGAAACATAATACGACGATAACCAACTCGTACGGCCAAAATATTCATACAATGAGATGAAGTAAATGTTGAACTTCTTCGCATTTTCTCTGTGAAATGTTTCTTATCATATATACCGAGAATAATTTGCAAGTCTCTCATGTAGCATCAACATATCCCAGGAAAACAAACGACAAACACTAACAATTGAATAACACCATTCTCTGGGGTGCCATCTTGCGGTCGTGGCTTTCTTGATGGGTCTACATAACAAAGTGCCGGTACGTAAGATACGAAAGCGTTTCCTCGCTTAAACTATCAGCATCCGAAAACTCTGCGGGCAGAAAGAGGTTTTTTATGCAGTCGTTACAACGATTCTTGTCGATTCCTCTATGAATTTTGTCCTTTACTCCCACTATGTTGACAGTGAGTCTTCCGAATCATATACAGTATGTTCCAATAACGGATTTAGGTACTCTATAGGATAGGGAAAAATGTGATTTTATCACCTCCTCTCACTTATATCACATTATGTTGTGAAGAGGCCCAGAAGCATAGGCTCCCACAGCTGATTGGGGTGGAAAACACTTTTGAGTGTTTCCCCATTTCACACTAACTTCGCCAATGCTAGAAAAATTATTGAGGGGTACAAATGAAGAATTACTTAGTTGTTTCATATCAGAGTTCCCTGATGAGCAGTCAAGTTCCTATGTCTTAAATTGATATTGCTCCTGCGTCAGCGTCAAACTCTGTATCGACACATTATCTTGGTACTAATAGAAATTCACAGGTGGAAAGGATAGACAGAGCGAATACTCACAGTTGAACTAAAAAGAAATGACAAGAATACAAAAACAGTCATAATAGTATACGAACCGAATGAAGACGATACAGCTGAAAATAGAAACAAGTAGAAGAAACAAGAGGAAAAATATTCATATTGGGAGATTTAAACAGCTGGGTAGGAAGAAGAGATGCAAACTATAATACAGTAATGAGTATGACGAAATGGTGAAAAGATCAGAAACAATAACGGAGTAAGAATGCTGGAGCTGGAATTCTGTACATTACATAACCTAATTGTAACAAATAGGTTTTTCGAACATCGAGATATACACAAACATACAAAAGAAGTTAAAAGTAGAAATGAAAAATCGATCATTGATTATATTTTAGTGAGAATGAATTAAAAAGAAACGTAGTAGACAAGGGAGTAAGAAGAGGGCCAGAAATCGGCAGTGACTACTATTTGTTGGTAGTAGTAAAAATTACAAGAAGTGAAATAAAGAGCAATACCTACTTAACAAAGAAAGTGTTGAATTTTAATCAAATTAATCTTCCAAATCACAAATCGAAACTATCGCAAAGAAATTTGGAAGCACTAGAAGATACATTCGAAAGGTCATGCAATAGAATGAGTTAAACACGGTAATCTAGAGCCATTGTGGATGTGGAACTACTTTGAAAACACGGTGTTATCAGTAGCGACAAAGATATGTGGACTTACTAAAAAAAGTAAGCAGAAAAAAACTGCTTGGTGGACAGAAAAAATTAAAACCAAATAAAGATGAAGAAATGGAAAAACTTATTTGAATAATAAAACAGTAGACAATTATTAAAAGTCAAAAATGAAAGAAAAAAAGTAAAAGAGCTAGTAACGGAGATAAAAAAAACTGAGAAGAATTTGTAGAAAAATAGAATCCGATAGCAAATCAAACCAGAAATCATTCTATAGACCGCTAAAAACAAGGAGACAAAAGAAAACACAGGAGGTAAACAGCATTAAATAAAAAAGGGGAGACATTATAAGGGAATACAGAGAGATAATAAATAGATGGTGAAAATCGGAAAAATGGAAATCCACCTGGAGAAAACGAACCAACAATTGATATACTCAAAAATATGGGAGAAACTGTGCTGAAAATACTGAGTAATATATTTAATGAAGCATGGTCCGAAGAGCACATACCTAATGAATGGACAGTAGCAATGATCCTCCCTATATTCAAAAATGAAAATAAGTATGATTGCATGAACTACAGAGAAAAATAAGATTTATAGTGGAGACAACGGTATAGAAGAATCACAAAACGGTTTTAGGAAGGGCAGAAGTACACAAAATCATATATTTACATTGAAGATAATCGTAAAAAAAACTCCAGCAAGAGTAAGAAATATGTTTAAAATTCATTTACAAAATTTCATAATAAGTCCATTGCTGTTCACCATATTTGTAAACGAGATAATGAAAAAATTTTCATAAAAAGTTAAAAAACTACATATTGGACATAGGCACCTACAGAGATTAGAAATATCAGAGGGTGCCTCTGCAGATGATTTGTTAACTATGACCGAGAATGAACGAGATCTACAAAATAATCGAATACAGTTATTTGGTCAAATGGGCCTGTTAAGGAAGCAACGACCATAAATATAGAGAGATCAAAGTTATTCATCGTAGATTCTGAAAATGCAATAAAAAACAGGATGTTCCTTTTAAAATATAAAGTTGTGGTCCACTTCCCGTATAACTGAACTCGTAGAATTCAGATGCAAATTTTCATAAAAATACTCCCAATAGTTTTTCATATACATATATCGACTCAGCTCATCTTGTGATACCCTGTACAATCCTTTATGTGATGCCGCCGGGTATGTCACGATATCTTGAGGATATATTTTTTGGCACCAGGTGAAGTGATCTCAGGATAGAATTTATCAAAGAAACAGGATTCTTATCTACAAAAGGAAATATCTTCACAATATCAATACGACTTGCATGAACATTCGTCGATTCAAACATCTATCGCCATTCAGCTGTTCTATTCTGGTAACTGTATTACGCAGTAGTACCTAGAGAAAGCATTTTTCTGGAAGTGCGTGATTTCACTCCATTATGTTGTTCCCTACCGCACTGTGTTCCAAAACCATTCTTGTTCCTCGTGAAGGTTGTTCATTCACTTTCATTACTTCGAAAAATTTCGATTGATGTGTCAGATGGTTATTTTCTACTTTTCCAGGTACATAAAATTGTCAATTGACGCTCTTAGGGGAGTTGGTGGAACTGATTCATTCAAGGAAGAGTTCTGTTGCCACCCACGTCTGCCGCAACCGTTCCTGAACTAGAAAAGCCTCTTATTTGTCACTCATAGGTTACATTCATCACCTGAAATCTGTTTTTTCAGAAAAGAAAGGAAGTATTCTTGATTCATGTTCAACAAATCCAAAAATTTTTTGGGCCTTTTGACAAGTTTTCGTTATATGCCTTCCAAATGTTAAAGACGCTTGGAAAGTTACTTCTAAATCGACCGCTTCACGATACCACTCCAATTATTGATCGTTTATGTGATAACGGTAGTCCATAATATTTTTTGACTTGCAAAAGCTAATCACAAAGCATTAATTTGAAAAATTATTTATTTTTTTCACACCAATTATGATCAAAACAGAGAGATCTTGTAAAAACATAGAATCGTTTTGATTATGGTAAATTTTCTGAAAATTTTACAGTCATCTGCATACAAAAGACAATCACATGATGAGCAGTCAGAAAAAGCATTGATAAATAGTATAAAGAGTATAGGGCCCAGGTTTGATCCTTGAGGTACACCAGCCTTTGCATGAAAATTCCCAGAGACTTTTCCTTCATACGCGATAAATTACGTGCATTCACGAAGATAGTTAGTGAATATTATTATCAGTGAATTACTGAAAGAATACATGCGTAGTTTATCTATAAGAGTTCGGTGATCGACTTTGTCAAATGCTTTAGCAGAGTCCGTGTAAATTGTATCAACTTGTTTCCCCCTGTTTTTCCATCACTTGGTTAAAAAAAGTTACCAGGTTCGTTTCAATTGATCTCCCACTGCGAAAGCCATGTTGCGATTCAGATATATCGTTTCGTATGAAGTGTATTGGTTTTTTGAATCATCGATAACCCCAATCCAAATAGGAGTGCAAATATCTTACATCTTCGGTATTTCTAAGATGATTACTTTTATTACGGACTTCTTTTGTCTGGATTATTGCTATGAGCATGACGTTTCAATCGGTCAGGTATCTCCGATTATTGTCATTTTATGAAATATCTCTCATTGACTCTGACATGTCAGCAGATACTTTATGATTATCGAAGACACCTGATCGAACGAATGTCATGGCAATAATCCAGACAAAAAAAAATCCGCAATAAAAGTAATTATTTCATATCATTGTCTAAAACTGCAAACAAATCTTCGGTAGGGTCTTGTCTCAAACTCAAAATACGAATGTCCATACTTAATGCAAACACCCATAATAATTGTTATAGAGCCAACTCTGCGCTCCGCAGCTCCCACTCAATTTATCTCCCCAACACTGTTCGAAATGCTAATTTGGAGTAACAAAAACAGTATTCAATTAGTGCGACAGCTACAGCCATTAGGAATAACGTAAATCACGACAAAAATCGGACCATTAACGTCTTTATGATTGGTTTCAATTGTTTTTTCAGCTAATGGCACTTTGATTTTGAGAGTGAATGCTGCAGTGGGGTTCTATGGTTTGGATTGATGGCGAATTGACAGTGATATAATGTTGCGATCAAGGAACGAATTGTCTATCAGAAAATGTGTTAGGGAAAAAAATTATATTCGGTTCTGCTCTGCCTGAAGTAACAATGGCTCTAGCTCGCCCTCTTCTGATTTTTTATATAAAATTTGATTGTGTTGCGAATAATTCCAACATCATTGAAATATCCTTCACTCCGTTCATCTGACGAGGTGGGAGTGGTAGGACATGAAACAAATATGTGATACACAAAAATTCTATAACTGGGGGAAATGCGCAATTATACTAATAGAGACATTCAAAGAAAGAAGAAGGCAAACCCATTCAATAATACCACAGTACACTAAGGGCCAATAAGTTTAGTGTCGGATTGTACCACTGGGAAACCGGGAAATTTTATGTTAGGCACTCACGGAGGAGACCCTAAAAGTGGCCTTCAATTTAATTTCTGTCCTTTGGCTTTTGTTGTTTTACTAATTTTAGTTCATTTTGGGGGTTACAAATAATCATCGTAAAGGGATAATTTATAGAAAAACATTGAATATTGAATGCAGGGTTGAAAATGCAGGATCTGTGAACTTCAAGTAGTTCGACTCGAAACAAACGTATCCGAAAAATTGAAAGGAGTTCAAAGGGGTAGACTCCTAAAAATCGTGGAAAATACAAAATCGGAAGATTCACTCACAATCCGCACTAAATACGCAAAGTTTATGCTCAGATTCAAGGTTTGTCATATGAAAGGAATGCGTCAAAAATGTCAATAGAAGTAGAAAAAAATATGGACGAAAATTACTCCTTTCCACTCTAAATAAATTTTGAACGGTTGAAGATAGAGCAACTCTGCGAAGGCCAATCAATCAGAATGATCAAATTAGAACAATCTGTGAATATCGAACCAATCGATGTAAAACAAAATTATCCAAAAAATCTCATGAAAAACCAGAATTCGCAGATTTTCTCTCAATCCGCACTATATACGCAAAATTTCACACAGATTCCGAAAATATATTATATGATTTCAATACGGTATACTGTATTATAAATGTATTATAGATGGCGCGGGGGGCACATCAATTAAAATATTTTAATAGGCATGGGGGGGTCACATCGTTGAAAAGATAATTCAGTTCTCTTTTCAACCATCTACATTTATTAGATTTTCGTTATTACGTTTTTTCACAATATGCATTTGAAATATCAGAATAAATGCGGATCTGGCGGTCTGAATCCCTTTTCTTAACTGACCACGATAACTTCTGAATGGTTTGATGTGAAATAACGGGACAGAATTTTTTTTTTATGGAATTTCTAAAAATTCGCTATCTATCGAGCAATCACAATATGTTTTATTTCAAAAAGAAGTATCGGTAAAACCCTCCAAATGTTTTTTATGTTTGTACGTCAAACCGTTCAAGCACTGCAATTTATGTAGAAACAGTTCCTAGTAATTCGCCAAAGAGAGGTTGAAAAAATTGAGAAGTGTCCTATACAATTCAGAATTCTAATGCAATAATTACGGATGTTATGGGGATGGTTCCATAAGGTGTGAGACATAGTGTATACTTTGCCTAAAAGTATCTACTGTGTCGTGTACTCAATCTCTTGCCAGAGTTTTTAGTAAAATGAAGATTATTGAACAGACTGATGGTCCTGGAAAGACTGGAGGAAAGGCAGTGAATGTAGTATACCCAATGATGATTTATTCGGAATGTACATAGAGGTGTTCCAATGATAAACATTTTTTTTTTTTACAAATATTTGAAATAAATAATAAAATGTTTTTCCGTCGACCTCGTATGAACATGTCTGTTTAATGTTCTTCAATGCAAACGAAATTGAACATTAATGACCCCCATTAATGGTCGATTTGTCGTAAAATACGAGTGTACTAATGCCTTTTTCTGTATCTTCTTTCAGTTTCTCTAATTCTACCATTACAAATGTTGATATAAATTTATTCGAATTGTTGAAAGATGATGATGTTCAATAAAGTTTCTATCTACTGTTTATTTTGTTGACCAAATATCTTCTAATAAAGAACTCCTTCATTTAAACAAGAGTGAGGTCGTCGGAAAAATATTGTGGTCAACTTGTATATTAAAATGCGATTAATGATCTCTAACATTAAAAAATATCTCCATCATTAATGACCTTCATTAATGCACTAGTTAATTAAATAGCTATTTATTCTTATTATTTTATTTTTCATACTTCCAAAGTTATGAAATCAATCAACAAATTGAAAACAAATTAAAGTTGCTGACGTTAGAATCAAAATTAGGACCGATTGCCAGCAAATAAAATTGCTGGTCATCCACAGAAAATAATAATAATAACCTCCCTCTATCCGCAAAGGCTATGCCATTCGGGAATATTATCATTAAATCGGACAGAAAATGAGGGCACTATAGCTTAAAGCATTTTTCGTCAGTCACTCTTTAGCTCTGAAACAAACAAAAAGTTATTCCAACTGGGAGGTCTCATTCTTGAATTTCCCGCTAAGCCGCCTTGCCAACAATCCGACGCTGAATAAGTTTATGGGCCAATAAGTATTCCTGATAAAAACAATGATATAGCTAAAAACTTAAAAATTCCCCGTGAACTAAATACATTTTTCAATACCGTAAAAAGAACCAACAGAAAATCTGTTGAGTGTCTATGATAGCAATACCACAGTTTATAACTGAAAGAATCAGTTCGCTCACTCACCGCCATCTTGTGTACAAGATAGAATAAGCGCAGGGGAAACAAATTCGGGTTCCGCAATAGATTTGCACACAAACTTACATAGTTGTCAAGTGTACTAAAAGTATTCAGTTTCCAGAAGTATATAAATTTCATTGAAACGATTTCTGGGCTCCTATAGGAAACTGCAAACATGTTTGAGTACTTCTTTATTCATGAAATACCATTATTTTTCCAGGCAATTTTCAGAAAATGAGAGCAACATATGCAGCTCAAGTGTTCAGTGCCACTGTTTCTGCAGAAACAAATGCTTGTTTATCTTTCAAAAAACTCCCATTAGCAGACTTCAAGACATTTGAATTCATAGAAGAAATTGATAATTTCTTTGATCTATTCAATTCATCAAAAGTCCACAAGGCATAATCATTCAATAGGACTTTCATGGGGACAGATACACAAATTCAATTTCTTAAAGATATGTTGGCGTTCTATGAATCACTTTGTTGTCTAACGAAACAAAAATATAACCAAAGGGATGAAATTTATTTTTGGGTGGGAATTCTCAATCTCGGCCTTTTTGCAAATGTTGGTAAAATCAGGCAGTAAAGTGGAAATTGCGGAAATTCTGCACCCATACAATTTTAAAGGACATTTAAAAAAATGTTTGCAGTTAGCTATTTGTATAATTCCGAAGGAACAAACTGCCTTGATTTTGATTCAACCACACGTCAATTCAATTCTCTCAAAGTAGAAGTAAACGACTACATCAACCTTAATATAACATAAAATGATTTCGTTTCGTTTAAAAAAACACAAGTGAAAAACATATTCGAATCGAAATATGGCATGAACAAGCTGACTCAAACAATTGGCATATGGCATATGGCTTATCCAAATGCCAATAATGATTCATTTGGCAGCTTAAGAATGCTTGATACTATTTTTTTTGTAATATATACATGCCCTTGAAAACCGTTCTTGTGAACTTTTTGAAAATTTGGCCACAAAAGAAGGTATTGGAAAGAATATTGAAAATTGTCCTTCAAAAATTGATTTCGACTATTTTGAAACATAATTAGTTTATGTATATGAAAACTCATTTATCCACATACAGTTATTTTTAATGTTTACGAATATTGCAT
Organism: Chrysolina americana; assembly: GCA_958502065.1. Classification (NCBI taxonomy): domain Eukaryota; kingdom Metazoa; phylum Arthropoda; class Insecta; order Coleoptera; family Chrysomelidae; genus Chrysolina; species Chrysolina americana. The sequence continues at coordinate 14,941,446 of OY293414.1, forward strand.
TCTCCCCAATATTTACGAACTGCTTGTTTATCTTTCTGGATCCGTAAAAGTACCATTTGATTTACCACATTCGATAGGACTCTATAGTTTTTATTCAAGATCAAGATCCTGACATTGAAAAAATGTAGATATCTTCTTCAGTGTTTCGAAGAAGTTGAAGTAATGGTGAATGGAAAATTGAAATACTTTCTCCTATAAAATTACAATTACTAGAGTGTGGAAATCACTTATATTGGAATAAATCGTGTCATAAGAAATTTCTCATCTTGCTTAAATTCATCAACTTATATATGTTCTCAAAATTAGCTTCTGAATATTTAATTTCGACACGTCATCGTCAGCAAAACCTTCCCGACATATTCAAATTAACGAAAAATAAGTAATATTTCCATTACAAACTCCTACCCAATTTTGAAAGCAGTCAGTACAATAACCACAAAACTTTGTTGCCCTTTAAAGTTTTGTCACAAAATTTGGTATCTTCCTCAAAACTTCTAGATTTTCAGCAATTTTTTTATAGGGAGCCCATAATGCATACATTTTATCAACTGAATGATGTTAAAAAACAATAATCTGCAATAAAAAAACAGACCTCAACACGGTCAAAATATCCACAGTTTAGGTACCTATTTTTAGTTCCAGCAGTGTATCCATTTTTATGTTGAGCATTGTATGAATTGTAAGCGCCTGTATGCGCTAGGGATAAGTTTGCAGGTTGCGCAGTGCACAAACGCGCACAAAAAGATCAAAGTGCCGACGGCAAGTGAGCGAACTGATTCTTTTAGCTATAAACTGTGACCATACTGTGAATAATGGAAGCTTTAATTTTGAAGAAATAAATGATTTATTCGTTTATTAAACTATGTCTGTAATGAAAAATAATGCGAAAGGTTGTAATGGCACAAATATAAAACCCATTAGAGCTTGCTGTCCCCACATTGTACCATATATTGCGCACATACCTAATAAATGTATTTTACCCACAATGTCGAAAATTCTGGAGAGGACTTATCAGCCCTATGCTGTATCACTTCCGTTAAAAATAACATCGCCGTTATTCGCCATTTCCGTTATTTTGCTACAATTGGTAATAATAGCAAAATAACGGAAATGGCGAATAACGGTAACGTTATTTTCAACGGAAGTGATACAGCATAGGGCTGTATGGAGGTACTGGGCAAGCCATACCCCTCCCCCCATCAGCGTCATAAAGATACGTTCCTGTATCACAATGACTGATAATGTCCAAATTAGGCGTATACGAAAAATTAGTAGAAGCAATCCCGATACCGCTTGCGCTCTCCCACTCATCCGGCACCCAGTCGATGATTGAATTTGTAATGCTATATTGCGTTGCATTCACAATTTTTTATCATTTTTATATACCTACATCTATCGCCTCTCCCCCATACGAGTTTTGTAAATACGCCACTGTGCACAGAGCTTTTTTTTAATACCGGATATACAATCGGGATTCCGAAAAGGATATACAGGGCAATTCAAATTCGACCCCCACCATTGGGATCTCCTAAACTACAGGAGATACGTCGAAGCGTAAATCGGGGCAAAGTTGCGTATTCTGATGCTTAACAAAATACTGTTTTGAAACTTGGAAAATTCCGAGTATTTCCGGAAATATCGGGAAAAAACTGAAAATCGGAATTTTCATTTTTATTTTTTTCTATCGTTATTTGACAACATAGCTCAAAACCAAAAGTACATTATCATTGATACTTTTTTTCAGCTACACGTTTTCATATTCAGATTTACTATCCGACGTTTCGTCTTCTGGCATTCATCATCAACTTTTTTTTCTGTTATGGGCGCCATATTGTTTTTTTATACAGAAAAATAATGATTCTTATTCTGATTTCATTGATGTATAATTTGTTATGATTTGCACTTCTGAAACCTCAGATATTAAAAAAAAAAACAACTTCATCTGAGATGGTCATGACTCCATCGAAAAATTTCAAAACAGTATTTTGTTAGAGCGGCTTTACATTTATGCAATGCATTTGCAATGCAAGACAGGTATTGCAAAGCAATTTAAAAATTGTGTAAGTGTGGATTCATGCAGCACCAATTAACAATTATCAAGTAGCAATTATCAATTTACAATTTTCAATTAGCAAGTATTGAAAATGCTGTATTCATGCACCCAAATTAACAATTACCAAGGAACAAGTGAGCATGCGCACAAAGCAGATCCGTGCCATTTGAGTTAACCTCACTTTGTCGTGGAAACTGTTTAAACATTCAGATTCTATTCGTTTTCCAAATGTTTATAATCAATTTTGTGCATTCACGATGGTCATTGAAATGGAAGCTACTCAAGCATTTTTTTTTGTTGATTTTCGATGCTTTCCGTCATTATACTGACCAATCCACGATCATTTGCGTACTAGTTGCGCACGTTCAATTAGAGTAGAAAGATATAACTTGACCAACTTCTACTTGTTACTTGATAATTGATAATTGTTAATTGTCTGCATGAATGCATTCATTGTAATACAAGGAATTCAACTTGTACTTGGTAATTGTTAATTGATAATTATTACTTGATAATTGTTAATTGGTGCTGCATGAATCCACACTTACATTTATGCAATTATTGTTAATATATTTCGAGAAAATCTAACCTCTATAAAATATTTTGATATTTTGTTGGTTTGTACTTTACAGAAATTCGAAAAATGACATTCCACCTATCAATAACGCTTGTGACAAATTTTCTATTTCTTTTTAAAGTTGGAGTTAAAGGTTAGGAGACATTCGAAAAACAATATCTACAGGTACTTTGGTGTGCTATTGGCATTGAATTTCTTACCAGAAAATTCACTAGAATTGCTCACGAATTGCGTGAAAATTTCAACCAGTCGAAATTTTTTGGGCTTGCATGGGCGCAAGCGTAATTTAAAATTTAGTCTTGCATTGCACAAAAATTGCATGAAAATTGCATAATGTAAAGCCGCTCTTAAACAACATTATCATTCAAATTTACAGAATCACTGTCCGCAAGCAGTTTTATTTGTTAAATTTTATTATTATATATATAATTTTTAATTTGCTGATATGCAATTTACTGGAATAAATGATAATCACACATTTCACACAAAACTATTGAAATTCAGCTGCATGGAAATTCACCATTAGAACCTCAACCTGTCAATCTTGTGCTTGTGCCTATCTGACATCTGCTGCCCAACATGCGCATGCGCAAGTATCTGCGCCATTGTATCCGAGTTTTTCTTTTAAAGTTCTCTATAATAAAGTATATATAAAGTAATAATTTTGTAGCTTATTTTGAGTTTAATTGCATTTCAGAAGTGATCTATGTGATGAGTTGTGTGTTACAATGGTCTTTCCTCGCTATTTCAAAAACTGTATGTCATGTAATAGTGAAGATGTTTCTTTTTTGTGCAATTCTTTCTCGACAGAAAATTTATTTTTGGATGATGTAACCACTCTGAAAAGATTTTACGAAAACGAATGGTAAAATAAGAAACCCTAAACAAGCTTGATGATATATGCAAAATTGATAGATTTCAGTAGAAGTGGTGAGTTTTTTCAGTAGAAGTGGTGATTGAAAAAATGTTTGCCATGTTTATTAGAGCATGGCCAGTTAAGAAATAAAATGTAAGTTCCAATTTGGTTCCAAAGTAGGTATATTTTACAGATTTTAAGTAGTAGGTACTCACTTTCGGTACTAGACATAATGAATTATTGTGTTCATCTCTCTGAATTTTGTCCATACAAAAACGGATTATGGTCAACTTATTTAGGAAAATGATATAAAATACAGAAAAATAAAGAAACGAACATCATTAATAGTCAATAATATTGCACTACGAAATTTTTGATTCTGCCGCAACTATTTTGACGTTCAAACGTTATTTACATTATTTTAAAAAAATAACACATTTTGTGTGGTGTTATTTTTCCAAAAATTTGGTCTTCCACTTCGAGTACGGAAACTATATTGCTTTAGAATGATATTTCAAAAGTTTATTGACATTCCGTCAAATTCAATCAACAACAATCACAATCGTCACTATGTCCCTGGAATATTGACATGAGGACGAGGCGCCATCTCTGGATCCGATTACAGAAATAGACCATGATTTCATTTGTTTTGTCTTCAAACAATCTAAACAAAATCTAATCAGTCGACACACCAGGGTTTTTAGGCATCTTAGTCTTGTGCAAGTGAATAGGGATTCATATGTCAGAATAAATTTTCAAAATTGTCTTTTGTTTTCATGGCTCACCTTAAAATTCAATTGCAAATACTTTCAGTTTGAACTAATGTTAGAATGGGAGCCATAACATCAATAAAATGAATGTCATTCACATTTAAAGCCTTTCCAATTGCATCGTCTATTGAATAATGTTGAAACATCTAGGTTCAGTTAAAAACCTTGACGTGTTGAATATTTGGGGGTAGACCTTTCCTGACTTTTCTAGCACAACGCTATGGGTTTTGTTAGGTTAATGAGTTTGCATTAGTAGGTAAGAAAGATTTTTATCCATATTTCAATTCTCATAAGAAAAATATTTTCAAATAATGGTGGACGTTTCATATTGGATGTCGTCGAATAAAAAAGCATTTTTATGAAAAAAAAATTCTCCAATGGACTTCACGCCCGAGTATTTTCATAAAAAAAAATGTTCAGGAATCTTTGCTTCATTGAAAAATATTGTAAAAGCTCATTTGGTGAATTTAAGGGTCCGTTACTTGGTAACGGAGGAATTTAGGGGGGAAAGTTATATGAAGTTCTGGTAATTTTTTGAGCATTCCCGATAGAAAAAGAGATAATCCTTTACATAGAATATAATAATATAACCATTGTCAGAGCTTATTCATGATTATTCAGATATTTCTATTTTGTATTGGTTTCGCCATCTACACAACAGTAGCCGAAAACTTTGGTCCACCGCCTTTCTCTCGAATATCTTCATAGATGCCATTGATTAATTTGGATTGATTTGAGTTGAGTAATGTTACAACTATCTATGATTCTATACTCTTAAATAATGATTTTATGGTGATACACGCAACATATAAAAAAGCCACTCAAAATAACTTAGCTACAATGAATAGGTCATTGTTTGAAAGTCTGCACTATTCCAAAAATGTTGGCGAGGAATGCGACATCTATGATTGTTTAGTAGAACTGATATAAAGTTATTTGAGGTCCTTCTGACCATAAACGGTAGTGTTCGCATTATTAATTGGTTTTGGGCCTCAAATTGAGTTTTGTGGTCATTTACAGAGTTTATAATAGTTTCAGAATAGTTTCCAAATATGTTGAAGTAGCGGTAGAAGTGAAACATTTCATTGCTAGGCGCGTGTATTTGGTCAGTACCTACCTCAATGCATCAAATCGTACCACAGAGAAGAAAGTTCTTTATAATCTTCACATGCATTAAGCTTTCAGAGGGGGGCAAGGGATGGCAAGAGGCTGCACCCCTCCCCTCGAGATTGTATTATTTGTATTTATATATCAGAATATTTCCTGCTTAATGAAGCTTCTTATTTTTCTATAATGCTTCAGCCCCCCCTAGGGGGGGAAGTTCAAAATAATTTTGAGAGTGTACAGGACCTAAGGACCTAAGACCAAGATGCAATTTTTCAAAGCAAGTTTATTCATGGTTTGTACCCCAAACAATTTGAATACCACTGAATCTGCTTAACTATACCTTATCACAAAAAATCGTGACATTTAGAAGAATGATTAAGTTGACTGAAGGGCATTTTATACTAGAGCTTTCTTGTGTGTTTGTGAGCCAGGTGGATGAAATTTTAAGAGAATTACGATATTTCTGTAGTTGGGAAATGTTTTTAATTTGATGTTTTGAATTGTTCGACAATTTTGTAAACGATACTGAATTCAATGCTAGACAGTTATAAGTTGGTACCTCTGTGGATGGCTTGCTTCATTTCGAAACGTTCGAGTGAATCTTCTTGGATCTTTCAGTGGAAAAGTGAAATAACAAAATCCCATTGATCCACAATAAAACCAAGATTTTAAAGAGGTTGCAAATTATTATTGAATGTATCCAATTAAATTTTCAAACCAGCTTAAGTTGCTGACGCTCTTTGATATTTTGTATTTTCATAAGCTATTTCAATGTTATCACTATCAGGAGGAAGTAATGAGAGAGCCAGACAGTACCAAAAACAAATATTAAAACTTTTCGATTTTTGAAATTATTGTTTTTGTGAATTATGTAAAAAATCATATGTAAGCCAATGAATGTAGGCGAAGATCTGAGAGTACCAAGCGGTGTGAAGTTAAGTTAGCCACATTCACAGATATATTCCAAGAAAAAAAATTAGGACACAATTTTTGTGTAATCATTTGAAGAAAACGCCAAAAAATATACTCTTCAAGCCAGTCTATCATAATAACATCATCCCACTTCATTTACACCCCTCTTACCGATTATCAGACCTTTAGATGAGGGTCTAGAGGACGTATTTTCTGTATAATAATTCAATAACTTTCCTAAATGGAATATTACAGCATTCTGCTTTCAGTATGTGTTTTATGAAGGAAAAATTATTGGAATGACACCTCTCATATAGTTTGTCAGGCCTCTCGAGAGAGTGAATATCGACTACAAAATCAAATTCTACCTCAAAAATACCCACACTGCAATTTTGAATACAATCTGACCATAATCACGAAATTTTTCCATAACCTGGAGGCGTAATTTTTTTTCCTACAAATTCACACAGTCACCGGAGTTATAAACATCTGCCAAATTTTAAGTTATTCGTACAACTAGGAATAGGTCAAAATTATGTTGAAAGAAAGTTAGATACGTACTCAGATATAGTTACAGGTCAAGTTTAATAAAAGCTTGTAATGTAATGAATGAAGATTTATTTCCAGGTTGACATGAGATTTAATCACCACGCCTACATAATCATGAAATAAAAATTTCCACTTCTTTTATGTCATTAACACCACCATTATAATAGATTTTCGGTAATGAATTTTGTGTCCTCATTATGTGTCTTCTTATTCTCATGAGAATATACCAAAATACCTAGATTTGTAATTAGAGTGATTTAACAATCATAACTAAATGGGGGATGTCATATGTTTCGTTTTTCGTTCATGAAACACCTCGTGAAACACATACTGAAAGCAAAATGCGGAACTATTTCATTCAGTAAAGTTATCGAAGTATTATCTACAAACTACCCCCTCCACCAACCTCTTGAAGACTGACAAACTCTATGGGAAGTGTCCATCGATTTATTTTTCCTTCATGAAACACATACTGAATGCAAAATGCGTTAGGTACTGTTTTATTTGGGAGAGTCATTCAAGTATGTCCTAGAAATTACCCCCTCCACCACCCTCTTGAGTACTGACAAACTATATGAGGAATGTCAGTTGATCAATACCTCTCCTTCTTCAAACACATACTAAAATCAGAATGCAGTACTGATTCATTTCGGAAAGATATTGAATTATTACCTAGAAACTACCCTCTCCACCACCTTCTTGAGGCCTAGGAAATATCAATTGATTATTTTTTCTTTCATTAAAGCAAAATGAGTTTCTATTTTATTTGTGAAAGTTATTCAATTATTTCGTAGAAACTACCCCTTCCACCACCCTCTTGAGGTCTGACAAACTATGTGAGGAATGTCAGTTGATCAATATCTTTCCTTCTTCAAACACATACTAAAATCAGAATGCAGTACTGATTCATTTCGGAAAGTTATTGAATTATTTCCTAGAAACTACCCCCTCATCCACCACCCTCAACAACAAACTTTATGTGGAATGTCGTTTCATTAATTTTTTTTTATTAAACACATGCTGAAAGCAAAATGCTGTACTATTTTATTTTTTGGAAGTTATTGAATTATTACTTAGAAACCACTCCCTCCACCACCCTCTTGAGGCCTGACAAACTGTATGGGAAATGTCATTTGATTCATTTTTCCTTCATGAAACACATACTGAAAGTAGAATGCGGTACTGATTCATTTGGGAGAGTTATTCAATTATTTCCTAGAGACTTCCCCCTCATCCACCACCCTCAACAACAAACTCTATGTGGAATGTCGTTTGATTAATTTTTCCTTCATTAAACACACATGCTGAAAGAAAATTGCTGCATGTACTATTTTATTTAGGAAAGTTATTGAATTATTATTCAGAAAATATCTCCTCCAGACCCTCTGAAGGCGTGATAATCGGTAAGAGGGGTGTAATGAAGAGAGATAATCAGCCCTATGCTGTATCACTTCCGTCAAAAATAACGTCATTTCCGTTATTTTGCTATTACCAAGCAATAGCAAAATAACGGAAATGGCGAATAACGGTGACGTTATTTTAAACGGAAGTGATACAGCAGGGTTGTTATCATGATAGACTGGCTTGATTAGTATTTTATTGGCTTAATTTCTTCAAAAAAAATATCGTCCTAACTTTTTTTCTTGGAGTATATCTGTGGATGTGGCTAGACTTCACACCGGTAGAGAACCATCAAAAACACAAAAACAGGTTTATTTAATTTGGGGAGCTTGGTATTCGAGTTCAAAATTTGTTGAGGAGATATACCCCGACGTACCTTTTCAAAGAAATTGTGATAAACCTCACATCCTTTTCAAGAGCCGAATCTCCATTTTATCACTGTGTGACGTTCTAAATAATGGCGATATGTTGTGAATTGAATTCTATGAATATCAGCTAAGTGCTAAGTCATTATATATCATGTTGAAAATGATATGTTTGGTAACATTATTTACTGAAGTTTGGGCATATTGATGAATATCAAACAATCTATTGATTGCAGCATCGCAAGAGTCACGAACATGCTTTAGCTGTTTTGCCGACATCATTATTATTTTCATTGAATAGCAATTTTATGCAAGAATACTCGTTAAAACTATTCAATAGCTCATGAACAAGTAGGTGAGAAAATGCAACCCGAAAATGTTAAAAAATCTTCGAAGAGTAGAGCGAAATGTGTTTTAATAACATTCAATTCATTGAAAATGTGCGTTAAATGAATAAACACAAAGAGCCGAAAGAATCCGAGAGTTACTCGAAAAGAACAACAAAACAAAAAATCGCATAAAAAATGCAATTCCAAGTAGCGAGATGCGAAATATTGAAGGAATAAATTCAAGGTCGTTCAAAAATGGAAAACGAAAATACGTAAAAGTGTGATTTAAATTCGGAAATTCTAAAATTCACTACAATGTGATTCGAAGTGACCAAACAATTTTAACATTCAATAATTTTGAAAGAGTTAGGTAAGGACTTCCTTATAGTATGTCAAAAAAAGGTAATTATTGTTTGGTGCTCACCTGGATTCCAGTTTTCTTTCCAATTTTGACTGGGGTTGAAATCTCCTATGCACTGTATAGCTAAATGTTCGGTGGAAATAAAGTCTTTCCGAATTTGACACTTGTAAGCGAACTAGCGAATTTTGCGATCAAAATAAACTACCACACTGCTTACTTGTGATCGAGATTGGCGATACTGGCGACCACGAACCGCTCATTCACGGTAAAAAACACCGTAGATAGGTGGTAAAAACACCAAACGAACCTAATCTGACTGAAAAGGTATTTACCGGGCGATTCGTGAATATGTGAATATTAAAACTAAGTAAAAAGTAAAGTTGATGATAAGTAAATGAATTTGAAATAGAAATATTACTTAATTATATTTGATATATTTCAATTTAACTAACTTAATAAGCTTAATAGAATTTGAGGGGAAACTTAACACCGTGTGTTCTGAAATATTGGGCACCATAAGCTATATCTCACAGACTCCAGTAAGAGTGAATGCATGAATACGAACAAAGTCCGAAAAGTATGCCGAAGAGTTTGAAATAAATAAGACGAATAATTTTGACGAAGCCGATATCCCCTTTCCCCATACTATCCCAAGTGGAAAACAACTATTAATTGTGTCAAACACGCACGCGTGATGAAAATTACTATTTCCGTCGACCGTTTATTTACGATGTGTTTCAACGCACTTAAAATAGTTGATTAATGACCCCTGTTAATGACTGATTTTCTATTAATGAACGATTTACTTATATGCAACCCAACGTACATTGCTCCAATACATATTATTATATTTATATAGTGACCTGTGGCGTATGCAACCAAACATATTTATACTTAGCTGTGTTGCAATTTCTTAAATTTAAAAATTATTTTGAAATCGAAGGATGGATAGTGACGAAGTTCTGTAAAAAAAAATCAGAAAACATCAAATATATCAGTAAAGTTGTCAGTAGCGTTAATAGCTAGATAGTCACGAAGCCGGCTGGTAAAATGCTGGTTTGAGTCCTGAGGTGATAGCAAGGTTGAGGGTTCAATCCCCAAGTGGTACCATTTTTTTTTTTCGAAAATTGCGGTCAACGGAAATGTTTTGTAACGAACTCGTGAATTAAAATGGCTATTAACAATCTCAATTGTTAATCGCCCTTATTAATACACTCAGCGTTCTGCAGCCTGCCCAAGACTCCGTTTATGAGACTGGACAGGATGCAGAACAAAGTACTTCGTATAGTCACTAATAGCGATAGATACATTCGTCTGGATACGCTGCGCGCCCTTGCTGGCGTCGACTCCATCCCGACACATGCTAAAAACCTGTCAGATAAATTTTACAGGTTTCACCTCCCCAAGAGTTCGTTAACCAGAATACATGATAACCAGCCCCGCAAACACGGTGGGCTGATTTATCAATCGCTGGCCATCTTCCAGGAAAGATAGGCAGAACCGGTTCCCTAGGGAACCAAGCCGCCTGTAAAGCCTAGGCGCAATTCTCTTAACTCGGTTTTTTGCATCAGCTTTTTTCGGGACAGCACGTGAACAACCACCTACGAGTAAACTCAGACAAAAGAATTATCTACATTGAATTCAACTCGAACGACATGCATGAGCGTTGCAGGAGGCATGTATTATACGCACCACCACCACTATGGATTGGAATGTTCGACCCTCCGCCAACACCAGCGGGGGTGGCTACCAGCGACCCTTTGTCGGGACCCTGTGTACCCTTCGGCACAAGCGCTCCCTCGCTTCGCAGTCAGCAATGTCTGCGGAGTAAGGGAGGCGGCTCTCCTCTCCTGAGCCCTCCGGGCGAAGATTGAGCTGCAGTGTGCGGGAGTCATGAATATATCAACCCTAGTGTTAAATAACCATTACCGAACAGAGTGAATAACTGATAACTGTATCTGTATAGAACAATAAGCCTGTTTCCACTGGAGAACCTTCGGATTTATTATAGACAGACCTTTTAAAAACCAAAAAGGCTTATTCAAATTCGAGTCTATGCATTTGGGATCTCGGTAACGCGTTAGGAGGTGGAGTGGTTGGTTGAATGAGGGCAAGCGAATTCCATAGGTGAACTTTATGAAAAAAAAAAATCTCATCTAGCTTCCTTAGTGTTGAGTTGTCTATATATCTTTTTATCCTGCGAATAGTTTTTAAAATTTTTGGCACTTTCTCAAAGCAACTTTTTGTAGACTGTTCAAATTTGCGAATAAAATTTATAAAAAGTATCGTACACATTGGGCCACCCTCCACTCTATATTTTCAAATACGGACCTGTATTTTTATTGCATTTTTCAAATGCCCAGGGTCATATATTGGCGTAGTATTTTGGTTTGAACTACAGAGTCATTTGGAAATATTGATAAATATTTTTAAAATATTCTGTAGTTTAAATGAAAATACTACGAATATATGAAAGATGACTCATGTATTTCGGGAAATTTAAATAAACAGTCAGGTTGACACTATTTGTACGATACTTCGTATGTAATTTTTATTCACGTATTTGGATAATCTACAAAAAGTTGCTGCGAAAAGTGCCAAAAGTTTTGAAAAATCTTCATCAAATTAAAAGATTTAGTGTAACTCCAGAACTAAAGAAGCTAAATCAGATTTCTGATTCACGTTATCGACCCCTGAAATACGCAACTTTTCTCCTATTTGACCACCCTATTATCTCTTACCGTTACCGAGATTCCAAGCAATGACAGAAGCCACCACCAAGAAGGAGGGTTATAAGGGAAGACCGGTCTCTCCTTCCAGGCTACATCCTAGATTCAATCAAACAGAACAACAGAGAACGAAAAAAGTGGCACATTCAAAAAAGGCGAAAATATTTGAGTGAGTACTTTCAGAGTGCTTTCCGGGCAGGTGCAGATGCCTCCCAGGAAGACAAAGAGGTTTCGCGGGGAGCTAGAGAATTTAGAAATGTTCCAAAATCAAGCATAGACAACAGAATCTTCTCGAAGTTATTGACAAACTTCGATAAGGTTCGTGATACGATAAAAAGGCTCCCCAGGAACCTTGCATGGATAAGACCGACGCAATACTTCTCAAGAGCCTCCCGAGAAAATCTCTCGTGCAACTATTATACATCATAAACAGCATAATAAACTGGCAGCACTACCCAAAATGTCTCAATATTGCGGAGACTATCCCTATCCCAAAGCCAGGAAAAACTGAAGAGAGGATCGAGAGCTACCGTCCGATCTCACTGCTCAGTGCGGTGGCCAAGGTGGTGGATATAATCCTGCTAAAGAAATTCCAGGAAACCGATCTCCCTCATCCCGGAGAAACAGTTTGGCTTTAGGAGAGGTCATTCAACGACCCCTCAATTGGCCAGGATTGTCCACGAGGTGAGGGAGGGCTTCAGTCGAATTCTGTAATGTAATGGCCCTGCTGGATATTCAGAAGGCATTCGATGCCGTCTGGATAGAAGGTCTTGACGTGAAGATATGGACTCATACCTGGTCGACAGAACTTTCGAGGTTAGGGTAAATAACACTAGCTCCACGATGAAGAATGCCGGAGCAGATGTGCCGCAAGGATCGAGCCTGTCGCCAATGTTGTACTCGCAGTATACACATGACTTTTCGATGTTCGCTGACACGAGCAATATACGCCCAGTCGCACTCTCGCTGACAGCTCAGCAGGGCAGGAGTAGGTAAATCCCTCGCCGGCTCGCTGCTGAATGCAATATAACTCTCTCCTACCCCCTCTCTGGCTATTAGTGACAGTTTAGGCATTTCATATATTTTAGTATTGTACCTTGCTATACATTTTTACTGTCATTTAACTGAAACACAATTTTTGGATTTTTTTTTGAGACTTTTAGACCCGAATTTGAATAGCCCCATATAAATTACGTTATCACCAAAGAGTGTAGAAACATACTGTACAATATTTCTTGACTGATCTCAACCCTCGCGTGATTTGTCGTCAAATCTAATGATTGATAACATGTCTTCATGCAATCAAACAAAAAATATGTAAACCAAAGATAAGAGGAGTGTTAGGAACGTGTTGTGATAAACTTTAACCTAATATAGAAGATTGGGACTTGAATCGTCTAGTCTGTGTGAGTGTGTTGTCTGAGTTGTTCCTTATTTACTTATATCCGAGTGCTGAAGGAGAAAGTAATTGGATTATAATGAAGGCAGTAGTAAGAAAGGAGAGCTCACAGGTGAGGTTTAATTCCATCCAAACAATTCCTTACATTCATTTGATCGATCATTCTTCTACTACATCATAAAATTCTATATTCTATTATATTCTAATAAGTTGTTTCGTTTAAAAACAACAGAGTTATGGTGATTTTGTTATGGCGGTAAAACATACAATGGATAAGATAGGTATTCACATAATGAACTGAATAAAATGCACCATGGTTTCTTAAATACCTAGTCAATTTTCCATAAGCACACACGTTTTTATCACTTTCATGTCTCGGACATGCAATCTTTTATAACGCGGTTGTAGATAGTCTTCCTCCTGATAAAATTATCTGATCTGCTTGGTATATTGTTAAGTAATTTTGATTAATTGAATAAGGCAGAAAATGGTACATTTTGACGTTGATAAAGTCGTTTATTTCTGGTAAAATTCCATTTTATCTCAAAAGTGAACTAATATACCTAGATAGACAGAAAAGAAAGAAGTTATAAAGAAGGAACGTTGAAGGTAAAGCAAATAAGCAAAATTCAACAATTAGTGGTACTGGTCACCTTCCAAATGTATTTATAATAGTAATAGAAATGAATTCATTTCCACAAACCAATTTATCTCGTAGGTACTAAGATGTATAATATGCAACACCAAATTCCGCTAAGTCAACTATATGTATGTATTGCCAGCTGAAGTGCAGTCGTTTTCGGATACGGACGCCAGGCACAGGTCATTTCTCGAACAAACTCACTGGAAAACGGTATTATGGTAGCATTTCGTATGAAAATCGAATCCCACCAAAAAGACCCAAAAGGCAATTCATATAGTTATATCCGAAGTAAACTCTCGACCAAATTATTAACCCCTGTCTTACGTAAAAGCAGATTCATGCACACCGCTTTTTCTTCAATTTGTATCTCCACTTTATTAACCTCTTCCATTAAGATGTTGAATCTATATGTATTTTCATGACACCATTTATGCAACCAGTAACTTTATTTCTTTCCTTATCTATTCTTCAAGAGATAACTAACTTTTATTCCTTGAGGAAAAAGAAAATACAAACATAACTTGCTCTGGCACATATCCGTGCTTTCTTCTTCAATTTCCATTCCATTTCATTAAAATTGGTTTAAAAAAGTTCCCAGTATGAATAATTTTCAAAAAAGAAGACAGATTGTGCTGGAAAAATCTCGAGAACTTCCCATCTTTTTACAGAATAAGAAACTTATTCCAAAATAATCAACATGGATTTCATCCCGGCAGGTCAGTAACGTCGAATATTCTTGTTGCGTTCGCCTATTGGACGAAAAACTTAATCTACCCCCATCGACGTCATATACTTTGATTTTTGTCGAGCGGTCTGATAACACACCTCTCCAACTCCTTTTGGACATAAAAGAAAATTATGGCATCAGGGGAAAATTACGTAGTTGGTTACAGACATTCTCTGGTCTTCATTCTGTTAAGAAAAAAGTCGAGAGTGGTGTTCTCCAGGGCTCTATCCTGGGTCCACACTATTCATTATCTACATACTAAACCTCCAAATCGTCATTTCATCTCCTCAATTTTTCGAGGACCTGCGACAACAGTCCTATCGGACTTATCAGAAATTATGGCCACTTTTTACAAAAGTTATGGTCGTTCCCATCCTCAATTCATTGTGACTATTTCGTAATCCTGGCTAGTCCGCGACATCGGACTCATAGAAGTTCAACGGCGCACCATCAAGATCCTGGCACTCACCCGCATGGACCATGATCCTGAACCTCCACTTCGACGTACTAGACGAGATCTCATCGAATTCTTCAAACTCACTAGCATCCTCTGTAAAGGTGATTTATTTGTACCTTGCTCATGCAATGAAGATGAACGTCTAAGAGGCCCCCGCATGTGATCGGAAAAATACACTTTTAATTTGTATCATTTAGGATATGGAATTGATAACTGACCAGTGTAATGAAAAGTCAATCATTGAACACTCAAAAAATTATCTGTACAAATTTATAAACGATAACCCCACACCATTTAACACGGTGAAGTTCAAATTAATTTATAAAGATATATTGATCCATTCACATTCTCCACAATCTGTACACGAAACTTATGTTATATAAGGTCTACCATCAACTATCAATACTGCATTGAATAAATAAATAAATCTGCTCCGTGAAGTTCGTTGAAAGTAAAACTCTCTATGTACGGGCCTGGAAAATGGTTACATTACACCAAAATTCTTGACGCCGCTTTATCAAAATAGACTATATTTACAACATACTTATCTTATAACTTTCCAATCCAGCCAATCATTATTCTTATAAGACTGGGATTGCCATGCGTTTCCATAAGATTCTGGTCCTGCATCATATCTCTCAGTCTGGTGAGACTTTTCCAGATATTCTCATATAGGGATGTTTTTCTCGAGAATCCGTCTCAGTTACCAGATATAAATGTTTCTCTGACCCTTCTTCAACTGTAACATCCTTGAAACGTCTGCATTCTGTTCCTGTAATACATTATGGAGTCGATCGAATTTCTTATGCAGAACACCATAGCGATACCAGTGAGCTACCGTTTAATCAGCCGGCACCTTGAATCGCTCTCGTGGCTTCTATACGAATAAGCACTTTCCGTCTATTTGCGTACATTGATATGAACTGCTTGTAGTTATTTCATCTTTCAGTGGTCTACCGATATTGCGGACTTAGTCATAAATTTTGGCGTAAGGACTGTATGGCCAAACTAAGTCACCAGTTTGAAATCCTCTAGCATGTGATATGATAGGTCGTCCATTCTCTGCCGAAGTTTGCTGGCAAAGTCCTCTCCCACAGTAGATTCTCCTGGTGGCTTCTCAAACTTCAACTTACAGTCCCGACCCATTATATAATACTACCAGAGGTTTGGCTAGTTAAACTCATGCACTGCTGAACGAAATGCCTTCAGGAACAAGTAGAGGTACTAGTCCCATTCTCTTTGGTAACCAGATACTATACCTTGAGTACGTAAATCCTAGAATAAGTTGAACTCGAAATTTCTACGGTCAGAATGCAACATATCCACTCCTTTACCAAGAGATCTGCGAAGGTGGAAGCTTATTCACTTACTGAAGTGAGTAACCCATTGCCACTAGGGATGTATTTATTGCCGTAGTCAGATTCTGGAAACGGGCCAGCGATATCTATGGCGTTTTTCTCAAATGTACTGCCTACGGTGTACTGACGCATTGTGGTAACGTATCCAGCACACTTTCTTTACCAGTATCTTGACGTCAACTTGACAACTGACCCAGTTTCCCTCCCAGATCTCCTATGGTGACCCCATTATAGACTATTTGGAGAACTTTCCTTTTTCTATTCATAAGCACCTACTTACTGTCTGACGTATTTTATTTTCCACTATCCTAGGACTCCAACATGCGTTTCATTTCTCCCATTGTCCAGGTTGAGGGAATTAATTCAATTGTGCCCAGTACAGTACAGATATTTCCTGCTATAATGTCTTCAATTACCCTTCTTCTAGTCAATAAAACTGTTCTTATGGTATTTATGGGCCTCGTTTGGTTCTCCATAAATTGTTACAGCCATAATTCTTCAAATTTTTACTTCTATCTCAACGATTAACCTTGTTTCGATAATTTATTCAAACTGCTAAAATAAAACAACTAACTCATTCATTTCCTCAAATCTCGTATAACTATATATGCAAATCCAAATTCCAATAATTTCCAAGAAAAAAACTTCTTGATACTGTAACGATCCTGGAACCGGACCTGACCGCGTGCTACTCTCTTATCTTCCTGTCTTTCTTCGTAAACAATGTATGAGTCACCGTCGCATTCCGATACCCCCCAGAGTGATGAATGGTTCTAGATTGCTCCATCTGGACGTGAATACAACAATGAAGCTTCTAGGCGTTCTGGGAGAATAATCGGTCTTCTAAAAGTACTTTTACAGCTTTATAAGATTCCGTGCTAGTGGGATAGTCAGTAAAAGTATTGTAATATTCTAATCTAACCTTGAATACAGAAGCAAGCCTGGTTGCATAACATCCATCCGTGTGATATAAAAGTATATAGGTGTGAATATGAACTTAATGTTGTTAAATTGAATCATATAGAGATAAGTGCATATTAATTTCAATATATTACTTAGCGGAAGACTATTAAATAGTATATCAATAATGAAAAATGGGTAATTGAATTTTGTTGGAAACTTGCCGACGAATAAGTGTGGATTCATGCAGCACCAATTAACAATTATCAAGTAGCAATTATCAATTAACAATTTTCAATTAGCAAGTATTGAAAATGCTGCATTCATGCACCCAAATTAACAATTACCAAGGAACAAGTGAGCATGCGCACAAAGCAGATCCGTGCCATTTGAGTTAACCTCACTTTGTCGTAGAAACTGTTTAAACATTCAGATTCTATTCGTTTTCCAAATGTTTATAATCAATTTTGTGCATTCACGATTATCATTGAAATGGAAGCTACTCAAACATTTTTTTTTGTTGATTTTCGATGCTTTCCGTCATTATACTGACCAATCCACGATCATCTGCGTACTAGTTGCGCACTAGAAGAAAATCTCGTTCAATTTGAGTAGAAAGATAAAAGTTGGCCAACTTCTACTTGTTACTTGATAATTGATAATTGTTAATTGTCTGCATGAATGCATTCATTGTAATACAAGGAGTTCAACTTGTACTTGGTAATTGTTAATTGATAATTGCTACTTGATAATTGTTAATTGGTGCTGCATGAATCCACACTAAGTTGAAGCTAAAGACTGGATTGTGCAATTCATTTCTCATTATCAATTTATATTATATCATAGTCACAGTCGACCTTTCTACAGGATATAACAGTTCTCTTTATCTGAATACAGTAATACACCCTCTTCAATTTTGTACCCACTGTGGAGTGTGGACTTGTGGACTGGTGGACAATCTTTCGTTTGTCAAACTGGGAGCAGATCACCCAAATGTAGTAGAAATGTTTATTGGGTCCATGCCATAGAGGTCTAATTTCTAGAGATTGTAAATTGTAATAATCTCACAGGGGTGTATTTCCGTAAACCTTACAATTCTAGTCAATAGTTTTGTCTCTTTCTCTTCAATGAATTCATTTATGATGTCGTCTCAGTTATTCGATGGAAAATAGATACACGGAATCCCACTCCTGGCCCAAAACTATTCTATTTCGGACCATTTAATTACGTAATATGTTCTTTTATTTTTCTTTGAGGTATTTTTTCTTCAGATCTTGACACTCTTGAAAGAATCTTGGGATCACAGAATTTGACATTCAGAATCTCTGATCATTGCTTGTTCTGATATTCTGTCATGTGACAGTTTTGACACTTCACTGACTTGTCGACTTGTCCTTTAATGTCCTTCAATTTGTCACTTTATCAGTTTTATTCACCTGAATCTGACGTGTGAAAGTGTGATTTATCGTTATCAGATTCAGAGAAATTAGGCAAAATTGTGAAATTTTTTGCAGTTATTTATAATACTGTCATATAATCATCAAGGTAATGAATAAATACATCTATTTTTATGTTTAGTTCAGATCTGTCAAGTATCGAAAATGCATGTGAAGATATATCCGGCATTTTTATGCCATTATGTAGTTTCTTTTTGAATAAACATTACTTTTCATTATTCCAATTGAATGGATTTTTTTCAGTTGTAAGCAGTCAAGGTTAGTTGAAAATTCTTGCTTCATTTAAGTTAAACTAATTGAATAAAGAATAGTATGTGTATTCTCTTGAAATATTACCATGAATACTTATTGCATAAGTATGGTAAGATACCTCCAGCCCATACAAATGTAAACCACCGCAATAACTTCGAAAGAGCTCAGGATTATTTTAAGACATCATAAGAAAATACTGTAAAACAAAAACTACTTTTCTAATCCACTAAAGCACCAGTTGGATCTTGCATTTGAATTTAATAGTTTGAAAATGGTATTTTCAGTTAACAGTTCATTTGATGTAGCATTTCATTTCATCCATTGCCTTTTGATTGTTTGATTATGACATACCTACATACTTGAACTATCTTAGATCAATACAATGTACCTGCTATCAAATGATAATGTTAAATATGAATTCACCTACCTTGATCTCATTTAACTTTCAAGTACTCATGCTATAATAGCATTGTAATGCCCTTTTTATTAAACCACTAAAGTCAATTTATTCAACCTACATCACAATGTTCTCGTAATTTTTCTTAGAATGGTGTTTTATTAAATTAAAACAAAAATTTAAAAGAAGCCATTGCAACAACAAATGAAGTCAATAACATTCTCACGAAATTTCTTGTTTTAGATTCACTAATTTGTGGAAAAATGTCGGTATTACTCTAACTAGGTATACCTAGCTAAATTTTTCTCTAAATTGTTCACATTGGTTATTTGGACATGTACATTAAAATTGCTTTGATTCATCACAATTAGATGTCGTTCAACTAAGCATGGACATTCAATTTGACAAAGAATCTTAATCAATATTTTTTATGAAGCAACTACTAATATTTGTGTTTTCAATTAGTTCCAAACACTTCAGAATAATCTAACTTTCTAGCTAACAAGTACTATTTCAATGGTGACTGGTAATTCAATTCAATTTACTTCAGTCACAAAAGATTACAAAAAAATAGGGTTACTATACTGTTCACTAATGTGACGATGTCACTATATAAATAAGGTGTAGATATAAAAAATATATTACATAAAGGTCAACTTAATATTTAACTGATAAACTTATTGAGAGTCACTATAAAATTCTGTTACAGAATAACAGGACTTACTCAACAGGAGATGTTTTATTTCTCTTCTGAAGATGCATTTATTCTTCGAGTCTTTTATAGATCTCGGAAGAGTATTGAATAATTTACAGCCTTTATAGTCCTTTTGAGAAAAATGTCCCTAATGTATATTCAATAGATATCTGAATTTGTGTAGTGCATAAAATATCAATTGTGCGTAAAATTCTCAACAGTGCATAAAGTAATTTTATACATTATACAGAATGTTTGTACATTTATTCATTCTTAAAAAAAAGCATGTCCATCTATTGTAAATACGACAAAAATTGAAAACTTTGTAAGATGAAACATTCAAATTAATGGTACATTTGCAAATTTTTCGTAAATAGCCAGAAAGTTGTGATGGTTAGGAAGGGAGGAACAGATGGTCCCAAATCGTCTGTATTGACCTACTATTGCACTGATGAGAGGCAACACAATTATAATAGTGTCCACTTCAGTAACGAACATTGAACAAGTTTTTGTTTGGTATTACCCAGAGGATGAGGTGTTTCCTCACAGGTATTTCGGTATTTGCCATAATAGCCTATAATATGGGCCGCAGTGGTCATGATGGTAGAGCGCTAGTCTATCAGTCTGAGGGACGTGGGTTCGATTCCCAGCATGGTCACTGGTCTCGTGCTAGGAATCGCACGTTAAAAGGTAAGACCTCGTTAATCCTTAGCTCGCACAAGTTTCGACTTCTGAGGGCTGTCGTTCGTAGGGGGGTGACAGCTGGTTAACGGAAAAAACAATTTTGAAACAATTTTTGAATATACGTGGATCAGAGTAAAAATGTAATATCTCAACAAACCCCCCAAAAGAATTCTGAGCTTTTATTTTCAGATGTCTGACGTTCAAAAGTCTGTTTGTTTATAGGGGTCGTGAATGATAAAAAAGTTTTGGCCATCTGTTCAAAAAAAAGGCATTATATCTAAAATTAACCTGTTTGCTTTCGCTTGTGATCTTGAATACCTTTGTTGAATTTCAGAGGGGTGATAAAAAATGGTATTGTCAACATATCCATATTGAAAACTAATTTAATTTTGATAGAAAGTGCGTGCAAGCATTTGTTTAATTTTTATTTTAAATAGTTGAGTTGTATATTATCAGCCAACGTTAAATTTATACATACAATACCTATCTTTATACCCACAGAGTACATATGTTTATTCATACACATCTGGCTGGACGTGTTCATGACTTTTACTCTTTATGTGACGTTACGTCGATAAAATTTCAACAGAAATACAACAAAAAACAATAATTCCTGTTATTGCGACCTAAGCGCCATCTTGCGGATAATATGGAACTAAGACGTGATCCAGTAGAACTCATGGACCATCAGGTATTGTGATTCCCCTTCTTATTCCGATGATGGCGCCTCTGGACCGATGGTGGCATCGCATCCACATCTGTGAAATCCACGACCCAAAATAGATCTGTTAACAAATACAAACTTATATATTAAAATAAATTAAATGTAATGAACAATTACTATCCTGTACCGGGTTTAAACCGTCGTATTCTGGAATTAATAATAATAATAATAATACTCCCTCATAAACACTCATTGAGTGTACCCAAAGGCATAGCCTGTGCGGGTAGAGGACGGCTATTATTATTATTTGCCGTGGCGCTTCGGGCAACAAAGATTTTTGGTGGCGTATTCACTTTTCAGCTGTAGGAAAACTCGGAAAACCTACAGCACCACCTCGGGTGGCCCCGGTGTGCACTCCAAGCTAGCACCAGACGAGATTGGCATCTAGACAACCCACAATACACTTGCTTTTCAACAAGGCATTCGGTCGCCTATCGATCCGATATAAAGTAGATGAGAAAAATTCTCTTGTATCTACATTGGGCTCGAACCGACTATCGCTATGCTGGAGTTTCGAACGGCCTGTGCGTTAGACCGCTGATCCACCGACCTAACAATTCGTTATTGTCGAACATCGAAGATGGACAAAACTCTGAAACGTTAGGAAGCCAGTAAGGAATAGTTATAATTCAAATTTCGGCCGCGAAGCCCTTAACCAAATAATGAAATGTAGTATTAATAATAATACATCCAGTAAGATTATATTGCATGATATTAGACATGGACAAAAAAATACTATAAGTTATACACACCCACAGTCGCGTATAAATGAACATATTTTCTGATTAGAACTGATGAAAACCATAAAAAATTGTTATTACTTACGGTTGAACCCCAAGTGCCTCCATAATATTGATAATGATAATGTTTTGACCTCAATAAAAAATATCAAACCCCTTCCTTTGCACGATATGTAACTGCAGGGTTTTACCATAAGTTTTAGTCACCCATGTAGTCGTATGGTTTATAATTACTAGGGGTATCAGAAAAAATAATATGTTGTAAACCACTCTGTAAGTATATGTTTTTAATTTAGCTATGACAAAAATAAAACAGTTGTCAGTAATGACAGTTACGTGAATAGAACTGGGTTGTATATGTGCTTTTTTTATTTGAAAATTCTACGAAAGTAAGTAATATTTATTAGTCAGTATGGAATGAAATACGATTATTCTTGAATTAAAATGATGAATGCATTATTTATAAAATTCAGTTTAGACATGCATATTTCATGTGAATTTGCCTATTCATAGATTTTCAATGTGCAAATTT
Source organism: Chrysolina americana (assembly GCA_958502065.1). Taxonomy (NCBI): domain Eukaryota; kingdom Metazoa; phylum Arthropoda; class Insecta; order Coleoptera; family Chrysomelidae; genus Chrysolina; species Chrysolina americana. The sequence goes on from OY293414.1 coordinate 14,964,419, forward strand.
CGTGTGTCTATTAATAGTTCTCTGGAATTTGGCACACATCGGGTATTCCTCTGCCTAGTATTATTTCATTACTTGGTCCCAAAATATTATGCGAAAAACGGTAAAGGTAAGTCTATCGGGCGCCTTGAAATAAAAAAAAAAATATGATGTAAACGTAGTTTTGTCCCTTGAATACGAATCCGAGGGTGTCTCAATTACTTTTTGAGTTATGTTCTAAATTTTTTGTTTAAAAGTCATATAAAATTCCTTTCTTTATGTCGACTTTTTTCAGACGCTAATCTACTAAAATTCACAATTGCTAGCACCCAAAACAACTGTTAGACAAACCTTTTATCCTACAAACACAAACATAAACCTAATTTTCTTTAGTTACTTTTTCGCGTTAAATTGGTCAACAAAACAAAAAAAACTACATGAGATGAATCTTTTTTTATTATTATAAGGCGGAGCCTGATAAACTCACCTCTATCTGAAATACATATTCCTTAATCTCAAAGTAATTCATGTTATTCATCTGTATTTTTAGCAAATCATTTATCGATGAACATTAAAGTTCTTGTCGAGTTTCTTCAAGAAGTTGATAAAGAACGGCACTGTGAATCCTATTTCAAATTTCATTTGGGACTTGAAAGAGCTTTCTTTCAGCAAGTTTAGTTTCAGTTTCGCACAGTCTCGTCTTATATCTCTATTCTTTTGATGAATAACTATAAACAACCAGATCCTAATATAATTTTTTAACTGATCATCCTGGGTTCAAACCATTTGTGCTATAGTAACGATAGTTGTTGCTGGCCAATGTTTTATCCTTTTAACTGGAGATCGCACGTTAAAAAGTAAGACCCTCGTCATTCCCAGCTCGCACAAGTCTCCTGAAGACTTCAGAGGGTTGCTCGTTGGGTTGCAGCCAGATGACAAATTTTGAACAAAATTTTTTAAACATGTAGTCTAGATAGAACCACTCCGAGACTCCGTCAGACATCAGCTATGACTAAATTTGACGAAATCTCTGAATCCGCTTCTCGCCTTGCTCGCGAGGTGGAGCCGCCTGAACCCCGTTTCATCAGCGTTAAACCGGAGTAACCAAATTTCGAGAGTGATGTTTGATTTTACATTCACTAAGTTCTACAAATAGATCTGAATAACTACAAAATTTCGTCAAGGTGACAAACTTATTTTTTGTAGCCGCTAATATCTTATAAATATTTACAATACGGTTCATATTCGCACTAGTGCGGGAAAGTGAAACTTCTCAAACTTAATTGCGTGCGGATATAAGGTGAATCACGCAAGCTTGTAGGAAATAGTTCAAGTGAGTTATTCTCGCACTAGTCTAAATAAGTTGAATGAAAAACGCTGTTATTTTGGTCATAATAAATTACTTTTAGGAATGATGAACTAATTATTAATCAAAAATTTTCCCAAGTGCTAGTACAGAATTGAAAATATAAACTGTTTTTACTATTACTTTTGGTGTTGCAATGATCCATTTATCTTTCAACTTGTTAATTTTTTTATATCTTTTCAAATTTTGAGAGATTCACAAACCAATTAATTCTTATGGAGAAAGAAAAAATCATGCATTCCGCAGTACAACTTGGAAACTTCAAATTTCCTATTTTAGCTTCTTCGTTTTTATAATTTTCTTAAAATGGTTATGCTTTTTCTTTCCGCCAAATAAACTATTATTTCAAAAATCTATTGTGTTCGAAAATCAAAAGTTTTAAAAAAAATTCAATCAAGTTGTAATATAAGGATCAGTTTTTCAGTTTCGCACTGGATTTTTGATCAGAAACCTAAAAAATTGTATTTCATGGATAGAACGATTTCAAAAGTTATTTAAGATCAAAGAAAACTAGAGTTTTTTGACCAACAAATATATATTTATGAAAATTTACAATTATCAGTTATTTCAGATATAGATTTGAAATTTTGCAAGAGTGACTCAAATTAAATTCTAAACTAATTTTTCAAATAACTTTTCTTCAAAAATAACCCCACTTTTTAGCCGTTCGAAAGGGCAGTCATATTGGTGGTCACGTGTCATGTCAAAATCGATTTTTAGGTTTTTTGGTATGCAGAAAAGATCCCCTATAAGTTTTTCTGTATGTCTGATAATAAAAATGTTTCTCATATGTTGCAAACATTACGGCTCCCACTGTAATATAAACACATATTGTACAAAACACGTAAATATTACCTACTGGTAAAGAAACCACCACTTTACTCACTAGTTACATGAATCTCAAACGTGGGTGAGGAAGTTAAAAAGGCGAGATTGAGTAAATCATTACTTTCCGTATAAAGTACATCATTTTATTCAGTATCAACAAATATTCATCAATATCTATTTCCTGAGAAATTTTTCCGTGTAGTAGTTATAAAGTCAGATGTGGAATCATCATCTTTGCTGTGAATACAATTCAACAAATGGAAACTACTCAAACACCAAAATCTGAAGATGCTAACTTTGTTGACGAAATGCGCGTCAAGTAAAATTGACGTAGTTTTGGTTGGGTAGTTTCTATTTGTTGAATTACAACCAGTTACCCATGGGAAATTTTGCCGTTGGACATTGCAACATGAAAACGTGGTGTAAATTCAACTTACTTTCCTCAAACTATAAGCAATAATTGTTCGAGCCACTTACAGTAACTAGGGAAGACACGGGCCTTATCCAAGGCAATTTCAAACCAGAAAAATCGATAATGATATCGATATTTTTAATGAAAATTTTGGATACTATTGTTTTCTGAATTTTTATAAATGATTATTTTGTGGAGACCATTATCTCTTTATTTCTTTTCCAATTGATAACCGAAAAACTCATATAGGTATAGACTATGATACTGAAATTTAATTTTCATTAAGAATATATTTCAGTATAACATATATAATTTACTACATTAGCTCCACTTTCTTTTGGAAATATGTAACTGATCATTTTGTTATGGCAAGCACTTCAGTGGATCAAAAACCAAACTACACCAATAATAAGTAACTTGGCGTTATTGCAAGATTCAAAATATGATAAACTGAAAAGTTATGAATCTGTGTTGTGGTGATTTTCAACAGAAATCTTACCCAAAATAAATCAACACCTGAATGAGAGATTTAAAAATAGTTTCACATGCACTAAGCACGGCAAATGGACTTATTTTTAGAATTCCAATAAATTTCATTCCCTACTAAGCTAGACATAATGGCACAAGACGTTTCAATAAGGTTTCACTACCCACTTTGCAGAAATCAATAGAGCACATATACAATCCCAGTTCTCAAACAGATACTAGCCTACACAAATTTCGGTCAAAATACTGAAGTATATGTTATTGGTGGGGGCAACTCACTTCCTGAATGGTGGGAGACTGTTATGCAAAGGCAGTTCAAGAGCACAGTCAATATTTAGCAGAGGTAGCCTAGGTTCCTTTAAAAGGGGCATTGATATTGAACTTCGAAAGATGGTTTGGTTTACAGTGAACGATAAAAATGTTGAGAGCAGTATTAATCCAGAAGTAATTTTTCAGAATGTTGTGAATAGTGATTTCGGTATTCTTATTTGATTTTTCTTCTCCAGATGACTGAAGGGGTTTTGCCATTCCAGCTTCAGGCTGCTGATGCCACCACTCACCTGGATCACATTTGTGCACTGGACATCAACTCCAGAGCCTCTTATATCCGGCTTTCTGGGATTATTTGCACTATCGGTGAGTTATCCACAATCAGTGCTAAAATTGTGTCTGTTGACTCAGTAGAAAAGGTGAAAAAATCAAATGATTGTTTTGACGTGCTTTTCAGTAAATATTTGTTCAAGGAACTCGTGATGATTATATTTGTTTAAAATTGAAAAGGAAATTGTCTCATTTGTTGGCTTATGATACTGCTGTATAATTGATAATTACATAGGACCATGCACATTTCTTATGCAAAAATTCTTTTGGTCAAATCAAAATTTCGATATGTTGTTGAACTTGGTTTACTGGACACACAAGAACTCTATGTGTAGTTTACGAGATACAGAGTGTTCAGTTTGTAAAATGTCACTTTTGTAATATTATTGACTGAAACTTATTGTGGGTAGGTAATATTACGTACTAATTATTAGTGTGGTTTTGATCTACACCAAAGAGTATACAGCAATAATCACCATTTGAAAACTTCACATATTTTGGAAACATTCAAATAAAGCCAACTTTACTAAAAAACTGACGTCATATGTTCTTGCATTGAACTTTTTCGGATGTTTTGCTAGATGTTCTATTTTGTGAATATCATAAAGGAAAATAGTTTTTAAAATGTTTACAAACTCTTGGGTGGATACTCATCACCTCAAATGATGAGAGGGAGCATATTTTTTGTTCTCACACTTTATCCTTATGGTAAAATTTTTACTACTTATATATAATTTCCACATCAAAAAGAAATGATATGTCTTGAAAGTTACTGTAATCAAAACTCACAAATATACTGTGTGTTCAAGTTTGGTATCATTACTTTTATTGAAATGTTTCTTTCACAATTATTTGTTGTCAGCCATAGAACTTGCTCTTATACCTTCCTGAAATGTTCCTTGTGTAATTTCTCAAGGGCCTGCATCAAGAGACCCTGCCATGCTGGAGAAAATGATGGATGCAGGGATGAATGTGGCCCGTCTCAACTTTTCTCATGGTTCACACGAGTATCACGGAGAAACCATACAAAATATTCATACTGCAGTCGAAAATTACAGCAAAAAAATCGGGATGGCTTATCCATTGGCCATTGCTTTGGATACCAAAGGACCTGAAATCCGTACAGGACTTCTTGAGGGTGTGAGTATTTTTATCCTGCCGACTGAGAAGAATTCATAACTTTTTATTCGCCAAATTTGAATTTTTGTATTTGTAGGGTGGTTCAGCGGAAGTTGAACTGAAGAAGGGTGAAAGAATTAAGTTGACAACAGACAAAGCCTATGAGTCTAAGGGAACCAAGGACTGTGTTTATGTGGACTATGAAAACATCCAAAAGGTTGTCAAGCCTGGTAACCGCATCTACATTGATGATGGATTAATGTCTCTCGTTGTTGAAAACATTCAAGGGTCTTTTCTCACCTGTATAATTGAAAATGGTGGATCTCTCGGTAGCCGTAAAGGTATAGCAAACATTTTATCAAGTATTATATTTTTTGTTCTAGGTATTTACTTAACAAACATATTCAACCACGACCTACACCTGCGAATTGAACTCTATTGATAATGAATTAATAAGCTATAAATAATTTTCAACTCAAGAGACTGAACATATAAATAAACAAATAATCTATAATTAGGCTGTTCAATGTTCTGATGAGACTCCACTCAAAATAAGCATTAGTTAGTTACCTGATCACAACAAATGAATGTCAAAATAATTATTGAAAAATAATGTAGGGCATATTTCTCCGATCAAGTCACAACCTAGATGAGTAACACTCAAAAAGTACTGAAGATAACATCTTTTCCTAATGTAATCCCTCAAATCATGATATTGTTGCCATGTCGCAATTTTTTAAGGATACAATAAGTATCCATCTAGATTTTGATTTCTGTCGGGTATATTCATGGTAACGAAAACCCAAAAATACTGTCTTGGATGAAATATATAGCAATTAGAAGGCAATTGAAACGTTAATTGCAGCTTGTTGACTGCATGTAAAATCGATAGTATTTCCATCGCCGAACGGAGATTCTTTGTTGTCGATATAAGTAGTCTGGTCAGTACGGCTTGGTTGGTTGGTTTGAGGCTGACGAACCAGACGCAGGGTTTACCCGTGAGGGTGACCCTTAACACTGAGACCAACTGGGGTCTATTGTATTCTGTCGTCAGTAGTTCCTAGTAGGTCAGTACGGCAATGCTGCATTTGATATATTTGACAGAACAACAACAAATCATTTCTGTTTGTTTTCGTCTTTGGCTTATTGGAGTGTTTTTTCGTGAATAAAGGGCAAATTCTGAGTTAATTTGTGAACAACGTTAGTTTCTATTATTAAGCAATGGTGAAGCATTGTGAAATGTGTAAAAGACCATTTGAAGCTGTAAATAGTAATAATACTCCCTCATAAATACTCGTTGAGTTTACCCAAAGGCATAGCCTGTGCGGGTAGAGGACGGCTATTATTATTATTTGCCGTGGCGCTCCGGGACGACTTTAGATGATATTCACTTTTCAGCTGTAGGAAATCCTACAGCACCACCTTGGGTGGTCGGTGTGCACTCCAAGCTAGCACTAGACGAGATTGGCATCTAGACAACTCACAATACACTTGTTTTTCAACAAGGCATGCGGTCGCCTATCGAAAGTATTTGAGAAAAAATCTCTTGTACCTACATCGGGCTCGAACCGACTATCGCTATGCTGGAGTTTCGAACGGCCTGTGCATTAGACCGCTAAGCCACCGGCTTTCATAGGAAAGCAACCAGTGTCGTAACTATCGAGAAAGGGAAACCGAATTGGAAAAGAGTAAAATTAATGGATTATGAAAAAACATGTCAATTAGAGCATTGGCTGTTCTCAAAATCCTATGCAGATTTTTCCATCATAATTTCAGGTTTCCATTCCATATTAGGTTTCCATTATTTCTATCTAATTGAACCTCAATATTTCTGTGAACAACGATAAACATTTTGGACATGATATATTTCAGGATGCAATCTTCCTGGAGTTCCGGTGGATTTGCCTGCAGTTTCAGAAAAGGACAAGTCTGATCTTAGGTTTGGAGTAGAACAAAAAGTTGATATTATTTTTGCATCTTTCATTCGTAACGGTGCAGCTTTAGCAGAAATCAGAGGAATTCTTGGAGAAGAAGGAAAGAAAATCCAAATCATCTCTAAAATTGAAAACCATCAAGGTAGGTCCTATTTTCAATAGTTGAACTCTATAAACTTAAAGTTAACAAAAATGTACTGTTCATCATTGTTTATTCTGTTTGGGACTTATATTTGGTAACCTTGAATATTGTATTGGACAAAACTAGTGTTCCTAATGATGCACTTTAGCAGAAGTGAACATAAATTGAGTTGTTTCATTAGAAAGTTTAAAAAAATACAAAATATTCCCTTGTTTTTATTCCTCTCATATATTTCAACATAAATTTTCAAGGTATGACAAACTTGGATGAAATCATTGAAGCGTCTGATGGTATCATGGCTGCCAGAGGGGATTTGGGAATTGAAATCCCAACCGAAAAAGTATTCCTTGCACAAAAAGCCATGATTGCTCGATGCAACAAGGCAGGAAAACCAGTAATTTGCGCTACTCAAATGTTGGAATCGATGGTCAAGAAACCGAGACCGACCAGAGCTGAGAGCTCTGATGTAGCAAATGCCATCCTTGATGGTGCCGATTGTGTGATGTTGTCTGGAGAGACCGCCAAGGGTGATTACCCTGTAGAGTGTGTCGAAACAATGGCTAGCATTTGCAAGGAAGCGGAGGCAGCTGTTTGGCAGAAGCAGTTGTTCAATGACATCACGGCTCAAGTAAGTGTCTTAATATATGCATATATTACCGGGGTGTGTCGTATCTTTTCATATTGAACACAATCCTTAGCAATTGTTTGAAAAGAATATTAGCGTTTCGGATCACACCAAGTCACTCAAAAAAAAACGTATTTCATCTCGAGTATTGAATCCTATTTTTCTACCATAGATTTAGTTTATAAAATACTGGTATTTCGCTATCAGAGTCCATATTAATATAGTTATAGAGAGAAGTTCAAATATAATCGTGAAAATGTTTATAAACTGTCAAACGAAGTGACGTTCGTTTGCTGATTCAAATGCCTAGTACCATCATTAGTGTCAAAAATCTACCAAATTGTTTTTAGTATATTCCCATCGGGTAGGACAATAATGTTCATTTGTTTCATTTTCATCTCTATAGTCTAGTTCCTAAATTGTAGATAGTGACTCATCGTACATTTTCTGGTTTTTACGGGATTTGAAAGTACGAAAGTGGCAAACTAAAATTTGATTTGAAGCCAAAGTACCTAGTTTATTTCTGTTCTATTTTTTGACCTGCTTTATATGAATTATGAACCGTACAACCAATGAGTCACTATCTACAATTTAGGAACTGGACTATAGAGTAAAAAAATTTCACTTTCATGTAGGGTATTCAGTTGAAAAATTATAATTTTCATATACATGAGTAGAAAAATGTAATTTATGCATAGCAGGATTCAGTATTAGTAGCTCAGAAATTATTTGTACTACAGAAAAAATGCTTTAGAACTTTACTAAATAAAAATCAGAGAGAATCATGTGGACCATTATTTCCAAAGCAAAAAATACATCTGAAAACACCTCGAAGTAATTTAAATGTAACTTTCAATTCAAGGGACCCATCTCCAAAGGTGTTAGAATTTTCGATAAGCTACTGGAGAAATTAAAAAAAAGATCCTAATTTCAAATTCAGAAAACTTGTCAAAACTTTTCTGTTGTCAAAAATTAACAGAATTATGTGCCAGGTGGAATAGCTATTAAAAATCAAGGCAGAGTTATTTTTGAAAGCAAATCAAGCTATCTCTAAGATATAGACTGATGTTAATGTCCATCTCTTTAATATGTAACTCCGTTTACTTTTTTATACGTCAATATTTATATTGTATTATAAAAAAAGTTCTTACAAAAGTAAAATGTAATATTTCCAAAAAGAATGACATGAAACAGTCAGACAGTTACGTAAAACTGGTATGAAGACTGTTTAAGGTATAAACATTTCAGTTATTATTATTCTACAGTGCGGCTTTTAATAGTCCCCTATTAACTTTTGAACGGTTTGACGTACAAACATAAAAAAACCGTTTATAGGGTTTCACCGATATTACTTTTTGAAATAAAACACATTGTGACTGCTCGATAAATGGCGCGGGGGGCACATCTAAATATGTAATTTATAATTAACAAATGTTAAGGTACAGTATCGAAAATTCACCGTAGTGATAATTTTTTATATTATCCAAATTGTTTTATCTGGATATTTGTATCGTGTTTGGTGTCCTTCCGGTCGATCTTTGCAAGGAAATATTACAGTTGAATGGTTTTACACCTGTTACTTCATAAAAGATGGAAATTGATGGATTGTGGATAGAGCTGAGAGCTTGAGAATATCACGTCAGCATACTGAGATTGTTTTCTCGATTTTTATAATGTAACAACCCAAATTAGTAATTATTAGTAGACCAATCATCAGTAATTTATTTTCTTTCAGGCAATTCCTCCTCTTGACATCGCTCAAACAGTAGCTATATCGGCAGTGGAAGCGTCAGCCAAGAGCCTTGCTGCTGCAATTATAGTCATTACTACCTCGGGAAAATCTGCCCACCTCATTTCCAAATACAGACCTAGGTGTCCAATTATAGCTGTCACTCGTAATGTCCAAACTGCCAGACAAGCACACCTCTTCAGGGCCATTTTGCCTTTGTATTATGAATGTGAGTATAAGCTATTGTATATAAGTTTATTTTCCATATGATAAATATAGTATAAACATTGAAGAAAAGTAACAAACATACTATGTTACATATCAGGAGCTATGGTCATAATAAATTTCATTAAGGCATATGGTAGACATTATGGGTAAGAAAATGTTTTAAGTTTTGATGGCTATTGCAGTTTATTATTAAATTTTGATTAAGTTTTTTTTCTATCAGACTTGTGGTTGGAAATGCTTACTAAATAGCTACATGTTGAAATGTATGTCTGATTTCTCTAGGAATCAAAAGGTTGTGTCTGGGATCAAGAGTGAAATTAATGTAATAATAAAAAGGGGCTTAACTATGAAACAGAATAAAATTGTATGAGTTTGTTTGAAAAACTGTGGTAAAATACGAATCAGAATTACCTTGAAACAATTATTGGTCGAGTTTAAAATAAATAATAAATATTTTCTGATTCCATCATTTTCAGTTTTATAAAGTTGGGATACTTGTTAATTTTCATCAATTGTTTGATTTCTTTTTTCTATTTATTGTCATTATTCAGTGTATGAGTTATATGTTTACCTCTCTATAATAAGAAATGTTTTTTTGGGGGTGCCACGGCAAATAATAAAAATAGCCGTTCTCTACCCGCACAAACTATGCCTTTGGGTTCACTCTTTGACTATATTTATGAGGGAGTTTTATAATTATTATCAATATGGTGAAGTAAATTGCACTTTTCTGTTTCAATGTCATATATGAGAATATATCAACCCATAGTAAACATTTTTTGCATCATGTAATCTAAGTTCAGTTGATAGTACTCCACGCAATCTGCTGCTAAATTTTTGTTTAGGTTTTTCACGTGGTCTTTAACTTTGTGTACGTGTTTTTTTTCAATGTCTTTTATGCTCATTTGTACCTTCAGTAGATTGCACTTGAATGTTTTATGTTGTTTCCAATCAGTCAGCAATTCATTCGCTAGTCACATTACAATACAGCAGTCTACATTGTAGTGTACTAGTTCAAATAAATATAATAAGCCTCTTATGAAGTGAGCTTTAATGTAGCTTAAAAAGAAGCAATATAATATGTATATATCTATGTATATTCCGACATTTAAAAGCAAAAATCGCAAACAGCGATAACAAGTGAAATCCTTTATTTAGTTGACAGCTGGATTATTAGATTTTTATATAACTCACATGATTATCATGAGTCTAGACTCAAAATTTCAGAGGAGACTGCTTCTTCAGCTGACAGTGTAGCTCACTGCTCACTTTTGATAAATCAAAGTAAGCTTGGAGTTAATATTAATTCCCAAAAATATTGTCAGACATTTGTTGAATTGATTTGTTCACTTTCAATAATTTCGACAAGTGCAACTGTATTAAATTGAAATAACCAAATAAATATTGAAGAAAAATAATTTCCAAGCGTCCCGACCGAGGCAGCTGGTTCGGAATACAAAAAAAATCGGACTTCGGTATGTTGTTTTCTTGACGTTTTTGTCGGTATAGATTCTCCGATCGATTTCAAGTGTAAAATTATTTATTATTTCATGCTAGTTTTTATATTATATTTTTTATTCACTGACCAACTGCCGTTTTAACAAATGTAAATTTTCTAAAGAATAACCGTATTAATAATATTATTTCAGTCTCATGAGAGTTAGTTTTGGTTATGATATGAACTTGTTAATTATCATATCACAATTATTTGTGGACTTTCTGAAAGTATGTTTTGTTTGAGAAGTGAAGATCTGACTTGTTTCTAATTTGACTATATTGACCATTTTGGTTGAATAAATGCAATGTTTACCTTTTACCTGTCACCAATGTTAATGAATTCTCCAAAAAAAAAAACAACAAACTCATTTATAAATTAACAACTTCTGTTCTCATAATTATTTGTAACATTTACTCAGGTGATCGTTTGGAGGACTGGTTGAAAGATGTTGACGCTAGGGCAAATGCTGGTATCAAATTTGGCAAATCCAAAGGATTCATCAAAACCGGAGATCCGGTTGTTGTCGTTACTGGATGGAAGCAAGGTTCAGGATTCACCAACACCATGAGAATTGTGTATGTATCCGATCAGGTGCAAAGTATCTGTGTTGGCGTTTGCAGTGAAAAATAATCAAGTAGATATTCTACTAACACAATAACATTGCCAATATGTATTTTTGTAATATGTATTCAATATAATCAACGTTAACCTGTGCTTTCTGTTCTGGCTGCATGAAACGAATGAGTATTGCATTAGTTCCAGTGATTAATTGTATTTAACAGCATATTTTTGAGTTAAGAGCATAACTTGCATTTAGCTTGTATGAGAAGTTTCTTTTTCATTTTCATGGAATTTGCTTCTAAAAAATTCACGTGTACAGAAAACTTTCAAAATGTAGTTTGTTTTAATTCCTTCAAGTAACAATAGTTTTCAGATGACTATATTTTGAAAATACTCGTTGAATTTTATTCATTTCAAATTGTGCAAACCAAAAACACTCATTGAACGAAATTTCAAGCTGAAATTCGCTATATTTTGTCTAAATTTTTCTTCATTCAGCCTCCACGGAGCATTTACCTCATTTTGGGACTAATTTCTATTCAACATTTTTTTAATCCAAATAGTTTTGTACTAATTTTCACTGAATTGAAGCATGATTTTTACAAGTTACCATCCTCGTATCCGACAATTGTAGATCTAGCACTTTGATCCTTCAGGAGTCAGTCTAGTTGACCAGTAAATTTTTCATATAGAACCCTTAATCATGGGGTTATAATTTTCAGATTTTCTTTTCCATCACCGAGTTTGACTTCACTCCCTCCTTGTTGTTGATCAGTCCTCTTTGTGGATTATTCAGAAAGGGTACACACCTGACTGAATGGTCAAAGAGGGCTGAAAGGATATATTTTTAATTTGTATTAGTTTCCTTTCGATCTACAAATAGTTTTCAAAACCTTTCTTCAACAAGCTAAAGCATCTCTCCCTCGGCCTCCTGCCTTTAGCAGTATTAGATTAGAACACCCCTCAGAGTACCTCAACCTTCTCGAATAAATGCCTAAAAGGTGCTGGCAATCAGTTTGTCAGAAAATCCACCTCAAGTTCTCTAGACGGACTGCCATTTCGAAACTATTTGCAGGGGGCTGGGCAAACTTTTTACCAGATAGACAGAAACCTGATATTCTCACTAAAATTATTGATAGTTTAGGTTACTACATACAAACTCCACAAAAATGAGGCATATCTGACCTGATTTTTGCTTATAATTTTTGACGATCTTAGCGACGATGGAAAGATATGCTGTTTTTCTATTTGCCAAGTGATATTACACATTCCTTTAATGTTATGAGCGTATTCTGCTTTTGTAGTTTATAATGTCTTCGTTTTCTATGAGATAAATATAGGAACTAGAAGGATTTTCTTTGATAACTATAAAAAATTACTACTCATGGTGCACTGGTATCGCTTGGTTTTGGTATATTCCCGCTGGCTTTTGGGATATCTGTATAAAGTGGATATATCTTTTGTGATTAATGGTTTTAACCTTTTTTTACAGCGTTGTACAATAAAATCACTATCATCTTTAGCCAACAATTCAGTAGCTTGTGTATTATTTATAAAAACCAGTGATGAATGTTCTTTGATATAATTTATTTACATATTGAAATTTATTTTGTGAAAAGTAGGTACGAGATATTTAATATATTTCATTGAATGTTGTATCAAATGTATTATTAAAAATAAACACATATGAAAGTAAATGATGTTTGAAATTAAAAATATTAAAATATATGTGAGATATAATGCTATAGAGGTAATTGGTCCTATAGGCAGGTCATTTTCAACGATTATGAGTGCACCTGTTATATCATAATATTAATTCCAAGAATCCCACTGTTTTGACCATCTCTACTCCAGGCCATATTTCTACACACATAAATATTGTTATTGCAATTTTTATATTGGAAACTGCAGCAGGATCCCACTAATAAAATTGGTGTAGGTGACGCGATTGTTCTCATCCCCCTCTCTACTCCTCGCCTATAGGTTATTACTAATACTAATTGATTTAATTTTTGTGAAATCGAAAGAAATTACCATTTTCTTTGGTATGTTCTACCAGAGCAGCGGAATTTATAATGTCGTTTTTGGGTCCAGATTAAAAAAATCCATAAAATAAATCTAAGGACAAAAAATTTGAAAACAAACTGTTATAAAGTACCGACGTGAAAAACCCCTGTGAAAGACTTTCAACAATTTTGAACAAAGAAATTTTCAAAATCGCATCCTTAAACGACAAGAAAACTTATGGTGGATTTATGCTGCAGTTTTAAGTCATAAGAATGTACGTCAATGATTGGTCAGAATGAACTGTTCAACTAATCAATGACGAATATTCTAATGACTCAAAACTGCAGCATAAATCCATTGATGTTGAAAATTCCACTACTCATCCTCCATAAAAACCTTACCTGTCAAAAAGTCTGCATCAAACAATATAAATTCTCTTAAGTCAGCTTCAATGCTAGAAGAGATATTAAAGGACTAAACACGGCCAATTTCTAATTGAATAGTCAGGTACCAATATGACCTACTATCAATACAAATATTTTTTACATTTTTTTTCGTTTTCTTTTTAAAACTATTCAAATCATTATATATCTCCACTGTTTTCTTCATCTTGCTTTAGTTGGATTCGGCCTAATCCGTATCTTTCCAGAACATCAACTTGTTTAATTTTTTCTTGGCCTTTCTCCCCACCTCTTTTTTCCCGTTTCGTCTTTCATATTATTAGTTAGTTTCTGTTGTTGAATTTTTTTGTATAATCTTCAAGTTTCATCTTGAATGTCGTTTTTTATAAAAAAAAATTGACAAAAAATTTTCTTACCCATAGATGTCAACATGCTGACATAGAACCGTGCAGACTCACTTTTTCTTCCCCCTTCCTTTAAGTCAGAATTAGGACTGCCAGAAAAGCTAGTGAAATTAAAAGTGAGGTTTTCATTTTACTCACAAAATGTCAAAATAAATTTTTTCAGAGCAAAACATTAACGTAATCAAAAGTTAAAGAAAATATTCTGTTGAAATCAAAGCACATTTCTAGGCGCCAAATGACAGTTCAATTGCTTTCAATTGATTTTGACCTGCAGATATCATTTTTGTAGCTGTTTACAAAAATGTCTGGTGTTTCTCGATGGTCACAGAAAATAAAGTTTTGTCAGCACTAAGTTCGGTCAATGCAAATTTCCAGATGACGCGAAACTTAACTTTATTTGATCAGAGATAATATTCGAAGATAAGTCTACTCTGATATTACAAATCCACATAATACCTAAGGTGAAGGGCGGGGATTAGCGCAATGGTTGAGCGCCAGCCTGGTAACTGAACAAAGTACTTCGTATCGTCACCAAGAGCGACAGATACATTCGTCTGGATGCGCTGCGTGCCCTTGCTGGCGTCGACTCCATCCCGACATATATTAGAAACCTGTCGGATAAATTCTACAGGTTTCATCTCCCCAACAGTTCGTTGACCAGGAGCCTTACTCGAATCAGAATAAATGATAATCAGCCCCGCAAACACGGCGGGCTGATTTATCAATCGTTTCTTTAGGGAACCAAGCCGCCTCTATGTAGTGCGCGAAGTACCTCGACCCGGTTTTTTGCCTTAGCCTTTTCCGGGGTTTACATCGGAACAATCACCTCTGATCAAATTTAGACGACAATGCAGTATCTACATTGAATGCTACCGAACGACGACATGCATAAGCTTTGCAGGAGGCATGTATTATGCGAGCTACCACCGCTATTTGATAAAATGTTCGACCTACCGCCACCACCAGCGGAGGCGGATACCAGCGCCCCTTTTGTCGGGACCATGTGTACTCCTTGGCACAAGCGCTCCCTCGCTCCGCAGCCAGCAATGTCTGCGGAGTAAGGGAAGCGGCTCTCAGTGCGTCCTCCCGACCTCTTCCCTCCTGAGCCCTTTTGGGCGGAGCGTTGGCTGAGTTTGCTGGAGTAATGAATATATTATTGAAAGTGTAGAACCGACTGATCAACTTTGTAAAATAAACTTTATTTATTTATTTATTTAGCCTGGTAACCGGGAGGTTCCAGGTTCGTTTCCCAGCCGGGGCGGGCTTTTTTCATTTTCAGATGTGAAAGTCTGAGTGATTGAAGCTCGTGTCGGCTAGGAATAATCCTCCAAATCCTCCACGATTCACTGTTGCGTTAATAATTAACAGTACTGCTCCTAAGGTGGCGGCGTATGGAGTTAGTAGTGAAATGAACTTTTTCTATTTGTTCCGAGGATGCCCCCCCCCCAAAGTTTCCAAATATTAAGTGATCAACTTTGTAATGAAGTTATCCCCCCAGTGAGATTGTCAAATAACTTTATATAAGAATCAATTTTCTCAGTTCATAATTACTGGACCTAGCTCTGCTAAACAATAGGTAAATACTGGAATGAAAAATCAAAACTACCTTTCTCTCAATGTTTAATAAATTAGTTAACTCAGTACAGGCTGCATGAAGTTCCACCAATATATGTTTTTTATGAATTATGCTAGCTCATGAAATTTGCACCGGCTACACTTGTTAAAGAGTTACAAAAAAATCTCGCAAATTATTGAATTTATTTGAATTGAAACTAGGAGTGAACTGAAAATATTCATATGCAGCCAACCAAAAGAGAGTCATCCTGTCTCTGGCTGAAAATGTCGCTATTGGAGAAAATGGAAAAACAAAAATAAAATTTCCTCACATATAGGTAGAATAAATGAGCATTTCGCGAGAATATAAGTTTCGCATTTCCTTCTATCAGATCTTGTTTATAATTTTACTAAACCAATACGAGTATTATCAATCTTTTTCCCTGGAATAAAAAAGTACAAAACCCATTTATAATACTGCTTACAACTCATCCTTTTTACTGCTAATATAAGGAAGTATAAAGTTTTTGATATCCTCCATGGTCCTCTTCCCTGTATAATCTTTGATGAACTTTCCATTTTTGAATAACTTTATCGTTGGAAATCCGGAAATTTGATATTCCTCTGTCACTTCCGGGTTCTCTGTACAGTCTACCATAGCTAAGCATTTCGAAAATCCCTGCTCATGTAGTTCTTTAGCAGCTGATACGTAGTCAGGTTTCATTTTCTTACAATGGCCACACCAAGGAGCATAGAACATCACTAGCACTACCTTGTGTTTTTTTAATTGTTCCTTATAATTCTGGTCGTTCAAATGTAGAACTGTTGAATCCAAAACCCACTGGTCCTTTGGAGGCGAAGGTGGTGGTGTGTTGGATACTTTAGTCGGGTCAGACATGAACTCTACAAAATCTGGAGTCTGAAAGAAATATATAAAACATGATGACACAATTGAACAAAAATAATGAAAATAATAGTTTTTTAAATTACGAGGACTGCTGTTACTTACTGTCCTTCCACCACTGTAGGCCATTGTAATCTTGGTGTAATAACTGAAGTATTTCAGAGTGGGATAACCTTTAATATCATGTGCACTACAAACAGTAGGGTATGCTGTACAATCGACAGCAGCAAATTCCACTTTAGGATCATCTTTAAATTTTGCAGCAGCCTGAGTGAATTCCGGTTTAGCCCTCTTGCAGTGACCACACCCTAAAAGAAACTTTCTAGACCCGATTTCTTTCTTATTTCAGTTATTATCATTATACTCATCAGAAATAACGATAAAACCATCAATAAAAACCAAAACTCATTCAAGAAAACTGTTAACTCACATGGTGCATAAAATATGACTAGGACGTGCTTTTTCTTTTTCAAAAACGTCTTGAAGTTTTCCTCGTTGAGGTGAACAACATCACTTTCTTCGTCTGACCAAGGTTTTTCTGGTGGAGGAGGTGGTGGGGGCTCCTTAGGATCCTTCATGAAATCGATAATTTTGGAAGCATCTCGAACATTAACATCAAATTTCTGTACACCATAGGAGAAATACATTATAGTTGGATATCCTTTCACTGAAAACCTGGAGGCTATGTTTTGTTCTTTTGTAGCATCAACCGCTGCTAACATGCCAGGGATCTGGAAAAACAAGTGTTATATGGATGTCCATTGGTATATAATAATAATAATAATAATAATACTCGTAAGCACTCTTGCAGATTGGAATTCAAAAGATGGTCTTTGAAGGACGATCATTCAGTGAGAGTTGTCAGATAAGAATACACGTGTTGGAATTTTTTTTCGTAGTTGGACGGACGCGGGAACAGTCGGTCATGGTTGCTCAGAGTGCTGGCTGCCTTAATGACCAATAATTATATATTTCATTTAGGTTTTTTGACCATTCTTCATGTCTTCATGAGTAAGTAAGTCATGTGCATCACTTTAAAGACATTTGCAGCTATCACCCAGCAACTCCCTCAACTTTCTCAGTAACTCCTCAACGCTTGTAAATATTACTTATTCACACAATTAGTATGAAAGTAATATTTCATTAAAAAATCAATGTTCAGTTCTCATAAAGTGGTGACTTGGTATAAAACTCATTTTTTAAACTATTATTTCTCGATAATCACAAAATTTGGTGTGATGCCCTTGAATTTCTCATTCTCGAGCTGTTGAATCAAAATTATCCTTTTAATATTTGCAGCTCTCTCTCTCTCTCTAAATAAATGATGATGATGATGATGAATATATGTTTATTGTACATAAGAATAAATTCTTGTCGACAAACACAAGTAAAAATATAAAAAAAAAACATGTATATACAAACTCTTACAATTTAAAATTTAAAACATAGTAAAATAATAGCAAGCATGAAATATGTCAAATATAAAGTTCATTGTTTCACAATTATAAATGTAAACATTAAAATGTATCGTCATAAAACTCCGATAAATTATAATATGCCTTATCACTAAGAAGTTTTTTTGTCATATTTCTAAAAATATTGTACCTTTTTTCCTTAATTTCCCAAGGTAATTTATTATACGTTTTCACCCCATTATAGATCAGAGAATCTTTTATTAGATTTGTTACGGGAATGGGGATCTTTAAACTATTTTCGTTTTGACGAGTATAATAGGTGACATCATTTACTCCGTAATCTAATCTATTTTTGTGGATTAATGAAACTGTTTCTAATATAAAAATTGAAACTAGGGTCAGGATCCCATGTTCAATAAACATAGGTTTACAGGAGTCCCTAAATTTTAATTTACAAAGGTATCTAATTGCTCGCTTCTGTAGTATAAACACTGACTGAAACAATTGGTTGTTACAGACTCCCCAAAAAGATATACCATAACGCAAATGGGACTCCACAAGTGCGTAATAAACTGATTTTGCAGCAGCAAATCCCATTTCATTAGACACCACCCTCAAAACATAACAACCAGATGCCAATTTTTTATTTAAGTTTCTTATTTGCTCTTCAAATTTCAGATTTGTGTCCAAGTAAATTCCCAAAAATTTTGCTGTATCCCTGTTTTCTAATATTTGGCTACCTATATTCACATTCGGTATTACAGTTTTGAAGGAAATGGCACTTGTCTTTTTAGTATTCAGTGACAGTAAATTAGAATCACACCAGTCTTTGATTAAGACCATGTCACTACACATTATTTCGTGGAGTCTATCCTTATCTTTATGGTGCCATAATATGGTTGTATCATCTGCAAATAATGTTAAATTTCCCGAAATTGGTAGAATTGTAAGGTCATTTATAAATAAAAGAAAGAGTATAGGACCCAGTACAGAGCCCTGGGGCACTCCACACCTTATGCCAAAATATACCAGGAAGAGTAAATGAAGGATTTATTGTAGGTGATAGTTAACAAGTTTAGGAAGATTAGTCCCTCCACAAAATATTTATTATTAAAATTAAGTGGTCATGAAAAACCAATCATTAATACCAAATAGATAATACTTTACTTATACCTTTAATTGGTATTCCAGATCGTTTATTTGTTTTTATTATATTTCAATGATGATTCAGTAATGATTTCAACTCCTTTTGGTGTGCAAGAGCATTGTTAATTAGGATCTGACTGCTCCAACCTTATTTTCTCCCCCTACCCTTTATTTAATATATGATCAACTGATTCTAAAAATACTCACTCCTTCATTCTTCATCTGAGCTGCAGCAGCTTCATACTCTGGTTTCATTTTCTTGCAGTGCCCACACCATGGTGCATAGAACATTACCATTATCGACGCTTCTTGTTTAATAACAGGATCAAAACTTGTGGAAGTTAAATGTACCACTTCGTTATCTATATCTGACCATTCAGGCTCTTTGATTTTCACTGGTGGTGCTGAAGGGTTCTGCATGAAAGATACGATAGCATTTTTCTTATTTTCTCCTTCGTAGGCGTACTTCATGTGGCCATTTCTTCAAAAATAATTTCAATATTGAAACTGATGAGATTCAAGGTTTATTTTATGTAACCAAGTAATTTTGAATGATCTATCTTCCTTACTAAATTCAAAACAAACACAAATTACTGATAATGTTTCTGATTTTGAACAATTGAGGTTTTATGTTTTGAAAGAAGATCTAAGGAATCATAATAATTAATTAATAGCCAGTACTATTTTTGAATTGAATATATTCTCCAAAATCAACTCAATAACAATAAAGGTTCATAGGGAATCCAAGCTCCAGAAATGAAAAGCCACCATTTTGAATTTTATTTCAATTTGATCAACCACAAATATACTCACACAAAATATAACATAGTGGGAAATCCTGTAATATTGTAATGTGTTCTCACAACAGTATTTTCAGGTCTATTAACATCTATAGCGGCCAAAACTGCTTCATCTTTTAATTCCTTTGCTGCCTCAGCATATTCTGGCTTGAGTGTCTTACAAAATCCGCACCAAGGAGCATAGAACATTACTAAAATTGGTTTCACTTCTCTCTTTATGAATTTTGCTAAGGTCTGAAAAGAAAAAAACATGATTTTAAGTTCGATAATGACATTTTCTGTAACTCAAAAATATGTCATAATTGCAGCCTACCTGTATTAAATCAAATAAATAATACATGGTTATAGTATGCATGATTAGGTAATGATGACCGTTTTTTCAAATTAAATCATCACATCTCAAAAGTATAAACGTTGGGGTGATGACAATACTTGGTGAAAAAGAAATACAAGAAAAAATAGATTCCATGATTCATATCCACTCATCATTATTTCTCAAGTGGTTTTTCTGTAAGAATTCCAACTCCATACTGTATTTTACTTTTCTTAGATAAAGTTGATTGGATTCAAGGAATTACTTCAAACTTTTAAAGTCATAATAGTTCACAGTTCACAGTTGCTACCTAAGGGAAACTTAACAATCACATGATATTCTGTTTTATTTGACTTAAGAATACATATTGTAACCATTACTCCTTGTATGTGACCTATTTTGTAATAAAGAAACCTGAAACATTGTTTACTGATAGTCTAACTTTTGATATGAAAAACAATGGCAAAGTTGCTTTTATAGAACTTTTGCACAGGTGCAATTCAGTATTTGTAGAAATATTATCCCAGACAATAGTTGCATTCTGTTGGATACTCATCAAAGAAATTCCAACTGAGTAGGATTTGGAAAAAGTCTTACATTTTCATGAGGATACTTTTTTTGAAAACAACCAGATATACGAGATAGCATGTAACTAATGAAGGTATCCTTTGTTAAGTAATATACTTGTACAAGATAAAGTGAATAATTCTTGGGTGCTTTTTTTATTTAACATGTCAATAATAAATTCTCAATGTGGCTAGACTATGGAAGCTTCTTCCCATCAGGGGTTAACTTCCATAAATTTAAGGAAGGAGTATTTTGGAAATATTATAACATATACTTACATTTGAATCAGATATATGAACAACATCGGTGGCAGAAGCATCTTCTTCCCATGGAATGTCTCCTGTAGGATCCCTCATGAAATTCGTCATAGAATTTACAGTCATTTTCCTGTCATAATCTTTATTGAAATCTCCATCTTTGTAGTGCTTGATAATGTAAGGTTCATTTGGGATTTTCAGTTTCTTACACATTTTTTTGGACTCCCTAAAAGGATTCTACCATTTTAAGGCAATTTGTTCAATTCTGAGTGTTTATATATGCTCACATCACTATTAGAATACAACTGAATATAATAAAATCATTCATAATATTAATCTATTGATACTTCTCACCTCAAGTTCAAAGATGGATAATAAGTAAGTCAGTGTTTCAACTTAAACTCAACTTTTAAAATTTTGAAAAGTATTTCAAGAAATTTGCAGAAATATTTGCTAAAACTAGAAATAACCAGAACAGCTTAGCCTATAATATGTGCAAATGATAAACAGAGGGAGTATCCATATACTTTGTGATTTTGGATTTTCATATTGTATTCTAATGCAAAATTGGGTGATTTTTTATTCTGAAATTTGATTATCAAATTCATGATTGTAATTTCTTCAAACTATAAGATGCAGGTTTATTATTAATATAATTGTTTTTTTTATTCCCTCCTATAAACATGTAATGTTTCTTGGGAAATAAAGTTGACTGATTGATTGATTGATTGAAATTTGTGAAATTTTAATTTTTTAACATAGAGGGTTGATAAAAGCTCTCTAAAACAGCTAGCTCCTTCATCTAACAGCTTAGCTGTTTCCTGTTGGAAAATGATTCTACCAGGTAAAATTTTCAATCCACGTTTTATTAACTTTTGTGTTGATTAATCATTCGATATCATTACTAGGTCATACATTTCTGTGAACACTAAATATTTTTACACTCATAGATTCAATATATAATGTTATATTTCAATACAATTTTACTCACCCTGAGCAATCAACAAGAACCATAGTACCTTCTCCTTTGATGTTATCACCCACTTCCTTAAAAATTTTGAAGACATGTTGGGATTGTTTGTATGAATTGTAAAAACAAACTAAAACATTCGTTTTAGTTCTGAGAATTTTTTTGAAGTCTTTGATATCAGCTAAATTGTCTACGATGATTTTTTTCTGGTTGGTTTTGGCAGAACATTGTTTTAGTGGAAATGTGAAATACTAAAAAAAATAAAGAGGTTAGGACCCATTAAACCGAAATTGTTATTGTAAGAAAACGTACTAATAAATATATAAATAGAAATATATAATGTTTCATGACAATGAAGAAAAATTGAACATTTGATAAACGCTAATATTTAAATTCAATTCAAAATCACAAATTTTAGTCCAACCACAATAACACTAGTGACAGAACGACAGAACTAGGAACCAGTGATGTTCCTGTCTTAAAATTTATTGTACCAGAAGTGAAGTCATTTTAGTACTAGATTCAGTTAAAGCGTACTAGTACAAAAATAATTCAAATTTTAACCAATACGATACTGATTTCAGTACTTTAATGCAAATCAATACCAGCAACGATATTTCTAAGGTATTCCGTATGATACCTAGTGAGTCATCCTTGATTATACATTACACAAGTAATTTCCAATGCTAGGTTAGATTTTTTCGTCTAGAAAATTTGACTTCTAATTATAGAATGAACTGACCTATCTTCGAGCGAACTGATTGAACCTGTCCGCTTCAATGTAATCTAACGTACTCTGAAAAGATTCAATAATTATGGCAAAGTAGATATTCAGCACTAGCAGACATGTACTAACCGAACGCACTCGCTATGTCGAGTCAATGTCAACTGTGAATGCACATTCTCCACCTTTGTCTCATAACTTTCCTCCTTTTTCGTTGATATTTCTCACATATTACCGAAACAGAGTTATATTTCTCTTTTTTATAGTGGCTTTTCACGTAAATAGCCGAAAGTTCAAAATAGTAGGTACTAGAATTGCTTCGAATTCACAATAGTGGTACTAGGGTACCAGATGTTGATGAAAAGTACTAGAAATAGTAAAATTGTACTAGGAGGAACATCACCCGACAGAACAATTCTATCAACGTCGACACTCAACACTTTTCAAACCTTGGTTGTTCTGTGCTTCTGTGTCCCGTTCATAGAACTATGTTCCGTTCCGTTTCTGTTCTGAAACATTTCTGTGTCGTTTTGCGTTCTGACAAAACTAGTGATCGACGACTTCTGTGCTGTGAGAAAGACGAAAGCCGTAAACACATGGAAGTTTTATCTAGCCCGTGGCTCATGGCCAAATAGTTTGATCAAACTGCTCCGAAGTGACGTATTTATTGGTTTATTTCACAAGACTAGAAATAAACTACTGGAAATGACTTCACTTCAAGGCAGTACGACCAAACTATTTGACCGTGACCACAGGCTTATTAGGTAAGTTTTACGCACCACAGAAAATAATAATAGCCGTCCTCTACCCGCACAGGCTACGCCTTTGGATACACTCCCCGATACATACGGAAGGCGCGCTGATTTGTCATCAACCCCAGTCAACACTCGCTACGTCCGTGGGGTGAGTGATTACTGGGTCCGAGAATCATGTCTGCCGTGCCAATCAAAAAATCAGTGCAGTTTTCATGTTTTCGAAAAAATCATGATTTACCATTAGGTTGTGGGCAATTTTTGCAGATATGACATTTTTCATTAACTTAATATCGACTAATTTTCAATAACGACATTCAAACCTAGTAGGATAGGCGTGAAACGATGTGACAAACCAAAACAATCCTAAATTCAATACTCAAAAATTTGTCAGATACGCCCTTTATGCTTAGCACGGCAGATGTGCCCTGAGTAGGTGGAGTGAACCAAGAATTGCGGCCTTCTGCATTCATCTGGCTAAGATTTCTGCTGCGTCAAGGCAAGCCGGTATAATTTTCAAATTCGAGAGCAGCGTGTCCATCATTACACTAAGTACCCCAATGATCAGAACCGCCATTTTAACAGAATGGTTTAAGTAAAGCCTGCGGAGTTCAAAGAGTAATAAGTCTCGATATTTTATCCGTTTTTCCTCCTCTTTTCGGACGATGTTCGTTTTGCCAGAAGCCAAAAACTCTATGACAAAAAATAGTCCTAGTTTGATGGTCAAGAAGGACTACATCATTCTCCATACGAACTCAATATCCACCAGAACATGAGGAAACACCGATGTCTCGTCAATACCGTACAAGTGTCGTAAGTGGTAGTAAAAAACGCCGCGTTTATGCCTGTGGATATAGGCTGACATCGTATAAGCTGAGAGCAAATGCATTATGGTCTCAGTTGCCTCACGACAAGCTCTGTATCTAGTGCCTGGGACCTCTATACCCATCACGCGATAACAGTAGATGAGGGTGTTGTTGACACCATATTGGAAGGCTATTATGAATCCCTCGGTTTCTGACTTCAGTCCACTTGACCTGAGAAAAGTGAAGGTCGGGTTTCTGGATAAGCCAAGGTATTCAATGTTCTTGAAGAAGACCCTATGCATTGGCTTATCCTTATATAGCTGTTGGCACGGAGACCCTCACTCTCCGCAGCTTTGACGTGGGCTTTTTCCTGAACGGGATCCAACTCGGTATAACAGAGTTTGGGTTCGTCCGTTCAGTGTCAAATACGAGACCTAGTTCATCGACTTCACGGGTTGCTGCCTGAAAAAGAAGTACCCCAATCCCTGCTTTTTCATGATCGCATACTGAGTAGTGCATGGGATCTGAACTTCCGATGACTTTACATGCTCCATCCAGTACCATTCTGTTCTATATAAGTAGAAACATTCCAAGCTCAAAAGCCCACGGCATCCCCGTTGTCTGGGAAAGTATAACCGTCAAGTTGTCGGAGCTCTGTCTGAATCCATTTCATCACTCCAGAGGAGTAATAGAATCGGAACGGCAAGCATATTAGTTGCAGCAACTTTGTTCTTTCCCGACAGTTCTGATGACCAGATCTGTAGGAGTTTATGCTGATACTTCCCGCCTAGAGAGATGTTAACACTAATTACCTCTTGGGAGTGGCATTGTTCAACCCCTAGGTAAATATACGTCACTTTGGCATCCAGCTGTCGAGGATGCTTTCGTATATATGAACTGAACGTCATTCCTCGCATTTCCTCTTTTGAGATGAACCGTGGCACATTTGTCGATCCTAAACTCCATTCCGATAGCATTCGAGTACTCTTGCACCCCAAGGCATATAGTTTAAGGTCATCCATGTGGAACAGATGGGTGACCTTATGCGCCAGGTTGTTGGGGTTGTCACAATTTTATCCGCGGGTTTTCCGTAGTGCAACGGACAATGCCATTATGGAAATGCAGAAGAGAAGAGCACCGAGGGAGTCTCCCTGAAACTCGCCCCTTCTAAAAATAACCTGCTGTATTTGGACTCTGACTTGACCAGATGTTATAGTGAGCGAATCTTCCAGAGCGGCATCTGCTGTTTGATGCTCCCGATCAAGGAACCGCAAGGCATCTGAGCAAATCATGATGGGCTCATGCGAAATGCCTTGAGGCACGGCTAGCATATTAATACCAATGATAGTGTCGTGCAATTTTTTTTTTCAAGTTTTTATAGTGGCATTGATTGATGAGATCATTATTAGCCACTATGTGATCTGGGGGGTGGGCTGTGTTTTTAACTCCATACTCCACCTTAGGACCAGCACTGTTAAATTTGAACGCAACAAACAGTAAATCGTGCAGGACTCACCCCAGTTAAGCCACGACATTTTAACAATTCAGTCAATGAAATTTAATTGAAAAAATCCCAGCTCTGACTGCGGCTCGAACCCGGGACCTTCAGCTCCGAAACCGGACGCTATACCACTTGCGCCACGCCCCGACGTGACAGTTTCGTGTTAAAAGAAAATATGGAATTATATACTGAATAAAACATAAAATTTTGATCGTGTCTCAACTCCAGCCTTTAGTGACCAAAACAGGTCCAAGACACAAAATCAAGGTCGTTTCCGCTGTGGTAGTGGATCTAGTGGATGGACTTGTTACAGCCATAGAAATTGAAATATATGAAATGATGAGTGCGTCTGTCCACAAAAGGTAATAATACGATTCCTGTTCGTGATACTTATGTGCGGTATTAGGACATTTGGGCGCGGCCATTTGGGCATGAGTCAATTCGGCGCAGCCAACTAGACGCAGGGACAAAACTAGGGACGACTGTAGCAAAAAATGAGACACAAAATTATCTACTAATAATAATTATTATGAGCAATGCCCCGTAAAACTTCAGCGTGCGGGAAAATTTTCTCCGCACTAGTGCGGGAAAGTGACAATCCTCAAACTGAATTGCGTGCGGGTATAGGGTGAAGCACGCACGCTTGTAGCTAAAATATTATGTCGCGCGTTGTACAGACTTTTGCGTGCGAATACATTTTTCCCGCTCTAGTGTGGGAAAAACTTACTTAAAACAACTTCAACGTTTGGAGAAATTACAATTCCCAAAGTAAACTGCGTGCGGGTATAGGGTGGATCATGCAAGCTTGTAGAAAAAAGAACTTTTTGCATTCGATCATTTTATTCTAATTTCAAATATCGAAATATCATGTGAGGATTCAATATAGGCCGTTTCTATTCATCGGGACTCCTCGACTTATAGGTATATTTGCACGAATCCGAAGCCCACAGTCCTAATTATCGCAAAATTTCATACTTTGGATAGTACGCGTGAAAATAGGAATGAAGTATTCTGTCTACGTTAGGTTAGTCAGGTCAGGTTAGATTAGCTAATAATGTACTCATATTCAACTAATAATATCTTGTAACTTTTGTGATCTCATTTTTTTTGCGCCCACTAGACTTTGCGCCTAGTTGCTCTTGTGCCCAGTTGGGCGCGCCCAAATGACCTAGACCCATGTGCGGTACACCCAAGGAAGAGAAAATCAAAACTATATCAAATTTTCCTATGAGAATCCGAATATGCTTAGCCCATCTATATCTCATTTCTTTTATGATATTTGAATTACCACAAAGAAACAATATTTGTTTGTAAACAAATCATAGCAAACATTCACATCCGTGTTTGAAACTTTTTACCTTGTCATTTGCATCATAAATGTCTACCTATTCTTTTATTATCTTCCAACGCTTTGTCAGTAAGATTAGGGTTTGGACAAAATTATAATAATATACGAAGCATTTTGCTACTTCGATTTTTGAATGCTACGTAAATCATTACTTTTGATAGGGGATAATTTTTTCAAAATAGGTAGTCATTGTAAAATTTTTTACCAAATAAATGAATGAAATGAAACGAATCATTTCGACGAATTCGAAATCCTCTTCTATTCACACTTTCCGTGGAAAAGATGAGAGAATTATCTGCCAGTAAACAACCACTTCCTCCTACGGACATTGCACTACATCTGACTACTATTCGTGCAATGTACCTTAAGGAGGACACTAATGCAAGTGTGATTAAACATTGAATACTGACCTACCTACATGCGCCCGTCAAACCAAAAATCGTAGCGACTTTTACGTATATGAAGAATAACTAAGAAAATTTTTGCTTTTTTTGGTCTAAATCCAATGTTTTGTGTTTTATATATGCCGTGACCTTGAAACACTTGCTTTATTCGACGTCTTTTTTGAGTTTAATTAAATTTTTTAGCATTGAGTACTTGGACCAAAGAGTGTTTTACTTGCATGTTTTGAAAATTTCAGCGAAATAAGCTAAAAAAAGTTGAAAGTTTCAATTCCCTTATTTTCGCACCAGTTTTCAAACAAAGTATATTCCTTTTCATACCTATAACGGAATTTTGATGGTAGTAGATCCTAGTTTGCAGTTCTGACCGCTTCCAAAACTGACTCTGACAAATTTGACGATTCTGTGAAAAATTGTATTAGTAGAAAAAGCTGCGACGGTAATAGTTATTATCCTCACACGTACGGAAAGATTATCTTTTCCGCATGCGAGACTGCCGTTCCCGAACGACGCAAAGTGGAGGTAGTGTTTTGACTGACAGTTTTTTTTTCTCTGTTGATATGGTGATTCAAAGTGACAAATAAAAAATATCAGAAGTTTATCATTGTTTGACATTCATTTGAAAAAAATTATTCAAACATACTTCACACATTTTATTTTTATTAAAGATTATAATTAATAGAATTTTAATAAATTTCGTATTTACTAATTTTTCATTCACTTTGTTAATTACAACCATATAAATATTTTTTTTAATTTTAGATGTCAGTATACTTCCTAAAATCTGAACAAATTCACTTTTAAAACTGAAATGAGTGCGGAAAAGTGGACTTTTCGTCAGGCTAGTAGAAAAAGTAGTTAAAAGAATATATTTATTGATGAATTTTGTAAGCATTCTGGTCATACGCTTCTGATGTTACCTCCATATTAGATGTTGTCTTTAACTCGATTGAATTGGTTTGGGCTTTTATAAAAAACAAATTGAGAAAATTCAATCAATGTTCAAATCTAAGAGAAGTAGTAGAAAACGTAAGGAGAATCTTAAGTGAGGAATATACAGATCTTTGGACAGAATGTGTGAATACGTGATTTCAAAAGAACGTGAATATTTTCTTTTGCCATCCATTCAACCAGTAATCTTCGTCTGATTCGGAGGATTATGATGATTGAGTTTTGCCACGACTTTGATGTGTATAATATAGCCGTATCATCAAATAAATGAACAATGTTTCCTGACGTTTTCTTATTGTATTTTTTTTACGACTTCTTTTTGGTGTGTCAGATAAAGGCCGATATCACTTGGCGTCGCGTCGCGATGCGGCGCGTTGCGGCAGCGACGCGTTATTTTCTTGTTGCGTCAACGAAACGTGGCTGAATTTTGTTCGGCAGTTCAGTCAGTTCTCCACGACTGTCCGGGAGGTTTTTCGCTAAAAGTTGCAATGAGTCTTTACAACGACGAGAAAATATTGGGTGCATAAGATTTGGAAGCACAGGCTATAGAGGAAGGCGAGTATCATTTGCTGTCAGGAAGAATTGTGGATGACGAAGTAAAATTTTACAAATACATGAGAATAACACCCCAAAATTTCAATGAACTACTGCTGCGTTGCTGCTTTTCAGCTAAGCGACGCGGTGCGACGCGTAGCTGCATACAACGCTTTTGGAAGCGTTGGTTTGTGACGCGTGGCTACGTTGCTGCTCTGATTCGATAAGTGGAAATTGCTGCATTTGAAAACAAGAGCACTTTTCAAAGCCGCATTTTGCAGCTACGCGTCGCATCGCGACGCGACGCCAAGTGAGAATCGGCCTTAACTTGTTAATAATTTATGTGCAACGTCCCAAACCCATACACACGCAGTCCTAGAATTCTATTCATTAAAAATACAAGAAATATTTTATACGCAAACTTCGTTTTCGTTTTTAGCTGATTAGACGGAATATTTGAATACACGAAGTTATACCCAATTAAGAGAAAGTATCACCGCTTATGGGCGGTAAGTACGTTCAAAGAGGCGAACTCATAGAGTGGTGATTTATGGTAATTTATGCAACAGGCGGTTAGCGCATTACTAATTGGTTTCCAGGCGGCGAACGGTTACACGTATAATATACTCAATCTGGTCTACTGTTTTCTTTATATAGGGAATTATTAAGTCATATTCAACTGAGTTTGGATATACTATAACCAACTAGCAGAATTTTGTTTTGATTCGGAAAAAGGGGCCCACCTGCAGACTAGTTTCCAGGTTTAGCCTCTCATCAGTGCAAGGGTTGGTCAATATAGAGCTCTGAAGCCTGAAGCCAACTGTTCCCTGTCCGAATCAACACAATACTCTGTCTATTCAGTCACTCTGATCTCACGCGATGAAACGGGGATTCTGGGCCGCTCCACCTCTCGAGCAGAGCAAGAAATATTCCGAGTCTCCGTGTTTAGAGAACTGTTTGGAAATAAGAAAATTGAGCATGAAGCTCAGAGTTCACATAAACCTTTGTTAGACAAAACATCTGTTCACTGGGCTAATACTAATTTTCGGTCGTACGGACCCCAGATTTTCCAAACTCCATGCTCGACACGAAAAGTGTCATTAATAGTTCCTGGTACATACTTGTGTGTATTATTTTCGAGAGAACACCTGGTTTTCACAAGAGAAATTCTAATAAATTCACGCAGATACCTCGAATAGCCCTCATCATGCATGAGAGAGTGAGTGGACTGAGTGTTTCATCCCTGTACATTCAGAACTTGGGGTGTTTCTCATTCCGTCAGCGCCATCCAGGATCGAAGTGAGACCTCCGTAAATTACAGAGCATCACCCTGCCGGGAGTCTGGATATGAAGTCTGGACCAAAATCTCACGCACACAACACATCTAGACAGATTCGTCTGGATATTCGCGCAATAAAGTGATTCGGACAAACATATCTAAGAACAAGTTGTTTCCGAAAAACAAGCGATTTTATTGATGTAGTCTCGGTGTTCGCTGATTGTGTTTTGTTTTAAGTGACTGGATTTTATTTGTGAATCAGACAGGTGAGTGATATTTTTGTTTTTTTTTTATTGAATGTAAGCAAATAATGAGAAAAGGTATTTTGAGGTCTGATTTCCTGCTTTATGTATAACCTGTATGTCTAAACAACATTTGAAATGTTTGAAATGTGAACAAAATTAACTCTGAGGTATTCGTCGAAAAGTATAATTGTTCGAAAAAAATATTGGAACGAGAGAATGTTTCAACTCACTGTTGAGAAAATTTTCTGATCCGGAATGCTATTTGAATATCAGTAAGTTTTTAAACGCACTTTTTCTTGTATTTTGTTTGGCGAACCTTTGTTTACACATACTATTATGTAAATAGAAAAATCATCGCACTTCTGATTCTTCGAGTGGTTAATAGTATCACCCAAAGATGTATATTTTGCGCTTTGTAGAAATGTGTTGAGTGAAGAGTATTTCGTCTTCGTCGAAATTCTTTGTTTCATTGAATTGATAATACGGGAGTACAGTATCTGACCAAATAGTGGAAGTGCAAAATTAGCTATTCATAACACAAGGATGAAAAGTGCATGCTACGATTATTCTGCAATTTAAACCACTGTTTTAAACATACTTTTCACTAATATATCACACAATATTTTTTGACACGGAATTATAATTTAAAAAAATGTGAAAATTTTACATTCTGCTTGGGATCGCTGTTCAAAATATAAGGCCTTCTTCATTCCTAGCTTGCACAAGTGCCTTGGAGACTTCTGCGGGTTCCTCATGAGGTTGCAACCAGATGACAGACAGAATTATTGAAAATTTGATTAATTTTTGTAATAAACTTTAAATTTTTAAGTTTTAAACAATTTTTAGATCAACCTAATCGTAAAGTAGGCGTTTCTAAGGTAGAATGTGTATTGCTCTGTTGTCAACATTTCGAATTTTATATCGTCATCTTCAGGGCACTGAAAGTTGAAAAAAGATGGTATGCAACTGAACTTCACATTAAACTCAACTTCATATCTTTATAAAACTACCAGACTTTATTCTCAATAACTAATCCTTAAATTTGAAGATATTTTCAACAGGCACACCTATGGTTTAGATATGGGCAACTGCCTAACCTCAATATGCGCAGATATCTTCATGTCTGATATTTTCAGTACACTTGTGAAAAAGAATTACTCTATGAACTTCAATTTTACAAACGGTGTGTGGATGACATTATCACCTGCGTATCGAAAGCCAAAGTAGATATTATACAACAATTTTTCAACATCTACCCACATTTTCGGTAAAAAATAAGAAAATATGAGATTGCCATTTTCAGACATCACCATCGTCGAAACAAAGGAGTATAAAATCATCACAAATTGGTGTCTTGAACCAACTTTTTCTGAGAGATTCCTAAATTTCAATTATGAACATTATTTTTTACAAAAAATATATAGCTTTCATCAAAAAATTTGGAAATTATCGAAAGATATCTGATAAGAACCAATTATCTCATGAGATTGATTGATTATTTACTATATAAAGAACGGACAGAAATATCGTGGTGTACATAGGACAGACAAAACTATATCTCAAAACGAAGATAACTAAACATAGAAGAAGCATCATGCCCCAGAACCTCTTGAAAACAACAAATAAATCTGAGCTTGCTGAAATTCAGTAATTACTCTTCACAAGTTAGATTTTGAGAAAGATGAAATTATTGATAGAAAACGAATCTACAAATGAGGACTATGAAGGAATGGAGTCAGGTAGCCGAGTGGTTAGAATCAAAGCTTTTCAAGCATTCTGGCTTGCCGGTTGTGGGTTTAAAACCCAGCGATTTCAATTTATTTTTCTAATGGCCTGAGAATGTGCTAGGAATCCTACGTTAATCTTTGGCTCGTACAAGTTTCGACTTCTGAGGGCTGTCGTTCGTAGGAGGACTACAGCTGGTTAACAGAGAAAACAAAAAAAAACAAAAAAAAGACCAAGAATACCAACATGAAAAACTTGATGCTTAGTATTTCCCGAATTTTTCCTGGCATCTGATTAACACATTGAAAGTATCACAATAGTTGGTTCGTTCTTTCGTTCTCTTCAGTGAATTATGGACTCCTGTGACTATTCATTCATTCTTATATATTTATTGATGAAATCATAAAATATGAATTCTTAT
Organism: Chrysolina americana; assembly: GCA_958502065.1. Taxonomy (NCBI): domain Eukaryota; kingdom Metazoa; phylum Arthropoda; class Insecta; order Coleoptera; family Chrysomelidae; genus Chrysolina; species Chrysolina americana. Next base: position 14,997,348 of record OY293414.1, read on the forward strand.
TAAAAGGAGATGTACAGAGCGCATATTTATTAAAATCAGTTTTTCTTAGAATATAAGAGATCCAAAAGAAAAGGAAAGTGACAATTTTGCCGAAATTGAGATTTTACCTCTTCTTTGCTACTCTATACCTCCTTTGCTACTGATCGTAGAAAAAAAGTAAGTAAATCGGTAATTCTTGAAGAAAATGTTGTTCTCTACAAGAATGAATGTGGAACAAGATTGGTTATGAGGCATCGTTAAAGAATAATTTTCAAAAAATTTAAAAAAGGTGCCGTTTTTTTGGTGGTGGTTTCGAGATAGCAGAAAACGTGGAGAGCTGGAGAAAATGAAAACTAGTTTCTCAATCTCTAAACATTCTGGACAACAACAAAAAAATCTGAACTACCTGACTTAATGTAAGGTAGGGCATTTTTCTACTCCTATATAGAGACTGGACTACGTACGAAGTCTCAACGTTCGGGTAATTTTTATATATTATGATTCTATAATTAATTACGTTAATTAATTTTACATGATCATGGACAGGTTTTAAAACTTACTTGGTCATGTTTCCATGTAATATTAATTACTTTTCATTTTATTTGAAACTATGTATTTGTCATTTTTAAACAAACAAAATAAAAAAAAATAAAAAATTATTTTCTGTATATATATGAACTTCATAATTGATCATAAAAGCAATTACTTAGACACTAGAGGTCTGTTTGGATATATATAAATAAATGAATAATAACATACATTTTATATACCACACAAATATTTTTCATGTGCAGTTACTAATAGATTGAACTTTCTTATACGCGCTAATTTCCAATTTGAATTTCAATAACATCATAAAATACCTAGTCGGTTGATTTTATTCTAAAATAATACTTTATACAAACTATTTAAATATTGATAAAAATATAAGTAGTGTCCAGTTGAGACAATATAAATGATAGAACACATACAGTGTCTTTCAAAAGTATCGGAACGGTCTCTTATTTCAGAAACGGCCCTGAGAAAATTTACGAAAATTTCAATCGGGTGATTTTTGATGATGCCCGATTCAACGGTGATATCAGCAATGTTGCCAAATCAACAGTTTTCCAGATATTGAGGATAACTAATTGTTTTCAAATGGAATACCTTATTTGTTTTCATTGCAATCAATTCAGCGACGCCTCTTCACTTATGTCTCCAAATATCAGATTTAAAATTAATGCAGTTTTCGAAATATGACAACATGGCTTTTTCGTTCAAAAGTCTGGGAACGTTCCAATATTTTCAGTACGGTTCAAGAAAAATTCGTGAAATTTTATACAAGACGGTTTTGATGATGTCCGATTCAATGGTGATATCGACAATGTTGCCAAATCAACAGTTTTTCATATATTGAGAACAACTCAATTTTTTCAAATGAAAAACTATATTTTTATTTTCATTGCAATAAATTCAGCGCCCCGTCATCACCTATGTCTCCAAATATCAGATTTCAGATTGATGTGGTTTTTGAAATACGACAACATGGCCTTTTCGTTCAAAAATCTGGGAACGGCCCAATATTTTCAATAAGGTCAAGAAAAATTCGTGAAATTTTATACAAGATGGTTTTTGATGATGCCCGATTCAATGGTGATATCGGCAATGTATTCCTATAATCAGAACCATCCTTTTGAAAGCATGGTTTCGATGAAGCCTGCAGAGTTCAAAGATTTAGACCGTTTTCTTTCTCTTTTCGGACGATGTTCGTTCGTAGGAGCTGAAAACACTACCGAAAATCGTCCTACTTTGATTGTCGAGGAGGACTACATGAGGCTTATCGGCTTGTATTTGCCTCAGGTGGGGAATGAGTTGTCCCAATAGATTCGGCAACGGACTCAATATCCCCCAGAGCATAAGGTATTCTAACACCGGTATCTCATCTATACTGTACGAGTGGTACGTTACTTGATGAAAATCCGTAGTGATTATACAAAATACACGGAAACGATTGGATCCGCACAAACTGTTTTAAATATAACGTGCCCTGCCAAAGAAGGGACAAACACACAATGTCCCGGCCCAGAACCCTTGTGTGGACTTTCCAGAATCCACTTGAAAGATGAGTTCCGACGCTGGGAAACCGAAGAAATGAAATCTCACTGGAATAAAGTGCCAGGACAAAGACAAGCGAAAAGACTATCGCCAAAGAATGCTAAACAGCTTCTCGAGTTGGACAAGAAAGACTTGAAGATGGTAACTGGACACTGCCCTCTGGGGTACCACCTTAAAAAGATGGGTAAATCAGAGAGTGATAGTTGCCGCTACTGCGAGAACTTCGCGGAAACTGCAGAACATTTGCTGTGCGAATGCCCAGCGTTCTTCTGCAAGAGGCTTAAGTTCTTGGAAAGGGCCTTCTTAACGCCCACCGACATCAGGAACTTACCTTCCAGGAAACTGATAAACCTCGCAAGAAGTCTCGGAATCCCGGGCCTCGAATAGATCAAGGGTCACGCAAAAAAGAACTTATAGGTCCATACAATCTATAATCTACGTCATGTGCAAGGGGTGCGATAGGGAGTGCAATAGGGAGATGCAGAAAATGAGAAGGCTGGGAATGTTTTCCTCAAAAACAGATTATTTCTCTAAATGAAATTGTTTGGACTTCCATTGCTGAAATAATAATCCCATATCTCTATGGTTCCAAGTCACGATTGAACTGAAGAGAATATCAGTCAGAAAACCAAAACTTTCCCTTACGTACATTTAATTACATCTGACATCTATTTAAATGCCTGTTTATTCCCCGATGTTATATGATAGAAGGTCAAAATTCATGACATTCTTGAAGTATTCAAATGTTTGTGTTTGTTATTTCTATACATTATTCCAATATTGTTCTTGCAATGAACGATGTACTAAACTTTTCGTTGGTGCACATTAATGACACATTTATATTTCGATAACATCGTAAAAAAGGTCGATTGATTCCACTTGAAAGTTTCATGTCAGACATTTGTTTTCTTAGCTCATAAATATACTGTCTGCTTGGAAAATAAATTTTGAGCGATATCAATGAAACATCAAGCAGTTCTACTGAAAATGAATGATATAGTAAATTGCTCATGAAAAACAAATTGCACACCATCAACACGAAAACATGTCTTGTGTTACTGTTTATTATTTCTGGATATGTTGTGTTTCTTCGGAATCGCTGGGATACATTTTTCGATTCTGTACATTCCACGAAAATAACGTTCGTTGGTTGGCAATCAGTAGAAAAACTCAGGTGGCCTTCTCGTAAAAGAATTAGTTTTTTCTCTCGTTTTTTAAATTCAGCGTTTAACTATGTTCTATGTCCTAGTACCGTAATGAAATTCGAATGTAAATTGTCTGAATGTTGAGCGTGTTGTTTTCTGTTAGGCCGACGAAAATATATCTTGTATAGGTGAAAGCGAAAGAATGAACTACCAATTACCTTTTCAAAACGGCCCTGTGAAATATTACACAGGATGAGTCAGAATACGACCGACAAACTTCGTAAACAGATTCCTGACTTCATTTCGAGGTGAAAAGTTCCTATCAATATATATCCTAAAATGAATCCCCTCTGAGATACAGAGTGTCGAACGTTCGAAACAAAATAAATTTAATATTTTTTCTTCAAAACTCCTGAAGGAAAAAATTTAAACTTTGGTACACTAGTCTAGGTTTATCAATAATATGATAATTTATAGTTAAAGTGTTTAATTTTCGTGAAACAGTGGCTTATGGTTACTGTGGGATGCTGCCATATTTTCCATCATATTTTCTTTAGCCAAGTGAATTGACAAAGTAGTGTTTGACATTTAGTCTGACTAATTATTGAAACGAAGAACATCCTGTATATACTATTTTGATATTGTCATGTATTGTTTCAAAAGTAGTAGTTGTCGAATAAATAGATGCAGCCGGTTGACGAAAATATCAATTTTAACATTTTTTTTAATAATTAATCGTGTAGCACATGATAAAAATTGAATCTTTTTCACCGACAGAAGTTGATGTCCACAAATAATGGTGATTATGGCCGCAGTAGAATTTGTGAATGAAGATGTATGAAGAAGCAAACGACCTTCCTAAGTATTGAACCATCCACGGATGAGGCATGTATGTGGCCATATTTTCAATTTCTTCAATGTTCAGAATTATTCAGGAGAATGAAAAATAATCCGATATGTTATAACAAATTCAGGAAATTTTCTTTTACATTTTTGACACCCTGTATCTCGTAGGGATGCATTTTAGGATAGACTTAGATGGAAACTTCTCACCTCGAAATGAGGTAAGAAATCTGTACTCATTCGAAATTTGTCGGTCGTACTCTGACTCACCCTGTATGTTCGTGATTGATCGCAACCATGCAACCTGCGTGAAAAAGTCTTCAACAATTTGCTGAAACATTTACAGCTGACAGAACGAATAGTAAAAATTTTTATAAAAAAAATAAAAATTTGAGGACCCCAAAATGACATATTTCGGAATATATACTACAGTTTGGTGAGCGATTGAAGAAAAAAATTATTGATGAAATGTTGAACATTTTTCAATACAAGCAAGAAATATCTTATCTGATTTAGACATTTATACAAAATTTCTGAATGATGTGATGATGGGAAATTTGTTACACATCGGTCGGTTTTGGAACATTCGTTTCCTCATGGTAACTACCTATTATGAAATTTACGTTAGCGTATCATTTTTATAAATTAATCAGATGTATTTCTCGATTTACTTTGATAGGCTGAGATAGAGCAAAGCCAGAATGGGAAATCCGCCGCATTAAATGTAAATGCTGCAATTTAGAGAGAAAGAGAGAGAGAAAGGGGGAGAGACAATGACGAAAAACTGCCAACTGCAACAGTGATGAGTTGATGAGAGTGTACAGTTTGTTATTTTACAGCACATCAATGTTTTCGGATAATTGTTTTTGAAAACCTACTGACGATATGCATTTTGAATTCCAGTAGGATCGATTGTTTATGAAGCCTATAAAAACATAATTGCGATTTCTGAAAATTTAATTTCAATGTAGGTGTGGGAATAATCAAAACAACCGTAGGTTAGTTGATATCTGAAAATATCCATCAAATATACTTTGAATTTACACACAAAGCTGATATTTTCATTTATATTGATTCTCTTCCAGATATCCCTATTTGCAATAGTTGTTATTCTTTGTCATATATGACTGAAGTGAATAAACCAGTTTCTGGTAAACCGATGAGAGTTTTTATCATAGATAACAGAGTTATTCACTTGCCTGCCTAGGCAGAAAAAAGAGTGTCTGAAAATATCTATTCAGCGTTTCTTCATTTTTCATCTCATTTTTCTCCAGATAATGTTCATTTAACTTGTACGATTTGGGAACTATATGAAAAAATAACTGAAACTTGTTTTGAATATTGCGTAATATCTGCTCTTATGAAGAAAATGTAATATTATAGAAAACTTACCTATACAGCTTTCATCTGGCTGTGCAGTGTCAATACCTGAGCAGATTATGCGTGCTCACCTTCCGAAGTTACCAATATATCCTAGCTATTGACCTATAGGACAAGGACCCCGGCAGCCTCTACCAGAGTAACTTTTTTTTCCACCTAGCAAAACCGACTCAGTTTGAAGGGTTGCTATCTGCAGTCGTTTTCACACAGTACTGCATACCCATATCAGACTAGATTCCTCCAGCCTACGTTTGATGGGTGACCCTTCGTGGCCAGTTACGGTGTTACGCTGGCTTTCGACCAACCTGACATAACAATGACACTGGAGTCACCCGGCGCCAAAAGGGCATTTGGTGGAACCGCGACCCCTTCACTACAGACTAATAATAAAAAAAGCTGCAAATTTTTGGTTTGGCATCTCGTTCTCCACCCGCCCCTCGACAGCTTCAGAGTACCTCTACACTTATCTCATCTGCTGCCGATTACTGCTAAAGTGCGGATTTGGTTACGCTGCTCACCCGCCGAAGTCACCAAGATCCCCTAGCCCTTGACCCATAGGGCAGGTATCTCAGCATCTCTATTGTAAACAGTATTATTTTCTTCTACCCAGCAATGCACTGCCCCCGGGTGACAAACTCATTTGGAGAGGCGTCGGAAGTTACCCCAACGGGGCCGCCCTCTTCCCATCCGGAGTACCCTTTCAACCAGCTTGTCATGACAATGGCACCGGAGTTCCTTCGGACACCCATCTTCCGATGCCAAAGGCATATGGTGGACCCCCGGTCCCCTTACCATACTTGGTGGCTAGCGTAAAGTTACCTGGCGTATTGGACGAAGTCCATGTCTGGCAGTGTAACCATGCCTACTTGATGGTTGATAGAATTTTTACTATAATTGGCGTATGTTACTGAAATTCACTCATTACCACTCGTTATTGTTAGCACTTTATTATTACATATACGTGAGGAAATCACACGGTTAACTGCACAACTTCACAACTAGAAAACAACTGATCGGTAAGAACTCTCTTGTATGAACTCTACACAAAACTTATGAACTGTTTAAAAAGGAACATGACCTCTTTAAAAATATCTTCTTGCAGATTCTTATAACTATATGTGTGTCTGTCCATTAAGTTGACGTTTTACATTTACGAAATTCGTTTAAAAATAATGAGTAATTGAAAATGAGTAGCGATAGTGAAGATGATTTTACAATAAAATTATTGCCAGAATTGTCACAGAAGAAAAAATATGAATCTGCTTTCAAATCTTTGAAGGATTGACACGCTAAGCACCATACATCATCTTTCTCCGAAAGCGTCCTGATGGTATATTTTGCCGATATATCAAAGAAATTCAAATCCTATTCCCTTTGGAGTTAATATGCCATGTTAAAAATGATCTAAGTAGTAGATAGACAAAGCCGCTTTACCGACACATTTTTGGGTCCTAGAAGCGGCCTAGCTTTTGGAACCCCCGTAAATCGTCATCCATCGAGTTCTCGACGTCAGGGGTGGCGCTACAGGTTGAGGGTGTTGACGATGAGCACCTGTGCAGGTGAAGAGGGGGTGCCAGAGGGTCATAGAAGGTGATTTTTGCGATTTTGAGGTGAACCGCATGTTTTTCGTGTTTTGTCAAATTTCACTGGACTATGATATTCACATATTCACTGGAGCAATCGTCTAGAGATAGCGAGGCCAAATGTTATCGCTGTTAGTGTAAACAATACGCTACCCAGAAGCCGTTGAGATAAGAGATGATGAGTCCTCAAATTTGCAGAAAACAAATATGAGGCGATATTTATTTTCCAGTGCGGTACTGGGGGCGCCATCTTGTGGAGAATAGATGAACCACCTTTATGCCAATCAAAGAATTCTACTCGTTGACATCAAGGCGTGACCTGTCTCTTTCTGATTCGTCTAGAGCATGATTAATTGTTTTCGGTTTTTGGTGCTGTGCACGTCATCAAGGCGTGACTTGTCAATCTGATTCGTCTAGAAGATGATTTATTGTCGTGGAACAAACATGGCGGCATTCATTCTCGTCCAATAAATGAACAGAGAGATTTGAAAAAAGAGCATGTCTTGCCCTGAATCGTCTGGATGATTATTTATTGCTTTTTCGAGGCGTGTTTTTCGACATACGAGAAAGGTCGCGGTCATTGTTTTTTTCGATGAAAAAAGCGTTGTTTGTGTGTGATTCGTCTAGAGAGTATTTCGGGGCGAATCAGACTGACAAGTCACGCCTTGATGACGTGCACAGCATCAAAACCGAAAACAATTAATCATGCTTTAGACGTATCAGACAGAGACAGGTCACGCCTTGATATCAACGAGTAGAATTCTTTGATTGGCATAAAGGCGGTTCATCTATTCTCCACAAGATGGCGCCCCCAGTACCGCACTGGAAAATAAATATCGCCTCATATTTGTTTTCTGAAAATATGATGACTCATCATCTCTTATCTCAACGGCTTCTGGGTAGCGTATTGTTTACACTAACAGCGATAACATTTGGCCTCGCTATCTCTAGACGATTGCTCCAGTGAATATGTGAATATCATAGTCCAGTGAAATTTGACAAAACACGAAAAACATGAGGTTTACCTCAAAATCGCAAAAATCACCTTCTACGACCCTCTGGCACCCCCTCTTCACCTGCACAGGTGCTCATCGTCAACACCCTCAACCTGTAGCGCCACCCCTGACGTCGAGAACTCGATGGATGACGATTTACGGGGGTTCCAAAAGCTAGGCCGCTTCTAGGACCCAAAAATGTGTCGGTAAAGCGGCTTTGTCTATCTACTCTAAGTATCAACCAAAAAGTTCTACAGCATTTCTCAAGAGAGAGTCCGACGGGTATCAACCAAGTAAATGCAAAACATTTCATTCGAAACATTTATATCTGATGCTCCTGATAATGATCATCTTCTGATACAGGTATGATTTCCTTTTCATAAAGCCAGAATAATTTTGATATAAAGATTTATGACAATCGAATTCTTCAATTTCGACAGGAAGTTTTTATAGAAGTTAATTTGAACAAATTATTATGTGCGCTCGTAGCAGCGAGAGGTTTTTTTTTAGATTCAGGGTCGGTCGAGTTTATCGGTGGGAGGCGAGGGTTCATATCCAAATAACTATTTTTTTTTCTTTCAGGAAATCGATTAGTGTCCGATTTTTTAAATAATTTTCAATATTTGTCTTCAATTACTATTTTAGGTTGTAGGTTTAATGGAAATCATGGGTGCTTGTCGCCGTTAAGAATTATATAAAATTAAAATAACCGACGTAAAAGATATGGGATCTAGTGCACTAATAACAATACCTGATACCAAAAACAAAATATCCAGGACGTTTATAAAACCAGACGAAGTACACAGATCTTCGGCCCTCATATACTTAAGATGTTAATTTAAAAAAAAATATCAATAATGAACGTGGACCAACCAAAGAGTTGGAATCAACAAATTTAGGAGTATGGGAAAACAGATTTGCAGCCTTTCTAAATCTTGCTAATCCCGATATGTACACTGGTCATTGCTTCAGAAGGACATCGGCCACTATTCTGGTAGATGCAGGAGGTGGAAATTCACCAGTGTTGCAGAGACATATATAGATGACTCGATAAAAAATATATTAGATGCGGCTGATAAAATTCTCAATGCCATTGGAATCCCAACTATAAGGCACTCTTCTTTCCGAAGTGAAACTCTCTGTGTTAATGACGTAAACGCAAAAACAAACCTTCCCAAAAAGTATTCTACAACTGCACAAATGTTACTTTTAATCTGAATGGTAGTGCTGATAAATTGTTTCACAGGTGTACATGAATTATAACGATTTTTTCTGCAGACTCTCGTACTATACCTACTCGTGGGAAATGGTTGTAATTTAATGCTATTATACGAATATTTATTTAGTCATGAAATGAGCCTAAGAACCGCTTTTTCCGAATGTACCTATATATTGTTTTTGATTATATTGTTTTAATATTGTTTTTTTCCTTAATCAGCTGTCGTTTCCCTAAGAACGACAGTCCTCAAAAGTCGAAACTTGTGCGAGCCAAGGATTAAGGAAGTCTTACCTTTTAATGTGCGATTCCTAGCATAGTGACCATGTTGGGAATCGAACCCACGCCCTTGTGATTGAGAGGCAAGCCCGACCACTATAACATTCAGGAATTTCCTGTATATTCACCGATATACCATGAAGAAAATTAAGGAAGGTTGGAGGTTAAACTAAAACATTAGTTTTTTGTTCAATGATTTTTAGTCGGAAATTGACAATACTCCTCTATGAAGCATTTGAAGTTTTTTCCAACAACTCGTTCATTTGAATAATTTTTTCATTATATTTCTTCTTATAACTAATGGAAAATTCATTGAATTTCAATGATTTCAGGTTCCATACGGAAACAACAAACACAGGAAAGAAATGATTATGTCCGACAAGGCGGTATCTACTGAGGATCTCTGCGCGAAGGAAGAAAACCACACATCAGCTGTGAAAATAGCAAGATTGGAAGCGATTCTCAATACATTAGTTGAAAATAAAGTGGAAGCCTTGAAAAAAGACAATCAAAAAGCATCAAGTGTTCATTCAAGTCCAAAAACAATTCTAAATCGATTGAGATTAACCTCTTCTTCAAGTCAGAGTACGAAAGACAATGAAGGAGAAGTCGAGAACGAGCACAATACAAAACCCAGTGGACCGAAAAATGAAAGGATTATGGATTCAAGACAACTAAGGAAATCAGGTAATCCTTGAATCATGGCTCTACAGAATCTTTCATTGAAATGTTAATTGAAGGTAGATTTATAGAAAATGATTCATATCGAGTTTCTTTTGGACGCGAGAGTTAAATATGAAAGATTAGAATAGGGTGAACAATCAACTAATACTGGTTTCGAATAAATACTGTTTCGGCACTTTTGGAATATAGGTAATTCAAGAAATATAAACTACGCCAATTTTCCTCGGCGAGCGTTTCTCCAACATAGTAAGCATCTTCAGGAGATGAAAGCTCACTAAACTTAAGCTTTTTTTGGCAAAATGCGTGTCAAGTGAAATTGACGTAGTTTTGGTGTTTGGTTTTTATTTCTTAAATTTATTAAGTTTTTTCTACGATTTGGTAATAGCAAACTTGAATATATCCTATACCTACTCAGTCGTTTGGTTGATTATCGAACTATTCGTGGATGCGGTTCTAATTATTCAGAAGATGATTGCACGTAAAAAGGCAAGGCCCTCGTCATCCTCATCCCGTACAAGTCTCCCAAAAAAACCGGGTGATGGGAAGAACAGATTTAAAAAAAGTTGTGTTGGGTAATATCTGGTATTGAAAACCGTCAAAGGTTCTTGAACATATTGGAATAGAACTACGATCACCGTTTCCCTCAGCTTGCACAAGTTCACTGAATAATTATAGTATGAGGGTAAATTGAAATGGGGTAGCAGGTTGAAGAATAGAACGATGTTTTAACAATTGAACATTGATTCAATTGGTATGAGACCCATTTGAGCTTAGACTAGTTGAAACTGAAGTACTTTTTTAATACCTTCTCGAGGTTATTACAACGTATCAGGGATAATGAGGAGATGGAATTCTAGAATACGTTATCAGGGGATTGAGCTGGTTCACAAATGGGCCAATGACTCGTCAAAAAATAGGAACTGGAATACTATATGAACTGGTAATGGTAACAGGGGTGAAAGATACACTACGACCTTATCTGATATACCGGGTGGCTACGGAAGTATTGCCTACGGAATATCTCAGTTATTGTATGAAGTAGGTTTGTGAAATTTGGAGCGTCGATATAATGACATAAGAGCTAGAATTTGAGCATATTGACATGTCGAAGTTAACTTCTGGTCTGACCGGAAGTAACATCAACTTTCTTATTTTAAATGGAAACCCAATTTTTTTTTCTTTTCGCTTTATTCAACATTCAATTCCCTTTCTAATGACATATCACAAGTTGGTATCTAACCAGAAACTAGATCAGAAAAAAATTATTATTGAAATTCACCGAGTAGGCCGTGGAAGCAAAATGAAAGCCAAAAATTGAAAAGTTGGCTATGGAAACCATACGTCACTTGATAACAGTTGCTACTACTGTGATATTTTATTTTCATTCGTCGGCGTTATAAAAAGCCGCCAAAAAAATATTGGAAAAATTGGGAAAAAAACAATACTCTGTAGGTCCATAACTTAAATAGGAACATACAACTTTTTCTTGCCTGTACTATTCATCATAACCATTCCCTTCTAATGATATAATAGAAAGTAATTTTTTGAAATGAAATACCAAAAAATCCAATTATTATTATTCAAATAACAAAAAAACAGATATATCGAAAAAAAAAAATTCAAATTGATAGGATTAAAGATAAAATAAATTCAACAACTTTTCAGAATAATCATTCCATTGCAATAATCATTCGAACCAAAATATTAACAAGTAGGCTCATTAAGATGTATTTTGGAATGAAACAAAAAAGAAACGAGAGCTCTCACGAACGCTGCTATCCATATTATTTTGACGTTCGAAGTAGTGTTTTTGATTCTGCCATTTTAAAAGGGTTTGGAAATCGAAATCATTAGTGGAATATTCAAAAAATGCCCCGTTATTCACGAACCGAACAAATTGACATGCTTCTCATTTATGGTGAATGTTTAAAAAATTCTTATGCCGCTGAACGATTGTATTTAGAGCGATATCCAGGGAGGCAGCAACCGTCAAGAAGGAATTTCCAGTGGCTTGAAGAAAAATTATGAACTGAGCCTGATGTTCACGAAGATCAAGAAGCATTTGTTATTAATGAGGAAACTGAAATTAATGTATTAGCTTTAGTACAATATGATAGCACAATTTCCTCAAGGCAGATTGGCGCCGAATTAGCTATAAGTAAGGACTCTGCTAGGAAAATTTTGAAAAAACATCGATTTAAATCCTTCAAGTATCAGTTGCATCAACATTTGTATGAAAATGACGGTGAAAGGCGCCTGGAATATTGTAATTGGTTTCTTCGACAAAATGCTGAGAATCACCTATTTAACTATTATATCTTGTTTACGGACGAGTCAAGATTTACCAACAATGGATTATTTAACAGGAATAATACAAGGTAGGTACTGTACTTTATTTGGATTATTGTCGATAGACGAAGTGTAAAGTGCTAAAAGTGTGAACGGTCTTTTGTTACAGGTACTGGGCGATAGAAAACGAGCACCGGTTTCGACAAGGTGGCTTCCAGGAGAGATTTGGTGTGAATGTTTGGGCAGGAATAGTTGGAACTCATATTGTTGGCCCCATTCTTTTTCATGGCCAACTAACCGGAGAGAGATACTTTAATTTTTTAACGAATGAAATTTCGGAATTCATTAACAACCTACCAGCGGAAATAACTGAGAGAATGTACTTCCAGAAAGATGGCGCCCCTCCGCATAATTCAAGAATAGCGAGAAATTATCTTCAAAATCGCTTTCAAGAGAGACTTATAACAACCCATGGTCCAGTCAGGTGGCCACCAAGGTCACCTGATCTTACTCCGTGCGACTTTTTTCTATGGGGGCATCTTAAAAATAGGGTGTATTCCACACAGCCTACAACTCTACATGAGCAAGAAGTAAAAATTCGTAGAGCTTTCCAAGATATCACGCCCCAAATGTTGAGAAACGTTTTACATGAAAATATCACCAGAGTCAATAAATGTATTGACGCTGAGGGAATGCATTTCGAACATTTGTTTTGAATTTATTTTATCTTTAATCCTATCAATTTGAATTTTTTTTTCGATAAATCTGTTTTTTTGTTATTTGAATAATAATAATTGGATTTTTTGGTATTTCATTTCAAAAAATTATTTTCTATTATATCATTAGAAAGGAATGGTTATGCTGAATAGTACAGGCAAGAAAAAGTTGTATGTTCCTATTTAAGTTATGGACCTACAGAGTATTGTTTTTTCCCAATTTTTCCAATATTTTTTTTGGCGGCTTTTTATAACGCCGACGAATGAAAATAAAATATCACAGTAGTAGCAACTGTTATCAAGTGACGTATGGTTTCCATAGCTAACTTTTCAATTTTCGGCTTTCATTTTGCTTCCACGGCCTACTCGGTGAATTTCAATAATAATTTTTTTCTGATCTAGTTTCTGGTTAGATACCAACTTGTGATATGTCATTAGAAAGGGAATTGAATGTTGAATAAAGCGAAAAGAAAAAAAAATTGGGTTTCCATTTAAAATAAGAAAGTTGATGTTACTTCCGGTCAGACCGGAAGTTAACTTCGACATGTCAATATGCTCAAATTCTAGCTCTTATGTCATTATATCGACGCTCCAAATTTCACAAACCTACTTCATACAATAACTGAGATATTCCGTAGGCAATACTTCCGTAGCCACCCGGTATTGTGCTCCTTATCGCTATGTCTCTCACATATAACCAACATCTCAATCAGAATTGGTATCAAGGCTCATGGCAAAATATATTGGTCGTGCGATCTTTTTACCGGAATTATTATCATACGGCCGGATGGCACTGATTATATTCGTCCAATCTCTGTATTGGATACATCAAACCCACTCATGAGCGTCGTAGAAGCGCGTGGATTCTGCCCGAAATCAATCTGGTTTCGGGGTATTTACGGACCTGCACACTGTCATCGTGGGGTCGTCTCAAATGTCCTCCTCTGGGGGGATTAGGCGGCAGCTTGCCCTTGCAACCAAGGGATGGACTGGCGACGACCCATCACTTAGTTGCCTGTTCTAATCTTCGCAAGATGGTGCAGTGAAGGCCAAATTAATATAATGATGTGAATATTTAAAGATCTGAAACGTGCAGAATAGATATACAAAGAAACATTCGAATTTTTTTGTTCGCTTCTTAAGCTGTAGATAGTGGGTTCAAATCATGTGATGAGATTTCTTTCGATTTCAAATCATCAGAATTATTGCATTGTGACGTTGCTCGACTGAATAGTTGAAGCAGTTGCCAGATGAAGTAGTGCTGGTAGTCACATGCTGACGACACGTGCCGATAATGCATGTCACGTGACAGCTTAGTGCATTCTGATTGGCTGATAATGGGAGGGGGCGGAGCTGAAAGTGGTAGTGGTTGGGGATGATTCCAAGGAACGCGATATCTGCTGCTTGGAACCCATCATCCATTGGTACGAATGGATTCATGCTACCAAAATATTAGGTATTTTTTGTGAAATAAATGGAAATTCAAAAAGAGTAGGAACCTTTTCATGGTGATTATGAAAAAGACACCGTAGATCACAGCATTGATTATGAAAAATTTACGAAAGCTATGGATTAGGAATCATAGACATAAGTACATAATGAAGTTGATCCTAATGTTGGCGGCAGTGCAAAATTTTTAAATATATATATATTATATAAAAAATTGAAATTATTTATAAAATCTTATAAAAATCACAAATATACTAATGTAATGATAAGGAAGATATGAATAGAATTCAGGGTACTATACATGAAATAATAGTCCTAGTTTCATGTAATTTAAATTCATTTCATTCTATATTATTTCAGCATTGAAGCAAGTAGTTGCAGACTCTCCCACTGTAGGTCTCCAACATCGCTGCAGAAGTTTCGAGATATCGTTGAACAGCGAAGATGACAGAAATCGTTCAATGAATTATGACAATATTTATATTGATAATAGCTGTCCATCCTTAGCAGATAACCCTCCGAATTGTTGCTGCAACAGAGAAATTAACGGACAAATGTGAGTATTTTGAGGTTTTTACATGACGTTTGTTTGTTAATAATTATCTTCTATTTCACTATAAGAAGCTTGAGGGGGTTGAAACCGAATCCTCCCAAAATAACATATTCAAACGTTTTGGAAGATTCAAATATGTTCTTGTGTCCATGAGTTCCTTATATACAACTAATGATATTTAATTTTGCTAATAATAATAATATAAACTTTAATTCAAACAATATTATATATGAGACGCTAGATTTTTGATAACCATGCTTTTTGTTTGGTATTCTTCCGATTACTCGCATGCCACATTTGGTGGTGCTACAATTGATTCTCGTTTCACAACCTGTTTGGACTTGATTATAATATTTAACTTAGTATCAAAATATGTTACTAGATCTTTTGTTTTCTAAAAAATCATACAAAATGGTAATTTAAAAATGCGGGCGCAGCAAGCATCTACTTTAATTTAATTTTTTCAAACTAATTAGTGATCGGATTACCAGCAACTTGAACAGCTAGGTTAGGTTAGGTTGTGTCCTCTTCTTTTTCGTTAAGAAATTGGGTCCTTGGCTGAAAGCATAGGCAGTCAGAAGAAAGAGACACGCCAGAGGTAACTCATAAAATGCGAGCGCAGCGAGCATTTGCTACCGCAAATGGCGACAATTAAACAATTGAACATTTAATAGTCGTCCTGTCAACTTTTGAATGGATTTTCGTTAATATGCATTGAAAATGTCAGATTAAGTGCGGATCTGGCGGTCTGAAACCCTTTTCTCACCTGACCACGATGACTTTTGAATGGTTTAATGTGAAATAACGGGACCGAATTTTTTTTGAATGGAACGAAATTTAAAAAATGTTCAGATGGTTGAAAAGAGAATTGAATTATCTTTTCAACGATGTGACACATGACCCCCCCCATGCCATTTAATTTTTTTTAGTTGATGTGCCCTCCCCGCGCCATTTATCGAGCAATCACAATGTGTTTTATTAAAAGCCGCACTGTATAAATATAGACCGCATTAGTGTGACGTCAAAATGTATGCAACTAACAGTGCACTGAGTCCTAACGAAATATATCTGAATGAAGCTGCGCTAACATGAACCTTCAGTAACCATTACATACGGTTTAGAATGTCCGGTTCAAATTATAATGTTATTAATTTAATTATTTCGCTATTATCAGCAATATTTGAGAAATGTATGTATTTGAATTCGATAGAAAAAGAATTAATACGTCTTATAGAATGGTTAACGTGAAGAAAGTCTTCTGAATAACTTCTGAATAAATTCCAGAAAATCCATTATTCGTCGACCAATAGCAAAATAGAATCATGCGCCTAACTTCATGTTGTTTGATGGTGTAGTCGTGTCCACAGAACACACATTATGTCATATGTAATATGTATTTGAGATTTTCATGAAAAAGTATTAATGTCTGCGTAGATGAAAATGTCTGATAAACTTATTTCATCTTTCGACATCTTCATCAATGTTTTCGAATGCGAATAAAATGAAATACTTGGCTGATCACCACTTAACTGTTTCGTGCCAAAATTATGAGTGCCATCTAGCGGGGATGCACTTCCTTGCAGCATGAAGTTAGATGTAGATGAATATTCAAATTTATTTAGTCTATAAATTATGTATAATCTTTTCAGAAAATTGTTTTATGGAAATATCGTTTCTTCCATCCTTCATATCCAAGGCCCGCTGCAGGCAATTCCTTGAATATTTACTTATTTCGTGTGAGAGCATAAAACAAAAAGAGCTCTGTTACGATACTTCTATTATCGCTCTTATGTCATCCGTACTTAAGGTCGAGAATAATGCATATCATTTCGCGCCAAATGATTTAGGACTCGGTGTAATGTTGGTTGCATATTTGTGACGTCATCCCTAATGAGTCCCAGTCGGCCGCGCATATTGCTGATAATATTTTTAGAACTGAAGACCAAGGTCTTTGCACAATTTTGATTCTCTTGGACTTTAGCCGCGCTTTTGATACCATAAATTTTTATCTACTCTTAGCGATCTCACATTAAATTGGGCAAATGTCTCAAGAATTGTTCTGTTCATTTTTATGCCGATGATACTCAAATGTATCATGCATTTTCTTTCGATAAATTAGATGATGCCTGTGCGCGAATTAATGTAGAGCTCAATGCTTTTGTAAAACTTGCATCTGAACATTGTTTATTAATTAATGCCTCTAATTCTAATATGATTCCAAAAGTCAGTAAAAACAATACACAATATTTCAAGAGACAATGAGAGCCCCTTGTGAAAGTGAACCTAGCAAAAAATTTAGGAGTTTTATTTGACACCGAGAAGCATGTGAATCAGTTGTTAAAAAAAGCATATTCGTCACTGAAGTTGATTTATGGAAATAGACATCTTCCTTTGAATGTCAAATCTACCTTATGTGAATCGCTAGTGTTATTAATTTTCAATTATGCTGGTAGGTACTCTATATGGACCAAATTTGATCAATCAGTATAATACCAAAATTCAGAAAGTTCAAAACTCTTGCTTGAGATTGATATATGGCATACGTAGACATCAAAAAATCACTTATAAATTACGAGAAGCTAATTGGTTAAATATGGAAAATAGGCGGATTCTGCACAGTACTTGCTTTTTTCTACGCCCACGTCTGTAAACGTCAAAAATCGCACTGTCAACATTCCTTGTCACGCAATGAGATCTCATAACTTACTCGTGCGTTTTGAGAAGAAAACTTAAACTTCTTGGTTTAATTAAATTACAATAAAATTTTTATTTACGCAAGACTTTATTTACACAAATTTAGTCAATTAAAAAACATAAAAACTCTTAGCACTAGCGAGACATATTTAGGATTGAAAGAGTGATGCCCCTAAATGTAGGCAGCACGTTATGCAATTTCTTTAAAAACAGGACACGTTTTCTTAAGAAGCATGCTATAAAAATAAATGTCATGTCATTTATATTGTCAATTTCTTGAACAAAATATCGACAAAATATAATTGTATCCGAATATTTTCTCAATTCAATTTACAACTATTACAATAAAGTTCAAATGATTGCGATGTTTTTTATTTAACGGAAGAAAATGAATGGGCGTAGGAAAAGCATGAGTTGTAAGCCCATTACGCACTCATGAAACTCGTACCTCCGTAGAAAAATTCTCTGATATTGATAATTTAAATATAACATATAAAGGTTCACACCAAGTTTGAAAGCAGTTTTAAAAAATTTCTATTTCATCAGAAGTATATAAAATAGATAAAAAAATAATTCATTATTTCATTTATGTATTTCCTCCCCTATAAATTTCTTAATTCAAATAATCCCCTACTATACAGTTGTCTGGGTGTCAGACATATGTGCATGATTTTTTATAAGAAGAAAAACTACTACCTCAAGACAAGAGACGAGTTAAGGTTAAGTGGAAGAATAATTTATTGGAGATTTGCTATCACCTCCTAAATTAAACTTCGCCATTTATTCAAAAAAAAGATTTTTGAATATTTTTCAAAAATGCATATTCTGTTTTTTGAGTAATAAAGACGTTTATTATTATAATCATTATTATATTCCGAATGACGAACCTCCCTTGACAATGAAAACAATTAAGAAAAAGTAGGCTGTTTTTGGTGCTTGTAATTGTGAAATTATTCAGATTAGCTGCAGTGATTTGATGTTCATGGCCAACTTTGTTCGATTGAACAATCAACTATATCTCCGCCATTTTTCAACCGATTTTCAATTTTGAATAAAAGTGTTATCACAAATTGTGTGTTCTTCTCGATAATGAAAAAAATTATAAAGGGTGTCTTTTGAAAAAAAAAGTTTGGGATCACTTCCGGTTAAACCGGAAGTGGTGAATTTTTAGTAATGGAGTCAAAATATGCGTATTTGAATAATATATCAACGTACCAAAGTTGAAACCAATATCTTCAAAACTATAGAAGAATTGGGGACGTACCTCACCTCGTGATCACCCGGTATAGCATTCAAACTCAAATAAATAATTTTTGAGGTTGAATATTTTCGATTATTTTTTTGATGCACCCTACATGCAGATTTTCACAATCATTTAATGATGTTAAGTACTCTGATCTAGATATAATTGGTCTGGATATTTTGATATCATACGCGAGAAGTAACATTTCACTCGAAATATTTTTACCTAAGTATATCATTTAGGAAAAGTGACCCAAAGCCTGAATCCATCTGTTTTCGTGTGTTTTCATCACTTTCAATACATAAGCACGAGCAATTATAAGACACAATATTAGAAACAATACCAAGCATAAACGGCTAAGTTTTGTCCAAGAAGGTTTTACCTGGCCTAGGTCAATTCTATTCGAAAAGTGTTCCTTAATTGGCGAAAGGAAAACCTCCTGATAGTAAAATATGGCTTTTGAATTTCTAGGATGCACATCGACGACGACTACATTTCACTGAAAATTGATGGTTACGGTGATGTTGAAACAGATGCCATAATCTCTGAAGATGCTCTACGTCGTGCAAAAAGGAAGAAAAGAAGACGGAGAAAACGAAGAATGAAGAAACGCCTGGCCATGCATCACGCCCACTTGGATTACCCTGTCGATCTTCATGAAACGTACAAAAATTTAACCGAAGAAGAGGTGTCGAGGAGAGCAAAATGGACCATTGTAGCGACCGCAAGTCTTCTGCTTTTCATGTGCCTATTACTGATCGGAATTACGCTGAGGATGGCACCCATCATTGACGAAATTGGTGAGTTGAAAATGAGGAATATAGGACTATACTGAAATGAAACTTGTATAGATACAGTTTAACCAAGTTGGAACCTGTCCGACAAAAAGCTCATATACTGGGTGTTGATGTATTCTTCAGACAAGCCATGTTTTTTTCAGAGTTCGAAGAGTATGAAATTCAACCATGGCAGAAGTATTGGATTAAAAAAAAATCGTCAATAGTTCATACTCCCCATCACTGGGAATTTCGAATGGAACACCCTATACATTTTCAATTCTTTGTATTCTTTGGAAATCGACACACTTGACTTATCTTGCATCCAGAGAGTGTCACTTTTCCCATCGCAAACGCAATCGCAGGAAAATACACTTAACTCCAGTATCAAACATATGATTTTTTCTAACACCTCCAGTATAAAACTAACAATTAATATCAAATCAAACCAAATCGTTTATTTAACTACGTTATGCAAAATACAAACATTTGTAGCAGGTCAGATGTAAGGTAACGTGAGATCAGATTCTCAATTGAAAATGATTACATAGTAAAACAAAAAAACATGACAAAGCACATAAAGATTAAAATATATACGTGAAAGCAACAACTTCTTCTTAAAACACTACTGTTCGTTAAAAACTGCCTGATAATCCAAATCCAAATTAGACATATGAAAGTCCAAGTATTCGTCCACCAAGTAATAAATAAAACTTTCAAAATGACTTTTCACCTTTCTTTTAAAAGAGATTAAATCAAGATGCAAGTTCAGAGATTGCCAGATTGAATCTTGGAGGTCTCAAGTGGTCAGCATCTCTAGTCGAGTAATTATAATAATGATTTTTATCAATTTAAATTTTTCTTTTGTGTATCTCTAGTAAATTTTGATACAAATAAACGACATGGAGAATTGTATGGTGCATCAGCCAACAAACGTATAGCACGTTTCTGGAGACGAAAGGCCCAAATAGAGTTCCATAACTCAAATGGGACTGAAATAGTGCATGGTATGATGATAATAAAGTAGGAAAGTTCACAGAACTTTTGAGACGTTGCAGCAGAAACAGCTGGGTGGATGATTTTTTGCATCATCCGCATGACACACGCAGTGCACAGGAGATATAAAATGAAAAAAGTCATTCAGATAAATGACAAAATGCAGAGGTCCCAGCACAGAGCCCTGAGGCACACCGTAGTCGACATTTATAGTGACAGGTTCATTCGGCTAGCCGCATTACATGAGCTGGCAGAGTATGTGAATAAGATCGCAGATGAATTCCATAGACATCACATCCTTGGAAGCCCTCTGACCAGGGACATCACAAGGATCCGAAGCTACCAGAATGCCCCGAGAAAGCATCAGGGGCTTATATACCAGACACTGGACCTGTTCCATGCGCGACTAGAAGATGACTAGGTGTAAAGTATAAACCGGTTTTTATGAGTTTTTCTGGGACTTGGGCAGATGATTCCATCCATGTAATACCAATGAAATAATGCTAGAAAACAGCCCAGTTAATACCCCTGCATAATTTGGAGAAGACAGGGAAACAGCCAAGCTGAGACCAAACCACTTAGGTGCAAATGGCCCACATTACAACGTGGGGTCTCTCTCCGGACAGATGTGGGGCAGGACTGAAGTATCTCTCCTTGAAAGCAGTTAAAATCCAAACCTACCCCCTCCCTGTGGTTGTAGTTAGTGTTTTAATATGTCTTTTATTTAATTATATGTCTGTAAAAGTGTGTTCTGTATTTTATCTATATTTAATATCAATATATTTTGAATTTTGGATTTTTTTGTATTATCGTTTTTGTGGAACCCAGAACATGAGAAAAAACCTTCGAATTTGATTCGAAATCAGGACAAAGCATGTAGATCTTCTCGGTGGAGGAACGGACTAGTGTTTCTGAAAGGGTCAGAATATCTGTTTTTTTTTTCTGTAAGTGATGGTGGAATGGAAAGTATTTTATTCTAATACACTTCATCATAATTACTCGCATGTTAATTAAAACCTGAAAACCTGAGATCAACGAAAATTCGACTGGAAGGCATCAACCAAATAGTTAAACATAGAAAAGTCCATGCTACAGCTCAATAAATCAATACGGTCCATAAGGATTGATCGGAATTCATTGTTTATATATTGTAGAGCTTCAAATAAACAAAACATATTTAGTAGACATGAACCCCGTATCGTAAGAGTATTCACCTACTAACACAATATGTAATGTTTCACTGAGTTTTGTAATAAGATAATAATAATACCAAGTCCCAGAAGCCACAGGTAGTTGCGGATATTCACGATGTCCCTTCAGAAGAGGCTGATATCTGGCAGATCAACTCTGCCGTGTATGACGTCGCTCAGGCTCTATCCCAATCGGAGAAGAGGGATATCACCCCTCTTCTGATTGGGAGGCATGAACGACGCAATCACAAGATGGAAGCTTAGATCAAGTCGGTGAGACAATTCGCGTCTCATATCCAGTGTGTGGCGGCCAATATGCTTAGATCTGGTCATCAGAACTATCGGGGTAGAACAAAGTTACTGCAATTAATATGCTTGCCGTTCCAATTTTACTTTACTCCTCTGAAGTGATGAAATGGCTGAGCTGCGACAACTCGACGTGAAAACTTGTAAAATGATGCATCTTCATAAAAGCTTGCCTCCTAAATTGTCTGCTCCACGATTATTCAACGGGGATGCCATAGACTTTTGAGCTTGTAGTGTCTACATAACAGAATGGTGCTAGATGGAGCCTGTATACTCATCAGGAATTCAGATCCCCTTCTCTGTTTAGTATGCATTCATGACAAAGCAGGGATTGGAGCATTACTGTTCAAGGCAACCAATGAAATCGGTTTCGTATTCGACACTGATGAACGGACGAAATCAAATTCTGTTACCGAGTCAGCAAAAAGGCCACGTCAAAACTGCGGAGGGTGAGAGTCTCATACTGCTACATACAATGCATGGGGTCTTCTTCAAGAACATTGTAGACCATCGGAAACCGAGGGATTCTAAATGGCCTACTAAGATGGTGTATAGAGGTCCCTGAGACTAGATGCAGAACGTGTCGTAGAGCAGCTGAGACCATATTGCATAATTATGCTGTCAACCTATCCAGCTTATGCGGTCTCAGCATATATCCACAGGCATAACAAGTGTTGTACTACCCCATCTACAACACTCGTAAGGTATTGACGAGAAACTGGTGGAGCCTTATGCTGTGAAGGATATTGAGTCCGTTGTGGAGAATGAGAAGTTCCGAATCTATTGGAATTTCTCATTCCCCACCCTCAGAAAAATACAAGTCATTAAGCCTGATAATCTTCCCTGATCAACAGACTAAGCCGTTTTTCGTCATTGAGTTTTCGGCTCCTGGAGAAACGAATATAGTCCGAAAAGAGGAGGAAACGGACTAAGTATAGAGAACTACTCTTTTAACTTCACAGGTTTTACACAAAACATTCTGCAAAAAATCGGCGTAAAGGCCTCGTTTGACAAATTCCAAAATACTTATACGACACTTCTATGAAATTCAATTTCCTTCTCCAGCTCATATCCATTTTCAGGTGATATTCAGGAATCCTCTCGCGCATGGCTCATTGTGTGGAATATCGATTTACTTTCGCCATAAAAGCGATTTTTCAACGACGAATAAAAGCATCTGCGAGCTAGTCAAGTATTTCTATAGGAGATTGATTTGTTCCAAAGATTGTGTGAAGGCACCCACTATACATATGTGACATGAAAGATTAATGATGGAAATTGATCATCAGCATATATTCCGTGAAAACTTTACTAGCTACTATTTCGTAGCACAGATAAATGTTCGAGAGGGTGTACATTTATAATCAATGACTTGAACAAAGAGCTCGCAATAGTTTTTTAATGGAGTCCTTTTTTAATTAATAACATTTTGAATATGCTCTCTTTTCAAAAATTCAATATTAGACCAGATACCCTCATCAAATTGACAAAAAAAATCAACTCAAAATAACAATCAGCTACATAATCTTCCATCCTACAAATGTTCATGCGCCACATCGATGATAATTTTTCAGTAAGAAAAAACAACGTCTCACCACTCATAGACCAAGAGCCCGTCAAAAATTTTGTAAGGATAAACGCATGCAAAATTTCAACTGGAAATGATAGTTCATGTACCAAAGTGCTAAAATTTATCCAAGCAACATGTCATTGCCGTGGCTTTACATTGCCGTCTGGCCCCTTAAGTAGCGATAAAAAACAGAATGCATTATAAGTGCAAAGTTGATCCTGGGGAAGGTGTTAGAATATAATGATACATTGCTAAAAATGCAATGCCGCCAGCCTCACAGCGTGGCTAAACAGTGCCGCCAGGTCCCTTGAGTAGTAAAAAAAAACAAATTGCATCATCATTGCAAAGTTGAGATTGGAGAAGGTGTTAGAATGTAATGAAACATTGCTAAAAATGCAATGCCGCCAGCCTCACAGCGTGGCTTAACATTGCCGCCAGCGGCGGTTACATTGCGCGGAACTGCTGCAGTCAGCCGCCGCGTGTCACGGTTTTCTCTTAGCTACTCATCAAAATGACGTCAATATTATGGAAAAATGATGGAATACCTTGATGTTGGAAAATAAATTACCTATCAGTTACCATTTTCAACAAATTTTTTGTTTCATATATAGTAAAATTACACATTAAAATGTATTCGAAAAATGAAACTTGTTGAAAAAATAATAGAGTTTCTCACTTATAATACCTAATAACTTTTCAATTATTTAAGACGTAAAGAAAAAATTTAATTGCTGAAAAAATGGAGAATAACATTATGGGTGTAAATACGCCGTCTGTAAAACCAAAAATGAATGAATAAATAGACAAAAAATTAATAAATGGACAAAAAAATCATATATCTTAAAAACTTTCTTGTAATTAATTGTTTTCAGTACAATGTTCCATGCTTATGAAAAAAATAAATAATTTTTTAATTTTCGTCCTCTTCGTCCAATGTTTGTTCATCGTCTGAATCTTCTGAATCTGACGCTGCAGGAAAATTTGCGCTGTTTTCGATATCTGAAAAAAATTACATCGTAAATGTTAAAAACAATATTTTCTAAAAACGTTTGTAAATGAAAAAAAAAATACCATTATCATTGCTCGTTTCTTGTTGTCGATCATCGAGAGTGACATCTTCAAGTGATGAAGGAAATTGTTCGCCATCAAACCAATGAAAAGTGTATCTGCCGTCCTGTTCGATCCAACCGTAATTCAGGGGTTCGCATTCTGTGGGTATGTTTTGGTAAGCATGTGTCCAAATTGTAGCAATGGAAGCTGTTCTTAAAAACTGCTGACGCAGCTCAGTTTTACATGGAGGTAAGAGAGATCCATCAAATTTTGTTTTGTCCAATGCCAACACCTCTTTTCTGTTATCGACCTTTTAATTTTTTATAAAAATTTCAAACCTAACTTCATCAACAG
This sequence comes from Chrysolina americana, assembly GCA_958502065.1. Classification (NCBI taxonomy): domain Eukaryota; kingdom Metazoa; phylum Arthropoda; class Insecta; order Coleoptera; family Chrysomelidae; genus Chrysolina; species Chrysolina americana. Next base: position 15,022,735 of record OY293414.1, read on the forward strand.
ATTTGCTGTATAGCTTGCATATGTACTCCTCTAAAACAGCATAATTTTCATCTAAATTGATGCTAGCACAATCTATATTTGAAATATTTTTCAAACTTTCAATGAATGATTTGTTTTCTCTTAAAATTTTCAGTGGTCTATTTTTCCCTTTCTTAAAATATGCTGGTTTAAAATCACAACCCGTAAGAGCATGAAAAGCATGTATGCATGCAAGTTTGGATGAACGTCGGAGTTGGACAACATAGAAGACTTATTAGTTTGAATGAAATATTTTCTAACCTGGGCCCAGATCTTTGTGATGCTTTCAAATATAGATTGTGCTAGCATCAATTTAGATGAAAATTTTGATGTTTTAGAGGAGTACATATGCAAGCTATACAGCTCTAAAAGCAAATCTGTTGATGAAGTTAGGTTTGAAATTTTTATAAAAAATTAAAAGGTCGATAACAGAAAAGAGGTGTTGGCATTGGACAAAACAAAATTTGATGGATCTCTCTTACCTCCATGTAAAACTGAGCTGCGTCAGCAGTTTTTACGAACAGCTTACATTGCTACAATTTGGACACATGCTTACCAAAACATACCCACAGAATGCGAACCACTGAATTACGGTTGGATCGAACAGGACGGCAGATACACTTTTCATTGGTTTGATGGCGAACAATTACCTTCATCACTTGAAGATGTCACTCTCGATGATCGACAACAAGAAACGAGTAATGATAATGGTATTTTTTTTCATTTACAAACTTTTTTAGAAAATATTGTTTTTGACATTTACGATGTAATTTTTTTCAGATATCGAAAACAGCGCAAATTTTCCTGCAGCGTCAGATTCAGAAGATTCAGACGATGAACAAACATTGGACGAAGAGGATGAAAATTAAAAAATTATTTATTATTTTCATAAGCATGGAACATTGTACTGAAAACAATTACTTACAAGAAAGTTTTTAAGTTATATGATTTTTTTGTCCATTTATTTATTTTTTGTCTATTTATTCATTCATTTTTGGTTTTACAGACGGCCCAAAATGTTATTCTCCATTTTTTCAGCAATTAAAATTTTTTTTTACGTCCTAAATAATTGAAAAGTTATTAGGTATTATAAGTGAGAAACTCGATTATTTTTTCAACAAGTTTCATTTTTCGAAAACATTTTTATGTGTAATTTTACTATAAATGAAACAAAAAATTTGTTGAAAATGGTAACTGATAGGTAATTTATTTTCCAACATCAAGGTATTCCATCATTTTTCCATAATATTGACGTCATTTTGATGACTAGCTAAGAAAAAACCGTGACACGCGGCGGCTGACTGCAGGAGTTCCGCGCAATGTAACCGCCGCTGGCGGCAATGTTAAGCCACGCTGTGAGGCTGGCGGCATTGCATTTTTAGCAATGTTTCAATACATTCTAACACCTTCCCCAGGATCAACTTTGTACTTATATGCATTTTGTTTTTTTTTATCGCTACTTAAGGGGCCAGGCGGCAATGTAAAGCTACGGCAATGAAACGTTGCTTGGATAAATTTTAGCACTGTGGTACATGAACTATCATTTCCAGTTGAAATTTTTCATGCGGCTGATGATAACGCTTTTTTGACTCTGCTCTTGGTCTATCAGTGTCGGAAATCTCAGATGTGTAATCCTATTTAGTAAGGGAATGTATTTCAATCGATTTGGTCCGAATCAAAAATCAAAGCAATTTTTTGGCTCCAGCTGTTATGACGTGTCAAAAGGTGAGAGTCATACATCTTCCAAATTTAGGAGAATTGGCGACAAGACACCCAAGGCATATCATCCAATAAAAGTTTCTCTATTTATATATTTATACGGGAAAGTCCATTTAAGGATTTTACAAAGTATATAGTATATAGTTAATAGTACAACAAACACCAAATGAAATATTAATGAAGCCATTAAAAAAAGGATGAGAGTAAAAGTAAAGATAATTTGCCGTTCTGAAGGATCTTGGGATAAAGCTGAAATACAGTAAGCAATGTTCTTACGATAGTGGGGAAAATGAAAAGTTACTTTCTGTCTGGTAAAATGAGTAGGAACTACAAAACTGATTTGAGACAGAAAGTTAGAACAGTCGTGTACACCATTTACTATCTTGTAGAGACAAATCACGATGTTCACGTCTAATTTCCAGAGTTGAAATATTGAGATAACGTTTAATTGTAGCAAAGTTACTCAAGATAATGAATTTAAAGGCAACATATTTAAGAGAACTCTTCTGATCACGATCAATATTGGAGATATGAGTTGCATTAGGGCTTGCGAGACCAAGACCAAGACCAAGACTGATCAGTCTTGGTCTTGGTCTTGAAAAATAAATGCAGTCTTGGTCTTGGTATTGGTCTTGATGTTTCAAGACCAAGACGAGACTGGCTCAGTCTTGGTCTAGGTCTTGATAGTGTTGGTCTTGGATCAAAATTTATCTAGAAATATGAATTGTTCAATTAAATAATTGTCCAACAGTTTATATGCATATAATAGGTGTTTCCTATTTCTCTGTCTGTAACAATTGTCAATTTGCACGGGTAAAGTAAGCGAAATAATTTTTTTCATTTCACCATAAGAATGTAATTTTTAAGAAATCTTAAATAAAGATTTAATGAGACCCACACATCACACAGGCCGATGCCTGACATGTCAGAAAAAAGATTCAAAAAGGTCGGAATGTTAATTAGATTTTTATTGACCATTCTTTAATGAATATGTGTATGATGAGCAGTAAGATGGGGTTGTGGCAGAGGGGTGGAATCGGATCCCGAGGAAATTGCAATACATAAACTCATTTGTTGTAAACTGCAATACTGAATTTGAAAAATCATTTTTTGATTCGGAATGAACAAAAATTAAAAACCTACCACATGAGAAATAAATAATTGAAATAAAATGCCATAACCCATAACATTTTCCAGGAGATTTTCTTTATATTGAGTAGATTTTAAGTTCATTATTTTTCTTTCGAGACTAATACTTTCTCCCAAGAGTCTTGGTCTTGGTCTCGATCTTGAAAGTCAAGTCTTGGTCTTGGTCTTGAGAAGATTTATTAAGTCTTGTTCTTGGTCTTGTAACAAGACCAAGACAAGACCAAGACTCTCTTGGTCTCGCGAAGCCCTAGGTTGCATAGTGTGGAGACCGTCAGCGAAAAGTAGGGCATTACTATTATGAAAGCATGAAATTATATCGTTGATAAATCAGTTTAAAAATAGGGGGCCCAAATGTAAACCTTGGAGAACGTCTGATGTTGCAGGAAAGTCAAAGGAGTAGTGGTATCCCACCATTTGGGGCCTATCTTTCAAATAATTCTCAATCCAATTAAACAGTGCTCCTCCGAAACTATAACTACTGAGTTTGATCAACTCTATTGAAGGCCTTGAATAAATCAGTATCTAGTGACTAGGACAGAAAATTAGTAAAGATGATTATCAAGGGAAAGGGGATTTCTTTCTTGATTGCAATCAAAACCCCTATTAAAAGGATTGGGGCTGGTTCTGTCTGAATATACAGGTTGTTTCAAATTCGATCCTCACCATTGGGATCTCGGAAAATATAAGAGATACGGAGGTAGTTGAATTGGGGCAAAGTTGGGCATTTACCTGAATAACAATATGCCGTTGAGAAAGTTCTGAAATTCCGAGTATGTCCGGAGATATCCGGAAAAAATAGAAATTTTGGAAAATGTGTTTAATTTTTTTGTGGCTTCATTTTTCGAAGGATTAGAAAATGAATTACACTTCTACATTGTCATTTCTCCCCTGCTAATGGTGTTTTCAGATTTGCTATCTGCTATCCGACGTTTTTTTCGTCTTCCGGCCATCATCATCAATCTTATTTTTTCTTATGGACACTATATGAGATTCTTCCTGTTTTGAATGTTACCAGATATTTCCTTTCCAATAATGTATCATAAGTTATCAATATTTTTCGAAAAACTGGAGATATTTGAAAAAATTATTCTTATCATAATAGTCTTTGACTTTAATATTTCTAAATTTGACTTTTAATTTGTTACACTCAATGACATTTTATTGTGTAATTCATTGAATTTTTGGCGAAAAATGGCTTTCACGAATGAAGAAAAAAAGATATGATACAAATGTATTACAAATACAATAGAAACAATGTTAAAACATCCGAAATGTATTTAATCTTGGATCTCGAAAGACGACAACCACATTGAACTATGTTCAAGTTATTAGATTAAAATCCCACCAAGTTTGTTTTATTTGAAAAGTCGATGAAAAAATACGGAAACAGAATCAACCAGGAAACTAAAAAAAAAATGATAAATTTATGAGGTGAATTAAAAATTGTGTAATTTTCAATGAAAACAGAACTTTGAACAAATAACAATAATTAACTAAAATTTAAAGACAAAAGTAAATCACATCAAATGTTTAAAATGCTGGCCTTGTTCATGATAACACAACTGTATCCTTCTTCGAATATTATTCACTGCATGATTAATTTCCCTCCTCCTCGATCTTCTGAACTCTCTAACAATACTGTGTTGAAGGTCCTCAATATTTTCATATTCCCTCTGACCATTAACTCTATTTTTCAGTGTACCCCATGAGAGTGTATCCATTATTCCCTATAGATTTGTTACCAAACCTTTCAGTCAAGAATTACTCGTCTGTTATTGTGCGGTGGAGCACCATTATGTTGAAACCAGATGTTGTTATAGTTAGCCAAAGGTAGATCATCCAAATAGTCTTCGAACATCGACATCAAAAACTGGTGATATGTTTCTCCATTCAGAATTCCGTCAGATAAATGAGGACCCTAAATTCTACCTTTGTAAATTCACTTGAGGTCGAATTTCTCGAAACTGCCTGGGGTTGTTTATGCTCCAAATGTGTTCGTTATTTCGGTTGAATATCCCACAATTCGTAAAAGTACTTTCATCGGTCCAAATTACATTTTCTAGGAAAACAAGAAAATCTCTTATTAGCAAATTACTAACTTCTAATCGCCTTTCGGGATCACCTGGATTGAATTTTTGAGAATATGTGTATTTTGTAACATTTTAAACCGCTTTTATTAAGTTGTCTCCAAGCACTTGTATGACAAATATTCATATCGGAGGAAATTTGACGTTTAGGTTTGCCCGGGTTCATGTTTACCTGTTTTTATTGAAAAGGACACGATATCTAATTTACCTCATACATAGGTACCACCGGATAAACTCGGAATTTCAGAACTTTCTCAATGGCATATTTTTAGTCGGGTAAATGCGCAACTTTGCCCCAATTTAACCATCTTTGCATCGTTCATAGTTTCCGAGGTCCCAATGGTGAGAATCGAATTTGAAACACCCTGTATATTGTAGATTATGAATTCCAATTCCTCATCACTGATTTCAGCTAGTAACCATATTTCAGTGAAGATAATAATGTCGTATGCACAGGTGGAAATGGAGTTGAGAGAGTTTGGTTCATACACCTCTAACATTAACATTCTGATAGTATAGGTACTGAAAGGTTGCCTAAGTCAAAGTTCCTTACTACTTTTTATTACGCGATTAACTCAGCTGTAGCAGTATCGAGCTTGTTTCTCTGATGGAGAGGTTTTTTTGGTCAGGTTGAATAAAAATTTTATTTTCTTGACCAGTCTTTGATTTATCCCTGAGTATTAAATGAACGCCCTGAGCTTTGGTAGGAACAACTACTATGAGAGGGCGGTTACCATTTTTGTTCTTCTTTCCAAACCGAAAAGAGCTATTGACAGTTACTCATCATGCTTCACTAACTGCTTTACTGACTACTACTACTCTCTGCTTGATTGGATTCAGACATATTGAAGAACAAAAGATTGATTGCTCTCTGATTTTGGCTTTCGTGAATTTCATTAATCACCGGATTTTGAAACCGTCGGAAGTTGGAGTTTCTGTCTATCGTTTCGCCAGTGCGAATAGCTCTTCAAAACAGCTTCTTCCATTTCCCATGATGGATGATGGTAGTGCAATCATGAGTAATACTTATATCTAGATATTGGAGGCTATTTGGTAGCCTGTGTGCGGTTAACTCAAACATTTTTTTTTTTAACTTTCAAGTGACTCAACTGATCTAATCACTTAAATCAAAAGTTACCTATGTGTCCTAGTCCTTGCCATTAGGTGACCTATCATCAGTTTGGTTCCTAACAAGTGTTCAAAAGCTGATGGCTCATTTTTGTCCGCTTCCATGCTGAATTCCGAATCCAGCTGCCGATTCATGTTTGACTCATGACTGATTGCGATACATTCACCACCAATTGCTTGGGTTGGGATTGGATAACGGTACAGTAGAAAGAACAAACACTTAAGTAGAACGAACAAACACTTATGTATGACTCACACGAAGTACATTACTGAAAAATTCCTTCACAGATATGAAAATTAAAAATATGAAAGTAACGTAGAAACATTATTCGTTGTAATTAGTGTAACAATATTTAAAAAAAAAATCGGGGCAATAATTATATATCTAGTACAAATGTTGAGCAGTGTATATAGACGTGGAAGTCAAGTTGGAGTACTCACAAAAGACCCAACTCCTTGCTTCTCTCAACCGTCAAACTTTGAAATGGAGATTTATTCCATTCCTATGAACGTCATAGGTAGATTTGTTTATGCAAACTCTGCCTTATTTTCTATTTATACCCCCTGGTTGGATTCCGTAAACAAGTAACTTCGGTTAAAATTAAAATCTCTCTCTAGTGCTTAGGAAACTGTTCAGCTTAATTCAACCGTAATGTGTAGCATTGCCGATAAGAAAAGTAATACATCGATTTTCTTGAAAATTCCCGAAAATGACGGCCACCTCAGTTCGCGATCGAGTTCCTTTTCTAGTAGATTCAGCGACGAGCCTAGGAAACTTCGGAGAACGGTGTCGTTGGAAGACATCCTCTACAGAAAACGCCGTACAGAAAAGGCTTTCGTCAGAAGCAATAAAACAAGAAGGAGCACCCCCAATCCAAGAAAACATACAAGACGACGAACGACCAGCCTAAATTCAAGTAATAGTTTCAGGAAAAATCACAGCTATCACTTCAAGTACGAAAACGAACTCTCCAGAAAAAGCTCCAAGATGAGTCTCCACGGAAGTTCGCGAAGGAGCTCTGAGAGGTCTAGAACCTCTCAGAGGTCCAGAACCTATCAGGATTCAAGCAACGTTCAGGACGAGCTGTTGTCGAAAGAAGATTTGCTGGAATACCGGAATAGAAAGAAAATCATTATAGTTATTGTTGGTACTTTCTGTCTGTTAGCACTCGTCAGTATTTTGTCTGTCGTTGTTACACTCACTCATCGATCGACAACGATAGTGAAAGTAAAAAATATTACGCTAAATGTAACGCATTACACATTTTCTGCTGATCCTAATATTTTGTGCAGAGAGGGGCGTATAGAACTGTGGTGAGTATAACACGTAACATAATTTTACCTACTTCCAATATGTAATGTCAAAGTTGAAACATATATATATTTTTATTTAAAATTCACTTTCGTATCTATGCTAGACTTTAGGTACTGAGGTTTGAATTGCTCAATTTCCCCCAATTCCATATTATCTGAATCTCAGAACGAATAACCCAACCTAGATGAGTAACTCGTCGTTCACGCCTGAAACTTTGTTTATGAGGAACATCTTCCCTCACCGGCAGTGTCGTTCGTTCTTCCCAGAAATATTGAGGTTCAATAAAATGGAAATAATGGAAACCCAATATGGAATGAAAAACTGAAATTATGATGGAACATTTCATAATTCATTCATTTTACTCTTTTCCAATTCGGTTTCACTTTCTCGACAGTAACGACACTGGTCGTATGTAATGACATATTTTAATTTCCAGTCTCAAATGGTCTTTCACACATTTCACAATGCTTCACCATTGCTTGATAATAAAAACTAACGATAGTTTAACACAAATTGACTCAGAATTTGCCCTTCATTCATGAAAAAACACTCCAATAAGCCAAAGACGAAAACAAATAAATAAATGTTTTATTGTTGTTCTCTGTCAGATATCAAATGCAGCGTTGCCGTACTGACCAAACTATATCGACAGCTAAGAATGTCCGTGGGGCGGGGATTAGCGCAGTGGTTGAGCGCCAGCCTGGTGACCGAGAGGTTCCAGGTTCGGCTGCCAGCCGGGGCGGGCATTTTTCATTTTTCAGATGTGAAAGTCTGAATGATTGAAGCTCATGTCGGCTGTGAATAATCCTCCACGATTTACTGTTGCGTTAAAAATACCCGAAAGAAATCAAAATCTAGCTGACGTGCTTGTTGTATCATTGCGACATGAATCTATACTTTCATTGTCGGAAATTTCCCATATCATATCGTGATATCAATCTTTACGTTACTTATATCGTATATATCTATCACATTCTCAATTACTTGTCACGTTTGTTCATTTGGAATGCTTGGTGAACGAAATGAAGACTTGTTCATATTCATTAGTTGTTCTTTAGAATCCAAATCAATAAATATTAACACCGTTGGTGTATTGACGGAGTACTTATTGAAATCAGAATGGTATTTGAGTCTACTGTAGTAAAACTGCACTAACTAATTGTTCTAATTTATTTAAAACAGTGTTTACAACAATTATTCACTAAACATTTACTTCACTAACTATTTCAAATTTATTTCTACTGTGGCTATCTATCAGCGAACTCTGGAACTGTAACTAACTCTGAATTCTGACTGTCCCCCAGCGGTTATATAGTCGCAAGGCTCTCTCGATTATTCTGAAGTATAGAACATTCCATCCAGATGGCTCTTCGAATAGTATCGAGCGATCGATTTATTCCAGCTTGTTCTCGGCGATCCGTACGCCAGCAGATATGCTGTTGTAGTTGAACGAGGGTGCATAATTAATTAGATCAGGGCCGGTTTCGGGTCCGGTCTCAAAATCGTTACATTGCCCCCTTCTTAAAGACGTTTCGCCCCGATGAAGGTACTGGTCCCAATCCCTCTGGTGGTCAGAGACTACCTTGGACAGGTGGCGGTTTATCGTCTTATTCATCCGCTCCACCATTCCATCGGACTGTGGATGTAGAGCTGTGGTCCTCGTTTTCCGGATGTTCAGCATCTGACACATCTCCTGAAACAGGTTTGACTCGAAATTCCTGCCTTGATCCGAATGCAGCTCTAACGGGACACCGAATCGACAAATCCACTCCTTCACCAAGACGTCGGCAACGGTGATGGCTTCTTAGTTGGGCAGGGCATAGGTTTCGGCCCACTTGCTGAAGTAATCCATCGCCACAAGGATGTACTTGTTACCGTGTTCAGATTGTGGGAACGGGCCAGCGATGTCAATGGCGATCCTTTCAAATGGGCTGCCCTCATTGTACTGGCGCATCGGGGCCTTAGGTCTTGTTCGAGGCCCATTACTGGCAGCGCATACAGCACATTTTCTGCACCAGTCCTTGACGTCAGCTTGACAATTGGCCCAGTAGAACCGTTGTCTAACTTTCTGGAGGGTCTTCGTCACTCCCAGATGTCCTCCGGTGACCCCATCATGGATTTCTCGGAGCACTTCCTGTCTTCTGCTCCTGGGAACTACTACCTGACGTCTTTCTTCCCCGCCATCCTCCGACTCCAACACACGCTTCAAGACTCCATTGAAAGAGTTCCATTGGGCCCAGTAAGTTTTAACGACTGGAGAACAACTGGCTATTTCCTGCCACGACGGTCTTCGCTCACTCTTCTTGCAGCCGATGACTAAACCAAGATCTGGATCTTTCTCTGGATCTTTCTTGATCTTGTGGTCATTCCAGTTATCATCGACCGCCGTGGTTCTGTAGAGTGTCGACTCCTTTTCCTCTGTTCGTCGGCAGTGCGAACAGTTGTCTGGACATGGTCTTCGCGATAGGGCATTCGCATTCTTATGGCTGCTCCCCGCCCGATGTTCGATCTCAAAGTCGAATTCCTGGAGCCTCTCAATCCAGCGTGCCACTTGACCCTCGGGATTCTTAAACTGTAGGAGCCATTTGAGAGCTGCATGGTCAGTTCTCAGTAGGAATCTTCGTCCATACACGTACTTGTAGAAGTGCTCAACTCCCTTGACAACACCCAACAGTTCCCGCCTGGTGACACAGTAATTCCGCTCCGGTTTACTGAGGGTCTTGCTGAAGTAACCGATGACCTTCTCTTGTTCTTCTTGGATCTGAGACAGGACAGCTCCAAGTCCCACGTTACTGGCGTCCGTGTCCAAAATGAATTTCCCGTCTGGAAGAGGGTAGTTCAGGATTGGTGCGTTGATCAAAGCTCCTTTCAACTTCCTGAATGAATCTTGGCATTCATCTGACCACTGGAACTTTGTTTGTCCTTCCGTGAGCCTCGTCAGTGACTTTGCGATGTTAGCAAATCCCAGCACGTATCGGCGATAGTAAGTGCACAAGCCAAGAAAACTTCGAAGCTGGTGAATGTCTTTCGGAACGGGCCATTCCTTAACAGCTTTGATCTTCTGCTCATCTACTGCCACTCCTTTCCCAGAGACAACGTGGCCGAGATAACGTACTTCTTTTTGAAACAGATGCCATTTCTTAGGGCTCAGTTTCAGTCCGGAGCTTCTCAGTCGCTGAAATACCTATTCCAAGTTTTTTACATGGTCCTCGAACGATCTGTCAACCACAATAATGTCGTCGAGATCACCAGACACGTCTTCCATGATAGTCCTTTCAAAACCGTCTCCATCAATCTTTCGAACGTGGCCGGAGCATTGCAGAGGCCGAATGGCATAACTGTAAACTGCCATAATCCGGAGCCGATGGTAAAAGCTGTCTTTTCTCGATCTTCCTGGGACAGTTCTACCTGCCAGTATCTGCTCTTCAAATCTAAGGTCGAGAAAATCGTAGATCCAGCCAGCGTGTCTAGCGTGTCGTCTATCCTTGGGAGAGGGTAGCTGTCCTTTTTCGTCACGTTGTTTAGTTGACGGTAGTCTACGCAAAACCGTGTTGATCCATCTTTCTTCTTCACCAACACGACTGGAGAGGACCAGGGACTGTCGGATAGCTCGATGACTCCGTCTTTCTCCATGTCGCAGACTATTTTGTCAGCCTCCTCCTTTTTGGCGAGAGGAAGTCTTCTGGCTGATTGCCTGATTGGTCGGGCATTTCCAGTGTCTATCTTGTGCTGAACCACCTTTGTTCTACCGCCTCTGCCTACTCCGGTATCGAAGATGTCCTGGTACTTCCTGACTAGTTCTCTCAATTTAGGCTTCTGTGCTGGCCCCATATCCTTGGACGAGATAGCAACCAACTTCTCCAATTCTGCTGGCATGTTACTGGCTTGGCTAACAGTGCCACTTACACTCCTAATCACAGAGGAAATTGACGAGCAGTGCCCCAAAATCGTTACCTTTTTCAAGGTCACCGGGTAATAATTGACATTCATTACCCTAACTGGCACAAATTTATCAGCACGCAACAAGGTTTTTCCTAGTGCAATTCCTCGTTCAATTCTTGGGCTCGAACATCACCACGTTTCCACTGCTCGCACCTCCATCTAGGCGAGCCTCCAAAATGGTTTCAGCCCTCTCCGGCACGCTTACGTCTTCAGCCAGCAGAATTCAAACCATTTCTTCATTTCTCCCATGAAGTACCACCTCTTCTCCGTTCACACGAAGGACGCCGTCTTTAAATTCAGCTCGAATCCTCTAGAATTCATGATGTCCATTCCAATTATTACCTCGTCCTCGATATCCGCTACTAGAGCCCGGTGTTTCACTGTAGTGCTGCCCAAAGTCAGTTCAATTGGAAGTTCACCATACACAGTTGCCGGCTCTCCTGTTGCTGTGCGTAGCTTCCAATTCGACGATTCGATACTTGCCGGTGTTTTGGCAAAAGTAGGTCCAAGGATTGTCCTAGTCGCACCCGTATCAAGGAGCATGGTGCAAGGCTCGTTGTTAATGAGACCGTCTACGAAGACCCCTTTGTCTTGTCTCTGAAGTACAGCGACATATGCATTGTTAACTGGGGCTTGTTGGATACGGGCTGACGATTGCTCCTTCTTGATCGTTGATGTCGATTTTTTCAATGTTGAACATTTGCTACGCACGTGCCCAAGTTCTCTACAATTTCGGCATCGTATCAGTCTTCTCTCAGGCATAATTTCCTTCAGCACTTTTCGCATCATAGCTTCCATATTAGTAGGCTCCTGTCGGTCTTCCTTGATCATCCGGACTCTACTCTGGCTTTTGCAGGATTGCTTTGCTGCTTCGAATTCCAGAGCGCGTGCCAATGTATCCACAAGATGTGCGGGGCGAGCTAGTGTCAATGCCTGCCTCATTTCTTGGACACAAAGCCCATCCAAAAATGCCTGGACCGCTAGTCGTTCCATTACACTTTCCGGTGTGGCTGGGTATGCAAGGCGAACCAAGCGTGCAATGTCTGCTTCAAATTCTTGCAATGATTCGCTTGATTTTTGGCATCGATATTTCAGCTGCGAGTGATATACGTGTTCAAGGTGGGCTCGACCCTAGCGAAGTTCCAGATGTTTTACTAGCTGTTCATAGTCCTCCTGTTGTTGGGCGGTGAGGGTTTGTAGAATATTTGTTGCTTCGCCACGCAATGCCAGTGTCAATGCTAAAGCTTTTTCCCCAGCATTCCATCCATTTGCTTTGGCAGCAGCTTCGAATTGTCGGTGGTAGTTTGACCATGGAGTATTTCCGTCGAACTGAGGCGGTTTCAATGAGAGCTTTCCTGGTTCCGTACTGACCTTGAAATCTTTGATGTCTTTTTGAACTTCCTCCAAGTTGGTACTCAGATCCGGCATTGGATTTCTGTTGGAAATTTCAGGAATGTGCACAGAATCCATTCGCTTTTCTAGCTCACTAAGATTTTCCTATATTTCATTGTGGAGCGTTTCCTTAATTTTTTTAATTTCTTCTTCCATTTCATCTTTGATTTTCTCCATCTCTGTTTCAACAGTGCCCATTCTTTCTTCCAACCGATTCGCCACACTGCGAACTTCTTTTTTCAAACTTCTCGAATTTTCTAGAAGCTCTTCTCTCAAATTCTCCGAGTTTTCTAGAAGCTTCACTTCTAAATTTTTCGAATTTTCGTGAAGATTTTCTTCCAGGCTCTTCACATTTTCTTGAAGTTCCTCTTTTAGGCAATTTGAATTTTCTAGAAGTTCTTCTTTCGGGCTGACAGAATTTTCTTGAAGCTTTTCTTCTAGGTTTTTCGAATTCTCTTGAAGCTTTTCTTGAAGTTTCACTTCTAAACTTTTCAAATTTTCTTCAAGCTTTTCTTCTAGATTTTTCGAATTTTGAAGAAATTTGTCTTCCAGACTCACCGAATTTTGTTAAAGTTTATCCTTCAATCTATTCGAATTTTCCAGAAATTTATCTTCCAAGTTTATCGAAGTTTGTTGGAGTTCGTCTTTTAGAGACTTAGTAGTTTCTTCGAGTTTATTCATTATGGAACTCAAATCAATTCCAGAAACTTCGAATAAGAACGTTTCGGGGTCTTCTCCTTCTTCAATCAGTCCATCTGCAAGTCTTTTCTGGAGTACGGCCTTCTTTCCAGTTGTTTCTAACTCACGCTCCTCTAACTCTTGCTTTATTCACTAACTTTAAGGTCAACTAGGTGAACTCTTCTCGGAAACATTTTGTCTCTTATTGTCTCTACCGAGATATCAGTCTATTATTTATTTCACACAAAAGTTTTCAGTTTATTGTCCCGCGACGCGCAAAACTGTCCACTTTGCACTCAAATGTTCAACGGGTCACTCACTAACTGTCTATTAGCCGCGATAAATGTCTATCAGTTTTTCAACGCGACGAACACTTTTACACTTATTTATTTTAAACATCCGACTTCTGACAACAAATGTAGTAAAACTGCACTAACTAATTGTTCTAATTTATTCAAAACACTGTTTACAACAATTATTCACTAAACATTTACTTCACTAACTATTTCAAATTTATTTCTACTGTGGCTATCTATCTGCGAACTCTGGAACTGTAACTAACTCTCTGAATTCTGACTGTCCCCCAGCGGTTATATAGTCGCAAGGCTCTCTCGATTATTCTGGAGTATAGAACATTTCATCTAGATGGCTCTTCGAATAGTATCGAGCGATCGATTTATTCCAGCATCTTCTCGGCGATCCGTACGCCAGCAGATATGCTGTTGTAGTTGTAGTGCATAATTAATTAGATCGGGGCCGGTCTCGGGGCCGGTCTCGAAATCGTTACACTATGTTTTGTGAATTATTAAAAACGTGTATCACAATGACCCTCACTTTGATACAGGTAGTAGACATAAAGGTAGATAAGTAAGTCTTATTAAGAAGTAACTGCAGCGGTTTTTGGTGATTTATACAAAGCATTCGTTAATCACGAAATACTACTCCAAAAACTGCTGAAACTCTATGGCATCGATGGAAGAGCTCATGAATGGTATCATATTCAACAGGAAGATGTTAGATTGTAGCGATATTCCACAGGGATCAGGGACCAACACGTTTCTGCTCTACAATAATGATTTGGCAACTATGAGTAGATATCGAAGGAAAATTCACCCTCTTTGCGGACCATTTTGTGGAGCGAGAAAAGTACAGACATAAACCTTCTCAAAACTATCGATTCAGATGAGACCTCTCATTTCAGGAAAACTACAAGAAACCTCTAAAGCAAGAGACCCTTTTATAGTTTGCAAAAATTTTATAAGGACAATTTTTAAAAATAATTTCTATATGGATGAGTTTTGGAATTATTCTGTAATTTATATATTTCCCAATGTGTTTGTGCTCTATTCAGAAAAAACTACATATTTTTTATACATTTAGATAAGATTCATATATATCTATTTTATTTATTCATTTTGTCCATAAGACTTATTCTTTAGACAATAAAGCATATTTTATTATTATTAGGTATTTATATAGATACGTGAATTATGCAACGATTATGTAATGCCGTGGTCGTTAATTTGATTTATTGAGGCCATATTATAAGAGTTGCATACACTTTTTTTCTGATACTAATTCATAAAAAGTGTTTCTGATCTGAGTTCGAACTTCCAAACTTCAGATTCCAAGCCATCTTCTCAACGGGGACATCATGAAGTTGTATAGATCGCGAAGAATTCAAATTATAAAGTAAAGGTCTGTGGATATCAGCAAGTCATTATAGAGAATAATGCAAATCGTAGAACT
The DNA here is from genome assembly GCA_958502065.1 of Chrysolina americana. Lineage (NCBI taxonomy): Eukaryota > Metazoa > Arthropoda > Insecta > Coleoptera > Chrysomelidae > Chrysolina > Chrysolina americana. The sequence goes on from OY293414.1 coordinate 15,037,912, forward strand.
GAATTTAAAATGTAAACCGGCCAGGTTTATCAATCCAATGCCTTTCTGAGAAGCATCACAGTCCAAAATGAAATTGCTTGTTTTTCGTGGAAACGCTGATATAGGTTTATAATTTCTTCTTTAGTTCTCCGAATAGATGAGTATTTTCTAATCACAAAAATACTTCTTCCAAATTATTCAAGTGATCGAACGTCTTTTCCATTACCATTACGTCATCCAAGTAGGCTAGTCAAGTTTTTCATATCGGGTCTCTCAGTACTAGGTCCATAAGTCTCAGAAAGGTGTCCAGATCATTACATAATCCAAATGAAAGGACTTTGATCTGGGATAGCCCAATACTGGCGGAGAATGACGTTTTGCCCCTATTAGCTGTATGAACTTCCACTTGCCAGTATCTGCTTTTCAGAATCAACGTAGAAACCCACTTTAAAGCGGATAATCTATTTAACGTGTCATCGATTCTTGGCAATGCGTAGAAGTCTTTCATCGTGACGTCATTCAGTCGACGATAGTCCCCACAAAATCAGATTAATGAATCCGTTCTACCACACTACCGATGAGGACTACGTGTTTGTAGAATCTCCGATTACGTCATCCTACACAGCATGTTGATTATGTCAGCTACCTCTCTTTGTTTGGCAAATAGGAGTCTCCTCGGACACTGTCATCACTTGCTTTCTGGCACTGGTGGTCGTGGGTTCAGCAGGGCATGCCAGCTCCCCTGGAGTAATTCAGCAGTTTCCTCAGCTATCTTTTTTCAACTTCCTGTGATGCGTTCCCCAAAAGCTGCCTTCCTCTGTTGCACCGATGCAAGGCATTCTATGAGAGGGCGTGACGGAGACCTCCTTGGCTAGCCTGTCTGCTTTCTCATTTCCGTGGCTACCGAGTGTCCTAAGTTTTGCAAGGCATGTATATCTACACTCGGACACCAGCTTGGAAGTGATCCTGTGTATTCCCAGTGCAAGTATATTACTGCTTTTACTGCTTTACTGTCCAAGCAAATGGCAATTGGTCTTCGACATCTATTTTCTAGATTTTCTTTGAATAAGCTATACTTATTGGTGTCCACATATTCAGTCTGGAGCACTGAGGCGTATTCGCCTAGAGGAATAAAGATTTTTTCCTCAGTCATCTCTGGACATGAATCTTGACCTCGAGCTGTCTGTGTACCAGACTATGCTGTCGGCAGGGGACACGTTCGATACTATGTCATACCATTCTTCCCTCATGGGGATGACAATATTTGGGCCCTTTCTGAAGTTTAAAACTGGCAGGGTGTTGCCATCAGTGGAATGGGACAGCTCTCCTGAGCCATTTTGCAGATGAGGTAATGTCCATGGTTCATTTTTCATCCGAACCATTGGCTTGCGCCTTCGAGTCTGTAGGCGGTACGCATGGCTTCCTAATCCTATTAGAACTTCAAGAGCTCTAGTTGGTGCCGTTCTCATGGCGTCTGTCGTATTATTCAGGCATCTTTGTTGTTGATTCGGTATTGAACCAAATAGGTACGTCCCGTTGAAGTCTGTATCAAGGAAATGTTGAGATGACTATCAAGGAACTCTTTAGCCTTCTGATTTTCTTCCAGAGTGAGGTAAGAAAGCTATTCTTCTCCATGAACAAAAAGTGTTCTATATGAAGAGGACATATTTGGATATATAGAAGCGTTTCGACTCCAAGAATGGTTTGGATTGTCTCGAAACCGTTTTCAAATCCAAAGATTTTTGTTTTATGAGATCTGGGCGAATGACTGATCTTGAAGCCCCATTATACTTATGAGTTTAACTTCGATATTCACAGTAGCTTTAGACTCGATCTCGTTTCTGATCACACCCAGCAGCTCATCTGTAGATAGCTAGTATTCTTAGTCTCATGCTTAATACGATTATTATAGAATCCACTATTTAGTAGATTCTCGCTTGCATAAGAATCTTCGCAAAATTCAACTTTCCATAACCTAGGACCCGTATTTCTTGATGCATTTTTCGCCACCTCAAACTACGATGATGCTATCGATGCTGCGCTCATGTTTTGAAGACAGTATCTCTCAAGCTATATGTCAGTATCTCTCAAGCCGTTGATGTAGATGCAACTTCAATTTATTCAATGAACTCCATTCGTGGATATGGGTATGCTACATCGGTTCCATACTCCAAAAGGTTTTGTTGGAATTTCGATACTGACTCTTTGGTTGGCTGCTGAACACTTGTAATAGATATTGCGGTTCAAATTTGATCTCCAAAGCTTCAACGATTCTGTGATATCCTTTCTGCTTACTCTGGTGGAGATTTTGCTACACTTTCTTTTAATGGTGAGGTCTTTCCATTTGCAGTGGAAGCAAAATATCTAGGTATCATCTTGGATAAAAAGCTCACATGAAAAAGGTTCTCCTCGAATCCAAATTATCCTTATGGACAAGTCGAAGGATTTGTGGAAAATATTGGGGTTGTAGGACCACTGGGTATATGTGATGATCATTAGACCAATGATTACATATGTAGTGATCGCTTGGTGACCGAAAGCTTCACAGTGAATCCAGTCGAAGCTCTCTAGTATCCAGAGACAGGACTGAGCTATCAGCACCATACACCGCCAGCAGTTAAGGATATCCTTTTAGAATCACCTCCTCTCCATATTTTTCTGTAGTGAAAGGCTAGGTGGACAGAATACAGAATTGTGCATATTGCTAGTTACACATAACAGGCGTATACGGAGTGTTTCAGACTGCTGGTTAACATCGAAAGTCAAAGTGTTTTAAGAATGACCTCTGATATAATACCTCTATCAGTCAACTATGATCTGCCTTATACCGTCCTAAGTCCAGATAGAGACTAATGGGTCTTCCAATAGGAGGAGCTACTAAATGCAGACAACTGTTGGTTCATAGATGGTTCGAATACGCTTGAAAAGCACTCCGCTGGTGTCAATCAACGTTAATATGAAGCTGTCAAAAAATACACTCATCAATAGGAAGATTCAACAATCTGTCTCTGATCTGGATTACTGACCACTCTGCCATAGAACGCAATGAAGCGGCAGAATATCTTGCAAAAGAGATTTTATCAGACCAAAACCTGCCCTTCGCATTTCTTCAAGTGTTTGCCAAACAAACACTGAATACCTGGATTTTATGAGGAGACAAGCGGATGGCAAAAAGGGCCCCATAGGGGTCTACTTGCCTGGCTGCAGTAGCGTTCACTCCGTATCTACTACTACTGACCACTGTTGTCTGAATCCCCACATGTCAAGTCTAGGACTGTGAGATAATCCGGAAAAGAAGGTATTTGTCACGATTTTGTAGTTCGGTAGAGCCTTCCTCTTGCCGCCGGACCCATCAGGTGAACTAATCGGATTCGTGAAGGAAATTGATGAAATGAGGGGTCACCATAGAGGACCACAATGGATCTACTCACTTCAAACCTAACTCATATTCATACAATATTTATGTATGTGAAATAAATTAGTTTTTCTAGTCATGTATATGAAAATGATAATTTTTGAACCAGATACCCTACATGAAAGAGAAGTTTTCACTCTAGAGATAAAAATTAAGCAAATGAACATTATATTAATATGTGACCCGATGGGAATATACTAAAAACGATCGGATTTTTTAAACTATTCACTATCTCACTACTTAGCACTTGAATCAGCAAACGAACGTCACTCCGTTTGACAGTTTATAAACATTTTCACGATTGTATTTGAACTTCTCTCTATAACTATGATTAATATGGACTATGATAGCAAAATTCCAGTATTTTATAAACAACATCTATCGTAAAATTTCATACTCGAGATGAAATGCGTTTTTTTCGTTCATGAGATTGCCACACTCGCTCCGCTCAGCTTCGATCTTGGACAAACTCTCACCTCACGAAAAATATTTTCATCTCTTGTTGAAAAATATACTATTTTTATATCTCAACGAAATTTCAGTTCTTATTCTAAATAATTCGAATTTTTTGGCACAACTTTTTAATATTATGAGTTCCAATAGTTACATATCCTACCATGTTAGTAAATACCTCTTTCTATTCTATAATTGTTTCTCTTTTCGAAAAAAATTGGAAACATTAAAAAGAAGGATGTGATTCAATGTTTCAATTGCGAATGTTTTTGTTTCAGTACGAAAGGAGAATGAAGAGTTCATAAACGCCCTACACAAAAGAAAAAATATTTCTACAGCCGCATCAGTCCAAAATGTAACGTGAAGAACATACTAAGTAACTTTTAAGGTTATCATGGAAATAACAAACTCTTGGCAATACTGCACTGCCACAGAATAACATATACTGTTATACTGTGGTAGTGCAAGAAGTAAGCAGTATATTTCATCATGTTGGTAGTGTTTTGTCCGCGTCTCTGTTATTATTGTGGAGACAAGTTTGATACTTTTCATATTATGTTCTGGATCATACGATATTTCTTCACAGAATATTGAATGAGTTGTCCAATGCATGGTTTAAGTAACAGTGTTTTATCTTAGTTACTAAGGTGGCGTTCCGATCGCCCAACACCAGACCTTACAAAGTAGTCTTGGAACTGACATTAAACGGTAAGATTCCTGTCACCATATCGCAAAACTAAGCGTAGTGAAATTCTTGAAGTTGATCCATCGTGGGAAGGAGTGATAAGAGTACACCGTATACTCACGTGATACACTGTATAAGACATTAACATTAAATATATAGGTTTGGAAATGAGTAAGTACAAGCGGAAGTGTTTCACGGAAATGATAATGAAAGTTGATAAAATAACAGTGGATGAAAGTGATATTTTTGGAATGTATAAAGACACACATACATTTTTCAAAAAATCGTTATCCCGTTTTTTATAGATACTATTTTTTTAGATGTTTCTCATTGAATTTCTGGAGCATATCCGAATCTGAAGAATATTGATCCGAAGTATTTGGTTCAAACTTGTCTCCCCAAGCCAGTATCTGAATGTTTCCAGACTGTGTGCCTGCTGCCATACGGTAGATATATTTGCGAAACACCTGACTCTCAGGTACTTTATAAATTTTCTTAAACGCAAATATGGCATTCATTCCCTCTGAAACACAATTTTTATGCAATATCTTACATTTTTTCATTTCTGGATAAATGTACGATTACATAGTATTCTATGTGTTGATCTAACAAATACTAAAATCAAATCAGTAATTAAAACTGCCTTAAAAGATAATATAAAATAAATCATTCTTATAAACTGCTTCTGAAATATATCAATTACTAAGTTAAATACGATACACGCGATATATCAATCATTGTGACTTGATGCACTCATCTCAATTACTACCTACTTATGAATAAATGGAAAGATGATAAAAATGTATAAACATGATCAATTCGTAGTCTAACCCGCCTAAAACCTTGGTGTTCCAACTTAATCCTGCTTTGAAAAATAAAAATGAGATAATCGTTCAACTAAGTAAATGATAGACTTAATACTGAGATAAATTCACACAAAAATAATCGTTTGTTTTGATGGTGGCAATGAACAAAAATGCCCAAAAATGAATGAAAATATACCTACTGTTCTCTCATTTAATACAATCATACACCAATCCATCAATAACAAAAATCGTTTCTGACTCCCTTTTTTCACAGGAATGAAGGCTCCGAAATTGTTCTTTCACTGTCATCTCAGTAAAAGTGAAAATATTTCTATTTTCTGTAATTTTTCTCCGAAAAGAATGTCAGTTTTAAATTGGTTTCGGTACTGGATATAAATTATTTATTTTGTTCATCTCTCTGGATTATCCACACAAAAACGGAATATTGTCAAATAATTTAGAAAAATTATATAAAATACAGAAAAAAGAAGCAGAACGAGATTTCATTTTTTGTTTTGTCTTCAAAAAAATCTAAACAAGATCTAGTCAGTCGGTACAACAGGGTTTTCAGACATTTTAGGGTTACCAGAAATAGCAATCAATCATTTCAAAAATAATTCAAAATAAATATAATAAGCACTGTGGAACAATGTAGAATACCACCACAACCGAAAATACGGCTTTTTGAAAGCGGACTCAAAAACTTCCAAATAATGCACAATTTTTATAACTTGCCTGAGACATCAAATCATAGGAATTTTTCCTTGATTGATTGATAAAAATGTGATTTGAAAAAAATTCACTACGGAATAATTGATTTTTTTCCATTTGAAAAAAAATCTCAATTTGAATTAATTGATTTGGAGATGTCACCAGAGAAACAAAATAGAGTCAAACCGGTCATTTCTTTTATCATTCTAATCAAATAATTTTTGTATTTTTGCATATTGTTTTCAAAATATTCGATGCACTTGCTGAAGTTGAAATAAATTCAGAGTTTTCCACTGAGTATTTATTGATTGAGTGTAATCTCACATTGTTCACGTGTAGTTTGTATCGTTTCCATATAGACCGGCAGCTAGCGACTTAACCGGATGTCGTATAAACGAATATCTGCCATTGATACATGCATTTTAATAATGTGAAAGATGAGTAGCACTAATTTTCAATCGCCATCAGTACCAATAATAATTAATAACACTGTTGTACCAGTTAAAAATTTTGTTTTTGTTAAAATTGTTATATCCGTCAACCGGTTGCACCCCTACGTGCAACCCTCAAAAGTCAGAGACTTGTGCGAGCTAGGGAAAGACGTAGCCCTTACCTTTTAATACGTGTGATGCCATGCACGAGACCGGTGGCAATGCTGAGATTCGAACTCACGCTCTTTGGCTTAAGAGGCGGGAACTCAACCCGCACACCACCGCAGCCCATAAGTGCATATCGTCTGCAGATGATTTTTCTATCTTGAACATTTTAAAAAGAACATTTCAACACCAAGTATCCACTAAAAATGTCTGCCATTTTGTATTCGATGGTTTTTCAAATCAATTAATCTATTGAAGTACATGGCAGACATTAATTATTTGAAAATAATGAAATTTTAACAATTCGCGATTGTAAATTAGTGCTATCCATCATCTTTCACAATAAGAAGAGCCGGACATGCTAGCTGTCGGTCTAATACTGTTATAATATTTGGTTAGTAATCGCACCCAAAAATGGATTCAGCTAATTGCAGAACTTCAGAAGTTGTATTCGTAATGAAAAATAATCTTTTCTCGAAATACTTCTCAAGCAAAGATAAAAATTAAACACTAATAATTGTTGCTAAATAAGTCAGTACCTATTTAATTTCTATATTGTGATTTGATAATAATTTTGAGATGTCAAAAATTGTAATATTTCCACATGAGTTTCAGATTATTTCACTCGCAGACATTCAAGCTTTGAGCGTGTGCATTGTCTTGTAATTTACTTATAGTAAGGGGGCAATGAGCCTAGAACTGAACCGAGGGGCTCACTGTAAAATAAATGTATATATAAATGTTGAACGTTGTTGATATTTGTTATAATATATAATGGATGTTTTTATTTTTGTCATATATATTATAAATTATACTTGTATTTCTGATATATTATTGGTGGCCTAAAATTAAATATAAAATCAGGGTATAAGTGAAATGATGACTATAAAATGTACCAAATTATTATTGTTACTATCTCATTCCACATAATAAAATCATTGTTCTGTTTTATATTGTCTTCAGGGAGATTTTTATGTGAAAAGCACACGAATATGTTCATTCTTGATATTGGTTACTATTTTACTCGATGAAAGCGATAATGCGATGTGGAAATTAAAATGAAACATACATTTTAGATCATTATCTCATGAAAAACTCTAAACGTCCACTGTGTTAATCGAAAAAAAAAAATAAAAAATTGGGTGTTTTGTCCTAAAATACTTTCTTATAATTTTTGCAATTTTGCAGAATGTTCCGAGTGATCAACTTTCGGAATTAATTTTGACACCCTTCCTTCATGTGGAGTAACCTTAATTTTACTCTCTTCATTCAAATTAGTCCTGTATTCAGGATTGCAATTTTCTAAAGTTATTTTGAAATATTTGAAGGCATTTAAAAAATATATATAACTGTATGCTCAGTGATTTTAACCAATGTCAAGAATAATGTAGTTATATTTCACCAAAGACAATCAAATTTGTCAAATTTATCACGACTTACCCTCTGATGTGAAAGTTTTTGCAACTTTGTCAATTGAACTGAATTTTCTAATCCATCATAAATAATTTAATTAACAAGGGATTAATGCTAAGGATGGAAAACATTTATTCATTCAATTGAAAAGGTGTTTTTTGCCATTTGTACTTAATTCATCGACTCAATCACACAGTGTTCCTTTTACATTAGTAGATGTGGATAGTCAATGTCAATCTATATTGAATATATTCTGATCAAAAATTTACTAAATGTGATAACTCTACTTACCCTCCATCAAATAACAGAAAAACGAAATACTTTTGAATGTTAAATGTTTTGGGAAATGTTAAATGTGGACCTATTTGTATATGTCTGTATGTCATAACTCGGTTTAAGTGTACATAGACAATCATTATTGATATAATTAATATTTCAAAAGACTTCCATAAACATGGTGTTGCGTCATTGCTTACAAGTTTACGAATATTGAGAATTTTTTGATAAACCAATTATAATATATATATACAATGAGAAATTGATTGATAGAAGTTCATTATCAAACGAAGAACAATTTCATGGTGCACAAATTTATCTATAATAAATGAAAATAAATATAGTTACATCAAGAAATTCTTACATATACGACAAATAATTTGTGAATATTATTTAAACTGTTTTATCCATACTAGAGGAGGTTGTGGTTAGAATATGTATTATTGGAAAGAGACAGTCGATAAAATGATAAACTATAAGAATAAGAAATTAACCGACTTCATCGTAAAAACTTTTGTAAGAATGATTCTTTGTCGCAGATTTGTGATTATTCTATCAAAGTTTACTTGATTCCACGCCTCTTCATAACACCATTCATAATATTCATAAACAATTTTTGTATCATGTTCAGATATAACAAAAGTTATGTTTATTCCTGAACGTCATGTACCTATTATATTCACAACGCACAATATGTATTTTGGTTAAAAGTTCAGTATTACCGAAAACTCGTAGTTTTTTAAACTTTTTTTTATGAGAAACGTATGAATTGTTGGATATATTTAAAATAATTGTCTTGCTCCCAATTAAGATAATGTATGAACTAAACGTCGCGTCGGTTAGTTCAGACGATACGCGTAGAGCACATGATTTATGTATTGATTTCTGTTTTTTCAATAAGAATTCATTTGCTGAAACGTATACAGTTGAACCATAGTACAATTGTGATTTGATGAGCGGCCTGTGAATATCATATGTAGTAAGAGATTTGAGCCGGTTCTAAACCTCCCCCCACTACTTTGACATCATAGTGACCTTCAGGGGTCGTATGGTGCACAGGTGTCAATTTGTGGCTATGACCTTGATATCAATATGCTTGGAACTTTGAAAGTTTTGTTGTTATTTAGCTCTGATGAAGGTTATGTGTTAGTATTCAGGGCTGACGTTTGGCCCTGTGATGACATATTGGTGATAATTGAGAAAGATTGTTTAGACCATAAGAAAGATCATGGTTGGGTACAGATTATTTCAATCTACCATTCATGAGTGACCTTCACGTGTACTCTTGATAAACTCATAATCAAGTTTGTGATACGATAAATGTTAATAGAAAACACTCGGAAGGAGACAAAATGTATACAGTTGTATTTGTTTTCATCCTATGTCTTAAACGAGATCATCGGTGTAAAGACGTCCTTTCAGGGGTAGCTGAAGATTTTGTAATCATTGATGGCAATAATGAAGAGAGTGAAGATTTTGACTGATTCCTTTAATATTAAAATATCAAGAATCATTTCGCTCGACAATATCCTATTTTTTTGACTTTTGAAGTTTTTTTAGAAAGTTTTCAATGGATGATATTCCAGGCTTGAAATTTATGAATTATGAGATATCTGAAGGCTGTTAACAGTGTTTGTTTCATATCCAAAAATACAGCTAAGCAGTTTTGATTCAATGCAAATCGTTCGTAGACGTTAATTCCTAAATGTGAAATAATATCTACCATTGATCTATGCTGTCTGAAACAGCTTCGTTCTGGTATGATTTGGTCGTGATTTTCTAAAATAAGTTTTGATGGTATTCGTTTCTGCTCATCATGACCTAACCCGTATTGATGCTTGGTACTCACCATGATACCGGTCTGCTGCTCATAAAGATCTCTTTGGTAGTATTTTTTATATAGTTCAACGGTAGTGGGTCAGCTATTAGTTTCTGTAAGATGCTGGCCAGTGAAATTTCTATCATTGAGATTTTATTATTTACTCAATTGCACTGTTCATGGCCAAATACTCACTTCAATTGATACTGTGAAATCACTCTATGATATCTGGCTATGGATATTGTTTTCAGTATCCATGTTGTAGTTGTTTTTTAATAAACAAAGAGAGCATTTTTCTAGTTTTGAAATTTGGATTTCTCTTGAAAATTATTTCATACTACTGATAAATTTCATCAGATACATTCCACATTTTTTAGTTTTTCTATATGTATCCAAAATTTGATCATACATTGCACATACCTGCATTCCTGAAACCTTATTAAAAGTCTTTTCATTTTGAATTTTCTCCCAAAAAATCATTTTACAATGGCACATTGTAGAGTCTGTGATTTTCATTTCTACCAGACACACATTTTCAAATAACCTAACTGGACTAAAATTAACCACAATCTCCTAAGGACCTCAAAAAATTGACGTTCATTGCCAGAATTAACAGAAAAGTAATAAAAATGGATTAACCCGAAAATATATGTCTTTCAGTGTTAGAAATGTAATATATTGAACATTTATAATAAAACGATTGATTATATTGAATATTCGACTGTTTTTTTCCGTTCATGAAAAATAGGTAAGTCGTATTTGCTCGTAGATTGTCTCCCGTTGGAAATTTCGATCACTCTCTCATCTCCACTACTTTTCTGTATTCTTCTTCGTCGACCACCACAATACCTCCCTGTCTTGTGGGGCTAAAAATTCAGCCGACTAAAATTTGCAGAGATATCGCAGCGATGTAACAATTGTGACCTGTGATATTGCATTCTATGTCGCATAGACGTCGCTGCGATGTCAGAGGGATATTATTTTGTCCCACCTATGCCTTATCCATGCGACGTCGCTGCGATAAGTTCGCTGCGATAAGTTCTCTGCGATATATTTATGTAATTCTATGTAATTGCGATATATTATCTGTGATGGAAAAGCGATAGATATGTTTTTGCGATAAAACTACGATGTGATGCGAGATGACATCGCAGGGATGTAAACATATGACATCCCAACTATATACATTTGTCATGCAGAGGTGAGGTAATACGTAGGAAAAAATGTCAGCGTAGAAAAGCTTCAGATAAAAAATATAAATAAACATTTATTTTCAACAAACAATAAAATATTAAAGGTATAAAATTCATGTGTCTTTCCTATTATTTCTGTACATCATTTGTTTTGAATGCCTAAACCAATTAGAGCAAATTTCCTCTACTCTTTTATTATTTTCTCCATGCACCTATAGTACAACATCTGAAAATGGAGGGAACAATAAAAATAGTGATATACATACAGAGATCGGCAGATTTTATACTCACCCACGTTTACACCTACTAGCCGTGAAATGAAACGACTGAATTAGTTAGAAAATAGAGCCGAAAGCCAAGGAAAGATTTTGGAGCGAAATCGCTAATATAATAAAATTACCTTCAGTGTCAACTATCAAGTTCAAGTATCACGACCAGTCGTATGTTCGTACCGTCGGATAAACGGATACATGAGACTTCACGGATTAAACAGCACATCTACCTTACTATCCATAAATCAATTTCTGACGCAACGCGAGCACAGAATTCGTATTTTGGAGTTTCAAGATTTCGAAATAGCACAACGAGGCCATTATAGCATATAAGCATGCAAAGAGAATAATGAAACGTTACTTTTTGAAACTGAGTATATTATTATTCATGACCAAAACCAAACTATATTCAGCTATATATTATAGCATATATTATATAAAATGTTTTTATATTGGCTGTTGTGAAAATAATAACCATAAAGTAAGGTTTTATAAGCGAAAAACGCCCCATGCGCAAACTGCCTATTATCGCAGAGATATGTCATATGAGATCTAGAGATGCCATGTCGCAGATGAGTTTGCTTCTGGTACATCGCACTGATGCAACATTCGTAATATCGCAGAGTTGCCTCATCGTGACATCTCAGAGATGTCATGTCGCAGATATATTTGCTTATGAACATCGCAGCGATGGAACGTTTGTGATATCGCACTGTTACCCAAACGCGACATCTCAAAGATGTTATGTCAGAGATGTGTTGGCTGGGAGGTCACTTTCTTCCAGTGTGGTATCCAGCTAACTTTTTCTTTCCTTGTAAAACTGTAAGTTTAGGCTGTATGAGACAAAGTCTGTTGAAGACTCATATTCAACAACCGATATCTCCCAAACGGTAAGAGATACAAACAGTTGACAGATCTACCTTGCGCATGATCATTCAGTTCCTAAAACGTTGATGTAGCAGACATTTGATTTGCGGTTGAATACAAAGGGGATTAAAGCGATAGTAGAAACAGTCTTTATTGAAACTGATAAATAACCATAGGAAACATCTTATTACATAATATCGGTACAAAAATCAACAGAATGTATATATTTCAGAAAACACCTGAACATCTATAACGATTATCACAAAACAAAAACGCTTTAGAACATCGACGACTTCGAGGAGTCTTTATCTTGTTACATATAATATAACTTTTGTAAATACACTTGATACAAGCGTTCAGTATTCCAACAAAGAACTTTCGTTTCTAAAAGTTTTCAAGGAAAAGTACCATTTTATCGAACAGTTTTCCAAACGGAAATGATTTCCGTTGTATTTTGTTGGGAGATTAGGTGATGCGCATTCGACAGTCTGACCATTAAAAACAACGTCTTCTTGTTTGACCCAAAGAAATAATTTTATTCGACATAATAATTAATGATCTTCGAACCACCCTAGCAGGTGGTCATCTCCACCAAAATAAAAGATACTATCTTCTGTTTGATTTCAATAAGCACTTGCAACGTGTCCTTTTTGAGAAACATTCCGATATGTTGAAACAATATATCAATGCAACAAGAAAATTGTAACATCGAAATAACAATAACTGCATGAATAAAATTAAAAATAATTATTTCATGTTTTGCAGTATGTCATCATATGTATTTTTTAGAAGATCATGTCATCAAAAAATATTTTTAAACAGAATTCAAATTAAATTATGTGTACCTAGAACAAACGGGGTAGTGCAGCTGGTTCGTTAGTTGAAACTTATTAAGATGAAATTATGCTATATTTTTTAGCGAAAAGTAGGTACGTCTGTATTGATGGAAAAAATAATTGAAAAAACAACAAACAAAATCTCCAACTACTCAGTTGTTATCTCCTACTGTCTTTCCTACAAGTTTTCAGTTCTTATTGTCATGTTACAACGAAAATATTTAAAAGTGGAAAATATTGACTGATTTTAGGTACCAGTAAAAAATCTCACAAATGTCATATATCCAAACTCTTATGGGAAAGTCAAGAAACTTGATCAAGGTCTCTGGATTTCAAAGAAATGGATTTTATGTTAATTGTACCAACCAATAACAACTGCAATATGAGATTAATGTGTCTAAACTGATGTATGATGGTCAATTATTCTCCAAAAGATACTCTTCCTTCAAATTGCACTCTACACAAAAATTACCGACGGGTTACTCAGTCACTATCATCATCGTTTCGTGCTCTGTTCAGTGGTCTTCGACTTTCCTGGTCAGATCCGTAGATTACGTCTTCATCTGAATCGTTAATCATCGAAAAAGCGGGATTATCTTTGGTGATCCCAAGTTCTGAAATCATAATATAGATATTAATGTCAGGTATATAGATATAGGACTATATTGGGACATTATTGAAATTGAGATTTATAAGGGGCGTATATGCTTAGAAGCCCCTCCACTGATATCTTTACTGATCTATTGTGCCCTCATGTTATGTTAGAGTAACTAAACTCCATAGACCAGACCTCAGGTCTTCTATGTATTGGGTTGTGGTTTATCCCCCCTAATCGGCGAAAGCCTAGTCAAACCTAAGTAGTATGTATGCTGAGGTTTCCTCATCTTCTTGGCAAAACCTGCATATTATTGTGTTGTTTCCAATCCTCTGTTGTTCGCCTGTCTATACATTTTGGCGAAGGTTTTTTAATGAACTCTTTGGTCTGTCCCATTCACGGCGCCTTGTTCCACCATTCTCGAGACTGCTTTTCCACCCAAATTCTGTTATTTGTTTTTTTTTGTCAGCGCATTTGCTATATTGAACAAAGGTTCTAGACTGATAGAAGCACGTCGAACTAGTGAATATGCTTCTTCATTACCCTTCATTACCCAGGCTGAGGACATTCTACGCATGGTTTCCAAGCAGCCACAAATGAGTTTGGAATTCATCTGCATGGAGCTGTTTGCTTTATAGCCGCTTGGAGTATATGGCAACGGTCATTTCTTAAATCTCTTGCCTAAGCAACTCTCCTTTACAGTGATTTATTGCTGCAGTCTCTGCCTGGAATATCGTCACATGTATGAGCGCAGTGAAACTCTTGTCTTTGGCTTGACTAAACATAAGTCCTGCTCCTACACCTTCATTTGTTTTCGAGCAGCCCATTTTTGCATTAATAGGAGGTCCTTCCTTTCAAGCCTCTCTGCCTGTTAACTGTTTTGAACTTTTTCTCGAAGGTATGTTGGAAAGCATCTCATCCGATGGCATTCCCATTATTGGATCGGTCTCCAATCTTTGTTTAGCTCGTTGTACATCTCACCATGCAGTTCACTTATGAGTCCTTGCCATCTGATCAATCTATTGTTGACTGACCTGGTTTCGCCTTGTATGTAGTGGCGGTAGTTCCAGCAAGACATCTAAGGCGCATGTTGGGGTTGTCCTCATAGCTCCCGTGGCTGTGAGGCAGACTTGCCTTCGGTTCACCCTAGCCTGCCAAGTCTTTGTCCTTCAAACCACCAAACCATATGCCAGGTTTCACGCATAATAATTGAGTCATTGATCTCATCAAATCAGACGGAGATGTCTTAACTCCAACTGTTTTATTTGTAACCAACAGGAAGCAACCTACGGATGACACCCAAATTTACTATGACTATAGTGAAAAACGATTTTTACCAATACATTCCTGATTATCATCACAATGAAAGAGGTGGCGAAACATATGTATCATTCAACATATATATGGCTGGGAGGCACCTCTGTTCAAGAAGGTACCAAGAGTTTTCAAAGCTACACAATGATCTGAAGAGAGAATTTATTATGGGTTTCACATTTCCCAAATTTTCTGGAAAATGGCCATTTGCGATAAGCGAACAAGATCTGTATTCTTGGTAAAAACTACTATTGTGGTTTTAAGAGGGTTGACATTTACTTCCACGACTTATTTATTATGTTTAGAGCAATGTGTGTATGTTCCGAGACTGATCCCGCGAATTTTCTTTTTGCAGCAATTGCAAGATCATCGGCGTACCTTAAGCAAAGCACGCCGTTGGATGTTAGCCTCTTCAATGATTCTTTTATTAGGATAGCCCACAGGAGGAGTTATAACAACCCTTCTTGCGGACAACCCCTGCCTGCTCTGGAGGTGACTGTGGTTTCACTTCACCAATCAATCGTTCATCCACCGCGCGAGACAGGAGGGATGGAACCTGTTTTCTTTCTAGAGCTTTGGTGATTAACCTTGTTGATGCATTGTTAAAAGCACCCTTAATATCTACAATGTCGCCATGGCTATCTCTTTCTCCTCCAGGGATTTTGAAAGAAGCCTGTTGAGGTCATGCATTACCAAGTACAACAACAATAATTAGCCTTTCCAGAGTTTTAAGCAGAAAGGACACTAGACTGATTGGACAGCATGACTTAGGAGTCATGTCATTCAGTCTTTCCACTCAGTGGGTAAATATCGTATGTACAAACCTCAAATATTCTACATAGATATCAAATTAGTATTTCTTGTCCGCATTAGAATAATGTCCATCTTCTCCCGGAGATTTGTATAGTTAAAATTTACTTATAGCCCACCTTAATCAATTTGGCCTATTTATCTCTGTAGATAGTTTCTAGTACGACCTTTTTGTCTTGCTTTGCCGACTGTTCACCACTACTAGGCCAATATTATCAGACTGAGATATCCTGTACGGCTGGGGACAATTTCATTCCCTTCATGAGAACAAGACTGCCTAATTCCACTTGAAACAAAGTTCCAAGAAAACAATTTGGAATGTCGTAAACATGATCCAAAGATTCATCATATGACGAATAAAATAAATAAAATAAAATGTCATTATTTACTGATAGGAATTGGTTACCACTGTTTCATTTCCACTAGCGAAAGTTCAGAGCAGTATAATGGTATCATGTTAGTAAGGAAAATAAGTGCATTTTCGATTTACGTTCATATTCCTGTATCGCGAAAGTTATAAGCACTTTGGGTGTAATTGACAAGCATGGAAGTTCTGTTAAATTTCTCAAATAAAAAATTGTTCACAGAATTCGCAATATTTACAAGAAAAACCTAATTCTAATCTTACCGTGTATATTTTTGTTGCCTGGTGAGTATACATATGTCATTGCATATAAGTAGAAGTTCAGCAATCCATAAAAAGACATGAATTGCGATGAGTTGCTGTAATGAGTCGAAAGTTGGGCTACAAAATTATCCTCCAAGACGCCAACTCCAAATCTCAAAACTGTTACAATACAGCTTATTATCAGCACTACCAGCATGAGAAGCGTGAGGAATTTTAACCTGAGTCCTGAAATATAATAATTCATTCAATTTAGGGTGATTAATATATTTTGTTTGTATTTCTGATTTATACAAAAAAATTTATAAAATTATGTCGTCCATGCATGATTCACAAAAATAAGTAATCAAATCTTCAACAAATTATTTTATCAAACATTCAGCCCTGTGCTGTATCACTTCCGTCAAAAATAACGTCATGCACCGTTATTCGCCATTTCCGTTATTTTTCTATCATCAAGCAATAGCAAAATAACAGAAATGGCGAATAACGGTGACGTTATTTTCAACGGAAGTATGACACAGCATAGGACTGATTGTTGTAAAAAACTCAGTAAACCTCTTTGTAAACATATACGCAATCTTAACGTATCTGAGAAATGCTTGTTCAAAAATAATTTTATTCTTTAGTGTTCAGGAATCAAGAAAAGAGCATGAAGGAAATAAACAAAAGTAAGAATACATTCATTGCAGACATTATGAAGATAGTTCAAGAGAATATTATAACCGTAGATAATGAGAATTTATAATTAGATTAGACAGGTGCAGCACAAGGTAAACCAGACCAATACACTAAAAACCCAGACAAAAAGTGAAGCATTTTCAGTATTGAAAGAGTGATTCAAATTGAAAGAAGATGAAATTCACATCAAAAGTGATAAAACACCAAAAGAGGATTGGAAATCGTCACTCACATACCTAGATTAATGAACCAGTCAGGAAAAGAAACATCTGCAAATCAAATATATTAATTACATAACATAAATAGTTACAACCAGAGAAGAGAGTAATGCAAAAAATCTGAATTTGAAAGCATAAACAGTGAATAAGCATAGGCGGTCTTTCGATAGGACAAGAGAAGTGGAAAACTATCATACCAACCAAAAATGAGTTGAAGATAAAAAGTAGCTCATCCAGAAAATAAAGAAAATCTGCACCCATTCAATTAATATAGATTGACTTGCACACCAAGTCTATAAAACTCCTTAACACATGAATCTATAGAGAAGATAACGCATCATGAAATATTTGACTTGATTCGGATTCTAAAAATAGCTTTCAGAGAAGACATGTCAGTCTTCAGATTTGGAGACTTCAACTACTGTATATTTGTTCCAATAACTATAAATCCTTATTAAAACAAACCATCTTCCACAAGATAGACAAATAATGCAATACGTATTTGTTATACGTGAACTCAAAGACATATGCTTACCTATCGCAGTACAAGAAAGAAATATGAGAATGATATAGCTTCATCAAACTCAGTTACTTTTAATTCATTATTGAGAAGGCATTACAACCTTATGAAAAATACTCAAAAGTCTTCAAGAGAGAGCTAGAGAAGACGAGGCCCTCACTTTTCAATGTGTGATGATATGCACGGGGCCGGTGGCCGCGCTAGGATTTGAACTCATGCACTTATGGTTGATGTGGCGAGTCGAATATAGTCAAGTTCTTCGCTTGCATCAATAACATGAAAATCGCAAATCAACTCTAGAATCCGTTTTAAAATCTCATTTCAGAATCGCTTAAATGAACAATGAACTGGTTCATGATCTCATGACATTTCAACCGAATAAGAACGTCGTAATACGATAGTATCGAATTTTCTTCTAATAAAATGGTGTTCTGTTATTGACACAGGTGACCAAGTTTACTTATATCGGAAAATTATCCTCTTTGTCGCGAAATGCACCTCTGCCTTCGTTGAGAATAACAATATTTAAACAAAGAGAACACATCACGTTTGAGTGTATATAAATACGACCAAAGCCCCCACATCAGAATCGGTATCTATAGTTTCAAAGGTGTAAGAAGTTAGAGTTATGTGGGTTCAGTAATCATTCTATAGACTTACTTTACTTGTCCAAGTAGAAGTTTTGAAACCGCCTTACTAATAAAATATTCGACAAGTAAAGTTTATTGTGGAATAAATGTCTCGGATAAATGTGTAGTGAGACCAAGTTCGTATGAAAGATATTATCGATATAATTTGATTGATTATATAGTCGAATCCAATTCCATGAAACTCGCATCACCTTCAAAGAACACTTACAGTAGGATATTACAGCCAGTTCTAGGCTTTCCCCTACTATTATGACCGTCTGGTGACCTTCAGGGATTTGTCTGGTGCATATGTACCATTGTTCGGCTATGATCATGAGATGAACTTGGGGAAAATTTGTTGTTATATGTGTCTTCAGGATATGTATTCGAACTTGAGATGTCATTGGCAATTGATGGGAGAGATTGCATACACTGTAAAGCAGATTTTGGCTGGGTAATATTTTCTATTAAGTATTCATTTAAGTTATCTTCATGTATGACGTTTATGTGTACTTTCAACAAAGTTTGTGAAGAATTCATATTTCCGTTCATTTATGTGAATATCCTCACTATACTTAAACTTACCAAAAAATGGCATAGATCTCAGTTCGGTATAAGCCCTCAATATCAAAATGGATAAATATATCAGATATATAACTCCAAATATGTAGAAAAATGCTTTCACAATCTGAAACAAATAATTCAAAAAACATTTGTTACTGAAAAATACATGACATGATAAGACACTTACATAAAAATTGGACGTGTCTACAGTATGGTTGTAAGTTGGATCTTGCAATTCGTTTATTCGTTCCCAAGTTGAAATTATTATCGCAGGAAACCACAACATAGCCACAACGAATACCTTGGGCAAGTAAAACGTTAGAAAATGTCTTTCATTCTGAAAACAAATGAATACAGTTCCTCTCACAAGCTGATGGATTTTCTTAATACCTGTCTAAGGCCATGATAAATGCAAAGCCAGAAAAGTAGTAGGGCACATAAAAACGTCGCTTGAGCAAATGCATCAATCATTCCAGGGATCCAGGAGTTTATCAAAAATGACATGGGAAATGCTGGGTCTAAAAACAAAATATTTTTTAACCACTAAAAAATGTTATCGATGAATATTTAATTAGAGAAAACAGATATATAAAGTGTTTTCAAAATATTAAAAACAGTACTGACAAAGTAATAATATGAAAAAAAGGTATTGGCACCCTGGGTGGTTTAAATGGTCTTGGTGGTGCATTCGCTTTTACAGCTGCTGCGAAACCCGGAAAAACCAGAAGTAGCATCTGAAGATTCAATACGAACTGGATGAAAATGACCAAAGAGATCCGTTGAACTACGAATATGTGCTCTTTGATGAAAGAGAGTCTTCAAAGAGTCCAAGATGCAAGGATACTTTATATTTACTTTGGTGTTATCAAATTTGTACCAGGCCTTTCTGTCTTTGCCAAGGTATAGTAGTGGCCAGAAACACAGTGAAGTATGACTGCAAAAAGCTCATACCGGTAGTCAGTTGGCTAGATCAGAGTGTTTCTACCATGAAACGTTGTAAAAGTTTAATATTTCTATGAGATTCTGAGTAGTAATTGAAGAGTACCAGTACTAGGATCAGATTTAAGGTGTTCTAGCTATACTTTTTGTTATGGCAATCAGTTAATTGGCGCATACTCAGCAATAGAGTTGACTATTTTAGGTGTTTGGTTCTCAGGTGATGAACAGATTCTGACTGACTAGAATTCAAAAAGATTTGAAAGCGCTAGCGCATCAGAAGTCACAGAAGTTTAGACACTCATTCTGCATCTGCTGCAATGGAAAGCAGCAAGAATAGACCGTGATTCATCACCTTCCGGGCATTCAAAAATATTGACGGAATGATTCTCTTGTTTGGTATTTTATTTTATTTTTAATTGAATCAAAGTCCAATTGTTTTATTCAGGTACTCACTGTCATACGCCATCAACATCGGTAATAGAATAGACATCCATTTTTGTTCAATTGACCAGTCGTAAGAAGGGTATTTTCTGAGGGTGTGTTGGAACCAGCACTAAAAAATATGCGTATTTCATAAAAATAATTTCGAAATTCAGAGTTTACTCACCGTTACAATGAATGTAAATACTAGAAAGATGAATCTGAACCATATTTCGATTTGGGTGAATCCTGGATTATAAGTCTTGAACTGGAAATAAATATAATATCAAATACCATATTATTGCGCGAATTGAAAGTTCAGTTATTGGCAAAAAGACGAGGATTACATTTTGATAATAATTGTGTACTGGTAGGAATCTTTTCCATATGAATTTAATTTATCTATGATAGGTATACAGTCAATATATACAGGGTGTATTCTGTAGTTAGTTTATAATTTTTTTCCTAGATATATTTTGCTGGAGAAAAGTTGGAATTTAGTTTTCAAAGTACAAAAACACGACACCTACAACCGTTGAATATACCTACTCAACTTTCATATTCTCAATGAGAAAAAGCGCTAGATGTTTACTGAATAAAAAGCTTTTTTCACAAATGTTTACTGAAACAAATTAATTCAAACTGTAGATGGAAAGTTTCCAAAAGAGAATCTCAGTAGAAAATTTTCAGAAAGTACTTACGTAGAAAAACAATTCATTTATATTATATCTCGAGTGAAACGCCTCCAATCCGTAAAAATTGACAGTGACGATGTAATGCGTATAGTCCAAGTAACCTAGATGTAAAACTATGAACTCGTCACAGCTTTGTTTCTCACATTTCAAATGTCTCGTCCTACAAAAAATTAAATTAAATGTGTATAAGAATGCATCAGAATACTATACCTTACCTATTGTTACTATTGACTTCTAGTATTGAGACAGGTTTGTGATCCTCGGTCAACCCTGATATGCCTACAGATATTTCGAATATTTTGTCTATTATTTCTCCTGAAAAAAAAATACATAAAATATACAAATCTTCAATTTTTATTAGGATTTCAATAGTCTTTGACAGAAATAGTTTTATCTCGAATCGTGAACTACAAAACTCAAACTGAACTGTAGGGTGCTTTATTGCCATGAAGTGTGGGTGAACAAAATTTAATAGTGAACAATTTTCAATTACTAACAAATAAATTTTTGGTCTTTTCAAATTTTTCTCGAGCTCGACATATTTGATTTTTGAATATGTATATGAACTCTACTTTCGAACATTTAGAACGCCAGACCAATGATAGATTTTAAAATTACATTGGTCAAATACTATGGTGAGTAGTTTTTGGAACTTTCAATCAAATTGATTCCAATTTACAATTCACTATCGAACAAAGAAATTGATAACACTATCATTCTGGAATAATATGCGATTTATAAGATGCACTCGGATTCAAATGATAATAAAATGATGCCGAACACCAAGAAGCATTCATGGATTAATCCTCGGACCCAGACTTCAAAACTATATGAATATCTAAACGCTGAAAGTCGCTGAACAAGTAATTCAGACAAGACTGGAGTCAATGAACGATTCACTGAATATTCTCCCGGATGAACAGTTCGGTTTCAGGCTTCAGGCACGGACACTCAACAGAACTTCTGATAACCCGGCACTGAATGTGCTCCATAAACGGTAGGACAAGACCTATAAACATGGTCCTAGAAGAAAACTGTCTACAATGGCTAACTCAGTTTATTCTTATATACAAATTATACATAGATGCTCCCTACGATTCTCTCCCAATAAACCGATTCTCATCAGACCGAACGCAAATCTTTGAGAAAGTAAAAGAAGGCGACACGACCTAACCTTACTTAACTAACCTAGCTGTCCAAGTTGCTGGTAATCCGAACACAATTGAACATATAATTGGAAAGTTGAGTGCATTTTTACTCAATTTTTTTGTTCGCTTTATTGGGAAATGTTTTCAGTATATTGGTAATCGGTTAATTGGGAACGCGTCGGTTTATTGGGAATAGGTTTATTGAGAAAATACCCTTCCTACACGTATCAAACACACCATTCTGCATTTCTTAGGTAGATTAATATATTTATATTCACCATCAGTATTTTCCGTGGACAATTTCGCTATAATCCACAACTGCTGCGAATAAGTGGACATTTTTGGTGTTCTCATTATGAACGGACCAGTGGCAATGTCTTTTCTGTTTGTACTAACACTTGTGACGTTCTTCGGTAAAAGAGATACGCCGTCTACTGCAGTAGTAAGGGTTATCGGTGGACCTAAACATAAACAAAATAATGAAAAAAGTTCAAGTTGAAGGTGGTTATGTTGCCCATTTACCTGCGATGCCCACAAAAATGCCCAGTCCAAAGCAGGCGAAGAAAGTAATGAAAACCATGACGAATTCTCTCTTGTGCATGGTATAGAGCCTCATTTGAACGGATCTAGAAGGAAATTATAAAAATCAAATGTTACAAAAGTCTAGGAGAGCACTACCTCTATAATGCGTACTTTCAGTAGTTGGAAATTTTGAAATACTAAAATTTCTAGAATATTTAAAGGGGATATTTTCCTAAATGAAATGCTGCATGTCCTGTATTGTTAATATGGATTGAAAGCCAATTTGTGCAACTTTGTCATTATAGGCAAAATCGGTCTTAACGTGCGGGTGAGTGAGACTTTATTCGACTGTTTTTTCCAATAACATTGTACAGACGATTTCCGTGTTACACACACATGATACCCACCGTGAAAATATACCTTAATAAATACAAAACGTATTGGTAACCACTAGGATTTTCGATTTTTCATATACTTGCTGACATTTGAACCCGCACGATAAGACCGATTTTGACTATATCTATAGTCCTGATCACAGTCACTGTCTTACTCGTAAAATAAAATTGAAAGTGTACATTCCAGTAGGAGCATTATTGCAATTTTCTTAGTTTTAGTCTCAAACAACAACACTTGAGACTAGGACTGTGACAATGATTGTGACTATGATAATAATAAGTTGCATAAATTGGCCCTGACTCAAGACCTACCGAACATTTTACTCATGACACATTTGACTCAATGAAGCAATCAAATATGCTTTCTTGTCTGAAGATAAACATCACATTGGCAAAGTCTTGTAGCATAAAAATTAAAAGTTGATAGGAACTGAATAAAAAAAATTATAAGCAAAATACACAATATACAGTGGGTCATTGTTGAAAGAATACAGGGGTACCCTTCTCTCTAAGCGATTCCACAAAGTGGAAAATAAAGGCAAACATCTGTCAGAAAACAACTACTTCCCTGGCTAATACCACGACGGACATTGAACTACAACTGACAGATATATGTGCAACGTTCTTCAAAGAAGACCCAATTGCGAGTGCTTGTAATTAAACAGAAAATTATCCTTCATTTGACTGGGAATGACCACCTGCAGACATGCATGTTTCGAGTTTATTGCCTTTCATCAGTGACAGGGTAGGCCGGACAACATTATAATTGTCCTGTCCCTGCCAAATGAATAATAATCAACTGTTCAACTAATATTTCCGCACGGATAACACCACGATCTACAACCAAGTTGATCGAAGCGCCATCCGCATGGAACAAGACAAAACACTCCCAAGCAGCACAGTCTCTGGAAAGAGAAATCTGTATACATTCGAACTAGTTCGAATATATTGTGCTAGAGAGGTATCAACAGGTATTATTGAAATTGGGTATAACCAGTGGATTCCAATACTATGAGGTATTGTATGGTAGAAAGAAACTATTAACTGATAACTGTAGATGAATTTTTTTAATGTCAACTAAATTTGTTTTTATAAACAACTAGATATCATAGTTACAAGACTACTTAAATCTATTTTTCAATATCCTCCCTAGATTTAATAACCCCCAAGGAAAAATTCATTTTCTCGATACACCTTCCATGTTTCGTACTTGCGAGTTCCTTGGTCATTATGTCAACTGTCATATCATTGGTGGATATGTGTTGCAATTGTATGTTGCCTTCTGCTACCAGTTGCCTCAAGAAATGATGTTTAACATCGATGTGTTTTGTTCTTGCTTTATACATAGTGGTGGCAGATAAGTTGATGGCACTTCGGTTATCGCAATTAATCACCATAGTATCTGAATTATCAGGTTCCAACTCCATACTGAGCTGTTTTAACCAAATAGCTTCTTGAGCAGGCATAACCAAAGCCATGTATTCCGCTTCTGTTGTCGATAGGGCTACTGTGGGTTGCTTACGGGAATTCCAAGATATCAAACCTCCCTGGTATGTAAAGATGTAGCCTGTGACAGATTTTCTGTCATCCACGTCACCGCCCCAGTCGGAGTCGGAATTTCCTATTATTTGTGGACAACCATCTTTTCGGAATGCTAATTGGAAATCTTGCGTGTCTTTGAGGTAACGGAAAATTCTTTTAACAGCTTGCCAATGTTGCATACCTGGATTTGTATTGAAGCGGCTCACTAAACTACCGCATAGCAAATATCAGGTCTTGTAACTTGCGCCACATACATCAAGCTGCCAACAGCCTCTTGATAAGGAATGGGTAACATTTCCTCTCGAGCCTTATCATCTTTAGGACATATGTCTTTACTTAAACGGAGACCAGCACAACAAGGAGTTTTACTTGGATTACAGTCGGTCATACCAAAATTTTTGAGTATTTCTTGAATATAGAGCTTTTGATCGATTCCAATTTCTTGTTTCTCTCTATTTCTGCTTATTTTCATACCCAAAACGTGATGTGCTTCTCCTAAATCTTTCATTTGAAAACTTTTCAACAGATTTATCTTCAATTTCTTCTTTTGAACTTTATCACTCCAAAAAATGAGAAAATCGTTTACGTAAACGGCCACAATCAGGATATCATTCTCTTTTATTGAAAAATACAAACACGGATCCACTTCCGAACGCTTCAGACCTATGTTTTGTAGTTCTTTGTTGAGTTTTATATTCCATACGCGACTCGCTTGTTTGAGGCCATACAGAGATTTCAGTAAAAGGCAAACTCGGGAAGAATTATCATTGAAACCTTCAGGTTGAACCATGTAAATTTCTGTATCGTCCAATTCCCCTTGAAGAAAGGCTGAAACGGCATCCATCTGATCTATCTCCAGATTATATTTCACAGCTAAACCAAGAAGATATCGTATCGAACTAAAACGGACAACGTGTGAGTATGTTTCTTCGAAATCGATGCCTTTCCTTTGAGAACAGCCTTTGATTACTAATCTCGCTTTATATCGGCATATATTTCCCTCACTATCCTTTTTGGTTCTGAATGTCCTTTTGCAAGCAATTGCTTTTCTATTTTCGGGCAAATGCTCTAACTTCCAAGTATTGTTTTGTATCAATGAATCATATTCTTCAATCATGGCTTGTCTCCATTTTTCAGCATCTGGTCTGCACCAAATTTCGGAAAGATCAGTGGGGTCTTCGAGAATGGGCTCTTCGGCGAATATGTTGTACACAAAATCAGGACTCTTCATTTCACTATGAGTTCTTTCGGATCGACGTAAATTCTGTTCAGCGTTTTTTATACCGTTCGCGACACATTCTTTCATCTGGCTGATTGTCAAGCGAAATGTCACACACAACTTGATCGATCAAAGATGAATTTTCCTTTTCTGAAATCGTTTCAGAATCGACTTGGACAGGTGATTCGATGACATCATAATTTTCAATGAAAACTACATCACGACTGACAACGATATTTTTTGATTGTTTGTCATATAATTTGTAAGCCTTGCTTTCTTCGCAAAAACCAAGTAGAACACATTCGGATGACTTGAATTAAAATTTTCGTCTTCTCTGCTTTGGTATAAGAACCATAGCCTTGCATCCAAATATTCTTATTCTATCAGGAACAGGCTTTTTCCCGGACCACATTTCCTCCGGAGACTTGTTTCCGTTTCGGCATGGCAAGCGATTAATCAAATAAGCAGCAGTATTAACGGCTTCTACCCAGAAAATTTCTTCTAATTTTGCATCAAAAAGCATACATCTAGCTCGTTCTGCGAGTGTGCGATCCATTCTCTCGGCGCAACCATTTTGCTCAGGGGTATAAGGAGCGCTAGTTTGATGCAGAATGCCAAATGATTTCAAATATTTCTCGAAGCGGTTATTACAATATTCTGATCCATTATCAGTCCCCAATATTTTAATCTTTTTGCCAGTTTGATTTTCGGCAAGAGATTTGAATTCGACGAACTTGTCATATACTTCATCTTTGGTCTTCAACATATACACGAACACTTTGTGAGTATAATCGTGAAAGGAGAGAAGAAAATAACGGGCTCTTCCTTTAGACTTGATGCTCATCGGCCCACAAAGATCTGAGTGTTGCCCTCAAATCTTCTTTCTGGAACGGCATTCTGCACTGTTTTCCTTTCGAGCATATGGTACATGGCTGATCTTCCGCAGAAGAGAAACTTTCCCCATCAATGTAAGTTTGCCTGAATCTGTTCATTATTTGGAAACTGGGATGCCCCATTCTTCTATGCCATAACTGGTAGTCCAATTCATTGGGTTTACGTGATTTCGATAAAGACAATCCAAAAACACAATTGGGTCGGTCCAGTTTGAACACATCTCCATCCAAAGTAGCTGTTTGCTAGTAATGATCTATCACTCGAGAATATTTGGCATCCTGAGGAATGAAATTCGACAATGTTTCCCTTCTTTGTGAGTTCGCTTACTAATAAAAGATTCACACATAAAGACGGGACATAAAGAACATTTTGAAGACAGGCATTGACTAATTTTCCATCAACCTGGGAAATAGTGTTGATTGATTGATTGCATATTGACGTTTCCTTTCTCTTGCACTTCCAGGTGAATATTATTAGCAGTAATGACTTCGTGGCGAAATTCCTCACGATCTGACAACCAATCGTTTCTCAACGTCATGTGTGATGAAGCTCCTGAATCTATTTACCAGTCGTTTCGGTTAAAACCATTTACAGTCAAATAACTACAGAGAAGATTGACGGCTCTCTTGTTCGGCTTAGCATATTTCTTCTCGGTACAAAATTTAGATAGGTGACCAAATTTATTGCAGTTATAACATCTAGGACCCTGCATAGGAAATTTTTTCTTCGCTTGAGTTTTGTTAAACAAAGCGACTGCATTTCTATCTGTATTATTTCCCCTTACTTCTTGTAAAAGCTTGGTTTTTATTGCATCAGAAGAAATGGGTGTGCCAGAATTTTCAATTCCCATGATCATAGGCTTATATTGTTCAGGTAGTCCTGCGAGCAGTAAAGTTCCAACCCACTCGTCATTCACTTCCATTCCCACACCTCTCAACTTATGAGCTGTAGAAATAACTCTGTTGACGTAATCTTCTGTAGAATCGGCTTCATCTAGTCGTGTAGTAATCAGCATCCTCAGCAAACCCACACGTCTTGTTAATCCGGAATCTAAGAAAGCCCTCTACAAATTGTCCCAGGCTTCCTTCGCCATTTTTGCCATTTGCACATGGACAAAATTGATACGTTCGATTAGCAAGATGATTTTTGATTTGGTTTTTACGTTCAGATTCCTTCTGGACTCGGTACTCAGGTCCGTCGTGGTCACAAAACTCCACAATTCTTCATGTTCAAGATATGACTGAACTGCGAATCTCCATGTATCATAGTTCTCTCTACCTTTGAGCTTCTCAATCGGTGGCAATGAACTTCCGGATGCCATATTGAACTTTGTTAATCGTACTTTACTCAAAGTAACTGTCTTATCTAGTTATATAGTACTAGTAGTAGTACTCATGCAGCGATTGATGAAGGCTTCATGGACCCGTTTTGCAGTCCTCTTGTTCTAGGTAGACTTTATTGTTACTTGTTCCATACGCCACTTCAGTCGAACCGATTAATCTCTCAAAGTAAATTGAAAAAATTTGACTGCACTTCGATCTCAGGATCTCTAGACCCAAGTCAAAATTCAAAATACAAAATGAGTTTACACACATTCTTATTGCCGTGCAAAAATAAAAAACAACTTCAACTCAATTCATTCTCGCGTTATGCACTAAAAAAAGACTAAGGTATCGTGCCCACGCCGTGCGACCAGATCTCGCCTTACTGGTGGTAGCAGTTGACCCTCGACTTTTTGTTTTAGTTCTCGGAGTTCATCCGGATCCTTGCCTCCTGCAAAGCTCATGCGAGGTACTAATGGTATGAGATGAAATGTCATGCGATGATTCTAGTATTTGAAATTTGTTATTAGCTCAGCGAGCCGAAAAAATTTAAACGTAAAAACCAGAGTCGGTGGGCTCATGGAAAACATATAGGCCTTGATGAAGGCCCCGTATTAACAAAGCACGTTATATAACGATCTGACGGTGGCCATTCCATATCCCTCGTCAGGTGACTGTTAGGTATAAAGGACTTTCAAATCCAAAATCGACTTATTCTCAATGTAGACAAATCAATGACGATCAACTCCATCTTACGAGAGACATGTTAGACTGTTACAAGTTGCCAACTGCAACTCGGTCTAACACCTTTTTAAACTAAATTATAGGTACTTTAAGTTCATTATGAAATCGGGTCTCAATCCAGAAAAATGTATTTGTCTATCTGTCCCAACAATTAATACTCTAATACAAAAACCAATAGATGCGCCATCAAATTTTCAAGTCGCCCCGGAGCGCATATAGTGGTGGTGTTCCTTCATCTGGGATGATATGCAGATAGTGGGGAGTATCACCATTATACTTTATCATCAATTAATTGAATTCAATTTTAATATTAATCCAAAACCAAAAAGCTTTGTCTATAAGTTTTTATAACTTCTGACAATAAAGTATATTTTGACTTTGACTTTGACTTTGACTTTGACTTTGACTTTGACTTTGACTTTGACTTTGACTTTGACTTTGACTTTGACTTTGACTTTGACTTTGACTATAAACAGTACCTTTCACAACGGTCATGATGATAAGCAGGAGCGATGTATTTATCGAATTCGCTGAAAATGTCCGAGAACTGTGATAAAGCGTTTCTCAATTTGGCTGCCCATCCTCCGGAAGGCATTTGATAAGCGTATCCAAAAGTTGTATTTTCCGATCTGGGCATTTCTGAAAAAACAAAATTAGGACTTGAATATATTAAATTTCGATAAATAGATTATGGTTGGCCATGAGTGATGACCTGCAAGAATTGAATCCTGCCTCATGTTATAAGGATATAAGCTCATTGCTGTACCTTATAATAAAATCATTTATTAATATTATTATTATTATTTAAAATTATGAAAAAAGAATGAAACCTAAAATTTTCACCTAGTATTGTAAGAATCTATAATGAATCAAAGTGGAGTGTTTTGGTAAAAGATTGGCTCCGATTATTCTGGTTGGTTTGTGGGTTTTGCTGTGGTCTTCTGAAACTCGGTTGATACACGTCACGCAAATGAGTATTTCGTCCACGCCGCTGAAGATGACTACTGCAGTAGCTGTCGACACTTTCGGAGATTTCTACCAAAAAAACACATCAAAATCCAGAAACGAGAATTTTGACGCCAGATGCGAAAGCCTTCTCTTAGAACTTACAGTGCATGATATAGACCATATGTGCCCGATTCTCGAGTTGATTTATATTACTAGCTTAGTATCTTCATACTGTTCAAAATCTCCCCTATAACTTGGCTAGTTATTTTGAAGAGTACACTATTCCAAACATCGACAAACATCTGCAAGCCACTCCGACTAATTATTGAAATAATTTCAACAATTGCCCCTTTTGCAGTAAACTTTTTTATTCTTTTTTTTTAATTTGTAACGAATCTTCCATGCTTCTAGAGAGAGAAATCCCTCAGAAGCTCCTAGGAGCTTGTGCGAGCAACGAAAAGATCCGGGACCGATGGCTGTGCTGGGCTTTGAACCCACAACCTTAAGCTTGTAAGGCGAGCGCTCTATACCACCGACCATCACGGCCCATATATTTCTTCCTCAGGCCTCAAAACTACGATGAATATGCTATTTTGTAACATGCCAAGTTAGCGTGTGGTGATTTCATTTGCAGTACGAAGAGTCTAAATAAGCTAAAAATATAAATGAACTCGTGAATTGGGCAAATATGTTATTTTTTCTCCAAAGGTATGTCATCACCCCTCACCTATTAGTAATTATTTATACTCTTTAGAATATGTGTGAGTAAAGGTTGGTTACGAAAGAAGTATAGATGAGCATTGAGATTGATCGAATAGAAACGGATAAAATGCTAAATTAGTTAGTAAGAATATTTGAAACGAGTAACATTGTCGGGAGTGGTATTTAAATTAAATCAGTTTCGAACATCAGTGCATTATTAAAATTTTCATTTGAAAGTGCCTTTTTAATCCAACGTACCTAAAACTTCATTTTCATTCCAGTATTCTCTCCAATTTTCAACTACTCCATTGGGATGAATGTAGCACTTTTTCTTTTGAAGAGTTATTGAAGGTTTATTAAATTTGTAAGGTTTTGTCAAAAGTAGGTATATGGATAACACAATACCTCAAAATGAACAAATAAGATATGAACAATGACAATATAAATATGACAGTTTGAGACGAAGTTTTTTTTTACTGAAACTAAACTAGAATAACTATAATTCTAATGATTCCTGGTAAACAAATTGTAACTTAAAAAAAACAAATTGGTATTGAAGTTTTCTAAGCAGTAATTCTTTATATAATTTGTAAACAAAACTGTATCTAAGTTTTTTATGTTTTCTGGTAGTTTATTAAATAAAATAAGACCGTAATAACTTTTCGAAAAACGGCAGTGATTTAATCTTGTAAATTCAATTCAGATTTTTTATGATTTTCTGGTATCATGGAAATGAAAAACATTTTGATAGATAGAAGCGGGGATTTTTTCATATAAGTCGCACATGAATAGACCTAAAGATAGAGTAACGTAAAACTTTATTATTTTTTATAAATGTTGTTTTAAGGCTTCTCGATAACCCACACTTTAAAGATAGCTCTCAAAACTTTTCTTCCTTTTTTTAATCCAAAAATTCTTGTACCCCAAAGTAGCTAATAGGCTATAAACGATATGAATGGTACATAAAAATGAATGATAAACAGTAACAATATTACAATTCACAATATAAATGCTTTTTGTTAATTTTTTACAGTTAAAACCCAAGAAATTTGATCGATCCATTTTGATCTATAGGCAGTTGTTTATTTATAATAAAGTAATGTTGCGATTTGTATTCAGTTCTAATTTGCTATTTGTCAACCATTTATCAGCATTCATTTCTGCTTCCTTCATTTCATTGACTAATGCCTCGTAATTTTTATTTCGGAGTGATGAGAATATATCATCAGCAAATTGCATAATTTCAGATTCATCAAGAGTCTTGAAATCAATCACATAAATAATAAGTATAAAATTGGTCTCAAAATCGATCCTTAGTAAAATCCGTTTCATATATCTTTGATATCAGATGCCTTATTATTCAGAAAAAAGGAAATTGTTCCGATAAATATAATCTAACAAGATTGATTGAGTTTCCCTCGAATTTGAACCAATCCAATCTTCTCAGCAGGATTTCATGTGACACGCAATCGAATTCTTCCTGAAGATCATAATGTAATCATAAGAAAAATGTAGCTGTGTGGACACATTTCTGGAAGCATCGGACGATATTATCTACCAGCTGCATTACGCATTGCAGCGTCGATGTTCCGTTTCTGGATCCATATTGAAAGTCTTTTACTAACTACGATTTCAGAGCTTGCCCGAATATTCTACCAAATGGGCAGTATTGTGATAGATCCTAGTTTACACAGTTCTTTGGCGTTTTTTCCTTTTGCATTGGGATAAATTCTGTATTTTGGACGTGCACTTGTAAGTAACTTTTTACAAGATCACTGTGAGTATCGTTGGATAGCAAACAATGGACCCCGTCGATGGCCTCTCAGTTCACCCGATAATATCCATTAGAATTTTGATTCTAATGAAAATATGAACATGGTGTTCATAAAGTCAGATGAGGAATCATCTGCGACTGAAAGACAAACTTTAGTCGCCATTTTCCACTGTTCAAGAGTGTTTAAAACCGTATACAAATTATCCAGTATGGTTCACCGCTCAAAACAAGAAAATATCAGCAGAGTTAGTGATGCATTTCGATCTCTTTTTGAGCTAGAAATTTGGAGTGCCATCATGGTGGAATTTATGTAAAAGTCCATAAATGTTCGTAGAAGCAAACTCTATAAACCACTGGGTGTTTCATGGTGGATGGAATATTAGGACTAGTTTCGAAATGATCGTATGCAAAATTCAATTGAAATGACAATCAATTGGGATCCAATTCCAGTATAACCGGAAGTTGCAGAAAACTGAAAATATTCCAGCTGTAACCAGCTATTAGAAAAACTTCCCTATACAAATTTTCAGAATACTATTCCCATGTACCTATCGCTTATGTTCGCCGTGAAGTACTTCGGTTTGTTAAAAAAAATCTTGGAAATTAACTAGTATTCCAAAGACACATATATTACGCAACTCTTTTCTTTTACTCGTAACCCTTCCTGTAACTTATCCCATAATCATGAACTAAGACCCAAAGGATAGTATGCGATTCAGTGTAAACTCAATATTACGTAGAAGAGTCTCAATATCCAGAACTACCTACTGATACTGTTCTACATATTAAAATTAATCGGTTACCTCTTTATGCTTCAGCACAACTTTGTTCAACACTCCACTGGGATAATATAACAACAATGTAATATTCTCCTCTATACGTTCTTCCGCACAAAAATCATATGATAGGTCTAAACACAAGGAAAATGGAAGATATTGATTAGTTGCGCGAGAGATTACATGTATATTTTCACGTGTTGCGCATATCAGGAAAATTCGCAGTATTCATGTAACATTTGGAAAACAGTCTAATACCCAGCTATGTAATAGCTGTACACGTGTTCAATGAACATTCAGATACAGCTAGCCTGTAGGGAGAATCTGTATAACGACGTTTGTATGTTTCTTAATCGGAGACTCACTTCTGAAGTGTATATACTTTCTCTTGAAGGTGGTGGAAAACAAATCTTTTTTAAATCGGAGATAAGGTAACGAGATGATCGAATCCTAATTGGAGGCATTTGATATCATTAAAAATGGGGTCGAAAGAACCGTGCATGTCCATCATTTCAACAGTGGTTTGGATGAAACCTGAGAATTTCAACGAGTAAATTTCGATATAAGTGTAATAAAAATTAACCAAACTATAATTTGCTCATTAATTTCACACTTAATAACTTCAGCAATAATGTTCTAATTCATTTGCAACCACCCAGCCAACCATTGTGTGACATGAAGGGTTATGTGATGTAACAATGTTGCACCAATGCGATGTTAATTTTTTACCTGTATATAATTATTTTTTTGTGACATCGCATTCCATGTCCACAAGACGTCACAAAGTTATTCTTTGAGGCGGACATTTCCACATCGTCTCAATCTATTGTATACATGTTTGTGACTTCAAATGAGATGTCGCACGTACGTCTCAATGTGATGTCACGTATACATGTTTCGTGTATCACATGGATGGATGTGCAGTATTTCAATTTCATGTAAACTCTGTACTAACTATAGCAGGGTAGAGTTCTTCTCGAAGTCTCTCGTAAATTGTTCATTGTTCCGCTCGCGTTCAGATGGAGCCGTGTAGAACAATTCGGAAATCAGAAGTTATAGGGATGCGATGATGTCATGCGTTGTCAACAAAAGCCGAGGTCGATATCCAAACACAAGCGATCAGATCAGTTATGTAGGTACGGCTACCGCACGTTACATTAGGTTAATTTTCTTCATTTTTTTGGACGATGTTCGTTTCGCCAGGAGCTGAAAAGAATCTGATGAAAATCATCTAACTTTGATGTTAAAGGAGGACTACATCGGGCTTTATTGGCTCCCATAAAATCCGCGACGTCCTGAGTACGTCCATTTTAGGGCCAGTTAGGTCTGAACGACCTGGACCTATTCAGGACGTACTGAAAATGTCCATTTCTGAACGTAACTGGGTACGAATTCAACATACTGAAACTGAATACGTCCATTTCTGGATGTCGACTTTTAATACATCTATTAGTGATGACGTCACGCAGCCATCTTTATTATTACTGGTCATACGTCATAGTACTCATAGTTAGATTATCCCAACAAAGTGTTATTCGTATCGAGGCCATGTGGTAGAACAAACAGGGTCATGACGCAATAATCGTCTCCGGTTGGATCATGACACTGAACATGGTCTCTTTCAGTAAGTTTCTGCAATAGTGTATGATTAATATGGTATTAGACTATGTAATAATTAATTACTCAATAAATTCTTTATTATTATTATTATTATATGGTGGGACGTGTATTTGGATAGATATGACAAATTTTAAATTTTTTTGTGAAGTAAGTACTGTAACGATTAAAGAAGTTTTGAGATCACAAAATCATATTGTATACCAAAACTTGTAGCTCACATAACCTGAAGAAATGGAGATTAATAAAAGTTTATTAAAAATTAATTGCTTTTGGTTACAGCTACGGCAGACAAACATGTTCTTTATCTTTAGAGCATGATTGTGGATTTTTTTCAAACTTGACCAAAATTCACATAAAAATTAAATATTTCTTATAGAATTTTATGAAAATTTTGACTTTTTATAACAAATTTAAATTTGTCTTCATTAGCCATCTGCAATCATGTTGATTTTGCCAATTTATATTTTGAAAGAGATATTTGTGGACACTATATTTCTGAAAAGAATAGAAAATAGGTCTCCAGAATATATCTTAGATTTATGGCAACACAAAAAAAATGTTTAGGGACCACCAAAGTTGAAAGATCAAGGACGTCCAGATTCCGCGCGTTCGTACGTCCCCAGTAAGTCAATTTTTGGTCCTTAATTACCAAAACTGGACATTGGGAGAATGTACCAAAAACGTCCAATTTAGGTATTCAAGGACATACTGAGAATATTCGAATACGCTGAATCTGGACGTCCCCAATACGTACATAGGACGTAAACTGTACCTAATCTGGATGACGTCCCCAGTACATACAGTATGTCTTAGTCGGATGTTCTCAGTACGTTTTGGGGACGTGGACGTACTTGTACTATATGGGATTTTATTTGCCTGGGGGTGGGGAAAAAGTAGTTTCAATAGATTCGGGACTTCTCATTCTCGACAAGGAACTCAATATCACCCGGAGCATGAGGCCTAGATGATAGTACAACACTCGGATCGCCGCATTATGCCAGTGCATATAGGCTGAGACCGCATATACTATAAGCTTGACAAGCTGATCCTCCTCTGCATCTTGTATCTGGAACCACTAAACTCATCACATGCGACTGCGGTAGACCAGGATGTTGAAGTCACCACTCTGACAGGTTACTAAATGAATCCCTCGATCAGGGAAGATCGATGGAATCGGCCCTCCGCACGTTAGAGCTGCTCTTTAATGTGAAAAGGGCGAAGGCAGCACTAATGGTCATGGGAACGTCTCACTCAATGGTCAGCTGGAGTGTATAGTCGCTAAGTAGTAGTAGGCTGTTGTTACAGCCAAGCAAGTAGGCCACCATAGCTTTTTTTGCTATCCACTGCTCTTCTCATGTATGGTGTTTTGCCTGCCTATGGTTTCCACTTTCCACCTGCTCTCCTCAAAGTATGGGTGTATATGTGCTTGTCAAAGGAGCGATTTCCTTCACCGGCTACCAGATCCGCTGTATTCGATCTGAGACCTCTCCTCGGCTTTCATTGGAGACTAGTTCTCCAGTTCTCAATGCGATTTCCTTCCATGTACCTCCACAATCGTGTAATAAAAAAGCTTGAGAAGATTCTTCACATGAAATGTCCCTTGAAGTACAACTACCCTTTTAACCATCCATCCTCTCATCAGAAGAGAGCAAAAACGAAATCACTGAACTTTCGTCATATGAGGAGGAACCACCTATAGTCTAGTTTCTAAATTGTAGATAGTGACTCATCGGCTGTACGGTTCATATTTCATATAAAGCAGGTCAAAAAATAGAACAGAACTAAGCTAGGTACTTTGGCTTCAAATCAAGTTTTACTTTGCCACTTTTGTTCATCCTCTCCGCACTTTCAAATCCCGCAAAGGCCAGAAAATGTACGATGATTCACTATCTACAATTTCGGAACTAGACTATAGGGAACCACCCCTGAGCAAGAGATCAATGGAGTTGTTTAGGGTCAAAGGTGAAGATAAAGATATTTATAGCCAGACATATTTTATTAACAAATTTCATCAAATATAAATTTAATGAGAAATAATTTTTCTCTAACTACTATCACTATTACTGTACAACAAATGAATTAAATTTTACAACTACAACTACCTACCATCATTTATCA
This sequence comes from Chrysolina americana, assembly GCA_958502065.1. Lineage (NCBI taxonomy): Eukaryota > Metazoa > Arthropoda > Insecta > Coleoptera > Chrysomelidae > Chrysolina > Chrysolina americana. The sequence goes on from OY293414.1 coordinate 15,074,967, forward strand.
TCACAATATCAACAAAACAAAATATAATTATTACATTTATGATATTATTCAAGTGTTTAAATAGTAGAAATTCGTGTTCATTCAGAACTGAATGAAAAACTCTTGTTTATTTCCATGGATAATCTGATGATTGTGACTAGTTTCGGTGATGTAACAAACAGGTTAACAAAAAAACAAGAGTCTTAAATTGGCTAATTATCTCGAAAACAGGGAAATTAAAAAAAAATTGCATACTGTAAAACCTCGGTCAATAGGGATTTCTACTGGCTCCGTAGACCCGTAAAAAAAGGATGAACATTCTTAATTTTTACATGCTTGTTCCGAGGGGACGCGCTCTATGATTGGTCAATATAATATCGGGAAGTTTAATTGACAAGACAGCTTCATGAAAACTATTTCACGCACTGACATTACAGTGGTTACCAGTCAAGGAATGTCTCTTATATAATGCCATGATATTTGTGCATAAAATGAAAACAGGCTTATCACCTCCTTACAACAAAAGCTTCATTACAATGTGCATAGCTACCCAACTAGAAATAGAAACAACTTCTATGTTAGTTCTGTTTCTAAAAGTGCAACGCAAAACTCGGTATTCTTCAAAGGCCTCATACATTATAATGAATTACCAAATGATATTAGAGGTGCTGATTCAGTAAATATATTCAAAATTAAGTTAAAGAGATATTTGATGAATCAATGCTACTCCCAGCAGTGATGATGGTCGATTGACAAACTATTTGTCTCTATTCTATCTTGTTTGATTGATATTATTGTTGTAATGTGTTTTATCTTGACATTTATACTTGTACTTATAAATCGACATGTTATTAGTGTTATAGCTAAATAAACAATAAACAAACAAACAAACTTGTAAAATGAACCAATCAGAAGCTCTAGTCAAGTTTGGATTATCGATAACACTAGACTTCTTAGATAACACCAAACTTTACTCTTGACTCTGATTGGCCTGACAAGTTTGGTGTTTTCAGATTTGTGTATATAACAGTTAAACGTCAATTTTAAGTCACGCTATGCACGCACTCTTTTGCTATCTCTATTTCTGCTGAATCTCAGATTGTCTAATAAAATTCCACTCGTGATTGAATTCATTTCATAAGTATGTCTTTTATTTCTGAACTCGACTGAATTGTTTCTAGTTTTGTTCAGAAATTAATAGACAGACTTATCGCGAAAATTCAATCACTTGTGCTGAAAATATCATTCAAACTCCCCACCTGAGATAACATTGTATTTACCAATCACAAAGCGCATCCTATGGCAACATATATGAAAAGATTCAGAACTTCATTATTTTTTTATCGATACTACGAATCAACCAGACCTTATATAAATAATCTGCATGGACCAACCAGAAAAGTTTGTGGAATGTGTCTAATTTGGAAGATTTTAATTTTTTATGGTTATTCTATCATAGGTTAGTCAGGTCAGGATAGATTGGCTAATAATTTACGCATATTCAACTAATAACAACTGCAACTTATCTGCGCATGAATATGAAATTGCCCATTTTTACCCAATTTTTCAAAATAGCCATACCCAGTGATTTTTCAAAAGGCCATATTTCCATCTACACCCAAAAATTAACTTTTGACAAAAATCAAATCTTTAGGTTAAAAGGCATCTTCTAACGGCGAAAGAACCATTCAAATGCCTTATGAAGAAAGTTCTAAAGAGGAATTTCATACAAAATGACATGTTTCCACAAATGGTTCAAACAATAATTGTGTGGATGTCTTTTTGTATCAAATAAGGCATTTTGAATGATTCTATCGCCGTTAGAAGATACCTGTTAACCTTAGGATTTGATTATCGTCGAAAGTTCATTTTTGGGTGTAGATGGAAATATGACTTGATGAAAAATCACTCCTCAACTGTTGTGATTGGTCCATGAGGATCGCCTACTTGAAGTCTGGTTGATTCGAATTCTTGCGTTCTACGGAGCCAGTAGATTTCTTTATTGCATTTTTAGTATTGTTTATCATTATTTGGAATGTGAACGGTTGAAGATTCTGGTTGTGTTTCATTTCATTTGCAGTTTCTTCCGATAATATTGATCACTCAGCTTTTTTAAAATGCAACAGACTTACATTTTACTAGTTATACATCACTACTCAATGTGAATTCCAGAGAAAAAATATACATCACTTCTCCATGTGATTGCCAGAGATATATTCTCGCTTTGAATTCAGTACAGCTCCATCAAAATTTCAAACTTGTAATGTCTAAAAACCCTGGTGTGTCGACTGATTAATTTTTGTTTAGATTTTTTGAATACAAAACAAATGAAACAATCAACTGTTTCTCTAAATCTTTCGCAAGTACAAGTCGCGAAAGTCCGTGATAAAGAAAAGAAACCCCCATTCCTACTGAAATCTTTCAATTTTGCATATCAAGCTCATTTAGGTTGATCTGTTGATATGGTAAGCTCTTTTTAGTGTAGATGATCCAAAAAAAATATTAATATCCTGTCGAAAAAATTGCACAAAAGTAGATATATTTTTACTAATAGTAAGACATTGAACGGAAAGCAAATGAACTCAATGAATAATAGATAAGCACAAGATTGACAGGTTCTAATGGAGAATTTCCATACAGCTGAATTTCAATACTTTTATGTGAAATGTGTGATTATTATTTATTCCAATAAATTGCATTTCAGCTTAACAAAAATAATGAGTCGAAAATATAACGAATAAAACTGCTTGTGGACAGCGATTCCGTAAATTTGAATGATTATGTTAATTTATTTATTTCATGCTCGTGGGAAATACTTGAAACTTTTGTTCATGTAAATTTAAACTAACAAGAAAACCAACGGTGGCGGTTCACGCAAGTGTCGCGGGATAGTGGGAAGACAGAAAGCGAGATAATTTTAATTTTTTTTTTTCGTAATTGAGCTTGCGAATGTCTCAGGTTCAATCCCAAAGTTTTGCAGGTATAAGTCGGCACACCAGGGTTTTAAAGCATCTTACTTGTTCTAATAATGATGATAACAATAACGATCAAAGTATTTATTCTTATTTAACAAATTTTACATCAATATCTTCTATCGAATATAATAAACTATGGCAATATGCCAACCATTTTTGAGCTTACATTAGCAAATCAATACTGATCATAACTTTTAAAAAATTTCTCGTACTTATAAACATGGTGACCAGTCAATTGTCTTGCCATTAGTTTCAAAAAGACCAATTTGAATCCTAGATCAAAGTATTGCATCAACAAGATAAATTACCCAGTCCTTTTAAGATTTATCAACGCTACGGTATGCTTGAACTGCTATAAGCACTACTATTGTCGTCCTGATCGTAGGTCCCGTTTTGTAGCTTGTCCGTTAATTCATTGTATTCGTCTGAAAACAATTTCATATATTCATATAGATTTGTTGTTTACAGTTTTATGGGAGCAAAAATTGTATCGAACTCACCAGAGTCATAATTATCCGATTGTGGTTCTCTTGGAGACAGTTTGCATCCGCGTGCAAGATACGATTTCAATCGGTCTTTGGCCGCCAGAATAAGCCCCATGAATGGCGGCGATGGATTCATCGGTCTCGAAAGATATTCAGGATGGTATTGAACACCTACATAGTATGGATGATTTTTCAACTCCAATATTTCCATTCTTTTTTTATCCACGTCAACACCTGAAAAAGGACATTTGAATGAATATGTGGATGACAACTTCGTCATTTGGAGACACGTACGTATCTATAATGTAGGGTCACAGACAAAATTGGAAAACTTTTGGGACAACACAATATAAAAACGGTCTTCCAACCCACCAAGAAGATACGGCAGCCTTAGGTCAGCAAAGGACAAAAGAGAACCACTATCAGCAGCGGGGGTATATAATAATAATAATAATCCGCGGGGGCCATTATATATAATACGACATTTCACATGTACAGCGCATCGTCAGTCCGTAGATTCGTCAGCAAGGGCATACGGCAAGCCCGTGCGCACAGCGTGGGGCTATTGTACTTATGCGGTTTAACGCACGTACCCTGATGGTCCGTTGCGTATAACATCCCGGTTGAATCACAGTGTTGTATTATTTACTCACGGCAAGAACGATGGCGAAAAATAAGTTACGTATAGATACAGAAATTCTAATAAGTCTAATTGAAGAAAATAGATGTATTCGTGACATCAAAAATATGGCGTTTGCGGCCACACAGAGCCTCTCTACAGAAGAAATTGAGATCCTTATGTGGTCAGAAAACGTCAAAGTATTTTCCAGTTTATTGTGCAGTTCATCAAACATTCTGATTGACATCCGGAAATAGTAAAAAAACTTCTGGTCGTCGTTTCTTGAATTTGAATAGAGCGTTGAAGAAATATTTTTTCACAAATTGGATGCACCCACATTGTTCTGTTTTTCCTTGTTGTTATTCAATCTATTTATCGTTTAACACACAAAGCGGCAACCACGCGTTGTTCCGTGCGCTTCAAATACATTTTTAAAATTGTTTCATACGTAGCTTGTGAAAGGCATCGGTTTTGCTCCGCGTACCAACACAACTGATCATCAGGACTGACCATCAGTCCCATGTGTATCGGCTCGAGTGAAGGAAACCACAGAACTCTATTTGAGAACGTGAAACTTCTTGCCCCCAACCAGGGATACCATAGCCGACTTGTACGGGAGGCAATAGAGATGCACAAACACACGAAGAATATCAACAGAAAAGAAGAAGCTATGAACTTCATCGAATATGGAATCTCATTCTTAGAAATTCTAAAATAACAGAAGAAAACTACCTTTCATTCATAACGTCCCTCCTGCAGGACATGAACTTTAATTTAATGAAATGAAGATAACAGTTCGATTTATTCCTTCCAGATACTCTGTCCCGCGCGTGGGACGTTAGATATGGTAGTGACATCTCTTAGCTCTATTTACAATATTTCACAACGCCAAATAAGTTGACCTGTTAGCGCATAGTGATCAACACTCTTACTCGTATTGTTCAAAGTGCTATTTAATTGAGTTATTCTGATTTTTCAAATTGGCGGGAACATGACTAACGTGACCAACGATGTATGATGTATCAGAGGATATAAATGACAATAATAAGTGCTAGGAATCACACGTTAAAAGGTAAGTCCTCGTAATCCTTGGCTCGCACAAAATTCGACTTCTGAGGGCTGTCGTTCGTAGGGGTACGAAAGCTGGTTAACGGAAAAACAAAAATTACCCATACGATAGAAAAATTTTGATGGAGATGAGTTACATGGCGATGATAAACTGAATTTGATAACAACGAAGCTTTCTTAGTGAAAAATGCTCAGGATTGTGCCCAAGTGAGATAAAGGCTATAGTAGTGCAGAGGCGAGTAATATTCTTTTTTTGCGATGAATGTAAATCATCTTTTAGAAAAGTACCCCATCTCCTATCGAAATTATCAGTTTTGGAAAATGAGATTAGTCTTCTGAAACAAGAAGTCAAAGATACAAAGAGGAAACATTGTGAGGAACTTAGTTTGTTGAAACGGGAATTGAATGATTTGAAATCCATTAGTAGTGCTGGCATGGAAGATATACTCACTGAGGTTCATGAACGTGCAATACGTTCAAATAATCTGATGCTGTTCAATGTTGATGAATCGAAGTCAGAACGTCTGGATGCCAAAATAGCCGATGACAAAAAAATTGCCATTCAAGTACTCGAATCTGTTGGGATTGAAAGCAACGATCTAACTAAAGTGATCCGCATAGGTCGACAAGGTAATAAACCCAGGCCTATCAAGATGATTTTATCAAACTCAAATGCAGTTGGGCAAGCTCTTAAACTAAAAAATAGATTGCTCAATACAAAATTCAGAATTGCCTCAGACAAAACGAAATTACAGCAGGAACAAATGAAAAAAGTTCAGGTTGAGCTAAAGCAACGTCGAGATCGAGGTGAGCAAAATCTCACTATCAAATATAGAAAAGGCATTCCTGTAATTGAAGAATTAAAAAACTAAGACATAACTCTTACCAAACGTTAAAAATATATTATCAAAATGTTAGTGGTTTAAGAACTAGACTTGATGAATTCAGAAACTCTGTCCTGGGCTGCAACTATGACGTTATAATATTAACTGAAACATGGTTAACAAGTTCCTACTATGATGCAGAAATTGGTCTAATCAACTATAATATCTTCAGAACTGATCGAAATGTGAACACAAGTAACAAGTCTCGAGGTGGTGGAGTGATGATGTGCTTCAAGAAAGAGCTGAATGTGAAGATACTTGATGGAGTCAGTCCAAATGTCGAACATTTATTCATTCTTTTGAAGAGCTCAAGTGCAAATGTGATTTTTGGAGCTACCTACATACCACCAGGTTCAAATTTTGATATTTATATAGATCATTGTACTTCTGTCGAACATATATCTGAAAAATTCAGGGCATCTCAATGTTATCTGTTTGGTGATTATAACTTACCATTGGCTACGTGGGAATCTTCGGAAGAGCATGGACTTAGCGTTCGTTGCCCTCAAGGATATCCAGCCCATGATATGTGTGATCATTTTTCTTTTCTCAATTTTAAACAACTCAATGTCATTCCTAATAATCATAATGTATATTTAGATCTAATTTTTTCACAAAATGCTCTTGTTCAGATTCAAGAAGCCATTGATCTACTGTTACCTAATAATTTCCATCATAAGGCCATTATTGCCGAATTGGAAATATCAGTTGAATTTAAACCACTTCTGTTTGAAGAGTTTTACTATGACTTTAAGAATGCAGATTATGTAGGTTTAAATAATTATTTTGCAGCAATAAACTGGGAACTTTTATTCAATAACCTAGAGATTCATACTATGGTTGAGAAATTTTATCAAATTATTGGAAACTCTTTTGCAAACTTCGTTCCTAGGAAGAGAAGTAAACCAACAACTTATCCAAAATGGTATACCAGTGAGCTGAAAGTACTCATAACTGAAAAAAAGAAAGCTCACGCAAATTATAAATCATCTCGTTCGGATCAAGATTATCTAATATTTTCCAATCTGAGGTCTCAATGCAAAGATCTTATAAAATTTTGTCATGATACATATGTAGCAAATATTGATGACCAAATAATCAGTAATTCAAAATATTTTTGGAATTATATGAACTCGTTGAGAAAAAATTATGGATTTCCGAATAATATGCATCTTGATAATCAAATAGCCGACACAGGGAAAAATATTGTTGATCTTTTTGCCAAAAATTTTTCAAAGGTTTATGTTAGAGAAGGATTAAATTTAGATGTTATTGCAAACGCATCAGTAGCATCAGCAGTTGATATCCCATTTATAATATTCAGTATTGAGGAAGTATTCGAAGGGCTGAATTCATTAAAGGATAACTTGAGTTGTGGACCGGACGGGATCCCTGCCTATTTCCTTAAAAGGTGTGTTTATTCACTAACTATGCCATTGTGTACAATATTCAACTTATCATTGAAGCTTGGAATATTTCCCTGTCAATGGAAGAATAGTTATGTCACCCCCATTTTCAAAAGTGGAAAAAAGGATGATATAAAAAACTATCGGCCAATTAGTAAACTTTCAGCCATTCCAAAGCTTTTTGAATTTTTACTTGTGCACTACATTTCGTGGCATTGCAAGAATTTGCTAAATGATAATCAACATGGATTTGCCACAGGTAAATCAACAACATCAAATCTATTAGTATATCAACAGGATATTGTCAGGGCCCTTGAAAAAGGTCTTCAAATTGATACAATATATACTGATTTCAGTAAGGCCTTTGATAGGGTAAACCACAACTTGTTAATCAATAAATTACAAGAAACCGGTTTTCCAGCATGGTTAACAAGTTGGTTTAATAGTTATTTATCTGATAGAAAACAGTTGGTAAAAATTCAAAACCACATTTCCAGTGATATTCATGTTACATCTGGTGTTCCGCAGGGGTCACACTTGGGCCCACTTCTCTTCAATATATTCATTGATGACATAGCTCTTAACTTTCGTTTCTGTAAGTACCTTCTCTTTGCTGATGACCTTAAAATCTATTTGCCAATAAACTCCGACAAAGACTGTGAAAACCTTCAATCTGATTTGAACATATTGATCAATTGGTCTCAAAATAATGGAATGTCATTAAATGTTGACAAGTGCTATTGTATTTCTTTTTCTAGGTCCAATAATCCTATCCAATTCGATTATCAAATTGAGAACAACCTTAAACGGGTTTGTGAAATTCGTGATTTAGGAGTCATATTTGATCATCAATTAAATTTTACAAATCATATTAACTCCGTAGTCAGTAAGTCTTTTCAATTATTAGGTTTCATTTCTAGAAATACTAAAAAATTATCTGTTATGGCTTTTAGAACGTTATATCTATCATTAGTATATTCAGTTATTCAATACGCCTCACCAGTATGGTCACCATACTATCAAACTCACATCGATCAACTAGAAAAAGTGCATAGAAAATTTTTGAGGTGTATAGCATTTAAAATGAATCTGCAACATGGTGATTACGATTATAGGCAAGTTATGCAAAATTTGAATATTACCAGCTTGGAAGGTAGTAGAACAAGATCTGACTTGATTACTCTCTATAAAATAATATCAGGGAAGATAGATTGTCCTCCATTGCTCCATTCGATTAACTTTAAAGTTCCAAACAGACCTACTCGTAACTCCGATTTATTCCAAGTTCCCTTCCATCGCACAAACTATGGTTATCATAGTACCCTGTCACGTTTTGTCAGATTAGGTAACGAAAATTGCAATAGAGGATTAGAATTTACTGGAGTAACATCAACTGCATTCAAAACCAGTGTAAGAAGATTAGTGGAATAAGTTTCCTTTTATCACTGTAGTACTACTAAAATTGTTCATTGTTCATTTTTGTGTATATTTAATATAAGTATGTATTGTATTATATTTCATATCTAAAAAGGGGATAACCCGTGTATAAATAAATAAAATAAAAAAAAAAAAAAAAAAATAAAAAACACGGGCTGAAGCAATGGATTTTCCTGAAAAACAAATCTCAGACCTAATTGGTTTTCGCCAAAGTGTAGGGGAAAGGCTTATTACGAACAAAGCTGTAGCACGACTTGATCGACCCAGTCAAGATGCATAGAAACCCTGGTGCGATCTCAGATTCGATTTTGTTTCTACCAAAGTTGTTGATACTGTAATTGCATTGATAGCGTTGGCTTCATTCGTCGATGGATAGCGCAGAAGTCGAAAATAGCCGAGTTTCCAACATTCCACAGTGCTTTGATTTGTCATTTGATTGTTTTTGAATGTTGACATGACACTTGTCGCTTGTTCAACCGTCAATCGTCAATGACAACATTAATCTGTAATTTTGCCGCCATCTGTGCTAAAGAAGTGAAACGGTACCAATGCAATAAAAATAACATGAATCAAGTAGGCCGTACATCAACGCTTTTGTATGTCGGTATCACAGGTATAAGGGATCACACCAGGGTTTCTATGCATCTTGGACCCAGTGCAGGTGCAGAAGATATTGGCTCAAAGAAAAACAATATTGGCTCAAAGAAAAACAATTCAATGTAATATGAAGAATTGCCACCTCGAAACGCATATTTTTTGTACTAAATGTAATGAGCATTTGAGCATCATGAAAAATGAATACTGCTTTTCCGAATAATCATAATTAATAATAAATCAATTTTACAAATTTCTCATTTTTCAATATTCACTTGATATAAGGAGTCATTTTGTCTCTCCTACAGAACATTTTCAAATTCACGAGACAAAAACATTTGAGTAATTTTTGTTTTACTCAACAACGGAAAAAAATCAAATAATAAAATTGCCAAATTTCGATTTTTTGCAAGAAGAATTTGAGTTTGGTACTGAAAGGGTTAAGACAGCAGGTAGAAAGGGGTCAACGGATGTTATTGAAAATGTACCTAATCCAGATACGGTAATTAGCGCACAGAAGTACCCGAGTCAAAATGTTTTTTGTTATGATATTAACAGTATAGTTAGTGATTTATACTGGACGATAATACATAAAAATAATCGAAAACAATTTGGAATATTTTAAAGAGTATCAATAACTGAAGGAGAAGCAGGAGCACACTGAAAAAAATATACAATATACAAAAAAAATGTCCAATCACTTGCAATTGGATATCTATATTGAAATTTAGAAATGCGCTCAATGTGGTTTTACCCATATTTTATTGTTAGATTCGTATATTTTACTCATTGAATGTGTGAGTCATTAAGTATTTTTTTCATTTCAATCACTCATCTAAGTATCCTTCTGCACTCATTCTGTTTTTTATTCTATATTTTTCATCTAAGTAATTAATAATTCACTACACCATGTCCATGAGATTTTATATCTTCGACAGAGAAGCATTTTTTGACTTTGACTATAACTATACCGGGTGACCACGAGGTGAGGTACGCCCCCCAATTTTTCTATAGTTTTGAAGATACAGGTTTCAAATTTGGCACGTCGATATATTACTCAAATACGCATATTTTGACTCCATAACCGAAAATGCACCACTTCCGGTTTAACCGGAAGTGACCCCAAACTTTTTTTTTCAAATGACACCCTGTACAATTTTTTTCATTATCAGGAAGAACACGCAATTTGTGATAACACTGTTCTCCAAAATTGAAAATCGGTTGAAAAATGGCGGAGATACAGTTGATTGTTCAATCGAACAAAGTTGGCCGTGAACATCAAACTCAAATCATCACAACTGACGAACGGCGTCAGCATTTACGAGAGGAAGGTTCGAGGTAAGATACAGCTGAAAATTGAGCTTCCCATGTAAATGCAGCAACCATATTTCCCATCAATTATCAAACATTTCCTCAAAACGGATTAGTACCCATAAAGAAAGGCTCACAACTGCCATTTCTCAAATAGCAACATACTCTTTTCACATTGTTATGTTGAAAGATGATGAATTATCAGATTACTCGAATGAAAAGATTTGAAGAATTCCGAAAGGAATCGAAGATACGGGATGTTTCATTATGAGTGTTCTCAAAATTGACTATTCTTAAACATAGGCGGCTTGAACCTACGAAAGCTAAACAAAAATTCATATTTAAAAAAAATAGTGAAAATTTGCGGTACATTCTGAATAATGGAACATTGTGAGTTGTCGAAAAACATTCTACGGCGATGGAGCGAACTTTTTTCTCATTACTCGTATGCTAATCGTAATTGATGGTGGATTCATACAGCAGTTTTAAGATCGTTGTTGGAATAAATATTCCATTAACGAACATTCTTATGACTTCTTACTAGTGACTAAAAACTCATGAATTGGAACTGCTGTATAAATCCACCATAAGAATATACCTGCAGAGTAAAAAAAATGTAGTATATATTTATTCCAATTTCTAACATTTGATACAACTAATTTCTGAACGAAAAAAAAGGTATGAAGTAAATTGTTTATTGGTTCTGGTCACTTACTACACTAACAGAAATCAAAGTAATGAAAAAATGATTTACAAGTACTGTTCAAAATGTTCTCCATTATGTTCTCTGCACAAAATTGCACGTCTCACTATTGCTTCCATAACTCCATTTAACTGAGCTTGAGTAATACTTGCAATTGCTTCTCTAAGGCGATGTTCCAAATCCTCCCTTGATGTAGGACTAGAAGAGTAAACCTTGTTCTTCAGGTAACCCCATATGAAAAAATCCAGTGGCGTGAGGTCCGGTGACCTCGGAGGCCATCTTGTAGGACCATTCTATTCGGGAATTATGGGGAGGTGCACCATCCTGCTGGAAATACATATTTTGGTAGACGTCGAGAGGTAAATTCTCCATGAATCCTTCTATTTCGTTTCGTAGAAATCCCAAATAGCGTTGCCCATTCAACATACCATCAAATATTATGGGCCCAATGATTCGAGTTCCTATCAGACCTATCCACACGTTGAATCCAAAGCGTTCCTGAAAATTCCCTTGTCTTATGAGCCTGGGGTTTTCAGTTGCCCAGTATCTGGTGTTGTTTCTATTGAACATACCAAGATTCGTAAATCTTGATTCGTCGGAAAATATAATGTTTCTCGTCATATTCGGGTTCCTTATGTGGTTCTCAAGTAGCCAATTGCAATATTGGACCCTTCTTTGATGATCATTTTCGTAAAGGCGCTGATGTATCTGATATTTATACGGCTTAAACCCATGTTTTTTTAGAATTTTTCGAGCTGATTCTCGTCCAACTGGTAATTCATGTTCGATTTGTCGAAGTGATATGGTGGGATCTACATAAACAACAGCCAAAACATTAGTTTCCGTCTCTGCATCAATAATAAAACTATCCTGATCATGTACATTGTCATCTGGTTCTATCCTGAATTGCCTTTCCAAACGTGCGAAATAGTTTCTACTTGGTTGGCGTTGTCTGAGAGGGAATCGTTCACTGTAAAGAATGCAAGCCGCAGTTGCATTTTTTCTACACTCGCCATAAATTAGCAGTAAATCTACTTTTTCATTTCTAGTAAATTTTCGCTCCATCGGAATGTTTTTCAACAAGTTACAATTCTCTTGTATTGCATGAGTAGAACAAATTGTCACTTTGTTGACAAAATATGCTTTTTTGTTTAGCTTTCTTATGTTCAAAGCCGCCTTCGTTGAAGAACATTCAATTTTGGGAACACTTATATTGTATTTCTGGTTCCTTTCGGAATTCTTCAAATCTTTTCATTCGAGTAATCTGATAATTCATCATCTTTCAACATAACAATGTGAAAAGAGTATGTTGCTATTTGAGAAATGGCAGTTGTGAGCCTTTCTTTATGGGTACTAATCCGTTTTGAGGAAATGTTTGATAATTGATGGGAAATATGGTTGCTGCATTTACATGGGAAGCTCAATTTTCAGCTGTATCTTACCTCGAACCTTCCTCTCGTAAATGCTGACGCCGTTCGTCAGTTGTGATGATTTGAGTTTGATGTTCACGGCCAACTTTGTTCAATTGAACAATCAACTGTATCTCCGCCATTTTTCAACCGATTTTCAATTTCAAAAATTGTACAGGGTGTCATTTGAAAAAAAAAGTTTGGGGTCACTTCCGGTTAAACCGGAAGTGGTGAATTTTCGGTTATGGAGTCAAAATATGCGTATTTGAGTAATATATCGACGTGCCAAATTTGAAACCTGTATCTTCAAAACTATAGAAAAATTGGGGGGCGTACCTCACCTCGTGGTCACCCGGTATATATCATACCTACGAACTGCAGTCCATTTCCTTCTATTTGCTCTATATATTTCGGGTTAACTTCATATCTATGTCGATGCCTTTCATCAATTTTATCTTTGTTTCCATACAGACGCCCTAAAAACATATATCAACATAATTTTAACCCAACTAATTTTCTGTGACACGACTCACTTAATTTACTATCTGTTAAAGATGCCGTGAACACTGTAGATTGCTTTCCTAATCTCATAGTACCGCCTTTAGCTCCTGAATTATGTTCTGCCATGTCTATGATGACTGGATGTGGAGTGTCCTCGCACACTTCTGTCGAATTAGCTCCTTCTAAATGAAGAACATTCCTACTAAATTCGATGACGGCTGCCTGGAAGCCCAAACATATTCCTAAAAATGGCTTATCATTCATTCGACACCATTTACAAGTCTCAATTTTGCCCTCTACTCCTCGTTTGCCGAATCCGCCAGGTACCACAACACAACTATAATAAAAAATTATTCGAAATTGCAATGAAATATTTTGCAATCAACCCTCTCATTATTTTTACTGAAGCCTGACAAAAATTACACAACAATAAGAGATAATGACCTGCAATAATATCATAGACAAAATAATATTACTCCCTCACATGAGTGGGCCCAGAGGCCATAGTCTGTGTGAGTAGAGTCCATTTGCGTACTCCATCTTTTTGTTCATTTCTTTTTTTTTTATTATTTCGTTTATTTAAATCAATTCCTGGTCCAAGTCTCTCACAACCTGGGTAAATTACTCACTAATTTTTCCACATTTGACAAGCAATACTTGCCCCTGGACTCCGATGATTAGAAATGTTTTATAGAATCGAAATGTGACGTCATATTCGAAATATCGTTACTATGCTTCCCATTTCTAACGTTCAAATATGACGTCACATTCTCGACACATTTCGATGCTATGAAACATTTCTAATCATCGGAGTCCCAGCACAGATATTTCCGATTAGATTTAGAATATTTACAGAAAAAATGAATTTAAAAAATTAAAAAATTCTCATCAGTTTTTGAACTTTCTGAAGAACAAAACCATATAAAAAATACTTACTCTGAAAGACATAAACTATGCCAGGAACTATGATACGAAGCTGGGTCATCAGAAAGCATAGTTGTCTCCAGATTCGAAGCCTCGATGAATTTTATGTTCACCTTATATCCTATTTTATTTCCGGCATGATTCAAAGCTTTCGTTATAGACGTATATGAATCTTCTAGCCTAGTGTACTTTCCAACAATTCCCACTGTAACCTCATATTTCAGATGAGCCATCCGTTCTCCTAGGTCTATCCATTGGGTCATATATTTCCTCATAGGGGGCAGAGGTGTGATACCCAGATGCAATCTTTCACTTAGGTACTCTGCCATTCTATGATTTTCCATGAAAACAGGAACCTCGTATACAGATTTCAAGTCGGGAACACTGATGATCTGAATGATACCAAAGAATATCCGTGAAAAAATATGAATGATATGAAGAACTATTGTCAAGTATTATATACATTTCTAATGGTAGGTAGATCAATTGAAGCCAAATACAAGAATATCACTGACTCCTCCAAAATGTTATCATACGGTATCTTATCAGAAAAACTGCAAAGTGTTTCAATTCCTTATAAATAGCTTAGAAAATCCAGCAGTATAACAACCAGTCACCATCTTCAGGTAACTTCATCAATCTTACATAATAGTTGTCTCAGTAAGTTCCAATTATGATCACTCAGAGAAATACTTCTTTTTTAGAACAAGATGAACAAAATGAAATTTCTCTGAATTGTCATAAACCAATTTCTTTACAAATAAATTTATATTCTTGTCCCTAAAATGGGCGGTATATATTTTGTAACTAGGTAGTTACTTAGAAATAAATGTAAGATTAGAGTTTATAACTATAACTGAAAATCAGATGGCCATCTTACCTGTTCTGGAGCGACATGGCAGAAATTGGAAATTTTCTCCTTAACAGTTGCACCTATGGGCCTTTCTGACCGACATACAATAATATCAGGTGAAAGACCCAGTCCTCGTAACTCTCTTACTGAAGATTGGGTAGGTTTAGTTTTATGTTCACCAGTGGTTTTTGGTTGTGGAACCAGGGATACATGGGCTACACAAAAGTTCTCCCTCTTAACACGAAACTGGAATTGTCTGAATGCCTCAACAAAGGCCATACTCTCGATATCTCCCACAATACCTCCCAGTTCAATGATGCACACTTCAGGAGTTTTGCCAGTATCTGATACTGGCTTCTGGGCTACTTTTTCAACCCATTCTTGGATCGCATCGGTAATGTGAGGTACAACTGAAAAAAATTAATATCTGATGCAAAAAATATAGTAAAACAAATAAATACTAAATGCAAAAAATAATTGTAGAAAAAATAAATATCAACTGGAAAAAATATAATAATTAACATAATGATGTGTTTCTATTTTGAACATATTTATTCAATTTTTTTTCAATTATTTAACCAAAAATTCCAAAACTAAGTCAATTTTCCTCAACACGCGTTTCACCAACAAAGTTGGCATTTCAAGGAGCTCAAAGATAACTAACTGTAAAAGGATTATGAAAGAACTTCTACTGGTTTTTTTTTAACAACTGATATATTTATACATGATAATTTTATGCTTTTACTCAAATTTATACACATGTATTAACATAATTTTTGTATTGTTCCTTAGTTGTTTTTAATCTCAAGATAATATTTTCTACCATAGACATATACCTCGGCATTACCAATAAAACTGTTTTGAGTAGTCATAAATGTTCTTGAAACATAATATGACCAAAAAACTAGCTATCTATACTTAAAAATTGATGAAAATCAATGAGCAACTAATTTTAATATAAAACTGAAAAATAGTGTATGGTTAACAATGAATAATGTACATGTGTGTGATGAACAAGTAATTTATTATTCGTTCTGAATCCAGGAACCTTATAGGTAAAGTTCCAAGGAACAATATGAAGTGAGTCATGGTACATTGTGTTCTCATACCATCAGTAAAGATAAGTTTAGTGATATATATCTTAAAATGGCTCATCAGAAACATTATAAATGTAAATTATGAAAAATATTATACTAACCTTGAACTGTCTTGCCAAGGTAATCACCCTCCCTTTCCCTATCAATAACTTGTTTATAAATTTTTCCTGTTGTAATGTTGTTGTCTCGATGCAATGTAATATTTAGAAACCTTTCATAGTTGCCTAAATCCAAATCAACTTCTCCACCATCCTCCAGGACATACACCTCTCCTAAAATTAATCAATATAAGTGACTATCATCAAAAAGATACTGATGACAACATTGATCTTTGTTGTTCCTACCATGTTCATATGGAGAAAATGTTCCAGCATCGAGGTTAATATAGGGATCAATTTTTATGGAGGTAACTTCTATTCCACAGCATTTCAAAATTGCTCCAAATGAACTTGAAATTACCCCTTTGCCAACACCACTTATTACACCACCAGTCACAAGAATATATTTCATTTTTAATTGATTATTTGTTTGTAAATTATAATGTATACCGCCAAAATCTCTACACGAGGCTCTTTAATCTTAAAAATAGATGATGGGAATCAGTGTTGCCAAGATCTTGAAAATATAATGACCAGATCTGAATTTCAAAAATAACCACAAAAACCAAAAATCACCAGCATTTGACGCACATTGTGTTAACACTGTTAAGGCACTCGCGCATTAGCAGGTGTGGAATCAAGAACACTTGACCCGTACTTTGATATTTAATGGATTTAATCATGATTTAATATTATTCCAAACAAAATGAGATTTGAATCTATATCAGTGGGGCTGTAGGATAGAACGGTATTGTATCTACCCCATATACCACTGATATCGACTCCAGTTGGATTTAATTATTAGTATTGATAATTTCTCAAATCCGATGAATAGTCAAATGCCAGCTATGGTCAGTGGTCTACTGTGGAGACAGGACAGGACTTTTTAAATGAGGCTGAAGAATGACTAGGGATTTGTGAAGATCTCAGGTAAAATAGTGGAGTTTTCTTATCTTTTTGTCAATTTATTGAATATGGTGGAGGTAATTCTGAGTTCAATATTGTATAAATAATATTACAAAACGTATAAATTCTTCGTAAATACATAGGTACTCAATGAAGGTCCAGTCAATCATTGTGTGACATGAAGGGTTATGTGATGTCGTAACAATAATGTTGCACCAACTTTTACCTGTATTCGGCGGATATTTGATATTACAGTCAGAAAATAACACATCACAAACAGGAAAAAGTGTGATAAGGCAGCAAAACATTCAACAGACCACACCTATTTCGACGTCAACAAAGCTACCAAGTCATGTTATCACATTGAGACATCTATAAAATGAATATTATAGGTTACATTTTCATATCATATACAAGTATATGTAGTGTAGATTTTATTAAAAATCTATTATAACCCTTTGACTTGTAGGAAAATTGTCAAGTACTGCTTTGCGCATTGGCCTGAGTCTACTCCACTTTCATCTATATACTATTTTCTGGTCTGCTGCGGCATGGTACAAGCAGTAATACTGAAAGATACGATCATGTCACGACATATTTTTGAACTATTTTCCATTCTAAATTTAATGATGTTTCATAAATGGCAGTTTGATTATGTATCAGATTATCTCAATTTTTTAAATAAATCAATAAATTCAGATTTTCCAAAAATTATTTTATAATTCCATACTTCTATATCTGCGTATAGTGGGAATAAGCACATAAGTCAAATTATCGCATTTTTGTTATTAAAGTCGTATTCGTCGAAAACAACTGCAATGGATAACTGTGTAAAATCACATAAGTCAATAACGAAACGTAAGTAGGTTAAAATGATTGTGCATATACACATTAGTCGAAATGCTACGATATACAGTGGGTATAATAATATAAGTCAGACTTATGTTAAAGTGGCTCATTTTGACTTATGTGCTTTTTCCCCCTATACGCAGATATAGACTGCATTTTTGTAATGCAACATAATTTTCAGGTAATCATATAATTTTTTTAAGGGTGACGATTAATGTGGAAATTAAATTTAAGATCTTCATCCATCAAAATAAATAAAGAAATAAGGTTTTTTTTACAAAGTAATCTTTAAAATTCTACATCAGGACATATTCATAACTCCCGCACACTGCATACCACTCTTTGCCCGGAGGGCTCAGGAGAGGAGAGGTTCGGGAGGACGCACGGAGAGCCGCCTCCCTCTCCCTCTTGACATTGCTGGCCAGAGAGAGGGGGAGCGCTTGTGCCAAGGGGTACACAGGGTTCCGACAAGGGGCGCTGGTATCCACCCCCGCTGGTGTTTGCGGTGGGTCGAACATTCCAATCCATGTTTTAGCGATAACATTCGATGTAAGTAATTCGTCTAGTATAGTTTGTCGGAGGTGGTTGTTACCGTGCTGTCCCGGAAAAGGCTAATGCAAAAAACCGGGTTTCATCCATCAAAATGTAAAACATAACATTTCACAGTAGCCAACCATATGTAATACAGAAATACCTATATATAACGGTGACATCAAATTGAGACGTGCCACATCACATTTGAAGTCATAAACATGTATCCAAATATATTGAGGCAATGTGAGAAAATATCCTTTTCAAGGAAAATCAATGCCACGTCATATAGAAAGTCACACTAACACGAGTCCACATTCCATATCACAAGGGGCTCACACTGTGATATCAAGTAAAGGCTACAAAAGTGAACAGCATATTTAGGACTATTATGACATACCTATTATTTATATTATGGAGTGACCCATATAAAAGCGGGACATCACTGTAACTTTTTAAGTTGCTGACACATCAAATTTTGTCCTGTTTGTTATGTGTTATTATACCTAAGTGCGTAATATCAAATATACGTCGAATATAGAGATTAACATTGAATTTAGCATTAATGCAATATTGTTACATTACATCATTTTTTATGTCACACGATCATTAGCTGGGAAACGCCGAGCGATAAAACGAGAAGCGATTAGGTCCGGCTCTTGAATCGTTACATATACATTCTAAATGAAAATGAATGCGTTGATGAGTACACACCATGCAGGTGCGTTACTGGCGCGCGAAGTTAAATTTACATCAGGCGCTATAGATGTACATTGCCGGAGGCGATGGGTTAATAAAATTCTTTGAGCTTCCATAATTTTTCAATGTGAAATAATAATAATAATAATAATAATAATTAAGGCTTTCATTGATAAGACATTTTCCATAATTTTAACATTTTTTTGTTCTCAATACATTTGTCATGTCTTATCAAATGGCAGAGTTCACCCACTTGTTGACACAAGTGTTTGCTCTTCCACTCAACCATGAATCAGTTTATGACTGAAACACGCCGGATTTTATATATCGGGGGTACTATAATAATTTCTTCAATTTCAACGAAAACGATTTTGTTTGAAAATTTATTGAGTTGAATTCGAAGATTTATGTTCTGAATAAAACTCGAGAGTTTTCAAGCTCGATGGTTTTATTCCGGTTAACGGAATGTAAATAATAGCCTAGTAATAATGACTTTGACAAGTAATACCTTATTCAGCTTCATTTTATATCAATTTTTAGGTTATGAGACTTTTTGAATGTTATTGTTGTCTGTTTATTCGGCAACAGTTACGCGCACAACAACTTAGATATAGCGGAACGAATAATGACGAAGGAAGGGTAAGAAAAACTTCAATCCAGGCAAATTTTGAAAAATGTAAAAAGCAGCGAGAAAAACGTAATAAGTAACACGGAATGTATCGACTGTTATCATCCTCGGCAAACGACAAGCCTCGGCTCGTACTCCGCTCACCTCGAATGTTAACACGTCTCTACATTCCTTGTTAATAAATATTATTAAATTAATGAACATAATATGTCACACGACTTGTGAAATATGTTGCGAATAAATTTTGACATATAAGGGAAATAATCAAGGGTAATACAACAAGACCTTGATACATAGTCGACTATTTTTATTGCATCTAAATTTCGACTGTATTTTATAATAATTTAACGAGACATTATTTTGGCATTAATAATCTGATGAGAGCCCGAGAGCGAAGCTCGAGGGCTTTCATCTCTGATTATTAATGCCAAAATAATGTCGAGTAAAATTAATAAATACAAGAGAAATTTAGCAGCTTAAATAATCGACAATCAATCAAGGTCGTGTTATATTTATGAAGATTATTTCTTGAATCCATTTCTTCATATCTGTCATATGAATGACACTGTATTGTCAGGGATTGTAGTCTCGATATCTCATCGTTTTTGATTTTTCCAAACCGATTCATTTTCAAATAATTATTCAGCTTTAACACGATTGATTCTATTTGACGTTTAATATGTATTTATTTAGAGTACTGTCAGATGCTCAGGCTCCTTGATATGAGTATCATGCTGAATAGTCGGTGACTATTGTGCATCATGTAAATAGTCGCTAATAGAGCGTGTTGATTGGTCCTGTCAAACAGGAAACAAACGTATGATTGGTTGATGACTGATATTTAATAGACGAAAGAAATAATCAGTATTTATGCATATTTCATAACTTCTACCATCTCAATAAAATAATTAACAATCAATTGATAAATACAAAGAAACTTGCAACTGTAAACTAGGGAAAAGTACACAGATAACGATACTCCGTAAATCAACGATTGCCGTACAATATCTACTGACGAAAGTGATGAAGTAAATATTTTGGGAAAAACAGTATATACCTACAACCCATACTTGGTATGGTGAAAATATACTTATCACTTCCACAAATTTCAAAACTTTCCACCCTGAATATGTATCTGCTAATCAAAAAGGAAAAATCCCCATGACCTGTTGATTCTTGTTTCTGTGTTAGATTAAAGGATGAAGATAAAAGTTTTGTCTAATCTCTACTAAAACACGTTATTTGATACGACCGCTGTTTCGGCTCTTACACCATTTTCAAGTATTACTGACTTTGCTGACTACATAAATTCCCTAATATACCAAAGTAAATGTACCTACCTAGTATTTCAAAATAATTTCGCAATACCCGTGAATGTACCTACCTTCGATACACCCTATTAATCAAAATTCTAAAATTTAAAAGTGCAGAGGTGCATATTTTTAATTGGTTATTAGGTTTTTCAAAATTTGGATTTCAATTCATTCATTGCCGATTCCAACAGGTTCGCAATTTTTCTTCCTATAGTGCAAGTATGAAGGATTCTCATGTTGTCTTTATTTATTGTGTGGTTTGTCTCTTGAAGCTGCCGATTTTTTATCTAATAAAACATATTTAGCTGTTGAACAATCACCACATCCCAATCTATGTACTCCTGATCTTTTCCACTTATCCTTTTTGGATTTTGCGTTGATTAGCATGTTTCCTAGAGTAACCTTAATGGTAAATGACGTTAATATGTTAAATTTTGAAAAGTAGTTCTTAATAGATAGTTTTCCTAAGTACCTTATACTAGCATATTTCTTATCTCCTTTGGGTTCTAGGTTCTACTTGATTAAGTATAGTTCACTCATGATAATTTTTCGGTTTTTATTGGAGATGAGTTTGTCAACTAAATGGATTATTGGAATGTGGATATTTTTTGCGACTTACTTTAAGATTTAAATTTCTTCCTGAAAAGCCTCCTCCGATGATAAAATCATCATTGACGAGTTCAAATCCTCCTGCAATGAAATGAGGTCAGTTTCATCATTTATTTCTCCAAATACTTTCATATCATCAGCGAATAGGAGTTTCAGATACGCAATATTTTCAAAGATGTCGTAAATAAAGATTAAAAATAGTAATAGGTCAAAATTGGATCCCTGTGGAACTCAACATATTACTTTAAAACACTAGGATTTAGTTCCAACGCAATCAACATAGAGTTTACGGTCAACCAAGAAAGATTTGAGTAGCAAATGCATATTTTTAGATATGCCAAAGCTCGATAACTTCCGTCAGTAGCTGATGTGATACACGATCAAATGCTTTACTGAAATCTTTATAGATATCATCCACACGACGCATCCACTAGACATCTTTTCAGTCAAGATAATCTAGAGATTTGATCCGGTGTTTCTAGACTTCACGAATCCATGTTGAAAAAAATCTTAAACCTAAATCATAGGGCGATCCAGACGGGGAAAAATTTGAGATCTCAACACAGTCACTATATAGAAGCATAAACAGAGATTCATCAAAACTCTCTATTCGATTTGATTAGAATAGGTCACTGAGTGAATAATAGTTGTGAAAGAAAAAGTGAAATAAACAATGTATATTTGTGAGCAAAAGGGTAAACAATAAAACGAATACTCTGCTAATTACACCATCGGAGAGATATAAGTAAATGATGCAAGATCATCGGACGCAAACATATTTTTTATAGTTCAAGCATCATAAATATACCTCTTCTGTTACTATGGCGTGATTGTACGTTATCGCACTAAGGTCAAGTCCTTTCTTATTGAGAAATTTTTCCCACGTCTTATTATATTTATTTCGTATTCGTGAGTAAATACAGGGAAATTCAACAAATCGAGATATTGATTCTGAAAAAATATACAGACGCGGGAGGAACTGCATGGAGATGAAAGATATAAGAAAATGTTGAAAACATTATAATAAACAATTTTCGAGCGTGTTTTGAAAACAGTAGCAAGGAAAATAAACTTTCTCAACTTAATAAATAATACGAATTTATTATAATCAGTTCCAGCTAAATCACCTTATTTAATATTCAGGGAATATTATGAAAACCAACAATTTTATAAAAAAAAAAATCAGTACAAAGTATAAACGGTTTCACCATCTTCCACCTAACTTCAGTACCATGCACGAAAATTTGAATTTTTTTTTAAAGAATCAATCTCTCCACTTACTGGTGGATGAAGGTTAAGGGGACCTTATAACAAAAATAATTTGTTCTTCAAGAGCGCCAATGCGAATAATACTAATAATAATAGCCGTCCTCTACCTGTACAGACTAGGGCTTTGGATACACTCTAAGAGGGAGTATTATTATTGAGTATGAAATTAAAATTTCCCAGTCAGGCCCTTTCTCCGAAGCTTCGACATATTTGAATGCACGCTGGACTCATCCAACAATGGGGTGAGCAGCTATTGGTTCCGGGAATCGTGTGCCCTGAGCAGACGCAATGAACCGAGGATGACAGCCTTCTGCATTCGTTAGGCTATGATTTCTGCTGTCTTGCGGCATGCCGGTTTGATGTTTAGGTTCGAAACTAGTAACCCTATCACCAGAACAACCTTTGTTGGTCGAGTAGGACTGGATCAGGCTTATTGGCTTGTATTTTCTTGAAGGTAGGATAGGAGTAGTTTCAATAAATTCCGCACTTCTCATTCTCCACAACAGACCTGATATCCCCTGGAGCCTAAGACAACACCGGTGTCTCGTCTTTACCGTGAGAGTATCGTAAATGGTACGTAACGTGCTTTGGATGTGCCTGCCGGCGGACATTACTATCACGGTTTCGACTATTGAATCTTGGTTCCTTAACATTGGATACCAATCAAAGCCTAATTGATCCTCGGGTGACAGTTATTTCAAAGTGATATACTTCACTCTCCCAATATAGAGCACGGGGGAGGCCCAGGGCAGCTAAATATGGGGTATTCCAGGGGTCCGTTGTTATGATATGACTCGGATATTCCGATAAACTGAAGGCTTTAATTGCAGCTATTGAGTTGTCAGAATTACGGCTGCTTTAAAGCTTCACAAAATAGGAAGTGAATAGTTATTATCCTAACAAGTATGGAAAACGCGACTGCCGTTACCCGAACGATGCAAAGCGGAGTGTTAGGATCAAGATTTTTTCTATAAGCACATTAAAACATGTAGCTCTCTTGAACAAACTTTCGCATGCGTGGAAAATTCTTGTCGTACTAGTGCGGGAAAACACACATACATCAGTACATAGAAGTAATTTTTTGTACGAATTAAACATAATTTTTTTTTTCAACCATGCACACAGTCTTTCAAAAAACTAACGAGAACTCAAAATAGGTATATCTACCAACCTATGCCAGATCAGATTAAGTAAATATATTTATATTGATTTATACCAATCAAATTACGTATTTGAACTTTAATTTTTCTTTTTTATTCTACATATTTTGTTTGCAGAACAATTATTTAATGTTATTTGAACAATAATTGGGACCATATTTTATTTTCTGTACATAAATAAGTAGTACTACATTCTGTATCTAGTAGTAGAATAAACAAGTTCACCAACAGTTTATCCAAACGGAGTTCAGTTGCGAGTTGAGAAACTGGAAATTTGATTGGTTAATCCCTAGCAATTGAACTTAGTTAACTTCAACTGTTGGTGAACTTGTATTATACAATCTACTCTAAATCATTTTTTAAAATCCTGACTTGAAAACCGAGATAGAAAATGCAAACAAAATCGGTCTTATTTCGGTAACTCATCTACATGTTAGTAGTCACCCCTGACATTTTGATATGGCTAGCCCCGGTTAGTCAGCTTCACAGGCCTCAGGCAGCTAGCAGTCGTCGCGAAATGTACTCATGAAAAACTCAGAGGATCCCCTTTTTAACCTCCGCGAACATCCTTTGTTTGACAACCGAAAAGTTGTCCTGGAAAAGGAACGAACTATAGAGCTTCCTAATAGAAAACGAAGTGGAAAACCGTGGGGTAGTCCTAGTCATCGAGCCCGGACTTATCCAGGGACCGTATGTTTAAGTTCATGCGAAATCATTTTCATGCGTTTGAAGTGACATAGAGCGATACAAACACCGCGCATTGAACAGAGATATAACATTAATATCGCACGCATTAAAATTCAAACATACGGCTCTAACACCGAGGAGGTTCCGCTAGAAAAAGCACTATCCCGGTAAGCAGAAGTAGTTGACGACTGTAACCCTGCGGAAGCCCTGTAACAAATTTGTCCATGAACAACCCTCGTTTGACAACCGAAAAGTTGTCCTGGAAGTGGAACGAGTTAACGAGCTCACTAATAGAAAACGGAGTCGACAACCGAGAAGTAGTCCTAGTCTTTTATACTTTTCCAGCTCGCCTGGAGACACGTAAGCAATTACTATATAAAAAACACTGTCTCGATACGAGCAAATACGCAGAAAACATTGACGAGTACAAACTACGATCGACAACCTAAAAGTTGTCCTGGAAGTAGAACGAGGTACGGATCTTGCAAATGGAAATCGGAATCGACAGCCAAAAAGTCCTAGCCATCGATACAGGTCTTTTTCAGCTCTTAATTATTTGTGACACGGAGTTGCTTCCTTCGGGCAATGTGAGTAAGGTACGAGGAGGGCGTCTACCACTTTTATTACTATGACCTGTCTCTGTTCGACAACCAAGAAGTTATCCTGGAAGTCAAACAGGATAAACAAAACAACACTGGTTCTAGCCGTCGAGACAGATCCACGGAAGGTTGGTAGAAGCAAACCCCGTCTAGAAAAAACACAGTTGACTTCATCACCCTCTTTCAAAATATTCCAAGTTGATACCCCTGAAATACCTGTGCTGAAAGGTAAAATTAATTTTTTGGCTACTCTTTGTTATAATGACGGATTTGGTCTTTGCAGATTAACGGTTCCTTGCTTCCAATGGATGCTGGAAATTGGCTCCCTCAACTTGATAACTGGACCGCACTTCTTCGACGGGTAATGAAAACTGAATACCCGACGAGTAAAGTCAAACTTTCGACGGATCAATGGAAAACTGAATTTTTCACCACATAAATGAAGACTGACCTTGTGAAATGGGGAAGCTTGTATTTAAGGCCACCAGTGTCCTTCGTAGCACAGCGTAGCAAAATGAATGAAAAATAGCAAAAAGTCTGTCCTGAAACATTTCAAAAATACATTCCTCAAGAACAGGAACTCGAAAATTATGCGAAAGTAAATATTTTCCAATAAGTAGTTCTGCATTGGCCACAAAAACGATAAGTTGTGGTAAAGCAAGGCAGGATATTTACTATCCCAGGAAGGAATTAATATTTCATTTTAGTTACGAGGTTTCTTCAGAGCTATGTTCACCCTTAGTGTAAAGGGTACCCGATTTGTAACTGCTACAGTCGTCCACTCTGAATATCTGATGTTTCGAAGAGGTCGAATGAAGCATATTCGTAACAGCATTAGCTATGACATACCAACATGCTGGGAGGTTGCAGTTACGTAACCACTCCGACAGGTGCAAAAACGCTTCGTTACAGGTAATAAAACACTCGTTATGACTGATGTGGATATAGACTGAGACCGCATATGCCGGACATGCTTGCGGCAAATGCATTTTATCAGACACCTCACGACATGCTCTGCATCTACTTAGTATCAGGGACCTTCTATACCCATTGCGCGGCTACGGTAGACCAAGACAAATCAAGGCACCATCCCCTAGCTCGCACAAGTCTGACTTTTGAGGGTTGCACGTAGGGGTGCAACCGGTTGACGGATATAACAATTTTTTTTTAACAATTATTAATCCCTCGGTCTCCAACTTAAGCCCACTTGACCTGAGAAATAAGAAAGACACATTTGAAGATAAGCCAAGGTTTTCAATATTCTTGAAGAAGACCCCATGCACTAAATGGCTTATCCTTGTATAGCTGCAATACCTCAATCTCCGTAGCTTCGATATGAGCCTTTTGCTAAATAGATTCTAATTCAGTGACAGAGTTTCGGTCACCTCTTTGAGTGTCCAATACATAGAAATATATTTTATATACTTACTCTATATAATATATTGTTACGTATTGCTAAATAATAGGCCGAGTACACTACTAAACTGTTTATTTTCTAACTTCACTATAAACAAACATACAACACTTCACTGAGTAATAAAACACTTAGATCTATCTATACAACAATACAACTAACTAAATATTCCAAACACTTCTGCTTATTATCACTTTCTAATCTTCTTAAATAATTCTCTTCATAAAAACTTCCTTCCCAGTCAAACGTCTTCGTTTATATAGGTGCTCATCGAGTAGACTGGATTAAACGCGAAGATTCGAGAATACTCAAAACGGAGAACTTCTACACATTTCCAGGAATTGAGCGATGACGCGGCAGCTCCGTTATATAGTCTATTCATGCATTACAGAAAACGATCCATCCAAATAAACACTTCTTGGAACTAATTATGGATGAGGCGTCCGCGCAATGGACTCAGCGGCGCAGCTAGGGAGCTTTTATCAATCTCGTAACATTATCCCCCTCTCAATTTTGATCGTCCCGATCAAACAATGTGTCGTTGTCTCCATTATAACGTTTGAGTCTCTCTAGGTGAACGACCTTCATTTTCGCTCTCGGGCTGCGTTGAATTCTATAGACCACGTCGTTTATTCTTTTCACTATCGTATATGGTCCTTCCCAAGATGGTGTTAATTTAGGAGAAAATCCTTTCTTACGACGAGGATTGTACAGCCACACTCGATCTCCTTCTTTGAATCCACCAGTATTGGCCTTAAGATCGTATCGAGCCTTCATTCTGTCTCTAGTTATCTTCAATCTTTTTCTTGCAAATTCGTGGATCCCATTCAAGCTATCTCGCAGTTCGTCTGCATAATCCTGTACCTCTTTTTCTTCAGAACTTGGTGATCCGAACACCAAGCCACAGAGCAACCGAAGTTCTCTCCCGAAGATGGTGCTGGCTGGAGTGAGCTTTGTGGAATCGTGCACAGAGGCCCTGTAAGCCATCAAGAATAGTGGAAGATGTCGATCCCATGTCTTTTGGTGCTCCTCTACTACTTTGGAAAGATGTTCTTCCATAGTCCTGTTGAACCTTTCAACCATGCCATCAGATTGTGGGTGGAGGGCCGTTGTTCTGATCTTGCTAATTCCCATCAATTCACAAACTTCCTTGAATAAATTTGATTCAAAATTTCTTCCTTGATGTTATCCACCAGAGCTCTTGCAACTGTGGATGCTTCTTGATTAGGCAAGGCATAAGCTTCCACCCATTTGCTAAAGTAATCCATGGCAACGAGGATGTATTTGTTGCCATCATTCGTCATCGGAAACGGTCCTGCTACATCGATGGCGATTCGTTCGAAGGGAGCACCTACATTGTATTGTTTCATTTCTCCTCTCGATCCTGTCTTGGGACCTTTGCTTGCTTCACACTTCAGACATCTTCGGCACCATCTCTCTACATCTTCACGACATTGGACCCAGTAAAATCTCTGCCGTATTTTATCCATGGTCTTATTCACTCCAAAATGTCCACCTGATTTGCTGCCATGGATCTCCTCCAAGACATCACTTATCCTCGACCTAGGCACAACCAATTGAGAAATCACTTTTCTGCCGTCGGCCGATTCCCAAGCTCTCTTCAATAGACCATTCTCAACAATAAGGGAATCCCATTGTGCCCACAATGCCTTGAAACCTGGTGATCGTAAGGAGATTTCCTTCCAGGTGGGTCTTTCTGCTCCGCTTTCCTTCCATCGTAGAAAATCTGCAATATTTGGATCACTTTCTTGGTCCTGCCTCATTTTCGCTGTGGTCCAATTGTCGTCAACCAATAATCTCACCTGGTTGATCCCTTTGCGACGTACAATTCGGTCAAAATTATCCGAATCAGGTCTTCTGGACAAGGTATCTGGGTTGTTGGGCAATTCAGTTATTCTTAGCCTCTTATCTGGGATGGCCTCGGGGGCTTCATCATTGTTAGTCGGCATGTGCCCCGATATCAATTTGGTTCTCATTCTCTTCACTGGTATGACCCTGGGGGCTATATCATTGTTAGCCGGTGTGCGCCCCGATATCAATTCGGTTGTTTGTAGCCTCTTAACAGGGATGATCCTGGGGGCTCCATCTTTGCTAGCCGGTATGCGCCCCGAAATGTTGTCTGATTCAAATTTTTCCTGCCGCCAATTTGAGGACTCGCTGGAAGACCTTGTCCACACAGGTGATAGCGAACGTTGTGGCATTCTTACCCTGCAGTCTCTAATAAAATGTCCCAATTTTCCACATCGATATCAAGCCCTATTCTCCTGAGTGCTCATTCCGCTTTTCAAAGATCTGAGCGCATCCAGAACCTTTTTCAATAAACTAGTAACTGTGCTTGCTCGTTGTTCGGGTTCTTTTATTGAAACCGCTAGTACTTTCGGACCCAAGGAGTTGAGGGCCGCCTCAACTTCTAGAGAACGTACCAAGGCATCACTACTCCTCTTAAAGTGTGTCAATCGCAAAGTCCTCTGGATTTCGGTGTCTCTCAGTCCATCTATAAATAACTGCACCGCCAACTGTTCCCTGAA
The DNA here is from genome assembly GCA_958502065.1 of Chrysolina americana. NCBI lineage: Eukaryota > Metazoa > Arthropoda > Insecta > Coleoptera > Chrysomelidae > Chrysolina > Chrysolina americana. The sequence continues at coordinate 15,104,523 of OY293414.1, forward strand.
TTCTCCCGGTGCTTCTGGGTAAGCCAGCTGAATTAGGCGTCTCACATCCGCTTCAAATTCTTGCAAACTCTCACCTGATTTTTGAGTGCGCGTTTTCATTTGAGCCCGATACAGTTGTTCTCGATGTTGGTCGCCATACCGCAACTCTAATGCAGTAATCAGGTCTTTATATTTATTTTGCTGTTCGATTGGTATCGTCTGTAACATACCCAAAGCTGGCCCTCTCAAAGCTACTATAAGGGCAGTAGCTTTTTTTTCTTCGCCCCATCTATTAGCCACTGCTGCAGCTTCAAATTGTCGGCGATACATGGACCAAGAGGACTGTCCATCAAAAGTCGGTGGTTTTACGGAAATTTCTGATGTGGCAACCCTGTCTCGACGATCTTGCTTCTTGAGGAGTGCTATCTGATTTTCGAGTCCTTTCACCTCCTCTCGCACTGTATCCACTTTCTTATTAAGCTCATCGTCGATTTTCTTGACGTCTTCCTCTATTTTTCCTTTCAGTTCCTCTATTTGTACTTCGGTTTTCTGTAGAACGTGTTGAAAGAACTCATCTTGAAGTTCTAGAACCTTCTGGAAGTCTGTTTTCCTTTGTTTTTCTATTCGTTCCAATTCATTATTTTGTTGTTCGAGAATTTTCTGGAGTGCCTCTTCTCGTTCTTGTTTTTCTTTTTCTCGTTCTTGTTTTTCATCTAACCGTCGCACTTCCTCTTCCTGTTTTTCCTTTTCTCGTTCTTGTTTTTCATCTTCTCGTTTATTTCTCTGTTCTTCGAGAATTTTCTGGAGTGTCTCTTCTCGTTCTTTCTTTTCCTCCTGGCGCCGCTTTTCCTCTTCTTGTTTTTCCTCCTGGCGCCTTCTTTCCAAATCCGCAAACTGATTTTGGATAAATTTCACAATGTCCTCCATCGTATCGTACGATGTACTTACTCCTCGTATTCACCATAAATAGTTTATAAATAGGTTTTTTCTGTTTTTCACTAATATCCCGCTTCGGACACCACTGTTACGTTTTGCTAAATAATAGGCCGAGTACACTACTAAACTGTTTATTTTCTAACTTCACTATAAAAAAACATACAACACTTCACTGACTAATAAAACACTTAGATCTATCTATACAACAATACAACCAACTAAATATTCCAAACACTTCTGCTTATTATCACTTTCTAATCTTCTTAAATAATTCTCTTCATAAAAACTCCTTCCCAGTCAAACGTTTCCGTTTATATAGGTGCTCATCGAGTAGACTGGATTAAACGCGAAGATTCGAGAATACTCAAAACGGAGAACTTCCACACATTTGCAGGAATTGAGGGATGACGCGGCAGCTCCGTTATCTAGTCTATTTATGCATTACAGAAAACGATCCATCCAAATAAACACTTCTTGGAACTAATTATGGATGAGGCGTCCGCGGAATGGACTCAGCGGCGCAGCTAGGGGGCTTTTATCAATCTCGTAACAATATATTTCTATGGTAGGTACAATGCCTCCGATCCCTATAATTGATGACTCAAAATATTAAATCTTTTTGGTCTTTTGAATCAAATCGAAATGAATCTAAAACAGTTGCAAAATTTGTAGAATATCAAGACAGCACGTTTTCTACAGACAGTGAGGTATGCGAAGCTTTCTCTGAAAATGTCTCCTCTGTTTCCTAACCAGCAGATACCCTTATGTTACTAGGTCGGACGTTGGCGTCGGACCCATTTACTTCCATCACTCTGAATAATATAACACAAGAGCAAGTTACTGAGCAAATCAAGAAACTTGATATACGTTAAAGGGTTCTGGATCTAATGAAATATCACCAGTTAATCTTATAATTATTTCAATAACAAATAATCTTTACTATATATCCTATTCGGACTGAAAAGATTCAACTGATTACAATATATTAGACTCTTCAGATTACCATCCCCATGCAGGTTGTTTTGAATTTGTGATTATGAAATCTTCTAGCTAATATGAAATTACTTAAATAATAGTAAAGAGTGTAGGAATTAGCTGTCGTTGAGAAAATTCACTGATCAGTTCGTATCATTATTGCAGTGTTATAAATTTGTTAGTGAAGTGGGTGAACTGATGATGCATCAAAATTCAAACGCTTGTATTTTTATAATAATAATAGTAATAATAAACGCGTTCATTGGTAGAAGTAGTGGTAGACGAAATGAAATACATTAATAACATATAATGAAAATTAAAAAAAATCATACCCAAAGATAGAGTCAGCTTTTAGCCAAACTACAAGGAATCAGGACAAGTGCTTTCTTCCTCTCACCCTCAAATTAACTTATCATTTTGTAGTGGTAAATACAATGGAAAATGAAAGTAATCCAACACTTTTGTGAGGAATATTGTACAAAACAAATATTTGTTTGCGTTTCAACCTTAAAAACGTCATGTAGACCCATATTCATAAGAGAAAAAATGTTAACTCTTCCTTGTATTTTTATTTTAGAATCTAGTTTGCATGACTTACAAAAAATACCACACAACTGAATTCTCTTAAAAAAGCAAGCCATGTTACCAGACCAAGTTCCCACAATATGTGGTGGTGGCAAATATACTCCCTACGTTTGCGACCAACTCGAAAAATTTATTCATCATTTCCATAATCAATTCAGGTTGTCAACCAAATTTTTTTGTGTAAATAAAAAAATATTATAGTCATCGCTGGAAGTGGCAAAATTACAACGAGGATTATATAGAGAACACATTCCTTAACGTTTGCCCCTATTTTATTTTTATTTGTCCAAGTTATTAACAAAAGTATGAATAAACAATTTATTTTACTGATGCCAAACTTGGAAATGGTCGCGAAATTGGGGAAAGGTAAGGAATGATATTTTCTTTGCTCTCACCATTTTACGACTCATTGGTATTTTTTCTCTAGGAAAAAAAAAATTATTTTTAACAATTTTGCCGGCCTTGAACGAGGGCACAAATTCTTATAGTTTCATTGAGCACTAAAAAACACAAACTTCTCTAAAAGTTTGCATTCTTTTGCTATTTTTCCCCATTTTTGCTAAAGTGATTGGCCTAACAGGGCAACCTGCGAGATTGGCTTAGAGTGGCCGAGACAATGGAAAAATAATTAATATCGTCTCACAGCAGACCTGGCAGTAAATTTGGCATTCTCATACGGTATATACGGCGCATACGGCTATTTCTTTGCCCTCTGCTACAGCACCACAATCAACTGATTGCGATTATCGAATCCCCACCATCACTTGAGCCTACTTAATTTCAACTGATGTTTGATGTTTCGTCATGAAACAAAACGCAATAGTTCGTCTTTATAACCGCGCAGTGAGAAATCTGAGTATTAGGAAGTTTAAGTCAAGTCCTATCTAATCCTGTTGTGAATTAGTCGAGTGGTTTTGTGAATAATTTATTGCTGATCCAGTTTTATTATAATAGGAAAATGGGTAGTGCACAATCTGCTTTGAATTTTGGAGCTGGTCCGGCCAAGTTACCAAGAGAGGTAAGAATGCGAATTAAACGTCGTACTGGAAAGTGGAAATAATTCTTAGCCGGAATAATATTCAATAATTGTAATACATCAGTAGGTATGCGTGTGCGAGGTCAAAAGTTAAAAAAAAAACTTTGACAAACAGATATGAAGGTTCGTGGTGAAAGGTATAAATATCGACCACATTCCCCAATTATTCATTATTATATTTATATTCATAACAAATGAAGGAATGAAGAAATGGAAAATAAAAAATGTATCGATTCCTTTGCTGTTCTTGTTGAATATGTAAAGTTTTACATTCTGGATTTCTCATTATTTACCTATAAAAGAACTGATTGAGGATCGAATTTAGTAATTGTTTCATTAGTACAAAAAAGTCATTTTTGTACGAATGAAACATAATTTGTTTTCCTACCGTTCAAAAAACTAACCAGAACTCAAAATAGGTATATCTACCAACCTATGCCAGATCAGATTAAGTAAACATATTTATATTGATTTCTACTAACCAAATTACGTAGGCATTTGAACTTTAATTTTTCTTTTTTATTCTACATATTTTGTTCGCAGAACAATTATTTAATGTAATTTGAACAATAATTGGGACCATTTTTTATTTTCTGTACAGAAATAGTACTTCATTCTGTACTACTATTTTTTCTGAAACCGCAGTCAACTTATTATGAATTTATATAGATGCATAACATTTATTGACTGCCATCTTATTGCTCTTTTCCTTGACAAGAACTGAAGAAAACAGCAAAAATATCCCAGACTATTCAGGTAACACAACAGATAAATTTATTTTTGACAAAGAGAATGATTCTTCAGGTAGAGTTCAGCCTATGTTTATTAATTGTACAAATTGCAACATGACTATAAATATATCAAAATAATTATAATAAACGTTCCATATGTGTAATAATATATTCAATAAATGAAAGTTGGTTGTTTTTGTGTATTTATTTACTGTCTAAAATGAAAAACCGGTAGGAACCAATTTTGACTGTCTAGGTGGACAAAGATGTTCCCGAACCGACTAAAATACTAGATTCGTATATTTTGGGGTCTGAAGTTTCTCCAAGAAAGTAAGCATATTCTTTAGCGCTTTCAGAAAAATACTTAATTTTGTTTGAACGTTTTAGTCAATGATATAAATTGATTACTTTCATTGCGGACTTCATAAAAGTTCATCGGAAATAAATAAGTTACAATTTTGGCCATGTCTATAGTACTTACCTATGGAATAGGAAATTATTTTCCCCACAACCAGAGAAGAATCTAGTAATTCTCTGAAACCATATTCAATAATAGAACATACCCATTCTCACTCTGCTACTGCTACTTGAGATATAATATTTATAACACTTGCTTCTTATGTGTTTTGCATCTATTTTCATTCCATAACAAGGTACGGAATGAATATTCCGTAATCGAACTAATCGACAGAGTGAAAGAATACGGGGTACCCTTCTCTCTAAGTGTTTCCACCAAGTGGTAAAATAAAGGCAAACATCTGTCAGAAAACAACTAGATACTCCCCTGGCTAATACCACGATGGACATTGAACCTACCCTGTCACTGATGAGAGGAATTAAACCTCGAAACATGCATGTCTGCAGGTGGTCATTCCCAGCCAAATGAAGGATAATCTTCAGTTTAATTACAAGACAAGCACTTGCAATTGGGTCTTCTTGGAAGAACGTTGCACAAACATCTGTCAGATGTAGTTCAAAATTCCGACAAATCGGAATCATAAAATCCCGAGTTAGTAGGGCGAAATTCCGAGATACGAAGTCAAAATTATGAAAATTTTAATCACCAAGTCGGAAGTCCGAGGTACCAAGTCGGAATGTGAAAATAAAATTGGTGTGGCCTTTCTACACCTTCATAGATATCAGATCAGTTTAGTTTATCAAATTCACCAGTGAGATTCATTTATAATACTACGCGACTACTAATTTTTATGTTTCCTGTACACTGTGTTCGCAATTTATGAACTCTTTTTTCCCAAAAATTGATCAGTCCTGTTTGGTAAGAATGTTCAATGTTTTGATTTGAAAATTGAAATCAAAATACCAAACACAAACAGTTTTGAACTATCGTTAGCACTTGAAATTGAAATAACTGTATTATATTACATATATGTACTTGGTTAACTATAGCATGTACTAGTTCTTATCTGTATACCTACCAGTCAACTACTTAAGGACTTGTTCCAGTAAAATTGTATATGTATATTAGGATTCTTATTTCAATACAATCTCAATTTTTTATGTAATAAGGTTCTATGAGATTAACGATTATGTCGCGATATAAGTATGTAATAAATTTTGAACTCATAATTTTCACAGTTCATCGTGAATGTATAGAGGTGTTACCGAATGGCGTGTGGATTATCTATAATGATAGGCCATTTTCTTTTTCTAGGTTCTGGAGGATGTTCAAAAGGAATTTCTCTCCTACCAAGATAGTGGAATGAGTTTGATAGAAATGAGTCATAGGGGCAAAGAATATTCCAAAATTAACAAAGATGCCCAAACAATAATCAGAGAGTTATTGTAAGTATAATAAGTATTGATGCGATAATGATTATTTTCATTGTTCAGTAACAATCGCCTGTCATCTACCACAATCAAATTTATGAACAAGTGAAGAGAGTTGCGTGGACGGGACTCTTTTCCCAAACTTAGAAAAGCAAATGAAGATTCATTTTGCTCTCTTTTCATTAACATCATTCCTTTTGGCCACGCAGTTTCTGTGAATTTTTCACAAAAAATATTAGGATGTATGTACTCCCTAGCTCGCACAATTCTCTCAAATACTTCTGAGGGATGCTAATAAGAGTACAGCCGGTTGAGGAAAAACACAAATAGAAAACAATGTGTTTTTTTTTCAGTTTTCATCATGAAGGGCAGTAGAAGAGTAAACATGCCATAGTCAAAGTATAAACAGTATCGTATCCATATTGGGGACATTTCCTTTTCAAATAAATGTCAATTGTGTAATAAAAATACACTTAACTATAATCTACTAATTAACTAAGAATTTTAAAATATAACTTCTAATTTATTTGAATCAAATACAGTAATTATCTACTGTGTTGTAGCCTTTATTTGCTAACTGTTGAGCTCAGACTATAACTAACTGCCATCTCTGGTCAAGGCTCCTGAATTTATAGTTATATCAGCAGTATAGGCTTCTGTTGAATCATTTCATAAACACCGAGGGACGGCGATAGAGGTCACTGTCATTTAGAACTATTAGGACAGTTCTGAGAATCGTCTGGATATTCTACGAAGTGTCCAGCGCCACTCTCGAGTGATGATGTCATGCGTTGTTTACGAGTCGAGCTCGATTATCCCAACAAGCGGTCAGGTCCGGTTCCAGCATCGTTACAATAGATATCCAAAAATAATCACCTTCTTCATCAACAAATTATTGTACTATCATCAGTAAAATCCCATTCTCTTGAAATATATAGGTGTCTCCGAATAATTCACCAGCTTCAATATAGCAAAAACAAATTATTACATTCAAATTTGACTTCGGAGATTCGAACCTAGATACTCAACAGACAGATACCATTTCTAGGAAGTTTTTTGGATGACAAATTCAAATTAGAGCAACAAATCATTATCCCTCAACTAATAAGCTTACCACTCATTGTTCCAATCAAATAAGCAAATGGGCCGTGATGGTCATGATGGTAGAGCGCTTGTCTCTTAACCTAAGGGCCATGGGTTCGATTCCCAGCATGATCATCGGTCTCGTGCATGGCATCACACGTTAAAAGGTAAGGGCTGCGTCTTCCCTAGCGGACAAGTCTTTCGAAGACCTTTGAGGGTTGTAATCTTAAGGGTGTGCAGCTGGTTGACGGAAATAAACAAAAACAAACAAAAACTTCTTTCTACTATAGAATCACGTAACTAGCAATTTCTTTATTTTGACATTCAAAAAATGAAAAATCAATAAAAAGCCTTGGATTACATTAGGTTCGAAGACCTTTGAGGGTTGTACTCTTAAGGGTGTGCAGCTGGTTGACGGAAAAAAACAAAAACTTCTTTCTACTATAGAATCACGTAACTAGCAATTTCTTTATTTCGACATTCAAAAAATGAAAAATCAATAAAAAGCCTTGGATTACATTAGGTTTGAAAACTTCTTCGATAAACTAAAGTTCGCTCCATAGCATATGGAAATTTACTGATACCAAAGTGTTCATAACTGCTTCAATCATTATCGCAGAATTTACAGGTCATCGACAATCAAGAGAGCAAAAGAAAACCACACTATAACAATAAAATTGTTAAATCAACTATTAAGACCAGATAATCTTGGTCTATCATTAGTGAGATTACGGGAAAATCAACTTCTCACTTAGGCCCAGCTGCAGTGTTGCACAAAACCTGAGAGGGAAAATAGTGATTCTATATGACCCCCTCTTGCAGATAGGAGCATTGTGGAAAACCTAATTCTATACACCTAATATACCAATCATTCTGAATAAGTTGAAACAATACTGAATATAAAGAATAAAAATGCATCCGGTTATGACGTTATATCAATAAGAATTATGCGAAATATTCCAGTTGATGCACTTGAATCATTATAGTATCTAATAGGTACTCATTAACAACGCCTTCCACAACTGACATTTTCCTCGCTTTCTAGAAACCTCTATTGTCATTCCCATAGCAAAAGGTTCACTAGCAAATAATTTCAGTAGCGTACAAATAATCCTGTTAATTGGCCCCGGAAATGGCATTGGTACCGGCTTAATGTGGAACACCCTGTATAGACGGACTGTATACTAATTTTAGGTATTTCCTACCACCCTCAAGCATTACCTGAAGGGTAGTAAAACGCAAATTGCTCATAGGAATTTCTAAATCCGATTCAAGTATTTCCTAACTTTAGGAATTGGTTGGTGAAATCGGCTGTGATGAGCTTCATTCAAGACTTTTTTGAATTTCACGAAAAAAGTTGAATAACGAGATACATTTTGAGATATTCCTTTTCAAATGCTGGCTGACGATATGAAACACACATTAAAATAAAAGACGACGATTTTGACGTTCAAAATATAAATAAACACATTCAAATGTTAACTGAATAATCATTTTAGATTATTCAGCAATCATTCGAATACGGAGGTAGTATTTTTCTGTTTATTTGATCATCGATTATATAATGGCTCTCAAGCAGAAAATTTCATTGTACTCATGTACTCCATAATAATAATACATCCCATAATTATAAAGTCACTTAAAAGTGATAAAAATCATGCAACTTGTACTCTGCTCTCATTCAATAACTGAAGTCCATCCTTAAAAATTGTTTGAGCACGGTCTATGTAAATGATGTTTGACAATCATCATTGAATTTATGCTAACCTTATCACGATGCAGTTCAACTTTACACTACAAACTATCTGGAGCAAATAGAGGCGATGACCTACTGATATCCAATTTTCGAAACATCGTGTCGCCGTATCTTTGTAAAGGTTCATAAAAGGGGAATGATGATTTTTTGATCTGGTTTCAATAATAACGCGGACGTTTTGTAACAGATTTATTGTACGAACGCTCTCGCAGTAGATGCGAAATTTTTCATTTCGTTCATACCGTGATATTGTTTCTTCGAAATCGTTTGTTTCAATATAAATCCGAGAATGATCTGAAAAACCTGGCGAAAATCGTCATTGTGGATACCCCTAATCAACTCAATTGTATATATAAGGAATTGTATGGGTCGTCTGGCATAGAGATATTTCTTTACAGCCTCAAGAGCGACTTTTGACAAGTTCATTGGAGATTTTAGAGAGTTCCAAAAGTTTTTCATGTTAATTTCGAACGACAGAGGAATAAGTGAAGTTTTGCGGAAAAGGTTGGTCAATGAGATGAAGACCAGGTCATTCCAAGTCGATCTTGTATAAAAGTCTCTATTTTTTACTACAGTTCAAATAAATAAAATCGGCGTAGTGTCATTGATTCAGAACGGTTTTATAGCTGTTCAATGATTCTGTCGATTCTCGCCTTAACAACAGACCCAGTTCCACTGATTGTAATCATTTGTACAGATATCCATTCACTTTATCTGAAAATCGCACTCAAAAATACTTAAGTTACTTCACTAGAGAAGTATAATTTTCTGACCAAATATAAGCTAAGTAGTAAAAAAACTACAGCATATATTTAAAAAAAAATGCCATTCAAAAATTATTGATGTACTAAAAAGTCAAACTTTATTGCTCTAAAACAAAAGGATTAAAGCCAGAAAGGATTAACGTGAAAATAATTCATCAGAAAGCTATGAGCGAAACTGTGATTCAACTCATGATTGATTGATCATTTTTTCCCTACCATAGCAGTTTCATGAATTTTTCTAACAAACCCATGTGCAAGCTGAGACTTTTCTCTCGATTTTTGGTATTTTCTTTTTCCTTTGTGAATAGTAATAACGAAATGCATTGAAATTCTGGAGACTTTGAGAGCTCAAGCCCTGTTCAAAATCAACTATCAGAAAACAGCGTGTAACTCTAAGACGGAAATGAAGAGCTACAACTTTGAAGGTTTTTTGTTTGTATCATTTCAGGAGTTATTGCGCAAAACAGGGTAAACCAAAATTATTTTCAAAAATGCTCTGCCCATTTATGCAGAGAACGAATTGTACTTTTACCCATGCATCGTGTACTCTGTACTATCGCCCACTCAAATCCGGAATATCAGCTGTTTATGATTTTTTTCCACGTTCTCTCTTTTGACTGGGCTATAATGATATGTCGATGAAATACACTCAGGTTTCTTTCAATTTGAAAAGTTTCTTTCTTTTTTTACAGAAATTTCCAATCGAACAAATGAAATATAGAAATAATTCATTGAATATGACCTCGAAATTGCTACACTTGAAACAATGGAGGTCATTTGCACCTGAATTAGATATTATCTGCATCATTGAAAAACAATCATAAATTTCATATTCATGATTTCATTACAGGAATGTACCAGACAACTACAAAATTATCTTTATGCAAGGTGGTGGATGTGGAGCCTTTGCCGCGGTAGCCATGAATCTCATTAATAGAACTGGAACTGCAGATTATGCTGTTACTGGAACTTGGTCCGGTAAAGCTGCTAAAGAGGCTGCTAAGTATGGAGAAGTAAATTTAGTATTTCCTAAAGCTGACAAACCAGGCAGTATTCCAAACCAAAGCACGTGGAAAATGAATCCAAATGCTTCTTACGTATATTATTGTGATAATGAAACTGTTGATGGTAAGTATATTGAGAATATTTCAAATCCCAAGCTGTTATATATCTCTCAATTTCAACAGAAGACTAGTTAGTTCAATAGTTTCGATTGCTTGTATTTTGTGTGTACTAACAATTATATCGAAACGTCGTTAAAAACAGTTTAGCTATTAAAACGAAAAGTCCGAAATATCATCTTGTATAAAAATGTTCTGTTATCAACGGCTACCTCTTCATGGTGGTACTGTAGGTTTTCTGGGTTTTCCTACAGCTAAAAAGTGAATACGCCACCAAAAATCAGTAAGTTGCCCGGAGTGCCACGACAAATAATAATAATAGCCGCCCTCTACCCGCACAGGCTATGCCTTTGGGTACACTTCATGAGTGTTTATGAGGGAGTATCTCTAATCCGTCAAGAATTACCCAGACAGGCCCTGTCTCCGTAGCCCCATCACTTCCGGAGGGCGCGCTGATGTGTCATTAACCCCAGGAAACACCCCACACGACCGTGGGGTAAGTGATTACTGGGTCCGAGAGTCATGTGCCCTGAGAAGGCGGAGTGAACCAAGAATTACGACTTTCTGCATTCTTCCGGCTAAGTTTTCTGCCGCATCATAGCAAGCCGGTATGATTTTCAAGTTTGAGAGCAGTGTGTCCATCATTCCTCCAAGGACCCCTATTATCAGAACCGCCATCTTGACAGAATGGTTTGGGTAAAGCCTGCGGAGTTCAAAGAGTAGATCTCGATATTTAGTCCGTTTTACCTCCCCTTTTCTGACGATGTTCGTTTCGTCAGGAGCTGAAAACTCAATGACGGAAATCGTCCTACTCTGATGTTCGAGGAGGAGTACATCAGGCTTATTGGCTTATTTGCCTGAGGGTGGGAAATGAGTAGTTCCAATAGATTCGGCACTTCTCAATCTCCAAAACAGACTCAATATCCCCCGGAGCATAAGGCAACGCCGGAATCTCGTCTACATCGTACGAGTGTCGTAGATGGTAGTACAACACTCGTGTAGGGTCGCGTTTTGCCTGTGGATATAGGCTGAGATCGCATAAGCTGGACAAGCTGACAGCAAATACATTATGGTCCCAGCTGCCTCACGACATGCTCTGCATCTAGTGTCAGGGACCTCTATACCCATCATGCGGCTGCGGTAGACGAGAGTGTTGAAGACACCATCTTGGCAGGCCATTATGAATCCCTCGGTTTCCGACTTCAGCCCACTTAACCTGAGAAAAGCGAATGTCAGGTCTCTGGATAAGCCAAGGCCTTCTATGTTCTTGAAGAAGAGCCCATGGATTGGCTTATCCTTATGTAGCTGTGGGAGCCTCTCTGAACGGGTTCCAACTCGGTGACAGAGTTGGAGTTCGTCCGTTCAGCGTCGAATACGAGACCGAGTTCATCGGCTGCTGCCTTGAAAAGAAATGCTCCAATCCCTGCTTTTTCATGATCGCATACCAAGCAGAGAAGGAGATCTGAACTCCTCATGACTTTACAGGCTCCATCCAGTACCATTCTGTTATGTAGACACTCCAAACTCAAAAGTCCACGCTCTCCCCGTTGTCTGGGGAAGTATAACCGTGGAACAGATGATTTAGGATTCAAGCTTCTATGAAGATGCATCATTTTGCGAGTTTTTACGTCAAGCTGCCGCAGCTTTTCTTGTGTCCATTTCATTACTCCAAAGGAGCATGTTAGTTGCAGCAACTTTGTTCTTCCCCGACAGTTTTGAAGACCAGATCTGTCGGAGTTTGTGCTGATACTTGCCGCGGAGAGAGTTTTTGACAGTAGCTACCTCTTGGGTGAGGCGGTGTTCCACCTGAGGAAGTATTATTATTATTATTATTATTATTGGTACTGCTACATTTGTGAGTGCTCTTATGATTATTTCTTCCGTCTGTCCTTACTGACTAGCTTGTACAGTTCTGAGAAGAATTTTTCTGAACTTCCATCGTCTAGAAAACAAAGAAAATTAATTCTCTGTATGTGTTTGAGTCACGATGTTTCGACAGTTGACATCTAGTCTCGTTATCAACTGTGAGAATGCGACAAAATATCTCGAATACTCCAGGATACTCATTAAATCGCAGTCGGTGCCATTAGCATGCAACCAATGTACCTCTTATGGGGTAATTATGCTATGCGTGGGGTCTCTCAGATATCAGTGTTATTTAAAGTAATAACGTATTCGCCTTTTATCAAAATTTCAATTGATCTAGTTGAAGTTGAGTGATAAGTGGTTTTCATACATTCCGAATATCTATGCTCGGTTGACTAAACACTTCATTATACAGAATATATAAACTTACTACTCTATAAACTTTTTCTTACACCAATATTCCTCTTTGTGGATAGCTTTGGCTTCCGACCATTCGATGCTGTACTGCCCTTGGACTCCAATGATTAGAAATGTTTTATAGAATCGAAATGTGACGTCATATTCGAAATATCGGTACTATGCTTCCCATTTCTAACGTTCGATTATGACGTCACATTCTCGACACATTTCGATGCTATGAAACATTTCTAATCATCGGAGTCCCAGCAGTGATTCGTCCATGCGTGATCTGCTATTCCCGACTTCAGCGTTTCTCATCGTATTTTTCATACGCAGAACTGGAATAAAATTGTCGGAATCGACCAATACAAGATAAAACAAATGGACGCAATGGATAATCAAATATTCAACTGGACTTCTCTGGTGTTCATGCAGTGGTTTAGTCAAATACTTGATCATCCGTCGCATGTGTCTGGTATATTTTGAACTGGTCGACTGAACGGATATTCCGATAATTTTATTCTAGTTCTGTAGATGTTTGCTATCAGTGGTAACAATGAGGATTCCATCGTGACTCGAAACATATACAGAGAATTAATGTTCTTCGTTTTCTAGACAATTGAAGTCCTGAATTCATACAAACGTTGTAAAGTTCTGTTGGTGATTTGATTGGTAGAACTGTGGATTTGGTTTTTCCCGAGTTCTATTTTGTACAGCCTTGTAGCGATCCTCAACTGGAGTAAGCATCTGTTAAGTCTTTGAATCTCTGACGGCTCGACTTTCCCTTTTACATGTGGTTCTATTAGTTTTGTTGCTCTTTCTGGCCTCATTTTTTCAAAAACGCCCTCACTGTTCATTCCGTCACAAAGCATTCTGTTTCCAAAGATAGAAGTAGCTGATACCTGTCTATCAAGTTCGTCAATTGGCAACCAAAATAACTTTATTCTTTATTCTTCCGAAACATTTATATCTTCCAGGGTTTTGCCTTTCTCTGATCACAGATGGTCTTGGATTCTACCAAAAAATCCTGCCCTTTTCCGATGTCGTAAGTTTTTTACTTGGTAGTTTGAGATAAGGTAGATCCTACGAATGTATCCTCTATGATCTGCAATAGTGACTTTTTTTTGATGTTCTGCTTCCCACGAAAAGTAAAATCCTGTTAAAATAGTGAGAGCCGAGTAGAAATTGGAGCTCAACGGGTCAATCTCGATAGGAGCGCTGATGGCGAAACAATTGGTATTATTTCAGAGGAGATTCCGTCTATGAAAATATCTATAAAACAGATACAGATTGCCATCCTTTCTGCAATGTTCCAAAGAAGTGAACGTACTTGTAGCGAATCATAACCGACGGGACGAATTTCACTTCTTTAGACAGAAGTTTGTGTTTAGGGCTTGCTCTTCATATATGGGATTCCAGGGCAGGTCAGATCCGTGCTCCATAAATCCTAATCAGCTGACGAGGAGTGAAATAGCTCTTGACATGGAACAAAAAACCAAGTTTTTAAGAGACACTTTAGGCAGTAGACCTCACATGGTTTTCTCAGAACAGGGTATTGCTAATGGTAATATCGAGCATTGAAGTGGAGGACTTGTTATGGACACTCCTGACATCATTACGCTAGCCACTGTCAGATCGGTCTTTCTGGGTTTTATTCGCATTGAATTCTACCAATTCTACCCATTCTACAATTTTTGCAAAGTCCATATTTGATGGTTGTCTTTTGTTCTGATGTCCTGTACGTGTAATTTCTAGCTATTCTAGTATTGAGGTGGGTGGTTTAACGTGGCCTGTTAGTACCTGCCATCCTCAAACTGGTCAAAGTCCGGTTGACTTTGTTGTCTGGTCTGATTTCTGGAGTCACTATAAGTTCAAATCGTAGAATGCCCTTGCTAGAGGTTTATCTAACTGTCTCTGGGGTTCGAATGAATAGTAAGCATATAAATTATGCCTCTTAAGCAGGCCATGGTCTCCAGCGAAAGTGGTCATCTTTTTCAATCAAATCCCCCTTACGTCCGTTATGTCGTGAGCTGAGGTCTCTATAGGCACCATCTGAATTCAGGTTCCTCTACTATCCTGTTAAAGCTGAGGTGATGTGATAATGGCTGTAAGGAGCACCCGACTACAACTTCACTCCAAAGATGGCTTCAGTTTGTTAAATTGATCGTCTTCGAATGTTCCAGTGTTGACTGTCTCATTCCCAGAGCCTCACACCATGTATCCTCAAAACGGGTGATTCATCACCGGCTACCAGTCCCGCAACACTCAATCCGAGTCCCCAACCTAGCTCCCACTGTGTCGGGGGAACATGTATGTTTTTAACGTCGGTGTAGGCGCTAAAGACCCGCGGGTCGCTACTCCCGTTGGCTGCAACGACTCAGCCATCCTTGGAGGACCCCGGCACTAACACTATCATCCTCATATGAACCCATCTGTCGAATAATCTCACTAGTGCTAAAGCGAAATAGTCTCAGTAGTGCAAAAGCAGCAACTCCTCGATGATGTCGATGTGCGTCGTCCGCAAAGTTCCTCTTACCGTTGTACATGCAAAACTTTGAAGCCCGTCTAGCTTGATTCTCGTTTTTTCTGATCATGTATCTTGTCACCATGCTCCATCTACAATCATTGGCCCTTATCAGAGCAGTGAACATCAAGTGAATAATGCTGAGTCAGAGCCCCCACATGCTTCCAAATGTCCTTTTGCACTTTTTGAACATTTTGAAATTCGAAGTGCACATTCTTTTTCAATATCTAGGTTCTCAGTAAGCTTGGGATTTTTATTTCAACAAAATCAATAACTTTGAAACAGAAAATCACATGCAGTACAGTAAAATATTCATGTGCAGTGATATCATAGCAGTGATCATGATGTTTGGTTTAAACATACATATATACCATTTTGCAACCTCCAGAATTTTTCACTGTTTTAAAATAATATTTTCTCGAATAATTTAATCATACGTTTTTCCATAGTGTCATAATTTTCATATATTCAGTAAATATTAAGTATGTCAATTACTTTCAGGTGTTGAGTACTCTTTCATTCCTGAAACCAATGGTATACCATTAGTAACGGACATGTCCTCCAGTATAATGACGAAGAAAGTGGATGTGTCGAAGGTAATTAATTATCTCCAAAAATTCCAGATTCTCGAATTGAAGTTTTCTTTTTCAGTTTGGTTGCATCTTTGGAGGAGCTCAGAAGAATATAGGCCCTTCGGGTGTAGTGGTAGTCATAATCAGAGAAGATCTTTTAGGAAATCCAATGAAGTGTTGCCCATCAGTATTCGATTTTACCCATATCGCCAAAGAAAATTCGGTGCACAACACACCAGCAACTTTTTCGTAAGTATTGTATTATTTACATTAGAATAAATTAATATTCAGGATTGGCCGGCAGGTTGGCAGACTCGTAAACTATAAATTTTCTAATTTATTTGAACCAACTATAGTAATTTATGACACTACCGCTGAGCCAACTCTGTACTGTCTATCTGCACTGTGACTGTCTGTAATAGGCCTGGATCATTCCAGAAATTCACTTAGAACGGTTCGGAACACTCCAATGACTCGTCTAGATGTTTCTTATATCTTAGACGGATCTAGTTTATTTTTCAATGTGATTAGAGTATTCTCGAGTGATGCTGTCATGCATCAATAATGAGCCGAGCTTGATTATCTCCACAAGCGGTCAGGGCCGGCTTCAGGATCGTTTCAATGCTATCTCCCCTATCCGGTTGGGAATGACACGTTACCTCGAATTTGTAGGCGCCGCCAGAGCATCGAGGAACTGAACGTGAACTGACGAAAATGAATCGTGCAGAAAATATTTTAAATTTTTATCGTCAGTGTCCGTAGTATCACTTTCAATTTATCTGGTGGTTATTGTTACGGGAAAATATAATATTTGAACAAATCAAACGAAAATAATTCTCGAACGTTCCGCCCAACCTGAAATGATTAATTTAATATCAACTATCATAACTGTAGTACAAATATTAAATGAAAGAGATAATTTATTATTGATTTTGATAGGGAGAAGGCCAAACGTTCGAAACATATGCCTCTCGATAACACCTTTGGAAGTCTTTAGCGTAACTACTTCAAAATAATTTTGGCAATAAATAATTTTTCGTAGGTTGAGCAATTTTGAAGGTTCCGAGAGAAATGTTCGAGCTGGTTTTATGCACGGCGTTTTGTGTCGCGCGTTCCGGAACGCAGAACTTGGCACATCCCGCATCGATCACGGGTTCGCTCGAAGCGAGCGTCGGTCAATTTGTTGACGGGTTTTGTACTGCTGCGTTCCTTATGAGGCTCGGTGGGGAACCAGAGGAACTGATGTAAAAACTCATAGCTATGAAGAACATATCCGGTAATCCGGTTGGTCGTAAAGTGAATAATAGAATCTCCTTTACCCCTGGATTCCAAAACTATGCTCTGTTGCGGGATTTCAAATTTTGAAGACTCCAAGATAAACTATCCAAAGCATGATTATTATTACAATATAAGACAGATATTTATACAAACTTATTCATTAAATAAATATAGTTTATAAAAACTGAAAAACACGCTTTTATTGAATTGAAATGTAAAAAATACTATATACGAAAAAATGGAACAAAGCGCCCCACACTTTTTTCACAGTGATACTTATATTTTTCATTTATTATTACTTATTGCCTAAATAAACAATTATTTTTCACTTTGTAATTCAATGTGATATAAAAGCGTGTTTTTTAGTATTTCCAAACTATATTTTTCACCTTTTAGTTCTCAATATATTATTAAACTAATCAAACCTGTAATCACTGGTCTCGGCACTTAAATCATTTTATCTTTGCAGTACTAGCTTTAGTACCTTCCTTCAACAGATGCTTTGACATCCTTTTCCGTGTTTACTATTATTAACATATTCACTGCTATGTCAACAATTTTGGACCTCGATTTGAAAGGTAATCCACGAAGCGGATTATTTAAAATTTTGGCGAAGGCTCTTACACAGAGTATATGAGAGGCAAATTATTTAATTCTGGCGATCCTGATCAGGATAATGAGACAAACTCATCAAATTATCTGTAATTGTCACCGGTCCTTGATAAGTGTTCAAAGTTTCAATTAAATCTGTCAGTTTAAAGTGGGACAAAATCGTGTCTAAAGGAGTCGGTTAAAAAAAACATGGATACATACAGGTGAAGCTAAATAAAAGCGTGTAATAAAGGCAAAAAAAAAGAAAACTAGTCACCACGAGCCATCATCCCTTTTTGTACTGAATGAATCAGGAAAGAAACATTTTTTACGTCAGGAATTTCCCAGTCAGGCTCTGTCTCAGGATCCCTGATATATCCGGAGACACTCCCCACTAGACCACATAAGTTCTAGAAGCTGATAGCAAATATGGTCTCAGCTGCCCAACGACACGCTCTGCTCTAAACCCATCACGCGACTATCGTAGACGAGGAAGTTGAAGACACCACCGGCAGGTGATTATGAATCCCTTGGTTTCCGTCTTCAGCCCACTTAACCTGAAAAATGCGAAGGTTAGGTTTCTGGATAAGATCTTCAAGGTTCTTGAAGAAGACCCCATGCATTGGCGTATCTTATTTAGCTGTAGGAAACGTTCACTCTCCGCAGCTTTGACGTGGATTTTTTGCTGAATGGGTCCCAACTTGGTGGCAGAGTTTGGGTTCGTTCGTTCAGTGTCGAATACGAGACCGACTTCACCGGCCGTACGTGTTGCTGCCTTGAAAAGAAATGCTCCAATCTCTACTTTTTCAGGCATACAGAGAAGGGGATCTGAACTCCTGATAACTTTACAAGCTCGTCATCCATCATCAGAAATATTCTGTTATGTAGACACTCCAAACTCAACCCGTTGTCTGGGGAAGTATAACCGTGGAACGGACTATCCAGGATACAAGCTATGGATGTGCATTATTTTGCGAGTTTTCACGTCGAGTTGACGTAGCTCTTCTTGAGTCCTTCATAACTTCGAAGGAGTGAAGTAGATTCAGAACGGCAAGCATATTAGTTGCATTAACTTTGTTCTTCCCCGACAGTTCTGATGACCTCATTTGAGATGAACCGTGGAACATTTGTCGATCCCATATTCCATTCCGATAGCATACGTGTACGTCCACCACCCTTAGGACTGATGAAGATGAATTATTATTATTATTTTTGATTCAATGTTTGATTCTGTCGCAAGATACAAAACACCGTGAATAAAACCAGCCTTACGTACGATTTCAAGCACGTTTTCAAATATAACTGGTGAACAAAATAGTGTTTAAAATACTCAAAGGTCGCTCTGTGTTAAAATTGAATGGCTTTTATCACTTTGACCTGAAAGATAAAGATAGGCATGTCAAGGGTTGGAAGTGTCGTGTGAAGAAACTCGGACGAAATATTTTGTTAGGAGATTCGGTGTGTTTTATTTGTTCTCAGTGGCGGTTGACAAATGACATAATATACAAAACAAAGGGTATAGTTCTGCGGTTGACAAATGACATAATATACAAAACAAAGGGTATAGTTCTGCGGTTGACAAATGACATAATATACAAAACAAAGGGTATAGTTCTTATATATTCTCTAGTTAGTAATTTGGCGGTCCGTATATTCCAATCCACGGGGAGTATCACCCAATAGAGCTATCAATCCCTGAACTAAATCCGGAGTGAACAGCACCTGCCTTCATAAAGGGGTCTAATCGAAACATGATTTTTTATAGTCTGTCAAATTTCTTCAAGAGCTACCCGAAGTTACTAGAGCTACTCTCTGTGGCAAGTGGAAAGCGGCTCAGAGCTACCGTACTTCTTCGTCGGTTTTTTCAGTAACCGCTTGTCATTCTGTTATGTAGACACTCCAAACTCAACCCGTTGTCTGGGGAAGTATAACCGTGGAACGGACTATCCAGGATGCAAGCTATGGATGTGCATTATTTTGCGAGTTTTCACGTCGAGTTGACGTAGCTCTTCTTGAGTCCTTCATAACTTCGAAGGAGTGAAGTAGATTCAGAACAGCAAGCATATTAGTTGCATTAACTTTGTTCTTCCCAGATAGTTCTGATGACGTCTTTTGAGATGAACCGTGGAACATTTGTCGATCCCATACTCCATTCCGATAGCATACGTGTACGTCCACCACCCTTAGGACTGATGAAGATGAATTATTATTATTATTTTTGATTCAATGTTTGATTCTGTCTGCAAGATACAAAACATTGTGAACCAGCCTTACGTGCGATTTCAAGCACGTTTACTATGTATTCGGTAGAAAATAATATTGTTTTCTAGTGACAAATTATACAACATGGAGCCAGATTTTTTCAATACCGTCAAATTTTCAGATATTTTTTGAAGTCTTTCATGTGAAATGAGGAATTTAAAATTCATGTGAATCAACCATAGATTTATGATATGAGATATTAATTACCAGGAATTGCTGCGATCCCGTCAGTTAAGCATTTTTTGATTAATTTTGATTTACTACACGTCATTTACCGTAACCAACGATTTTGTCAATCTCACAACGAATTCCATATATGTTTGTACCCTTTTTGGAAAGGTATCTTCATTTCACTTTATTTTTCCCATTTTTAAAATAATCAAACATGGATGGTGCCCAGTGAAAATTTAACTGTCATTTCACCCCGACCTAAAAAAAAGAAGCTGCCGTAAGCATTAGCCCCAAAAGTCAAATATGTGTAACAAAATGGCACAAGTTTCACCGAAACGCAATAGTTTTTCATCATTTAAATTAATTTAACAAATAAAAGTTTTCTGACGAACCGTCTTATATAGGGTGTACATCATTAACGCATAACACTAACAAATTTATTTAACACTGAGTAAAAACAGATATTTCTGTGTGTTATGACCGTTTCAGAGTGTCATCGGGCCTTTAAAAAAGCACCAGCATTAAACTTTTCAGTTTTTATACTCGCTTCATAAATTTTTTAAGAATATATTCTTTTTCAGAGTATATGTAATGGAAAAAGTTCTTCAATGGATAAAACTAAACGGTGGATTAGAGGCAATGGAAAAACAAGCCAAAGAGAAGAGCGACCTCTTGTATAACGCTATGGTAGAGTCAAACTCGTTCTACACCTGTCCCATTGACGAGAATGCACGCAGTAGAATGAATGTCCCATTCCGAATTGCTGGTGGAGATGAGACATTAGAGGATCTGTTTTTAGTAGAAGCAGAGAAGCTGAGAATGTATCAGCTAAAAGGGCACAGATCAGTAGGCGGAATTAGAGCTAGTTTATACAATGCAGTGTCCCTAAGTGATGTTCAGTTATTAGTTAAGTTTATGATTGAGTTTCAAAAGAGTCACGGATCTAAATCAATCCAATAACTGAATGAAGTTCCTTCATTATTGTTTTGTTTAAAGACTACACTTGTGAGTGACATATACCATTGTGATTTTTAGGTAAATGACTTCAAAAATAAATTATTATTTATCAAAATTCACTTTTATTTTTCAAATTAGTCCATTATGGAGAATAACAAATTTTTTTTTCATACACAGTGTTGCCAGAAAGTTTTCAACGTATGTACCACCCTAAGAGAGCGAAATGTGCCACATTGTACTTTCAGGTTTGCGCATGCGCACAAAGTTTTGTTTTCTTCAAGATCCCACGAATCTCATAGAACATGAACATTCGTGACGCTTGAACGCATGCGCAGCATCTGCCAATAGAATGTAATTTCTCTGATAAGCGCCGGAAAAGAAATTTGAAGTTGATAAAACATTGCTAGTGATCCAGTTTGACATTTGACGTTGACGAATTAAACATTTTTATTTTGATATCATCCTCCATAAACCATGATATCTAGGGAAGCTAACCTTCTGAAGCGGTGTGTGATTTGTGTCTCAATGCAAACCACGGAGTACTCTGTATCATAAAAGTTTTCTGTTCTGAGCTCTGTACCAATACAACACCGAGCATGAATTGATTAACTTTGACATTCGACCTGGTTTTAAATATGACGACTTTAAAATCATACAAATGTACCACTTTTTGGTCTTTTTCGACAGTGTAGTACCACCGTACTTCAAACGCCTCCAAAGTGCCACATGTGGTACAACTTCTGGCAACGCTGTTCATACAGGTACAGGGAAGAGCTGAAGAAAATGAATATGATTTATTTTCTGACGTAACTGAAAAACTCCGTGTGACGGCGTTAATCCCAAGGTAAGACTTCCAACTGCAGGGATGAGATTGTAACAGTGAGCACTGTTATGTTTATTAATGGTGTGCCCTGTATAAATCGGTCCGTTTGTTTGAGGAAAATATTTGGATTTATATTTGGGTTATTTTCACTAGAATATAAGGATCCATACTTTTCAAATATAACCGGTGAACAAAATTGTGTTTAAAATACTCAAAGGTCGCTCTGGGTTGAAATTGAATGGCTTTTATCACTTTGACCTGAAAGATAAAGATAGGCATGTCAAGGGTTGGAAGTGTCGTGCGAAGAAACTCGGACGAAATATTTTGTTAGGAGATTCGGTGTGTTTTATTTATTCTGTGGCGGTTGACAAATGACATAATATATAAAACAAAGGGTATAGTTCTGCGGTTGACAAACGACATAATATACAAAACAAAGGGTATAGTTCTGCGGTTGACAAATGACATAATATACAAAACAAAGGGGATAGTTCTTATATATTATCTGGTTGTAATTTGGTGGTCCGTATATTCCAATCCACGGGGAGTAGCACCCAATAGAGCTATCAATCCCTGAACTAAATCCGGAGTGAACAGCACCTGCCTTCATAAAGGGATCTAATCGAAACATGATTTTTTATGGTCTGTCAAATTACTTCAAGAGCTACCCGAAGTTACCTAGAGCTACTCTCTGTGGCAAGTGGAAAGCGGCTCAGAGCAACCGTACTTCTTCGTCGGTTTTTTCAGTAACCGCTTGTCATTTGTCAATTAGATAAATTTTATCAATTACCAATTTTGAAATTTTGAGTTTTGATATTTATTGAAATGGCTTCCAACTTGAAATAATTAGTCATAATTTGTTTTGTGTCAAAAGAAAAATTATATAATCAATATGAGGAATAACTGAGTCAGAGTAAGTTCCCAATGCAACTCCTTTGCCTTTTGCGTCACGTGTCACGCATTCTGATTGGCGAATTTCCGACGCTCGCTATTCGCCAATCAGAATGCGCGACGCAAAATAGAAATAAGCTTCATTGAGAACTCACCCTTATGAGTCAACTCTCCCCTACCAAAACAACGCTGTTTCAAGATTTCAAATTCCAAACGATATATGTCATATGTCAATCTACTGCTACTTATGCTCGAAAAATATTGCTCCTCCGTCTACAAAAGTATACCAATGAATGCTTGGAATCATCACTACATAAGATATACCGTCGTTTAGATCGAGTTTTGATCAAAATTAAAACATAAAAAGTGCCTAAATTACTGAGCGTCAAAATCGATGTCACGATGACATACGATATAAGAAGAAGACGACTTATTTGAGTTCAGTCTGTACAGTTGAGAAAGTTGAGTTCTTCATTGATAGATGGCAGTAACGGTAGAAAGTGACATTTTATTATTGATTGAAATTTCTGTAGTCGGCGAACGCCATTTTGACTTAATATTACAGAGTTTGTATAGTGGCAAATATTTATCGAAATATCTTTGTTCATCCGTCCCAGTTTCAGTTTGAGGAACTTGTTTTCTTGTTGATCATTGTTAACCCATTTGGACGGACCAAGGTTAGTCGTCATTTTCTGGAAAGTAATGTCGGAATTTCAATTTCGTAATACAGTGTTTTCATTTTGATAGCCGACCAACAAAAATAGTGAACCGTTATGTGCTTCAGTTTCTTGCAATGTTTACTACATGGTGTTTTGGTGGTTTATTGTGAATATGTTTGCGTTTTCAGTGTAAAAAACCTTCCTTCTACGCAATATGATGCATATTTTTGCTATAATTGGGTTGGGCTACGATATTAAAACCATTGAATTGCTTACGTAGTTTACAACATACAGTTGCCAGCAAGTGCATTTTCTCTTTCCTTTTCGTTCATTTCTAGCACTGATGCATTTCACATTTTTTTGAACACTTGGTCAATTAATAGGCTTTGTTCTTTGAAGTCATTCTCATTTTGATATACTTGGGCCTTGAATAACTAAAATATTTTCTAACAATACAGGAAAAAAGCAATCTCGTCTGACTAAAAACTTGAATAAGAAATGTTAACTTATTGTTGAGTAAAGAAGTTTGAACTCTGTTTACAATTTGATAACTCGATTTTCTTATTGTTTTAGAAATAGGGTTCGTTCACTGGGTCTTGTAGATCTAAATGGTTGCGTGCAGACAGCATGTCTACTTTGCCAGGGCAGGCCTCCAAGGGGGAGAAAACAAAATCAAAGTATCAGTCATTGGATATAAATAACTTGTATAGAGTGAGCAGGGTAAGTTATCAAAGTATTTATCAACTCTTTATTTTCTCATTATTGAAACTAGATTGGGTACCTTTTCTTTCAAAAATAAACTAAAAATAATAGTACATGAACTTAAACAAAAATTACTCAGTGATCCATGGGAGCCTAGTTGGGATATTTTTCATTCACCTGCTAAGTATGTTTACCTTATTTATCATTGAGTATGTAGTTCTGTCTTGAATAATATTTGTCTACTGATTTGATTTGTCATCAGGTTATCTAGTTGATATGATTTCAAGTCTTATTTATTGAACCTGTATGACTGGATTGATTGATGAAAAGTTTTAAGGCATTTCTACAGCTATTAAAAATCATTTTATTTAAAGAACAATTATTCATAATAGTTTATTAGAACAATAATGAATTTTGATTTTCATCACATTTTATCAATGAAAACTAATTCTTAGATACTAAAGTATAAAAATAGGCACCATATGGAAAACTTCTTGTTTTTTGACAAACAGTTATTTTTGAGAAAAGTTTGTGCATCCTCTAAATCTAAATATGCACTAATATTATGTAGCAAAACACTTGATATACAAGGCGTGTTGAAAAACCAGGAGTAAAATGCTGTCATTTTGGAAAATATCAAAAAATATTTGATTAATTAGCACAGCATTAAAAAAGTACATCTATGAAGTCATGGTTCAAAATAAAGTAGTGTAACAATAATAATGAGTGATTAAACATGAAAATTAAGTTGAATCGATATCTAAGCATAAATTCATTACTTTTGTGGTTTTAAAATGGATAAAAAAATTAAAGTTCACTCAGAGGGCTATGACCACAAATAGTGTTTGGGTTTATGGGATGCACAAACTTTTATCAACAATGACTTTTTGTTCAATTTTTGTTCAAAAACCCATAACAAAGAAAATCCCAAATGGTGTGTACTTTGGGGATGACACTGTATATGTACCAGTCGTCTAAGTATAACTTATGTATGTATCATATCAGTGTTCTTGTTATTGGTTCATTACAACCATAATTAATACATATAATAATTCTGAAACTCTGGTTCTTCTCACACTATCTTCATATTTATAAGATTGAAAATTTCTGTGCAATTAATTGTTTGAGGATTTTATATCAAATGAACAAGCATAGTTGGTAGATAATCTGTTTTCCAATGATTCAGTATTTAGAATCACCATAATTTGATCATAACTCATCCTTTGAATTCTATTTCAAATGCATATATAGAAATTCAATGTGGAATCTCTACTTGATTCACATATACAAATTATGATCAGGGGATCCATGCTCTAGAATTGAACACAGTAGAGTTTTAAATGGGTATCAAAAGTATGAAATGAAAAATTTTTGTTTTTTTTTGGCAAATATTAACAATTTCAGTGATCTACAAACAGCTAGATTGATTTGAGGAATGGAAGTTAACTTATTGCAAGAAATTCTGTTCTGGCTGCAAATGAGATTCCTTTGATTTCTTAGAATCTGTCAATTCACTCTCAAATTGAGTGATCAAAAGTTGAACCTTGATCATGTGATCAATCATGGTAGTGTTGATATTCTGATCTTGACAAATGTCACTAGGTTATTTTTGAATTGTCAATCAATTATATTTTAAACGAAATTATCTGTTTAATAGTTGGTGAATTAATCTCTATAAAATACCTTCTAGGTCATATTTTTGTAAATAATTTGATTTCAAATTATGTTCAGGAGGTTTTATTGTCTTCTGACAAAAATCTATATCTTGTAACGGAAATACCGTTATATTTAGATTTTAATTCCAAATCCATACTAGAAGCTAAGATTAAGAAAATATGGTGATGGAGCTGTGAGGACTTTGAGAAATTTGGCTTACAGCTGGTTCTTGAATGAAGGGCAAAAATGGACCATATAATTTGTTTTTGAGCTTTAAAAACATCTAATGTAATACTGGAGGCACTCCAAGATAATATATCACATGTAATTCTTGCCTTGGATATATTATGATTGTTTCAATCGATAAGATCTCTGAAGTCTAAGTTGCGCAGTTACTATTTAATTTGAATGCAGTTGAAGAGTTTATAAGCCTGCAAACAATCCAGAAATAAGGCTCGCTGTGCTCGCTTTTCTATGGCTTAATGGACTGAAAAGAAGGGGACAATTACCTAACCTAAAAGCTAACCTTGCTGTCCAAGTTGAATGCAGTTGAAGATCTTGTGGGTCTGCAAACAATTCAGAAATAAACCTTGCTTTTCTATGGCTCAATGTAGTAAAAAGAAGGGAAAATGACCTCACCTAAAAGCTAACCTTGCGTTCCAAGTTGACTGCAGTTGGAAGAGCTTATGAGCAAGCTAACAACCTATAAACAAAGCTTGCTATACCTGTTACTCTATGGCTTGAGGGAGGGAAAAAGAAGGAGAAAATTACATTATCTTACAGCTAACCTTCTTATCCAACTTGAATGCAGTTGAAGACCTTATGAGCCTCCCTACAATTCCGAAACAAAGCACGCTTTGCTCGCTATTTAATTACTCAACGGAGACAACAGAAGGACAAACTGACCAAACCTAATACCTAACCTTGCTTTCCAAGTTGAATGCAAATATTTTCACACTACAATAAACTTGTATTTCTTATTAAAAAATTGTTCCATGAATTTCTTTCGGGATAAATATAATAGCGAAAAATAAAAATTGAGTATTTTTGCCATTAAAATTGATTTCGGAATTTTCTAGGGGATGGACGTACGCAAAACATACATTTACCTTTTTCTTTCAAACTTGACAACATCGCGTCGCATTAAATACATCCGATGTTCTGATGCTCTACTTGACGAGGGCTGTCATTTCATTTGTCAAATATAGGAATATTCATTCAAAAATTTGCACTCCTATTTGGTATCATGAGCTCCATTCAGTCAATGAATTTCCTTTATTCTTATGACAATTGATGTTTATAGTTAATTACCAAGTATTTGGATTGGCAAATGAGTGGAAAATTCCATGAATCGTCTTCTATTCGGGGGTATCAGTGAAGTGAGGAAGTGATGAAGTGACCACTTGGAAATATTTTCGTCGAAAAAATTTCGATTGGTATAGTAATTTTATGATGTTTTACACAAACTGTGCAAATTTCATTAAAATCGTGCTTATGTTCATACTTGCAATTTTTACCGGAGATAGACTTAACTTCAGTCCATATCTATAAAGATTCGTATGATTTGGTTTTACAGAAAAGTATAAGTCCTATCCTGTTTTAACAGTATTAAAATTTTAAATAGTTGTTCCCACACCAAGCCCCCATTCCATTACCCCCATTAACTCACTCACAAACTTCCACTTGTGGAGATGACAATTTCCCTCATATTATATAAACCAATCAAATGCCATAATTTTCTCATTTCGAACCAATGAGAACAGGACTTTTTGAAAACACTTCCTCCAGCCCATGGTATTTTCAAAACGGTGTTTCGCTTCTAGCTTGTGTATACATTTCCATAGTTACGACAATCACGGTAAATATAGAAACGTCAGTTGACGGTTTACTCAAGATGCATAGAAACCGTGGTGTGATCACTTATACCTGTGATACCGACATACAAAAGTGTTGATGTACGGCCTACTTGATTCATGTTATTTTTATTGCATTGGTACCGTTTCACTTCTTTAGCACAGATGGCGGCAAAATTACAGATTAATGTTATCATTGACGATTGACGTTGGACAAGCGACAAGTGTCGTGTCAACATTCAAAAACAATCAAATGACAAATCAAGGCACCGTGGAATGTTGGAAACTTGGCTATTTTCGACTTCTGCGCCATCCATCGACGAATGAAGCCAACGGTATCAATGCAATTACAGTATCAACAACTTTGGTAGAAACAAAATCGAATCTGTGATCGCACCAGGGTTTCAATGCATCTTGGTTTAACTCTGATCAACTGACATAGATTACACAAGATGAACCGTTCTTGCAATACGCATTTAGTCCATAATATAATGTATTCGTGAAATTTTCTGATCGAATATCCCTTCAAAATGCAGAATTTCCAAAATACTTTCACCTTGCCAGGCACTCAAACTGTGATGCTGTACAAAACACGCAAAACAAGCAACACAGTTTTCGTGCCAGCAAGGCGAAAGTATTTTTCGAAAATTCTGCATTTTGTCGGGATATTACTACTGAAAATACCACGCCAATGTGAATCATAACTCTGGGCATTTGAAAAAATGCAATAAAAAATAAAGGTTCGTATGATGAAAAAAAGTTGAGGTCGTCCCAGTTTGTTCTATACTCAGTATATAATTTTCATTCATGGATAGTCTACAAAAAATTGCCATAGGAAAGTGCCAAAAGTTTATAAAAGTATTTGTAAAACAAAAGATATACGCAAAAGAATTTCGAAATTTTCCATTTTTCTTGAATAGTTTTTTGATTTATATAACTGACATCAGAATTACACTACTTTGACCCCATTTAACTAGACATAGACTCGAATTTGAATAGCCCTGTATAATGCGATATTTATTAAAGTCACTATTAGTAAATTTGATATAGTGCAAAGAACCTTCATTTTTTTGAGGAATTCTTCATTCCTTGAGTTACCTAGATACCTATTGATATTTATTTTTAATTTTAATCTTAATTTAAAACGCTTTAATAAACTCATCACATTGACTACCATAAAACGTTAGGAATGGTTCATTGGATTTTGGAATACAATCACAATTTTTTTGTGAGCTTCTAGAGAGAAACTCATGATTTGATATAATATACTTTCAACCATAACAATACTTTTTTTTTTCAACGACATTTGAGCACAAGGTTGCAGTACACTTAATAGCTTTGTGATCTGATAGACCCGCCGAGAACTGAACAAGATATAATATTTGATTCAATATGCATTTTTAAGTTGAAAGAAATGAAGATATTTGGAACAGAGAGTTACATCAACTGTCATGGAAATTTATATTGAATTCAGTTACGATAATTGAAGAATTATCTATTAATTCAGATAATAGCTCCTAATTTTTTAAAAAATAAATGAACATCAGATAATGGAAATCTGTATTATATACATTTCTTAAGAGTTAAAAAAAAACAGGGAAAATTCAATAACTTTTTCATCATAAGGTCACTGAATTTACTTATTAGTATTGAAAAATTTTCTATCATCAGGTTACTGACAAGTATAATTGTACCACCATGAATTGTATATCCTGGAATATACTGACAGGGTTCCCACATGGAAAACAGGGAAAAGCCAGGGAAATCAAAGTGTTGAAAAAATCAGGGAAAAGTCAGGAAATTCAACGAATGTATATGGAAAATCAAATCGGTATACATAATTCCGTATCAGTTGATTTCAGATAAAAAAATTAATTTGTCTTCTTCATGAATTTTAAATTTCGCGGTCTTTCGTCGGCCAATGCTCTTTACTCGCACATGATTGGCAGAAATTTGAATTCGCCTACGATGTTTACTTCTACCTCGTGAGTTTTCGGTTTCTCTTTGTGGGAAAGCAAAATATGCTCCCTTTTTTATGTATGATAAGAGGTTCGAGGTCAGAGTGTGGTAATGTTGACTTAATTTTTTGTGAATTTTCGGTTGTCATTGATACAAGCGAATCGTTAACTTCGAATTTTTCACGGAATGGAATATTGGTGGTTGTTGCAACATTGAAATACCTGTTCGATGGTTTTTATTTTTTTTTCTATAATTAATAAAATTTTGATGAATACGAGTTTTTCATTTACTTATTGTATTAATCACTCTATGAAAGGTGACTTCTGGTCCTGAAAAAAGTTTGTGTATGGTCAGGGAAAACCTGGGAAAGTCGGGGAAAATTTTCTCGCTTCCAATGTGGGAACCCTGATACAATAGTTCATCCTTTTTCAACAGTGTTCTGTTGAAGCAACTTTATTATGAATCTTAACTTTTTAAAAATATGTAAAGTAGATACATCTGACTTATTTCGCACTTATTGACGGAATAAAGAACGTATGCCTTAGATATAATCTCTGGCTTCAAATCACTAACTTCACATTCAAAATCTAGCAAACTGACAAATCTTTCAGTTTTTATTTCTATGTATGTGAGGTTTAATTTTGAATTCAGAATTTCATAAATATCTCAGATAATATATATTAATTGATTATGAAAAAATTTCATGTACACCTATTTTTATCATTTAAATTTACCACTTTACATGAGAAGGGGAATATTAATTGAGGAATGTAAAATATTCTTTCAATTGAACATTTACGTATGTTAAAAAATATATATTGCGAGTGTTGGGTTTGTCAATAAAACATTAAATAGGAATGATCCTCACTGTATATTATCATTTCTTCTAAAATATTTATATAATGGAAACGTTGCAGATATGAATCATATCTGTACTAGAATGACAAGATGTTATTTTATATATTAGTCAGTTTCCATAGATCATTCAAGTTTGCATGTATAAAATAAATACAGTGAGTTTACCTAAACTGGTTGTTTAAATTTGATGCCCTATTCCTAACAGCGAGTGGGTCGGCTAAAAAGTTCCTGGCCAGGCTATGATCAATAAAAAATTCTAAAATTACTTTGTATTTGTAAATTGCGCTCCCAATCGCGCCATTCTTGACAATATGAAGCTAGATATAAAAGTTGGTTGTCTATTTTTTTCCTGGCATAATTATTATGTTGGCAGGTATAACAGGTAAGTCGATACAAGTAATTTACACCCATGTGTTTGATGAATGAATCTTAATTCAAAATAAACGTCCTTTCTTTACGAACACGAAGATATAGGGTTGTCTTCGAAAAAACTGGTTTGAATGACGGTTGCGAGGTTTCAAAACCGAAATTTTGAGTACTGATGATGACTTGATATTATCTGCATACGGAAGTCATATTGAAAAAATTAACCTCTTATATCCTATACAATTTCATTATGTAACGAAATTATGCGTTTGATTTAGTTGAAAAGTTTATTCTCCTTTTTAGCGCATTTGAATAAAACCTTTTTTTATATTTATTTTATTTTTTCTTTTTAGCACAATTTATTTCATTATCTGTTTCAATAGGTGCGTCAGATGCCTAGCTTCTCGGCATGTACCCCACCTTACTGGATGTATACATATAGATCAAGCTACCAAAATTATTCGTCGATTCGATGTTTTTCACAATTTCACGTATTTTTCCGATTTTACTCGCTTTTCGTGAGATTAGTAATTTTTTTCTAAAAGCGGTGTGGTCCGAGTCTCCCGACCGATACTTTTTTCGTCCGTCGTAATTTTTCACTTCCAAAACAAAGATTTTTCGAAATTTCTATTCTATAATGCATTGTCACCGAATTTATGTGAAATTAGTTTGCAAATGAAGTATCATAATTTGGATCAGTTGTTTTTTCCGCAAGAGGGCGCCAAAATAGAAACTTGGGTAGCGAAAATTGACATGGCTGAATTCCTTATGGAACTACCATTTCAATGATGTGTCACACTTACTACTTTCCATATTCAAATTGTTTCGGTAATATTGACCAAGTTGAGGTTATGATAGGAAGATGTCCCCCTTGGATTAAAAATCGACGTGTTCACAACACATGTGTTTTGAAGATATTCGATCGATTCGGTGCCCCACCCTGTATATTTTAGGAAAAATTTAATTTTTTGACTCGTTTTCATGTTTATTTTGTAACATGATTTTAGTTTTTATTGTAGCCTAGGAAGAAAATAAAAATTTCTGATATAATATCGAATATGATATATATCCGATACTATGTTTTTATATTTATATAAATATCATTATATTTGCCAACCCTGATTATTGTATTGTCATCGAAACTGAACCAAGCAGAATTGCATGGAAAAGGGGTAGTAGTTCTAATTTAGCAGGCAAATGCAACCTAATGTGTCAACATTGAAAGTTAAATAATAGCTTCCAATAAAAAGGAAAAAGAATGATATACATTCATACTATTCTGACAATTATCTATTTCCAGTCTCTCGAATCCATTGAGTGGCCCTTGGTCATTTAGCACTTGTTTAATTGATCCCAATTTTGTGTCATCAAATTGGTGATCGTTTTCCAAAGAATGTTGAGTAACATGCTATTGCTCTGGTCTGATGTATCTAATATGAGTGATATGATCTTTGAACCGAGCTTTCATGACCCTTTTGGTTTGACAAAAAAACTTCTTTTCATATTCATTACCACTAATCTCATAAACCCCCGACTTTTCACACTCTTCCTTATTATCTTTGGGGTTACCCATGATCTGCTGGGGTTTATATGAAGTTTTGTATACAATTTTCACATTTACGGTTCTAAAAATGCTTTCAAAATAAATCGAAGTTAGGAAATGTCAATGAATCTGGGAGGGTTTTCTTCTTTTTTTCATATTTAATTTTGTTGATATCTCATGATGAGCTATTGCATTTTTTTATTGATGATAATAATGGTCTTTTGTGTACCTGTGTTAGGTGTACTACTGGCAGGTCATAAAAATCCGGTTCTCTTCCCCTTTCTCGTCTCCACCGCTATCGCCAGCCCCCGTGCACTTTCACCTCTCCTCTGCCCTATAACTCCTGCTCTTTTCCCCTCCTATCTTCTGCTCCTTTTCCCTCCTATCTTCACCACTTCTAACCCTATTCCTTCATGTGCTTTCCATATTCCCCACCCCCTCTCTATCCTCTTTTTGTTCTCTCCTTTCACAAATCTTTTGTTTTATACAACTTTGCAAATGATTTTTTTGTAACATCAACTTCACCATTTTATGATGGTTTTTAATTTCCAGATTTAACCTGTGAAACTAAAAATTGTGATGATCTTTTAAGGTTATCTGATAGTTCAAGTTACCTGCCTTTATGCGAAACAGAGTAAAAAACCCTTTTTCTACTAATAAAGATCTTACCTAGATATTTAACGGTGTTAATTGTTCTAGGGCGAAAACTTGGAAAAACAACAACAGAAGAGCTCATCTACCTATCTCAGACATGGAATGCAATCATTGGGAAAAGTCCCTAACGCACGTCGGGCTCCAGTTAATTTACCATCTCTGAAAGCAGAACACAGCGGATCAGACGCAGCAGTACCTTTAGTACCACCAGGAGCACAAGGATGGGGCAAACAAGAATCAAATACTTCCCAACAACCCAGTACCCCTACGACTCACACACCATCTCAAAATTCAACATCCCCTTCCTCGAATACCAATCAGCAAGCTACCCCACAGATCAGTTCCCACCAAGCTGCAATTGCCCTTCCAGTGACGTCCACGATACCACCACATCCACACAAACAGGTGATTTTTTGTTTTGTTTGGTCAATTCAAAAAATTATGGCATTTGTTTCTCATTTATTACTACAAATTCAAACGCGGATAGCGGAACTAGTTCCGTGAAATTTTTCATAACGATACTCAATACCGTAAAGGTAAAGGTGTGTTTTATGATACAGTATGAAATAAATATATTTTCAGTTGACTCCTACTGCCCAGCCTGTTCCCACAGACAAGCTATGGAGTTCGGTGATGACAGGTCAAGAGGTGCCACATCCTCCCCTCTACCAGAGCCCACAATTCCAACACGAGTTCCCCAGCTTGTCCGCTGGCGATGGCGCCCCCACACGCACTGGTTCAGATGCTCCTCAGTACCCTTCAGGGCTAAGTCTCAGGCCACAGACGGAAGGTTTGTAATTGTAGTTTTTTATTTTTGATGTTAATTGAAATTCATAATCTATTGTACCACTATTAGCATTGTTCTTCATAATAGTTGATAGAACAATTCACAAGACAGTACAGTTGGGCAAACATAGCTGCAATACAGGTACAATCGGATACACAAATATAAAAATAGAATGAAACAACGTTGATACAAATGTTTAATATTATTTTTATGTTGCAGGCGCACTAAATCCGAATCCTATATTTATTATTATGTCGTCAACTACTTTGTCAAACACTGCCTGCTTTGCCATATAATTTTGTTCTACTTCTTTAACATGTGTATACCTCGTTTTCCATTGTTCGTCTGAAAATTAATAAAAAAATTCATCACACAAAACTTTCCACAAATTTAAAATTTAAAGTGGCATTATTTTCAGTGATATGTTGCTTCATATAAGCCTACGGTATACTATTGGATTCAAATCCTGATGGTAGGGAGTTGACCGTAAAACTGAATGTCCTCTATCAGCAAGTATTTTGACGATTTCATAGGTTGTGAACAGAGGTTTGAGTAACTTTATAATGTTATATAAGTCAACTTCAACATCTCATTTGTTAGTCCAATATTTCGCTTTGTCAACCATTGTTGCATTTCTGCTTTTCTAACAGACAGATTTGAAAATTTTTCAACTCCTACATTATGATAAGACGCATTATCACTCACTAAAACGCTGTTTGGGGGCAAATTTGGTACCATGTATTGACAGTATGAATGTAGCGAAGGTACGCGTTTTTAACAAAACCACTTTTACCACCAGCATTCACTATCACAAGCATTTGTCCCTTTGACACTGGTTATGTATCAGCCCACCCCTTTTGGTGTGTATGGCACGAATGGACGTATGTTTCATCCTTATATATAATTGGGCGATTTTTGGTCCTGTAAAGTTTCATATAACGTAAGAAATTCAGTCTCAAATGTTGAATATCGGGTTTGTCCATCAACAATTTTCTGTTAGTTCTGATTTTTCGCCAAGGCAATCCCATCTTTCTAATAACTTCGTAAGCATTCTCGGTAACCGGAGTAGTTGTACTCCTCTGCAAATTTTCTATATATGCGTCTCAAAGTTGGCACTTGTTTTTCTGTTATATAAAAATTAATTATATATCGTCGAAGACGCCCTGTATTAAAATCATCCAAGCACGTTTTTGAAGCGCTTTTCTTAATCTTTTTGTTCGGTTTTACGAATGATGAGCATTCACCGTCTTCAATTAACTTAATTTCACCAGAATTTTTTTGAATACTACTCAACCCAACACCTGTCAATACTACACGCTCCTGTACTTTTTTCAAATCTTTCAATAGTTCATCCTGTTTCGCCTCTATTGTCATAACATTGATAACATTAGCTATCACTTCCAGTCGAAACTTTGTCTTCACCATTGGATTGAAACTCCATTTTTATTATGAAAAAACATCACATACACAATGAAATTTTCACAGAATTTGTATTTAAATCTACAACAAAATAAACTTATATATTTACTTATGGTCATTATCGGTAATTACATATATTGAGGTAAGTACTGACCATAAGTTCCCAAAATATAAAATACATCCTCAATTATAAACTTCTAAGGGTTATTCAGGTACTATTCAATCTATTCTAAGAATTTATTTATCCATTTATTTCCAACAGGAAATGTTCACAAGATAGTAAACAATAATAATAATTGAACAATTATGAATAAAGATAAATCAAAATACTAAAATCAGGAATCATTCGAGATTAGAAAAAAATTAAATATTCATCAGAGAGGCCTGGGATATGAATCAGCAATAGAGAACAAAATCATATATTATAAGTACACCTCGATAAAGAGCGACGAATACCATTCAGTGAGCAAGCATATATATCGCAAATATTACAAAAACGGTTAAAATTATTGCAAGCGTTTGAAATTGGAGAGCCTGGGGAACATAAAAATTGCACTTTTCAAGCAAATCTTACTGTATTTGACCATTCAGAAGGTTACGTAGGAAAAATGTCGTTAGTAATATTCTCCTCGTTCTCAACGAAATGAACCTAAATTCTGTTAGTAGTTGTGAGTAATGTAGACCTTGTTCAGGATAAATTCCGGTAACTTTAAAACTAAGCAATATAAGAAATTTTCTTTTTAATTTCTTGATTAAACTAATATGATTTGCAAAAAAAGCATAACTTGGAGCGAATGTAACTGAAAAATAGTTTGATTAAAGTATGAATAATTGTTAGATCCTTACTATTTCTTATAAGGAAACCAAGCATTTTATTCGCGGATGAAACGGTTTTTTCGATATTGGGAATGGAAGATAGTTATGAATCAAATACTCCCAAGATTCATTATTTCAGAGCATCGAATCAGTTTAATGTCATTAATATAATTGAATTCGATTATTTCTTTCTTTTTGATAAAAGACAACAAAATATTTTGTATATTAATAGTAATAGTAATAGTGCCATCATGCGACGAGTGCGCATAATGGGCGGGAACCTTTTCACAGTTGCAGCTATGGTTGCCAAACTGTATATGATAATATATGGTTAGCTTTTCCTAGAAACAAAAACCGATTTTAATTTATTTTTATTTTTTGCAGGTTCTTGGACCCAAGGTGGGCAAAGGACTATCGGAGCACAGGGTGTTTCCGGACCAGAGAATTCTGGAGCAGGAAGGCCAAGCTCGGCCCACCAGGGTGTCCCTCCACAGCTCTCGGCCCAGGCAGGCCAGCAGCAACAACCTTTCCCACCACAAATACGTGGTGTCATGCCTTCTTTTGTAAGTGTTCTCGAATATTTACTCATTTTTACTTTTTAAACAATTTTTTTTACTCATAATTACAATTGTTTGTAGATGTGCAAAGGTAGTAATTTTCAACAAGGACCTGGAACTGGTAATCCGAATCCTCCGACTTTACCACCGTCTATTAATGGACGAGGTGGTCGGCCTGTGGATAATCGCCCTCCACGATTGACTGAAAGAGAAGGTGAAGAGGTGGCACCCAGACCAATCATAAAAGAAGAAGAATTGATCCGAATGGACGAAATTGATAAAGATATGGGATGGGCCGAATCCGATGAAATAGATTACAAGTGAGTTTGAGTAAAAATCTATGGCAAGAGTTGGAGGGACCACTTTGTCTATTCAGTAAAAAAAATTGTCCTTTGGTGGGATATTGTGGAGAAAACTTTCTCAAGATTTATATTCAGCCCAGATAAATGATAATTATGATGGTGAAATACACGCTTTAAGGGGAATGGTGAATTGGAATTTAATGATTATTTTATTTATTTCCAGTCAGAAATTGGCATTCAGTGATGAAGAAGGCGAAAGAAGCTCAAAAAGGGATCCGAGAAGGCACCAACAGCACCGAGAACCGAGGGAGGAGCGTGGCGATGGTCATAATGTTGACAACCAGCGACAGTGGAGTGGTTCACGGTCGAGCACATCAAGAGGACGATCTTCTGAAGAAGAAGACATTTGGATGCAGAGACGTAATCAGACCGACAAGGAAGTTGAACTAGCAGTGCAAAGGGCCAAGCAACGAAAAGAGGAAGAAGAGAAGAGATTCAGTGAAGAAAGAAAGCAAGCTGCAGACAAAAAGCTTTTGGAACTGGAAGAGAAAATCCAAAAGCGGGATAGAGATAACCATGAGGGCGTTGGCACTATAAATCCCAATACAATACCTCCTAAGCCCATTAACCATGTGGATATTCCTTTGCCAGATTTCCAAAAGGACAAAGAGCATGACAAAGGACCACAGCGAGAAAGGGACACTAGATCACGAACTCCTAATGAGACTGTTGAAGATAAAAATCAATCTGCCAGTCAGGGCAGTTCTTTCAGACAATTGACACAAATAGAAGGGAAGAATTTTCCTAGTAGAAAGCATGCCAAAACATCTGATAGGGATCCAAGGGATAATAGGGATCAAAACGGTCCGATTTTTTCCAAACATTTCAAAGAAGATCTTCCTCCAAGATTCCTCAAGAATCAGAGGAATAACAGTAATTCGAATCTGCAGAGTCATCAACACCAATCACAGCTGCAGCTACATCAGACACACCAGCCACAACAGACACACCAGCAGCAGCAATCACACCAGCAGCAGCAAGCACACCAGCCGCAGCAACAGCAAGCACACCATCAGCAGCAACCACATCCGCAGCAGCAAACGCATCAGCAGCAGCAGCAACACCAGCAGCAGCAACAACACCAACAGCAGCAACAACACCAGCAGCAGCAACAACACCAGCAGCAGCAACCACAGCAGCAGCAGCAGCAGAAGCATTCACATCAGCAGCAGTCGCCACAACAGTATCACCAGCAATCTTTTGATAATCGTTGGTCGTCAAATAACCCAAATAATCACAAACACCAGTCAAATTCTCAGAATCTACTACATAATAGAAATGCAGGACAAGGTAGTCCTGAAGTGGAAAGAGACGAAGAACGAAAGGACTACAGGAGACAGAGTTTGGAAGATAGTTTCAGAGGCTCCTACCATTCCCAAGATAATACCCCAAAACCTGCCTTGGAAACGAGATATCAAGACGAAGTTCGAGAGAATAGACATCAAGGACACCATGAACAGCAGTTTAATCGAAGAGAACATGGGGAAAATAATTGGAAAAAGGAAGTTGAGAAATCGGATAATATAAAACAAGAGCATGGTGCTAGATCGAGCCATGATGATTGGCACGAGAAAAGAGAGAAAAATCAGGACAAACCCGATAGGTATGAGAGAGACAGAGATCGTCAACAGAGACCAGATAATCGCGATGCTCGTTCTTCGCGACATTCCCGTGATTCAGAACCGAGGGACTACATGGGCACTTGGTCTGAGTGTGCATATGAGCATCCATATGAAGAGAAACGTAGGGACCATGTTCGAGAAGATCGGAGAGTCGTTCCGGGACCTATTACGAAAGAACGTATTGAGGCCGATGATATGCGTAACGAAAAGAGAAATTTAACTCAGTTGAAACGAGGGCAAGTAGTAGAGGTTAGATCAGAAATCAAGAAACTAGAAAAAGAGGAAGAGCAAAAGAAAGAACCTCAGTTTATCAGTGCTTGGGCAGATGCCATACCTCCAGCATTGGAAGAACTTCATAATAAAGCTGTTGAGGAAAGGAAGCATTCTGACTCACTTAAGTCTGAAACTAAACCTTTAGCAGAACAGTTGAAAAAGCAGGAGAAAAGTGATGATCACAATTCAAATCGTAATCGGCAGTACGGCCAGAAAAAAGGTTGGGGTAACATACCCAATGACTATCACTCTCTGAAGGGACAGCCTTGGCCAAGGAGACCTTCTAGCCGAGGGCAGAAACCTACCGGTAGAAATGCAGAGTACCACGGGACTGATTCTGATGGGTCTGCTGAAGATCATTCTGGCCAGCAGAAATCTGATGGTCAAAAAATCGAGACAAACGATCAAAAGAGTTCGACGAATCCAGCGAGAAAAGTGGAAAAGGACGACAAAAATCGGGAAAATCGACAGGAAAAATATGTTAATGATCAGAGGAAACAGGAAAAGCCTGACAAAAGGGATGGTAGTTATGTCCCCAGAGGAGAACCATCTCGACATGGCAGGGGCGGTGGAAACTTCAGAAGTGGACGAATGGGTATGGGTAAGAGAATCGATGGATATGGTCCTCCTCCCGCTAAAAGTCCGTTCGGAGGACACCAAGATGAAAAGGAAAAGGAAAAAAAAAGTGATGAAGCCAATTCTGCTGAAAACTCAACCTTTGGGGAAGATAAGGTGAAACAGAATCAACAAGCCCTTGCTGCAGGAATTATTGGGAAACGCCCCGAGTCCGGTCAAAGCAGCGATGATAAATCTAAGTCGAGAAATAAACCTGATTTTAATAAAAACAAACCCAAAGTGGGAGAAAAAGTCTGTGATACAAATTCGGAAAACTCTGATGAAAAAAATAGAGATAATCGTAAAATGCAGGGAAAATCTCAGGGCAGCAGGCCTATTTCTAATGCAAACCGTGGTAATAGAAATAACGCACCACCACCTCGTTTGGGGGGTGACAGAAGGTATGATTCCAACCGCAGTGATAACATTAGGCATGAATCTGGACGCAGTGATAATACCCGGCAAGATGCCAACCGCAATGAAAACAGACATGATGCTACACGTAGCGACAGAAACGATTCTACCCGCACCGACAACAGGCATGAAAACAGTCGCAATGACGTTAGGCATGATAACAGTCGCAATGACGTCAGGCATGAGGCTCGTACTGATAATATCAGGCAGAACTCGGGTAGTTCTTCGAAAAAAGATGACAAACCAAATGATCAAAATTCTCATACAAATGCTATACCTGATACAGCTGCTAAGAGTAATGATGGTGGCCAAGTTGAAGAAAAAGAAGAAAAAATATCTGTAAACGGTGATTTAGAAGGTTTCCAAGAGGTTAAAAGCAAAAAAGCTGTGAAAGAAAGGCAAAAGTCAGCTGATGATAAAACTCCCAAAGTCATTCCAAAGAGTGAACCTGTGAAAGAAACAATGAAAAATGATCGTGATCGAGATCGTAAAAGCAAAATCAGCCCGGCCACCCAGTTGTTGACGCAACAACAAATACAGAACATTCCTTCTTTGATGGCGACCCCGGTGAACCCCCCCCCTGTTTTGCCTCAAACCAAAAATCAGTTTGATAGGTCTAGGCAGGCAAAACTTCCCCCACGTTTACTGAAACTTCAAAAACAGACTATGCATAGGCAACATCAGCAGCAGCATCATGGCATGTGTGATATGAATGATATTAATAAAGTTAGCCAGAACTTGAATGTGTACGGTTTGAAAGACACTAGTGCACCCCCTCCACCTGTTCCGACTTGCGCTTGGGACAAACCTTTGGGACCACAGCTGAGGAGTATAGAACACGACAATATGCTCGGTGTTTCTATAGAAGGCGTCAAAGGGTTGGAACCAACACATTCTCCCTCGCAAGGGGTCAGTCCCAATAATGATAAGGTGAGTGTAATTTTATTGAGCCTATTATTGGACTTTCCAAAACGAAGTTTTATTATAAAAATTATTCAATTATAAAACTAACAATTATAAATCATAACTTATTTACCAAGGTTCTACTGCCTTTGAAATATTGATAATTAGAAACAAATTAAGATTTTTTTTTAAATCTTATTTGTTAACAGTGTAGCACCCTATTCTTAAATATGTTTTTACAAATTGAGAAGTAAAAGCTGATGAAAATAAAATCGTTTACATGTAAACCACTTATTTTTTCAAATATCTGTTCAGAGTCTCATGTTTCTAGTACCACTGTCTCTCACTGCATTTGGAATGTGATGACACCTTGGTTGCTTACCTTATAGTGATATTGAAACCTCTATTCAAAAAATTTAATTTAATAGCAATAAACAAATTTCGGACTATAAATAAACTGGCAGTGAGTCTCAAAACAAAACACAAGTTTAAAGAATTAATTTGTTCCATATTTTTAACATCTGAGATTTGTCCTAGAGGATTATATTCAATAAGAATATGCATCATAATGTATAATAACGAAAAAATTGAATACCTTTATTTCCATTATATTATAGAAACTTAAGTTCCTTTTTGTAATAAAGATTTTTAACAAGTTTAGTTTCAAAAATTTTCGACATTACCGGAAATGAAATTATAAAAAGTTATATACTCTCAAGTTTACAGACGCTATGTCATGTATTTGAAAATTATTCATCAATTTCATTTATTTAATATAAGGAAAAACCCCATTAAGGTTTTCTTTCATCATCATTATCAAATGCATCTTCGATAAGTTATTGTCATAATGAAATAATACAAATTAAAATATAAATATATAGCTCCGCGAAAAAATTATAAGACAAATGAAAGAAAAAAAGGCTTGTACAACTAGAAAACAATATTGATCAGAACTAATCATTGTTGATGGACGACAGACAAAAAATCAAAATTAAAATAATACCTTATTGCCCAATAGGTTTTTAAATTGGAAAAAATTCCTTTCAAAGCCTAATATATCCTTTTTTTATTCATCAAATTTCATAGATCAAATCTTTGTGAGGCTCATTTCTACTCATTTTAAGCAAAAATTTTTTTTGCAGATGATGAACAAGCCTGCTCAACTACAAGATAAAGCTCTTCTAGATGGCACTACTCCCCCAGTGAACACAATTATTTTTGAAAATACTAATTTCAAGTCTGCACCTGGTGCTCGTGGTGCACGGAACGACAAACCTCGGTCTAAGTTAGATGAAAGCAATATTGACAATACAATTATGCCCGGCTTCAACAAAACAACCATGAACGAGTTGCTACAAGGAAAAAATGATAAATCTGACCCGATCCAACTAAAGTTGTTCAAAGAAGATACTGCTGATATGAAGCTGGACTTTTTCAGTACGGATCTTCAGTTTCCTGATGACAAGGCTTCAAAGAATTTTGTGTCAAAATCCATACATGCAATAACCAGTGGGAATAATACTGTAGACAGTTTGGATTACAAGATAGCGTCAGTAAAAAAAGTGTGGGAGACGTCTGAGCAAGAAGGAGAAGACAGCCAAATCAACTTTGGTGCACAGTTGGATTCCAACGTATTCAACCAGGGGAAGGACCCTTCGGATGATACCCATGAAGGATATAGTCCCTCACCCAATCAGACCGCCTCGACTACTACAAATGTATGTAAGGTGAGTGTTATTGGAACAGGAATCCTCATACCAACTCAGTTGTCGTTCTCCTCTCAGGTGAAGCCCACACAGCAGGTATCCGGAAGTGGGCAAACGATTCTGAGTTCATCTGGTCATCCCCAGCATGCAGGTCTCGTAGCTCCAGGCTTGATGGGAAATCCTCTTTCCCCACCTCCGATTCCACCTGTTTTGGGGGCAAGTGTGGGCCTTGGGCCACAGTACACTGCCAATCAGCACATTGGCTACCAGGTAGGTGATTTCATCTTTCCAAATCAATCGATCTACGTTTTCGTGAACATTTAGCCCATGCTAAATATTCACCAGAAAATAAGACGAGTGTTGCTGATCATTAACTAGAAACCCATCATAAAATCAATATTAAAAATTAAA
This sequence comes from Chrysolina americana, assembly GCA_958502065.1. NCBI lineage: Eukaryota > Metazoa > Arthropoda > Insecta > Coleoptera > Chrysomelidae > Chrysolina > Chrysolina americana. The sequence continues at coordinate 15,147,746 of OY293414.1, forward strand.
AATTAAAAATTAGGAAAACCCGTTGATGATTATAGAAAATTGGATTATTATGAAAGTATTGCTATATACAAGAACGGTTCAAGCAGGCCCTTGTTTTATAACGATAATGGTCCATTATATTCAAAACTATTCGAGTTGTTATCAACAAAGTAATTAATAACATTTTAACATTATGGGTAGTTGTAATTTAATTATATGGGAACGTAAGTTTGTTTACAAGTAAGGATCAACCCGCTGTTTCATATTATGTTAATCATAACAATTGGATGTATATAAATATAACTGGTTTGGTACTAATCCAAAGTTTAGTAATCCTACTGATGAAACCAACTTGGTTAACGAAATGCGCATCTAGGAATAAAATTACTAGTTTGGTGAAGGAGAAAACTTCTTTTGTTCTCACATTGAAGAATATCAAATGCTCTTTAAAATTCAACTTCAAATTGAAGCAATATTTAAAAAAATTAATCAGATTTGACAATTTATTATTTTCAAGGAGTATGGTTTCCAGGCTTTGGGGCCGTGGTCGGTTCACCTCCGTGGAGAAGGTTTCTACGAACGTTTCGTTCACAACTGCGGTGAGCATCTTCAGCGTGGATTTTGTCTTCTCGAAGAGCGACGTAATACTTATAAGATACGGCGGTTGAAGGGTCCTCGTAATTTATAGTCACAGCCTGGCTAATTACTTTGTTTTGAATAATTTTCGTTAGTTTTGCTTTGGGTGTTTGGGTTACCTGTCCGGATGTTATGTTGCCATTGTCTACCTGTATGATTACAGTGTCATGATTACGTCTTCAGGAATTCCTTTTTTTCTGTTGAAATAATTTTTGTGTTTTTGTATTTGTATTACTTCTCTATTTAGGCGGGAATATTAGTGTCTTGTGGTCGAGAGTACTTCCGTATTCCGGAACTGAATATCTTGGGTAGGTAGCCTTATATCCCATACGATACTCCTTCATTATACTAACGGCAGTGAAAGCCTTCATTCTAATTTATTATTTTGTTACAGTTTGTTTCTTCATCTATTCACGAATTTATTTCGATAATTCCCTAATATAAGCAGCTTATGTTTCTTGGGAATAATAAAATAATTATTATTCAAAAGGACGTACTGTATAAAGCCAAAGTATAGCAATTTTAGCGCTTCAATTAGGACTGTATTGTGTACGTTTCTTGTCACAAAACAATAAGAACTCAATTTTGATACGTTTTATCAGTGTGGTTTTCCAAGTTAGTTTTGATCTAGATATATCCCTAAATATTTCGTACAGGCCGAATTCTCTAATAATTTTCTGTCTGTTATAAGAGGTAAGCTATGGTTAACATTGATATTTTTTGTGTAGGACTGAACTGCTAAGAATTTGTTGTACTCAAGATTATGATATTTTCCGAACAATATTTTGATTTGATTTTGAATAATTTGTTCAACTGGTCTTGTAGTTCTTGATCTGTTTTTTTGCTGATACTCAAGTTTATATCTTCCGCATTAGTGCTTGGGGATCAACTCGTAATAGTTTTGAAAGGTCTGAAATAAATATATATTTAAAAGAGTGGAGGATAGGAATGATCCATGTGAGGTACCAGTGAGTGTTTTCGAATCCGATCTTATGACATTGATCTCGACCTGTTGTATTTCTGTCTAATATGAAAGTAACCATTCTAAACATGGGCCTCTGATTCCGATTTAGTAGAGTTTATGTCGTGATCAACTGTCAAATGGGCGGTTCTTATCGAAAAATAGTCCCATAATGTTTTTCATATTCAGAGAATCTTGAATATGTGTTATCATGTCATCAAGAGCTGTCATTGTTGGTTTTTTTGCTCTGAAGCGTGTTAAGAGGTGATGTGTAGGTGGGGTATCACCATTGTAGGTTATAAGTAATTATTATTGCAATTCAATAAATTTTAACATTATCGTTAGGTTTTGAGTAAGGGGGGCCTATTGCGGCCCTCCACTACAACCCAAACATTGCTTTAAGCTATAAATTTAACTTCTGTCAATGAAGTATATTCTGACATTTGGCTGTAATTGCCTCCTTCAAAATAATCTTTTGATTTGCAACCAGAATATTCATGTTCACAATGAGTGAATAAATGTTGAAAAAAAAAAAACTTTCTTGACTTCCAAAGGGAGACCTCAACGTTCATTGGCACATATTTTTTAATTATTTGATTTTATTCAACAAATTTGAATTTTCACTCAGTTATCGTCTGATGAAAACTTTGTTTTATAGACTGGCCTAACAGGAAACACTCAGTTCGGCATCTCAGCTATCCCATCTCCGCCAACAGTTCCACTCGTCTATAATTCCAGTCAACAGCAGATACAAGCAGCTGCTGCTCAAACTGCGGGATTATATGGGCCATTCCAACTAGATCAACTAGGTGGTCAGGGCAGATCTCAGTTTTCGCAGTACCCGAACTACCACGGATTAGGTCAAACGGCCAATAGTCCATACTCCACCCAAAATGTGTATTTGCCAACAGCACCTCCGCACCCTCCTCCCACGGCGCAGGCGCCACCAGAGCTATACCAGAACATGAACAGTTACAGGATATCTGCCGGGCCACAATTCGGGCAAAGTCAGCAGCTGAGCAATCCGACCACAGTATTGATCAGTTCGACTAGCAATAGTCTTATGTCACCATCGGTGAAGCCTAGCAGTCAACAGATTAGCGCGATCGGTAAGTTTGATTTCACCTTGTTTTTTCTGAGTTGATGACAAAATCCCTTCCTCATAGGTGCTTACTTATGTAATTTATCACTAGGGACTAAAGCTGGAGGCGTAGGACAAGCCTACCAGCAACAATCACAGCAAGGCCAACAAGTATTCATGGCGTACGATCATTCAATGCAAGCCAACTATTTGGCCTCTAACGCTGGCGTAATGCAAAGAGGTCCTGTGGCGCCGTCTCAGAACAACGTTGTTGCTAGTTTGCAACCCTCATCCTCGTATTATTCTGGAACTACAGGTACCAAAGTTTTTCCTACTCCCTGGAGGTATTGATATTGCGCTTTGGGTTAAAATTGGCTTTATGCACCTCATACTTCTGCAATTGATGGATTTTTGAGTAGTTCTTTCTACTTGAGTAGTCTTGGTGTGGTTATTTTGTAGTTTATAGTTGTAAGATTAGCTATCACTTTATTGTAACATAAAGTTTTTGACACGTTCTGTGAAAAAGAATATAATTTCTTTTTACATAAAATGCTTTTTATGTGTGCTGTAACGGATTTTGTATACCCTTGTTGGCCATCATATAGTGGAGCAGTTCTCAGGAAATTGTTTGTATGGCTTGTACAAGTGCAGATATCACCACTTGAGTTGTTGAATAATGTGTGAACAAGAAATAATTTTTTTGTTCATAATTACATTTCATTAAATTTCATAACCATCATACTTTTTTACTGAAGAAGTATTTTCTCTGAATGCAACAACTTTGGTGATAGTATAGTTACTTTGTTGTCTCATACATGCAAAGGACTATTGATTCGAAACTGTCAACTATTCATTAGTGAAACTAGGTAAATATGAAGATATAAATAGCGTCTCATTCTTCATAGCCCCTAGAAAGTTGTTCATCAAAACTGTTGAATTTGAATTTCAAGCCTTCAAGATTATGAAAAATATGATTTTAAGTGAGAAACTTAGTTTTAACAACATCCCACCCCCCCAATGGTGAATATTCTGCACTTATAATTTAGATTGTCGTGCATTTCAATCAGAATAGTTTTCTGAATGCTGGTCAACTAGGTATTCTATATTCATTTAAAACTCACTGCATTGCAAATTATTTAATTTGTACATTCTTAGTCTTAATTTTTAATATTTGTGTATTGGCTCTTTGTTATACCCTGATTTCAAAATATTCACAATGAAAGAGAATATTGACATTTTATCAACTCTAGGAAATGCTCATATACTAGAAAACTAGTACAAAATACGAATATTATTTTACCAAAGATATGCAGTATTATTTTTATTCAAAATCCGATGTTTTTTTTTGTTAACTTGTTTCACTTTTATTCTCAGTAGAGTTGTATCAATTATTTACAATACTTTAGAACGATATTGTAGTTAGTGTAGTGCAATTTGTAATAAAATACTTATATTTTACTCTTGTGTATTCATTTGCATGATTTTTGTAGTCCTCTGCACTAATCATATTATGGCATAACCTCTACAGTAAATTCCATTTTAGGCGGTCAGTCTGGATACTACCAGCAGCCAGGCAGTTCAACAATGCCTTCCGCTCAACTCGCTCAGCACCAGGCAAGCTATGGACTCCAAGGAAGCGTTTTCGGTACTCACAACCAACCACATACCAACACTGGTATGCAAAACTACAATTCCCATTTTTTGACAACTCCCATGCAAGTAGCGGCAGCAGCGGCAGCATTGAACGCACAGCAATTCAGATCTGGTTTGCCAGCTGCCTACATGAAGAGCATGGCTGGTCAACAAGTCGGAGATCCGACGGGTAGGCCTCAACAGTTGAAAAGCCCTAGCAGCCAAGAAGTTTTGTCCTCGGTTTTCAACTCAGGTTAGTTGAATGAATAAAAAACTATCATTGATTTTTTTCATGTGGTATGTCTTTCATAAGACGAAACTAGCTTGTGGAGATAAATTACATAGTATTGAAATATGAGTTCCTAATATTCATTAATATAAACATATCAGTTCTACAAAATATGTTCACTGAAATACAATATACCTAAATATTTCATTAATAATCTTTATCTTTATTGAAAATACACCTTCCAAACAGAATAAGTTCTGGTGTAAGGAAGATAATTCATTGAATATAAACATAGGTTTGAAGAATTTCAAAATGAATAAAAAATTACAAATCTCATATATGGATCCTATGTATATCTAAGAGAAAAAGTACACCAGTAAATAATTTAAAATATAGAGGTATGTACTTGAGTATTAAACTGATCTTCTAATCCCAATGAACAATAATTGCTTGATTTCTGATGTGTTCAATTCGTTTGTGTTTAAACACTTACGTTCTGTTTTGATCACTCGTGGAAGTCCATTATACGCACCTAAAACTTAAAAGAACTGATAATTCTTGACCAATTTTATCTTTGTTTCATTTATATTGAAAACTACTCTATTTCTAGTGGGATAATTGTGTATGTTTTGATTTAAAACAACAAATTCATATAATATTCAGGATGACTTCCCCATACATCTTAAAGATGAATGTCACACAAATAGACTAGCATTAAGGAAATTGGTGTTGATTTATAACATCCCAAGAAAACCTTCCCCTTTTTATTTCAAATAGAGTCAACATAATGATGAGTTGCAATAATCAAATTGGGGTTGAATTGAGGCTATGAGCGCAATAACGGACTAACCCCAATATTAGCAGCACAGTGGACTATCTGAGCTTAGTCCACTTTACTTCTAGGAATTCACACCTGTTATGAAAATCCAAAACAAGGTCAGTGCTGTTACCTAGTGACGGGAAGAAAAAGGTTGGTTGGTCCATTTACGAGTTGAGAATTTTGACATGGCGATTGAGATTCTGCAAAAAAACCATTTGTTGAATTATTGTGGGTTAGTCCGTTATTGCACTCATAGCCTCAATTATAGTAATTCGAGAGTTTATTGAAAGTTGACTTCTTGAGAAGAAAAAACATTTTGAAAATGCGGATTCAGTTTTTATTCATAGTTTATTTTCTAATTTCATTTGATGTTATTTATGTTTATCTGATCATATTTATATTCGTTCGATATCGTTGCTTTCGTTTTTTTTTTTCATTCAACTTCAATTTTTTCATGTTCGAAAACTTGTCCAAAATTTTCTATGTATTATTTATTTTTGTCATAGCTATATTTAGATATATATCTTTCAGGTGAATTAGTGTGTCACCTGCAAAAAAAATTATGAATTGTATTGCTCAAGTCTGTCATTCAGATATATAATTAATAAAAGAGGTCCCAACACACTGCTCTGCGGTACTCCCGATTGAATTGTTATTTCCTCAGAAACAGAACTACCTACTTCTGTTACTCAAATAGCTCATAAACCACCACAGAACCTCCCTAGAAAAACCCAATAATACCAACTTTTTCAACAAAATGTTTCTATTCATAGTTTTGAAAGTTCTTCTGAAATCAAAAAAACAACCACAATATACTTTCCTGTATCAATTTCAATACTTGTGTATAAGTCTGATGAAAATAAACGGTATTATATTCTAATATGGATTATGTAGAGTGTAGGCCTAAAACGGGTACCTGTGGTACACCTTCAGCCATTACGAACACAGAGAAAAGTCACAGAATATTCATAAACAGGAGATTCCATAATACAGGACTCTTTCCTTGCTTCTCTTTTTATATATTACATGCTACTGTGTTTTGGAAAGACTGGAGTATACAGAAATAACATTTTGAAAGAATACGTGGTACCCTTTTCTCTAAGCGTTTCCACCAAGTGGAAAATAAAAGGCAAACATCTGTCAGAAAACAACTACTTCCCTGGCTAATACCACGACGGACATTGAACTACATCTGACAGATATTTGTGCAACGTTCTTCCAGGAAGATCCAGTTGCAAGTGCTTGTCCTGTAATTAAACAGAAGATTATCCTTCATTTGGCTGGGAATGACCACCTGCAGACATGCATGTTTCGAGGTTTATTGCCTCTCATCAGTGACAGTAAGACGAAAAACATTATAATTGTCTTGTCCTGTCCTACGCCAGGGAAGTGTTGTTTTTTGACAGATGTTTGCCTTTTATTTTCCACTTGGTGGAAACGCTTAGAGAGAAGGGTACCCCGTATTCTTTCACATTGTTGATACCTCTCTGGCACAATATATTCGAACTCGTTCGAATTTTACAGAAATAACATTTTACGATCTGAGTAAAGCATTTTGACTTTCATATAAATTTCTCTTAAACAGTGTAAAGTTTGTCAACAAAAACACGGTGTACTGCAGGGATCCATTTTAGGACCTCTTTGTTCATCATTTTCATTAATGCTGTACACATTACTCCCGTCTAACCTCATTATTTTATGACATATATTTTTATTTTCAGTCATTGTTTTAGTATCGTCATAAATCTGTTTTTGTACATATAATGACTAAATAAAATGAACCATTATTTTGTTTTGATGATGCTTTTGTTAAGCAGAAGTTTGTTATTTCTCTTCCAACTTTGTCAGAGCTTGTATCGATTTAAATGTGTTGATTTTTTTTCAGGGCCTCAGATCCCATCGCCCAAGTCTAGACAGAATATTAAACATCCCCCACCACAGTCCAGTCCTAAAGCACAACATAATTACAATGTATACCAAGGAGTAGGACAACAGAATCCCAATGTAAGTACATTTTCAAAATACTATTATTTATGCTCTAGTATGATGATTGAATATCTTGGTTTTATTTGCCACCATTATTTAATTATTTACTTATTTATTAAATGGTAGCAGTAGCACCCAATTCATGTTACTGATTTTACAAATGGAGAATATTTCTACAACTCTGTAATGGGATCAGTATAAATTGTGAAAGGTTTTTCGCTGCCATCGTTAATTACATGACTTCGGTTTGTAAGGTCGACGTTGATTAGGAATTAGACTCGACGTTCGCTTTCATAAGATTACCTTGCTTGAAAGTAACTTTAGAATGAATTAATTAATTAAAATTCTGTGAATTGGGTAAGCAGTGAATATTTACTAAAGTTCAGAGATCCAAACCATGAGTATTAGAATTTAGAGAAAGTACATTTTCTCAAAATAATTTTTTTATTCATTATTTAATCACTCTTGAAATTCACGAAAAACAAATTGCAAATATTCTTGTTCAAATGTCATATTCAAGATTATAAAAATATAGAGAAATAAACCGCACTATCTTTAAGGTTCGAATAATGTTGAATTTATTATGTATACTACAGTTTCTCTTTTTTTATTACACTTGCAGATGCAGAGGTACCCAACTCCAATTCAGAGGCCTGTTAATTTCCAGCAAATGCAACAAAATATATCAATAAACCAGAAACACCGCGGTAACCCTAACAATAAGGCTCCAAATAGATATTATGGAGGACAAAGTGAGTACTGATTTCAATAACGATTTTGTGTTCGATGTTCATGATAGAGAAAGAGTTATTTATTCACAAATTTATTTTTATAATTTATGATAAGAACAAGTGTAATTCAGAGAAAAATTTATCAATTCAAAAGTTTTGTTTCACAGTAATGCGATATTTTAAAAAATCGTAGTTTATTGTAAAATCTTATTCCATTGTAATAAATTTATTTTTAATGTAAATTTGTTTTAATTTTTATAATAGTTGAATTATTAGAATGTCTAAGTGGTTTCATTCTATCACAAATTTGGAAATTAAAGAGTGTTAAAAAATTAAGAGATTATGTTATTTAAGAAATATTAATGCACTGGGTGATAAATTTATACCCAATGGAAACATTACTGCTGAAATCAAAACCTACAAATTTCAATTCTATAAATAAAGTAGAAAAAAACAAAATACTTTGGAAAAAACATGTTCCTGAGGTAAACTAAAGATAAATGGAATATCATATCTTCTGTTCCACATGTAATTTGTTACATTGCGTAGGTTATTTTTAAAACTTGTTTAGTAACAAATTGTGGCTAAACAAAATAATATTTTGGGAGATGTTGAAAGAAATTAATTTAGATGAACCAGGGTATATGGCAAGGACAGTCATAAAAATTATGATAATAATTAGATACACTCCGTTTCTGAACAAAGTTTAAACAAGTAATTGGAAAAGTACATTTTGAGAAAATGGGGAAAATACGCTCACTACTGGACATTGAACGAGTATTCATACAGGTATCTAGAAAATGCAATTCAATAGGAGTTAAAGCAAAGTGGTCTTGGTGTTGAAGCATTTGTCTCTCATCCGTTCGATTCCCACCGCCTGCCACGGAGCTAAAGTGGTTTGGAATCCACTTGTACATAAGTTGTAGGTTCAGGATCTCTCTTGCTCTCACAAGCCCTGCTTTTGAAGGATTTTCTTCGAAAACCTGAGAGATTTGTAAAAACAAATTATGCATTAGTAGTTGTTTATTGTGAGATTCCTTTCACTGATAAGCCAATACACATCAATTGATTTGGATTGTAGCGAAGTTCTGTCAGTGACGTTTTTTTCTTTGGAAGCCATTATCCCATTAAAAAAATGGTGATATCACTGGCAGAAGTCACATAATATACTGATATGCTAACATTTTCAACAAGAATTGTGATGTAGGTATTTTTAACGCTAGGATATGTGATATTTTGAATATGAAATAACATAATTTTATTTTTTACTCTAGGATCCATGAAATATTCAAACATTGGAATGACACTAGATATATATTTCACTGTGAATATGTAATAGGGCTTTGCCCGTTTGTATTGAAGTATAAATACGTTTCTTCTATTCTATTATCAGCATATGTGGGAGACCATTCTATGGGACCATGACTGTCTGTCTGTATCGTTTAGCCATTCTCGAACAGGCCGGTGTTAGTGAAGGACCATCTTTCTAAAACGTAACGTCTATTTGAAATTAATTTGGGTTTGTTTGAAATATTTCTTGAATCTTGGGGTTGATACAATTTGAAGCATATCTAGATAGATTTTGTCTATTCACAGTTCCATTAAAAAAAATCTTACCCTCATCACTGAAAAGTAGATACTGAGTTATCTGATCACACAAACCAGCAGATTTCTATTGTAGTCATCTTCTGTTGGTTGGATGTACAATTATCATTGTGTAAGGGCGATATTTTTTATTTTTTAGTTTTTTTGTGTTTGAGATACCTGTGACATCTGTGGCTACCATTTTCGTTGCTTGTTGGTGATTAACACCAAATCCCACAATTTCAGTTTACGTTTCCTGTGAAATAGATTGTCTTCCTGATCCTTTTTCCTTTGTTCCACAACCAGTCCTTTGCAACTTTTTGACCAATTTCCCTTGTGTAAGTTCAAGACATTGGATCATCAGGAAACCGCTTTATGGTCATTATTTTCCTCAGCAATTAATTATTTTTCTCTCGCAAAAAAAGTTATTGAAAACCGAGAATTATAATAACGTATATTCCCATTCCTTAAAAAAAATATACAATGTTTTTTTTAAGTAACAATTATAAGAGGGTAGTACATTATATGCTTATTTCGATTTCTATAATGGAATAGCATGAACAGTCGAACAGTATTATACTGGTATGAGACTTCATGAACCTTTTTGTAGTTACAAGTTTCATTAGATTAAACTTTCAGAATTACAAAGAAACACTAAACACAAAGAACAATCCATTTAATTTCAATTTCTTTTTTGGATAAAATATCTTTTCATTTGATATTGAATTTATTGATATTTCCACAATATTCTATGTCTTAGGGAATTTCATTGAATTTTGAAATTTTGAATCTTTTTTGGCCAAATACAGAGTTTGCTGAATCAAAATGGAACAATATCCGTAGATTAAAGTCATAAGTAGACTCATATCCAAATTATTTCTGCTACTCATTGACACTATTTTGCTTTCTAAAGTATTTTAGAAACGAAACATTTTTGTCTCGAGAGAGCACTTGTTAGTATGTTTTGTTGGCTGGCATCGAATAGGAAATAATCCAACAGCCACTTGCGACTGCCGCATCATCTCTGCCCAACACCTGGCAAATTTTTTTTTTGAACTCCCTCTGAAATGCTTCGTGTAACAACTAGCAAATGTTAATCAAAACAGGTGACTATCTGCGGACTAGTTTCACGGTTCTGCACATCGTCATTGCAGACTCTAAACACAGGGAGCTCTTGCTCTTATCCGCCATCCTGCAATTAATCTTCAATTAATTTTGACACATGGTCCTATTTTTATTAAATTATGGCCTTATGCTAAGTGTGTGCCTAATTTCACTAGTGGAATATTCAATTATTTTACATGTTGAATTTGATTCAATAAAAAAAATACATTTTATTCATTAACGTTTGGACAGATACGACCATTTTGAAAAGTATAGCGGCATTGAATAGATACAAACAAAACATCTTTGTTGCAATTGAGAACTTTCCAGTAAATTAAGTCAACCAAAAAACTTAAATACATTTCATTCGTTTAACTTTTGAATTGCTAGGGCTATTTTGAATATTGAGAATTTTGAGTAGAATACTCTTCAATGGAAGGCGTCAGAAGACCTTTATGAGCTGAAAATTTGTTGTTTCATGCATTAGGAAAAAAGTTGAAACTTCGAATAAGTTCTTACTGATGTATTCACGACCATCTCAAACGTAAATTATTAGTTGCTAGCAACTTCGGATCAAATTTTGAAAAAAAATCTCTTTATCATAATGAAACAAACTGATAAAATATCTTTTGGCGTTATTTATTTAATGAACCACTTGAATTTTCAAATAGTTTTGTTAGGTTGGAAACTGATATTTTACATTTTTTATGTATATGTATTTATTCCTTTTATAAACATGTTATGTTCCTTAGGTAAATATTGTTAATTGATGACCAAGAAAAGGTAGATAGTACCATCTTGGCATCAGGCGATGACACGTGAACCATTTTAGATTAAATTCTGAAAATTTAGTAAAAATGTCACTGGTATTTATAAAATTATGTCAACCATAAATTTTTTGCTTTGTAAAATCAAGTTTTGGTATTATTAAAAAAGTCATATGGATGATGACTTACAAAGTTCATTTCAAGTAAACTGTGTACATAAAAACAGTTATAGACAGGATAGATTGTGAGATTAAAAATTAAATATTTATTTTTTTCATATTTCAAGTGACTAACTACACTTGGGTATAATGATAATGAGGAACATGTAGTCAAATCATGACATCAAGATCTGAAACGAAACAAAATTATAGAATATTTTATTAAAAAAGTCATATGGATGATGACTTACAAAGTTCATTTCAAGTAAACTGTGTACATAAAAACAGTTATAGACAGGATAGATTGTGAGATAAAAAATTAAATATTTATTTTTTTCATATTTCAAGTGACTAACTACACTTGGGTATAATGATAATGAGGAACATGTAGTCAAATCATGACATCAAGATCTGAAACGAAACAAAATTATAGAATATGTCAAAAAGTGAAGAAAATCTCGATAATAGGATGGATCTATGGATTTTGTGTTGAATTGAATAACTTTTTATTGAACAATTGTCAAAATCTTTTTCAGATCATTCAATGCCAGGTCATAATGAGAAGTCAGATGACAGGAAGATGAATGATGGCAGCGGATTAGGCGGTGGTACTTCGGTGTGTACCACAAAGTCTAGTTTGGGCTCTGGCACGGGAGGCACCGTCAGTGCCGCATCTGAGAAGGTTAAGGATAACATTAAGGAAGAATCTGCAGCGCTGAAGGATTGAAATTTTAAATAATCTTACTTTAAGTACTAAAAGATTTATATTATATGTACAATATCGAAAGTACATATGAGAAAACAAAAATCTGAAGAGAAATTTGTTCCGAAACTTTTTTATCGTTCAGAGTAGGATGTAGTATATTTATTCTTATGTTAACTTCTGGTGCTGTCTCTTCAATGACTAAAATAGGGGAGTACGTTTTTCATTATAAAACTCCTCGCACATCTTCGTGTAAATTATCGTATTTCTTTCAAAGTAAGTAACCCGTAACGTAGTACACTAGTATTAAATATGTGTATTGTCAAAAAGAAGCTACAGTTGTTATTGCTATACATTTGCGACGGAAAGGTGGCAGTGAGTAATCTTGTAAAAAAGAGTTGTATCACATGGTATTTCTTGAATTGACCATTTGCGAGAACTACCAGGAACTCTGTCAGTCAAGAAGAAACTCTTTTCCCCCTCTTCTTGAATTGTATCTGTTCGCTGTTTGATCACGGAATCGACTTGAAGTTGAGGATGGGACAGGGTACTTGATATACTTTTCTTATACCCCTTAAGGTAGTTTGTATTTTGTTACGAGCAAAATATGAACACATTTGTACGGTAGGCAACCTTCTGTAACCTTGTTATATCGGAGATTGTGTAGGAGCTTTCAAGAGTTTGGCCTTTTCTACGGACTTTGGTTTTCTGCACAGTCTCACTAGCTCATTTCTAGCGGTGTCGTAGCAATATGTAGGCAAGAATTTGTATAATGTGTTACATTTAGAGTGAGTGATGTGGATATGGACTTTTTTCATTCCAGCAAACTTGAAAGTTTATTTATGGTGAAATGAAATATGTTGACCCAAAAACTATTCGAGGTGTTTCGTGGAAGTGTTAAGAAATTTGATGAAAAGACTATGTGCTGTTTTCTTTTACAACCGCTGTACTCAACAAACATCTTTTCAAGATATTTAAATCTTCCCAAATGAAAATAAATGGTTTAAATATGATCTTGTAGTTTTTTTGATTTGTGCGTATTGTTTCAAAACTGTTTACTAATATGGCTGCCTCCCACAGAGAGATATGAAAGTTAGTTAGTATTGATCACTGATCAATTCTGAAAATTTGTGGTTTGGAATTCTGTGAAATTTTTGCTAGTAATATAACTATAGACGGGAACAATAATTTGTAATAAAAATACCACGAAAAATTTTTTTTTTTATTCAATTCAAGTCCAAAATAAATTCACAAAGAATTGTCTCGGTGAGAACAAGTAATAGTTTTCTCCTTCACCACACTAGTAATTTAATTCCTAGATGAGCATTTCATTAACCAAGTTGACTTCATCAGTAGGATTACTAATCTGATAATAATTACCAAACCAATATATCATATCCTAACTTGTAAACATACCTGCGATCAAGTATAATTAAAACTACCAATACTGATAAAAGATATAATGTTATTAATCACTTTGTTGGTAACTACTCAAATAGTTTTGAAAACAATGGACCATTATCGGTATTAAGTAAAGTGTGTATGTTTAGAAGTTAGGATTACCCCTATGTTTCATACTATGTTAATTTCAATAATTGGATTGATATAAGTATAGTTCATCCATTATCAATTGCAACAACTCGTATAGATTCAAAGGAAGCACCGCGGTCCAAAAGAACCTAATTAACGTGCCTTGAAATGCAAAATCGTTGGCTGGCGGATCACTTAAATGGGGTGTCAGCAGATCAAACGAAATTGTCGGTATAAGGGTTCCGAACTAGTTTTTATGTTCTGCAATTGATATTGGAAAGACTATAAAACTGGTTTGGTACTTACTTTTAGTAATCCTATTGATTAAGTTAACTTGGTTAACGAAATGCGCATCTAGGAATTAAATTACTAGTGTGGTGAAGGGGAAAACTTCTTTTGTTCTCATTGAGTGACACCACTGGCGTCCAATATCCCATTTTCTAATTGTCTCGGCTTGAATATAACTTAAATCCAGGCTGGGAAGTGATGAGAACTTCGTCAATTAATAAGAGCACTAGAGCATAAATGAAGTGATAGAGAATGGTCAATACGACAAATATATTGGTTGGATTCTTCACAGTATTCCTGAAAATGTTCAGAAAGGAGTTTTTTGAGGTTCTCCAAATTGCAACTTGAATTTCGGTATCATACAGTCTGAATTGGCTGTATTCACAGTATTTCTGAAAATTATTGTAAAAACATGTTTTTTTGAGGTTCTCAATACTGCAACTTAAATTTTGGAAGAATCATACGAACAGTCTAAATTGGTTGGATTCTTTACAGTATTTCTGATAATTTTTAGGAAAGAGTTTTTTGAGGTTCTCAAACTTGCTCCTTAAATTTCGGAATCAAGTCTGGATTGATTGGATTCTTTTTCAGTATTTTAGATAAAAAAGTTTTGAGGTTCTCAAAATTGCAAGTTACATTTCGGAATCATACGAACAGTCTGAATTGGTTGGATTCTTTTTCAGTATTAGTAAACATTTTCAGAAAAAATAAAAAGTTTTTTGAGGTTCTTAAAATCACAACTTAAATTTCGGAATCATAGACATAGTCTGAATTGGTTGGATTATTCACAGTGTATTTCTGACAAAGATTTTGAGGTTCTTGACATTTCATTTCAGGATTTTAGGAGTAGGTTTGTGGACTGCTCAGTTACCAGATAAAGAAATATTTCGCTCTGAAAATAGAATGGATTAGGTATACCGGCACTGACCTTTTACACAAACCAATCAAATCGGTACATAATATGTTGCTAGAATTGTTGATCTCATTCGGCAATCTATTAAACTTTGACAGTTGAATATGTAAACCTTCATGTAACAAGTTATGTTGCCAAGTATAATAAATATGTATTTCAGAATTTTTAGTCAGTATGAAGTTTGCTTCAACGTTTGAATTCATAGAGTTCTTCTAACGAATATTTTTCTGTAATTATGTAGAGCTGACTTGTTGGTTCATCATACGGAAGACGATACAATACTTTCAATGCTTTTTTATATAAAGTAGAAATTTTGTTGAAATTATTTATAAACTATTTAATTTTTTTGAACTAACACAATATTTAAATATTGAGGAATTCACCTACACTGTAAACGCATGGTCTGCTTAGAATGATTGAACCTTCTTTCTAAAGTTATTAATAGTGTTGGCATGTATATCAACTGTTACTGAACTTGTACAAACACTTGATTCCAATATGTCTTGGTACCTCTCCAACAGGCATCAAGTTGTTGGTATGAATGATCAAACATCCACCATACTAGAGATCGCGAATGGGATTCCGCAAGGATCTATTCTAGGACCAACTATTTCTGCTTTATTTAAATTTTCTGGCAAATAACATTGATGGAATGATGACATTTAAACTCTGAGGACGACACCGCACTTCTTTGACATGGTTAACACACTGAAGATTTGAGAAATCATATACATGACGGACCTAGTGAAGGAATGGTGCGACTCAAATTCACTGTGCTTTAATACAGCAAAAAGAACCTTATAACCCTTAAAATTTGATTATCTTGACCTCTATCTTAAAACATAGCACATCGAAAATAAATCTTTCTACAAGTTCTTAGATGTATACATCGATAATAAATCAAAGTTCCAAGAGCAATTTTGAGATGGCAAGGACGGCTTATTTTTCTTTGATAGAATCTCATCTCAGGTATGGAATAGCTTTTTGGGGATTTTCTAGCCAGCAACTTTTTAATTCTGTTTTTGTTCTTCAAAAAAAGCACTTAATAAATACATGTGCAACACTAAGCCACGGGAACATTGCAAATACTTGTTTATTCAGCACAAGGTACCGACATTGGGTATAACAATTTACCAAAAAGATAAAATTCTTTCGTCTCTTCCGGATTAAGTTAAAAGCATGAAGCTTGCAGGAATATTACGATGATCAAATAGAGCGAGCAGAAATCTGTGGGTATTTTTACATCTAAGATGTTTAATCTGTAGTATTCATTAACTTGTGACTGTATATTTGCAAATTTTTCAAAAATGTATTGATTTTATTATATGACTACTACCTGCGACGTAATCTATACGTTGATTGATACGGGCAAATAATAATAATGACCGTTATCTACCCGCACAGGCTACGTATTTGGGTACACTCTACGAGCGTTTACGGGGGAGTATTATTATTATTGTTTCTTGTATTGTATGAATGTATGTATTCGTTCTTTACAAGGAATTATTAATATTCTTTGGCGTATAAATTTTATTGACAGGCGCGTATACAGATTTGTTTGATGGGAGGGGGGTAATTCGTGGAGAGGGGGTGGCAGAAAATTGTAAAGCGCCGCACGCGATTTTTTTTTGTTCAAGTTCAAATGCCTTTAAATTAATAGTTAGGTTTATCATAGTGGTATCATGTAGGGGGAAAATATTCAATGATGATTCGATTAAGATAATTACGCGGTGAATGAAATTAGATTCATTTTGTTAATATCTTAGTGTCAATGTTGATTGTAACACTGAATTTTCTTCCTTCGTAATTGTCACCATTACCCCCCCCTTGTATACGCGCCTGTTTATTGAGCTACAAAGGCTAGGTAGAATGATGCATTTCATGATATTGAACCATACTAAAAGCTTGACTGTACTAATCAATTATAAAAAAGTTTCAAAATATGAAATAATACAGTATCTCTTATCATTCAACAGTAAGTGCTTAGTTTTTAAGTTGCTGTGTTTATGTGTGCTTCTCAGGTAAATTTTGAAACTTCTATTTTAAGAATTGTATAGTTTCAATACTTTCAATTGATTTGTTATCTAAACCTAAGTATAATTGATGATCAATTGTGAAATTTTTATGGCAGAAAACGCATGATTTTTTTTTTCATTTAATGCTAGCCAATTTTCCTTGCAGTACTGATCAAGGTGCCATGTTACTAATTTTGAAAGTTATTTGATTTGCCCATTTGTATAATTTGATTTAACTTAACAGAATTTGCTATCACTGACAAGAATGATGAAGAGTAGGGGGCCAAGTATCGAACTTTGTGGCATCCCCATTGTAGGTTGAAGGAAATAAGATTTGGTATTTTTGATGAGTAGTAATGAAAAATCAATATACGAAAAGATTGTTTGATTAAAATCATATTTATTATTATATTGACACACAATGGCTCAATCATACCAGTGATCCAACATGATTTTAGCCCAGTTCATCACCACAAAAATAATTTACGGTTTCCAAAGTCGAACAAGTCCATCCTCACTATATGAACAAATCAAGTTTTGATGTGGGTGATGTGAAATACCGATTACATCTTTTTCATGTATCTAAAACAGAAGGAATGAACAAAGAAGAAGATTAAAATTGAAAAAACTTACATTTAAAGTTCTTTCCAACTTTCCTGAATTGGTGGAAAAGCAATACAAAACCATATCTTCACCAACGCAGTAGATCCAGTCCCCTCTTGGGGAAACAGTTGAACACACAAAGTCACCACCCTCACGTTTACCACTAGCGAAGGATCTTACTATCTGAAAAGAACCTATGTATACAACAATTAGGATTGACTACTATTTTTCTTACCTGTCCTTGTAAATTTACCAAAACCACCGTATTTGTTCGATTGCATACTACAAAATGTTCCGGATTTTTAGCAAAGTTGTGGATATTATTAACGGTAGTGTCACTAGCTCCGAGAGATTTGAAAGTATTTGTACATTCGGTGGTTTTTATACTCCATACTTTAACAGTACTGTCAGAAGAAGCACTAAAAAAAAGGGCATATTAGAAAGAATAACTGCATTTTTGAATATACATACATACCTCAGTATATTATGTCCATCTTGTGTGAAAATAACTTCATTTACAAATGAGGTGTGTCCCCTAAATTCTTTCAAAGTTTTTCCAGATTTCAAACCATGAATTCTAAAAACAAAAGATTTGGTACAAATTTTTGGAAATATAAGACTTATTTGAAAGTTTGCTGTCATTAAATAATGGTTCATAATAAAGAGGTTTTTATGGAAAGACAAGAAAATGAAACAAGTGATGAATTTAAAAAAAGTGGATCAACTTGAATTCAAACCTGGGACCTCTCGAATTCCAGCAGAGTGGGTTTACTCACAATACTTTTGATTCTATTTTGGAAACTTTTGACCCACATTTCTCATTCAGCTTTGTTAGTATGCAAAGATCAATTATTTGAATAAACCAAGATAATTCGAGAATTCCAAAATAAAAATTTACCAGTTCTCTATTTGAGTTCATATCAATCCCCTCAATCAAAATCATTTAACCATACCTTAAGTGTGGTTGAATGATTCCCTCAATGCTTAACTGTATCAAACTTATTTAACAATACCTTATAGTGTGGTCGAAAGATGCACTTAATACTTGACTGTTATCTCTGGAAAACTGCAAACATGTTATACCTTTGGAATGAGCTTTTTCAATCTTACGCAAACATTGTCCTGAACTTATTCGCCACACTTTCACACGTCCTGCTTGAGATCCTGTCACCAACATTTCACTATCTCTTGAGAAAGCCATACATAAAACTGCATGTTCCATCATCATAAAAGTTTCCTAAAAACAAAGTGTGGACTAGAACTCATGTTTTCTTTTCATTCTTACACAATATACATAATTCGGCAGAAAAAGTATTGTTCAGAAAAAAAAATGACTACCTGAATGCTAAGACTTTGTTTATCTGTTCTAGTCTCGAGTCAGATGGAGAGGGGTGGTTTTTTTGGGACCCCCGCAAACTTTTAATGCTACTCAATATATTAAATTTTATTTATTTTTTGCTAAATATAACTTATAAATGAGAGAAAATTTAAATTAATGGAACTACTTAGTCTATTATGAGATGAATACTACCTACTAGTCTCAAAATTATTACCTGAGCTTGGTACTTCAAATCTTTTCTTATTTTTCCAGTTGTAAAGTTCCAGACTTCAATAATACCATCAACACTCCCTGTGATAAGATACTGTCCATCAGGAGAAAACCTAGCACACTCCACATGGGACTTTTGCCCAAATTTGATCTGCTTTGCCATTTGTGTTGGAAATGTCTCTTCTTCCTGTTCTCTGACAGCGGCTTTTCCCCTGAACAAATCAATGGTTGTTCCAGGAGGCAGTAAACCTTGATGCTGTTGCCATTTCAGTGCCTGTCCAAGTAATGCCAGTAGACGAGACGAAGGTACAACAGACACTTCTCCTGATAGAGCATGGGCTATGGCAGCACGTCTTTTTTCTTTACTACTTCCATCAGGATAGGCCTCCCTGGGGTCAAAATACGATCGAGCCAGCAAGTTTTCTAAAACATTTAATAATGATACCTACAATACAATGAAAAATTACTAAATCAATATCTAAAATAAATATGCTGACACAAGAAGGTAAAAATATAGGAGAGTCAAGAAATGAGAACTAAATCATGTGTGTAGTGAAAAAGAATATTCACCTAAATGTATATATCTTTCTGGCTCGTTTTGCTTCAACATTATCATAGGATCTGTTTGCCTTAGTAAAGATCTCGCTGCACCCAATTCACGGAGTTCTATTAACTCCAATACAATCTGCTCATATAAATCTATAAGTTTCTTATCAGGAAGCTTCAATGACTGAATAGCTTTTAATACTGTATCCCAGTGTCCATTGTTTATATCGGCACAGAATCCATCAACACTGTCCACAGTGTTGAGTGTAACACCTGTTTCTTCCTGAAATTGTTGAATTAAATCTTCATGAAAAAACAAAACAATTACAGATAATTACCTGTAAAGTATGTAGTGTTCTAAATAAATTAGACTCCTTCAGATATTGCTGGATTAAACGAATAACACTAAAAATAAAAGGATATTTCTATTATACATATATCAACCAGACAAAATGGGTACTTACTCTGCCGATTCAATTTCTATCGACATTTTTTGTCTTATGAGATAATTATCTCGATTGAATAAAAACTTCTATTTAGCTTCGAACCTCTATTTATATTTCTTGACTAATTCATATATTTTAATATTTACTTTGAGAAATACAAAACATAACCAAAAATTGGTTCTTCTTCTAAGTTTATTATTTATCATTGTTGTCAAGGGTCATGTTGCCAAGGTTTCAATAATAAAAATTCACTGGTCCTCAACAGTTGGATTTCACATGTTGAGAACACTGCGATATACAGTTCCTACAATCGTGCGTGATTCATCTTATATCCGCACGCAATTCAGTTTTGAGATGTCATTTAATTAAGAGCGCTACATGAATTTTTTTAATGCGCCTGTAAAAAAATCTTGCTTTTAACTCATATGGAAATAAGGTACTATCCCGCACTCGACTGCTTACCCGAACTCCGCTTTGCCCTATATTCCCGCACGCAATTTAGTTCGAGAGGAAAAATTTTCCCGCACGCTAATGTCACTTCAAGTGAGTTTTCCTGCACTAGGGAGGAAATAATTTTTCCTGCAAGCGAAAGTTTGTTCGGGAGCGCTACATAAGATGATTCAATGTGCTTGTGAAAAAAATCTTGATCCTTACTCATACGGAAAGGTACTCCGCTTTGTGCCGTTCGGGTAACAGCAGTCGCACATGCGGGAATGGAACTCTTTCCGTACTCGTTAGGATAAATTATCCTGGATAATAACAATTTCCAACAAGCGTGCGTGACTCACCCTATTCCCACACTCAATTTAGTTTGAGACGTGTCAACACGGCCAACACTGCCAACAGCAAGAAAGGGAGTCAACTTTTCGGGATTGTGTGTAATGCTCCTCCGTTGCCTGGGAGCACTAATACCCTACCTCCAGAAGAGTATGTATCAAATTGTAATTGTAAATTGTATCAATGCTGCTGTGGAAGAGGCAGAAGAGCCGTCAATCTTCCCATCATAAAGGCTTCTTCATACCCTCGTGAACTTCGCAATTTTTCTGCGAATAAAATGTCTCGCAGTCATGCCGGACCAATCGTTGATGCAGAACCATGTCGGCAGCCATTTTATTCGCAGAAAAATTGCGAAAATCACGAGGGTATGAACGAGACCATTCAGAAGGTCGAGATTCCCACATTTCGTCGGAACCGGATAATGATCCTAGTTATCGAATCCATAAAATATAAAGAAGAAGAAAGGTAATCATTTTAGGTTATGTTATTTTCATTTCGTCAAAGTAAAAAATATAGAAATAATATTATAAAATAATAACTGTGTATATAAATTTAAAATATATATACTGTGCTGTGATATGATACATACTGCTGTCTAGGTCCAGTCTGTCTAGTGCACCTGTGCGCATTGTACACTAGACTTGTCGTTATTATAAAAAAAATATTTGGGAAAGGGTTTTCGTTTTTTCCTATAAAATGTCGCAAATAAGTACGAAGGAAAAATTATTATATATAATTGATGATATGGAGTTGATATCAAAGTGAGTTTTTCAAATTTTACCCCTTTCTGCATGTGTTTGCTTGGTCAATTTTCATGGCATACAATTTTTTTCAGAGAAATAATCGAAAATGCAATTGCTCCAAAGAGTTCTAAACTATCTGGTCCCGAATATGTCCAACTTACCGATCTTCTAGTAGCAAAAGATAAGGAACTGAAAGAAACATTACAATTAGCAACTGAGCAAGCTCATATCAACAAAAAGTTGGATATTCTAAAGGCAGAGGTAGAACGTCAAGACCAGGATATCAACCATTTACAAAAACAACTAAAAGAGGCTGAACAAATCCTTTCCACAGCCATATATCAAGCAAACCAAAAACTACAATCTATTGCCCGAGCAAACCGCAAGCCTGTTTCATCAGAAGAGCTTATTAAATTTGCTCATAGGATAAGTGCCTCAAATGCCATTTGTGCTCCTCTGACTTGGCAGCAAGGTGATCCTCGTAGACCCTATCCCACAGATATTGAAATGAGACTAGGCTTGCTTGGACGACTTGGTGATCCTATGAATGGACATTTGTTGGCCCAACAAAATAATATGACTGATTTGCATAGACCCGGCCACCCAGGTGGTAAGTTAAATATCTCTTTGACCAGTTAATTATGTTATTGTGAAGTATGATTAAAAACCACACTTCTCTGTTGTTTAACTTTGCTATTTAATTTATTGTTAAGCCTTTTTGTAAAGCAAACTTTTTAGATAAGGTAATGTAAACTTTTAACTTTTCTATTCTAAATAAAGGATAGATAATGCAAATATCAAGTTTTATATTGGAAAAGTTGAATCAATAACATGACACATTATATTGATGCTACCATCTAAAAAATCAAATCAACTTTTGCCCAAGATCAGTTTATATTGGCAATTGTTTGATAATATTTTCTGAAAGTAGGCTTCTTTCAAAACATTTCACATATAGGTAAGTATTTGACTAAGGCCTCATTTCATAATGAATTCAGAAATAGCTGTTAGACAGGGACTACAAAAATTGAGTTACAGTTGGCAGCTTGTCACAGTCTGACAATTATTTAAACTAAATGACCTCATTGGTCATTATAACTTGTAGTTGGTTGGGAAAAATTTTGATCTGTTCAATGAAATGGTGAAATTGTTCTAAAAGCTTTATCAAAGTAATTGTTGAAAAGCATTCATTACTTTACCATCACCAACATTCCATTATTTTCGAGAATGATGAAAAACAATGTTTTTGTTGAATGAAATTTGCATTATTGTTCATAGTTATGCTTGAGTTACATAGCTTGTCACGTTGATGATTACTTATTTTGTGAAAGATGACATTATATTTCAACAATTTGATATCCTCATGAAAATTCAACATTCACATTATGTCATTTTTAAACAAACAAACAAATAAATAAAGAAATAAATGAATGTTAGGAGTTCTGTATTGGTTACTATAAAATCAGTGAAATATTTATTTTTCAGAAATTCCTGCGGCACAACAAAACCAATTTGCTTGGCACCCCACAGGTGAGATGCATATAAGTGTAGGACAAGGTACTGTTCCCATGGATACCAGAAACCATAAACAAGAAAATGAAGATGTGGAGGTGATGTCAACTGATTCCAGTAGTAGTTCTTCCAGTGATTCTCAATAGCCCTATAAGTTTGAAATATTGCTGATATTCAGCACTGTTATATACAGTTTTATGTATCAATTACTGATAATTTATTGAATTAAAAATTCATGACAAGTGTAAATTAAAGATAATATACACAAGTCATCAATAATATATTATCCAGATAACTTGTATGAAAATGGAAGAAAAAGATAGCAGACCAAATTTCTAGACTTGCTTGAACCCAGAGACCAGTGGCGCCCTCTTCAGTTTCATTCTGTGGTGAAATTTTATACATAAAAAAATTAACTTATTTATGATTTAAAATTTGTATAGGAGTGCATTCATTCATTTATTTACAATGTTTCTGTGAAAAAAAGTTCAACTTTGACTGATGTTGCATCGTTACATTTTGAATTGCAAAACTAAACACTTTTAGTTCAGTTTCAGTGGCAATATATAGGTAAAAGTAAATGAACAAATAAATCGAAATGCTGGCATCTTTGTTCCTCCGATTGTAAAGAGATCTAAATCAACAACTACTGAAATAATAATAATTTTCTCCACCCCGAGAAGAACTTCAGTCTTTACCACTTGTTATCAGAATACAGACAGTAGACAAATCATTTGTAAATGATTTGTTTTACTTTAGCAACTCCGATTACTTCCATGCAAAGTAGTATTAAGTGTTGTTACTAACTTCATAATCTAAAAATGTGAAATATATTAAAGGGGTAACACCAGCAAATAGGATATTCTTGGGACAATTTCCAGCTGCATTTACTAGGTCATCCAATATGAAAAAAAAAATTTTTGAGCTTAAACACTACCCTGTGGAAACCCTATGTCATTTTCAAGAGACATGAACTTATATTTATATATAAGTTTTTTCCTATTTATTCAGTAATGATTGATCCAATCCATTTATTTTTTTTTTATTTTTTTGATAATATGAAGATGTTCATAAAATTATATGCGGAACCATCTGCTGCTTTTTTGGAAAAACTAACAGAAAACAAGTACTTATCTGGGCTAAGGGATGGACTACATGTGATATAGTCGTGAATCGTGAAAAGCCCCTTAATAGAAAAAAAATCTGTAAGTGAATTTTTTTTTTTAAGTTAGGGTCTTTTCACAAAATATCTATATGAGATGTAGATAAACGTCCAGCGTAGCCTCATCCGGGTAATTATTTTCCGTTGGATATCAAAAAAAAAAATCTTCAATATTATACTGGATTTTCTCCATAAAAAAATCAATTCTTTTCAATTGAGATTGTTTTCGTTTTCAGCAATTTTTTATTGTGACAAATGCTAAAAATTTTCACTATTAGTTTGTATTCTCGCCAAGAGTAAAAAAAAACGGACAGCAAAAGAATCTAATACTGTAGGTACTCATTATTTGATGCAATGAAAGAGTTGTATTTCGTGTGAAATTTAATAAAATCGCAAAGCGCTTTCGGCTATTAGGCCATCATCGGTGCTATACTCGTCAGGTATTTATACAGGAGTAAAACTTATAAAAAGTCACCAAAACCATGGTTAACATTGGTTTTGATCGAACGCACATACATGTTAAAATTAAGTACTTAATATATATACCCATTCAAGGGGTTTTAATTTAAAATTTCCGGTTTTTTCGCATTTTTCCAGGCAATGCAGAGCCTACTCGTGTTGAATTATCAACCAAGAGAAACCGGAAAGGAAAAACATTTTTATCCTTTCCGGTTTCTCCTGGTTGATAATTTGAGAATTTTAAATTAAAACCCCTTAAATGGGTATATATATATATATATATATATATATATATATATATATATATATATATATATATATATATATATATATATGTATTTGTATTTATCCAGCCACGTCCACTATAAATACAGTTCCTCAACCCACAATTCCTCAGTTCTCTCGAAGGAGTAGGCAGATTGAGACCTTAGAGAGAACCAGTGACGAGACATGGGGAGTAGGCAGATTGAGACCCCGACGTCAAGTCACAAAAACCTAACGTAATTATACCTGAGGAGTAGGCAGATTGAGACCTCAGCGTAGAATTACGTTTCAATCTTTCATTAATTTTCTCTCTATTTCATTTCTTGAAAATGGCTCCAAAATCGGAGCCGAAACGTCGAATTTCAACAAATTCTAGACGCGGTTCAACCCGAACTTTTAGTTTAGTATATATATATATATATTAAGTACTTAATTTCAACAGTATTGCTCCTGTATAAATACCTGACGAGTATAGCACCGATGATGGCCTAATAGCCGAAAGCGCTTTGCGATTTTATTAAATTTTACACGAAATACAACTCTTTCATTGCATTGAATAGTTACGTGTACACAGCTTCAAGAACTTCAACTCATTATTTGGACTTTCCTGAGCTTGAAAATAGTAAACAGATACTATCCTTTCGATGTTTATTTACGATACGAATGTCATGCATATTTCGCAAATACCTAATACCTATAATAATTAAACTGGGATTATTTGCCGCATTTAGTAGTTTGTGAATCAACAAACAAGTTCGTGGTTTATTGCAGTAACATGAATGAATATCCACAAAACATAATAATATGGTAGACTGGACTTTTATCATTACTAAATTTAATTATGTGGTAACAAAAATTTCCCAAGGAGATACTGTTTAACTACCAATTTGTTATTTATGTTTATGATTTATATTTACATGTACACTTGGTACTGGGAAAACTTATCTTGAATACGACTTTTAGATAGATAGATACATATTATATAATACCGGGTGACCATGGAGTGAGGTAGGCCCCCCAATTTTTCTACAGTTTTAAACATACAGGTTTCAAATTTCGTGCGTCGATATATTACTCAAATACGCATATTTTGACTCCATTACCGAAAATTTTCCACTTCCGGTTCAACCGGAAGTTATCCCAAACTTTTTTTTCAAATGACATCCTGTATAATTTTTTTCATTATCCTGAAGAACACGCATTTCATAATAACTGTTCTTCAAAATTGAAAATCGGTTGAAAAATGGCGGAGATACAGTTGATTGTTCAATCGAACAAAGTTGGCCATGAACATCAAAGTCACATCATCACAACTGACGAACGGCGTCAACATTTACGAAAGGAAGGTTCGAGGTAAGATACAGCTGAAAATTGAGCTTCTCATGTAATTGCAGCAACCATATTTTCCAACAATTATCAAAAATTTCCTCAAATCGGAGTAGAAAATTCTGAAAGGAAGCGAAGATACGGGATGTTTCATTATGAGTGTTCTCAAAATTGATCATTCCTAAACAGAGGCGGCTTGAACCTACGAAAGCTAAGCAAAAAATCAAATGTTTTCATTCGAGTAATATGATAATTCATCATTTTTCAATACGACAATGTGAAAAGAGTATATTGCCATTTGAGAAATGGTAGTTGTGAGCATTTCTTTATGGGTCCTACTCCGTTTTGAGTAAATTTTTGATATTTGTTGGAAAATATGGTTGCTGCAATTACATGAGAAGCTCAATTTTCAGTTGCATCTTATTTCCTCTCGTGAAAGTTGACGCCGTTCATCACAAATCATCAGTCGTAATGATTTGAGTTTGATGTTCATGGCCAACTTTGTTCGATTGAACAATCAACTGTATCTCCGTCATTTTCTAACCGATTTTGAATTTTGAAGAACAGTGTTACCACAAATTGCGTGTTCTTCCGGATAATGAAAAAAATTGTACAGGGTGTCATTTGAAATAAAAAGTTTGGGGTCACTTCCGGTTAAACCGGATGTGGTGAATTTTCGGTAATGGAGTCAAAATATGCGTATTCGAGTAATATATTGACGTATCAAATTTGAAACCTGTATATTTTCAAAACTGTAGAAAAATTGGGGGGCGTACCTCACCTCGTGGTCACCGGGTATATAAAATTGTATAGTACTTACCTACAATATTACAAAATATAGTTTTAGACCTATTTTTCGCATAGGGCTCTCTGAAACATATTCAGTATTCACAATGTAGTTCGTGCTAGGGTGATATATATTAGGTGATGGATATTGGTAACGCATTGGTTCGATGATGGCCGTTGAAACTTCTGCTAGCGCTGGGCTAGGTTCGATACCTGATTCGGAAAGAATTTTATTCAATTTTCTCGGATTTGATAGGCGACAACACCCCTTAGTGAAAATCAAGTGTGTTGTGAGTTTCTCGAATACCAATCCCGACGTCAGGGGTGCTATTCTTGACTGTTCGCATTCATAACGTGTACTTTTAACGTCACAATCTGATGTCCTCTGAATGTCGTTGAGTAACTTACGATGTAAATATACGAGTACTCGTTAATATTGCGAACGGTCAAGAATAGCACCCCTGGTGCTTGCTTGGGAGTGTGTACTGACCTGAGGTGGAGCTGAAAAGTGAATACGTCACCGTATAATCAGTAAGTCGCCTGGAGCCCCATGGCAAATAATAATAGACGTCTTCTATCCGCACAGGCTATGCCTATAACTCCAAGGGTTAGTTCATGTAACGCAAGAACGGAAGAAAGTTAAATTATTGGAATCGTGTAGATACGTTCATAATAAAACGCAAGATAGTTGAAATTTGGTCAACTTTTGCTAGCTTACATTTCATACATTACGTGGCGTTTTGTTATGAACGTGACCACACAATTCCATTAGTTTAAATTTATCCCGTTCTTGCGTTACCTTACATGAACTAGGCCTATTAGAGTGTTTATAATGACCAGTCTCTTTCAAAATTAAATTTTGCCAATGATACTACTTCTAGTGCCCTATAAACGAATCCGAGAAGGATTGCCAAGAATTATCAACAGCTACCATGCCTGACAGGTGTATTTGTTGTTGTCATTCGTTTCTATTAAAACCTTGAGTCTCGCAACACACACACACACACATTAAATGTCGCCTTGAGCAATTTTATGGCAAGCATTCTGCAAGTAACCTTTTTATAATACTTTAATTTTTCCTAGAGGCAGCTATCTCGTCTAGACTCTCTAACACCGTAAACAACTTATTGGGACATTACTTTTTGCAGTTATCAAATATCCGAGTGATAATCGTCAACCAAAATGTAATTAGTATCTATAACGCATATAGTGTGTTGTGTGCTACAGATAATTCTCGAAAATACCGATTTATCGATTCGGTAGCGAGGCGGTTAGATGCCGGCCTACTAACTTCCGCCAGGTTCGAATCCTGGAAAACGAGAATATTTTTCTCAATGTCATATATGAGTTCGCCCCGACCACCTGGGGTGGTGCTGTGGGTTTACCGGGTTTTCCTACAGCTGAAAAGTGAATACGACACCAAAAATAAGTAAGTCGCCCCGGAGCGCCACGGCAAATAATAATAATAATAATAGCCGTCCTCTACCCGCACAGGCTATGCCTTTGGGTACACTATATGAGTGTTTATGAGGGAGTATTATTATTATAATTCAGAGATGAACTAATAAGATGTACAAAGAAAACTCGACCAAGTAAATTATTTACTTGAAAAAAAGTCAATTGTGGGTATCGAATTTTTGCCTACTGTGCGAATATGAGTACTTATAGTAGGCAAAACAATGTTTCTGTAAATGTTTTCCTACCGTAACTTATCAGAATACTTAGCAAATCACTATAAGGGCACACTAAACTCATTGTAGGTAGGTATAATGAATCGTTTATCAGCGACAAACTTCATTTGGTCTTAGCCAACTCATTAATAACTTCACTTGAACAAGTCGATTGGGGTTGTTATCAATTCACTTATGCTTGGTTCCCTTTATTAGTTCGGGTGATTCCGCTACACTCTTCGGATGCGGAAATGGTTGAATTGAACGAAGCCTTCCCATCCGCGTCATTTGATTGGATTCTTCCACAATATGTGGTTTCTTGATTAGGGGTGTGATTGTTGCGGGCGTCACATCTATATGTTTGATGGTATACCTTATGTATGTAATGACGAAATCCCCGTCATTAGTGTATTATTCATAAACAGTTTTCCAGTATTATAATATGTGGTCATTCTCAACTATTTATATTATTGTTATATCTCATTCCATACAAATTTTTTATATGACCAATTATTTCATGTTTTGAAATGGTTTAAAGTACCTAAATTTTTCTATTATCCAAAATCTGCATATTGAGGAAGATTGATCGTTGTACAGCGTTTTTTTTTTCGAAATCCAATAATTGCAATATCGAAATGAATAAAATATAGGTAGTTAATCTCTCAGTCAATGCACTTGATTTATTGTAGCGGTTCGGCTCAAAAACACTATATATTTGAGATACAAATATCTTTAACGATTCCTGTATTTTGTAGAAGTATACCCCTAGGCAATGGTAGAAACGAGTAATTTCGATGAAGTCAAAATCCCCAACACTATCCCACAAAGTGGAAAATTTGAGGTAAGTACCTGCCAAAAAACAACATTGCATTACATTTGACATATTTTTTCGCAAAGTTCATCCAGAAGGAAACTATTATAGAAGTGCTTATTGTAATCAAGCATTGAATATCCCTGCTCATCTGGTTGGGAATGACTGATCATCTGTATTTAGAACATGTGGGTTACTTAGTGTTATCAATGAAATCATTTTGTATATTTATATGGTCAATAGAAAATTGTCATAATTTGTAATATAACTTCATTTTAAAAACTATTCAAAAAAATACTTTGTAACATAGTTATTAACATAGTAGTGATTAATTTATAACATACACAACAAAAAGGCTTACAAAAATTTTATTTATCATAATCTAGTTAGCACATAATTATTCAGCTACAAAAGTTCACTTCAGAGAAAAAACTGACCTTCAAATTGAATTATACCTATTACTATTAAGAAATTATACTTTCAGCTATATCTCATATTTTGTTTTAACCTGAAAAAATAAAACTGGTATAAAGTAGTGTTCTACTCAAATTGTACTCGACAAAAATAATGAACAAATCAAATTGTACCTAACAGAAATTAAGGATAATCGCGTTATGCAATCATTATATTATATATATATATATATATATACCGGGTGACCACGAGGTGAGGTACGCCCCCCAATTTTTCTATAGTTTTGAAGATACAGGTTTCAAATTTGGCACGTCGATATATTACTCAAATACGCATATTTTGACTCCATAACCGAAAATTCACCACTTCCGGTTTAACCGGAAGTGACCCCAAACTTTTTTTTTCAAATGACACCCTGTACAATTTTTTTCATTATCAGGAAGAACACGCAATTTGTGATAACACTGTTCTCCAAAATTGAAAATCGGTTGAAAAATGGCGGAGATACAGTTGATTGTTCAATCGAACAAAGTTGGCCGTGAACATCAAACTCAAATCATCACAACTGACGAACGGCGTCAGCATTTACGAGAGGAAGGTTCGAGGTAAGATACAGCTGAAAATTGAGCTTCCCATGTAATTGCAGCAACCATATTTCCCATCAATTATCAAACATTTCCTCAAAACGGATTAGTACCCATAAAGAAAGGCTCACAACTGCCATTTCTCAAATAGCAACATACTCTTTTCACATTGTTATGTTGAAAGATGATAGGGGCCCCACGACAGGGGATATATATATATATATACAGTGTGGTGCAAATGAATGGAATAAATTCATTATTTTGTAATAAGGCGACCCTACAGAAAAATCCTGATACCCGTCGATTTTTATTATCGAACGCGCATTCTGTCAAATATTTTTGATAAGCATGACGTCATGGGTGTGAGCGTGATGACATCATCGATGATTTTTTTAAATGGACATGTGGGTCATGTGATGTGTCATTGGAAAGGTGTTTCATTTACCTATCCAACCATATCGAAAAATTTGTCTAATGGTTGTTGTATGCAGAAAAAAATTGATTTTGAAATTATAGATCACTCATTACAAAATTATTAAATTCTGTGTCCAATTAATGATTTTCGAATCTCTGTAAGTAACCAAGATCTAATTTTGAAAAGGCCGTCCCTGGGAACGAAATGATAGCTTCTTACTTGATTTTTTGCCGGTTCACAAATGTGGGTCTCATCGAAACTGCTACATTCGAATTAAACTCAATCGGCTTGTCGAATGTTAATGGTTATAACATTAGAAATATTCAAAACTTATCAATATGAAGCTCACTGACACAGAAAGAATCGAAATTCTTATAATGATTGGTTGTGAAGACAAAACACGAACGCACAAAGGAGTTTGTACTCTGTTCAATAATAAATATCCCAACCGAGAACCAATTTCACAATCCACGGTAAGCAAAATTGAAAAGAAATTCAGAGAAACGGGTCATGTGAAAGACCTACCCAAAGGTAGTAAGAAACAAATTCCAGATGACAAGAAACTCGATGTTTTACTAGCTTTTCAAGATAATCCCCATACCAGTTCAAGGCAAGTAGCATTAGATAATGACATTGACCATTCAACAGTTCTTAGAACGCTAAAAAAGGCGAAGTGGCATCCCTACAGAGTTAGTTTAGTTCAGGAGCTTCTGGAAGACGACTTTGATAGAAGAATTGAATTTTGCGAAATTATGATGGAGAAAAATAACACAGATCCGATGTTTTTCCGAAAAGTTCTTTTTTCTGATGAAGCTACATTTCTCCTAAACGGTCATGTCAATCGTCAGACGTGTCGGTATTGGGCTACTGAAAATCCACATTGGATGCAGGAATATCATACCCAATATCCAGAAAAATTGAATGTTTGGGCGGGAATTATAGAGAATAGGATAATAGGACCATATTTCTTCGATGAGTCCTTGACAGGTCCTCGATATTTAGAATTTCTGCAAAACTTCTTGCTACCCGAACTGAATCGGCTGTTCCCAAACAGAACTGATTTGTGGCTGCAGCAAGATGGTGCGCCGCCACACTATGCTGTCGTGGTGAGACGCTACTTGAACAACGTCTTTCCAGATCGGTGGATAGGAAGAAGAGGAGCAATTGAATGGCCACCTAGGTCGCCAGATCTAACACCTCTGGATTTCTTTTTATGGGGATACTTGAAAAGTAAAGTGTACCAAAATAGACCCCACAATATCCGTGATCTCAAAGACCGTATACGCATCGAGATGGGACGAATCACTCAGGACGTTATTGGCAGAGTTCGAGAAGAATTTACTGCTCGTCTATCCCACTGTCTTATAGCAGATGGTCGGCAGTTTGAACATTTGCTTTGAAGTTGTTTGTATTCATTGAATGGGAATGTTCTTTTATTACTACAATTGTTTGTTAGAATAAAAACCCAAATTACTTGAAATCATGAATATGATTGGATAGCTGATTGGAAGACCTTTCCAATGACTTATCACATGACCCACATTTCCATTTAAAAAAATCATCGATGACGTCATCACGCTCACACCAATGACGTCATGCGTATCAAAAATATTTGACAGAATGCGCGTTCGATAATAAAAATCGACGGGTATCAGGATTTTTCTGTAGAGTCGCCTTATTACAAAATAATGAATTTATTCCATTCATTTGCACCATACTGTATATATAAGTAAACAGAGATATGCTCTCGAGGGAAATTGTGAATAACAAGTAGGACATTTTATTGGACTAAACCCTCTGGTAAAAATGCAACCGTAGACACGTGTTTCGATCTTAGGGATCTCATCAGTAAAAAACCAAAAAGAGCATTTTCAGTTTTCCCTGTATAAGTTGGGAAGGGCGAGAATCACCGTAAATTTTCTATGACCAATTTACTGCTCACCACAATAGTTACCTTTTTTCCCATTTAATCGTCTTTGTATATGGTTTAGACTATAGCAATGTTACCACATGATATAAGAAACGGCCTGTATATACAGGGAGTCCAAGATAATTTTGTCCACCACGTTGATATCTGAAACGGTAATAGATACCGTTTGGGCTAAATGGGGTAAATGTTGCATAACAGAAGGGCAGTCTATATGAAAGTATGGAAATATAAAATTATTTTAGAATAACTTAATTTATCGATTTCTTTAAAAAATCGAGATGATGTGACATATAATGAAACTGTCATTTGGGATAGGTAAATCATTAAATTTAGAATGAAAAATACTTCAAAAATATGTCGTGAGATGATCGTATATCTTTCAGGGTTACCATTTGTACCGTGCCGCAGCAGACCAGCAAATAGTAGTAGATGCAAGTGGAGCAGATTCAGGCCAATGGGAAGTAGTACTTGACAATTTTCCTACCAGTCAAAAGGTTGTGATAGATTTTAATAAAATCTACAGAACATACTTGTATGTGATATGAAAATGTAACCTATAATATTCATCTAATAGATGTGTTAATGTGAAAATATGACTTGGTAGCTGTGTTGACGTCGAATAGGTGTGGTCTGATGAATGTTGCTGCCTTATCACATTTTTCCAGTTTGTGATGTGTTATTGTGACTGTACCTAATATCAAATATCCGTCGAATATGGGTAAAAACCAATATCGCATTGGTGCAATATTTTAACATCACATAACCTTTCATGTTCAACGATGTTTGGGGATTGTTTGGAGCAAGAGAAATTGGAAAGTCCGCAAAGTTGTTAAAGTATATTGAAGTTCTTAACTGCTTTGCAGGAATTGTTTTGATCAGAAGCCCTTCTTTAATGTTCCATATTGTGATTTTGAGAGGTCTCCATATCTCTGAGCTTTGTGGCATGTTTTCTTCCATATATATCCCTCGAGTAATCTTGGAATTTAAGTTCATCGTCGTGTCGGTACCGGATTATCACTATTACAATCGGAAGGCGACTCACTGACGTAGAGCCATCTAACCATTGGCAAGGATTAGGACACGTTGGTTTACGGTTTTTACTAGGTTCTCTCCTAGTGAGCTGTTCTTGACCTCACTACTTACCGGCAGGCTGACCCTACCAAGATATTAAAATTCCACCGGCTTCACTTTCTGAATTATCGAAGTTACTGACTTCCCTCACCAGTGTCAAGGTCCTACAACTCCATGACGGAGCTTCCATGCTATTATTATTATGTCATATGGCGAACGAGTAAGCATTTATATAAATTAAATAATTTTGTTTCTTTAAGTATATTGGCAACAATCAATCAATGGACATTCTCATAATACCTATTCACCTCAATTGGTGAGCAGTCTACTAGTGTACTGCTTTGAATTGGATTATTACCTCTTTTACTGGTGACTGCTGTAGCATGCTTTCCCTTTCGTCTACATATCTATCTCTTACCCTCTTCTTCGAGGTTCCAGCGTATCTCCTAGCCTCTGCCGGTAGAATCCATTTGAATACTGGCGAAATCAAGTCTGGATCCAAAGTAGTCAAGTCTGTTTTTCCCGTCAAAAAGCTCGTGCCGGTGCCGACGATCAGAACTGTTATAAAGCCTACAGGAGTGATCCATAAGTATGAAATTCGAAACAGAGGAAAAATGTTTGATTCATCGGGATAGAGCACCTATAATTGAATAGATATTTATAAACTTCAAACGAACTTTGCCTATTTTTGCATCGATCAAATGCATGGAAAACTATATGTGGACTGAATATGAAAATTTGTAAGTTTACTATTGTGAATGAGGGATATCTAGCTGAAATATTTCCAAGAATGTGGCACTTTCGGTTGTACCGGAAGAAATATAATATAATAACAATAATAATAATAATAAATAAGCAGGGAAGGCCAACCATCATCCAAGGCCTTGGAGAATTGCGACACCACTTTCCTGAGCTACCGGTGCAAAACCGGACCGGCAGCCATGGCGCACCCTGGAGGGAATGCTCATTCCTTCTGATGTCGGCCGTGGGTATACTGGGTTAACCCCCCGGTATACCCCACTACTCGGTTCACGATGGACGAGAAAGAGGCCCCCACAACCGACCCCCTCGGATTAGGGGTCATAGGCAAGGTGGTGGGGCCCAGAACGATGGATTGCCACTATATAACGACCGCAATGAAAACGGACGCTTTGAGTGGACGGATGAACTAAGGGACAGTCTTCTGCATTGCTATGAGAGCAGTGAGCCCGCCCGAAGACGATACATGGCGAGAATGCATGCTTTGTGGTGTGAAATACACCCGGAGCATGCTGCCTTTTCCGCACAAAACCTAAGGGATTATGTATCCCACCTTCGGGTTCGAGGCTATGTTAGAGCCCCTCCTCAGCCGGTTAACGCAGTGGCAGAAGTGGCAGATATGCCACGCGTCGATCTGGCTGTAGAGGAGGCCCGCATCATACCACCAACAGAAGGCATCAGAACCCGCAGGGCACTGCATAACACCAAGCCCCTGAAGCCACAACAACTGGCTCGGGTGGATGCGGAGATTCACGATGTCCTTTTAGAAGAGGCTGACGTCTGGCAGATCAACTCTGCCGTGTATGACGCCGCTCAGGCCCTGTCCCAAACGGAGAGAAGAGGTACCAACCCTCTGATTGGGAGGCATGAGCGACGCATTCACAAGATGGAAGCTAAGATCAGGTCAGCGAGACAACACGCGTCTCGTATCCAGTGTGTGGCGGACTACGTGGCGGCCAATAGGCCCTTCACGCCCGCAGTGCGGCGAATTGCCGCAAGTTTAAGACGAGCTCACCACACACTAAATCAAGGCGTGCTGTTAACCATCAAACAGCACTGTCATACGAATGCTGGTGGCTGCAAAAAAGTCACTAGTGAGGCGGGCGAGAAGCATCGCGGAAAACATGAAGTTCCGCGATAAACCTTCTCGCCTATTCCAAGAGCCTCCACGTGTTGTGGAAAACCCGCCGGCGGCTGATCGGGTAGAAACCTTCTGGAAGGGTATTTACGAATTTCCGCAACCACTCAACGTAGATAATCCAGCCCTAGCGCAGTTCGAAGCTTTCTGCAGGAGGCTTCGTCAGCCTGAGCTCAATGAACTGCGCAATCCGATAACCCTGGAAGAAGTTCGACGGGCCCTCAAAGGCTCGAAGAATTTTGCTGCTCCAGGTCCTGATGGCCTGAATAACTATTGGTGGAAAAAATTACCAAGTACCCACCACCATCTAGCAAGAGTTTTCAACTCGTGGCTAGATGGGGAGCAGCAGATTCCGGATTGGTTTGTCGAGGGGCGAACCGTGCTAATCCCCAAAAACGGAGATTTGTCTGATCCGAAGAACTACAGACCGATAACATGCTTGAACGCATGTTATAAGATGTTTACACGCATCTTGTACATGCGAATACTCTCCGCAGTTGAGCCGGTGTATGAACGGATATATGAGCAAAGAGGGTCAAAAAAGGGGGTCGCTGGCTGCAAGGAGAACCTGCTGATCGACAGATGCATCACGCATGACTCCGTGCAGTATAAGCGTAACCTCTCAATGGCCTGGATCGATTATCGCAAGGCATTTGATACAACATCGCATGAACTCATCATGCATTTGCTCAGATGCCTTGCGGTACCCGATCAAATAGTGAGATGCATTGAACAGCTGATGCCGCTCTGGAGGACTCGATTTACCATAACATCTGGTCAAGTCAGAGTCCAAACAGAGCAGGTTATCTTTAGAAGAGGCGTGTTTCAGGGAGACTCCCTCAGCCCTCTTCTCTTCTGCATCTCACTACTGCCATTGTCCGTTGCACTACGGAAAACCCGCGGATACAACTGCGGCACCCCCAGCAACCGGAGGCATAAGGTCACCCATCTGTTTTACATGGATGACCTTAAACTTTATGCCTCCGGAGAAAAGGACCTTCACCAGTCCTTAAGGGTGGTGCAAGAGTACACGCATGCTGTCGGAATGGAGTTTGGGATAGACAAATGTGCAACGGTTCATCTCAAAAGAGGACGATGCGAGGAATACGGAGAGGACGTTCAGCTCGTAGACGGAAGCATCCTACATCATCTGGATGCCGGAGAGACGTATACCTACCTAGGGGTGGAACAACGCCACACCCAAGAGGTAGCTACTGTCAAAAGCTCTCTCCGCGGCAAGTATCAGCACAAACTCCGACAGATCTGGTCTTCAGAACTGTCGGGGAAGAACAAAGTTGCTGCAACTAATATGCTTGCCGTTCCGATTCTACTTTACTCCTTTGGAGTAATGAAATGGACTCAGGAAGAGCTGCGACAACTCGACGTAAAAACTCGCAAAATGATGCATCTTCATAGAAGCTTGCATCCTAAATCGTCTGTTCCACGGTTATACTTTCCCAGACAACGGGGAGGCCGTGGACTTTTGAGTTTGGAGTGTCTACATAACAGAATGGTACTGGATGGAGCCTGTAAAGTCATCAGGAGTTCAGATACCCTTCTCTGCTTGGTATGTGATCATGAAAAGGCAGGGATTGGAGCATTTCTTTTCAAGGCAGCAACCCGTGCAGCCGATGAACTCGATCTCGTATTCGACACTGAACGGACAAACCCAAACTCTATCACCGAGTTGGAACCCGTTCAGCAAAAACCCTACGTAAAAGCTGCGGAGTGTGAGAGGCT
The DNA here is from genome assembly GCA_958502065.1 of Chrysolina americana. NCBI lineage: Eukaryota > Metazoa > Arthropoda > Insecta > Coleoptera > Chrysomelidae > Chrysolina > Chrysolina americana. The sequence continues at coordinate 15,185,568 of OY293414.1, forward strand.
CCTGAAGCCGATGCATGGGGTCTTCTTCAAGACCATTGAAGACCTAGGCTTATCCAGAGACCTGACCTTCTCGTTTCTCAGGTCAAGTGGGCTGAAGTCGGAGACCGAGGGATTCATAATGGCCTGCCAGGATGGTGTCTTCAACACTCTCGTCTACCGCAGTCGCGTGATGGGAATAGAGGTCCCTGACACTAGAGGCAGAGCGTGTCGTGGGGCAGCTGAGACCATAATGCATTTGCTGTCAGCTTGTCCAGCTTATGCGGTCCCAGCCTATATCCACAGACATAACGCGGCCCTACGAGTGTTGTACTACCATCTACGACACTCGTACGGTGTAGACGAGACACCAGTGTTGCCTTATGCTCCGGGGGATATTGAGTCCGTGGTGGTGAATGAGACGTGCCGAATCTATTGGAACTATTCATTCCCCACCCTCAGGCAAATACAAGACAATAAGCCTGATGTAGTACTCCTCGACCATCAAAGTAGGACGATTTTCGTCATTGAGTTTTCAGCTCCTGGCGAAACGAACATCGTCCGAAAAGAGGAGGAAAAACGGACTAAATATCGAGATCTTCTCTTTGAACTCCGCAGGCTTTACCCAAACCATTCTGTCAAGATGGTGGTTCTGATAATAGGGGTCCTTGGTGGAATGATGGACACACTGCTCTCAAACTTTAAAATCATACCGGCTTGCCGTGACATGGCAGAAATCCTAGCCGGGCGAATGCAGAAGGCCATAATTCTTGGTTCACTCCGCCTACTCAGGGCACATGATTCTCGGACCCAGTAATCACTTACCCCATGGACGTGGGGAGTGTTTACTGGGGTTAATGACACACCAGCGCGCCCTCCGGAAGTGTCGGAGCTCCGGAGACAGGGCCTGACTGGGTAATTCCTAACGGAAAAAAAAATAAAAATTATAATAATAACCCCTTCTCTGCTTGGTATGTGATCATGAAAAGGCAGGGATTGGAGCATTTCTTTTCAAGGCAGCAACCCGTACAGCCGATGAACTCGATCTCGTATTCGACACTGAACGGACAAACCCAAACTCTATCACCGAGTTGGAACCCGTTCAGCAAAAAGCCCACGTAAAAGCTGCGGAGTGTGAGAGGCTCCTGCAGCTACATAAGGATAAGCCGATGCATGGGGTCTTCTTCAAGAACATTGAAGACCTAGGCTTATCCAGAGACCTGACATTCTCGTTTCTCAGGTCAAGTGGGCTGAAGTCGGAGACCGAGGGATTCATAATGGCCTGCCAGGATGGTGTCTTCAACACTCTCGTCTACCGCAGTCGCGTGATGGGTATAGAGGTCCCTGACACTAGATGCAGAGCGTGTCGTGGGGCAGCTGAGACCATAATGCATTTGCTGTCAGCTTGTCCAGCTTATGCGGTCTCAGCCTATATCCACAGACATAACGCGGCCCTACGAGTGTTGTACTACCATCTATGACACTCGTACGGTGTAGGCGAGACACCAGTGTTGCCTTATGCTCCGGGGGATATTGAGTCCGTGGTGGTGAATGAGAAGTGCCGAATCTATTGGAACTATTCATTCCCCACCCTCAGGCAAATACAAGGCCAATAAGCCTGATGTAGTACTCCTCGACCATCAAAGTAGGACGATTTTCGTCATTGAGTTTTCACCTCCTGGCGAAACGAACATCGTCCGAAAAGAGGAGGAAAAACGGACTAAATATCGAGATCTTCTCTTTGAACTCCGCAGGCTTTACCCAAACCATTCTGTCAAGATGGTGGTTCTGATAATAGGGGTCCTTGGTGGAATGATGGATACACTGCTCTCAAACTTAAAAATCATACCGGCTTGCCGTGACATGGCAGAAATCCTAGCCGGGCGAATGCAGAAGGCCATAATTCTTGGTTCACTCCGCCTACTCAGGGCACATGATTCTCGGACCCAGTAATCACTTACCCCATGGACGTGGGGAGTGTTTACTGGGGTTAATGACACGCCAGCGCGCCCTCCGGAAGTGTCGGAGCTCCGGAGACAGGGCCTGACTGGGTAATTCCTAACGAAAAAAAAAAAAAAATAATAATAATACTCATAGAGTTTATTATTTGCCGTGGCGCTCGAGGCGACTTACTGATTTTTGGTTGCATATTCACTTTTCAGCTGTAGCGAAACTCACAGCACCACCCGGGTGGTCGGTGCGAACTCCAAGCAAGCACCAGACTTCCTCATTTTGAATAGTATCCCCTCTATATCCTCGGTAGCGAGGCGGTTAGATGCCAGTCTTCTGAACTTTCGAGAAATGAGAAAAAAATTCTCAATTTCATACGAGCCGAAAGACAACGTAAATTGTCTAGATGCCAATCCTAACGACTGGTGTATTTTCCATGAATTCGGTTATCAAAATCGTTTGGCCCTGGTCAATATAAACTAATAAAATGAAGTCTATCAGAATTAACATTCATGTCATATTAAATATTTATTTATTTATTTATTTATTTATTTATTGAAAGAATAGCTTCCAGACAGAACAAGTTCTGGTATGAGGAAGTTGTACATATGTTCAAAAAAAAATAAATAAAAAAATAATAAATTAACAATTGCAATAAAAAAAAAAAATTAAAATCATAGATCAGTCAACAAAGATCAAATCTCAATGAGAGATTATCCATTTTAGTTCGGATTCGTGCTTAATTTATAGTGGCATCGTGGTCTTATTGGATCGAAAGGAAGGGCTTGCTTGGAGTTCGCGCCGACCACCCGGGGTGGTGCTGTAGGTTTTCCGGGTTTTCCTACAGCTGAATAGTGAATACGCCAACAAAAATCAGTGAGTCGCCCCGGTGCGTCACGGCAAATAATAATAATAGCCGTCCTCTACCCTCACAGGCTATGCCTTTGGGTACACTCTGAGTGTTTATGAGGGAGTATTATTTATTATTATTATTATTCATATCATCACATTTTCAGGTTCTAAGTGAAATTCTCAACATGAATACCGAAGTAAACTTCGTATAAAAAACCGAAAAATACTTTTTTTTTATTTCTGCATAATTATTTATTACTGATTTGTATTTTCCATGAATTCGGTTATTCAAAATCGTTTGACCCTGGTCTATATAAACTAATGAAATGAAGTCTATCAGAATTAACATTCATGTCATATTAAATATTTATTTATTTATTGAAAGAATAGCTTCCAGACAGAACAAGTTCTGGTATGAGGAAGTTGTACATATGTTCAAAAAAAAAATAAAAAAAAAAATAAATAAAAAAATAATAAATTAACAATTGCAATAAAAAAAAAATTAAAATCATAGATCAGTCAACAAAGATCAAATCTCAATGAGAGATTATCCATTTTAGTTCGGATTCGTGCTTAATTTATAGTGGCATCGTGGTCTTATTGGATCGAAAGGAAGGGCTTGCTTGGAGTTCGCGCCGACCACCCGGGGTGGTGCTGTAGGTTTTCCGGGTTTTCCTACAGCTGAATAGTGAATACGCCAACAAAAATCAGTGAGTCGACCCGGTGCGTCACGGCAAATAATTATAATAGCCGTCCTCTACACTCACAGGCTATGCCTTTGGGTACACTCTGAGTGTTTATGAGGGAGTATTATTTATTATTATTATTATTCATATCATCACATTTTCAGGTTCTAAGTGAAATTCTCAACATGAATACCGAAGTAAACTTCGTATAAAAAACTGAAAAATACTTTTTTTTTTATTTCTGCATAATTATTTATTACTGATTTGTATTTTCCATGAATTCGGTTATTCAAAATCGTTTGACCCTGGTCTATATAAACTAATGAAATGAAGTCCATCAAAATTAACAATCATGTCATATAAAATAATGAGAGAGATTATCTATTTCAGTTTGGATTCGTGCTTAATTTATAGTGGCGTCGTGGTCTTATTGGATCGAAAGGAAGGAACAGTATGATATCAAATGCGTTTTACTTGGTGCTTATATCGCAGATCACAGTTTCATATAGCGAGTGAAATTATTATTGATGTCTCTACTTAAATAACTTTGGTTGGCGGATTTTCCACTTCTTCACCATTTTAAAGAAAAAAAATATTTGGTACTCACTGGAGGTATAACTGTGTTATTGTCTTTGCTATATTTCTCGAAACAACTTCCGTTTACAAAAACAGGCAGTCTATGGGAAATTATCATTTTTGTAGCAGCAGCGAATTGGCCTCCAAACGATATCAGACCAGAAATTATTGTTCCTGATATGGCCCCCACTATTGCTCCTTTTGAATTCGCCCAAGGAATCACCATCCCCAAAGTAAATATTCCACAAGCAGTGCTTCCTACAATGGACGTCAAGGAGAAACCCACCTAAAAAGGATTTCAAAATCATTATAATATTTTAGAGTAACACCGATAAATCTTCTGGAGATTCTGTGCATGATAACTTGCTATCTATCCTAGGCATGGTTGAGAGAGAGAAAAAAAAAAGATGACTGTCAAAGTACGTCGTAAGACATCCAAAGACATTGCTTGAGTTATCATCCAACCATGATCCTCTCAACAAAAACTAAAGATTATTTCATCAAATTTTCAACACAATACAGCACGTTCGCATGTTTTGCTCAGCTTTTTCTTGGGAAAGAATGTGTTTCTCTTTTGATACCCTTTCAAGGCCATTCAATATAGTGCAATAAATTTAGGTTCACTATTAACTGAAGAAAACCATACAGTTACGTTTAGAGAAATCCTGTTGTCTGTAGTGGATTCCATATAAGAACCCCTAAGTTATATACTGAACTTAGCTATTAACAGCGGTTGAAGTACCACAACAGTTTAAAATTGTTATCAAACCATCAGGTGAGCTATATTGCATGAATAACCAGAATACCTATCGTCCGATATCCTCAATATCAGGCTTCAGAAAAGTCTTCAAAAAAGGCTCTTGCGTAATCACTTTGAATTTCAACAAAATGTACTCAACACGCGATTGATGACTCAACATCTCAAGTATATAATGCCATAGACAACTCCAAACAATGTCTGGGCATATTTCTCGATCTGACAAAGACGATTGATACCATAAATCATAGGCGATTGGGCAGTTCTGATGAATGTTAAAATGAGCAGCGAAAGAATATAGTTGTGGCGTACCACAAGAAACAGTTCTTGGACATCTACGACCTTAACGACCCACTAATGCGTAATTCGACTGGCACAATCATTTAATTTGTTGTCGACACAATTTTAGGTTCCGGCCATCGATTAGCTGAATACCATTACAATTTGGTTCAATGCGCCAGTTTGATAATGAACCACTCAAAAATTGAAAGTATACTGTTTACCTCCTACGAAAGACTTTTAACCACTTATGAGACTATGGACATCAACAATATACCAATACCCCTCTCCAGTTCAGACATTATCCCGGTATCTTAATTGATTCATTTCGGAAATGAGATATCTACATTCAAAGTATAGTCACACAGACTCATCAACAACCTGAATTCAACCATTCCTTATTTCGAAGGAAAAATGCAGAATTGATGGTGAAATTCGAGTAATTCTAGATAGGAGTAGAGTTTTAAAAAATGTTCGTTGATTTTGTCAAGTCATTGGGAATACCAATATGATTGTTTATTCTATATGATCCTTGATTACTAATCCCAGGTTTTACCTCTACTCTTCAAAATGCATGAAGCAACTACTTTTCTTGCTGTGACCCCGACGGATATTGAACATCTGACAAATTGCATTGTGCATTGTTCCTCAAGGATACTACTAGAAGTACTGATCATTATATTATACAGTAGCGCAACTCACCGTTAGAACTCCTCCCATATGTTCTACAATGTACATGCATCCTACTGCTATCAGTCCTAGTCCTAAAACGACTCCTTTCACTACCATAGTGGCAACCTTTTCGGAAATTGTCATTTTCATGAAACCCTTGAGGAAATCTTCTAAAAATACTTGAGCCATCGCATTGAGATTCACTGAAAGAGAACTGAAAATAAAAATATAGAGAAAAGGCGATTAATTTGTTCAAAGTGATGTAAAGCAAAAAAATTATAATAATGTACAAAAAGAAAGTTCATGTCAGAACGAAAGTGAAAACGCGTTGAAAGCAAAGCTGGAGGAAAAACGAAAAAACTTGCAGAACCATATCATCCGAACATCTAGAATCAACTTAATAGGAACTGATGGACCCATGATTCGATCTGTGGAACTCTTCTATTTAATAAAATAAAATGTAGGGTATGTGTCCAGAGGCTTCCATTTATCTAAGCAGTTCGTTTCATTGTCGTTGGCCAATAAGATGTTCATTCATACAGCTAACTCAGAATTTTAGGTACTTACACTCAGAGTTAAAAGAAACAAATTCTACATGAAGTGCTGTACAACTAACTGAATTTGAACAGATGAAAGGAAAGCTGAAAAAGAATTTTAAACGCATTCAAAATTGAAATCCACACATGCTTCAGTATCACTAAGAAAACAGAGGGTGTAAGGGTGTTATTAAGTATCGTATTTCTTCTGTTACTTACCTCAACGAGGCACCAAAAATACCAGCTACGAAAAGTCCCGGGACACCTTTTAGATGCCCAACGGACTCCATGATATAAAGCGGCAATATTTGATCATCTGCCTTGATTCGTCCCAAAGAGACAGGATCACAGTCGGAATAGTTTGCATAGATAAGAATTCCCATATAGCAACACATCCATATGAATACCGATGAACCTACCGTGAAAATAAGTACAGAACTGAAAAGAAAATGTTTTAATTTAATTTTTCTACAAATGCCAGCATTTTTTAATAAACAAAAAATTTGATTGAGGTTATATATCTATATCGGAGGAAGAGTGGGGGCATTTGAAATTCTGATTTTTTTCAAGGCAAAACCAAATTCTAGCTATATCTATTCAGATGAGGTGTTTTTGATGAACTTACATTTTTGATTGCCTTTCAGTGGGCAATGAAAGGTACCTTTGGACCATCGCTTGATTTACTGAATTAATACAGTTCCAGTATCCAAATCCTCCAATTATCACACTAAAGATGGTATATCTTTCATACATGCTCGGGTTATTCCTGAAAATTTAAAAATCAAATTTGCGTTTTCACAATTATTTGTCTGTCTTAACTAAAAAAATACATTACCTATCAACTGTATTATAGAAGGAATAATACGCAATTCAATTTGGACTGATACCAAGTATCTAAACAAAAAAACGAAAAAGAAAACATTTGAGACGACCCACCTTGAATATTCTCGTCGAAACAATATACCAAAACTCTGGTTTGCTAGAAACATTTCTCATAATTTATAAGTTTGGCCATGGAGTAAAAAAAAGAAAATATGAATTACATGTCAGTCGTTGATTACGATGAAAACAGAATGGTTGGTTATTGCTGAATAAAAGACTAAAAAATCAGTCTGTGAATATTGTAACGATTTCGAGACCGGCCCTGATTACCTAATTAATTATGTACCCTTGACAAATAAACAAGGTCTCTGCTCGCAAACACATGAGTCACGCATGAAGAAAACTCGAACTTGCTGAGGAACGAAATCGAAGTTTCGAAAGATATCTAAGGAGTCGCCCTATAGACTCGATAGATCGAGAACTGTAAATAGAATCTGCTTGCCAGTATATGAGACGCTCGACATAAGGGGGCGGGCAGAGAGACCGCATACAGAAAGCGATAATGAAGATAAATTGAAATAGTGACTGTGATATAAATTGAGTTATTGTTTGAGACGAGTTTTAAATAAATTACCTAAACTTGTTCAGTGCATTTTTTCTACAATATCATAATTTTTTATTATGCTTTTTTTCCGATAAGTGAACAAACATAAAGAACGACGAATTTTTATTTGTTTAGGAATTCTCCAATGTGGTGCCTTGAAAGGGATGGCTGAGGCTCAATGGTTTTCATCGGCCCCTGAGTGTGTCTTCTAGTGGTATATCCTAGAAACAATTCTAGAATGATACAGCATTGAAAGATTTCGAATAGACATGGGATTTCAACGGTTTCACGCTTTACTCTAAGGTGTTTTGGAGTAAGGTTTAATACAAATCTCTCCGTTCTGGGTTGACACATCTAGAATTGTTTCTAGTTTCTCGATTATGGTTAATCAGATATTATTCCACGTGTGGTATTCATATCTTCAGTCACAGCATTACGACCTAGGTCTATTGGAACTCCTCGGAGTAGTGCTTGATATATTCAAACGGTATATGGTATACCTACTTTTCTATTATTTATGGATCTGGATTGTCAGTATGAAATAGGATGAATGATTGAAGTCATCAGCATTCGTTCAAAAATTGGAGTCAGACATTGTTATGAATTTTTGAACAAATTCAAGAGGTTTGAAAGCTGTGACAAAAATATGAATATGCCATATCATTCTATTATTGTTGATAAAATTTTCTTAATACCACTCCATATTAAAATTGACGTACTCAAAGAAAATAAGTCTCCCTCCTTTGTTCGCCTGGTTTATTACAACACTTGGTCCACCAACTGCAACTGTCCCTAGTATAACCACTACTGATACTGAAATGAACATGGTGATCACTTGCCATGTGTCACTCCACACTACTGCCTTAAGGCCACCCTAAAAAAAATGAATTATAAATTATCTAGTACAGTTAAAACAATAATGGTCGATACACCTCAACCACCATCAGTATGACCAACACATGATCAAGATCGCCTCCTCTAGTTTTACGGTCGGGTTGTAATTTTTCAAAATTGGCGTAGTTTGAAGTAAGGCAGAAAACGGCGTAGGACTTTTTTGAACTTTGAAATGATTGCTTTTATTAATGGGTTTAGTTTAGTTGTAATTCTGGAAGTACTATGTCCTATTTCAAGTAACGTATGTATTATGAAATCATGGCGACGCCAGTGTGGCAGGTTTCATTTTCATTAAAAGCATTGCATTAAACTAAAATGAAGATTCTATGCCAACTACGAGGGTAGTTTAAAGAACATACAAAAAGGATATTCAAATAAGACTATTCATTTTCTCAAAACAAAACACCTACCTGAAAACAAAAACATAAATTTTTTCAGCAGTTATTGTTTACCGATGAAATACCAGCTATTGTTTTGAAAAAAGTTTTAAATTCCATCATAAAACCTATTACATTTTTAGTTATTCTTTCGTTCACGACAATTATTTTAGAACTGGGGAAAGTATTGCCGATTTAAAAAAATAAGAAATTAAATAATCTAGATAATTTCAGACCTATAACCATTCCACAAAGTATGTCAAAAATGTTCAAATATGCATATTTAGATCGTCTACTGAATTTCATGAATGCATACAATATTTTGAGTCTTATGTAACATGGATTTCGTGCGGGTAAATCTACTCAACCTGTATTGATGAGTCTCTTAACCGAATTAGTAGAGATCATTGACAATGGCGAATGCCCTGCTGCGATATTATGTGATCTGAGCAAGGCATTCGACTGTTTCAACCATGTGAAATTATTAAATATTTCAGAGTCGTATGGTGTGAGAGGAATTTCGAATAACTGGATATCTTCTTTCCTGAATAATCGTCGTCAATGCGTTTCTGTTAAATTCGAAGTCATTGAACAAGTTTCAACATGCTTTTCTGAAATAGGCCTGGTCCAGTTATTATCAAACAAAAACATATTTCACGTTGTGTTTTTAGTGCTTCTAAAATGACTTCATGCAGACCAATCTTTACAACTCAAGGAATTTTGACCCTTGTCAGTTTACATATCTATCTATTTTTAGCAATAGAAATTTAAAAAAACAAAGATTTGCATACTATGAATACTTGAAGGAAAAATGAAATTCATACCTTTGTTGCCAAATATAAAATAACGCAGAATTCTCCCAACTATATCGATCCCAGAATATATAATCATTTACCACATGATATTAAAACATCTAGTAATAACAAACAATTAAAATATAAGTTGAAATCATTTCTGAACGTTGTTTTTACTCCATATGTGATTTTAATTTATTCAGGTCTGTATGAGTGACTGAACATATTTTATTTTATTGTGACTTGTTACCTACTTTGTAATGTATTGACTATTCCCATACAAAATGTTCATTTGTAGTTTAAACGAAAATAAATTGATTTGATTTGATCTATTTTCAAGTAGAACCATTATACTTATTATTTCTCGAAACAAGTGTGAATATGCTTATCGAGTATCATCATTTATATTCTTGTAGCGTACTTTTTTTTCCGATGTAGATTTGACCGTAAGAGAAGTAATAACTTTCGCATCAATAAGCACAACATCGTTATTTATGGTACACAGTGACAGACAGATTACTGAAATAGGTACTAATGTTCAAATGTTTGCGTTCCGAGTAGTTCCGACTGTTTTAGCGACGGCTGACGAACGACCGCGAAATTTATCGAACCATCAACGCTGGTGACACATTTGGCGATTTGTGCCGTTGCGGCAGATTTGCCGTCGGCGTCGTTCGGACTGTAGTTTCATGAATTAAATAGAAACCTTCACACTTAGCGGCATAAATGACGAGCAGCGTTTAAGCTGTTGTGCCGATGTGCAGCCTGTAGTGGAGTACTCGATTTGATGCATGTCTACACAAGAATGTCAGGTAGCCGAGTGGTTAGAATCAATACTTTTCAATCTTTCTGGTTTGCCGGTCACTGGTTCAATCCCATGAATTTCAAATAATTTTTCTGATGGCCTGAGAAAGTGTTAGGAATCGCACGTTGAAAAGTACGACCTCGTTAATCCTTGGCTAGGAGCAGTGGTGATTAAAGTTTGTTGACCTTGGTTTGTCGCTTCATGAGCTTAAAGTAACCTAGTAATTACCAATATAAGTGAATCGATAATGAAGTCCTAATATATTTAGTGGATTCAAGACCAGTCTTATGGGATAAAACGTTAAACAAGAATAGAGATATCGGCACATTCAGGCTCCACCGTCGGCTGTATCGGATACCTCTCACTTCAGGTCACAAATAATAAGTTACTTCAACCTTCCTACAGGTTGGATGCAATTCCTCAGGTTTATATTACTTCTTTGTATGGTATCTGTTAGATGATCCAGTAACTCGTCAAATGACTTCATTTTTTATTTTCTGAAACTGAAGAAGTGCGGTAGCAGCTGAATATCGGCGGTGATTTAGGCGCTCAGTGTGAAAATGTGCTCAATTCTTTGGAGCGGCAACGGCAAATTTGCCGCGACGGCATAAATCGCCAAGTGTGTCACCAGCGTAATGAAGTTACATTTTGCACCGTATATAAGTAAACAGAATTAGGTTCACTCCCAGTCGGAGCATTTGATGTATCGGGATTAGATTTTATTTTCTTCTGGTATGTGGTCTCACGTATGGAGTTCGATCTCGGATTCATTTTGGTTGCGCCATAGGTCGGCTAAAAGTAAAATTCGAGGTGGGCATGTCGACGCAAATATGGCGGCGAGTGAATTTACTTCTGTTTATTTATTTACGTTGCATTTGGGATTAGCTCGGCTCTTTTTGATACTTCTTAGTTCAAGTTGATAGCGTCTAGACTGAAAAGGTTGAAATTGCGGTTGATGTGATCGTCCCTCTTTGTCCTCAAGTATCTTCGCCACTTGTAAATAATCACTTACTTACATTATCAAGAAAAATTAAATATCCAGATCAACATAAATATTAATATATAATCTTGCTCATTATGAAAATGTGGAAAATACGATAAATAATTCAATATTTATTATACACAAATATAATTGCTGTGTACACCGTATACCAGTACACCGGACAAACCGAGGAAAATCAACAGGATCGAGTGTTTTATTTTCCAATTGAACTGCCATATACCGAGTGTCCCAGTATACATATTCCAATGGATTATCTCAGTCATATAAAAAAAAAATTTGAAATTTGTATGATCTCCAATTCGTTCAAGGAACCTTTAACTGTGGAAAACAAAAATTGAAAGTCCGGTCAAACCGGAAGTGACTCAAACTTTCATATTTTAAACAGAATACTGTATATTTTTTGCAATTTTTGATTTCTACTCAAAATCTCCATTCCAACGATGTATCACACTTTGCATTTTACATTTGATTTGATGGAGAAAATGTCAATTGAAATTTCAAATTGAAAGAATGTTTACAATATATTTTATTATATATAAAGTATTATTTTGATTGATTGATGATAGATACCCAAAATATAAATTAGATCTCCTGATTCATGACTGTTATGCTTATTATCAAACATAGGAAACAGATCAAATACTCACCAAATATGTATAAAAAATACAGACTACTGCTACAATTGTCCCAATCAAATGAATGTTGATCCCACTCACTGAAAGAATAGAGGATGCAGATAGTCTATTTAGAGTATTTTACAATGTTTTGGGAGATTATCATATTTTGGGAATGAGCGAGTTATACAGGTTGACCCAGGGATAAACCGCCAAACATTTGGAATCGGTTCTGTGAATTTCTATAAGTTGGTTTCCTAACTTGCTCAGTTTTCGAGATATAGATTAGGGAGTTGAAGTTCCTTGGCCTGAGAACTCTCCTGACTAAACCCCTATGTTTTTGAGTCTCGCCGGAAAAGGAGTAGCGACACCATTTTCTTGAGCAGCAGGTGCCAAACCGGACCGGAAGCCAAGGCGCACCCTGAAAGGAATACTCATTTCCTCTGATGTCGGCCGTGGGTATACTAGGTTAACCCTCCGGTATTCCTCACTACTCAGTTTCAGAAGCACGAGGAAGAGGTCCCCACAACCGACCTCTTCGGAATAGGGGTTATAGTGGTGGGGTCCAAAAAGCTGTATAACGACCGCAATGAAAACGGATGCTTTGAGTGGACGGATGAAATAAGGGGTGGTCTTTTGCATTGATATGAGAGCAGTGAGCCCGCCCGAGAGATATGTTCTGTGGTTTGAAATACACCCAGAGTATGCTGCCTTTTCTGTCCAAAATCTAATGGATTATGTATCTCATCTTCGGGATCGAGGCTATGTCAGAGCCCATCCTAGCCGGTTAACGAAGTTGCAGAAGTGGCAGATATGCCACGTGTCGGTTTGGTTGTAGAGGAGGCCCAAATCATACCACTTCGTAACACCAAGCCCCAACAAATGGTACGGGTGGATGCGGAAATTCACGTCCTTTTAGAAGAGGCTAACATCTGGCCGACGCCGCTCAGACCATCTCCCAAGCGGAGAGCAAGGATACCATCCCTCTGATCTAGTGAGGCGGGCGAGAAGGATCGCGGAAAAAAGTTCCGCGATAAACTTTCTTGCCCGTTTCAAGAGTTTCCACGTATTGTGGATAACCCGCCGGTGGTGTATCGGGTGAAGACCATCTGGGAGAACATATATGAGCTTCCGCAACCACTCAACGGAAGAAGTTCGGGCCCTCAAAGGCTGCTCCAGGCCCTGAAATAGCTATTGGCGGAAAAATGTCCATGTACCCACCACTATCTAGCAAGAGTTTTTACCAGCATCTTATATATGCGAATACATTCCGCAGTGATCCGGTGTATGAACGCATTTATGAGCAAGGAGAACCTGCAAATCGGAAGATGTATCATGCAGGACTCAGTGCAGTATAAGCGCAAGGTATTGGATACAACATCGCATCTCATGAGCTCATCATGCTCAGATGCCTTGCGGTAACCGATCAAATAGTGAGATGCATTGAACAGCTGATGCCGCTGTGGAGGACTCGCTTCACCATAACTTCTGATCAAGTCAGAATCCAAACAAATCAAGTTATCATTAGAAAGGGCGTGATTCAGGGAAACTCCCTCAGCCCTCTTCTCTTCTGCATCTCCCTAATGCCATTGTCCGTTACACTAGGGAAAACCCGCGGATACAACTACGGCACCCCAAGCCACCTGTGGCATAAGGTCACCCATCTGTTCTATATGGATGACCTTAAACTATATGCCTCTGGGGAGGAGGATCTTCATCAGTCCTTAAGGGTGGTGCAAGAGTACCATGCAATCGAAATGGAGTTCGGGATCGACAAATGTACCACGGTTCATTTCAAAAGAAGACGATGCGAGGAACACGGAGAGGACGTTTAGCTCTTCGACGGAAGTATCCTACATCATCTGGATGCTGGAGAAACGTATACTTAACTAGGGGTGGAACAACGCCACACCCAAGAGGTAACAACTATTGAAAACTCTCTGAGTAGCAAGTATCAGCAAAGACTCTGACAGATCTGGTCATCAGAATTGTCGAGGAAGAACAAAGTTGCTGCAACTAATATGCTTGCCGTTCCGATCCTACTTAATTCCTTTGAAGTGATGAATTGGGGGCCAGGAAGAGCTGCTTGACGTAAAAACTCGCAAAACTATGCATCTTCATAGAAGCTTGCACCCTGAATCGTCTGTTCCACTGTTTTCCCAAGACAACGGGGAGGCCGTGGAGCTTGGAGTGTCATAGTATGCGATCATGAAAAAAGAGGTATTGGAGTATGTTTTTTCAAGCCAATAACCCGTGTAGCCGTTGAACTCGGTCTCGTATTCGACACTGAGTTTTCGGTTCCTGGCGAAACGGATATCGTCCGAAAATGAGAGGACAATACATCAAGATTTACTTTTTGAATTCCATAAGTTTTACCCAAACCATTCTGTTAAAATGGTGGTTCTGATCATTGGGGTATTTGGTGGAATGATTGTTACACTGCCCTCGAATTTGAAAATTATACCGGCTTGCCGAGATGCAGCAGATATCTTAGCCGGACGGATGCAGAAGGCCGTTATAATTGGTTCACTTCGCCTACTCAATGCACATGATTCTCGGACCCAGTAACCATTCACACCCCACGGATGTGGGGAGTGTTTACACATTCCAATCGAGCTGCTGCCGTTTCTGAATTGTCCAGGAGTGGTATTGGAGAACAAAAAATTATTAAAATGATCACTAAAGCCGTATCTTCACCTGGACCAAGAACACCATACCAAAATCATAAATTTCATTTTTAATGCCACCACGACTGTTACCACTGAAAATACAAGCATGCAGCAAATTATAAGCAAAAAGAAAGGAGGTTCTGAAAACCAATTTGTATATAACAATTGTATTTTTAACAACTCAATAAAATAATCTTGACCTTTAAACATTCGAACTAGTTCGAATATATTCTGCCAGAGAGGTATCAACAATGTTGAAAGAATACAGGGGTACCCTTCTCTCTAAGCGTTTCCACAAAGTGGAAAATAAAGGCAAACATCTGTCAGAAAACAACTACTTCCCTTGACCTTGTTCGTTGATTTAGTAACTTCTAAATTATCTAACGTATACATTTAATATGTATTCATTAAATTTTTTTAGCGAATTACACTCCAGCTTTTCCTTTATCGAAGTGAACTGAACATTTATAATTCGAATTAATTTGCGCAATTTATTTCAGTTTTTTTTTCGTTAAAATGCCTAGTAAATAAATTCCCATTGAAATGTCAAGTTAACCTCGACAAAAATAAGCTCACTTGTAATTATTATAAGTGAAAAAATGTTGGTAACTTTAGGCAATTTTTCTTAATTTTGAAAAGTACTAAACTTATAATAAAATGAGTAATTGCCTTACGAGATACGAAAAATATGTAGGGCGATAAATTAAATTTGTTTATGCGTAATCTAAAAACTAAATTGAACAATGAGCTGTATCAAAGTCAGCCAAGAGGTTTTTGAGTAAGTAAATAATAAAAAAATTATATTTTCTAAAAACAAAACAATTTAGGACATACCTATATAAGAAAAATAACTCATGTTTACGTAAGGAACCAATCTTAAACGTTTGGAGGTTTATTCCTAGCTCGCCTCGTATATTAGAGGAGGAGTGATTCTATAACTGATTTACTGAGTTATTTTTTACTCTCATCATGAAATATTGTTGTATGGTTCTTACCTTGGTTGAATGCCAGTGAAGGCACGTAGAGAATGACTGGTAGAAACATCAGCTGAAAACCGATTATTGTTATTAGTGAGGGATTTAATTTTTATGTTAGTTTTCTACCTACCGCATCTATGATAAAAAGTGTTGACACTATTGTTCGAACCACATTGTTGAATCTAAGCTCCAGGTACTGGAAATAAAAAGTCAATAGAATATCCAAATCTTTAGATTTGGTGAATGTTTAACAATTCCGAGAATTAACAAAACCACCTTGATCACGTATCCGTTATACTCATTCGTTTTCAGTTCTATAGCAGAATGAACAAAAAAGTCCAAATATAATAATTTCAAACTAACCAGTGTTAGTTCTCTGATTGAAATTAAAGATTCAATTTAGCCTGGATAAAGTTTCTCAATTTTGATTGAAGTTAACTGATATTATTTTATACAGGGTGGTTCAAAAATAGGGGTACATCAACTCCTTGTTTTTTAGATCGGATAGGGGAGAGCGTCGTACGGATTGAGGAGTTCGAGATATTGCCATCAATATCAGCATAGGTCTCCGGATTCGTTTGTCGGCTATATACTTTTGAATGTACGGATTTTATTGATACTACATATACTCCATCGGAGACCGAATAGAAGGAGAATAGTTGGAAATAATCGAGAGGATACTGTAAAAGGTGTACCAAAACAGGTTGAATTGCATGTCTACAGGGTGGATAAAGATACGTCTATTGAATGTTTCACGGATTCAGTGATAAAAAAATTCCCAGAAGCTGAATGTGAATCGCTGAACTCTAAACATCCTGATTCGTATAAGTCATTCAAAGTTAGAATTCTAGAAGAAAATTTAAAAAAATCGATGAACCCGAAATTGTGGCCATATGGTTCCTGCATTTCCCGTTTTTTAGACTTCATCAAGAGAAGAAACTCGCCAGACTCTATCTTTGAACCCAGCCTGCTCTTAGTGAATGTTGGTAACCTTAATATATCAAAAATTAACCTTTTATATGATGATATCATTGTATTCCCTTCGTTAGATATTTTATGCATAGTCGAAACGGGTTTGAAGGAAGAGGAGGTAAACTTTTGTCATATAGAAGGTTACAGATTGATAAACAATTATTGTAGGCCGACTAAAAAATGTGGAGGACTAGGTATCTGGGTGAAAGATGGGATGAATGCAAAAAAGGAGACAGTTAATATTTCAGCCATAGAACAAGATTTCGAATACTGTATTATATCGATGAAAAAAAATAATACCAAAACAATCTCTTTGAATGTATACAGGTCACCATCTGGAAATGTCTCAACATTTTTGGACAAACTGACGGAGGTTTTGAATTTGTTATTCAAACCAAAAATGAGAATTTTATTATGTGGAGATTTCAATTTAGATTCGTATAAGAATGATGACTATAAGAAATTATGTAGAATAGTGAAGAGTTTCAACCTAACGCCTTTAGTCGGATGGCCAACTAGAGTGACACAGTACACTTGTACAATGATTGACCACATTTATATCAATTTCAGTAACGAAGGACTATGTTGTGTTTTCGATAATTGCATAGCTGATCATCGTTCTGTTTATTTAGAATTAGATGATAATAGCATTGTAAGCAGCAAATCTAAGTATCGAAGTAGTTTTAATGCAGTTAATGTTGAACGATTTGAAAAGGTTTTGGCTGAGGAGAACTGGGAACCTCTATATTGTATCGAAGATTTGAATTCAGCTTTTGAGTATTTCTATTCAATTATTTTGTATTACTTCAATCTTCACTTTCCTGAAAGGAAATATTACAGTAAACGTACACCTAACAAGAAATGGGTAAATGATGAGGTCAGAAGATCGAGCACTAATCCTAAAGATCTGAATTTTTTATGTAAAAGATATCCTGTTCTTGAACCAGCTTATCGAGAATCAAAAAGAAAACACACTGATCTGATATCCAATTAAAAAAAGAATATTACCAAAATACAATATTCAATTCTAGCAATCCATCTAGAACTGCTTGGAAAGTGATAGATGAAATATCAAATAAAAATAAAAAACACGTAAATCTAGCAATAAGAGTGGATGATCGCCTCATCTTTCAACCGTTTTTTTACAGATGTTCCGAATAAAATAATTGAAAACTTGACCAACAAAAATAGAACTCATGCATTAGATTGTAGAGTAATCCGATATAATTTCTTTTTCTTAACCCCTTATGGAGAAGATGAATTGGAAATGCTTCTCAAAAATAAATTAAAAAACAAAAGTTCATCAGGCTCTGATGATATGCTTATGTTTTTAGTGAAAAGAATTGTATCCTTTGTAAAAAAGCCACTTATCCACCTGGTGAATTTATCATACACTGCAGGCACATTTCCTACCTGTTTGAAAGTGGGTGAGATTATTCCAATATTTAAAAAATAGGATCAATTATTGCTTGAAAACTATAGACCAGTAACGGTCCCTCTCTCATTCTCTAAAAATTTTGAATATGCCTTTTTATACGTCTTGATGATTTCTTAGGAAAATTTAAAATACTTACGGAAAAACAACATGGGTTTCGTGCACAAAAATCTATTGATACCGCAATTCACTCCTTTAATAGACAGATTATCAAATATATTTTTCTGTGATCTCAGTAGGGCATTCGACTGTGTCAATCATGATACTTTACTATCAAAGCTGTATGACTCTGGAATAAGAGGACAGCCTTTAAGCTGGATATCATCTTTTTTGAAGTATAGAAAACAATTCGTCCAAATACAACATTAACATTAAAAAATATAATTCAGACTATTCCTCAATGGAATCTGGTGTTACTCAAGGTTCGGTGCTGGGACCTTGCCTATTTCTGTTGTATGTAAACAGCCTTGATTTATTTCTGAAAAATCAGTTTTTCACAATGTATGCAGATGATTTATCGTTAATTATCTCAAATCCGTTAGCAATAAACATTGGAACATTACAAATTTATTAGAAAATACATGTGAGTGGTTTGATGAACATCAATTATTTTTCAATGCTGAAAAAACTCAATTAGCGACATTTCATAACCGACAAAAAGTATGTGATCCATTAAATATATCTATCAACAACTGTATGGTTCGAGACAGTGTAGAGGCGATCAGTTTTTTGGGAATCTAGATCGATCCAACTCTCACTTGGAGACTGTGAGACATTGATATCAAAACTGAATTCAATCCATTACCTTTTCAAAAATGTAAAATGTGATCTAACTAGAGGACAAATGATGAATTTGTATTATGCACAAGTAGACTCCCGCATTAGATTTGGTATTTGTCTTTGGGGTAACTCTACCCTAGCAGCAGATGTGTTTATTTCACAGAAGCGCATTATCCGATGTATTGCTGGGGTGAAATATACTCATTCTTGTAGACACATTTTTATAGAGTTTAGGGTATTAACGCTTACCTCTTTATATATATTGGAAATGTCTATATATATTTTCAAAAATAAAAATAGCTTCAAATTGAATAAAGATATGCATACAATGAATACCAGAAATAAAAATAATTTCAGTTTGCCATTTGCAAAATTTGGTATAAGCTATAATTCACCCGAATACATGGGGTTACGTATTTTTAATAAGTTACCTGAAACGATTAAAAATATCGAGGAAATTGGTGTGAAATTATTCTTTCCTGCTCCTTTTGGAGCAAGATGGTGTATAGTGCATGTTCTCCAAGGAAGAGTGTGGAGTATCTTCATTAATAAGATAGGATTAACTGACAAGATCAACCTTTTTCAGGGATGTCAAACGCGGTATGATAAATTAAACATTTTCAATAAGAGGATCCCTTATATATTTCGTCATTTTAAAATCGTCTTTCAACTTTTTCGATATGAAATTAATAAAGTTGTCGGTACCTACTGTATGGAATGTATTGAGGGAAATCACTTATCACTCACCTCATAGGCAGAACTAACTTGTAATCTGAAAAAAACTGGAAGGTAAACGTAGGCAATCACTAATCCTCCCATCCAAATAGGTATCAATATGAGCCAGTACTGAGTTCCAAAGAGGTAAATGTCCGCTGGAGTTCCTAGAACTGTCACTCCTGAGACGTAACTATGAAATGAACAAACGTACTTTATTGCTCTATCAATAAGCAATAAAAAAATGTTTTTTATTTTGAGGAAAAGATGCTGAATTTTCAATAATAATTGAAATAGCAACGAATGCCCTAGAATATGATGAAACTTATTAGATATATCGTATGATAATGATTCATGAAATATTTCATTGACTAACATAGTATATTCATATTCGACATACAGACATTTTCATCATATTTGCGCATTGAAAGGATAAAAAGTTTGTTTTTCAAGGAATGGAAAGCTGAGATCAGTCAACTGACAAAAATTAGGAAGAATAAATAACATTATATTCTCCATTAGGCCCAGTACCATCTAACAGCTGGCGAATAATTTGCTATATCCTACCACGACGGTCTTCGAATACTCCAAGCCAAGATCTGGATATTTTTATTGATTTTTCTCGATCTTATCTACTACCGTGGTTCTATGAATTGTCGACTCCTTTTCCTCGGCTAGTTGGCAGTCGTCTGTGCATGGTCTCCTCGATAGACCGTCTGCATTCTTAGGGCTAGCCCCGCTCGATGTTCGATCTCGAAGTCAAAATCTTGCAGTCTCTCAATCCAGCGTGCTACTTGGCCCTCGTGGTTTTTGAACTGTTGAAACTATTTGAAGGCTACATGGTCAATTCTTAACAGAAATCTTCTTCTGTAAGTATACGTACTTGACTCTTTGACAGCAGCCAAAAGCTTTCGCTCCGGAGGGTCTTGCTGAAGTAGTTAATGACTTTTTCCTCTCCTTCCTGGATCTGAAATATAATAGTTCCGAGTCCCACGTTGCTTGTGTCCGTATCCGAAATGAATTTTTCTTCCGGAAGGAAATAATTCAGAATTGGTGCGTTGATCAATGCCCTTTTCAGCTTCCTGAACGAATATTGGCATTCTTCGGACCATTGAAACTTTGTTTGCCACTCCTTGAGGCTGGTTAGTGGTTTAGCGATGTTAGCACACCACAGCACATACTGGTAATACTAGGTGCACATGTCAAGAAAACTTCGCAGGTCATGAATGTCTTTTGAAGTAGGTAAGTCCTTAACAGCTTTGATCTTCTTCTCATCTACTGCTTCTCCCACTCCAGAGACGACGTGGCTGAGATATCATACTTCTTTCTGGAACAGATGGAATTTATTGGGGCTCGGTTTCAATCTGAAGCTTCTTAGTCTTAGGAACACCTTCTTCAAATTTTTCATATGGTCCTCGAGCAATCTGCCAACCACAATTATGCCGTCGAGATATACTAGACACGTCTTTCATGAACCGTCTCCATCAGTCTGTCAAATGTGGCCGAAGCATTGCAAGGCCCAAATGGCATAACTGTGAACTGCCCAATCCTGAACCGACGGTGAAAGCAGTATCTTCTCGATCTTCTGGAGCAAAACGTGTTGATCCATCTTTCTTCTTTACCATTAGGGCTGGTGAGGATCAGATGGCTCCATAATGATTTTTTTCCATATCGCCGAATTTGTTGCCAGATTCTTTTTTCTTGGCGAGGGAAAGTCTTCTAGCTAATTGCTGGATTGGTCGAGCATTTCCAGTGTCAATTTGGTGCCGAGTCACCTTCATTGTACCCCCTCTGCCTTGGCCATTATCGAAGATGTCCTGGTACTCCATGACTAAATCCCTCAATTCGGACAGCCAAGTTGGTCATATGTCCTTAGAGATGGCAACCAACTTCTCTAATTCCGCTGTCAAGTTGCTCTCAATCACGGAGGTAATTGACGAATAGTTCCCCAAAACTGTTCTAATGTTCAAGATCACCAGGTAATAATTGACATTTGTTATCCTTGTTGGAACAGACCAATCACGCAACAGGATCTTATCCCGTTTGTTTGAAGGTTGTAGATGACGTAGTAACTTGATTACTGAAGTTTCCGATGAGTATCGTCTTATTAGGTTGAAAAATATTTGATTTCAAAATTGATAAATATAATGATTATATATAATTTATTGAATATATCTCATGAGAACAGGTACTCCATTGAAAAATTTTTGTTAAAATTGTAATTAATTTCAAGAAATGAGATAACGATTGGAGAGTGATGTTCATTGTTCTATTATTATCTGAATTTAGGAGTTTATTTCGAAAATTAAATACTTAACAAAGATTGGAACGGTCTGGTATTTTCAAATTAATTATAGGTAAACAAATAAAAAACAAATTGAGGTAGAAACACTTCTATAGACCCCGCCTCTGAATCTCTGAGCTAGCAGAAACAATAAAATATCGATTTTACAAATAATAGAACATCCTAAAAAAACTTGAATTTTTAAATATGTAAAATTCCCAACTAAATATGGAGGATGACAAAACACAGTCTCAATATACGATATTTTTTATAATTATGATTTAATAATTATGGTGAATAAATGATATTATTATTACACAGTCTACACAAGGGCTATTATTCCCTTGTTGAATATAAAGAATCGGATGAATTGCATGATGGAGAACAAGTCAGATAATAGGGGAATATTTTGATTACGATGAGCTGAACATTTCTTCCGAAAACTACAATGGATTAAAATTTGATGGACACCGAAGTCGTTATTCTCTCTCAAAAATACAGTCATTTTAAGTCTTTCAAAGAATACTGACCTTCCTATCAATGATAGAGCTACAGGAAAAGGTTTTAAATTTTTGTTCCCTGTCAGATATTCTCTTAGCGTCTGCTTCTTTCTACTTGCACAGCATTGTCCTCTGCATCCATAGTAAACCCCTGTTAATGCGGATATTAACAGCAAAGAAGAGAAAACTACATAATCCACAACATCGAAATGGTATATTCCGTTGGGTTCCATTTTTTTATCGAGAATCATTGATTGATCAACAACAAATATTTTTGTATATTACTGAAAACACGACAATTCTTCAAAATACGAAAAGAGTCACTGATTGGTATTTATTATAATAAAATATGTTAAAAACAAAAGGTTGAAGTCATAACATTACAGATAAGTCACACATTATTTAAGTCTGAACCATGTATACGATAGTGAAACAATAATGAGCAGGAAAGTTAATTCAGTACCGTACTGAACAACGTTGATGAACACCTACCTCACTGTTTCGAATCTTTGGAGCTTTCTCCCAATTTCAAAGCGGTATTACTTTTCAGCATCTCGACACGTTTTCTAGTCCAGGAAAATGAATTCCAAAACTATAGGGTATTCGAAGAAATCGAAATCCGTTCCCCAAGGTACAACTTTTGCTAAACCCTCTTGACATTACCCGATTTTCCTCACTTACTAGAAACTTTTATCTATATTCATATTGATTTTTACTTCTGAAATTCATTACCAAATTGGAAGCGATTATGCGAAATGTTAAAATTGAAATGTATTTTTTAATATTGAAAATTACACATGTATGGAAAGGAAAGTAACTTTCCGCATATGTGTGGAAAGTACTCTCCAACGTGTGTGGATAAGTTGTCAGATACGTAATTTCTGTTCATATTTGCCGCTTCAAGCTGTTAAATTTGAAATTTCTGAACATAAAAACAATCTATTTCATTTTTTTTATCTTCACAATGAAGAAGGTAACACTGATGGCAATCGATCCCGCGTACAATACCGATTGTAAAATCAAAAAATCAAATTGCTTTATCAAACTGGTCTTATGTACTTCTTTTACTCTTATAACGGAATATTTTGTTTTAGTAATAATAATTATTAATAGTTGAAGTGTATCGAATTACGATTTACGTCAAATAAAATGTTTTGCATTTCAAGATAATTATTCCACGCATGTCAATAATATTGATATTAGGTGAAAAAATTATGGCATAGTCGTAGGAAAAAAAGTGTACATTACTAGTGAGAAAGTGATTTTTACAGTCATGGGATTGTCACACTCGGCATGCTCCTCATACTATGATATTTTCCACTCGTATGAAAAATGTCACTTTCCGGAGTTGTTATATTGAATATGTTTACTTGAGTGTCAATAGTATCAGTCTGGAAAATGATGAACCAGGATAATTCCTGTTGCTTCTTCTGTGAAAATATTCTTCACTTATACTTTTTAGGTCCTAATATGATATTTGTGTTTCATGTCGTATTGTTCTTGGATATACAATTCAAATTCACAACATATACGGCTATGATCCGAAATTTGGCTATTTTCCACTCTAGAATAATATTCCTCTGAACTTAAATTTGTGATAATCAAATCAATGAGAGTGAAAGATGTATTTGTTATTCTGGTAGGTTTATTAATAACTTGAAAATTGTGAACCAATTCGAAAATATATCCCGAATGCGGTCCATAAATTCAACAGTACCAGAATTCGGAGGCCCATCGCAAACTTTTCGAAAGATAGTTTATCCCAAATATATTCCACATAATCATTAATTACACTCACTGAAGAGAATATGATATTTCAAACTGCTTCGAATATCACACCTCCGTCTCTGGAAAGTCGATTTAATGAATGAAGCTATACCTACCCGTTCAGATTAACATAACCACATTTTTGAAATCAAGAAAGTTTGCTAGCTAGTTTATTTGGATGAAACTTGGTTCGATACACACGATATTCCAAAAAAAGTTGGGTAGACTCATCTGACTTGTGCCAAACTAATGCGCCGTCTAATAAAGGAAAACGCATTACGATAATTCACGCGGGAACCGAAAGTGGTTTTATACCAAATGCGTTGTCTTTATCGGCAAAGAATATTAAGGACTATTTAGTCGATTATCATGATGATACTACAGCCGAATTATTTGAAGACTGGTTCCAAAATAAACTCATACCAAATATTCCACCCAACAGTATTATCGTCATGGATAATGGTAGCTACCAGAGTCGAAGATTAGATAAAGCACCATGTTCAAAAGACACCAAAGCCACTACATGAATATATGTTAAATCATGATACGTACTATGAGGAAAGTACACAAAAAAACAGTTACTAGAAGTTTTACACAATTTTTCGATGAAAAAGAAATATTTTTGTGATTCATTGGCTGAAAGCTTGGTACGTACGGTGCTCAGACTTCCTCCTTATCAATGTATGTTTAACCCAATTGAACATATATGGCATCAGCTTAAGTCAGCTGTTGGAAGAAATAATACTTCTCCAACCTTAAGTTCAAATGTGGTAGCTCTCATTCAAACAGAAACTGCAAACATTCCTGACAGCAGCTGGGCCAACTGTGTTTTTCATATTAAAAAGATGGAAAACAAAAGATTATTATCAATTTGGGTGACAGTGAGAGTGAAACTGATCTTAGTGAGTAATTTTGTAAGTGTGTGTATATAGAATTTAATTCTAAACAACTCAAAATAATAATAAAGTTTCTGAACTCTAATAGCATTCATTATCGTGATGTTTATAAATGTTTGTGTGTTATATATCATAATATATTATATGTACATAGATAATTCTCAATTATAATCAAGCGATTATACCTATTTATTTACATACAAAACAAGAATGGTTAAGGCAGGTACAACTCTGCGTAATATGGATGGCTGACCGCCTGCTAATGACCTTCTTATAATTCTGGTTCTACTTCACCTACGATATTGAATATATTCACCCTATACTAACTGGTGCATATCAAACTGAAAAAAAGCACTCGGAACTTACGTTGCATTCGAGCAAATATTACTACAGAAAAAAAAAAACTGAAGAAAATGAGGCATAAATTAGAGACTTGTTGAGATGTTACAAAAATAGAAAGAAATTTGAGAGAATTTAAAATGCAAAATTTGCTTTATGACATAGGTGGTTATATTTCATCAACACTTGAACTTTTCAAGCTAATGGGAAAATATTCAAATTATTTGAATTCCCATATTCTTCATATACTATTATTTCATAATTGTTAGTTCAATAGTTTATAAACAAAATTAACCTTCTGAAATATTGCTCAAGTTTATTTTATTTTTTACTTTACATCTTCACAATTTCTCCAAAAGTTGGTGAGATAGTGACATGTGTTTGCTATCCCTTGTCAATCAGCTTCTATCAGCCTGTACTCCTCCTGGATACGTACATACATACGGGCAACATACAAAATTATTCGACCATCCGAAGTTTTTCACTATTATTACGGATTGTTTCGATTATATTTTCGCGAGATCTCATAATTTTTTTCGAGGAGGAGGGGAGGTCCTAGCCTCCGACCGACATGTTTTTTCGATGTTATTTTTCATGTCCAAAACCGTCGGAAATATTTCCAAATTCCTTCTATTTATCCTTCGGGGGAACAGGAGGAAGAATTTTTTTAAATTATTGTAATATCATCGGCTCTTGAGGTTCGATGTTGTTCACTATTCTGGCAAATATTTCCAAATTCCTACGATTGCTTTATCCAACCTTCGATGCGCAGAGGGGGTAAATTTCTTAAAAATCATTTCATTGTCAACGGTTCTTTAGGTCCGATGCTTTTAATTTTTTACAGATCTTTGCGATTTTATTTTCGTTATTTTTTGCCTTCTACCCAACATCGACATTTTTTTTGCCTTAATTTTGGACGTCCGAAACCAGTGGAAATTTTTTCGAATTCCTACTCGTTCTGTCTAGCCTTAAGGGTGCAGGGCGGTGAACATTTTGAAAGTATTGTACCAGTTGAAAATGGATCAATTTCGATAAGGAGATAAGGTGAACTCTATTCGCAAAAATATTGCTCAACTTAATTCATCATCGACAGAATGATTGATTTTAATCCTGAGTTTATGATTGAAAAGTAAATCATTCATGACATGAGAATTTATATGTCTGAGGCAACTGTTATTTGAATTGCATGTACAAAAAACGTGAAAATGGAATGGTGGACCCATGAGGTGTCAGATATGAGAACAAATTATACGGTTCCACTTCAACACTTTTGGTAAATGAATAGATTGGAGTTTACCGTAATTGTGCCATTGTTTATGAAATTTTTTGTAAGTAACGATACTTTCCAATCTAATTTTCTGTATTTTGAGCTTTACACCGAATGGTGAACGGTTCCAGGAAATAAAAACAATTGGAGAGGCAGTCTTGAATAGTTCCTATATTTCAAACATAATCGATAATTTGCTGAAGGAATAGACGTTCAGAATGACTTTGATGCAAACAACCACTGGCCTATTCTAAATATAAGACAAGAAAAAATCTTATGTACCAGGATTAAGTGCTAAGAATCGCACGTTAAAAGGTAAGACCTCGTTATTCCTTGGCTCGCACAAGTTTCGACTTCTGAGGGCTGTTGTTCATAAGGGGACGACAGCTGTTTAACGGAAAAAACAATTTCAACAACAACAATTTCAACAATTCTTTGAAAACACCAGATAGCAATATTCAAAGTTTTAAATAAAAAAGAAGTTAATTGTGAAGAAGCGACATGGGTCAGCAATTTGGTTATATCTGAAAAAACAGATGGTACTCTAAGACTTTGTCTGGATCCTACTGATCTTAATGACGCTATTATTCGAGAGCTAATTATATTGCTATCAGTTTCGGAAGAGTTCATTGTTATGTGGCAAATCCATTCGCAGTGTTTTTGATTTTGAGATGGGTTCACAATATTGAGCTGGATGATGAGTCGTCCCGACATTGCTCTTTTTCAACATCTTTTGGAGTCTACAGATTCCTTCCTGAGGCTTCCATTTGGAGTCTCAAATGCTACACAAGAATTTTATGAGTTCTAATTTTGGTAATATCCCGAATGTCACTGTTCACTTTGATGATTTTCTGATATCAGGAGAATCAGGGGAAGAACAGGATATAGTTCTAAACAGACGCCTAACATAGTCTTCTTACAAAAATTCAGAGAACTGATAAGCAACCAGCAGTTTGACAAAATCCTTTACACTGACGTCTCCAAAGCAGTTAATGGTACCGGATGTGCTGTTACCACACCAGATACAACAATAGCAACCCACAAACTTCCCGACCTATGTAGCATACATACTGCCGAACTTTATGGAATACTACAAGCATTGAGGACTCCAATACAGGATAACAGTAAAGTCGCCATATGTACTGACTCCCTTTCATCAATACACTCCATGAAGAACAACTTCTCACAACATCCCTTGGTTCAAGATATCCTAGACACCAGCCACCATTACAGCACTAGAGGCATCCGCGTGACTATCATATGGATCCCTTCCCATATAGGAATTACAGGCAACGAACGTGCAGACCAGGCAGCGAAACAAATTTGTTCCTCCGATTTGCCAGCAGAGCAAATCCACCTCCACCAAGACCTAAAATCAGCAACTCGACAAATGATGATACAAACTTGGCAAACACATTGGAACACAAGCAACACTAAACTGCGTACAATTCAACCCACAGTGTCCCTGCAGAAGATGCCTTCAATGACAAGAAAAGACAAAAGTGTTATAAGAAGACTCAGAATAGGTCACTCCCGGCTCACCCACGGTTACCTTATGTCTTCACACAATTCCCCTACCTGTGAATTCTGTGACGGCGTGAGACTTGCAATCGAGCACATACTTTTGAATTGCACACACTACAGCCCGACTCGCTGCAAACATAAACTCAGTGGAACCCTTAAAAACATTCTCGGTCTACCAAACCAGTTTAAAACTGTAATAGAGTTCCTCAAAGACTGTCGACTGTTCAAGTTAATTTGATTTTTACTATGTTATCCCAGATATATAATTCGTTATAAAATGTATCACAGATCCCGTGTCAGTGGCCATTTTAGATGCCGAGACACGTTAATTTCAATAAAAAAAAAAGTTTTAAACAGTGTGTTGTAAAATGCAATCTTGGTCTGCAAAAAAATATGGGTGCTATGAATTATCTTAGGGCATTCATCTGCAATTTTTTTTGAAATAACAAGTCCCTTGAGGGAATATTGTTTGGTATTGGGGACCAGAACACAAACAAATTTTTGATAGAAAACTTATCGAATAATATGACATGAATGTTAAACTTGTACAAGGTAAATATTCATATATTTCTTACTTACTATACAGGAGCTGTGAAAATCATAAAATTTCTATGGATGAAAAAGAAAGAATGTTATTGGAGAATATTCATGGTATAGTTTCGAATGATAGATATTTGCAAATGAATGAAGAAAGGAAGAGACAATTTTTTGAAAAAACTGGAAAGGATGGTGTTCTTCAAAATATTATAAATCGTCAATTCTCAAAGAATTGAGAGTATATTCAACATGAAACATGATAATGTGTCGAATGGGTTGGTTTTTCTATATGAAAAACTGATAGAACTAATTTGATAAAACAAATGATAGCAAAAATCGATAGTGAACATTTTGGTCTGAATAAGAGTAAAGCCAGAGCTGGGCTATTTATTACTTTACTGTGTATGTATGAACAAATTGAAGTATTTGTTGAAAGCTACCTACTTTACCTTATGCAAAATTTGCTTTGAACATTTTTCACTTTGGAGGAAAAGTGTAGTCGATTATCTTTCAACGTGGATTGATGTAGTAAAAATTAGTGGAAATCAATAATATAGACTATGAAAACGACAAAACAGATAGATCGAAATGATAAACAAGAATGTTATAGCTTCTGAAAAATAACTACTAATTAAATGAGGATCAGCATTGTTGGACTGAGTGATTTCAATAATTGTGAAAGTAGAAAATAGTGTACTGTGAAAAACTAATAAAAAAATCGCTAGTGCTTGAAGAAAAAGTGTGATAACCAAGGAGATAATGAAAGGAAGCCTAGAGAAAAATTTGAAGGGGAAAAGTTGAAAATTTCAGATACCAGAATAAGATAACGAAAATCTGCATTAAATTATATAATAACCAGTTTCAGCAAGAAAACGAAGTAACAATCTCAATAAAAGTATCTTCTAATTGAGAAATCCCAGCTCAAGTCAGAATTCCTTGGGAGATGACCTTTGACAAACTCCATCGTAACAACACACAAGGTATTCCATAAATTTCACAGGATCCACTTCACTTAACAAGATTTTTCAAGAAAATAACCCCTAAAAGACAGTAAGTGTTACACATTCTAAAGCTAGTCTACATAATTATGACCTGAAGTTAGAATTTCAAGCCTATGGTTTGCGAATTTGATTAAACTTGTTTTATGTGATTAGGAAATGAGAAAATTATCTTTTAGAACAGTCATCATAAGAACACAAAGGTATGAAATTAAGAATTTGATATTTGCTTTCTAAACAAAATTTCATTAAAGGAAGAAAACTTCAGAAGAATTGAAGTGGAAAATGAAGAAACAGAGTTTATTCGGCTTTTTATTAAGGTGGCACAAACACCTCACTATGAAAACTTCAATTTTAGTGTTTAATTCGACCATATTTCCTAGGTTCTATTCGACAAATAATTTTTTGGTCAGCATATTACCCACAATCTTTATACTTGACTGTACATATGGCCAAAAAACCCAACAGGTAAAAATTTGGCGACTCATTTTTTAATTAAATTTTATCAACGACTACTTTATAAATGGGGAAAATACTCGAAGCAAGGAAAAAGAATCAATTAGAACTTCAAACATTTTCAGATGAATAAAGAAAATCACCTAATTGAATATTTGAGTAACATGAATAAGGAGGATTATAATCGATACAAATCCATTCAAACAGTAGATAAGAAAGGACTTACCCTTATATATTATATATATATATATTATATATTGTATAAAATTGTAATCCTGATAGTGATCTAAAGATTTGCGATGTCGATATCAACATATGGAATTTATTCAAATGAATGAATGTAAAAACCGATGTGATGATCAGAGAACAGATGACAGTGAGAAACAGATGAGGGGAGAAAGACGGGGAGAGAGAGAAAGGGTATATGATATCTCAAAAACGATATAGTCATTCAGGACTTACAAGATCCTTTCTGAGAATCTAATCTATTTTGTATGGAAAATACATCGATGAACATTGATCGTCCCCACCTATTTCATACATTTCATTGAGAGAATCTATTATTTTTTATATAAATATCTTCAGATTGTGATAACAGTCTCTGATGATCGTCTAGAGACTCGAATATTTCTGAGGAACTCCTAGAATTTCGGTAAGTTTAATTTTCATTTTCAATTATGTTAGTTACATTTCAGTGTGTACGCCGTCAATTTCTTTCCTGAAATCTTCTCCACAATACTTCATCCCATGTTTATTTGTTACAAATTTTGGAATCGATTTTGACCCAACTTTAAACGTCTTGAGGAGTTTCTAGAACCCCTGTTTCTCTCGATTTTCTCCAAACCTCTTGTTTTCCTGTTCCAGCGAAGTTTTCTGAAAACTGTTCTGCTTTTCTTCTCTTTTTGGCTGGTTGGATTTATCGTCATTCTGTCTTTTTTATGTCGTGTTATCCTCTATGTTGCCTTTTCATCTGCTCCCCTTGTTTCATTTTGATCGACTTGCATAATTTTCTGCGTATTTGTTTGTTCTTGTGGAGTTTTCAGAACCCGTTCCTGCTCCTCTTGATTTTCTCCAACCATCCCTTTTTCCTGTTCTTGTGAAGTTTCTTCCAATTGATCTTGGTTCCTGTGTTTTCTCTCTGTCGGCTTTCCTCACACTCTTATCTTGTTTCTTTTTTCACCCTCTGTCCTTGATTGTCTCTTTTCTCTTTGATCCCTTATTCTCAATTTGTTTTTACCTGCACATTATTCAATACTTATTATTCGTCAAGCACCGCTGAACCCTTTTCAGTTCACATCAAAGTTGAGAATACTTTTGGGTTCCAGAAATGGCAATCCATCTATGTTACAATGTTTATCGTAGAAGTACCTATCTTTAGTGAAGTGATTTTTTGGTTAAGTATGGTAAGCTTGCCTTCATTGATGATTGGCATGAATTTAAGGACATGGAAAAACCGAACTTGACAGTATTCCCTTGTCTAAGAAATTGAATAAATTGCGATTCCAGTTTGTGATGAAGATAATAAAATAACCACAATATTCTCCGATCTTTTCTCTACAAATTCATTTTTTTTAGTTTCATAAATAATTCGAAAAATAGACATCCAGAATAAATGAGTCGGTCAAATCAATCAATCATTGAAAATAGCTTTATTGCCCAAGAAGTATAAGTTCAAATTGAAAAAAAAAACTACAAAGAGATAAAAGCACACGTAATGTGTAAAAACACACAAAAAAAAATTCTTCAGACGACAAAGCAAAGCTTTAACAAATAATTGTGGAGTCAGAGGTAGTCTTATAAAGCTAATGAAAAATAAAATGTCCTACCTAATATAAAAATGAACATGGACAATGTTTTGTATAATGTACAAGAGATAACATACAATGATATATTTTTGGATAACATAATCTGCATCAGAAGTAGTGCATGCATGAATATCTGCACAAAAAAAATATGTGTGTGGAATACTGTATATAACTGTAGAGGTATTCTCAACTGATTTTGCTATCGAGTTATATGTTCTGAAGAATTAACTAAAATTTTTCACATCTTTATGTACTAAACTAACTGATTCGATGATAAAGATGAATTTGGCTTCACATAGATATCTTTACGGTTCTTTTCTGTAGCTTGAAAATTATTTAAAAAAGTGTTTTGCTGCAGACTCCTCAGAAAGCAATGCAAAAGATTAAATGAGCAGTAAGTATATCTCAAATTGATAAAATTAATTCAAATTGTATAGCTTCCCGAAGCCAACTTCTTGCTAAGTTTGAAGATTTGTTCATTGAATTTCAATGATCAACCTGATATAAATTCCTCGCTCTCTATAGTATCATTGTCTAGAAGTAGAACAGGTAGATCGCAACGAAGTCATACCATAGATATTTATTTTTGAGACATTCAGTGATAGTAAATTTGAATCAAATCATTCTTCAATGGTGTGAATATCTCTAGAAATGGTTTAAAAAAGAGTCATTCTTGTCATGCCATAGGATGGTAGTATGATCGGGAAATGAAGTGAATCTACCTGATATATCCAAATTGAACATATCATTTATATATAATAAGAATGGCAATGGGCGAAGTATTGAACCTTGAGGCCGTCAAATTAATTACGGTATTGCCGATTTCCTCACCAAGGTTGTTATAACATTATTGTATTGTCATCGTACGAAGCCCTGGAAGGGATACCTGAGAGAAAAAAAATATTTTTCTTTGAAATTCTGAGTTTTAACTAAGAATTTTAAACTTCCGAGTTATAATTCATATCGTATGGTATCATCGA
Organism: Chrysolina americana; assembly: GCA_958502065.1. NCBI lineage: Eukaryota > Metazoa > Arthropoda > Insecta > Coleoptera > Chrysomelidae > Chrysolina > Chrysolina americana. The sequence goes on from OY293414.1 coordinate 15,218,665, forward strand.
TTCCTAATACATGTGCAAAATTTCATCTCAATCGCATACTAGCAGGTTCTTGAAAAATTGATTTGAAATTTTGAGCCGGTAAGTTAGATATACCTACCTAATGACAAAGCAATTCCAATGATATATGAAGGCTTGTTAAAAATGTAACTATGTGAAAAATGGTATTATTTCAAAAAGCAGATAATATACGGTTTCAAAATTGAAAATTAATATTTTCAGTTATTTTTTTTGTTTTATTGCCGTTAACTGCATTACTTGATAAAATACTAATTTGATGAAAAAGGCATTCTATCGGCCAACCGATTACAACATTGAAAAGTATTCGGGAGAATTGTGCGAGCAAGGACCACTAGGGTCTACTAGGACAACTCTGATCGATTGATGATTGAAATTATTTTTCTATTTCAGGTGAAATGATGATACTCAAATCGATATTTCTTATACAACTCTTCTTTCACGTCCAAGGGAGTCTCATTCACATCTCTAAACCAACCGGTAAGTTTAATATGTTTAGGTAAATATAAGGTTTGATTTTATCAACAGTAACGTTAGTGTTGAAAATATAACTGGTATAGAAACAAATTGAGTTTAAATTCACACTTTTCATGAAACTGGAGTTCTTACTCTTACTATGAATGAAAGTTTTGAAAACCTCTTCAAAAATGCAGAAGACTTCATATTTGGTTGAACATAATTTATAAGACACTAAATTTCATGATTTTTTGAATAGGTCATATAAAATAGGTCAACTTTTGTTTATGTTAGGATTTTCAAGACCGCAAAATGGAGAGCTATAGAAATCTAGAGAAATCATACATTTTGAAGTTTCTTAGGGCTTCCAACAGTACGTGTGTGTAGCTGATGAATAATAACTGAAAAATTCATCATCAAGTCATACCTGAGTTTTTACTTCAGATTACCTAGTTGAACAGATGAGTATAGCATGTAATTGAGATCAAAATCAGATGAATTTGTCATTAATCAGATAGTGGCAGCTCAGACTGAGAATTTTTGGATGTGTGCCAGAGCTGGGTAATTCCCAATTAAAAAGTAATTACAATTACTATTTTGCGTGATTCATAATAATTGTATACAACTACTTTTTTTCTAGAATAATTGTAGTTGCCGCAAAATGTGTGTAGAAATTGTAATTTGTAATTACGATATTTAAATAATTAATTCAAAATGACATTTTATATAATACAATTCAAAATTCTTGTAAGTACTAGAATCAATAGTTTTCAACTCTTGATATTCTGAAAATAGTTGGTTAACTACTGATTTTGCGAAGGTTTGAGACATTTTTTTAACTAAAGCAGATCATTGACTATAAAAAAAATGTGAAAAAAATAAACGTTCAAATTACCAACATTTCGGGTAAAAAAATATAAGATTGCTATTTTTGGTCAAAATGTATGTGCTGCGTGGAATTCAATTTGCAACTTTCTATCACTAATTTTTTTACAAATGGCACACACTATTAGGTCTCAAAAAAGTTTCTATTTGAAAACTTGAAATGATTACATACCTACATTAGATATTTGTTAAACTGTTGAAGATGTTATTTATGCAAGGAGATATTATACCTACTACTAGTCTTTGTATTGATATTTTGGTTTTATCAGTTGTGTGTCACAAGTTACTAGATACTCTATTTTAATAAAGATCAAAACTAATATTTTCAAGGTTGTAGACGGTGTAGTTACTTAATTACTTAGGTTTCGGACGTCCATTGTCTTAATGGGTTGAAAGATACTTGACATCTTTCACTTTTTCACAACATTTCGATTGCTTGTATCCGCAATCGTCTTCAGTATTCACATACTTTCAACCCATTAGGACGATGATCGTCTGAATTCATATTTTCAAGTTTGTGCATGAGTAATATAAACTTAAATATAAAATATTTTCCCTCTGAGAGATGGTCACGTGTCGAGGTGTGAAAATAGCGGTTTGGTATCGTGATAAAACACCGGTATTCAAAAATATACTAAACAGTTCTTCTGTTCAGTTGAGTACCTATAGCGGCTTGAAATTCCAAACTCCAATAATTGGTGAAAACATAATGACAAGGTCTTTCAGATACGTTATTTCTTATATTATTCTGATTTTCAACAACAACAATCCTGATATACTAATTTTCTGAAGAAATATTATAAGAAAATTGGGGTGTATTGCTCATCAAGTATGCTGTGGATGCAAACTTTAATGAAACCGAAATAAAAACCATCAATTTTCACGTAACGAAAGTTCATAATGCGTTCAAACAACTATAATACTATAGGATTAGTTAAAGGAAAGTAACCTTCCTGACATTTTCTACCTCTATCAGTGGTGTTTCGCATCACTTTTCGAAACATAGGGAGTGTTATTTTATTCTATAACATAGCAATAATGATATAGGTCCTTGTGGAACCCCATCTGTGATCTCTTTCTGATGTCTGGTAATTTTTTTTACTAATTTGTGTATGATCGAGTAGTGTTCTACGATTTACACAATCCCATCAATATTCAGATAAATATGTTCTATTTCTGGAATACGAATTGGTGGATAGTTCCACAGTAAACCAAGACCATTTACAAATTTTAGAGTTCGTGCTTTCACAAGCTTTTCTGCAATGTTTGAAGAAGTTGAAAATATTGAAATAGGTCGGAAGTTTGAAGGATTTTTGTAAAAAATATGGGATTATCAACAGCAAAGTAAACGTTAAAAAGTTGGGCTCCATTGTAATTGCACCTCAGTTGTCTTCTTATGTACATGGTTTATACCTGGCTCCCAGGTCATGTTACCATCGATATAAGTATCAAGAACATTACAACTTGTAATTCTGTGAATGCAGATATCATAAAGAGTGTTTAATATACCCAAAACTTACTGTTTAGGAGATACAAACAATTGAAAATCACTTCATTTAAAGTACGAATACTAAAAACGGTACATGACCACTCCCATTCTAGGTATATGGCGTTGTTCTTCACATAGTTTGTGAATCCTTTGAAATAGAAATAGCTATCATTAACAAATCTTAAGCAAACTGACATTCCTTTTTTTTTCAGAAAATCCAAAATCCTTCACTAATTCCGAAAATGGATTGGCAACTCATTCCCATCCCTGTAAGAGGACCTGTATCCGAGGAACACCTCCAATGACATGCGAATATACTTTCGAAGTTGAATACTATTTTACAATGAGTAAAGCATGTCATGGCTGCCCCCAAAACATCACTGACTGTTACCTACCTGACTGTATACCTGCAGATGGAACTAAGAGAGGTGTTGTTAGCGTCAATAGGAAAATTCCAGGGCCTACTATAGAGGTGAGATTCATTTAATATTCGAATGTGACATAGTGATGTTTTCAACAATTCTCCAAATCTACTGCAATTTTGTGGAGGACATTATCAAAAGAATCATGAATCGTGAGCTTTCAACGAAAAACCACCCAAAACAGAGGATTTTCGCAATTACTGAAAATGATCCACCTCTTATGAGTTGGTAAAGTTGAAAATTGAAGTCAGCTGCATGTCATATTTGCGAAATCAGATTGCTCCCACCTGCATGAAATGCCTGCTACAGATGTTGATGTATGGTTCAAGTGCGTTTCAATCAAAATTGTGATACGAGATCCCTCCACCGCTGTTAAGTGCCGACCATAAAATGTAACTCATTAGCATAACAAATGAACCGGCTGTTAACAATTCCTCTTCTTACAGCATGTTTCTATGTTTTTCTATACTAATTATTCTGGAGAACGGAATAATCCCGAAAATCTACTCCGCTCGAATTGAGTATATAAGGCGACACATTTCACCCGGAGGAAGAAGTTTTGGAAGATTTAGCTAGTTAAATCAGTTGAGCAGATTAAATAGATCCAAGTGTTTTAGTAGCCAGTTAATAAAAACAGTTTAGTGTGCTCAGAGTATTATTTAGAAGTCAGAAGTGGGATAGCAGTGAAAAGCAGAAAGGACGATGTCTACGATTAGTGAAAACTGTAAAAATTCCTGGAGAAAGTAGTTTGTGCTACATTAGATGAAGACTCTAGGTGTTGCATTGGAATAGTATAGCCATTTGATGAATCACCCAGCAATTTGGTTCTTGCGCGAGCTCTGGTAAAGACAAAACAAGTTATTCCGATGAGAGTTGCCAATGTATATCACGAAGGAATAACAGTTCAAGAAAGCGACATCATTGGAATCTGTGAACCTAGTACATGGGTAGCAAACGACGATTCAGGCGACCACCATGCTTCTAACAGTGTTATGACAATTGAAAGCTGCTAAAAATTTCATCAGAAGTGAAAGCGACATCTTTGATTCAACAAAAGCAGGAAGAACTAACCTGGTCAAACAAAAATCAATACTGGCTAAGCTCATCCGATTCGGCAACCACCAAGAAGAGTTTCGTTTGCTAAACAACAAGAGGTGGAAGAACTTGTTGACAAGATGATGAAAGATGGTGTGATTGATGAATCTACGAGATTTTGTGTGAATTATAGGAAAATTAATGATGCCACGAAGAATGATAGCTATCCTTCACCAAGGATAGACGACAAATTAACAACTTTGGCAGGTTCACGTTAAGACGATAAGGTGAAGAGCATTTCGACAGGAAGCGGACTTAATGAGCTTACTGTTATGCCTTTTGGATTGTGCAATGCTCCAGCACACATGGTGTCATCAGACGGTATCCGAACAAACGAAAGGAAGATACAGGCGACCCGAGACTGGCCGAGACCAATAGACAAACATGAAGTGAGAAGCTTCCTAGGTTTCTGCACGTACTACTGTCGGTTTGTAGAAGGATTTGCTGATTTGCAGCAACGAAAGGGAACGGACATTCAGAAAACTGAAAGTCCCTATATGTTCCAGTCCGATTTTGAGTTTTCCACGTCAAAGAGGACTGTTCGTTTTGGACGCAAATGCCAGTAACAATGGTATTGGAGCCGTACTATCACAAGAGCAAGAAGGCCAGGAGAAAGTTATTGAGTTTACAGTAAAGCACTGACCAAGCTAGAATGAAATTATTGTGGTACAAGAAAGGAAGTAATAACGATAATCAAGGCTGTAGACCACAAATGTATGTATGAGAGTTCCTCGTTAGGACAAAACATTCAGCTGTAGGGTACCTAGTGTTTTATTAGCAGTGACGTAGTTGTATTTTTTGGGTGGAGTTGATAAAAACAGTTTAGTGTGTTCGGATATATTATTAAGAAATATCGTAACAATAGTATAAGAGTATTATTGGTCACCAATTATGTGAATACGTAGATAGTACACAGGGTGATAATTTGAAAACGTAAAATCGGCTAGAGAATATTAACCAAAAGATACATTAAGATTTGCTCGGCGATCTGAAGGGGAACTGATCAATATCCTCACTTTCCTCTTAGTGCTAGTCTTGCCACACGGAAACAATTGAATGGCAACAACTGTCATGTTTCATTGAAAGCGTTTGAACAAAGGATCGATGTTTTAACTTTAAATTCATTATTCGAATCACTATATTTAACAATCAGTAAGTAAATGGGGTGTTATCAACTGAAGTTAGGACAGTAGATTAGATATTTTGTAACTAGAATGCTGGGTTGAGTGAAGCAGGTGCGTAAAGTTGAAGTAATTGATATAAAAAACCAATTGAGATATGTCCTTGAGTCAAGCAGAGGCAGGTAGAGTGCGTTGGAGTAGTCATTCTTCGGTTCTGTTAAAGTTGTTGTGGTGTTTCTGGATTTCAATTGCTTTATTGGGTATTGAGCATAGATGTTGTAGAGATGACTGGCGTTTCTTCAAATTTTACTCTGTAGTTATCGTTGTTGAGAGTATACTAGGCGACAGAGGATTTGTTCATGTGTCCTGATCGACAATTGGCCTTCTGCTCTTTGATTCTTGTTTCAACAGAACGTTTCGTGGTTCCGATATAAACGCTGCAATAGAAACAAGGAATGCGTTATACTCTAGGAATGATTTTCTTCTGTCGGTGTACCAAATTTAATTCAAATACCTTAATAAGTGAAGAAGATAGGCAAGGCTACATTCGCATTATCACCCGGTTTATTCAGTACACTTGAAACATTTTGGTAATTTATTCCATATGCATCCACTACTTAACAGCTACTGACGTCAATCTAGTAATCCCTCATTATCTTGAAAACGATTACATGTAGATAAGCAGATGTGAAGCTGACTGATAATATTATAATGATGGAATGTCTGAGTTTTTGCTAATCTAGAAATTTGGAGATAAAATTTGCTTAACTTTTCAGCACGTCATGGGGTGATGTGTGTGCAACACACTGTGTCCGAATGTGCCGAATATCATGAGAAAATGTTGAAGATTACAGGAACGGGGGCCATTTCATGAATTTTTTTATGGTGTCATCTGAAAGAGCATGCTTCAATTCTTATGTTTCTTTTATTCAATTGATTTTTCGAGTTTGGAACAGCCTAGAAACAAACGTTGAAAATCAATTAGAAATTGAATATCATCTGCTCGTAGGTTTTTTCTGTACCGATGATTCTAATCCCCAACTGGCATATCTTCAATAGCTATTGCAGCCTCATGGTGTCTGGATGAATGTTGTGCTGCACGTTCATAATCACCTCCAATAATTACCAAATCGAACCAAACTAATTCAACTTTGTGATTTCTGTATCTTAGAAATCATGCTTTCTCCACGATCATCACAGAATTTGCTAATTCTGAAATTAAATTTGATTACAGAGTGCTGGAATTCCCTCTCTTGAGATTGAAGAAATATTCTGCAAAACCTTTGCCCCCATGCAATTCAAATGTATTTACATTCTCTCTCTTGTGATAGAATAATATTCTCACACTGGTTAGCAATAATAACATTATCCTTGACGCAGTTAATTGTCACCGTAGTGGCAAATTTCAGTAGTGTCAAAATTATTGCTGTCACGTTTTCATTCGAAAATATAAAAAGTATCATGAATTTATCCAGTGATTCAGAATCACAGTGTGAAAATACACCACCTGAAATTACAAAGAGTACAAATAATATACTGGAACGTTTACTACCAAAAAAATCAAAGGATGAGTATGAAAAATATTAATACCGTTAACATAATATTTATCAAACACATATTAATAAGACGCCGGATGGCTCGGATGGTATTGCATTGGCATAGCACCTGGTTTTTTGCCTCAGCCTTTTCCGGGGTTAGCTCGAAATAATCTACCTCTAACCAAACTTAGACAAAGCAGTGTTTACATTGAATGCTAACGAACGACATGCATAAACTACAACCACTATCTGTTGGAATATTCGATCAACCGCTAAGACCAGCGGAGGTGGTCACTAACGCCCCCTCGCCGGGACCCTATGTGCCCCTTGGCACAAACGCTCCCCCGCCCCGCAGCCAGAAATGTCTGCGGAGTAGGGGAGGCGGCTCTCCGTGCATCCCCCTGACCCTTCCTCTCTCCTGGTCCCTCTAGGACGGAGTTATGATTGTATCAACTGATGTGTAGACAAATGAATAACTGTGTAACAATAAACCAATGGTATTTTATTTTTATTGGCATAGTTGACTAGAGGTTGTGGGTTCAAGCCACCGACAAGTAATTTTTTTTAAATTTAATAGTTTATTCTTAATGCATCTTTGCGATAAAAAAATTTTAATCTGGTTAGTCCAGGATTAGTCCTTTCTGATAAACAGTGTTTTTAAATAATAGTCATTATTTCGTGTGGAAATTATCTTTTGTTCGTTTCCATTTAAAAATATTTAAAAAAATTTGATCGTGGAGAAAGTATAGTCTGCTAATCGGTTACAGAATATACTATTCTGAAATAATGTTTACGTTCTCTGAAATACAAATGACACTTTCCGAAATCCATATGATACTTTCTGAAATGCAATTGACTAATCTAAAATTCAAATGGTATGGTTTCTGAAATCAAGTTGATTATTCTGAAATTCAATTGATGCTTTCTGAAATAAAATTATCTCTTCTGAAATTCAACTGATGCTATCTGAAATCCAACTTACTATTCTGAAATACAATTGACGCTTTCTGAAAATTAACTCACTAATCTGAAATACAATTGATAATTTCCGAAATATAAGTGACTATTTTGAAATTCAAATGGCGCTTTCTGAAATACTACTAGAAAAGGTGTAGCGATAGTCCGATTTCAATTTCTAAAACAGATTTGGAAAATAGAAGCATAGTATCACAAAAGTTATTTTCATATTTTGCGCCACAATGCTGTGAAATGGGCGAAAGATGCTTGCAAACATGACTGAAAACGGCCGATCCCATCCCAAGTAACAATTTTAAGACAGTTTCTATTTATTTAGGTTTTAAAAATGCTTTTATATGTTCAATAAATCGACATCGGATTTAAATAATTTTCAAGATAAACTAAAAGTTCTTAAAGAATACTTATTCTTAAACAAAGAATTTAATGCACTCTTTAGATGAAAATATTAATTTATAATATGCTTAGTATATACGTATGCGGTTTAAAAGTTTGTCGAGTGTTGTAAACAAAACTGAAACTCTTTTAGGATTAATTAATTATTTTTAAGTTAAATTAGTCCGCTGTAAATACATTTTAAGAGCGAAACATCAGATAAGTTTTAATTTATCTCCCTTGTTCGCACAAAGAATTTTTTTTACAAAATATTTACAAAGTTGTCTTGAAGAACTTTTTAAGAATACAGAATAAAAACTTAATGGTTTCAATACAGTTGTAAAATTCAGTCTTGAAGGCCCTTTTAGGATGGGCCCATTTTGGCTAGCAGCTGCTTTATGATGATCTCAGGGCTGTATTGAAGATCACTTGATTTTATTTGAAATTTTATTGTATAGTTTTAAAGCGATATTGAAGATCGGAATAAGAGCATTAATATGTTACTTGAGATGCAAGCGGTTGGGTAGTAGGAGAGACAGGGAGATGGCAGTTTTTCAATTAACATTTTTTATGTTTGAATTACTTCTCTTAAATCCCCCGAAATTTCATTTTCGAACATTTCAACTGTTCATTTATTTTGAATAATTTCATTTTCTGTTACAACAAATGCACCATAACTACCCTATTCATAAATTGAAGGATTCTACATATGGGTTGATATAATCTTCTCCCTCTTTTACCGTACACTGCCTTCAGTTGGGTTATATTATATGACATAATTGGTAAATGCTATGAAATAATATACGATGTGAAGTTAACTCATATTATGAACCATGAAACGACCATTTAACTTCAAACAATTTGAATATCTCTCTATTGAATCCTGTATCAATTTTATGTAAGATTAAAAGCTCCTGTCGGAATGTTTACCAACAATTGAGATACAGTGTTTTTCAGAAAATACAATTTGGTACTTTCCCTGGGTTCTTTCGATATTTTCTAAACTTTCTGTTTGGGGAAACTGAATGTTGAAAAGAGATGAACGGATAAGCAGACAGATGAGTCAACACGTGTTTTTTTGGTCGATGAGGAGCTTCTCCATAGCAACTGCTCTATCTAACTCACTGCATTAATCATACACTAGAAAATACATAACTCCCACTACAAAGCTGTTGGCTTCACTTGTTGATTGGGACATTTTGATCAAACAAGTAATTTCAATTATTGATTTCTAGGTGTGTCTGGGTGATCGTATTGTTGTTGATGTAGTGAACAAACTGTCAAGCGAATCGACAACGATGCACTGGCATGGACAGCACCAGAAAGAATCAGCCTACGTGGATGGGGTGCCATATGTATCTCAGTGCCCAACTCTACCTCACGATTCCTTCCTCTATGTTTTCAATGCCAGTCAACCTGGTACCCATTGGTATCATTCACACATAGGTAATGTAAACAGATTATGTTTTCAACGGGTTTTATTTGGTGAGACCAGAGAAATTTGACTTGTGTAATCATTTGGGGTACTTAAATTTCCAATTTCAACTATGTATTGTTTTCAAAGGAAGAAGAAGTGTTGGGTGGTGGCAGATCCACTCTGGGGGTATTCATTGACATATGAGGAGCTTTTGACAACACGTCATATGAATCCTTATGTCAAAACGCAGCGAGTCATAGAGGCAAGGATATGTGTCATGGGAACCCAACGAATAGTGAAAGCCGAGTTGAGTGGAACCCCTTTGATTGGAACTGTATCAAGAGGATATCCTCAGGGAGGGGTCTTGTCGCCCCTACTATGATGCTTGGTAGTCGATGGACTCCTTGGCGGAACTGAAAAATTCAGGGATGTATGCGCAGATAACTAGTCGTTAAATCTCCCCAAAAAATCCATTGATAAAGCTTTATGTAGAGTGTCCTATCGAGTCAACCCAGAAAAGGCGAATTTGGTACTGTTCACCAAAAAAACGCAAATTAGGGAGCCTTTCAGAAATGTACCTCTCAGAAAGATGCCTTCAGTACAGAGGGTTGACAAAATATCTTGTCATAATAGACGCCAAGCTCACCTGAAACGAGCAGATCGCTCATCGCATCAAGAAGGCTGCATAGGCTTCTGGGCATGCAGAAGGGCGTTTGGAAGAACATGAAGTCTGACACCCAAGACTCTACACGCAATATACACGGCAATTATTTGCCCAACCATAACGTATTGAGCCACTGTGTGCTGGCCAGGCTGAAAATGATCCGGACAAGCTTCAAAAGTTGGCCTACTTGGGAGTGAACGGCACCAACTGCAGCTCTTGAAAGTCTACTAGGATTACCACCACCAGTACATTGAACATGAAGCCATGCGTACCATCTACAGACTCGAAGGCGCAAGCCAATGGGTCGGAGGAGAAACGAACCATGGACATTCCCTTACCTGGAGGAGGCACAGGACAGCTGTCCCATCCTACTGATGGAAAGGGACAACACTCTGCCAGTTCTGAACTTCAGTGGATGCCCAAATATTGTCATCCCCACGAGGGAAGAATGGAACGACAGCATCGGACTTGCCCCGTGGCAAAAACATATTCTGGTATACAGAGCAGGGTTATATGAGGAAAAACGAAGGAAAAAAATATATATCCCTCCAGGCAAATACGACTCAGTGTTCCAGGCTGAAGTAGACAGATATGCCTGCATAAAATGCGTTTTTTTGGTCCGGTATATTACCGGTCTCATTCATCGAATAATTTAAAAGGATCCAAAGGTCGAAAAAATATTCTGTTTTCGAATACTGTATTCGAGTACAGAAGTATTTGAATACTACCCAACTCTGTTTGATACTGTTACGTTATTTGCTAAATAACACGCCGAGCACACTACTAAACTGTTTATTTTTAACTTCACTATAAACATACAACAACTACTTCACTGACTAATAAAATACCTAAATCTATACAACTAAATTTTTTATCAATCTTGAAACAATAAAATAACATTAATTCAAATAATAACCTGAAAACCATGCATCTCAGTGCAGGCAAATTACTTCTGTAAGTTTAGAACGCTATTTTTCGGAAACTGCCATCAAACATTATAAATAAGGCTACCATTGGGAAGAGAATTGAATACATCAAAATGACGAGCCACTTGATCCCACTTCCCATTTAAGATATTAAGGGTAACTACCCCTGCTAGGGCAACATCTACCACGAAGACTACAAAAATATTCATTGAAAGTGTCCCCCTTTGAAATGAATTTGTCCTGTTCTTTCGATATCTCATATTTACTGGAAGTTTTCAACATGATACCCTGAATATTGCTTTAAGGAAATATGCAAGTTGCAGATGTGCATACTCATTCACTCACATAACTCTGTACTTTTTGTCCATATTAATTCTTCATGATACGAAGCTGAATATTTATATGAAACAGAACGTAATAATACCTATTTATTCACATATCCGATATGCAATCGGGCCACTGTTCTAATTTAATGATAATGACTCAGAATAATAATTCATAATGATACCAAACTTGTCGATTTACATCAGTTTCATTTAATAATATTATCGTCTACGTTTTTCAATATCGCTAGCTCAATTCAAAAGTTTTCAAATTTCACTCATTATAGGAAATGAACACCTACCATTGTGTTATCATTATTTGTAGGAATGCAAAGAGCTGACGGAGACTTTGGAGCATTGATCATCCGAATTCCTGATGAAGATAATGCACTTGCAAATTCATATGATTACGATTTATCTTCCCATGTCATGAGTTTCCAAGATTGGGACGATACTTTGTCTCTGGACAGATATTTGGATCATATTCACAGTAATGGTAGCAACAAGCCGAGGTCGATGCTCATAAATGGTTTGGGCAGAAACAAGGAATTCCAGCAAGATGATGAAACCGTCTATATTCCAACTGCTAGGTTTTTTGTAGACCAGGTGAGATAAATTGTAAGTTAGTATGGGTCAGGTAACACTAGATAGTTTATTGAAGACAATGTCAAAGATAGTTTAGAAAAGTTGAATTGAAGTCAGAAATCAACGACATCGAAGCAATTTGATCGAGTTTGAAATTCCTGATGAACTCATTAGCATTGTGAGCACGATTTGTATTTATTGGTATAATTTCAAGAAGGTTTCATTGTGAATTTCTCAACCTACCTTAACGACTAATAAACTTGAAGTCTATCTTTTTTCAATTTTGACATAATTTTTACAGAATTCTTTATTTTCAGTATTTTTCGTCTTTATTGTTAGGGAAAGAATATATAGCATTTGGATATTATCGTTTATGCGAGGAACAAGACGACAAGACGACCATTATGTTGTCTGACCTATCTCAGCATTGGTAAGGGGCAAAAATCTTGAAATATGCCTACATTTCAAATGTCTCATTATAATTAGCACTTGCACTTGCGTCCTTCCCGAGGAACAATACCCAAATGAATACCAGATATAATTCAATGTTCTTGAGGTAGTTATTTCCTGTTAGATGATTACCACATATTCGCCGCTACCAAAAGCTAATCAAACTTAAAAACTCCCTTGGTGCAAGTATCAGCATGAACTCAGACAGAACTGGTCATCAGAACTGTCAGAAAAGGAATTAGTAGCTGCAACTAATGTGCTTGCACTTCTGATTCTCCCTACTCCTTTGGAGTTGTGGAAAGGACTCAAGAGGAGCAGCGACAACTCGACGTAAAAACTCGTAACATGATGCATCTTCATTGGAGCTTGCATTCTATATCGTTAGTTTCACGATTATACTTCCCCTGGCAATAGGGTCATCGGGGATTTCTGAGTATGGAGTGTCTCCATAACAGAATGATGCTGGATGAAGCCTTTTCTGTATGGTTCGTAACGGTGAACAAATTCCGAATTCGTGTCTCTTGAGGAAGTATATGAGAACCGGAAAATAGAATTGAAATGCCTCTTAAGTACTTATATTCGTAACAGATCCTCTACTAACCTTCAAAGGTTGACGATCTTTAATCTTTCCACCATCAGAAGATGGTGACTTGGTGACCGAAACACGTTTCGATATGTAAAATTAGCGGTATGGTGTCGGAATAAAATTCCACTATATTTGCATATAAGATGTTTTTCTAAAAATGCATGTAGATTATAGTTAATTGATTTATTATTTTCAGGGCTATAGGTACAGATTCAGGGTTTTGAATGCAGGTGTTATGAATTGCCCCACTGAAATATCCATCGACAACCATACTCTTACAGTGATTAGTACGGATGGAAATGATATAGTTCCACAAGAAGGTAGGTGGATTTATATTTTAGAATAGTCCTATAGCTGGTGACATATTTCCTTAGCAGTTCTTTTGAAGTTCGTTCAATATCTGGACAAGACCAAACAGAAATTTTGTTTGACCGGATCAGTATTCTAGTGGTTGATTCAAATCCCAGAGCCTTGAATCTATGTAAAAAAAATTGTTGTAACAATCATTCGGCTGCACCCCTACGAGCAACCCTGGAAAGAATTTAGAAAACTTGTGCAGCGAGCTGGGAATGATGAGGGTCTCTCCTTTAAATGTGCGATCCCAAGCACGGCCATAAATTCATTCTGAAAATGTTCGTCGTAGTTTGTTAGTCTTCCATCTACAGTTTCTTGGCTTTCTGATAAATCAAAATCGAAAAATCTCCATTTATGAAAATTAACATGTCATTTCGTTACTTTGACCAAGTTCAAAATTCCTGCTCTAGACGTAGCTTCTTCTGTTGCCAGCCTCGCTGATAGGCAACAACCCAGAGCAAAACCAAAGATTCCTGTGAGAGAGCGCTGGTGTCCACCTCCGCGGATATCAGATATTAGATATCAGGTCGAACTTTGCCAAAAAAAAAAGTAGCTGACAAAGCCTTCCGAAAAGCGTATGCGTGGATTCTCGTAACATCCGATGTAGATACTTGACGCTAATAGTTTGTGTGGCAAAATATTATGTAGTAGTTCCAGAAAAGGCTATAAGTGAAAAACCGAATTCAGAGGTACTGGACCACAAGATTTCGCAACGCATCCAAACGGATGTATCTATCACCCTTTTAGTGATCATACGAAGTACCTTGTTTTGTATCCTGTCAATTATCCGGAATTGAATCTCGTACAGGTTGCAGAATACTGGCAGGCGTATAACATTACTTGACGTATCATTTGCTTGTACATAAGCATCTTGTTTTCCAAGTTCCAATGTGATGTTCTGGAAACCTGATGGTAGTTCCGCTCTACTGCCGCAGCAGCCCTCTGGGTTGCCAGTTTTATGTATGCATTTAATGTTGGACGACCATCCTCTCATATTGAGGAAAATCGTGTGTTTGTAGGGAATACAGGTGTAGTGGATTGGATACGCTTATGAGTTTAGGGTGTTGATTCTCACCTCAAAACTCCATCCAACTAGGTAGAAATTGATCAACCTTACCATGATGATGGCTTGCCTGCTCGCTGGGTTTCTGATCGACATCACCCGACTGATCCAAACATTACATTACATCTCAAATTGGTAATACGATATTTTAGATAGGGGTGAAGGCCAACCTGTACACAAAGGTTTACACATAAAGGGATGATCTATTTAAAGGTATTGTCAAAACAATTTTGAGTGACCTAATATTGCAATTGTAGAAAAAAAATTCAGTCGACGAAAACCTGACAGACTACTACTTATCAAGTCATTTACCGAAAATATGAATATTTATGAATTTTTTAATGATCTCTTCAGATAATCAGTCTAGACGGATCATTATATATATTCAACATAACATTTTCACAGTATTTTGAGTTGAGTTACTTGGGAGAAGTTACAAGCGATTTGCACAGTACTTCTATATTTCAGCTCATTCAACATACTTATTTCTTCCATAATTCATTACACTGCTTTCTATAACTGTTGAAATATAGCTGTTGGAAACTGGACAACATTTTATTCAAGAACTTCTTCGCAATGCTTTCTAAATCTCCTAGCAAAATTATGTTTCTATGCAAATGCGAATCATCTAAGTACCGGTTTGTTTCATGGTGAAGGCTAGCTCACCCAATTGAATCGAAACATCCTTTCAGTACCACCAAAGAATCCTTGATGTAACAATGATGGGATGCAATAGCACAACGATGAAATGCAAACACACATTATCACACCAAGGACCCCTTCAACTCTGGTACTCGCTGCCACTCCAGACTGAGTACTCCGTGAATAAGTTCTTTATTAATAAAGAGAATGTTATGAAAATCTCAATCAAAATGTGTTCATTTTGGGAAAGAGGAATAGCAAAAAAGTATGCTCAATTTATGTTGTGAAATTTTAATTTTCAAAGCTTTGATAAAATTCTTGTTAACTGTGATATCCACACATTTTCTGACAATAAATATTTCATACATTTCCTAAAACGAAAAAGTGATTTGATACCTGAAAGAAGGTGATTAGATATCTTACACCCATTATAAATCATCGAATTTTCAGTCAGTGTTCTTCTAAATATTGGTAATTTCAAATATTTACTCTATCTGGTATTATGATCTGAAGAACTGCGAATAATGAACTTGATTTCATCTTTGTGTATTAAAAAAATAGTTTCAAGTATGAAAATTGTAATAACTGTTTTAATTTTATGTTTGAGAAAACAAGTCAATAGGAATTCCCCGATACCTTACTTTGCATAGATATCGCACGATTATCTAAAATTAGGACATTCTGCAGTGGCGTAGGTTGTTCAGTAGTGAAATGTAAAAAAAATTCACTCACCTAAAACCACAAATCTGTTTTCAACCAAGTAAAACCAACTGAGAATGGTCTATTGGTAAACTCTGACTGTTTTTGAGACTATAAACTGTAATCTGCCATCATATATCGAGCGTCCTGCATTAATTCCCGCAGTAGGTTCCTGTTGGATCATTCTAGAAACGCCGAGAGACGACGTGAGAGGTAGCTGTTTGGAATAGTTCGGAACAGTTGGTGACACTTCTAGATGTTTCTTAAATGGCTCTCGTTTGTTCTTCAATGTGATTAGAGCATTCTAGATTGAGGATGTCCAACGAGCCAATTGAATATCCCAACACAAGCAGCCAAGGTCCGGCTCCAGGATCATTACAGTATATAGGAAGCCATAGATTTTTAAATATTATTTCTTTTTCACTGATTTCGACGAATAATTCTTCAAATAGTGAGCACCTTTCAACTTTCGTTTCTTGTTCTAGCTAAGTCGGTTGTTCTATACTCTGGTGAACGATTCGATATAGTTATCAAGGCGGATCAACCAGCAGGACTTTACTGGATCCGCGCTAAGGGATTACAAGACTGCGGTGAGAACTTCTCGAAAGTCTTCCAAGTGGCCGTCTTGCACTACAATGAATCGAAAGCAACTGTCGAAGATTATCCGGAAGAAGTTGTGGATTTCGATAGTGCTCATCAGGATGGAACAGTAAGTAATGGATCTTTCTACTGAAAAAAAAAGCAATTGAGAGAAGCGAATGCCGGGGTGTTCATTCATTTGTTCACTTATTCATTAATAATAATTATAATATTAAGATTCCTAATTGCAAAAACGAACTCCTGAAAAATGAGTCTTCTTTTTGGGAAACAAGAAGGAGCCATAAAAAAATATATTGCCAGCTTGTCGAACGCAATCAGTTTTTCCTGCTTTTCGATCAGATCGTTCATTCCTTCTATCCTACCAGTTGTCGATACTTCTGTGGTGCATCTTATGAGGATATGAAATCTGTTAATTCACTGTGGGTTTGTTGTGGTTTTGAGGGGAGTGATCAGGGTACCAGGACCGCATTTCTCCCACAGTCGAAGTTACCAATTCATGTTTTCTCCATACCCTGATGAATGAGACTTAACAAGATAAACCACTGTGATATTTACATGTGGTCTGATTGCCAAAAACCATCTCTAGGGATGTGATCAAATGAAATATAGATATTAAGTATTATCTCATTATCATAAATTATGAAATCAACGATATTATTCACTTTTGTGCATATTTTTCAGTGTAAGTTATCCGTTACTATTCTGAATTGGCTTCTTAGTACGGCTATATTTGAAAATGCCACGGAGTTGTAGGGGCCAATTTTTTTTTCAACTCGAAATATTTGGCAGGCATCATGCACGTTAATTTGTATAGTCTAAGTATAGTCTATCAATAATCTGAGGTGATTTCTGATACATAAGCTGCCAAAGTTCATAAAAACGTTTTATTTGGATAATGATTGATAAAATAAAACTTTTTTGTTTGCGAGAATAATAAAAATTGAGGATAAAAACGTATTCCAATTATAATTTCATTGAGAATTATAATACTATTACAGATATTACGTAGGAATAGTAAAGCAAATAAAATTAATAACAATCGACATACATGAGAATACTCAAAGAGTTGTATTTAAAAAAAAATCGATTTTTGGTGCTTTTCGAATTACTGGAAATCTTTATACGTTTGTATTATCAATTACCAGATTCATAGACTCTGCATTTCATTGTCTTGTATGGAATCTTACTAAATTGGTTTTGGTTGGATTTGAATAAAGTGAGTTGTGAAAGAACCAGGCACTGAGAGAGTTCATTGCTAGATCGATCTTGACAACAATATTGTCGTCATTTTTGTCAATGATACAATAACAGAGACATCATCTGCATAAGGTTTGAAACTAACTTATTTCATTAATGTTAAGAATAAATATCCTTCTGGAATGCCTTGTGGAATGCCCATGTTCAAGTCCACGAGTTGTGAAAAGACATTTGTATTTCCTCTATTATTTTTGATATTTGACATGAATGATGCAATCCAGTCAAATGGAGATCCTCTCGCTTTCATCTGCGTCTATGAAAATATTACAGTAATCATGAAAGAAGTTGTTTCTCAAGCTCTAATTATTATTTGTTCTTGCAAAATACCCTGCAACGAAAATATATTGTGAACAGTACAGGGACTAGGATTGATCCACAAGTAGAACCTCAGAAATGAATCTACTTAATTTTTTTTAGCAAATTAATGGAATCAACATAGGAGGAAAAAGCAACGAAACCTACATAAATATACCAGATCTACACTCTATTCAAAAATGGGATGATTCTTTGAAGAAAATACCGGACTACAAATATTACGTATCATTCGACTTCGACAGGGTCGATAGCTCAGATTTCCATAGGCCCCCAAACTATGGATATAACGATGGTGAGAAAATATATTATACACGTGTATCAGCTTGCGGTATGGCGCACGTTCATCTTGAAAAATTATTCATTTTGAAAAAAAGTGAGTTGTTGGAGGTATAACTGACGAAATTTCAGTAAACAGGTAGCTTGAACTCCTACATACAAAAATATTACATTATGAAGCACATATACTGAAATCCAAAGTCATCTTTGGAATGGCATCACGAATTTTTCAAATTCACATAAAAAATATGCGAAAGAAGGGCAAATCCTTTTAGTTGCAGATGATTCCACGTCTGATTTCATGAACATTATGTTTATATTTTCAGTAGAATCAAAAAAACCTGAAAACCTGTTTATGGGTAGAAAAGTTGAAATTCTTGTTAGATGAATGCGTAAATTATTTGCAGAGCAAATATTCCATGCGGATATCTCAAATGAAGTATAATCGATTGTAATTCTTTGCATGTTGCATAGAACACATAAAACATACATTAATTGAACCGAACTCAAGCCCATTGTTTTTTATCCCTCATATCAGCATGAGAGGAATATTGGGATTGAAATATATATGTTGATCGATATTGGTGAAAATTATTGATATTGACCAAACTAAGGGGCACTATCAATAATATGGACAATAATATTGATGATCCTGTTATTGATGTACTGATATTTATACCTTACCTGTTTTGTGCATTTTATTCATACCATATTTTAACCTATACCTGTTTTTGACGTTGCTATGTCCGATGGAAGATTTTATGGCAATACAGGATATTATTATTATTATTAATATTGACAATACAGGTTTGACGTCATTTTAAGAGGAACGGCCCCTACACTATAAATAATATTGTCAATAAATCCGTCACATCTGTCGATGCCATATGTGTTTTATGAACTATTGTATGATAAGTGGTGAAGTTAGTAAAAGTGCGAAATAAATTGTTCGGCTTTAATACTGTTTGGCATCTCAATTCCTAGGCAAAGAGTTAAGCCGTTTTTTCATCATGTTTTTTTGTTTTATTTGGGGAGGTGGAGGAAATCTTTCATAGATAAATATTGAGTCCATAAATAGTGTGAGACTCTCCTTATCAGGCATACTTACTAAAACCTCCAACTCTGTATAGGTCCGGTCAGGCTATTGCCTCCGGTGACACTTAGGTCTATTGGCCCATTGTATGTTACCTATGTTGTAATGTCGTAGTACCCAATCCAATACTTTTGTGGCATGTACGAGTTTGTACAAGTTCCGTATTGGGTGGGAACTCTATAGTTCTGGGTCGCCAGATGGCTGCCCGAAAATTGCCTGTCTTTTGCGGACTAGAGCTTCGCGTATATGTTTCACGGTTTCTGGATCCTTACCGCATAGTCTGCAGGTCAGGTCTCCATCGTATTGCCCAATTTTTTTGAGGTGCTCCTTCACTGGTGCATGTCAGTCAGGAGTCCCGTAACGGTTCTCAACTGGCTCATGTCATCGTTAACAGGTATGCCGTTCTTTTTTTACACAGTCCTTTGATATATTCTTTCCCGTGTTTGTTTCCTGGGACATAATCCCAGTAGTTTTTGTGCTTGTCCCTAACCCAGTCTTTTACAGACGCTCTTATTCTACACTTGGTACCCCTAGCATCTGCCCTTGGTTTGGGAGCATTTTCGATCCTATTCGTGTGAGTTCGTTTGCTTCCTCATTGCCTGCGATTACCTGATGACCTGGGACCCATATCAGTTTGACTTGATTCCGTTCTGACAGAGTTGCTTCAGGCTGTATTTTTTTAAAACAATCTAGAAGTTGCAGAAAGCCTTGTTTCTTTTCACTTAATTTTTGTTGTCGTGAAGTGGCAAAATTTCAAAAAGTTTAATGAAGTGTTCTAATAATTCACGATTCTCATTATTTGTTGCTAGGTTTTTAAACTCACCAACTATATTCTCTGTAATGACTAGACTTCCTCTTCGTGGCGAACTATTTCCTCGGCCATTTTTGCAGAACTAAACGGAGGGAAATGGACAAATATTTAAAATAATATTAATGCAGACACAATTTGTTAATATTATTGTCAATACCAGACGATATTGATGATGCTGGAATTCAAGAAATATAGATTTTCTTCACTACCAGTCATCAATACATCAATGTTTAAAAACAGTTGCTTCAGTACTATTATCAATACTGCACTATATTGTCATTATATTATTGATAGTGGAAGAGCCCCTTTATACGTGACAATCCACATTCAGAGTAGGTTATTAATATAAGCTTGTTTGTTCAATATTTTCACATTAGCCTATATTACCGCATTATGAAATAAAGATTCAGAAATATGAGGTGCTACCTGGGTAGTGTGAAAGACTGGCATAAAGGTTTTGCTGTTGAAACTTCTTGTGCTTTTCGGAAAGAATATCTTCCTCGAATTGTGATTATAACTTTCTGAAATATGTGATGGAAAACGATAAAAAATTTCATATCACTTTAGTTACTGATGAACAACTGAGACAAAGTACACCCCGATTGAATCATATTGCCATGAAGATGCCAAATTTTCCCCTTTTATCCCAGAGGGATCAAATACCAGATGGACTATTTTGCAATAAAGAAAACATGGCGGATCAGAACTGTTCAACACAGGAATGTTCATGTTACCACGGAATAAAGGTGAGTGATACTTGTTTGATGTTATTAGCGATACTAGAGATTCAAATCGACTATTAAATTATTTTGTAATAAAAAATACTGAACTTCCTTCCAGTAATTTACTGTCACAATTTATGACTGAAACCAAGAATTTATTAATTCAAAAATACAAAATCAAAATATGAAATAGGTTCAAGATGGAAACCTGAATGAATCCCGGCATTCGCTTTTTCAGTTGAAGGAAAACCCGAAAAAAATTACAACACTATCAGAGTTCAGATCATCAACTCATCCATAGAGAGATGAAAGATCCAAATTTGAAAGTGCGTTATCGAAGAGATGGCTAAAGCCAAAGCTAAGAAATCTATTCAGACTTAAATTCACAATAAAAATATAAAGATTACACAACATATATAATATATAAAATCTTTCACTAAGGCACAGAGGTGGTAGGAGGGGTAATATTGCATTTTATGGTGATGGATTTTTCGTTCTGCCCTGCGGTGTTCAGGGAGCGAGCAAAACCAGCTCACACCTGCCCTTGGGCAGGCCCTACGAAGATGATAGCTATTATGAAGGGTATCCATTCCATGCTTAGCTGCATGCTTCATATTGATCCAAATTCAAATTATATATTGGTAAATTAATCACAGTGTATAATATACGTTGCTATTCTAGATTCACAAACTGAACATTCGGTATTTTTTCACTTGCTTCAAGATTACGCGTATCTCGAGTCAATTAGAAGTCTCGGTTCATCGGAATGCAACACTGACCTAATACATACTTTCGAAGTACGCCATGCGACAGGTCTGGCTCCAGGCTCGCTACAATATGATATTCACTATGACTCCGAACTTCAGAAAAAAAAGTGAAACTGAATCAATCCTAATTCATTTCTATTTCTCCAAGTATCGACTTGATTCTTCGTCTTCTCCTTTTTTTCTCAGAAGTTCTCCTCCGTTTTCTCAGAGGTTGGATATCACATGGCTCTTCGAAAAATTGCCGCTATACTTATGTTCCTAGTTCTTTCCCTCTGTTTTTCTGTATGATTAGTTTGAGTAGTTCTTCTTTAACTTGTGTACAGCTTCAGTTTTTATTGAAACAATTACTCAATACAAATTCAAAAAATAAAATTATAGATAAGTTCAGTGGAAATTATCCACCCTCAATATTTTGAAAAAAACCGCAAAATCACGTCAACAACATACAGAATAATATTATTTTGCGTATTCATAATCTAAGTAACTCCCTGCCTTTGAGTTCACCCTATTAATTTTCAATTAATTTCTCTGAGTCTGTGATGACTCATTATTATTCTGTAGTAGAAATTCAACAGCAGCATAGTGTGCCAAGTGTTCTGACTCTCACCTGTACTGTAACTTATGAAAACATGCAAAACGGTTATATTTTTCAAAGGACGTAGATACTTTTTCTACAGATACGTGGTCTATTTTAAGACTCAGTTTGATATTCATTGTGACAGAAGCTTGTATACAATTTACAAAGATAAATACAGTGCTAGGCTGCATCCAGACTTCTTAACGCAGCTTACCATAAATGAAACGAATCATTTCGATGAATTCGAAAATACTTTCTCTCCACACTTTCGCACAAAGTGGCAAATTTCTGTGTGGAACGGGATGACTCGAATGCTGTCTGACCTATCCTAGCAATGATAGATACTACATATTCTCTACCGTCAGGAAAATACAATTCAATAAGCCTGATGTTTTCCTCCCCAACCATCAAATATTGTACAGGAGACATTATTTGAAGAATATTTTTTTTAATAGACGGAATCGATACCTGCAGGACTTTCAGACTCAGCAATTTGGGATATTTCTTTAGAGTCGTAGCCACATAAGTCTCGTGAAGCCGGGAAAAAAGTGATATTTTCAAGCATCATTTGAGGGGAAATAAAAGCTTTCACTATTTGAATACAACGTAGAAAAAACCCTTTGCATCCCCGAATGTCTTTACACCTGTTCGGAAAACTCATAGACCTTTTAGTTTTTATATGCTACTACTACACATGACAATTTTTCAGGTTCCGCTGAACGCCGTTGTTGAATTGTTTTTCATAGACGAAGCCTCTTCAACCGTTGGTAACCACCCCATGCACCTACACGGTTATACTTTTAGGGTTGTTAGTATTGAGAAACTTGGAGACAGTATCACACCCGAAGAGGTCCAAGGAAGAGATGAGTTAGGCCTTATCGAAAGAAATCTAGTCGATGCTCCTCTGAAAGATACCGTTACTGTTCCAGCTGGTGGATTTACTATCATTCGATTCAAAGCGTCGAATCCAGGTAAATTTTTGACTCAACTAACTTGTAAGTCTTTTTAAGTTTCGTTGGTACACAATATTGACATGCATAACTGACCGAAATCTCAACAGATGACAGATGAATGCACTGTTGTTTTATCCCAACACCAAACTACTATTTTCAACTCATTGACACGTGTTCCAGTCACCAAATGCCCATCTTCTGGAGCTTGATTAACTCAAACTTAATACAGAATTGGCCCAATTTCTACTCTTCGGGTACCAGTCAGGTGCCCGCGTCTTCATTATAATCTCAAAACATTCCTGGGTATACAAATGCTCGATATTCTTTATTTTCCATTTATACAGTCTCATTTGAATTATGGGATTCTGGCTTGGGGAAGTGTCATGGAATCCCTCCTCAGAAATCTTGAGGTTCTTCAGAAATAGTTTTTGAAAACCATATATAGGAAGAGTTATATCCAACTGAAAATCTGTACAAAGAATCAAGGAAAATGGACATAAGACAATTATTTGGATACAACATAATGAGTCATATCCATAAACATAAAACTTATATAAAACTCAGAGATCATATTCATAATACAAGGAATAAAAATAATGTTGCAGTGAAAACTAGAGTCAAAACAAAAAATTCTCAGGAACATTTCGAATATACATTGTCATTTCACTATGATATGGATTCCAAATTATAAAGAAATGACCAAGATCATTTTCTTTTAAAAAACAAATGGAAAAATGGATTCGAGAGTTTCATCAGAATTTATTTCATGATATCTTTCACTACAGTTAATTCATTTAGTTCATTATATATTATCATTTTGTTCAATTTTAAAAATGTACAAAACATTTATAAGTAATTCTTACCTGTGATTTTCTCGCAACAAGTTTTAAACTTCGCGGGTATAATTAATCCGTTCATTCACCATTTTTTACAAACTGATTAACATGCTTTTTTTAATTGAATTTTGAATAAACTTCATTATTTGTTCACCGTTTTATTTTCAGACTTTGAAAGTTATCTGACTGCCCGTTGTTGTTGAATTGGTTGACTAATCTTAATGAACTAAAGTCTTTGAAATGGTTTTCATGCATAACATAATGAGCGACTGCTGATTTTTCCTTATTTCAGATGTGCTAACTGCTCTTTGTATCTTACTTTTATAGATCTCCTCGTTTGTCCATAATATTTTGCATCGCAGTCCTCACTAATGAATTTATTGAATTCCCGACTTTTCTGGATTTTCTTAAACGAGATATAGGTATCGTAATAACAATATTCTTATCGTAAACCGCTGATTTATTCATACAGGAAATATCTAATCACACACTGACTAGCAACTCAGTTTACATCCACTGAACTGTGAACTGTCGAATCTGTTTTGTATACTAATCTGATTGTGTTTAACCGTAACTGTTCCCACTGGTCTAGAGCTCTGTATTCTGCCGTCCTAAGCAAAAGTACCGTATCTACAAAAGATATGAATATTGTGATATAAGATTCTGTAGGTTTAAAAACCTATAGATTTTTTTACCAAACAAAGATGAAGTATACTTGGTTTAAACAGCCAAAGTTAACGAATTATATTGCTGTTTATACGAAATTTCAAGAATTTCCTATTTAAAAAGGTCGGATCTACAGAATTCTAAGCAAAATAGCAGATAGCAGATACGGTACTTTTACTTAGGACGGCAGTATTTATGTTCGCATTTTGGAGCACTCAAGATGCTTCTAGAGACGACAAGTGAAGTCGTTCTTATTTAGAACAGTTTTGAATATTCGGTGACATTCTTGGATGGATTTTGATGGTTCTAGTCTATTCTTCGAAGTGCCTAGAGCCATTTTAGAGCGATGATGAGATTTATTTTTGGTTGTCTTATTTCAAAAACTCGGAATTTTGTTGAATCTCAGCATACACGTTTTCTTTCTTATAATATTATTATCTATCCCTGGAGAAATCGTTACTTTCAGCTTTCTCTATTATTTTCGTCTTTTCCTTTCTTTTTCACACCTTTCCGGTGTGAGACGGAAACTGCAAAGATGCAAGAGAAAATTCAAACCAGAACGTTTGTGTTGTCCACAGTGATGTGAACTGTTTGGGCTCAATACACAACCACAATTCCCTTACTGACTTCACATACAGTATCGTATTCTGTGGTAGCGCCATCATATTCACAAGCGTATTCAGGTCGATAGTAGAACTTATTGTTCAAATGTCATGAACTCATACAATTAATGATAACCTATTTTCAGGTTTTTGGATTCTCCATTGCCATCTAGAATTCCATGCAGAAATGGGTATGGCGATGATCCTTCAAGTTGGAGAAAATGAAGACATGTTGCCCGTTCCAGAAAATTTCCCAACATGTGGTGACTATGCACCTGGAGACAGCATACCAACTTCGGCAGCAGATGGCAGCAGGTACATCACGTACCTTACGGCGTATAGTTTACTTTCGCATTTGATATATTGTACTGCACAGGGTCACCGTTTCTAGTACAAATGTGCGTTTCTAGTTGCGTCACACATTCATTACGATAGTACAATTGATATGAATCTAGTACAAAAATAGAATAACATTATGCCTAGTCAAAGCTAGTCTGTGCCTCAATAGAGGGAAGTTTCTCCAAAATGATATCAAAAATAGAATAAGAACTGACTCCCTGTTGCAACATGCGATACGTTACTGCATACAAGACTGTGATTGTTAGGAGGAGAGAAATGTTGTAATTGTAATCCAAGTAAGTGAAGTAAGCCCCAAGTAACTAATAACGTTTTCACAGAAACAAATATTTCGTAAAACTGAAAGAAACAGAAGAAGAATTTATAAATATCTGATCTGTGAGTAGTAAATATAAAGGAAAAGAGAATAACTGATCTGGTAATGCAATATAATTTTCATACGTACGTTTTGCCTTTTTATTTTTGTATTATAAGAAAACCTAAAGAGAACTTTTCAATATTTTCAAGATGGTCCTGAAATCTAACCTTAATACACTCCAAATATGATAAATTTCCGAAATTGTCAGAACAATTTGGAACGATGGGGAATCACACATACATGCACTGTTAATAAACAATTATGCGGTCAGGTCCGGCTCTAGATTGGCTACATTACAATGCTTTAATCAAATTAAAAGGCACCATCATAAAAATACACCTGGCTTCAGTAACTAACTAGACTAGTAATGAAATGAGTTTTCATCTAAGGATTCCTCATACACATGAATGAAGTACTCTAAAGTTGATTGTGCTAGAGGGTTGACTTCGGGACAATCCTGAGTAGAGATGGTAGATGATTCTCCAGCTCTCCATATGAGCAATTTTATCCAAACTTGATTCGCAGTTGATTTTGATCCCCATACGACAAAAGGTTGAAAGTTCCAGGAATATAACAGTGATTCACTTGTACCAAAAAAAGTCTTATTTTTTGGGAAAACCTCAAAGTACGTAATACAAACAAGGAAGACAATTTAGACCAACATTCATCGTTGAAAAAACGGCAAAATGTCGTCCCTCGAGGGAATACGCTTCGTCTCAGTTTCGTAAGTGTGTGGGCCCCAGGTGAGCCCACGGTCCACTGTCAGTCCCAGGTACTTGAGTCGCAGCTGCATCAGTCTATTTCCTTCACTGCGATTCTATTCCTTTCTGGATGTGACCTCTTTCTTCCCAGCTTACCTGATGGCTGCAAGAACCATCGTTCAAGGTTGTCTACTGTATTGAGTTGGTAAAAGTACGATCCCTGAGGGACTCCTACACGAACATCTCTCATGTCCTTGGTCTCGGACTTGAAATGACCTGTCAGCAAGAAAGAACCTATCCATTTCACTAGCCCCTTGGGAAGACCGAGGTGGTCCAAATTGTGAACAAGGCCTTAGAGACAACTAACAGAAGCAAGTATGGAGTGTAGTGGAGTGATCTCCCCTGAAACCGAATTCTGGTATGGCAGGACATTCCTGTCTTCAATTATGTTCAACCGCCCTTCCCCTAGAGATATTTTCGGCGAGCTTTCCAACACAGCTGAGGAGGTTAATAGGCTTGTAGTTCTAGGTCGGATTTTGGCCCCGTAACAGTGCGATACGTACTCAGAGTTTAATTCTGTGGCTCTGCATTGTGATGACAAGGGCTTGGCGTTACCCTTTGGGAAAGTGGCTGAGCCGCAAATAGTTATGAATAATGGTCACAACGGGAATACTTAGTTGTCCGGTAGCTTCTTCAATATCTTATTGATTATTCAACAGCCCTCGGTACCTACATGGACTTTTATAACACTTGTGAACTATACTAAGTATTCTGTTTGATGGATTGAGGGTAGAAATTAATACAAATGGATTTGTTTCAGCACTAAAATGATGCCAGCGCCATCAATAAAAAACTCATTATGAGAACACTGATATAAACACCAATTGTGATTTTCAGTTCTCATTGTAGGAAATAATTCAAAATACTTGAATTTTTTATATACCAAATTTCAAGTTTCTAAAATTTGGTATGCTGTCACAATTGATCATGTTCTACGTAAATCACCCTGGCAAAGGAAGAAATTATTTTCGAATAATATTTTTTGAGAAATTATTGATACAAGAATGATGTTTATTGAATGTTTTACAATGTTATACTCGAAATTGTTGAAATTATTGTGGTAAGACCGATCGCCAAGACATAACTCAGCCACATTTTTTATTTCTTTCAATTTTGCGATCTCAGTAGATCTCGAATCAGCCGGTGTAATAATTTTTATCCATCTGATGCCATCGCTCCATTTTTCAAAGGAACTCGAGAAATTAACATATTCATATCAATTGATCTAAACGCCATGCAATTGAGATCTAATGTTGCATAAACACTCAATGGTTTGATCACCCCAATCCAAAATAATTAAAATAATCATCAAGCCACTAATATTCACAAAGATGAGCAGATAAATGGAGAAGGGGTTTGCTTATAATTGGGAATGATTGGTAAATATTTCAGAGAAACACCTCTGTTTCGAGTGGGAACATTGATGGATTACACTTAAGAAGTCGATAATCATGCATCTATCATTATGGATCCACGAAATGAGGTCAAAAAGTTGCAAATCCGCGGTACATAGGTCAAATTTATGTCTGAGATAGATTACAAGAAATCCTTTAATCCTCACATTTGTTCGATGAGTATGATCTACTTTCCAGCTTGGACTCCCGCTTGGCTTGATCTTAAAGAGTATGCCTGATTGTAGCAGACTTACAACTCTACATAGTTTTTGAATTACTCTTGGGGGGCAGCGTTAGCGAAGACAATATGTAATTTTTTGGGAACACATGGGAATGCCCGTAGCCATCCAATTAGTATCGTCTCAGAATTTTTCACAGGAAAAAATTCCAGTAACTGATAATCAAAATATCAATAAAAAATATATAATAATCTATGCACTATTGGGTATTTAGTAATTGATTAGAGTCCCGATTCTATTGGTAATGGCCACGCATCCAACAGTTGAAACATTTTACGTCCTTAGCATCAGTGATTCTTCCTAGTGCACTATCTCTCATGTCTTCTGACATTGTTAACTCGAGAAGAAATGACAGCATATGAGTTTCCATCACAAAACAATAAGTGGTATTCTGTAACCACCAGTTCGTGCTATGTTATGAATCGTAATATCGGTAATTTCGACAAAAAAAATACTACACAGCTTGCCTACCAAAAATTTCACATGTTCATTTTACTGAAGTAATGATTCTTGTTAGGTTTGTTTTGTTTAACATTTTTGTTTGCTGTAATATTTCGAACAAGTCAAAATAAGCTTCTCTCCACACGTTGGGCATGTTTTTATATTCACCAAATTGGTGTGGTGGATTCCATTCGACCAATAGTAACACTGTAAATTTCAAATGGTCAAATCAAAGGGCAAGTTTGCAATCCACCACACCAATTTGGTGAATATAAAAACATGCCCGTTTCTACAACACTGAACTACATCTGACAGATATTTGTGCAACGTGCAACTGATTAACTAATATTTCCTCACAAATGAAGCTGAGACCCACCTCTGTTTTCTGGATACAGAATATACACTTGGTGACATCATCCCAGTTATTGAGGTTCTTCAGTTGGTCGATCTTAATCATACTTAATGGACAGATGCCGTCCTTCTGAAACGGACCTTATTTGACAAGTATCCCTGTCATGAGAAATTCACTTAACTTTGATTAATTTATTCATACTGGTAAAATATAACAACGGAATAATTTATTTCCACAAACCTAATATCACCCATTTATTTCTGGTATGCAACACTATACTCAACTCTGCTAACTGTGTATTCTGTTCGATTCACGTGTCATATTTTATGCAGTGCCATTTCAAGAAAAAATATTCATTTCAACACTTTATATCTGAGATTTTGTTTTTACGAATTTTGTTTTTACGAATCACCCAGGTTTTCGGAAAAAAAACCCTCAAAAGCAGAGCTTGTGCGAGCAAGGGAGATCTGGGACCTACAGCTTGAATACAAGTGGATTCCTAAACACATTAGCCCAGTGGCAGGCTGTCCCGGGGATCGAATAAAAATAAAAAACTACAGAGCCGTTTTGATTTCAACACCCTGTATCAGAGGAATAAAGCGGTTGCAGACCTATATTCATATGAAGATTTTTTTAGATTATCTGAAAATTTTCGCCCCTTAGAATCAGCATCAATTATGAAACATCCTGTTTATGTACCGCAAACTTTTTCTCTCTTCTGCAAGTCACATGAAATTGTTGAGAATTTCCGTAATTTGGTAGGATAATCCGTGATTTGGTATGATAATATCCTGAAATCTTATACCAATTCTGGTGTATCCTTTTTCCATTTTTTTTGTTTGATGCACTGTTAATGTATCGCGTGAATGCCCCTGTATGTGTGGCGAAAAGTGAAGTACAAATTTGAAATTTTTTACAGATTTGTCCAACATGAGGTGATTAGTCACTTGAAATCGTTACCTACTATTCACAAGACTGAAAATTTCATAATTACAAATTACTTATATTTCGAGATTTAGAGCTGATTAGATCCTTTCTGATACAATAGTGGAAATCGTATGAGGTTTTATTGCGTCTTATCTATTATATTTTTCTATATAAACATCTTGAAACTCTGTTATCCATCACTTTGTTCCTAAAGCCAGTGTGAATTTTGGGTGAGTAAAAAAGAATCGCAGGTTTTGGCAATAATAGTATCAATAGCATAGTGGATAAAATATGCTTTGATGAATTCTGGTTGATTAAAATTGATTTCTACTTTTCACTTTCCTGTCTGTTACGCAAAAATTTCATTTTCAATTTCAAACAGTGTTTTGAAGTACCAAAGGAGCCCAACACTTTCAATAAGTTCGGTTAGGCTGCCAATTCAAAACGCAAAATGTCGTGAATAAAAATTTTTTTTTGGTTCCCTCTTCTCGTAATTTTTGCACGGAAAAAAATATTTAGGTCATTGCAATAAGTAAAATTGAAATGGTTTGCGTGATGTCACCTAATGTGAAAATGGCTCAAATGTGAGTGGGATGGTAACAGACCCTCCACCGGCCTATTGTGGCTCACCCTGTATATTTTTCCAAGTATATACAATATCTTGACGAACTTGATGGGAACATTAGAAGAATAATTTGCTAGATGTTCTGGTATTACATTTTATTGCTGATTAAAGTGAAGTTCTAGCCATTGAAAGACATGTCTGAACTCAATTTTTTTGTGATAAAGTCAAGAAATAATATTGTAGTGTAATACAGATTAGAAATTTAGATCAACAGAAAATATAGATCAATTCTGATATAGCTCTTGAATTTCAGGAAAAATGTTCGTACTGGAAGCAATATTTCTCCTACAATTCTTTCTGCAAATCCAAGGGAATCTCAGTCATATCCATGACCCAATCGGTAAGTAAGAAAAATTGCCACGAACTTATATTATATTTTGTATAATTATTATACATACATATAATATAGTCTGTCCGTAAAGTAACCCATCCCCCAGTTAATTTTAGAACGGATTGACATTTTTCTTTATTTTTTTTTGGTCAAATGGTACTTCATAACCTGCTTTTCGGATGCAATAAAAAATGTTTATCTCTCAAATGACATTTAGGGACGAATGATACCTCTTTCGAAACGTCATTCAATTCTCTATGAAACAGCGAAACTTTAGAACGAAATATTCATTCAAAACGAAGGTGATACATAAGGTTAAAACCATTATTTGGTATTCACAAAAGTGGTGTGTCCCTCAAAATGGCAGATGATTGCCATCTTTGAAATGAATCAAAATGACAAGGCAGGTAGAGTAATACCTCGTTCCATTGAAACTCAGCAAAATTGAGAAGATCATCTCCCATAATCGTTCAGCGGGACAGAGAACTTTGTATACCAAAAAATATTATTCCATTTTGAAAGAACTGTTTGTTTTTGTTTTTGTACAAATAATTAAAGAACGTTTCGAATGGGGTATCACTCGACTCCCACTATCTTTCAAAACTCGGATTCTCCTTCTTAGTTCAAGGTTGAATGGAAGAACAAGTTCCAATCAAATCTCCTGATGAGAAAGATGAGATTGAATCGATGGAAGTAACTCTTACTTTTTGTCTGCTGATTCATCAGAAAATCTATCATTATTATGAAACAGTAATATACCCCACATAATTTTTAAATAAAATAGCATTGTTCCTTAATATTTTTAAGATTTTTGGTCCTCTGATAGAGGAAACCATGATGTTGGTCATTTACATTTACTTATCGCATTCCAGATATCTGATTGCAATTGCAATTGGTCTATTAAAACTAGGCACGCTTTTTCCTCGTGTTTGGGAATTGGTTGTTAAAAAATTAAAATTGTTAAAATTGTTATATCCGTCAACCGGTTGTACCCCTACGTGCAACCCTCCTAAGTCAGAGACTTGTGTGAGCTAGGGGAAGACGTAGCCGTTACCTTTTAATACGTGTGATGCCATGCACGAGACCGGTGGCAATGCTGAGATTCGAACTCACGCTCTCTGCCTTATGAGGCGAGGACTCAACCCGCACACCACCGCTTTAATTATTTTCCATACTGGTGGGAGATTGAAAATCTTGCAAATAAATCGAGTTAGTTTAGTTACCCACGTCCTGAAGATATTATGACAAAGTGGGCCATTTTACTCAGTCACAGGGTATAGAATTAGGTGCCATCGATAACATGCTGCTTGCTTGGGAATTCGAACTCTAGAACAGTCTCTACGGAACGTAATTTCAGCGAAAGTTGTTTCAGATGTGCTCCATAACTTTATTTCCAGTTCAATGACTCTGAATTGAATATTACTGTTCCCGAATATATGCTGTAGAAACCTTCAGGTACCATCCTAGTTGATTCATTTGTACAGAGGTGTGAGGAAAATTTAAACAAGCCCTAGATTCCTCCAGGAGGAAGCGCAATCGATATTGGAAGTGATGAATAATCTAGTATATTTGTATATACAAGAATTCATATAGGGCTGCTGCCCTAGCTTCTTAACCATTTGCAATAGCTTCGGACTGTCGACCTGGATATCTATTTATTCAAAGCTCTAGGAACGTATACATGTAAAATTTCAAAATTTGCTGGATTATGTCACGTTCGAATGATATCATCTGGAAGCCAGTTTGAAGCACATTCAAACTTCTTTTACAATGACTATAGTTGAGAATGCACTTGGTTTGACAACCGTTCGTCTTGGTATCTGATTGGATATTCGAATTTTGAAATTGATCGTCACACACCAAAAATTATACGCCCTTT
Organism: Chrysolina americana; assembly: GCA_958502065.1. NCBI lineage: Eukaryota > Metazoa > Arthropoda > Insecta > Coleoptera > Chrysomelidae > Chrysolina > Chrysolina americana. The sequence continues at coordinate 15,251,884 of OY293414.1, forward strand.
ATCGGTGTTTACATTTCTTAGACCTGAAAATAATCGTATTCGATTTTCCACAGATCAGTTCACTTGAATGAATTTTCAATTTTATCATAACGCAAATCAATAATTCCGCAAGAATTCACGTCAGAGGTCGAGTTTTTGTTTGATATTGGTTATCAGTTGAATATTTAGGGATTTTGACTAAATACTTTATCGTTTCCATAAAAAATTTTTGTGTTATCGTCATAATCATCAATGACAGTAAAATCCATCGATTACGTTAATCTAGAAGCGCAAAAATAAATGAGATTAGTAGGTAAATGAGATGGAAAGTGTACCTACTGATCAGAATTTAAGTACTTCAGATATCTGAAAATCAGTTTCATAATACATGTTTAAAGCCCATTCACAAAAATTCCATCAACTACTGGATCAGCTACTGATTCAACTACTGGTTCTACTACTAATTCAACTACTGGTTCTATTACTGTTTCAACTACTGATACTTGTACCCATTTTTCGAGCAACCAGAATTACCCGATCTCAGTTAGTTTTTTCAAGTGGAACGGAATATTTTTAATAAACAGCATATTTTTTCTGGAACTATTGTCTCCGGTATAAGACGATGGTTCGTTTGGAATTTTTTATGAAGAACCCTTCATAAGTGGATGATTATATTAAGAAAGTCAGTTTAACAATTTAGTTTCAACTCATTTTAATATTATGAGGGGCATGATAACGCTGTTCAACCTTCTCTTTTTCAAAAATATTTTCTAATCGTCAACTGAAAGTATTAAAAGGTATGCCTAAATTAAAGCTATAGCTTGGGTACTAAAAACGCTACCGGCGTGCCTGATGAATCAATAATGAAGTAGAAGTAATATGTTTTTCTGTTTGGAAGAGAAAATAATTTCTATACATATCCAGGTTGAATTGACTTTTTATTCACAGAAATAAATGAATCCGCAGCAAATCTCGAATATGGTTTTGCAAGAGATTCGCATCCCTGTAGGAGGCCTTGTCCTCGAGAAATAGATCCAATGGTGTGTCACTATAAGTTCGAAGTTGAGTACTATTTGACAATGAGTAAAGCATGCCATGATTGTCCCTACAACATTACTGACTGTTACCGGCCCGATTGCATACCAGCAGATGGAAATAAGAGGGGTGTGGTCAGCATCAACAGGAGAATTCCCGGGCCAACTATGGAGGTAAGAGAATCATAATAGCATTTTTGAGTTTAAACTATGGATTTTGTCAATGCTTTTCTGGACATGACATCAATACTGTTCTCCATCGTTTATTTAATCGATAGGAAAAATCTATGAAATATTTATGTACAAGACTCCAAATATTTCATATAGGCGTGAATATAGGATTTTGTTCAGAAGAAGCGATTTGACCAGATTCCGTTCAGGTGAAGGTCATTTTCATGTGATTTCACCACAAAATTCTTCAAAATGGGTCGTAGTTCGGAGGGGGGAGGGGGGAAATGGCACCCATTGCCCTTCTAGACCCGTGTATGATTTCATAGAATGATAGTTTCAAGATTGGGATTGAAACCAAAACAAAGATTCAAGGCTTAAAATTGATATTTTGTAAAAGAGGATAATGCCTGAAACGAATAAAATCGACAAAGTCGGAGTACCCTTTCTGTCCACATGTTTCCATTAAGTGAAAAAATGAGGCGAACATCTGTCAGAAAACAACTACTTCTCTGGCTACTACTTCGACCGACATTGAACTTACATCTGACAGATATTTCTTCAACGTTCTTCCAAGAAGACCCAATTTCAAGTGCGTATCTTGTAATTGAACAGTAGATTATCTATCATTCATTTGGCTGGGAATGACCACCTGCAGACATGCATGCTTCGAGGTTTTGCCTCTCACCAGTGACAGGGTAGGTCGGACAACATTAGAATTGTCCTGCCAAGTGAATAATAATAATCAACTGTTCAACTAATATTTCCCCACGGATGAAGTTACGACCTACAATTAAGTTGATTGCAGCGCCATCCGCGTGGAAAATTAAGAAACACACTTCACGAAAAGAGTTAACTGTATTAATTCAAACAAAGTTCGAAATTCGAAAGTGGAAATTATCACAAATGAAACGAATAATATCGACAAAGTCGAAGTATCATTTTTCTCCACTTGGTACGGAAAGGTCAGTTCTGTTTTGTGAAAACGAGCCCAGCTAAATACAACTCATTAATCTGACTTAATAAATAATAAATAAATGTTTGTATCCATACAAAGGTGAACCAACACAACTCGTTTCTGATTACTTCTGAAATATTTTTATCACCCAATCTAATATAATCATATATTATAAGTAATTGTCGCTATAATAGTTTCGAAATTACAGTAATAATTGAATAATTTTCATAGAATTACACCCATAATGAAAATGTATCTCCCAGTAAAAATATTTCAAGTGATTTAATGAATATAAATCAAGACAACAAAAAACAAAAGGAAAGAACAACATTTATTTATATAAATATTACTGATGTGAAATTATCAGATTTGATAGCTTCTTCTTTCTCGTTTCATTTCTATGATATTGTAGTTTACTAAACACCAATCAATCTTGTAATAAACAAGCACTTAGCTCTATTTAACTATTTCTTTTCTTCCGGTAAAATATAACAATCCGACTACCTTATTTTCACAAACTTAATATATCTCGTACCGATAATGATCGATATGTAACACCACATTTAGGTTTTCTTTCCCTTTCCAAGTAATTTTGCTTCCGTACCAGTAACTTGACCCGGTTTTTTGCTTCAGCCTTTTCCGGGGTTAGCTCGAAACAACCACCTCTGAACAAAATTAGACGACAAAGCAGTATCTACATTGAAAGCTACCGACCGACGACATGCATAAGCTTTGCAGGAGGCATGTATCATTCGAACTACAACCGCTATCTGTTGGAATATACGACCTCCCGCTAAGACCAGCGGAGGTAGACACTAGCGCCCCCTCGCCGGGACCCTATGTGCCCTTTGGCACAAGCGCTCCCCTGCCCTGTAGCCAGAAATGTCGGCGGGGTAGGGGAGGCGGCTCTCAGTGCGTCCTCCCGACCTTTCCTCTCTCCTGGACCCTCTTGAACGAAGAATTGAGCTTAGGACGGAGTTTTGAGTACATCAAATGATGTGTAGAAATAACGGCAACTTTGTAACAATAAACTTTTTATGTTTATGTTTATGTTTATGTTATATGCTTCCGTACCAATTTCTTCCCGGTGGGTGGCGAATTTTCTATAAACGACGAGGGAGGCTACTCTTATGGTTACCCTGCAGATAGCATTCAACACAGCCTCGCTGTTCGTGATTCCACAACTTTAAATCTGGAGGTGGTCTACAGGGGGCAATTCAGAATCTAAGAGTGTCGATCACGCAAGGATACCCATATCTGCACCATGAAGTTCGGTAGAATTGACACGATCTTCATGTTGGGTTGCTCAAGATTGTTACAACACATCAAAATCTTGACGCCACTAAATCGAAATATAGATTCCAGCATACTTCCTATAACTCTCCTATCCTGTCCATCAATTCCACAGGATGATTTTGGATTGTCCGTCTACAATATTCTCGTCCAACGTAGTATCTCTCAGTTTGGCGAGACTCTACGAGATGCGCCTTGGTTATCAAACATGTTCCCTGGTTCTTTATCAACATGTTATGTTTGTATTGTTTCTGGAGTCAACTGAATTTCTTGGAGAACACCACAACAATGACCCTTGTAACATCTTCTACTAAAGAGTGACATAGTACGTAATCAGCCGGTACCTTGAAAATCTCGAATCTCCTCTTGAGTTACCCCTTAGGCAGCTTTATAGTCAGCCAATACATCAAAAAATGGTACATATCTGACGAGTCATCCTATTGGCCTATAAGCTTATGCATCTCCGGAAGCAATGAAGGTTTATCTTCTACAGAAGCACTAGAAAAATCGACTGAAAACATACAGAAGCTCCCTAATGGCTCATCTTGAGTCTGTGAAATTCTCTAAAGGAGAGGGAGGAGGAAGCGGTAAATTGTCTTTAGGATGCGATAGTTTTCTTATTCCAAAGAAGCTGCCTTTCAAATAACAGAAGATAACAACACAGTCCAGTTCCTGACTAAAAAGGTGGAAACCCTGTAATAGAGTCTATAGAACAAAAAAAAAGAAAAAAATTAAGGAATGGAAAAATTTCTGCTGAGAGCACGGCCGAATGTTCCAGTCTGAAAAAGGATCTTATCAAAAAGAAACAGCAAATCCTGTCGGTACGCAAATGCGAGTCAACGAATCATTCACCAAATCTGGAAAACATTTCTAGAAATACTCACTTTCCTGGCTCTAGCTGAACAAGTCCCAGTCGCGCCCGAGAGAGCACAAACAGGCTAGTCCCTTAAGGATATCCTGGGACTCATCGAAGGAGTTTATCACCTGCAGGAAAGTAGAATGGGCTATAACAACCCCGTGTCCATTCAAATCATCAGGACCAGACGATATCCAACTCACTACATCTAGCTATATGTCAAGCTGTTCAGAGCAAGCCGGCCTACAGGTGAAAGGTCGAAGGTCCAAGGTGGTATTCCTATCGCTCAGATATCCAGACCAATTTGTCTTTCATCGATCATGCTTGAAACTATGAAAAAACTGTTTGATAGGAATATCCGAGATAACGACAAAGAGTATTCGATTTTCTTGGAGTAAACAACACGCTTATCAATTTGGAAAATCCTATTAGATGGCGATTCATAGCATATTCGGCAGCATTGAGAAATCTCTCGAATGAAAAAGGGTTTTTTATGTCGAAACAGTGTATTACCCTGCTTGGATGAGGACACAATCGAGGTAACAGCCACGAGAGACTGCCCTCAGGAAGAAGTATTAATTATTGTGAAACCTCGTTATAGATAGCCTCCTTATAGAACTGAATCAGGGAAGGGAGTATGTCCAGGGCTACGCTGACCATATCTAAAGGTTTATCTGATACGATCAGCCTTCATAGACGTAGCAGACATAGTGCATGAGTAAACCACCGAAAAACTACCAACGGAACTTTTTGAGTCTGCAGATGTCCGGAGAGTCGAATTACCTGTAGTTAAACATGGACTCAAAGCTCTCTTATGAGAAACATCTAAAAAATTGGTGACGAGGGCAAGGGCATCACTAGTAATGGCCAAGTGTTCCTTCAGCAAAACATGGGGTGGATCCAAACAATAATCCCTTTAGCTATACAGAGCGAAAGTGAGAATGCTGTGATGGTGGACAAAGGTATAACAAGTGACAACAAGAGGGATGCTGGCTAGTTTGCAAAGACTGACTATGCTTGGAGTCACTGTTACTATGTTCAGCACGTCAACGATTGGCCTGGAGTGGAGGATAGATACATTCAAAGTGCTTGGGCCAATGGAGGGGCAACAATCGACATATCTGGGATGTTTTCGGAAAAAATTACTTCAACTCACTCTTTTGATGGAATATCAGACAAGATGAGGGAGGCCCATCAAAGGCCATATCAATGCTATCAAGAGTGCAAATCTAATATACGGATGACTCCAAGTTAAGCAATGGGGCAGGGGCTGAAATATATGACAATTGAGCGGAGCAGCACATTAGTCCAAGCCTTGGCACTCAAGCCTCCATATTCCAAGCCGAGCTAATGGCTACTTCTGTTTGCACGAGAGAGAAATCAACCCATAATTAATTTTCCAGGGGAATGAGCTTAGCAAGAGTGGGGGCTGCAACAACAACATTTTCACACAACTTTGTTTTGCAGCACAAAAATTATGGAAATGGTGGGTCAACCGCTCTTTGGTCCTACGGCCATTTAGTACTGAATGATTCAAAAAATACACCGCGTGGATAACGATTTTCACTCAATTTTCAATCAAAACTGTTTTCATAAAAACTGAAAAATGTATTCGCCATTGAATGAGGTCTTGTTATAAAACCTTCGGTTATTTTCATAGAACACTCATTCCAAAATGTTATTTTTCAGGTGTGTCTAGGTGATCGTATTGTAGTTGATGTAGTGAACAAATTGTCTAGCGAATCGACAACGATGCACTGGCATGGGCAGCACCAGAAAGAATCTTCATATTCAGATGGAGTACCATATGTAACTCAGTGTCCAACTCTACCTCGTGATACCTTCCGCTATGATTTCAATGCTAGTCAACCTGGTACTCATTGGTATCATTCACATATAGGTAATGTATTTTTATTAAGTTCTCTACGGGTTTTACCAGCGTACTTATCTTATAAATGGTGATATTAGGCTTGTTTCGCCTATTGCAAAATCTGATTTGATAATAATTTCTTGTGATTGTCCAGGATCTGTAAATGTAAAATTTCAATTGAAAGATGTCAATAGGAAATCGTTCTTCAAAACGTAGTATCTTATTTCCTAGGAAGGCATTCGACAAAGCTGAAACCCACTAAAAATCTATTGTTAATTTATTTATAAAAAACGGAAGCTCAACCTGGATATATGTTTCTGTTTTATCCTATTAAATATTAGTACTAAAGAAAATATATACCCCCATCTAGATACACTCATATACCCATGAATATGAACCCAATGATGATAATTAAAGTACCAACTACTATCTTCAAGGAAACCTACCATGCCCTGAGACACCAAAAGTACTGAAACCTATATTTTCACTATATGTATCAAATGAATAAGAATAAGAGTAGCTTCAGCAAAACTTTGGCCTATTATGTAATATTAATATTCGTAATATAGAGTCGATTATTATTATTATTTAGAATATTCAGAATTCATGTTAGAATTGAGCATATAAAATATTAACATTAAATTAGCCTTCTATGTTTGAAGAGTGATAGTCCTAATTCACGCCTTAGAGGATTGTAGGGTATAAACACGAGGTTGGGAAAAATGAATTGGTTCGAAAAGGTTCGAAATATAACCCTCAGATCGCGAATCTATAAACTCTTTCTGGTATTGAACAATTCATTCTGTGAAAGAAGTGATAAGGGAGTTTACTTTTCGAAAATGTTATTACATTGCTTTCAAACATATTAAAGATGGTATATTTTTCATCGTCAAATTATAGATATAATCAATTCATTCTGCAGTATCAGATAATCATTCACATCTTTAATCTTCTTTATAATCGTATACTTTGTAATAATATACAGAAAAAGGCAAAGGTTTGACCCCTGCGGTACTCCAGAACCTACCAAGAACTGGTTTGACTCAACCATGAAACACAACAGACTGAACGCTATTTCAAAGATATGAAATAAAGAAATTCAGCAATCAATCAATCAATCAGTACAATTTCACTTTATCTAGTGGTCCATCATGCTTGATGTTGTCAAAGGCCTTCGCAAAGTCTGTCTGAATGTAATCAACTTGTTCTCTTCGTTTCACTGTTGGTTTGATCATGTTGGTAATAGACAAGAAGGTGCTGACAGGTGACGTTCTCCCATTTTACACTGCATGCCTTTTTAAGGCTTGATAATTAACCCTAAAATAAGAATAATAGACGTTTTCCTGGCCGCCCCATAAGGAGAAGCGCTTTTCTTATCGAGGAGAATTATCGTGTTTTTCGCGATATTATACTGCCTGCCGTTGTAATATACGGAAGTTGATACAAATTTAAATGCTACTAATTAATGGCATTCAATCCGCAGTGGCCAAAAGGGCTCAAAGGGTTACGAAAAACTGAAAAAAATTAAAGGGAACTTCCGTATTTTCAAATTGCATGCCAATGGAAACAATCGAAATTTCAGTAATAAAAACACTCCGGAAAAATTGGCATGCGCACCTCGTCTGACCGACGGTAGAAAATTGCATGAAAACTAAATACAGGTTTAACGTGATTCCAAACTGCATGCCATTAGAAAGATGCGTCATTTGTATAATAATAGTAGGTAATTTGGCATGCACACTAGAATTTTGCAAAACAAAGTGACATACATTTTTACAGTGTTTTTTGCAACTTTCGCCATGCATGCCTCTATTTTGCGAAATCCTGGTGTGCATGCCAAATTACCTACTATTAATTAATTATACAAATGACGTTTGGAATCACGTAAAACCTTATTAAAATTTTTTCAGAGTTTTCCCGCAATTTTCCACCGTTGGTCAGACGAGGGGCGCATGTCAATTTTTCTAGAGTGTTTTCGTTACTAAAACTTCAATTATTCACATCGGCATGCAATTTGAAAACACAGAAGTCTGGAATTCCCTTTCAATTTTATTCAGTTTTTCGTAACAGTTTGATCCCTTTTGGCCGCTGCGAATTGCATGCCATCAATTAGTAGGGTTTCTCTTTGTTTGAACTTCCGTATATTACAACGGCAGGCAGTATAATATCGCGGAAAGCCGCGTATCGATTTTGCGAGGCATGCTTTGCAAAATCGATACCTGCCTCGCGTCTGAAGCTGCCTCACCCTGAGGCAGCCTCAGGGTGAGCCATCGACAAGCGGTTTTTGGTCGTGCTCGAAGGCGCCTCGACACTCTCGCCTCGCGCTGTTTGTACCGTGCTTTGTTGTTATTTCTGCTGCGCTCAAGAAAAGTCACGATGGCAACGAAAAGTTCAAGGTGGAGTGCCTCGCACTGACTGATGGCTCGCTCTGCCTCGCGTGCTTGCCTCGTTTTCGTTCAAAATCACCCGTTGAGGCAGCCTCGCGAAGCATGCCTCGCAATATCGATACGCGGCTGAAGAACACGAACATTCTCCACAAAAAGAAAAGCGCTTTTCCTTATGAAGTGCACACGTGCACTTCCGTATCACTTATCCTTTATTCTTCAGTGATTGTCGATGAATTATATCAGTTTTCGATTTGAAAAACATCTAATTATTTGAACTGTTGTTGTTAAGACTCTCATCAAATCAAATAAACTCAAACTTCACAAACGATATCCATTATTATTGTAACCAAACATTAATACATTTCGAAATTCTTTCATGGAATTTACCCCTTTGTAGTTGTTTTGGCGAATGAAGATAAACACAACTTCCGAATATTCGTAAATTATTTAAATTTGGAACTGTTTCATGCCACATTTCATAAAGAGTTTCACAATCAATATTTACAGTTGTAGATGAAAATCTTTGAAAAGTCCGATTCTAAATAATACCCCTTGATTTTTCCAGAAAAGTTCTATTCAATCTTTCTGCGTGAACATTCTTTTCGAGAGCGAGGAAACGTAAACTGAATTCGTGTACCATTTTCAGAACAACAATTTCTGAATTATTTAAAAAAATACTTCCTCCCTCTATACATCTCATATTCACAACAGATTGATTGGAATTAACGTTTGCGAGTGCTTCAAACAATTTTGAAATAACGGAAAATCTTTTATGTAACGAAATACCTTGTTGTTATCTCAGGTATTAAGATTAACAGGACCGCAAACATCAGTATGGATGACTTAAAGGGAGTATCTTGTTTATGTATTAGTCCAACTGAAGGGTAACGTATATTGTTTAGCTAATAACACAACCTATATGAGTAACTCGCCGCACACGCATTAAAATTTGTGTGTAAGTGACATCTTCCCCCAACGGCAGTGTCTCGCGTTGTTAACAGAAATATTGAGGTTCAATAAAACAGAAATAATAGAAACCCAATATGGAATGGAAACCTGAAATTATGATGGAATAATCTCCACAGGATTTTGAGAACAGCCGATGCTCTAATTGACATGTTTTTTCATAATTCATTCATTTTTCTCTTTTCCAATTCGGTTTCCCTTTCTCAATAGTTACGACGTTGGTAGCTTACTTATGAAATGACATATTTTGATTTCCAGCTTCAAATGGTCTTTTATACATTTCACAATGCTTCACCATTGCTTGATAATAAAAACTAACGATAGTTTAACACAAATTAACTCAGAAAAATTAACGAAAAAACACCCCAATAAGCCAAAGACGAAAACGAACAGAGATGTTTTGTTGTTGTTCTGTCATATTTGACATTTGATATTTAAAATGAAGCGTTGCCGTACTGAGCAGACTATATCGACAACGAAGAATCTCCGTTCGGCGATGGAAATACTAGCGTTTTTACATGCTCTCAACAAGCTGCAACGAACGTTTTATTTGCCGTCTTATTGCTATATATTTCATCCAAGACAGTATTTTTGGGTTTTCGATCCCAAGAATATACTCTACAGATATCAAAATCTAGCTGACGTGCTTATTGTAACCTTAAAAAATTGCGACATGGCAATGATTTCATGATTTGAGGGATAACATTATGAAAAGATGTTACCTTCAGATCTATTTGACTATTAGTCATCTAGGTTGTGTTACTTGATCGGAGGTCAAAAATCATACCAACAGCAGAATTTTTTTAATTCTTGAAATTCTTTTAAATTTTTAAGTAACTCTTTCATGTTTCTTTAGGGGAGACTAGGGAGGCTTGATACTGTGGGAGGTATGATATGAAATATTTTGCCATTACTAAATTTGACAACAGCTGAGTCCTTGCACGTGGCCGTTACACTTAATAACAGTTTGTTTTCGTTAGGCGCAAAGATAACTTGTCGGTGACAAAAATTCGTTATTGGATACATATTTTGTACATTTTGTAAAGGTAAGTGTAAATCTTTTGTAGACAACTGTTTCAGAATATCCTGTTTATTCAATTTATATGTGATAATATATAGATTTAGCTTCAATTTATCATATGATTTGGATTTGCAATATAATTAGAGTTTTCCTAATACGACGTTTTGTAAAATATTCAACATTAGGAAGGCTTGATGCATGTTATGTGAGGGAGACCTGATACATGTATAATGCCTCCCGTAATTGTGGCATTCAAACAATAATATTCCTTATCACTTCAGATGCCATTCAAATGGAAAAAGAAAACAAACAGAACAGTAACATCGTCTGAAATAGCTCTTTCACTTACTGAAAAGCATGCCCAGAGGGAACGTACACCAGAAGTAGAAGCAGCATACTTGTTGAACATCACACACACCATCAACTTCAGATCATACATACCATACACTGTAATCTGATTTTGCACAGATTGCACATAAGAAGATGCTTGAGGGTATACGACCACTTCCTCAGACCCCGCCAAGGAAACAGTACAGCTCAAGCAGTAAACCCACAATAACTAAAATTCTAACTGACACACCTAACATGGAGAAAATTAACGTAAGCATGAAAAGAGGTCGGAATGAAAGAAACAGGGAGCGCAATATAAAAAGAACTTTAAAAGAAAAATTGTGGACGATACAGTAAATAAGATAGAATACAAAGGTAAAATGAACAAGAAACAAAAGAATATTGTTGACGAAGATTCTGACACATCGGAGGAGCAAAAATTCGACGGATCATCTGATGAGCTCACTGATATAGATAAACAAATTGGGAAAGAAATAGAAGAAGAAAATTTTGTTGCAGGATTAGCAAATGAAAATAATTACGTGCTAGTATGATTTGTTACAAAAAAGCCAATAGCATTCTACATTGTCCAAGTTTTACAAAAAGTCGAGAATGAATATATTAATTTTATGCATCGCAAAAAACCTGCTCTCCATTTTGTATATCTTGATGTAAAAGATGAATTTTTTGTGCCCGAGGAAGATGTCATTAAACTACCACCAGCGAGTTTTGTGGGCGGAACTGCCAGATCTTCAAAAAGTTGAGATTTCCCATTAATTCTTCAAAATGGAATAATGTTCTGTAAAAGTTTTGCATAGTAGTTTATAATGTTTTCAAGAATCAAAAATGTTTTGTAAATAATTTGTCGGGTTTACTTAGAGTTACCCTTACCCACAAAAATTTAAAGTGCTAGATGATTTAGATTATTCAAATTCAAAACTTTCAGAGGTTGAAGCCGCTCTAAATAAAGTCTATAAAGTCTATAATAATTGTTAAAACCTAGTCACGTATCAAAGCTCCCATATATTGTACTAAAGCTCCCTCACTATGGGAGGACTGATACACTGGATGTTCATTCCTGCTCATAAAAAAGGACATATGCTTCTGAGCTCACAAGTGATTTTGAAGTTATTGGCGAAACACGAGAGTCATTGAACTCGTACCACTTATTTGAATAAGGGTGTCTGCAGAAGGCCGTGTAGTGTCTGCTATCGATGGTCCCACTGTGGTTGATTATAGCGTAAAGATTGTATAAACATGGGGCTACACTGTCCGCTGCGTAACTGCTCATATCCAGTCCTTTCAAAGGAAAATGAATGGCCACATTTAATTTATGTCTAAAACTGTCTCCTGGAGAAAAACATTTTAAATTGATTTCAAGAATTTTGGGGAATTTATGAAACGAGAGGGATTTGGAGCACTTCCTTTTCTCCTTGCACATCGAACATGTAGGTTTATCCTTATCATCCAAAGTTTCTTTTCTAGAAAAGAAGCTTAAACATTGTGACAGATTCAGTTTTTCAGATAGTATCGGAATCGGTAAAGAAATATCCCAGAATGGTTCAAACGTGACTGAACAATATCCGCAACATGTACATCTTAATTCAGATTTCAATTGGCCAACAAAGATATCAATGATCTTGGAGTTATCCATCCTCAGGAACCTTGACCATAACTCCTGGGCTTTTTCATTGTTAGTTAATTTTATGTTAATCTGTACAGACATGGGTTCCTACCTTTCCACAATTCTATTTACGTCTTCATGTAAGCCCTCCAGCAAGATCCGTAGGAACTCCTGAGAATCTTGCTGGGCGTAACCGTTAAAAAAAGGTGCGAACTTTTGAATTTGACTCTTCAATTCAAAGGTATCAATAACACGAACTTGCGAATCAGTTGTGTGGGTACCCATTTAGAGAATTTGCACGATGAATATTTTTTTAGTTATTTTGGATGGAGCGTTGAGTGTATCAAGCCTCCCTAGTCTCCTCTAAATACTTTCGGAGTTTGAATTTTTCCTAAAAAATTTTTTTGAATAAGTTTCTTTTTTTATTGAAGAAACTAATGCAAATTTTAAAACTGGACTCTTATTGATTGGAAACTTTTTATGAGATGGAGGAAGATCGGAAACAAACAATTTGGAATTCAATCATGTTTGAATTGTTTATTTTCCTGTCGTCATTATATGATAATAAAACCTATTATTATTATTTTAGGAATGCAAAGAGCCGACGGCAACTTTGGTGCATTAATCGTTCGAACTCCTCATAAAGATAATGCACATGCAAAGTTTTATGATTACGATTTATCATCCCATATTTTGAGTATCCAAGATTGGGACGAAACTCTATCTCTGGATAGATATTTGAACCATATTCATAGTAATGGTAGCAACAAACCAGAATCAATGCTCATAAATGGTTTGGGAAGGCACAAGGAGTTCCAACAGGATGGTGAAACATTGTATATTCCAACTGCTAGGTTTTTCGTGGACCAGGTGAGAAATACGATACGATAATAAATATTATACCGCATGCTTATTGTGACATCATTTGTGATTCACAGACTTTCATTTAAAATTGAATTCCCTCCGCATAATCATGATGATTTTTATTACCATAGAAAAATAGGCCAATTTTAAATAGATCTATCTTTGATTTTTTTAATTTTATTATGTATCAAAAACAAAATCTCAAAATAACAAGTCTGAAATCTTGAGTGGATACCACAGGAAAATAAAACGCAAATATTGCACTAGAACCAACTATTCACTCAGCTGATATGATTATTGATTTTAAATGTAATTCTGCTGATTATTTTTTTATGTATTTAGTTCTTTCATAATAAATTTACATAGATTTGTAATTTTTGATCATTATGAATACATATTCCACTTTCACAAGATTTTTAATTTTTCTCCAGTTTTGCGCCGATTTGTCTGTATTAATATAATTTTTCCAGCAGTTGCAATAACCAAGACACTTACAGTGAATATTGAACAAAAGTAGTCTTTGAATTACTTCAGTAACTTTTGTAGGTAGAACACAATTGTGAATCTGTCTCTCACAATAATCATGAATCTACACAAAAAAAAATATCCGCAACAAAGCATCCATCTCTTGACTTTCAGAGGTGTTTGTGAAAGTGCATGGATCATCTTATTACTTTTTCATTTTCAGGGATACAGATACAGATTCAGAGTTATGAATGCAGGTGTTATGAATTGTCCTGTTGAATTATCAATTGACAATCATACTCTCACAGTAATCAGTACAGATGGAAACGATATAGTACCACGAGAAGGTAAGAAACATTTTAGTTCAAGGTGTGGGTAGTAACTAATGAAATATTTTATGAATGTTATCAGTATTCAATTTAGAGTTTCTAGTTATCGGAGGGTAGGCCCGCTTAATCACAACCCCCGCCCTCTGGATGGCCAGATTGATATGTTTGTGGAATGTCATACGCTTGTGAAGTTCTACCCTCACTTATTTCACAGAGCTTGATTCCGTCATGTACCTCTTTTTCATCCTCAACTTCCGAGGAGGGAACTTTGAAAAGGGGAACGCTGTTCATAAAGTTGACGATTCCCGTTTTTTCCACGTTTACCCTGATCTTGTTACACTCCAAATACGGTACTGAAGACTCGATCCAAATGAATTTGGATCTGCGAAGCACCGATAACTCTTTCTGTCCGCGGGAAATCGTGTGAATATAGAGAGAGAATAAGTGTGAGTCCTGTGGGACCCTTGGTTCGACTTATATTCTCCTGAGTGATTGCTATGTATTCTTACCAAAGAAGACCGACCTGAAAAATAGTAATGAAAGGCCTCCTTCACCCTGTGCTGATGATTATTCATGCCAGATTTTAAAATCGGCAATATCATCACAGCCTGCTTTAGATAGTCTAGATAACTGCAAGTGTAGTAGCTAGACTAGGGACTTATGCGGGATATTTTTGAGCAAAACTGCGTCAATACCATTTCCCTAAAGCACCTTCCATGCTGAAAGACGGTTAATGACTTCCAATGGCTCGTCACCACTGTCCACCACTAAGCCCGTGGCTTACGGTCGAATAGTTTCATGAAACTGCCTTAACGTGACGTCATTTCTATTGGTTTCTTCAAATTTTCACGAACAAACCAAGAAAAATTACGTCACTTCCATGCTTTTGATTAAAATATTTGACCATGACCCACGGCGAACAAATCAGGGCCTGATGGTAGCGCTGGTGCCTTTCGGTGTACATTGATGAAATACTCTTTAAAGAGTTCCTGCACACTCGTTATTATTTAGGATCTTGCGAACAACTTGGAATATCCATTACGAATCTATGTTTTCCAATCAGTTTGTCTACCATATTCACATAACCACAGTTCAGCTACCTCCCCAATAATAATTATTTTTTCAGTTTTGAAACTCTCTTTACTGAGTATGAACGACAAGAGTCGAATCACCAAGAAATTCAATCCCACCATTTTTTGCTTCGTGCAATGCAGGGCTATATCTGAGTGTACTCGTGCATTTCCTGTAGACATTGGATTCAAACAGATATGGTTTGAAATTGGCTATTCAATTCTGAAACAAAACTGTATACGTCGACCTGTTTTGTCTCAAAAATAGCGAACACGTCCTCCACATACATTACCCAAACTCTTGGAGAATAGCCGAAGCTGCTTCTATCTCAAGCCTACCCATGAACAAAGTGGCTAGGAATGACTGTGCCTTCGAGTTGTTCGTAAAAGCAGTTATTGAATTGGGAGCAATTCTACCTCAGGCAAAATATGGAGACGATTGAATACTCTGACTATTTTGTTACTGAAACCATTGATCAGCAGTAACTCTCTCACATATTCCATTGGTTTTGGTATTGGTACCTTTGGAAACAGAGAACTTACATCAAAAGAGGCTAAGATGTCTCCTTCTTCCAGTTCAATGTTTCTAATCTGGTCAATAAATTTCTAGTGAGATTTTTATTACTCAAGCCTAGTTGCGTCACTGGAAGACTATCAAACTCTTATGTTAGCCACTTTGCTATATGCTAGGAATCGCACGTTGAAAGAGAAGACTTCGTTAATCCTCAGCTCGCACAAGAACGTCCTTTTTCTTCAATCTTTTGATGATTTTATTCTTTTCTTTGTTCGACCTGCCAACATTTTTCACTTTACTAATATTTTCCGCAATTTTATTCCGCATGCTTCTCGAACGAAACCCTTAGAGGTTTCTGGCTAATTCTGAATGGCAGTTTTAACACTCATTACCACTTCCTCCAAATTCCGTTCAGGAACACTTCTATCAAATTTCATACCTCTATTCAGAAGCTGTATTTCTCTATCTTCAAAAGTTTAAGAGGAAAATTTTTCTACAATATTGATGACTTTCGAGGAATTTCTCTTCGGTTTTTCACTTTTTTACCTTTACCATCGAGATAATTTCTATTTCTAATGTACTTAGCCTCAATAGCTGTAAAAAAATTCTTCCGAAAATCGTCCCATTGTTCATGTTCCTTATTGCCAAGTTGCTAAGCCTTTAATAAAGGCCCTTTATAGGCGAAAGCCTTGACTTTTCATATGTATTCTTCATTATATTTATTGAGAACTCTATGATTTTGCAAAAACCTTGAATTTTTAAGTATTTCCTACTGCCTTACTTTCAACACCTGGCATTAGTACTCTTTGCCAAATAATTTTCATGTAGTTGTAATTTTTCTCAAAAACTCTTCTTTTTTTAGCGGAGTCAATTGTTTTTTACTCTGGAGAACGGTTCGATCTAGTTGTTAGTGCGGATCAACCGCATGGTCTTTATTGGATCCGTGCCAAAGGACTGCAAGACTGCGGAGAGGACTACTCCAAAGTCTTTCAAGTGGCCGTCCTACACTACAATGGATCTGAAGCGACAATCGAGAATTATCCGGAAGGAGATGTTAATTTTGATAACGCTCATCATGATGGAACTGTGAGTATTGCGTGATACCTATTTATAGTTGAAAAAAGGTCATATGTAAAGGGTGGGCTAATGAAAACTTTCCACCCCAATTCTGAGGATTAAAAATCAAAATTTGGAGAAATGCTCGAATAGGTCGTTTTTTAATTCGAGGTGGAACTGATTATCAAGTTTCTTAATTTTCATAGCCCAAACCCTGTAGCTCGAGGGTGAATACCTCTCAAATGAATGGGGGAAATTGGTCGAGCCATACAAAATGACAGCTTGTCAAAAATTTGGAAATAGACTATAACTTTCTTAATAAAAATAACAAATAATTAATGTTTCGAATTTGATAATCAGCGGTCACCATTCATGCAATAATAAAATCGATTTTCTGATATTCTACCACAAATCAGCAGTTATTTTTTGACATTCTACAGTTATGCGTTCTCGCGGAACTTAAAGAGAAGCAGGCTGAGTTTCATAAACTGTAGACTTCAAAGATCCCAGGGAAAGAAGTTTAGAGAGGAAAGATAAGGAGACCTTACAGGTCACTCGATAGATTATCTACGGCCAATTCAACATCCTCTAAAATTGTCGTTTAGAAGTTGTTATCTTCAAAAATGACCACCCTAATTCTAGGAACTATATTTTCTTGAAGTAAATTGAGATACATCTGACCAGTTTATTCTTCAAAGTCCAAAAACGGTTGTTTCGCTAATAGTTTTTGTCTGTAGTGAATTCCAAAGATATTGACAAGCTGTAATTTCGTTGCTGATGAAAACAATAATGCGAAATCATAGGGTCATAAAGAAATCGATGAGAGCTTTTGACGGTTGTTCATCCCTCAGCTACAGAGTTGGAAAATGTGGGGGTGACAAAAGCTGGAAATTATTTTACCCTCAAATTGAAAGTCGACGTGTTCGGGAGTTTTTCCAAATTTTGATTCTGAATCCTGGTGGAAAGTGTCCATCGGCCCACTCTGAATGTTTATATAAAGTGCCCATCGAAAAGTGTTATTGTTATTTCCATTAAGCGGCTTCACCCTTACGAACACAACCCTCAGAAGTCTTCGAAAGACTTATGTGAGCTAGGGAAGACGTAGCCCTTAACTTTCAATGTGTAATGCCATAAAAAGTTTATTATTACACTGGATATTTCTGTTAAATTTTGTTTCTTCTGAATATCTTAACAGTGGAACATTCGTATTCCGATGATTATGACAGAACTTTCTTACTTTCTCAACTTTAAAGAAAAAATTGTCGCTACTCTCGCTGTTACACTGGTTCTAAATTATGTCAGAATTCTATGAGTATTGTCTATTGTCATAATATGGCAATACAGTAAACTCATCGTGCTTTCCTGATTATAATGAAGGTTCGATGATAATCGTGCATGAGCGTTTCACTTCGCATATGAACTTAAAGCTTCTGTATTACTAAAAACAAAAGTCAAAGAAAGGAACTTCTGCTCGCATCAGACACAGGTTCGAGACCAAATTACGCGACAACTCAAGTGGATCGGTTTATTTAGGCGGCCACATGTTTCGTTGTGAAGCAAGTAAGATGTGAGTTGCCTAGATGCCAATGACGTTTGGTGCTTGCTTGGAGTGTGCACCGACCACCCAGAGTGGTGCTGTAGTTTTCCGGTTTTTCCTACAGCTAAAAAAGTTAAAACACCTCCAAAAATTAGGAAGTCGCCCCTGGGAGCAAATTAAAAAAATTATACAAAAAATACTAGAATACTGTCAAAAAATTATGAAAATATCAAAACAACATTTAAGAGTTCCCCTATATAAATCAATGTTTGTTAGAAAATGATCTTGTCCTTAAAAAGGAAAACACTAAATGAAAAGTAACTTCTGACATCTACAGCTGAGTTGGTTACAACGAAACAGCGCTGTCCACGGATGGTGAGGCTCTCGGAATTAAATCGAAAATACTCCATTCACTGAAAACACTAAAGATGTAATCTTCAGACCTACTTGAAATGAATATGTCCCTTGAAAATTTTCTCGATTTTGACAAAAATGCATTGAATAAAACGAAAATTCACAACTTAATAAATGTTTGTGAGGATCCTATTTCAAAATGGAAAACACAAATTGAATATGTACGCCCCTAACTCTCTTGTCCCTATCCTCTTAGATTTATTGCCAAATATGGCATGATATTCAGAAGCAATTCTAGTTGTTTTGGTTACAAATGGCTATAATAATTATGTCTCTGAATTATCATGTCTGAACGAGCGTTACATGCCTTTACAAAGCTAGGGTTTTTGAAAATATTCAACGTGTGAGTTGCAATAAATACATCGTATTGGCAACATAACCCAACCAAACTTAAACTTAAGTTAATTCTTTGTCTTAAGGGTGCAGCGTTGATGAAAAGAACAAACAGTTAATTAACACGGGGTGGATTTTGTCAATGCAATTTTAAACACCTCTTATGATATTTTTGAATATAATTTATTTTTATGTTCTTCAGCAAATCAACGGTATCAACATAGGAGGAAGAAGCAACCGAACCGTCATAACTATACCAGATCTACACTCTACACATAAATGGGATGAATCTTTGAAGGAAATACCAGATTTCAAGTACTTTATATCATTCGACTATGAAGGAATCGATAATTCAGATTTCCAAAGGCCTCCAAATTATGGATATAACGATTGTGAGTAAAATTATTATATACTTTTTTTAGTTTCTGCTAGCAAAAAAGCTTCTGTTGTATATATACAAGCTGTTTAAAAATTATAATTTCATAGTAGATTAATCCGAATAAGGAAAAGTTATTGACAGTGATAAATGAATTTAATTGCCAAGGACACAAAATCGAAATTTACAACTCAATATCTGTTGAAAAAAAATTTGAAACTCGTAAATGAAATTTAAAAGCAAATAAAAAATTATTTTTTAAAATAAAAATATATTATTAATAACCCAGCTCTTTGCAAATGTTTCATAATGTTGAAGTTTTGTCAACAAGCGTCGAAAAAATTGACAATTATTATTAAAGACTGAGAAATACGAAAAACCCATTATATGCATATAAACTGTATTGAATGGAATAATTCAAATTTTTAGACGAATTTTGATCCAACACCAAATCCATCAAGACCAAGACAATCAAGACCAAGTCCAAGACTGAGCTAGTCTTGTCCTTGAAACATCAAGACCAACAATACATTAATATTTCGAGACCAAGACAATCAATCTTGCGAAGCCCTACGCCTTGCACATTTTTTTCTTTGGCTTGCAAAGTTTTTTTGTCGATGCTTACCGGTATAAATTCTATAGTAGAGGAAATTTGCGAAAGCTGGATTAATAATATCTATTTCTATTTTATGAAATTATGGCTGCATGTGAAATTATATGAAATACTTCGAATTTTGAGTAAATGTCCTCAATTTCGATTATCATGATTATTTCTTTGGTCACATTATCTGCATGTTCATTTATGTCAATTCAAGATTACCATTTTTCATATGACCTCTATAAACATGTGATATTTCTAGGGGTGACAAAGTTGACTGGTTCATTAACAAAAATGAGTTTTTGGCTAACGAAACTTTTTTAATGGTGGATAATGTTACGATAAAGTGGAGAATATATACATGAACATTTTGCATTTATATAGTAGGGGCACAAGTAATAACATTACCTAAAATATCTGAGAATAATACAGAAAATGTTACTTCATGGACGTGAGTAGAAATTTTTCTAATATTTCAGTTACTGATGAAGAACTCAGACGACCAACACCACAACTCAATCATATTACAATGAAAATTCCAAATTTTGCTATTTTACCACAAAGGGATCAAATACCAGATGGACTATTTTGCAATAAAGAAAACATGGCGGACCAGAACTGTACAACACAGGAATGTCTGTGTTATCACGGAATCAAAGTAAGAAACTCCAATAATATTTTTTAGTAATATTGAAACTTTATTAATATTTATTGAATGTTTCGTTTTTTGCTTCTTCTGGTGAGTTCATTCTTATTATCCACCGAAGTGAAATTTTGGTATACCTTATATACGAGTTAAGTTCCTGACCCGAGCCTCTTGGCTAGGACTCATTGAGCTTGGTGTCCATCACAGTCCTGGGAGGGGTTCTTGTCGTGTCGGTTTCTTCTTCAACCAGGTGGGGCTATGTAGACATTCTGGGCCGCTTGAACTTTTTCGGGGCTTACGTCGGCTAGGTAGTCCACTGCGGAGCATATGCGGGGGTTTTCGCTCCATCATGCAGCCTTGATAACCCCCGAAATTCTACTCTGAATGAATCCATTGCTTTATGGAAGGAAGATCCGAATCATTCTGGATTAAGGCATTGCGAACAAATCAGCGCGGACTATCATTCGGAGGAATGTGTTCTGGACCCGCTCCGGAAAACTCATTTCATTGGGGTGGACTGTCCTCAAGCGGCTTAGGCGTACATTATGACCGACTCATCATCTGATAAGGAGCGGGTGAAGTACATTTTCTTTTAGATTCCGTTGATTTGTAGGTTCGGCCTATTGTCAGACCAACATACTTTTCCTGCGACTACCAATTTATATTCTTCCCTCGATAGAGAGGTACTCGTTCGTCCCTGCGGTTGACATCTTCCGCCTAGACTAACAAGTTGAGTCTTTTCCGGAATGAAACGGACCCTCCCGTTTATGAAACAGCCTTCGAAGTTGTCCACTGTTTTCTGCAGATAGACAACCCCCTGCTCTTCGTTAAACTCGCTAGTAGTGCGATGTTGTCCGCATATTCTGACCAGGGCCGGATTAAGCACAAGGCAAGAGGGGCAACTGCCCCGGGAGAATTTAGAATGGGGGGTGAAAATTTGGTCAATAAGTAGCATAATATAATAAAGATAAATATCATAAAGTTAGTAACTAAATTCTGAAATCGATTAGAAATAAAAGTTTGATCGAAATCAGTCATCACGCCAGTCAGAAGTGATTGACGAGAAAACAACATTCAGGGTGGAGAGGAACCTGAACCGGAAAATAGAAATTTGAATTTAGATACAATTTTAAAAATGATACGAACCGAAAAAATTATTTCAACGTTCCCAAATATAGACACCATTCTGAGAATATATTTATGTATTCCATCTACAAATGCTTCGGGTGAAAGGCCATTCTCAACCCTGAAGAGAATAAAGAGTTATTTGAGAAACTCGATTGGAAACGAAAAATTAAGCGACATTTCCCTCTTGAACATTGAACATGATTTACTGAATACTCTTGATGAAGGATGCATTATTGAGAAATTCATATCGCTCAAGGCTAGAAAGAGAGCTCATTAATATTTTTCAACCGTTAACCGTTTTATATTTTCATTTTGTGTCATTTTCCAGATATATATCTGTTGCTTGTGATTTATTCTTTCATTTATTTTTTATTTCTCTTGACTGCTTATTATGTATTTGAATATTTATTTGCGTTCCTACTTTTACCCTTTCATATGGATTTTTGTTCTGTTTTTTTTATTGTGTTTTTTGTTGAATATATTGATGAAGAATTATGATAGTTCCTTCGAATATATCATAGATCTGATGTTGTTTATTCACCTATTTTTATCCAACTGACTATACCATATGTATTCAAATATTGTCGTTATTTCGTCTTTCGTTTGTTCTGAATTCCATCTTTATTCATAATTCTTGTTGATTGTTAGTTTCTGAATAAAAAGATGTCTTTATGAAGATATGGCTATTTTATTTTAATTCTGTGAACATCTTTGTAATGTGTGGGGGCGAAAAAATATGTTGTGCCTCGAGCGCCAAGTGGTCTTAATCCGGCCCTGATTCTGATGTTTGCCCTTCTCTGAATGTCACTCGTGTACACTGAGTACAGAGTCGGTGAGAATACTGCTCCTTGGTGGACGCACACGCAGATTTTTTTTCCGAGCGGGATTCGTTGACTGGTATTTCGAAGGTTCTTTTCGCTACAAAGGAGTCTGTGTATTCCACTAGGCCATTGAAAACTCTAGTTGGTCCATTTTGTGTGTGAAGCCTTCGTGCAACACGCAGTCAAATAAGGTACATTTAATAGAAGCAGGTATGCGCTTTTGCTTCTTTTCAGCTCTGTGGTGGCTTCCTCGGCCATCCTCAGGGCTTGAGACTCAGTGGAGAGGTTTCTTCTGAATCTAAATTGCTCATTAGGCGGAATATACATCTCTTCAATCTTTTCCTTCAGTCTTTCCAGGACGATTTTCTCAGCGAGCTCCCCTGTAGAGCTGAGAAAGCTGATAAGCCAAAATCGTTGAGAAACTATCGGGTTTTGGCTTTTTTTCCTGATCATGATCACGATATCATGCCACCATCTCTTTGGGAAGTATCGTAGTCGAAGAAAGTTGTTGTTGATCTCAACAAAGCAAGTACTTGGCCTTCAGGGAGTTTCTTAAGTATCTTGTTAGATTCTGATATTCTCACGTTGAAGCATCTGCTGTTTTTGTTTTGATCGTTGCACTTTTTTTTAAGTTAATTCGTTAGCTAACGCCTTTTCTGAAAGTACAGAATGAATAAAGTTTCAATGTTGTTGACCAAGCGTGTAAATGTCTTGAGAACTCGATTCACCGTAATCTATCTTAGTTATGGTTCGATGCTTAGTTTAAGTAGTAACTAGTAAGTACATTTTGAATAGTGATGTTCATATGAGTATTTTTTCAGGTTCCATTAAACGCTGTTGTAGAACTATTTTTCATAGACGAAGCCTCTTCAACCGTTGGTAACCACCCCATGCATCTACACGGTTATACTTTCAGGGTTGTTGGTATGGAGAAACTGGGGGACAATGTCACCCTTGAAGAGGTCCAAAGAAGAGATAGGTTAGGTCACATCAAAAGGAATTTGATCAATGCTCCTCTGAAAGATACCGTTACTGTTCCAGCTGGTGGATACACTGTTATTCGATTTCAAGCATTGAATCCAGGTAAAAACTAAATATTCTTACATTTTTCGAACTCATCATTACGTTACCAAATCTGAAATGTTTGCTGAAGAGCATCAAATGAATGGAAGAAAAATAAAAATCTTAGTACACATAGTTAAGCGTTCTTTTGGGAAATCGTTGAGTAACAATTCACATACATCACATTATTCATCGACCAAAGTTTTTGCCTCTTTTGCTTCCGTACACCTAAAGTATAAGTTCACCTTCCAGAAAACAACTACTCACTTAAATGAAGAGGAATTTGTTGATAAAGCAAAGCGCTTTCATCTTTTGTCATCTTCATTAAATTACTCTAATTGAGTGAGGGAAATTAAATGCAGAAATGAATTTTGATAGAATGCTTGCAGGGGTATGGTAACTGATTGAAAAAACATTAAAGAAACTGCAGGTTAGGTCGAACAGACAAGTCGGCAGTAGCTGAACATGCGTTCAGTGAGGGAGACGACAGAATACTTGTTGGAGTCGTGAAATCGCTTGGACCCACTCAAAGGTATCACTTGTAGAATTGAAACTTTGGAACCATTGAACTAAATAAAATCTAGAGTCCGATTCTAAAAACGCTTGGAACTTTTCCTTGAATATCGATCAACCGCTACTACTGCAAGTGGTCTATTTAGCCAACTAGCATAATTTTGTTTCGATTTGGACAGGAAGAAAAGCAAAATATCTGACAGATAATTCTCAATGATAAACAAACGCAGAAACATAAATGAATAGAATTGGATTATGCTAAAACAGTACTTTGGAGACAATACAATTGTCATCTGTAAATATAGCGAATGTATCCTATCAGAAATTATACTTCTACAACATTAAAATGCAGACTGCATTCTGTCATAATAGTAAAAATGTACATCAGTGAAAATATAAACTAGTAATGCAAAAATTGTTCTGACTTGTTTTTCGGTTTGATTTCACATTATTATTCAATCCCAAAAGTTTGATGAGTCCTACTGATGAAGATAACGTAGTTATCGAAGTGAGCATCTATGAAATAAATTACTCGGGTGGTGAAGGGGACTAATACTTTTTATTCTCATTGAATGGTAACACAGGCGTCCAAAATCCTATTTTCGCACCAATGCCAATATATTGTTGCAACTGCCTTCTAGTGTAATTACTTTGACCACGATACCGTTTCTTTCATATTTGTCAGACGATATGACCAATTAACGTAGATACAAATATTTTTTTCAGGTTTCTGGATTCTCCATTGCCATCTTGAATTCCATGCAGAAATGGGTATGGCCATGCTCCTTCAAGTAGGAGAACTTGAAGACATGTTGCCCGTTCCCGTTAACTTTCCAACATGTGGAGACTACATACCTGAGTTGTAAAATGAAGTCAACGAATATTTCCAAAATTCCCTGACTGATATCTAAATATTTGTCAACATATTTCCAAGTCCATCTACAACATATCATCGAAAGCTATTGCTTAAATCATTTCCATATTAGAATGGAGAAAGCCCTCTTTAAGTGTTTATCATTGCTTAGTCCTACAGGTAATGAGACAGATGAATAAACATATTTATAACAGGATATGAAATAAGTCTTTGTTCAAATGAATGATAATGCATTCAATAAAAGCCAATCTGATTCATACAATATTTTTCCTCTCAGTATAATTGTGTGCATAATTTACTCTATACATGTATGCAATTCAGTTATTTCAAGTGAGTTATCTCCGCCTAAGGTTGAGGCCCAAAAGTAAGAACTCTCAAGCACCTATCCCGCTCTCAGAGCAGATTCTCATCCTGATGATTGGCGATAAGTGATGGTTGATATCTAACCATGATATGGAATACCTATTACGTTCCTGAAGTTCCCTTATATCTGACATGAGTTTATTATTGTAGCAATAATTTTACTGTACATCGTGTCCCCCTAAAACTGGCTGAGAGCCTTGGTTGCCAGGCTAATGGTCCTTAATTTTAACAGTTTATTTTATAAGCAACGGACTTTCTAAAAGCTGAAAGACACAAAGTATGGTAAGCCTTGTCGTAGTTGACGAACAGAAATATCTGAGGGTTTTGCGGGATGAGAATCTATCGTACCATAAACATATGGAATAAATTGCAAGCAAGGCAAGAGTTATTTTCCATACCCTCAGAAAATATGTAATCAAGAACTGAGGCATTTCCAGGGACTCACTGGATAAGATATACTCAAAGACGATTCTTCCAATAACTGGATATGCCAGTGAATGCTGGATGCACAGTGTTGAATTTTGTATTATCAGACGGAAGCTGCGAGGACTGCACAAGCTGTCTGATTGGGGATAGTCTAGGGGGCTTTTAAATCAACGCCTAATGAGTTCCTGTGAGTTATTGCCAAAAAGCTCCGTATTCACCTGGAGTTAAGGAGGGGAATTGGGTTGAGTCAGAAAACTGGCAGAACAGAACTGCTTGGAGAGGAGCTGTTGGCCAAGGATTACCGCTACTGGACAGTGGTTGAGCTCCAAGTTGAGGCGAGGTGCATAGCTTTATGGCAGTCAGAATGGAATGACACCAGCAAAGGAACACTAACGTATGAGTTGCTGCCTGACATAAGAAGATGGATTGATGCCCCAGTACACAGACCCAGCAGACAGGCCTGCTCATTCCTAACCAGCCTTGGGAACTACAAGGTACATTTTGCTAGAATAGGGAAGCTAGCGGATTTAACATGCGATGTCTGTGATACACAGGCACAGACTAACAAGCTGTCGCTAGGACCGAAGTTGAACGCATCACAGGACAAGAAATTCCAGAAGACCAAGGTGAAATTCTCTATACCTGAACGTGGCAAATATCGAATATTTAGCAAAGTTCGCTTAATTCTGACTGTAAATATTAGGCTAGGCTATTATATTTAGGCGAGCAATACTATTGTGATATACGAATGTAAATAAATTGTAAATAAAACTGTGAAGAAGTGCACAAACTTGTCCCACCTCATCAGGGGTGTCATCTGTTAATGGTTGATTGTCGTCTGTATTCGTCAAATGTTATTGAAATGTAATACAATACGAACTCCATTATTCAATTTGAATATTGTGGAATATATTCACGAAAATGGTGAGTATCCTGAAGTTTCTCAAAACTTGGTAGACTATTTCCATTCGCCAAAATGAGTGTCCAATATTTATAGGGTGAAAAGTTAATATACGCATGGTGTATACGCAATGTACCTCAACATTGAGTTGAAAATAACTTTTTTTTAATCTTGTGTAACATATTATATGTTTATCCCTAATTATCATTTTGAATATAAATAACACTGTAATTATTAATAATGATAATACTTCATGGAGTGTACACCCGAATGCATATAGCCTATGCGGGTAGAAGACAGTAATTATTATTATTTGTTCTGGCGCGACTTTCTGATTTTTGGTGGCGTATTCACTTTTCAGCTCGAGGAAAACCTACAGCACCACACCAGGTGGTCAGTGCGCACTCCAAGCAAGCACCAGATGTCAGGACTGGCATCAAGACAACTCACATCACACTTACTTTGTTCAAATATCATTTTCATTATCTGCTTTTCTGATTCCAATTCTTTTCGAATTCGAGTGGGAAACGTCATGATTGTTGGTATTGGTCAGTAGCTAATTAACATATTTTCCACGAAGTCCACACTCAAACTTCCCAAAAACCGAATGTCTGATGAATCCGCATTTACCGTTTGATTGGACTAATTTTTCTCACTAGATGAGTTTCTTCATCCACAATTAGTAGACATAATTGGAAACGACGATCGTAATCAAGAAGACTAGCTTGATTTTTCATCAAAACATCTAATAATTGAAGAGTGCCGACGGATAACGCCAGAAATGCTACAAAATGTGAGGTCTTATTTTGAACAGAACTTATATGGCTACCGATGGTAGACAGTTCAAACATTTGATTCATCGACAATGATAATTATTCTGAGTTGCATTATGAAATCTTGTTTTTACTAATTGAATAAACAAAGAGTGATTTCCCTACTTCAACATTGAATATCTCGAAAACTATTCCAATTTTCTATGTTGTTTGATATTCGAAAGAAATGTACCTTCCAAATGAGGTATCACTTGCCCTAATGTTACCATTTAAAATTTCAAGGGTGGTAATCACATCACCAAGAAATGAAATGTATTTCGATCGAGTTTCATCTGTGTCCATGTTTTTTTTTATTGAGTTCTATCAACTTACAGAGCCACCGTTCCGTTTATGTGGGAAAGACTGTCCGTTTTATGCCTTCATAGTATCAGCATTTATGATTCTGTTTTATTGTTATCTTTCATTCTCATTTGTCTATCCCATTCATGATATTATTATTTACTCTAGACAAATATATATATATATATATAGAAATTTGAAATACTCTGTCTTCAAGAAAGTTTTTCCCTTTCATAACTTCAATAAAAAAAATTATTAAACCATACAAAGATGGTTTAACGTGTTTGCGTTCTATTCTACCACCTCGAAAATCATGTTTTACGCTACGCCAAATAATTTGTAACCGGAACAACCCGATTGGCGTAACTAACATATTCTCATATAATTATCAAATTTGTGTTCACATCTTGTCAATCGGTTGTTATAATTGGACAAGTAAAATATTCACCATTCATAATTGCGAAATTGAGATAATGGGTAATAATGATTCATTTTTGTGGGAAAAACAATTTGCTATTGAATCGAAAACTTGTATTTCACAGAGTAAAAAACCGATTTCCTTTGAAGATGACTATTCATTGTTACCTATTGATGGTTTTTCCTTCCAAAAACTATCAGCAAGTAACACTCCTAACGTCAATTAAAAGAGGTAAGGGAAACTGTGATTCATTCACTCATATGCTATCCACTCCGTGCAGTTTCGAAAGTAAAATCCTCGATCTGACAAATCACCACAAGAAAAAATCGTCATTCTGTGATCTGCTGTATTTGTGGCTTCTGCAAGTAATTCAACCACAAACGATTTTCCTAATAGCGGTCGTTCTAATTCAATTCTAAACATTATTCTCAATTATCAGACAATAAACTTTCAAATTGAATAATGTAAATATAATAACTTGGTAATCTACAGATAAATTTAAGTCTAAGACTATGTTTTTCCTTGAATTATGAGAACATTCTGTTGAAATTCCATTTTGAAGGTTACTCTATTTTTGTGGGTCTGGGATTGGACTTTTCACTTACAGAAAACTTAATCGGTTTATTATCGAACCGCTACATTCGTGAAGAACCGCTTTATTTATGAAGAATTTGGACATTTTCAAAAATAATTTTTCATTTTTGATAGGGTAGGTCAAGAGGTATATATGTCGACCACCTAAAGACTACCTTGGATGCTGGTCAAGACCTGGCATAGAAGCAACCCTTTTTCTCAAGTGAATCGGTATTGAGAGATGTCCACGCTTGCTTGGCGTGCGCACTGACCACTCAGGGTGGTACTGTAGGTATTCTGGGATTTTCTATACCTCCAAAGTGAATGCGTCACCAAAAATTAGTAAGTTGTCTCGGAGAGCAAAGTCAAATAATAATAATAGCCTTTCTCTATTCAAGCATGCTATCCTTCGGGTACACACGAAATAAATTGCTCATGAGCTCGTAGTATTCGATACGAGGCCCAAAGACTCCTTCCTCCCCTTCCTGTATCTTAAACTCGTCTGTATACCATTCTATGATATTATTTTTCAGCGCGGGAATTACTTCTGAGCTCCAGTCTTCCTGAGGGCGATTTGTACCAAACAAGTTCAACGACAGTTTAAGTGAACTGAGTTCAGTTGACAAGGAACATTCACTAATCCCTATCAACTGAGTTCAGTTCACCTTTTGGTTAAAGGTTGAACCGTTGGTGAACTTGTGTTGTACAACTTTCCCTTAGCTTCTTCACTCTCATCTATTTGAAGGCAGGCAAAGTGCGTGTCATTCGCAAGAGGTGATTCCTTGAATTACATTTTTTCAATTTTCAATCAGCAATGATACCTATACATAAGTCTAGTTTGAAATTCCAAACATTGAATATCACCTGAAGATGGCAAATGAGACTCTGCCGAAACGTCGTGAAAATGGTCCTCCTAAGGACCAAGAACACCTAACACGGAGAGAAACCCGAGAAAGCAGATCAATATAGACCTTTATATTCATATCTTTCTTCAATTTTGGTCAATCATGTGGACATCAGTGGGATTTTTGTATTTTTGGAGTTATATTTGTGACCTGATTTATAATTTGCCGTGTTTTCTTAAAATTCTAAGTTTTTGTTGATAGTATGCGTGTTTTGTATTTCTTAAGATTGTACTGTTTCTATAACTTTTATAATTTTCCTTGATTTCTACAGTATTTTGCCTTGTCATTATTAGTTTTAGTTTATCACGATGTTTGATAGAGATTTGTAATCCTCGGTTTAAATTTTGTTGCTTTCTCTCTATGAGATTTTATTATGGTTTTATTATCAATGTGGTATTTGAGTTTAGTCATAAAGGAATCATACGAATATTGAAAATTGGTATTTTGTAAAATTTGCTCTAGTTTTCTTCTTCTCGTGAAAAGTACCACTGTGGTTCTAGTTGAGTGTATTTATTTATTGAAGTAATACTTCCAACAGACTAAAGGTCCAATTATAGGAGTATATAACGAGAAAGAGTGGGTGTCACACTACTATTCTAAACTAAATCATTGGTAGAAGTATTGAAATTATAATATCTTGATAAATATCTCTCAGAAAAGTGACACTCGAAGTACAATCCAACATGACTAGACAACGTTTCTTTATTTGGATTTCGAAATAGTAGTGATACCTGATACCTATATATTTGCAAAATGAATATGGTATAATATGAAAGCGATTGATTGTTCATATAATTTGAGTAATTCACAAGTAGCATTTATTTAAATCTCTACTGATATTTTGAGAACGATCGAATAGACATCCTAGGTGTCTCTCAATAGTATTTCCTCTCTGGAGACTTGAATGGATTTATAGCATTCGACTTCCGTTTCGGGATATATGCTGACAATTTCCTGTACAGAAAGAAATGGACGCCTTTAATGAAACTAGAAGTAATTACGTTCCTCAACAAATGACCACGGTGGATACTTTGTGTGCAGGTTTTCACCGATAAATGATTACGGCTTTGAAATCCTGGAATCTATTGCGACCTCTTGAAGAAACGGTTTCGTTTTAATTCAGTATGTCACGCTCATTGTGTATTAGTATGTTTCACATCAGAGAATATTTCAGTGATTTGAGTATAAATTAGCCAGACAATGTTAATGAAGGATGAAGGAATACGCCCGATAATACCAAACGAACTGTTAGGAATCAGTTCATCAGAAATCACCAGGAAATTCCCTTTTGTTGAAAATCCTTTTGAAAAGAATTGACATGACTTTGTCATATCCAGTTTGTGAGTGAAGATATAATAGTATATTCTAACTGAGTAACAGACTATATTCTCTCCACGACTAGAAAGTATGAATCAAAAACAATCAAATTAAATCTGAACAAAACAAGTTATTTATTAAGACTCATTATTATATTGTATTAATATTTATTATTATATTATTCAAATTGGAGCTTTTCTGAAAATAGTTATCACATTGCCACCATTTGCATACCTACTGTCACTGACAATTTCGAATTCCACGGCAATCTATATCGTTTAGTTCGATTACGGAATAGTATATTCTGTAACAAGGTTAGAATGAAAATTTGATGCGAGTGGAACCACGAGCATCACGAATTTTCATTCTAACCGAGTAGCAGACTATACTTTCTCCACGATCAAAAATTTTAAAATATTTCCAAGTGGAACCGAACAAAAAATAATTTCCACACGATTTTCTACAATTAAAAATATCATTTCCGCAGAGCTCTCTGGAGCGCTTGTGCCAAGGGGTGCCTAGGGTCCCGGACAGGGGGCGCTGACAGCCGCCTCCGCTGGTGTTGGCGGTTGGTCGAACTAAGCCAATGCTATACCATTTGAGCCATTCGGCCTCTCACTAAAATATGTTTGATGAATATTATATTAACGGCATTCTCTTCCATGAAAACTACGAGTCTCAATTATTTGGGTGTTTTGGTAGTAAACTTTCCAGTATATTATTTGTACTCTTTGTAATTTCAGGTAGTGTATTTTCACACTCTGATTCTTAATCACTGGATAAATTCATGATACTTTTTATATTTTCGAATGAAAACGTGACAGCAATAATTTTGACACTACTGAAATTTGCCACTACGGTGACAATCAACTGCGTCAAGGCTAATGTTATTATTGCTCACCAGTGTGAGAATATTATTCTATTACAAGAGAGAGAATGTAAATACATTTGAATTGCATGGGGGCAGAGGTGTTGCAGAATATTTCTTCAATCTCAAGAGAGAGAATTCCAGCATTCTGTAATCAAATTTTATTTCAGAATTAGCAAATTCTGTGATGATCGTGGAGAAAATTCATCCCGTATCTCGTTATGTAATGAAAACACATTCAAAATACATAAGAAGCAAGTGTTTCAGAACTCAAGAGTAAGAAGGTGTGTGATCTATTTTAAAAAGTGATTCTGGAATTACTACATTCTTCAATGGTTGTGGAGAAAATTAGATACAGCTTAATTCTATTCATTTATACTTCTCTAGAACATTCAACAAAGCGGATGAAAGCAATATTCTTCAGGAAAATTTGCATAGAATTGGTTATGATACATTTGGGGAAGCAAATTGCCACCACTAGTGATATGAAAATGATTTGTTCGCCAAGTAATTGAAGATGTACAGAAATATTACTACCAAAAAGACTGTAATATATGTCAGATTTTTACATCTCATCCAAATCTGACTGCGACCTCTTATTTGAACTTCCATGGAAGGACCCAGAGACCTCGCCAAGCGGTGAATTTGTCATACTCTTGCTAAAATCGGATAGAGGTCTCCTGTACATCATATATAAGTGAAACTGTCCAGATTAAGCTTTTTGTTAATCCAGGGTACATCCTAAAAAGATTTTCAACAACCAATATACCTATACCGGTTACATGGTGATGGGAGGTAGCAAGAATGTGCGTTCTATGCACTTTTTTCACTGAATACTTTCTTTCATTGGTGAAACTAGTACCCATTTTTTGTATCATTTCCAAAAGATGTATTGAAAAAACGGATAGAAATGAAATAAATGAGCACTTGTCTCACCAATGAAGTATTCTGAAAAGTGAATAAAAAACGAATCTTGTTGGAATGAATTCATAATCTAGATGTATATGAATGAACACAATGAAAAACGAATATTAAACATTCCACAAAAAGTTCTTTTTGAAAACTAAAACTTACTCTTAAAAAATATTTCAAAAAGTAATTCAGTCTTAATAAGGGAATGAACTGCTTGGACCGTAACGAACAACGTCTTTCTATAAGAACAAAAAACCTTCTATAACGACTTTTAAAAGGAAATCGACTTTATGTGTTAATGAACACATATTCATTCATTTCATCTGTTGAATCTTCATTGCTTGATATGGCGAAGCCATTTTGAAGCAGTTCTTTGAACCTCCCTTTGTATAATTATGAAGCTCCCTCATCACAGCACCTGGAAGAAACAAGTTTTGGTTTGCACTGGCAATTCAAGTTTATTGCAGAAATCAATTGAAGTGTATTCACCCACCTTCCACAACTCTGACTCTGAGTTGAGATCTGCTATTCATTGGTTTTGGTTTTGGCGTAGTCCCAACCAGGAACATGAGTGAGCTTGTCGTTGGACAGATTTTTTTTTAATCCTAGTTATATGGTCTTTTCAACTCTCTCCTCTATGAACTTGAGTATTTCATTCAACAAAAAATTATTTAGTATAACACAAACAAGATTGATTCGCAAAGCGATAAGCTGTCAAATACCAAACAAAAATATCCTTTTCATTCTCTCAATGGGTTAGCCATATAATATATCTAATCTCGTTTCCTGATATTGGTTGCGAAGGATCGAAGGAAACATAATTGGGACTTTTTCAATGTATAGGGAGAATAATAACAGGGAATAAATAAATGGTTTTTGAAAACACATCACCACTGAGTATCATGAAATGACTGATTGAAATCTATGAAAACGTCAGTAAGCAAAATCCTACGCTTTTTATGTTTTTAGATTTGACGAAAGCGTTCGATGCAGAAAGTGATCCTCAGTTGTTGGAAACTCTAGAACATGAGAATAACAGGATGATTGGACTGTAAGCAATGTATGAAAATAAATACAGAAAAAATCTCTGAAGAAATAGTTAAGAACGGAGTGTTACAGGTAAGAACAGCTAACCTCATGAGTGATGGATTGTCATACTTTGATAATCTTGACATCGAAGATGTTACAGGAAATAAAATAAATAAATAAATAAATAATAAAATAAGTTCTAAATACAACGGTAGGTAATTCAAAAACATTTCTACAACAGTTGAAGGTGACCTATATGTAGCTGTGAGACTTGGTTCTCATATGAAAAACTCACTGACAAAACTTTCATTACTCCTATATATTCTACTCTATGGGGGTATATTCGTTTTTAAAATTATTCTCTGCGTTCGATGTTGGCATTTTTGGAATTGAGATGATTTATTCAAATTTAGTAGTTATAACACAGAAAAGCAATGGTGAAAGTGAGATTAAGGAAAAATTGAACATACTGTAAATATTTAGTCACTGTCAACATAATTTGTTCTGTATGTCATCAAAAATATTCCATTACTATTATCGGTATATCCTGATCACATACATGATATGTACGTTGAATAATAAATTTTCTATTTACATTACAAGCCAGATAATTGGGATAATATGAGAAATCAAAATACCTAAGTATAACTCTAGACCAATATCTTCAGTGGAAGATACGCTCATTTCTACTCAGTTATTCACAAATTGAGTAGCATACTCTCCAAATTTGATTTAAAGTACACTAAAATCGATATTGAGGTATATCATACTTGGTCGGGTTGAAGTTGCGAAAACGTATCTGAAAAAAGTGAAATATTTACAAAAAAAATTCGTAAAAATAATGTACCAACAAAATTCAACCTACTCTTCATACTCACCTACAAAGAGGCCTTACTCCTTGGTATTATAGAATATTTTATTACATCGAGCTAATATTATTATCGCATGGCGTGAGATAAACGGCACAAATTATATTATCATTTGATTTTCTTGAAATACTACCCCCTCATCTCGTTATTTTCATGCATGATGGGTCGTATAAAGGAACAAATTTCAAGTTTTAGATCAAATGGTGACATCTGATAACGGTATAGTAAAGTTTGTCCAGCTCTGACTAAATGGCCAATGCCATTTGAGACGCAGTGATTATTGAAGAGTTATTTCAATGAGTTGTAGAGTGAACAGAAATTTGAAAAAAATATCTATAAAAGGCAAGGATCTTTTGAAAGTGTGCAGGTGAGTACTCCTTTTTCTTTTTATTTCGTAATATTTTATAAAATAATATGTATGTGTCATATATGGAACAACATGCACAATATGTTACAAGAGACTATCACTATATCTATATTTTTGTTTGTTTTAGGATATCGTGATAGATCATGAAATTGTTTTATTGCCCCCAGATTATGATGCCAAGAAAGACAATGATGTAAATATCCTTAAGTTACAGAAAAATTTTGGACAATGTCAAAAATGAATACAAAAAAATCTTGCTTATTTCATCATAAAATTTATTTATAATATTGTTTTATTATGCATTGTGGGCACAATAAATGTCACTATATTTTTAGAAATAATTCTTTATTAAAATTTTTTCAATATTTTTACGATTTCCAGATTTTTTTTAACAATTCGAAAAATAATGTTATTTTCACTTCAAATACGCATAACTATTTCAACTGTCAACCATTCAACTATTTATTATTTACGATTGCTTATGTTATGCAATTAGTTATTATTACATAATTAAATATTATGAATAAATCTAAATATCAGTATTATATGTTTCAACGTCTAAAAAACCCATTCCAAAAATGTAATATTGGAAAACTTTGATTGAAGGGTCGCAAATAATTCAGGGCATCTTGAATGATTATGTAATCAGCTGTAGGATTTTGTTGAAAGATCAACGAACCTAGGATTACAGAATAACAATAATGTATACAAGGTCGAAGACCATTTTTATACAAAAACAATTTGTGATTGGAAATGCAGATATATAATTTCGTCATTTTCTAGTTCTTCGTCAACCAAATCACAAGTGAATATCCAAGCACTATACTCGATTCTAATCATACTACTGCCATCAATGTTGTATAATCGTAATATGAGTTATTTATAAGCTATGTGAGGAATGCATTCCACTCCAAGAGTTACTGACGATACAGACAAAGAAAGATTAATTGGTAGTTACTTCATAAGGTCACACTTAATAGGAGCCGATATAGAAAAAGTGTCGTAAAAAACTCAATTAATAT
The DNA here is from genome assembly GCA_958502065.1 of Chrysolina americana. Lineage (NCBI taxonomy): Eukaryota > Metazoa > Arthropoda > Insecta > Coleoptera > Chrysomelidae > Chrysolina > Chrysolina americana. Next base: position 15,288,052 of record OY293414.1, read on the forward strand.
CAATTTGTCGTAATAATACATACACAGATTCTAAGGAAATCGTAATTGACTTTTTTTTTTTGCGGGAGTATTGTTATGAACCCGGAATTCATAAAAACATACTCAGTCAATATTCACTCTGAATCTTTTCTGGTTGTATTAGGATTGAAGATTATTGAACATAGTCATTCACGACCAGTAATTTTGTGATTTCAGGTTTTTGGCTGAGGTCCTTTTCACTAAAATATTGCAGACTTCCAGTTATTTTCGGATGTACCGAAAGTGGATTAATTATCCTATAATAGATATCCTGTATTTTGACAATATATCATATTGATACGGACCTAACCTATTCCGTCTATCTCGACACTCATTCTTGTATCCGTTCATAATCTTGGAATTTCTTATAGTGGAGGCGAGGATAGAAGCCTCCAGACTAAGGTGCATGGGCCAATGACTTCAGCTTAAGCTTTTGAAGAAACAATTAATTAAAAAAAACATAAACCAGAGTAACAGGAATCCAAGGGATAACGAAAACTAGAGCAACAAGAAGCCAGAAAAAAATAAGAACAAGAAGAATACGAACTCCAGAGTAAACAGAAACAAGGAGAGCTTCTTAAAAAAAATTCAATGTGAAGGAAACAGAAAAAGATACTGCTACAACTGCGAAAAACTTTCTATTTACATAGCGACTGGGTAAGATCAAGAACCAGAAATCCGAGGAGAGAAAGGTCATCATCTACAAGCAAGATCGAGATCACTTAAGATATCGAAAATTCACCTTCACCACAGATACAGGAGATTCAAGATATGTTATTATCAAAGACCTCATACAAAAATTTGTGCAGTGGATAAGAAGGAAGCATATACACGACTACGAGATGTAGTCGAAAAATCCCATGGTTCTCAACCCTAGTATTGGCAATAGAGTAACTAGAAGGGTAAAACTTTTGTTTTGTGATGCGCCTCAGCAAGGCATTTATTTTCTCTGTTTTATCACAGGATGGCCTACTTTAATCAAAATCTGAGTCAGCCCAAAAGAAACTACTGGGTTATGAGAAAGCGATAGTCATCAATAGTCAAGAACATGGAATATTACCACGCCTACCTGTATGACACTAACTCTATATCAAGGAGCTCGAAGGTCGGGATGCCACATAGTTAGAGAGATGTTTTCCAAATTTTTTTCGCTGTGGCAGAAAGCAAAAAAATACAGCCACGTTATCAAGATGCCCATGGTTGAAACAGCAATACCTGCAATGTTGCCAGAAAGTTGAAAACAAAGAAGTCAACTTTTACAATGGTGAGTACTGCAATAAAATGTGGCACCGTAACAGTCGAGTTCAAAGAATCTGATTTAGGTATAGACTATGAAAGAAATGAGAAAAAGTCAGAAAAGTTTTTAGTTCGTTCGAAACTGGCTGAAGAATGGAGTTAGACCTTTTCTCTTTCACGACTTTCTTATAATCCTATATAACCAAGTTATCTTCATTAGTAGGATTACCATACAAATCTATGCAATATGGTCTGTTTTTGAGATATAATTTGATATTTCGAAAACAAAATACTTTTACGTAACACATCAATCTAGACGGCGAAGGACAGAACTGAGACACTTTTCTAACAGACAGTTAAAGTATCGGTCCATCAATGTAAAAGTTATGAAAGTTATCAAAAATATACAATTGGATAAACATTTCGAGGTAGTTGAGGTGAGAGGTGATATTGGTAAAACACCAATTGTGAATTTGATATCAAATGATCAGATGGTTATCTCGCCAGCTTCATTATTCTTGATGGTAAACGTTACTCGAATTTGTTTGCAAGAGAATGGATTTGGCTGATTTGAATGATTTACAAGGTGTACCACAGTGAAAATCAAACTCGCCCAGCATTATTCCATACGCAGTCATATTTCACACCAGCTTACACTAGCTAACACCCAGTGCTTCCTTATCTTTCCTAATTCTTTTAATGAATATTAGCAGCGCTATCTTTTTCGCTATAGGGTTTCACCTCTACAGAGTATTTTTAGAATCAATGCCAGTCGTGAATTATGCATTTCGGTGTGTGCTATTAGACACCGGAGTGGTGTATTGCCCAATTATTTGTTGATTTTTCCGATCCCGAATCGAAAATCAAAGAAACTCTTTCCGAGGTTTATAAGATGTTTCAAGAATATTTTTCTGGTGCAAAGAAACTCCTGTTGAGTGTAATTGATTTGAGAAGCAGTCCCATTCTTGGCTTCACATGTTGAAGTTTTCTACAAGAAGTGCTTTGCAATGCTTTATAATTGTATAGCTTAAATTATGTATCTCTTCAAATAGGGGAACACCTACGACTAGCTCAACAGATTGAACCGAAACATCCGTTCATCTCATGTTGGGAATTCCTAAGAAAAACATTGAAATATACATATATTCAACAGCACATTTAAGTTCGAATAAAAGCATTCATAGACCATAAGTGGTGCCTAATTTTAACACCATATACAAAAATTCATTTCGGTGATTGCAAGTATTAATAAGTGAATAAATTGGCACCAAATTTCATGATTCATACACTGTTTCTAATTATTCGTGAGTTGCTACGGTATATGTGTTAATTTCTTATAACTAGTGTATTTTTTGCGTTCACATCAATAAAAACACTATTGAATGTATAACTTTTAAACTATTCGGTGTTTCTTTTATGAATATAATGTGAGATATTACTCTGCAGGATTTTCACCATTTGCCTTGAAATAGGTATTGTACCGATGGCTTTTTTGAAGGAGGAATAAAAACAGATATGCCTAACTATAATAGACCTATATCTCTAACTTATTATAACAATTATAGCAACGAATTCGTAGCCCAGAAGAAACCATGCTTGGGTGTATTTGTAGACCTGGAAAAAGCTTTTGGTACGGTTAGTCATAAGCTTTTGCTGAAGAAAATTGAACATCTGGATAAAAGAGAGGTCACACTAAACATTATCAAGAATAATCGTTCACAAAGGGCAGTTACGTGTAGGATTCCAAAAGGAACAGTCCTTGGGCATATACAATTTTTTTCAACCTAAATTTCTTGTTGAGTCTACATTCACTTAGTACGATTGTTTCCTTTGCTGACATTACTGTCATTCTATATTTTTCATGGAATTAAGTTAGAGAAAAATTTTATAAATGTTTTTATCATAATTTACTAACAAGAAAGACCAGGAAAACAACAATTTCAGCACCTACTTCCTAAAAAATTTACTCACAATGTAAGTATATAAAGGAATAGCTTGTTTTGCTTGAATGTCGATATCTTGGCATTTATATAGAATCATTATGGATTATTTTACGTCTTATATTTACGTAATGCACATGAGTATTAAATTGTATAAGTATGAAAGTAAATGAGTGACTATTCAATATAACTGCGAAATGAAGTGTGTTAAATAGAATCCCTCTTCCTAATACCGAATGAAAATCTCAAACATGAGTTTGCATCATTTGAAATTATCTGTTGCTCATTGGCATTAAGACGTAGTGAAATACCACCGAAATGGTTAATGTAGACAGTATGTTTAAGAACTATCAGTGGAGATATAATAATTTAATTTTTCTACAAGCCTTTTGTATCAACAATGAAATGTGTTTTTTAAATTCGAAGTCGTCTTCGATTTTAATTCGTAGATTTTTCACTTGAAATTTTACAGGAAGATGTACATCACCAATTTTCATGCACAAATCACCAAGTTTCCATCGAGTATCCTGTCTTTCAAATTTGATTATGAAGCACTTGTCAAAATTTATGTGTAGTGCATGTTTGTTCGATACTTTCACTAAGCTAGGAATCACACTGACCGACCAGCATCGACCGTCCGCGACCGTCCAGCAACGACCAAAAATTGAAAGGGGTCAATAAAAACTTCCAAACTCACACTGATCGACCAAAATTTTTACCAGATTGCAATTTTAAACATGGTCTTCGAAAACCGGTTGAAGACGATCATTCAGTGTGAGTTATCCGATGAGAATACACGTTTTGGAAATTTTGGTCGTAGTTGGACGGTCGCGGACGGTCGGTCATGGTTACTCAGTGTGCCTGTTGTCTTAGTGGTTCAGTTCCTCGTTTACGATATTAACACTCTGCTGCATCTAATCGTATTTGAATAAATATCATAATTGAGTATCATTGGCGTACTTATGGAACTTCAACGTGTTGAAGTCTACGGAGTGTTAAGAATAGGATGGTTGTATACATTATGTATAGGATGAGCCCAGTTATTGATCCCTGTGGGACACCCGATGTTAATCTGATATTAGATTATTAGATAGACCGTTATAGTGTAATACGGAGAGAAGTTGGTGATTTATAGTAGAAAGACCTCACTGCAGTCGGTTACAATTAAAACAGTGAGTCATTATCACAAGCTGACAACATTATTAACTAAATTCAGTTGGGCCGTTGCCCAGCTATAATGATGCGACCTGAAACCCGATTGCATCATAGGCAATATGATATAATCGGAAAAGTAAGCAAGGAAAATTTTGGAGAAAGCTGCTTTTCTCCAAAATTTTAGAGAATATTCATAAAAGATTCATAAGATGGCACTTTATAAACGTCAAAATAACAAGTTCATACATTTAGTGTCAGTATGACCTGAATTATGACAACTTCATACATTTTGGTACTATTGGTACCAAGATAAACGAGGGTGCTACTACACGAACCTGTTGACAATTTTGTTTCAAGCCTACATTCCCATACAATTTTGTTTTATATGTTATGTATACACACATTGCCATCTGTGAGTTAATTGTTTTTTTTAATGATTGTGATAGGTTTGGCCTTGTTCGGATAGGTTTAAGTGTTCTTATGACGATTTGTCTGGAAACACGTTTTCATTTTCCACGTTTCACGAAGAGCTTGAATTATTTCTCGCAACTTACAACATCTCATTTCAAAAAATCAGTCGTCACAAGAGGTTCCAGAGTTTGAACTAGTGACTAGTGTTATTTCAAGTCACTGGAATTTCGGACACGATTCCCAGCTCCTCTCTGTCTTCAAATATTTTTTCATGTTTTATCAAATTGAATATCTTTGAACTTTTCCTTCTTTATAAGGTCCCAGTAAAAACAGAGCAGTATTGATGATATTCGCTCCAAAAAATTGAATCAAGATTTTCCTTATGTTGGTGACCAGCCTTAGTTACTCAGAAAATGGATCAAAAAGTGTTTAGGATCACCCTCTACAGGCACGATGGAGTAACACACAATAACTCATTACCAGTTAGTTAGTTACCCAATGTTGCTTGCCAGTTCATTTATCGTTCAATCTTAGAATGTGCAATGAATAGATTTATGCATTATTTCAAATATAGTATTCTCACCGGGAACATAACTACAATAACCACCGGTATGGTGAATAAACAAGACTTCTTTTTATCGTTTATCCGTATTACATAACATCATAACAAGAAGCACAGCTCAAGGTGTAAACATCTATCTATAGGTTCTAATTAATGTGAAAAGTCTGGTATTACTAAATGAATGTTGATGAGTAAAATCTGCAAAATCTGCAAAAGGCACTACTTTGAGTAAACCGAAACAATGTTCCAAGGAATGGTTGAATTATTTCAGTTTTTTTCAGGTGTTTTAACAAATATTTACTCTGGGAATTCTATGTAGGTTTTAATGAAGTTTCTGTTTAACAGGTTGTTGATTGATTATATCCCTTGAATAACTGAGATTTAGGTATAGAGGTCTCTCCACCCCAACTTCCCCCGAATGAAAATTAATAAAAACGGGGTGGAAATTATGAATATTTTGAAGGGCATTCCAAATTGACTACAGAAAAAAAGTGACGACAGTAAAGTGAATTCATATGATGACTCACAAACTTAATGAGTGGCCTCATTGAAACTTTTGTTAACCAAAATATTTGTACACATTTTTAATTAATTCGACATCCAGAGATCTCCATTTATTTGATTCCACATTATCGCATCAGCCATGTCCATGTTCAAGTTCGAAAATAAGTTCTTTGTATTCGGCAAAAGTTTTATCATCTGTTAGATGTTCAGTTCTCATCTCATAAGTACAGGATCTTTGTTAGGAATATATGGAGAACTATTCGAAATGAAACCTTAAAATCTTGTGGTCGTGGGTTTCGCAATATGGCCTACTCAAGTGAAATATTTTCAACTGACGATCTCTTTCCGTTAAACAGGAAAAAAATCAAATTCATGAAGAATACCCTACTACTACAATACACCCCTGGCAAGATATATCCGACTCTGGGAAATATTTCAAATGTAAATTATCCAAAGTAATACTCTACTAGGAAAGCTTTAAAAACAAATGAAGTTTCAATAAATATGTCAGAATTTGTTCACTGTTTGTGTGCAAAATGTCTGGTTTGGGATATTTTCATGAAGATTTCCTGGTTCTGATAATTTTTGATGGCGAATACAATAAGATACGTAGTTGACAGAACTTGTGTTCTCGCAGAAAGTTTCCTGAATCTACTCAGATTTAATGAAAATATTCTTTTAAGAAACTTCCGTGATATTGGATCTTTTTTCGTCTGTCAGAAACAATTAAAAAAAAACACTCGTAATCGATGAGGACATCGAAATTGTAGTTTTAACCTATTGCAGAAATTATAAAAAAATCACTCCTGTCCTTGGCTGATCTGAGACTTGAATAATCTTTGTTAGCCCAAATAATGTTTTGATGTTGACTTTTCATTATATTTTCTCGATTCTATCCCTATTTTGACTTGAGGATATGTCTTTGGCCTCATGGCCTTGTTGAATTCCGATACACCGTATCTATTCATCTTGATCTCAAGGCCACTTGAAGATGATCCTGTACTTTATATGAATGTTCCGATTCACATATTTTTCGAGCACGTTCTGTCATCAAACACGTTCGATAATGCATGCAGATACTATAGACATATGTATATACAGTGTGACTCACGGTCGAACGTTGGTTCTATCGATCTAAGATATTTTCAGCATTGCTACTTTGTCGTTTCTATCAAAAAGTGCTGGCAACTTTTTTCAATAGAACACCACGTATATAGATGAATTTTTAAAAACGTTCTTTTATTGTAGTATCTCTATCGGGTATCGAGATAAATAGTTGTTTTTATAACAAGTGCGGAAAGTCATACTTTCCCTCACGCGACTGCAATCAAGGGCGGGAAAGAAGCTTTACGCATAAATAAGGAACATTATTTTTTCTACGACCGCACAAAGATTCAATAAGCACATTGAAAATATACAGTGCATTCCATTTACAACGAGAGATCTTTCGGTACAATGATTTTGAGGAAATGTACATATACCTAAATACGTTAAATTGACATATTTTACTTTTTCTACAATCACTCTCCAAAACATGCTTTTCTGTATAGTTTTACGTTCGGAAACATGATTATTTCTCACAATAATTGAAGTTTGACATTAGTGTGCCGCAAAGTGGCATTTCTGTGCCACAAAGTGACATTTCTGTGCCAAAATTTTTCAATACCTAATTTCTAAGCAATACAGTTTTCGTGACAGCAAGGTGAAAGTATATTTTGAAAATTCTGCATTTCGAAGGGATATTCGATCAGGAACTTCAAGAATGAATAGACAAAGTCTATTGGTTTATATAATATGAGGGAAATTGTCGTACAAATTCATAATATTTTGAACAAAAATTATAGACATCACTACTGCTGTCTCAAATACCCACATACACACTATTCATTGCTAGGCAACGGAGCAACATCTATCGAATCATTTGAATGTCAACAAACGTCAAGCATAAAATATTCGTAAAATATTCTTGTCCCGTAATTTTTTAATGAGATTGAACTAAAATGGATAGCGACAGTTCTGAAACTGAAAATACTCCGCCAGAACTAAGAGAACAAGTTAATTCATTGTCATTGAATTTACTACCTTCAACTTCAAGAGGAAAATATGAAAATGCATACAAACAGTTTATAGTATAGTATTATTTTTAGCAAAAAGGGTGATGTAGAAAAAGTATAGTGTGAACACGAGCAGAAATGCAATTTCTCACTCGTTTGAATTGCAGCACTCGCTTGCGCTCGTGCCGCAACTTTTTCAAACTCGTGAGAAATTAGCACTTTTCTGCACTTGTTGCACAATATACTATTTCCGCACTAGTGCGGGAAAGTCACACTTTCAAAATTAAAATGCGTGCGAGAAAGTGGATAGAAGAAAAATGCTTCGAAATTACATATCATGTCCCATTTCTCAAATCATGAAATTTCTCAATGTAGACGATTTTTAGGAAATATTTATTTTTCAAAGAATTTAATAAGAATTCAGTAGCTGTGAAGAGATATCAAGCTTGTGACAGTTAAGTGACTTATAAGTAATTTATAGGTAGTTGATTTCAAAATATATCCCAAATATTGATTATTCAAATAAAGTTCTTTCGAAATTATTTATTATATACGAACAATGTCATCAAATCATTGCCAAAACTTGCAACCAAATGTATTTTGAATTAAACCAATGAACAAGAGGAAGTTTGTAAAATTGCAAAATAATTTCATTAACTAAGGCTTTGAGTTTTCAGTAAACAACTTCAATAAATATCAGCTTGCTATCTCAAATTTTCAGTTAAAAACTAGATCTACAGAATTACGAAAAATAAAAAATAACCAAATTGTGAACAAAATATCACTTTATACAATTTATGCTGGATTTGTGGTTGCTTTTTCAATTTCATAGGTATCCTGATCTTCAATACATCGCAAGATTCGCCGTTGCAGTTCTTCTTCGTTATAGTCAATGAGTACTGTACACCCTTTCCTTTGAATCACTCCATTAAAAATTCTCAAGCGGCACGAGATCGGGTGATCTCGGTGGCCAATCGCACGGCCCTAAACGCTTATACCAACTATCGACAAACATGTAATATGGTGTAACGTTTCCTAGAAACTTTCTGGATGGAATGAGCTGGTGTTCCGTCTAGTTAAAACCACAAATTGCTATATTCATCTAAAAGCAAATTTTCGAGGAAATCGGTAAGATTTCCTCAGTGTTTGGAGATATCACTCAGAATTTAGCGTATTATTATGAATGAAAAAGATAACTGTATAGTTCTTCATAATACAAAAAACATTTGGGTACAATTTTTGTTGAAAACTCATCTCCTGCTTCGATGGTAATGTATTCGGACTGTAGCCTCTATTTGTTAGTTTACATCTATCTATAAGTTCTATAAATTGTATGCTGATTCGAAACGATTTGGCAGACTGCCGACTGCTATTATTATCATGCAGTCGATGTAGGGTATTTCGTACCCCTATCAATCAATTCAATAGGTACATTTTGAAATACCAACCAAAAATTTATAACGCTTCATATTGATGATGGTTCATATTCAAAAGTCACTTTACTTCCCCTTCTTGCAAGAATACGTTTCCAAATAAACACATTTCCAAATTGATTTCTAGATGATTTGAAGATGATAGTGACATGAAATTGTACAAAAAATTATTTGTACCTCAATAAGACAGAATATAACCGCCCTTTTCTGCCTCACACTGTATATTAACATTTATCAAAAAGCAGGAAGATACCCAAAGAATTACTTTTGGATGATGAACGGTGATTGGATACGGTATAAGACAGAAAAATTGGCATAAACCTCCATAATGTATTTAAATTGGTCATTTAAATATATTTCCATAGAATTGAGTGAATGATAGAAACCGCAAAGATCGTAAGAGTGTTGTTGTTTCCATTCTTTACGTTAACGCACTCAAAACCACTTGTTCTCGGCAGAATTCCTTTCAATGATATGGATTCCCCTGAATCCACGCACAAGCTTTATGGTAAATCCAGATGATGCCTGGTAATACCTTATACCGGAGCGAGATTACCCCCACCTGTATTACTTTATTTTATGTTATATTTGAAGGTATATCTGCACATTTTTGGTTTTAAATGCTGTGTTATGTTGTTAGGTGATAGTGATATTTAGTTAATAAGATTATCGTGACTTTCGCAGTTTTACGAATTGGAATTAGTTTGATTATTCGTCGGTGAGTAGAGGAATTCATTTATATAATTGAGAAAAAGCTGATAAAAATATTGAAATTATCAAATTATCAGCAAACCTTAAAAATAAATAAAAAATTACACTAATGGAACAAGATTAATCTGTTGAATAAATACAATAGTGAAAATAAAACACTTCAGATAGGTGAGAAATTTGATTTTTTCTTATTCTTTATTTCATCTGCGCCTAGAAACATACGGGGTGATTCCACTTCAATTGCTTGCGAGTGATACCGAAAAAGAAAGGGGGCTTGAAGCAAAAGTTATTAAATTGGAATTAAAATACACAATTAACAAGAACATTCTTCAAATAATATTCTCATGGTGACTAAACAAGTTTACAAATGGGATTTTAATTGTTTTTTTCTTGATTTTGTTAATTAATATAGAAAGATACTAAAAGCACTTTTTCATATGAAATAACCATGTATTTTCATTAAAATATATTAGGATTGAACTTCGACGTTATTTCTTAATTCTCTTTCTCAAATCAAAACAGAATAAACATCATTTCGCATATCCAGTAAAAATTTCATCAATAAATCAGCATTATTCAAGAAACAAAAAGATGTGAAAATTATGAGTGGAAAAGTAGTGCTCTATTATTTGACATTGAAAATAAAATTAACTATTTTAATAAAAAATATTTTGAAACAATTTTCCACTTAGTATTATAATAAGAATTATAGTCAATGAATTTTTTTCTCTAATACCAGACACTAAAAATTATTTCATCAGAAACTCCCAAATTAGAGTCCCTCAAGTCTTCAAGTATAAAAAAGTGACTTGAAACGGTTTAGAAATGAATTGAATATCGAATAAATGAATAAAAGGAGGCCAACTTTGTTAGCGAAACGCGCGTCGAGTGAAATTGACGTTGTTTCGGTGTTTTGGGTAGTTTCAATTTCTTGAATAAATTGAATATTTTTTGAAAGTGTTCTCTGACCTTGATAATGAAGACAATAATATGTAAGTGCACATTTCTTTTCGGAAATTATCAAAACTGAATTTGAATGTTTCGGTTTTTTGCAATCATCATCATCTTTGGAAAGCTGAATGAGATTTTTACTAACTTGAGTGAACATTTTCAGTAGTAATACCACGTGTGATTGAATTTTCGCGATGAGTCTGTCGATTTATTTCTAAATGAAACTGAATTGCTTCGTCAAAAGAATTCAGTTGAGTTCAGAAATAAAAGAAAGACTTATGAGATAAATTCAATCACGAGTTGAATTTTATTAGACTATTTCACGAATAAAGTTTTTTCATTAATATAAATACGAGCAATGTATAACAGTCATAAACAAATTATCAAAATCGTCAATATTATAATGTTTCGTTTCATAATTTCATTTGAATTTGCAGTGAAACGACTCATTTTGACACAATCAGGTGCAATTAATATTGATAGAAATGCTAAACTTTGTGTTGCCATGGTTACATCGTTGAAAATACTGAAGCTGGTCCTCCAATCAGAATTGAAAGACAGCTGGTGTTAGCGCGATAACACGAGTTGTCTTTGATTTGCGATTGGTCAGATTATGTGAGAATTTCAAGATGAGTGAAATAGTCAGATAAATCTAACATATTGCTTATTGAAGTTTTATTGTATGCCCTCAGTCGAAAATCGAAAGGTTAGTGGTGGACAAGATTTTTTTAACAAATATTCTGAACGAGATGATACATTTCTGAAAATATTTCGCACTCAATCTCAAAATAAAGAATATATTTGATGAATTGTTTCAATTCCTGTAGAAACAATAATAATTATAATTGGTCATAAATCTCGAAACAGAATATTTTGGATGACTTTGAATACAACGAATTACCATGAGATGTTTTCGAATCATAATAATCCAAAACCTCATCCTACTAATACATAACTTGAAATGAGTTCAAACACATAATGTGTTGTTCTAAAATCGTTACAAGATTACTCTAAACGTGCATTTTCTTCCATAAATACCGACAACCTGGAATGCAATAAATATAATAGGCATAGCATGTTAATAATAAATTCGTAGATAAACGTTATTCATGGTCAATGACCATTGTATCGGTTGTCCTTACCGTGGCTGGCTCTGTTAGATATAATTCATCTTCTAACAACTTTAATGAATACCTAATAATTAATTCGGAGTTAGTCACGTTCTACAAATTTGTGCATCCTTTGCAGGATAATTTGTCCTGTCCTCGTATACATGCAAGGTTTTGTCTTATTATAAGCATTATCTTGTAACTGGTGATATTCGGAGTAAGGCCCACGTACGAACCTTGAGTGGGCTATACTGATCCTCTTGGCAAGAATAATTTTTCCGTATGGTTTTTCCAATAAATAAGACGCGATATGACGTATACCTATTACTAGAAGCGGAGCTAAAGATATTCCATGGCATAACTTAGTTAAATAATAATAATGATAATAATCTTCTAATGTGTAAGGGAGCGCTCTGACGCTACTCACTGATTGAAAAAAGTATTGGCGCCCATTAAGACAAAATATTTGGAAAAAAAATATCGCATGGTGTAAACGGAAATGATAGAATGAAATTTGGTGGTTCGTGTTTTAAAGAAAACTTGTTGAGGCATAAAATAAAATTTTCAGTATTTTTATCTCTATATGACATTCAGAACAACAACATGTATCATTTGTTACATTTTGTAACCATTTTTTTTATTTATTCAGGTAAGCTCGGGTAAGTGTGACCGTGATCTTCATTAGTTCGCATTGAATTTAGTCCATCTGATGAACCTGAACTAATATAACAATGAAGTTTTGCAGGTATTTACTTCGAAGGTCAGTCTTTGTAATACGCCACAGAAAACTGTTGAAAAACGTATTCTATGAATTTTATTTATATATTCAGATATACATCTCCATAGGTCACACTTTCCCGGAAATTTGGGGCAAGTGTGATTCTGGCCAAATTTAAAGATATTAATGCACGTAAATCTCTCTTTGGGGCAGGTGTGAGTAAACAGTAAAGGAACTTTCACCACAATTTATTTGTTTCGAGATATCTTTATTCAAAACATAGTTAGGAACTTTGTAATATTGAATTTGAAATGCCCCATTGGAAAAAAACAAAAAATAATTGTGAAAGTGAACATTTGTTGAAAAGAAAAATTTACAGGTAGAAATCTGAAAAATCGAATGAGAATTTCATTGATCCCCATCTTCTGACCAGTGGTGATGGAAGCACAGTTGTTATTTCATCCTCAAAAAGTGTATCAATGTCTTCCACATCTGGCCAGGTATATTGTTTGGCTCTCTGAGATTTCCGTATATAATTTCGTACTATAGCTGAAAAAATATTACTGTTTAGATTGGCCAAATGAACCAGGTTCCCACTTACCTCGACAGATAGGTCACACTATCCCCAATAACATTTAATTTCGGGGTAAGTGTGACATGCAATGAAAAAATGTAAAAAAAAACAACTTCATGAAAAAACGGCAATCTATAGTCAGATTCATTGTTTAGGCAGAAGAAAAGTGTATAAAATGAATTCTTAACTTAGATTTTAACAATACACTCAAAGCTTGAAATAAACTCGTTATACTCGTTCGGGTTGATGAATTGTAGGTTAGAAAATTGGTGAAAATATTTGGATTTCACAAGATCTCTTTTGTATTTTATATGATGGTTATGGATTCATTATGAGTGTAGGCTATTCGTCAATAGATGGCATTGGGCTGTCTCCCGGTTTAGCGAAGATAGCGAGCAAACTCACACTTGCCCCAAATTCACACTTACCCGAGCTTACCTTCTTTCATTTATTATTCTAGAGGGATACGTTCAAATAACTAATTTCAGTCCTAAAATGTTTGGAAAGATACAACTTTACTGTTTTTAGTCAATATGGTTCAGCTATGTGAAGTTGAATTTTCTAATTTTTATAACTTAGGTATTTTTTAAAAATTGCAACATGCTGTCTTGTTGGTTTAGAAAAAAAGAGCCTTTTATTACGAATAATTTGATACCGTACTCTATTGGGATGTGAGAAAACTTGATAAAAAAATGAAAATATAACTTTAGAACTTTCGTTAAATGGACAATCTTATTGTGATTGAAATAAGATTCAAAATCTTCGAGTAGACTGTGACCAACACAACTAAAAAAAAATCATTGAATTGATGCGATATTATTTGACTTCTCTTCTTCAAGTCAATTGGTCAAAGTCAAAATATATTTGAAAAACATGGAAAATAACAGAATTCATACAAGAACTGAAAAAGTTGATATGTTATTAGTTATTGGAGAGTGTAGGCAAAATTCAATTGATGCTACATGTCTTAGACAGATATATCCTTACGCCTCTAGAGTTTTTGTTTAATGGGCATCTATTAAAAACAAGATTCATAATGTATCTCCTGCCACACGACGTGAATTAGACGACGAAGTAAGGGCAGTTATTCATAGAATTACACCAAGACAGTTAGAAACGTTGTAAGAGCAACAATAAGAAAATATTGCATTTGACAACAACAAAATGAAGGTCAATTTGAACATCTGGTACCCTCAAGAGATTTCATTGGAAATTTGTTCAAATTCTAATGATGTGCGGAATGAAATTCATCATATTGAAATGCCTCTCTTCTCTAATTCGACGAGCCACCATGTTGCCATGTGAAAGAAATAGTAATGAAAATTTTATACCAGTTAATTTTAGCCAATCAGATGTTGCTATGACAATAACCTAATTTCCTCGGAAATTTTCCTGCGTAGAGGGAAATTAATAAGTGGAAATTTCCCTCTGGCTTGACAGCTGTCATAAACACAGTGGCATAAAATATTTTTGATAGATATTTATTTATAACTTAATTATAGGTACATGGTATTATCTGTTATTTAATTATTTGAACCACATTTTGATAGAGCATAGGGAAATTACAATATTTGACAACAAATCCGAGATTAATAAATGAAGGTGCCGCCGATGTAATTCATTAGCGTCCGATAGAAGTAGACCCTAACTTTTTTTCCCTTTCCTCTAGTACTATAAAATTTCGTGATTTTGGTAGAATATTTGCTTCTCTATTTGATTATTTAAACCACATTTTACTAGAGCATAGGGAAATTAAAATATTTGATATCACGCAAAAAAATAATTCGCAATTCGCTGTTGTGAAACAAAGCCTTAACAACAGCCTACTATGATGTCCGTTACATGGATAATAATATGTCACCTAAGTAGGCCACCAATTCAATTTCTATTTTGAAAAAGTTTTGGAATAAAATTTTCTTACCGAATCTCCCGCGAGCTTGAATTAATATTCCGGAAATTTTCCTCAGTTTCAAAATTCACACTTCGAGAAAATTTCCGGAAATAATTAATGCTCTGGGGAGATTATAAGTGAATATTTGTGTTACATCAATCAAAGAAATTTTTAGATATGATCATATTTCTTATTTCATTCAACAAGATAATTACATGGTTCAATCAATATTCTGGTCAAAATGAGTTATGAAAAGATTTGGTCGAATAACATATTTCGTTCGAGCAATTCAATTACACTTGATTGAAACTTGATCCAAAACCAAGATATAATTTTACTCATTTCGAGACATATTTTTTAGTGCAGCTATGACACTTTCATTTGTTTCATTCAATAAAATTTTATTTGATTGAACGATTTTTTTTTCTGTGAAGATATAAGACTGTCGGTTGAATTATTGATGTTCGGAGGATTTTTCCTAATGACTCCAGAGTTAAATTTTATGCAGAAATACGTGTTCTAAGATTGATGATTGCGATCTTCCTTGGTTAAAGAAGAAAATGAACAGGAAGTAGAATATTTTTCCTTGGTTCCTCTCATCATTTATTCGAAATGTTAAACACATAAATACTTCCTATTATCACGAAGTTCAAAACTATAAACATGTTTATTTATAATATGAGTGCTAATTGTCCAATGAAAGCATAATATAATATGCTCCATAGAAAAAAAAACAACTATTATACACCCACACCAAGATGAATATTCGTCACAAAATTCTTCGAAATAAATTTTGTAGGTACCAATTTGCCAAAAAAAATAGTAATAATAACCATCAATTTGGTTATGCATGTGAAAAAAGGGATTTTAGTTTTTTTTTTTATTCTACGAAAGATACTACAAATTGAGATCGGAGCAATTAATGACGTTAATTCCGATCATAAAAAAATTTACCTATCCTGCGGATAAAATGGAAATTTTAACCTTGATTCATACAAGAATCCGTAAGTCTGTTTTTGGATTCGCGTCATTGGCGTTCGCTATGGATTAATTATATCTTGAAGTGGCAACTTTATTCAAGAAGGAATAATTTAGCACGGATGTTTGGAAATTTTTGTTAAGTAGGTATTTGTCATTGTTGCTGTATTGACCAAAACTATTTATATAATCAAATCTTCGTTCGTCCAAGGTCACGGTTATATTTTGAAAGAGTTCATTGTCAAAGATCGTACCGAATTTGACGTTTATTAGTATATTTATGTTATATAAACTGCTATTCGAGAAAAAAGATACTTATCTTGGAGCCGAGAATATCAACTACACACTTAATTAAAATAAAGTTTCCTTCACAAATATTTATCGTTGCTTTGGAGATCCTATTATATTTTTTTCAGTAATTTTTACATACCACCTTAATATTTTGAATTTATTGTTCTTATTCAAAATCTGTACTTTTTCGTCAACCGACCTTACCCTTAGGAGCAACTCTCAGAAGTCTCAGAAGGAACTTGTGCCAGCTATGGAAGGCGATAGCGATTTGTACGAATATTCTTTGCGGATCTGGTATTATGGTCATGCACGTCACATTGCTTAATTAGTATATTTGCGTTCTTATGAATTTCTACCAGGACACTATTAATATATAGGGTCGGTAGAGGCATTATTAGAAGTTTTAGGAAAAGTGGTTGGCAAGATCTCTATAGCCTGAATTTGTGATGATTCTGATTGCTCTTTTCTGAAGTTTAAAAATTTTTATAGCGCCACTTGAGTTTCCCCAAAGAATTATACCATAACTGATGTGAAAGTGGAAAAGGGGGAAATATGTAGTTTTGAGTGTATCCCAGCTGGTGCATTCTTCAGTTGACGTAAAAGGAAAAGTGTACTATATAACCTACTGCTCAATTGTTCGACGTGATTATTCCAAGAGAGACTGCTATCCACAATGACTCCAAGTAATTTTACACTATCCACGTCCGACATAGCAATGCCTGCTGACAATTTTAGTTCTTGAGTTTTGTCAGAATTCAGTTTCAGTCTGTTTGCAGTTACTCTCTCAAATTCTGATAAGTTCTTGTCGGAATAAATAAAAGTAGTATCGTCAGCAAACAAAACAGATTTATCTGGGTTCATAAAACGACCAATATCATTTACATAAATAATAAACAAGAGAGGCCCCAAGACTGATCCTTGAGGAACACCATGTTTCACAAGTTTGAAACTTGAAGTAAAACTATTAGTAGTTACAGCTTGATGACGACCCTCCAAATATGACTTCATTAGAGACAAAGCCACTCCCCTAATGCCATAGTAAGACAGTTTCTCCAATAAAATGTCATGAGAGACGCAGTCGAAGGCTTTGGATAGGTCACAAAGTGTAATTACTGTGTGGTGCCCAAGCTCAATACCCTCTACTACATCGCTAATGACTTTCAAAACAGCCTGCGTCGTAGAGCGATCCTTTCGAAATCCAAATTGGGAATTATTGAAAAATTTGTATTTTTCAAAATATGCGTTGAGACGTTGTTTGAGTATTTTATCGACTATTTTACCAAATAAAGATATAATCGAAATTGGACGGTAATTGTCGACAAGTATCTGCTTATAAATAGTCCCCCGCATAAACACAACACCTGTTTTCGTGATATAGTCTTCCCTAGTGCTCATAGAACTGCTATGTATGAAAATGAAAAAAAAAATCAAATAAAAAAAAAGCAGAGTATAATGTATGTAAGTTCCACAATATTCTTCCAACAGCAAATAAAAATGGTCCTAATATTCATGTCTTTAAAAATTAGCTGAAGAATGTGCTGCTTCAAGAATTTACTGAACAATCAACTTGATATCTTCAGCTGTAGCATATTTAATTGTCACACTTCTGTGTTTGGTACTGATTCATATTGTGTGTTGTGAGTTTTGAATTTGAATGTTCATTTTCTTATTGACAAATCGTGTGGTTGGTTATTCCAACTTTTGTATTTTTAGATGTATTTATTTATTCGTTTATTTTATCTTTTAGACTTGAGTTTTGATACAAATCTGCATTTTTCTCAGTGTGACAGATTTGATTCTACTTACGTGTGTTTTGATGGACAAATCGTGTGTATGCATAGTTTGTGATCCGTCAATATATCAGCAAAATATTTGTGCTCAATGGGTTCTTCAGACCCCTTCATGAACCAATCACGCCTTTTTCTTCAGGTATTTTAATGAAAACTCCAAACATTTTGCAAAATTACACAAATTGAAAGGTTGGTGTTACATCGGCTTTCATTATCTTCTGGCAATTACGATAGTTGAAAAACTAATGATTGTATTTCTTAACTGAACCGCAATTAAGGCAAACAAACCCTTTATAAAACGATAATAGTATTTTCGGAAATTATAAAACACGGAGATAATTAGACTTTTTCGCTTTCAACTTGTATCCTCGAGCGAAAGTTGAGTTGAATTTCTTTGGGACAAGGGTGAGTTGGTCATCAAAGTTTCGTCATCAGTTGATCGGAAATATATCATATATTTCTAGAATCCATATTGCTTTCAGTCTTCCTCGACGTATCTTTCTGCATGGTGATATCAATTTCTAATACATTTTTTCGCTTTTTCTTCTCATGTCTGTTTTTCCTGTTGTCTAGTCTAAATTATTTCATCAGTGCTCTCATCCAAATGGTAGTTAGTTGATTTGTAGGAGTTCGAATTTTTTTTATTCAGTTTCCTACTTCATTATGATACGCTCGTACTACAAAATTTCATATACCAACTCGTGGAAAATGTATGTCATTGCCTTCGCATTGTACATTATAGTTTTTTAACGACCCAGTATTTGTATCATTCCATACGAAATTAGTTATTTCTCAACATTTTCTCAACTTTCATGTCATCATTGGAAACAGGAATATTAAATTTTTGTAAAAGAATTAAACAATACTCATCGATTTCATAAAAAAAATATAGTCAGGATTTGAACATCATTCTCCCGCGTGACAGGCTTTACTTTTCCTTCTGAGCTTATCGTCATAATACTTGAAATCGGAATTAATTACAACAATAAAATATCTGGTGTGAAATCTTTTATATTACTGTTACTATCTCTACACATTTTAAAAATGTCCTGATTACTTTATGTTTTGAAAACTACGAAATATTGAAAAACTATTATAAGACAGACGTTAATAGAGTTGATTCAATTTTATATTATATATCATCAATAAATTTGCCAACTTTGTTTGAATTTTTCGCAATAACACGTCTTGGAGTCTTTGCTTCCGATGAGTTCTTCTTGATTTGCTTCACGGATGGCGCTGCGACTGACGAATTAAAAATATAATAATGATAATGAAGCATTTATTAAATAACACAAAAAATGCAATGTCTTCAGTCTGTGGCTAGATGGCTACAACTGGTTCAGTTGTGGACGAATCCACCACTAGTCTTACATCAGTGCCAGAGAAATTGAAAGAAGATTTATAAGTATACAAAAAAAAATAATGAATATGATGAATTATTATGTTGAGAGAAGATAGGAAAAGACTAGAGGAGAAAGTGAAGGAATAGAGAGAAAGGATGATTTTTTGTTATTGTCGACAATAGAAATTTTTATAGTTAACTTTGAATGATTTGGTGGAAGATGATAATAATCTTGGATCTAATCTGTGCAATTTGTTGATACAGACTAACACGTTATTAGAGACCGATCTTCTGAAAATGATTTTTTTCTGCCTTGGTACACGAAGCAGAGTATTCTGGCGGATATTCAGATTATCAACATCTATTCTAAATGTGAGTTTGTTATGTAAGTAGGGGGGGGGGATCTCGTCATGTGAATTTTATTGACCGAACATGCAAAATGTGAAGATCGACAATTATACATGCATATTCAACCATTTAATTTCACTGAATTTTGCGGTGATATTTTCTTACAACCAATCGCACACAAGAATTTTGAAGCTCCTGATGGATTTATCTATAGTTATTACGGTCTAAGCAGAGATCATACCCCTTCTACATCACAATGATTTAAATGTCAAGCGAATCACAAATGAGATAAATTGCCGTTGATAGTAAATCATTTTCAGCGTAGCATATGCAATTTTTCGTTTAGACGCTATATGCCATTTGAATCGTATTTTGGTGTCTAGGACTGGACCTAAATTTTTTCATTATCACGATATTTGATTCTTGACAGGGGCTTGAATGTCGTCATGGCAAAATATAAGATCTGTTGATTTTTTAGGGTTTATTTTCAGACAGTGAAATCTCGAAGTATCAGATATTTCCACAAGGTATTTGTTGATGCATTGAATCGCTTCTGATGTATTATAATATTAATATGAGAATTTCAGCTGCGTATCTTCTGTATGAAGGTGATATAGTTACAGGATTTAAGCGAATCGGGAAAGAATGATGTGTACAAATTAAAGAATAATGGACCGAAAAGACAACCCTAAAGCAATCCACGGGTGATTTTCTGTGTTGTAGATTTTTGAAAACAAATTTGTACCATTTGTGTTTGGTTCAAATACGATGAGAGGAGAGAAAATTATAGTATTTGAACATTGCTGCTTGAAGGTCGCGGATTCATTTGTAAGGAATAATAACTCAACAGTCGATTATCATTCATTGGACAGGGTCAGGACGACCTACCGTAGCACTGACGAGAGGCAATAAACTCGAAACATTTCATGTCTGCAGGTGGTCATGCCCAGCCAAATGAAGGATAATTTACTGTTTAATTACAAGATACGCACTTGCAAATGGGTCTTCTTGAAAGAACGTTGTTAAATGTTCGTCATGGTATTATCCAGATGTTTGCCTCATGTTTTCCACTTGGTAGAAATATTTGGAGAGAGGGATACTCCAAAATTCTAGTAGCCCATGAAAGTCGTAGGAAAGGAGTATAATCCGCATAACAACTTTGTTTGTTTCTTTATCGTATGCTCTGAGAACATCGGCGTAAAAATGCTTCAATTCGGTTAAATGAGCATGACAGTTAAATATTTTGAGAATATGTGGTGGTATTACGCCATCGTTTTGACTGTTCAAGATATAATATCCGTAGTGTGAGTTTTCTTGTAGCTGCAATAATTAAAACTTATTATGTAGTATTTGTAATTTGATGCGAAACTTTATTTCGTCATAAGTTTTGTTTCGTATGGCTCAGTCCAAACAAGTACCTATTAATTATTAAGTTCTTAAACATTTTAATTACCATCAGATACTGCAATATCCTCTGTTCGCTACCTATTATAATTCGCGCAAGCATCATACATTCGAAGAATAAAAGGAATTTTAGTGGAATATCAAGTATGTTGAGAAATGTCTTTTGAATTCACGTGAATAGTAACATTGACACACTAAATTGCTGAATAGCTACCTGATTATTCGAACAATCTTACAGGGTGAGGTTATCATCTTGAAATGAACTGGAGATGCAGAATAAAATCTGAAATAATAATAATGATTATTCATTAAAGTTACAATTATAATTCAGAAAGATGGATATGAATAATGAATTGACAATCCCAAGCAAGTTAATTTATTGGCTAACAATTATTAGGTGATAGTAAAACAAGAATGTAAATATAAAGTACTGTAATTTAACGTAAAACAATAATATTTCAATTCAAAAATACGTGAAATATAGCTGGCGTGGATATGTTTTATAAACCCAATACTGAACAATGCAATACAATGAAAATAAATTGTATTTCCATATATATATTATTCCAGAAAACTGTTAATATCCTTTAAGAAAGCACGTTATATATTTTTTCTCACACTGAGAACTAAAAACTTCTATTTTTCAATTGTCTGTGAAGAACTGCAGTCTGAAGCACCAGTATGAAAAGTAATATATTTTTCGCACTTGCTCCTACTTGGTGGAATAACTCAGAATATTCTTCGATTTCATCATAGATATTATAAAGAAAAATTTGATAAAATTTTGAATACCTGAAGAATGAGCCGATTGATGGAAAGAAAAATTGTTAAATTTCAAATTGGAATATTTTAAATTAATGGCGAAGGCCAACAGCATCTGTATCAAAACTACTTAAAACATTTCGAAACAAATCAATCAAATGCATATATAAATTCTAGAACCTACTTAGAATTTATATAGATAAAAATGTATTGAATTTGGATTCACTTCACAATCAGAATTAAATGGAAATATTTCATGACATTGTAATTCATAATCACGGAACAAGAAATGTTCATGAACTGCAAACTAATAGAATGAAAACTGAAATTGTATAAGAAGTATAATGAACGCCGGTTACTTATTCATAATAACCTACCAAGCACATTGAAGAACATCAAATGTTCTTTGAAACGCAAGTTCAAATTGAAACAATATTTTAAAAAATTATTCTGATTTGCAATCTTTTATTTTGTTACAGATTTTTTGTTACTTTCCCTATACAGGAATTTATTTTATATTTCCCTGATATAAGGAGGAGTTATTACATTTTCATTATAAATCATAAAAAATCGATTTAGAAATCACTTTGAAACGATCTACCAGCATTGTTGACTGTATTTTAAACCTGACCCTGGAATGATTCAGTTACGAATGTGCTTCTATTGAGCAAACATTGCTTCACAGATCGTCAATCATGCCTATTAGATGTATTGAATGGTAAATATTACAACTTTACTATGTACTTGACGAACATCTTCTTTAAATGAGATCTATAGGTCATGTACCTTAGGTCGAGGATGAAATGATTCTGACGTTTCTATATAGATTTGATTTCACAGATAGTTTTATATTTTCATTTAAAGTCTACTTTATATTATCATCCCTCAATATTTTCAAATATAAAGATATTCAAAACGGTTGAAGAATTTTCGAACATCCTAGCTGAATTTTGGGTATCCTGAGACTGGTAAACCTACGTCTCTGGTTCTCAATTTCCACGCAGCACTTGACACTTGTCGGAGTCACTGATGGAAAGCGCCAATTTTTCTCTAGTAAATGTCATTTTCGACAGGCATTCAAATACTTTGTTCAAATTGAATATAATGTGAGTTATTCACATGTTTACCTGGTAGTGGTGCTGTTTGTTTTTTCTGATTTTCTCTTGAATCGGTCAGCAAAAATCGGAATTGCCCCAGAGCGTTACAGCAAATGAAAATAATAATAACCGTTAACACACCCTGCCGCTGGGTACAGTCACGTGAGCATTTATGAGAAAGTGTTATCATTACTGTTTCCAGGATTTTTATTATACTCATCATTATTGTACGGCAGGGGACTGGTCATCGGACGAAGTGCGGTTGTACTACATAGAACTATTTTGCACTCCGAAATACCCACGAGATCAGCCAGTTATCTCGTGGGTATACCGAATCTTCTGATGAACTTCTGGAGATTTCTCACGATGGTATCGTCTTCACCATTACATTCGAAAATATCCACCTCCATGCAAGCAAGAGCTTCATATTCAAAAAAATCATACTGACGATACTGAAACTCAACCGAGAATTTTCGAAATTCGCTCCGTTAACTGAGAATTGAAATTGAAATGTTTTCCAGAATATGTTGAAATGCATATTCTTGCAGAAATTTATGATAATTCTCATCGCAGAGTCTAAAAAGCATGGAGTCTTGGTGTCCAGTTGGCAGTGCCCAGTTAGGACACCACTTTCCTGAGTAGGTGTTTTGATAGTCGGTCTGCCGCATCACATGAATATTGCCTGAGGCATCATTCCAGAAGTATGAATGGTGCTTTATTTTTGGTTCATTGCGAGTTTCTGCTGCTCCAGCTTTTGCTAGGGCATATGACCTTTCATTTCCCTGGATTCCTTCGTTATCCGATACTAAGACGATTTTTACTCTGCTATATATATATCCCTAGATATTAGTTTTCCAGATTAGTATGGAAGTATACCTGCTTGATCCCAATTCCTTTACTGCTGCTTGACTATCTGAGAGGACGACTCTAGGACCTATATGGATTGTTGATTTTTAGGTGATCTTTCAGGTCTCTATTGTTGCAAGCATTTCATTTTTTATACGGGTAATGTCATTATAGATGTCTTTATTATATTTGAAGATTTCATTAATGTAGAAACTAGTAAAATTCAATAATCAGTATATAAATATTGTTCTACAGGATGATTTCTTGGACATGTTGAAAATGCAGCGTTATTTTCCAACCAAGATTTTTCACTGCTCGCCATTTACCTTCACATCCTTCAAACATTTATTTCTATCTCCTTGTTCTAAACCCCCCGTGTTTTACGTTTTTGATTCCCGCCGTGTTACTCAAACATGGAGGAGTTTCTTTCAAATGTGACCTGAAGATAACTAAAATAAGGCAGTCATTGCCCTCATGCTCTTGTTCCCATCTCGACAGCACTGACACAGTAATATTAATTGCATAATAAAAAACTGAAATTTGTATGTAACAATTTTATGAGGGAAACTTTGTTGTAACTGTATTAAAAACAATGGTGAACGAGTCAATAATCTTTCATTTGAAAAAATCCTTGTAATTCGGGTTTCTAATTATGTAAATTTGTTCGATGATTGTCCAAAAGTATAATATAACATATAACCTGAGGATTTCTTAACCAATGACTCAATATTGCATAATCTGTGTGATTATGTGCCTAGCAAGGCAAATAGAGTAATTTATTCAGACTTTTACTCGCTATTTTCATTCAAAAGATGTCTAGAGATAAATTACACAGTCGTCGTTCATTTCGTTGATGGTCCAAAGTGTGATATGTGCAATGTGATAAGTAAGTGAAATTTATCAACTCTATCCACGCTTTTGATAGTTTCACGTTACGAACCCTTTTGAAAATGTTCAATAGTGACTAAGATGGTATCAAACATGGGGACAGGTCCGTTCCAAGTTGTTTTTTCCGTTCATAACAATGGCGATAGTAATAGTAGATCGAGTATTTTGCAGAATGTTTATCCTTCAATCTGAATAATTGATGGTAAGCTGTTTAGTAGAATAGCAATTTATGTAACAGGTACCTACACCAAAACGACTGACAGACGAATATGGATGTTTACGTACTAGTCTTCAGAAAAGTCAGAAATATCCAGCAGAATCTGTCAAGTTTTATTGGACATGTCAAGATATAGATAAATGTTTGTCTTTCGTGATTGTTGTGATCAAGGATCTTGTTCATTAACAACCTGATACCATTTCTTGTTCAATTGCATACTAAATAAAAATCCATCTCAAAAAGAGCAAGCAAAATGAAAAGGAATACTTCCAAACTATAATAGGTAAATGGAGAATGGAATCATTGAAATTGTTGATGAAGATAAAAATAATTCTGAATAATACATCTGAAAGCATCGTGTGAATGAGTGAAATTTTCAATGTTGAAGGCAACTTTGGCAACTGAAAAAATTCTTGACACAAATTTATAGAAACCTTTTTGAAATGAAACTCAAATATCAAATATCTGACATGGTGAATAACGATATACACTATTTGAGACAGTATTTTTAGTGACTGCCATAGATGATCATGCTGCCTTCGATCAATAAATACGCAGCATAATTATTTTTTATATATTACCGGAAGCGAATATGCACAATACACAGCTTACATATTGTAGGTACCTCCATTAGTTCTAATATCACCAAGTGAAACAAAAAATGATGGAAGAAAACTTGAACAATATTAACTTGAACCCGACCAGGAATTTCAAAAGAAGGGTCCAAAACAAACTCAATTTTTCCTCCTCCGCCAGAAGAACCTTTCTAAAACTTAGATGTTCATTTCGTGTCCAGAGCTACTCAAGTTTCTGGACACCATTAACAAAAAAGCAAGTCTTCTCATCAGCGAAAAGCTCATCATGATTTATTTATATTCGATTTTCTTCACATTCAGTAGAATAATTGAGATTGATCTAATGAGTACCATCTTTCTTCCTCTTGTCGTCAGCCTAGAGATCTGCTGAACATCCCTATCACAGCTCATTTGATTCATTTCGACATATTTCATATGTTGAAATAGATTTTGAAACTTTGAAATCATTCAAACATTTTAAAGCGCTCTCTGAATTTATCTAAAGTGGAAATCAGGACGACCCGCCGAATTATCAGGCTATTTTCTTCATTCCCACATTAGGAAAGATAGGGAAACTGGTTAAGATAAGGATAATTACATGTCTGATGAACCAAAGTCATTAGCATAGAACAGGTCCGCTTTTAAAGTGACGAAGGTGCTAATAATGCAATTTTCACATTCACATAAAATGTTAAAATCGAAATCAATTGCGGTGAGGCGTTGCTAAAACGTTTTGTGATTTTTCGAATATAGTACGCGAGCCCTCGTTTGGAATGTCGGACTGCTGAAGATTCTTATTAATTTTGTCGTACAATGGTGCCATTGAAAATCTCATTTAATTTTTATATTTTCCTAGAATATAGTGATATCGACACGTCTAGAGTGGGGGACAACCTAAAAGTACCGAACATTTTTGTCTGATTTTTCTAGAACACAATAATTTAATTAGATTTTCAACGGCACCATTGTCCAACAAAATTATTAAGGATCTTCAGCAGTCCAACACTCCAAAGATGTCGATTTGGCGAAAAAGGAAAACTTACCACTTTCAAGGTTTCCTCTCTGCGACATCTTGTCAGATTTGGCACACTCAAACAGCATACAAAGTTACAACTTGCTGGTTATCACTTCAGAGGGCTCGCGTACTAATACTTTTGATTATGTGGATATAGAATATCTTGCAGAAGCTTCCATACTATGGTCTCAGAGGAGTGATACTGAGCTGGCTCGACTCATATTTGTCAAGTTGTTGTCAGATAGTGAAATCTAACCATTGTTAAGAAATTGCGAAAATATAATATACAGTAGTGTGTCTCAAGGTTCAATACTTGGGCCAACATTATGCGCTGTATATATCAACGATTTGACGAGTAATGTTAATGGGCAATGCATATTATTTGCAGACGATACCACTATTTGTGGCAATCGGACAAAAATGTTTAGGATAGAATCATACCTAGTGATATGAATCATGTGAAAAGGATACGCATGTCGATCATAAATTTAAATTTGGAAACAACGTTCATGCCTCGTACAACAAGGTATTCTCTGATTTTGGAACACAGACCTCAAATTTTTTGCGCACCGACCATTCTCAGAAAGAAGACATATGAAATCACTAAACAACTCACTTCTCAGTCTCAGCAAAGCTTTCACAAGATTGTTGTCATTAAATAAGCTAGAATGGCATAAATGGGACAGAGTTTAATATTAATAAAAAATATACTCTCGAGAGTATCGTATCTAATTGTCGGGGACAATATTGCAAGTCCTCCCAGTAAAAAATTAGAAAATGTTTATTTTCATTTGGAAAGGAAGACCACCTGCAAACTGCTTTTGAGGTTTTTGCCTTTCATCAGTGCAAGAGTAGGTCGATCAGACTAGGAAGACCACCTGCAAACTGGTTTTGAGGTTTTTGCCTTTCATCAGTGCAAGAGTAGGTCGATCAGAATCCAAACTGTCACAAATATATTCTTCTTTCACTGTCAAAAAAGGAATAATATGTTCATTTTACCAATAACTCTTAGAGAATATGAAAATTTTCCTATACTCTTGTGTTAGGATTTTCACATGAGAGTTTCTGAAAAAAACTTGTGGAAGCTCTGTGTCTTCATCTTAGCTGAACTAGTTCAACGGACGTGTTATAAAAATACAAGAAGCTAAGGCATCAGTACAAAAGCAGACATACCAACCATTACATTTGTACAATTCAATATGTCGATCAACCATTAGACCTTTTTTCATTTCCACTGGTCAACTTATCTTTCCGTACATCATTCCTGCACATCTAGTCATTTCATTTGAAAATAATAACCAGTCTTTCGAGTGTCTGAGAAAAAGTATATGTGTAATCTAAACAGAATCAAATCAGTATGTTATATAATAAGGGTTTTAGACATCTCAACTTGATGAAATTGTTGACAAAGTCTGTTCCTATAATAACATACCTCTTGTCGACCAGAACCACAGATTTTCTAGTGATGTTTCATACTGAGTATACCTCATTTCACTTGAAAATTTCATGAAAAGTTTAAGGAGGTTGATATGAATATTGTACGAAATTACCTACCAATTGGAAGATTTTTCTTGAACTCGGTAACATGAAAAAAAATCGCCTCATTGTATCACGATATAATCATTTACCTGAGAAATACAAAGATGCTTGTGAGGTCCTAAATACTTGATGGCATCATCTCTGTTAAAAAATTGTATGCGATCATGTTATTTTTACTCTGACTATAAACAAAACAAATAAACTGAAACATTCATCTCCGGTGACCTGAAAAACTGGTTATTTGGTTTAACCGTGAACATGAACTTGTATCATCGAAGAATATTCGCAAGGTTACATGATTTCGTAGGGAAGATTGAATCCTCAAGTTGTTCATTGAATCCGCATTTGTATGCATAAACAAATTTTCCATCACCGCTGATTTCGGGAACTTTGTCGATAAAAAAAGTATATATTTCATTATTATTATTTTTTTTCCATACGGAATGTACCAGTCAGGCCCTGTCTCCGGAGCTCCGATACTACCGGAGGGCGCGCTGGTGTATCATTAAACCCAGCAAACACTCCCCACGTCCGTGGGGTGAGTGATTAATGGGTCCGAGAATCATGTGCCCTGAGTAAACGGAGTGAACCAGAATAACGGCCTTCTGCATTCTTCCAGCTAGGTTTTCTGCCGCATCACGGCATGCCGGTATGATTTTAAGATTTGAGAGCAGCGTGTCCATCATTCCACCAATCCACCAGAATAGTTTTAATCGACTTTGGTTTCAGTGATTACATTAATCAACATGTAATCAAATCATGTCAAAAAATTGATTGATATAAATTAATATTGTGAGTGCTTGTTACAGTTGCGGTCAAAATTCGGTGTTGTGTCATTATATCAGCTTACTGGGGGTAGGTTTGTTTTATGAAACAACCAACGAGGAAGCGAACTACGAAATCAAAAACACAACGTATAAGGCTTGTTTTGGTTCCGATAGAACGGTCCCAGAGCCGTTCAAAGTAGTAGAACTCAATTTTTGGATGAGAAGACTTCATTGACTCATATGTGCAACTGCTGAGAACCAGTTCAGAATCGATTATGAATGGAACCATAACAGACTTATAGGGATCCAGTACCCAATCAAGAGCTGAACTACAGAATCGAAAACGTCATGTAGCACATTGAAATTAATACCAATACCAGTTTTCCTTAATGAGATAATGGCAATGGCAAGTTGGCATTCATTGTAATAATAACAAATTGCAATTTTTGTTTTATCAGTAACATGAGTATCTGCAATACTGTGAATACTGACATGCCTGAGTGCTGCTTAGTATTTATAGGCCTGTCGTTGCAGTGGTATTTGTAATTTCACAGGGTGCGGTGGTACGTATAATTTTGTGTGGTGCTGTTCCTCTCCTGACTTTCGACTGGTTTCGATGTGGGCTGTCTCCTTGGATTTATGTTTGAATCAGCGTTCCTCTCTATGGACTCATTTGGATCATAACACATAAGGCTCAGTCAATATTCGAATTTGACATATCCACACGCTTAGTTCACATTTTGTTCTTTCAATAATACGGGTGATGGTTTCAGGGATATTTACCTGTGACCTCGTGAATATGGTTCTTACTGAATTCGGCGGAAATGAAAACAGCAATTGACGATTCTGACTGTTTTCTGATCTTTTCGAAGACACTCATGTGGTTTTTGTCAAGTATAGTTTCCCAGGAGTTTCTGTACCAGTTTAACGTGTAAAATTACAACCAATACACCAAGATAACTGTAACTACTAAGGAATACATAAGCTTGTTTGATTTTCACTGTTTTTACCTGATGATGATTGCTACTGGACATCCGTTATAAGTTTGACTTGATGGTTATTTCGATGTTCGATTAAGTACATTTATTTGCAACTAACAACAAAAAACAATTAATTTAATTTCTTTTTCACGGACGAACGAGCTATTTCATATTTTTGTCAAGTGTAAAAAGCTGCTGTTATAACGAAACCAGATGTATTACAATAAAATATCTCTCCCCTATCTTCAATTCAATCAAAATGAAAAGAATATATTTTCACTACTGGTCGAACGAGTATTACAATCTAGTACAATAGCCGTCTATCCCTCCAGACGTCGGTTCATGTAGTTTTTGATTTATATGAGGTAGAAGGCGCACCTGAAAATATTTCTAACGACAGGGTACACATTTTAAACATCCTCCATCCTAAGTGATATATTCTATCAATATTTGTATTGCTTTTGTTCATTCTTTTAAATTTTGTTTTTCTGTAGAAAATTGTATATTTCAGTGTTTTGTACGAGGTCCAATAGGGTTCTCAACAAGTGTCGAATTTCTTGGTGATGTTTCTAGCTAACAAAAAATCTTCCTTAGCTGATCGCGATTCTTCTAGAGATGACGAGAAAGGCCGATGTTGTAGTTACCCGTCAGACCGATATTCAGAGTAGCCTCTATTGTACGTTATACCGTCACTCATATCTAGAGGGGGTCAATCTCAAATTTTCGAAAGGTGCCGGCGCCAAATTCAGACGGTGTTGGCTCCAGCCCGTTACACTTGCTTAAAATTGATGGTTCTAGAACATATCGGCATATTTTTGGTCATCTGTATACACTCTATTTCTATTGGATTTGACTAATCAGATGGGTTTGTCAATGTTATCAAAGTAACAAAAATAATACTCTATTGAGGTGAGAATTTCGATTAACGAAGTAAGTGTAAACACATTTTTTAATATAAGGGATATTGATGCTTCTAATGATTAACATATTATTAGGAGTGTTCATTCTTCATGTGACGAAGAAAATCCTCAACTATTTCATTTGACTGAAGTTGTCAATTGAAAATCGTTTTTTTTTAAGTTTTTGCTTTGCATCAGCTTCGTTGTCAACTGGCCAGGTTCTTAGCAATAAACTGTGGTTAGGACGTCAAACTATATGAGTAGCATGTTCATTAATCTACAATCAGAATTATTTTGGTACAAAAATCACTTTTTGGACTGCCGGACCTTCCGTATGTTTCCAAAAACATTCATTCATTTTGTACTCGAAAAACAAATTACTATTTCGAATACTTTGTACCTCTAGTCGGAGTTTTTGATTATCTTAATAGTTTCAATTTGCAAGTTGAACGAACTTGAAATTGTAACAATCTCATTCGTGCTCTGCATTGTTTATAATCGTGAAATTCTCAAATGAAAGATCATTTAGCAGTATATATTACTTTGTTATTTCATTTAGGTAAAAATTTAAATACTTGAGATTGTAGTACCAATTACTTATATCAATATTTGAATATTTAAATGCATGTGTTTATCACGCAATAGTTTATATACCCAATGAGAAATGAGTCCAAAACATGACATTCGATTTTGGAGATTATAAATCCCAGTTTTATGGATTGAGGCTGCATAAATGAAATCGTAATAATAATATGTTTTCTCTCACAAATTCGAAAAAAGAGCTTTTTTCTCTAGGTTCATTCAGGTTCTATTATAGTTTATAGATTATATTTGCCTTTCACCTTATGAACATTCCTTAATTTTGCTAGTTTATGTTAAATATCTGATATTCTCAATTATCATGGATAATTATTCAATTGAATGATATTTCTTTTGATTTTATTTTTCATCCATTTGGCTCAACAATTTGTTACTTAAATTTATTTAATTTTCGAAATTTGCGGCGTGCCAGATTTTTTGGCCCAGCCAATTCCTCAATCAGAGAATGCCAAAAAATCAAATGATTGTTCTGAAACTGAAGATCTTCAAAACTATACCATGAACTTATGATAATATGGCAAGTCACCCTTCAGAAAGCAGCATTTTCTCAACATCATCATACATCGCCCATTCTTTTTTACTATACACTTCCTCCAAATCCAGTGACATAAGAAATGTTCAACAGAACAAATCTGAAATAAGTACCTATACTCTCAGTTACTGGAAGCCTCACAGAACTTGGGTATATTGGCTTTGAATGGATTCACTATACATACATGTTTGCGTGAGAGAAATATATAAATTCGAACAAAGTTCGAAAAGTGTGCTGGAGAATTTCAAAAAAAATTAACGTATAATATCAACAAAGTCGAAGTCAACTTCTCTCCACACTATCCCACAAAGTGGGAAATTTGTGACAAATGTCTGTCAGAAAACAACTATTTTCCCTTACGAAAATTGAATATTACATCTTATATCTGTTTGTGCAGTGTTCCTCCAAGCGCTGATTGTAATCAAGCATTTGTATAATCTCCCCCATCTGATTGAGAATTACTATCTGCATATGGGACACGTTTCGAAGTTATTTCCTCCCATCAGTGCTGGGATAGCTCTAATAATATTAGAGCCGAACAATAACACCTAAAGCTCAAAAGCTCTTCTCGAATATGCCACCAAGGAGTGCTGCATGAGACAGTATCATTTTTATAATTATAATAATCTTTTAAAAATAGAGTATTATATTTGTTGAGTGTCTGTAAACAAATAGGTACAATTGAATTATCGAAAAGAGCGTAATAAATGAATGAGTGTGTGGGTTTTTTGTTTGTATTTGCTTGGACTTTATTATTTTTATCGTCTATGACCGCCAGTCGATCATCAATAAACATCATTATTATATACTATCCATTAAAAAAAGCCCGCATTAGTCCATGAACAATTTATGCAAATTTCTTGGAATCTCAATGGATCTGTTGTTACTCTAGCGGTGTTATTGTGTATTGTTCATCGCACTGTTTACTAGTAACTTAGATAGTGATAGTTTATGATAGCTGAATTTATACTACCGAGAAAACAACATTGAATGTATTGATGAAAATGCTCAAAAAAATATGTCATCGACAATTGAGCAGCATCCAGAAATGAACAAAGTTTCAAGATTATTGCTGACTTGAAATGGATTAGGGACCAACTCAGGAAATACTTATATTGTTTAGTTTAGGGAAAACAGACTTCGAATATTATATACATTTTTTTTCGAGTGGATGAAACAACAAATTTTCAGCATATGAAGAGAAACTATTTGGTTTGCAAATTCAGTGATAGGTTCCAGATAAAGAAAAAATGTATTCATTGAAATCACTTTTTGGAACCTCTTTTTTTAACATTCATTAGACATTCTTAAAACAGCGTACCGTACCAAATCCGCGAATATGACAGTTGTGTCACGCATTTACTTGCGACAGAACATAAAAAATCAGTTCAAA
This sequence comes from Chrysolina americana, assembly GCA_958502065.1. Lineage (NCBI taxonomy): Eukaryota > Metazoa > Arthropoda > Insecta > Coleoptera > Chrysomelidae > Chrysolina > Chrysolina americana. The sequence goes on from OY293414.1 coordinate 15,321,585, forward strand.
ATTTTGTCAATCCATCAGCTTCTTTCAATAGCACTAGATCAGAATTGTTGAGGAAAAGATCCTGTACCAGATAACTTGGTCATATTGAAATATCAATTTTAAATTATTTGATAAGTGATTTATATATTCTCGAATTTTCATCCGCTCCCCAAGAAACATACGAGAACCTCTTATGAAGTTTTATAAATGATTTATTGTGGCAACTTATGACGCTAACTGGCTACATTGAAGCTTTATTTGGCAATAAATAGCTTAAAAGGGGATTCGGTGAAATAAAATTGCTGATAAAACGTTCTCAGCGCTTGAATGTAAAGGGTAATCAACGATGAGCTGAGTCGATATGTATATGAGAAACTACTGTGGATCACTGGGGTCGCCATTTGAAAAAAATGGGTTACACAATTTTCGAGATTCGGTGCCATTTTCAGGTTTTGAAAGGTTTCCTAAAATTTAGAAAGCTTCAGGTCTTATTCAGGCAAATTCTGTCAAGGCTTGACTCTCTTTGTTTCCAAAAAATTAATTTTTTTGTGAATAACTGAAACTGTAAACATTTTCAAAAAATTTAAAATATCCCAAACCTGAAGCCCTATAGACAGATGATGTTTCGAATAAAGTTATACATATTGAAATTAATCGTAAATTCTGAAAATGCAATTAAAAAGGTGTTTCATTTAAAAAAACAAAGTTAGAGTCCACTTCCGGTATAACCGGATAACTGAAACTCCCTTATACATATTTTCATAAAAATACTTAATTTCCCACATACATATCGATCTAATATATCTAATATAATATTCCGTTTTATAACTTAATGGAAGGTTAGGCTGTATCGATACAAATTATGCACATTTTTTAGTGTCATACTTATTATAAGTTACGGTGCACCCCAAGGTTCAGTACTGGCTCCTTTTACCTTCATTATTCAGACTTCAAATTTTCATAAATCCTTGGAAAAGTTCAACATGCATATATCTACATGCGGATTACACTGACCTCTATTATACAAACTATATAGAATACATAATCGTTGATGAATACGTCAGGAATATCGTTATAAAAAATTAGTTGATGTATCTAAAAATTACTTTTTTATTATGAATCCTACAAAGTCATCTCATATCCTTTTTGGTAGCAGCAAAGGCCGACAAAAGATCATAGGCAATCGATTACCATGAAGTATTTTTTTCTGACACTGTGAAATGTCTTGGTTTAACCATCGACTATGAAATGTAATTTTTGTTGAATATTACTAATGAGGGAATTCAATAACAAGGCGATCAAAACTCTCGAGGGGATTAAATGGAATGACAATAAATAATTGATCAAATGTGCTTCACTAGAGGGGAACGTAAAACATCCTGAATTTGAGTAGTTGTCTCAATCGAGAGACTTCTGGCTCATAGGTGTGACTGGCAAAACAAACGAATATTTTGAGTTACAAGTAAAACTTCCATGTAGTTGAAATTTCAAACGGTGTTTGTTGATAAGTCTAAACTTGTTAATACCTTCCTTAGTGGGTGAAAAAAGTCCTAAAAACTACCCAAAACTTCTCAAATGAATGAATATTTTGAACTCAATTCTGTTAGCTATTCTAAAATGTAATTTGTGCTACTCAGGTCGTCCTTTAATCTCCCTAATAGAGGGCATCCTTGAACTCATCCAAGTAAAGTTTTGTAGAAATTAGAAGAATAAAAGTTTCAATAACCATTGAACTCAATTCGACAATTTCCCTCATATTATATAAACCAATCAAATGCCATAATTTTCTCATTTCGAACCAATGAGAACGGGACTTTTTGAAACCACTTCCTCCAGCCCGTGGTGTTTTCAAAACGGTTTTTCACTTCTATCTTGTGTATATATTTCCGTAGTTACGACAATCACGCTAAATATAGAAACGTCAGTTTGACGGTTCAACTCTTTAACTGACATTGATTACACAAGATGAACCGTTCTTGCAATACGCATTTAGTCCATAATATAATGTATTCGTGAAATTTTCTGATCGAATATTCCTTCAGAATTTCCAAAATACTTTCACCTTGCCAGGCACTCAAACTGTGTTGCTGTACAAAACACCACTCGAGCAAGCTCTCGTGGTTTTTCTAAGCCAGCAAGGCGAAATTATTTTTGGAAAATTCTGCATATTGTCGGGATATTACTACTGAAAATTATTTCTGAGGTGTCGGTTGACAGATTTATAATTTCAAAAGATTTTGGCGGCGGGCCAGAAAATCTAAAAGACCCAGTATAGATTTTCAACTATGACTTAAAAAAACCTTCATTACTGTTTTCTCTTCTGTTACAGATATGTTTCTGCCAATCGTGACAGTCCTTCTGCAGTGCATCATCTCAATACAAGGAAATGTCATTTATAGCCATGAAACAAATGGTAAGTCAAATAACAGGCTAATTAGTTCTTACTCAACTTCGTAATTAGCAGTGTGTATTATTCCCATTGTTTTCAAACGGATACCTGAATAATCAATAAAAATAATGATCGGGCGACCTTAGACATTCTCTTTTTTCAGTGCCTTCAAAATAAATATTTCCGAATGCGATGGTTGAATGAATAGTTCATTCAACGTTGCGACATGCACAAAAATTGCATAATATTCGTTTAGAGTTCGTCCAATTTTTGTAATTCTTTTGTGCTTTATACAGTGGTCCACTTACGTTGGAGACATCAGGAAAATGTTTTCGTTTTTCATATTAGGGCAAAAAATTTATTCATCTCAAGAAGTTCATCAAATGTGTCAATTGTATAAGAGTTTTTTTAAAAAATATGAATTTGCTGAAGAAGTAACTGAAGTATTTTTCTTTATTTCATATAAACTTAATGAGAATTAATATTCTTGTTCAAATACGTAATCATATCTGTCTACAAGAAAAATATACTTTTCTACACAGTAACAATAACTTAAAATAAAATTCCATCAGTAAGCAACTCGAAATATTCTAAAAATTTTAAAACGTCATTTGAGAAAAGACATTTGGAAAGGTATATATACACTCACGTTATTATAATTATATAACAATCCCTAATTAATTATTAATTCCAATTTCACAACATTTTTCCGGCCAAACAAATCATTTGACATTAGATCTTTACATCTTTATTATTTCAATCTTCATTGAATAGTAACAATGCTGTCAACAACGATTTCAAATTAACCAAATAAATGAATATTTGTAAAAATAATTGATATGGCAACACCGCGGACTTCAGAACCAGTGGCTAGAAAAGTGTGGCCAGGAGAGTGTGGCTAACTTCACTCTTATCCAATCGACAATAAAATGATTGATCTATTCCAGAAAATCTGTAGCTAACAGGCTCATAACACGTGTATTCTTATCGAAAAACTCACACTGACCGGTTTTCAAAGACCATGTTTGAAATTCCAATGTGCTGAAAATGTTGGTCGATCAATGTGAGCTTGAAAGTTTTCATTGATCCCTTTCAAGTTTTGGTCGTTGCTGGACCGTCGCGGACGGTCAGTCAGTGTGTTTTCTAGTTTACAGATTTCGAGTTTTCACGAACAAACAAAACTAAAGGGAAGTTGAAACTAAATTTCAAGTGATCCGTGGAATACAGATGTTCCATACTTTCTCATTCATTTCAATTTGACATAATTCGGAGATAATTCCTTGAAGCAATTTCTGCTCTTCTTGAGGGTATCTATCAAGCCTGCCGTTTTGTTTTCAGAAATCACCAAGAATGACACAGAAATCCACGTAGAATATGTTTTATTGGACGACAGTGAATCGTGCAGAAGAAATTGTGTCAAAGGAGCTCCACCAATGATATGCAGGTATCATTTTGAAATAGAATGGTATCATTCTCTGAGCAAAGCGTGCTACGACTGTCCCTTCAACATAACAGATTGTTTTCGACCTCATTGTATACCAGGTGATGGAACCAGAAGAGGAGTAGTGACTATCAACAGGAAGCTACCTGGGCCTGCCATTGAGGTAAGAACATTTCTCATTATGGTGCGTGTCCAGCTATCACCCGATAGCCTCCCTGTTGAAGATCTACCAGAATAGGAACAAATAATCCTCAAATTGTGAAAGACTGAGTGCAAGAAACGCATCGAAGTTATGAAAAATCGGGAATAATATTTCTTATATTTTTACACCACTCATACTATTCTTATTAATAATTGTATGGCATCACACGTATTAAAAGGTAAGGCCTACGTCTTCCCCTATCTCGCACAATTCTCTGACTTTTGAGGGTTGCACGTAGGGGTGCAACCAGTTGACGGATATATAACAATTAAAATCTGCCAACTAGACATGGGAACATGTGGTAAAATCCTCTAATTGTGAACTGTTATAGCCGATGCTTGATGAAAATTCATGATAATATCCATAATAAAAGTATAGTTTAAAAGATTTTCACTAAAGAGGTTACAACAATTTCTACTTATGCTAACCACTAACCACTTATTGACCAAAAACCATACTTTCAACCATGATCTCGAAATCATTCATGTTCAAAACAAAGGTATGAAGCTTAATCTTTTAGAAAGTATGGAGATCAATAAATGGAAAAATTCTCAGAACATCCTCAATGACCAATATGAATTAAATAACTCACCTCTTCTTAATATGTTTCCCTGGAAAGATTAAATGGAATATAATCAGTAATGTAATGTTCTAATTGAAAATTTGGGCGTAGCCCATTTCGGCCCGAGATGGCAGGTACCGTGCATAAAAAGAGCTCATTTCGGCCCCAAACACAAAATGTACCTATTTCGGCCCGGAGGGTTTAACGGTGGACTAGTAATTAGGTACCTAATTAGAATTTTAAATCTAATGCGTTCACAAGATCTGTAACTATACACAGAGAAATAACAACATATATCATTCAATTTTGTTAAAAAGTTTATTAATTTATCAATATGTACAAAAATCGCCTTAATGCTACTTATTAGAATGATAATATGTTCTTATATTTTTGTATTTGTTCCTCCATAAACTTTTGTTTTTTCTTTCCTAAATTTCTAGACATATTTGTAATGCCAATACTATTACAATTTACGTATGTTTCTATTTGTACATTCAAAAGTTCTTCAACAAAAATAAATATAGATGGGTGAGTATGATACATTGAATTGTTAAAATGCTTGGGTCAAGTGAAACCTACAGCCAGTAATTTTAATATTTGTCCAAATTTGAGTTAAAGCGTTATGAATTGAAACTTCAGTCTATTACTACTTCTTTTGGTGAAAAAACTAAATTATAATTGTCACATAAATCATATATCTTAGACAGGCACAAGCGATATGTTTCTTCACGTTTATCTTTTAACAAACAGAAATCTAACGGAATATAGTTTCCATTAAAATGGCCGTGTATAGTGAAAAGTTGTTTAAAAAATTTTGTGCAATAAGAGAAGGTCCCATCCATATACAAAATCTCTGCTTTACACAAAAAATTTAAATTAGAATGACAGGAAAATATTATTAAATTTAAGGTTTCGTCATTAATTAACACAAAATCTTCACCTTTATTAGTTTTTAACTCCATTGCAGCTAACACTGCGTGGACTTCTGTAACTGACTTGGGTAATGCTGGCAGCGATTTCCTCCGAGCATAGTAGATGTTCTTCCTCACACATTTCAAGTCCTTCCGGGTGAGAGCATCCTGTTCTGGTTGCTTCGACAAAGCTTTTCTTATTATTTTTGCGGGTTTCTCACATATGTCCGATTCAGCTTTCCTCTTCGCTGTAGAACTTAATATTTGCCGTTGCAAGACATTTTCCAACTCTGCCTCGTGTGAATGGTTTTGATTCGATGTTGTCAAAACTCGATCAGAAGAATTGCCCATAGTCTTTAAGTAGGCATTGCACCTATCTTTGATGCATCTCCACTTTGTTTCTCCCGAACTTAATTTTCGGTTTTGTTCTTTGAATTTGAACTGATTCAACACCAATTGTGTTTTACCGCGTCCGCTTGTGATTTCACTTAACTTAGCCGATTCACCCATTTTTCCGCCTTTTTTACTAGATTATTACAGTTTAGAAGTTACTGTGGAACTAAATAATCAAACAATAAGCGCCCCTAACAATGCATAAATAATTATCCCAATCCAAATATCCTTCAAATTACCTTTTAATTAGTTTACCTATCGTTGTGGGCCGAAATGGGCATTTACCCAAGCTCATTAAAATTCATCTTACCTGGTATTTCACATTTTCGGGAAAAATTTATTAGAAGTCAGGTATACAACCGCACCCTTATTAATTCCCGAAGTGTAATCAAGTTAACATAGCTATCATTTAATTCAGTATATCTTCTTCACTTGAAGAAGCGAAACAATTGTCATGGGTTTTGTAAACCTCTTTAGTGAAAATCTTTTCAACTATAGTTTTTTAGTTTTATAATGGATATTCTATTGATTGTATTTTAGATTAGTTCCCCCAGCCAATCACGATGAAATTTGGTACAGATATGTTATATCCATGATAATGCAATAATATATTACCATCAGGGCGGGGTCTGGAACCCTTACTTTCTTTCGTAAAAATTCGGAAAAATTTCTGACGGTTTTGGTCGTCGAAAACTACAGCAAAATTATTGTAGTTGATCAAAGGTTTCAAACCTCCTTCTTATCGACAAAATTTGCAAAATAAAATCGGAAAAATCCGTAATACTAGTGAAAACGTAGAACGCTCAAATGATTTAATTTCAAAAACTCTGACCCCCCTGCCCCTGTGAAAGCCGTAGGAAGTCGGAACATTTTCAGATAGTTTTGGACGAAGAAATTCATTTAAAAACAAGGTCGGTCGAAGTGCTTTTTGAAAAAAGTTGCAAAAACCCGTATAAATAAAATCGGAAAAATCTTTGAAAATAGTGGAAACCGCCAGACAATTGCAAAATGTTATCATTTCGGGTTCTCCAAAAACTAGACAGACAACGCGTAAGGAGAGGAAATTGCTTAAAAAAATCGTGAATATGAAATCGGAAAGTCTCGTATAAATAGTGAAAAAAAACATCATATCTCTACAAAATTTGAAATAGAAAACTTGTAGAAGCTTGGATTTTTTTTTGATTATTTCCGGAATGAAAAATTGCGAAAATAAAATTGGAAAACTCCGGACATATAATAATAATAATAATAATCATAAACACTCGTTGAGTGTACCCAAAGGCCTGTGCGGGTAGAGGACGGCTATTATTATTTGCCGTGGCGCTCCGGAGCGACTTACTGATGTTTTAGGTGATGTATTCACTTTTCAGCTGTAGGAAAACCCGGAAAATCTACAGCACCACCTAGGGTGATCGGTGTGCACTCCAAGCTAGCACTAGACGAGATTGGCATCTAGACAACTCACAATACACTTGCTTTTCAACAAGGCATGCGGCCGCCTATCGAATCTGATATAAAGTAGTTGAGAAAAAATCTCGAACCTACATCGGATTCGAACCGACTTTCGCTATGCTGGAGTTTCGAACGGCCTGTGCATTGGACCGCTGATTCACCGACCACCTGTGTATGTGATATTCCTTCTGGGCTAAAAAGTAGAAAATAAAAGTAAAAAACTTCAAATGAATTAATTATTTTATTTAAATTTTCTGAACAGAAGAAAATTACCTTCGAAGTAATTCAAACTTTGTTGAATTATGAAATTGTATGTGGAAAAGTCTTGACAGAAGTAGTGAGAAATATTTTTTATATATAATACTGAAATACCTTACATTTGGCCAGCAAGAATTTATATTAACTAAGCGAACATGGTAGACATTTTTTGAAATAACTCAATTTTTAAGGTATGTCAGCATGATGTTGTGGTAGTTGATGTTGCAAACAAGATGGGTAGCGAGGCAACAACAATACACTGGCATGGACAACACCAACAAAAAACTCCTTATATGGATGGAGTTCCATATGTAACTCAGTGTCCTGTTCTACCACATGATACCTTTCGTTACACTTTCAAGGCAGAACAAGCAGGAACACATTTTTGGCACTCACATATAGGTAAGACACTCAATCGCCTTCAGACCATGGATTCCGATAATTTATTCAAATAGTCTCCTATGTCGATATTTCTCAACTTCCGTACTTTAAAGATCATATTTATCCACAACCGAGAAAGAGTTCACTTTTGTAGCCCGGATTACGACTTCCTTTACAATAAATCAACATTTTCAGGAATGCAGAGAGCTGATGGTGCATACGGACCTTTGATTGTGCATATTCCTGAAGAAGAAAATCCACACAGTCCATTTTATGATTACGACTTATCTGAACATATCATGACCATCATAGACTGGGACAAACAGATAGGGATCGAGACGTTCCTGAACCACCACCACAATCATGGCGATAACAAGCCACCTACATTGCTCATTAATGGTCTCGGTAGATTCAGAGAGTTCAATGCTGAAAATGAAACATTTTACACACCGACCGCCAGGTTTTCTGTTGAACAGGTAAATAATTATTATACTAGACAGTATTTAAATTTAGTTTTCCAATTTTAACTGAAACCTGACAGAAGCAATCCATAATACAATTTTTTTTTCAAAAATTACCAAGGAGGTCTAATTGTTCGTAAATAAACATTGATGATACTGCCTTTTTTGCAGATCGATACCTTTTCGTTTTAAATTTGTTAAAATCGTCATTTGTTATCATCTTCACGTTTTATAAACGAATTTGATGATTGAATGAAAGACTTTAACAAAAATTTCGAGCAAAACTTTCTGTCATTTCCATTCGTATTTCTGACACAAACTATTCAGAATGATTCTATTCGCTAAAATAAATATTTTTTTAGGGATATCGATACAGATTCAGAGTGATCAATGCAGGATTTTTGAATTGTCCCATCGAAATGTCTATAGACAACCACACCATCAAAGTTATCAGCACAGATGGGGCTGACATAGTTCCAACAAAAGGTAAGACAGTAGAATAATCTATATCTAAATATATATATATATATATATATGAACTGATTTGTTAGTACGTAAATACACAGTTTTCTTAATCACCACCAACCCCAATCAACTTCTCGTTGGGGTGGTAAATACCCCTTGGTCTCCAGGTGGTAGCAAGGGAGTTTGGTCGCGGTGGGTGGCGAAAATGTTAAAACTTATATTTCTGTCCTTTTCTAACGCATGAGGACTTCTGAAAAATCTCAAAATTTCTTGAATGGTCAAGAAAGTTCCAAAATGTGAAAAACATTGATCTGGAATGTTTTAGAAAGTTCTAGAAATATCTGGAACGATCTAGAAAATTCTAGAATGAGTGCAAACTATTATAATCGATATAGAATGTTTGAGAAAGTTCTACAAATTTCTGGCTTCATCTAGAAAGTTCCAAACTGTCCAAAACTGTTATTATCGAGTTAGAATGTTCGAAAACGTTCTAGAAATTTCCCGAATGATCTGCAAGTTACAAAATGAGTGCAATTTATTATGATCGATTTAGAATCCGAGCAATGCCGGGTTTCGCTGCTAGTTATAAATATATAATAATATCGATGACGAAAAATTTCATCATTCGCGTTTTCATACAACAATCACAATCACTATCATTCGTTACATAACAAAATAATAGTCATATATTTATGAAACGAAGGCAGATTCAGATAAGTATAAGCTGAAAAAGGGCTGGGCTACCTTTAATTTAACTTGATTGTGAAAATCATTGATTGGATGGAACCATGAAAAAATATTCATTTTGTTCTAAAGAAACAGCGTTTCCAAAATTTAAAAAAAAATTCAATCTATTTTTAATTATTTAATAAATATTTCAATTCATCTGAAATATTTCTATTAAAAATCCAAAGTAATTTTTGAGGTTTGGTGATGATTTCCTGATGACTAAATAGATGAAAGTATTTTTTCTAGATGTTTATTAAATAATGGGTAAGGGGAGTACAAAATATTTCGCCTCATGTGCAAATCTGAAACGCAAAGCTGGATGATTAATAATCCATTCTCATTTGATGAAATTATGGTCTTTCGCCAAGATTGCCAATTCCACAAGTTGGTATATTTATTTATTTCACATGAGAAAAAAAAACTATTGTTATTTGAAATTAACGTTAAAAAACTATGTTCGTATAGTATTGGAGTAACCACACAAGTAATATCAATTGATCTAATTGAAGTATAGACTGAAAAGTACCAGAACGATCCAGTTGTCCACTGGGTGATATATATTTGAACTTTTTCAGTGTTTACTGATTTTTCCAATGATACAGCAAATAAAAGTAATCACTATAATCTTGAAATCTCAGAGACTGTATTGGGTGGATTATTATTTAACAACACCAAATTGAGCGTAATAAAGATGAATTGTTTTTTTTACAATGAATATAAACCTATAAAACATGGATTATTCGTGGATTAAGAAAAAAGTGACAATGACAACTGAATAACAACAAATATTTTATTCTTGTGAAAACATGAAACAATAAACTGAAGTTGAAAGGATCGAAATAAACAAAAATTATGCATTTTCCTTCTTTCAAGCACCTGGTACTGATTTCAATGACCCTCTGTTCATTGGTATCATACAAAATATGTTTGTTTCTTATTGGAAAAGCTTAGCCTAAGAAATACAGGTGAGTTTGCTCAGTTGGAATAACAAAGAGTTATTCTTTTTCAACTAATACAATTCGGATACGTGTATAATTATTTAGTATGAAATATGAGAACTTATTTTAGATATTTTCATTACTCAGTAATTTTTTTGCAAACGTTACACTGATATTTCGAGGGTAAACATTCATTTTGTACTCTGTCGTGATACTTTTGTCACAGACTCGCTCAGTTATTGGCAATACCGTAGGAAGGTTGATCTGCAGGAGCACTAAAACTGCAAAACAACTTTAATGTGTTTGTGGTTTGTTTCTCTCTTTGAAGTTTTATTATATGCATCTTCGACTCTTGCTGTATTTGAATTAACATTCACATCCTGACACTTTTCACACCCTGCCTCGACACAATATCGTCGACATCATTTACTCAATGCCCTCGAGTTTTGTCGTATATTCGGATAATACCCTATTTAAGATTTTCCCTATTCGTTTTCAGCCGCATCACTCGTCACTTACGCTGGAGAGAGATTTGATTTTATCCTTGATGCAGATCAAGAGAAGGGTCTCTATTGGATTCGTTTCAGAGGACTAATGGACTGCGACGAAAGATTCACGAAAGCATTTCAGACGGCAGTTTTGCAGTATGAAGGAGTGAATGCAACTGTAGTTGACTATCCGGAAGATATCGTTACCTACGAAAATGCTCATAGGGAAGGAACTGTAAGTTTACATTACATTTTCATCTCATGAACACGAGTAAGTGTTTCAATAAAAGGGTGCACTTCTGGTTTTTAATTAAATTCATTAAAACTTAGGTGGAGAGATATCCTGGGAATTAAAACTACATAACAAAACATTAATTGCACGTGATGGGATCCTGGGTTGTCTGGCATTTTTCAAAATCTTTATGTAACGATCTACAGAGTTCAGTATCATCACCTTTCGAATGAATTGGGTGTTTCTGAGACTAAAGTTTCTGAGCTGAATTCAGAGTTTTTGGCAACCACGAATCATACATTTTTTGTCATGTTTTCTATACTTCAGAAGATATTCAATCCCGAAAAGATATTCATAATATACTCACGTTTGATAAATCAGTTACCAATCAATAGAGAATTTTGTCGTAACAATGATTCTAGTATGGGAAAACGACTGTGCAGTCACATGAAAGATAGTCCGTAGTTATATTCTGTTATGTTCTGGACTCGCAACTGTCATTCATTGATTTGTTATAAACTTTTTTTGACGTTTTGCTCATAAAATAAAAACTCATACAGCAATCTGGTTGCTCCAATGAAAAAAAATGTAAAAAATAAGATTTTTATGATCCGGTCTGATCATTAGTAACGGAGAAAAACTGGAAAAACTTTTTTTTGTTTTTTTTTTTCATTCATAACTCGGTTCTTTTTCAAGTTGTAGGGTTGGCTCTTTTTTCATGAAAATTTCGAATCATGTGTGTGCACAAAGGAGTAGTAGGAGAGACGGGGAGATATCATCACGTAACGTGTTCTTTAGAAGAATTTGATGTTCCCATTAGAATAAAATTCTGAATATTCGATCTGAATTGTCGTGAGTGGCGTGGAACTTCCGGTTAAACCGGAAGTGGGCACAAACTTCCTCATTTTAAACGGAACATTGGATTATTGGATTATTGTAATCTACGTAGTATTTTGATACAACTTGTATGAAACATTTTGATTTTGCACTAGTATCTTTGAAAATGCACACTTTCAACACTGAATCGTTCATATGTCCACCAGACTCATTATAAAACAGTGCATGCGGTCAAAAATATCTTGTCAATCGGAGATTTTTAAAAACCCTGAGAGATTTTATTTTCAAATGAAACTCGCTGCATATTATTGACTGAATGAAAGTACAATTAAATTCTGATATGACTTTTTCATAAAGAAACCCTTATAACTCAAAAACATTCCGAATAAGATAAAGAAAACCTTGTTATAGTCGGAAAAGTTCGAAAGTTTGTGTTGACAGAGTGGTGGTTTGTACCCTGACCTAACACAACGTTCCATGCAACAATAATAAATATTCTTGCTAACCAATTACCCGAAAGATGGTACGATTTGTATGGAGTATAAATTAACCCATTTTTTGTTTTCAGCAAATCAACGCTTTGAACAGGGGAATGGAAAGCAACAGTTCCTTCATTAGCATGCCGCAGTTGGAATCTCTACTGAAATGGGACGATAGCCTAAAAGCCAAACCCGATTTTCAATACTATATCGCCTACGATTTTTACAAGATTGATAACCACGAGTTTCACAGGGCTCCACTTTATGGGTTTAACAATTGTGAGTGAATTCCAATTCAATTAACTTAAGAGCATTTACGTATTAGATTTATTTTGTATGCCATGTGAATGGACTGAAATGTTTGATTATTATTTTGAAAGTATATTCCGATACATCGAATCTACAGTCGATCAGAAACATAACTTCCTTATCATAATTAGTATTGTTCATATTGATGGAAGAAAGCGAATAATTTCGACTTTTTCGAAATATCCCTTCTCCTTCAAACATATTTCCACATCGGGGAAACTATGAGGCAAATATCTGACAAAAAATAACAACTTTTCTGGCTGATGCCATGAAGGACAGTTATATGCGCCACGTTCTCAACAAACACAATTATTTAAAAGTCATTCAACACCCATAAATACATGATATTTCACTCAATGGTATGAGCGAGTAGATTGAGAGCAATACTTAAATTATTTTTGCATTTTATAGATTTTTTTCAACTCGGAGTTGAATTTGGTAAGGTTTGGTTGGTTTTTCAAATCATTCGGAGGAATATTGAACATTGCAGTACCTGAGTATTTTGGAAACTTTTCAAAGGTATATGTGGTGGGTTCCAATCGAAATTGATTTTTCCTCCTTTCTGGGTAATTGTGCTTTTCAGCATTGAGTATGGAATTAAATTTGTTCTTTAATGTATAAACAAGCAGTTTGTATGAATATATGCTTGTGGAAGTTAAAATTTTGCGTTCTTTAAAATGTATTCCTGCAAGATTCTCGATACTCGAGTTAGGACATCAGCCATATAATTCTTTTCTGGGCAAGAAAACCTTATTGCTATCAGTAGCTAGTCCAAAGAATAGAATATTGTAGCTGATGACAGAATGTACCAAATAAAAGTAAACAGTTCACTTTCATTAAGACAACTCTTCAGATTTTTCATTCCAAAATATTTTTTGTTCAGTTTGGAGCAAAACGTGTTGATACACTCTTTCCAACTGAGATGTTCATTTACAATTGTACCTAGGAATTTACAACTACTCTGAAATTTTATATTGGTATTACACATTTGAGACTTCTGATGTTCCAATGTTAACCCTTTCTAAAAACGGTTTGTGAAATTGTGTCACAAATGTTTTTGAATAGTTTATGATGATGAATTTTGCACCAGTTATCTGAACTGTCTATGTTTATTTTGGCCAGCAATTCATTCACAAAAGTACTAGATACAAATTATTGATGCGAACATGTAGACCTTTCCGTCATTAATGTAATCTGGTAGGTCATTAATAAATAGCATGAAAATCAAAGGGCCAAGAACGCTTCCTTGGAGATCTCCCGAGTGAACCAGAAACGCATCAGACATCTTGTCATATATATATTACCACGGATCCCTATTGCATTTAACTTTGTCACATTGAAATCACAATTGAGACTGTCGAACGCCTGAGAAAAATCAAAAAACAACTCAACGATAATCTCTTTCTTTTCCATTTCGTCATCTATGAATTGAATGAAGCCAGTAGTCGCTGTTTCGGTGGAGTGGGTTTCTCTAAAGCCTTGTTGATTATTCGGACTAAAAATTACTTATATTCTCGAATATAAAGAATACCTTTCCCTAGTAATTTAAAAAAGGGTTTACCAGTGCAAAAGGTCTGTAGTTTGTTGAAAAAAATTTATCATCCTGTTTGTAAATAGGTATCACTTATAACGTTTTCAAACGACTCATGAGTTGCCCTAGTTCTACAGTTCTACTGGCACATATTCAGAATGAATGCTAGATATGGCGCAATATCTGTAGCACCTCAACTACCTCTCAGAGATTATCCTACTTTAATACTGATGAGAGTCCCCCAGTCCAATAAAGGGTAGATACTATCTTATGTTTGACAAGAAACACTTGCAATTGTGTCCTCTGACAGGAGCGTTGCACATATATTTATCTGATACAGTTCAATGTCTGTCGTGGTATTAGTTGTTCTTGTCAAATATATGGCTCATAATTTTGACATTGTGGAAATATGTTTGGAGAGAAAGAATCTTTTGACGTAATCAAAATTATTCGTTTTCATTTGATACTCTCCCGAAAACCTTTCGGTCTTTTTCTGGAATTTTCAATACTGCGGTTTTTGAGTAACGGCTTTTGGAAGTTGTTTTAGTGCCCTGAAATAGGTTCGCAAAGCGTGTTCGAGAAAACAATAATTTTGAATTGGGTTCACCATGAGGTTGAACAGAAAATAATTTCAAAACAAAAATATGACTATTTCATTCTCATTCGACACTCACCATCAAGATGTCCGTTTTCAATCTCATTTAATCTCCTTGAGTAGGGATTCCAAAACCCTCACTTACAACTTTGACAATTAACATAGCAATTGAGTTGGCAGTGATAACAAGTTCATATCAAGAGAGGTGCTTGTTTACAGACAGGAAAGCGAATTCATAGGGGGTCCGTTTTCAGCAAATTGCAGTTGCCAGTTTTGAAGCGTAGTAGAAATAATGAAACCCATTCTTGGGTATCAAACCATTGCTGACTGACTCTACATATACGGGGTGGCGAGTTGAGTGGAATAATAAATGTTTCGGAAAGAAAGAATTTGTGGTGGGGTGGGTTCATTGGGGGCAACAGTAATAATTGCAAAGCTATTGATACAAAAACTACGAACGTGAACTGTTCTTGGGACGAAGAACCATCAGAGGAAACTTAAACAATTGAGCTTACCACGGTTGAAATTATTATTAAAAAACACTAGAATCTCTTAAAACGGGGTTCAATACAATTTATCATGGGACATACTCCATGATAACCTTGGCTTGGATTAGAGGTGAACCAAGCAACACGATTCTATTAAAATGACTTTACATTTTCTCAGTTATGACTTGATTACACCTAATACGGTCACATTTTGAAAATAGTTACAGTTGCTCCAGTTGCACAGAGTGTTCCATTTTTCCGTCGAAACAAAATTCCATTTAATTTTTCTGTCATTGAAATGGTCGTCTCGTTCCGTTCTCAACACATATTTTATCAGCCATATTGCACCGTTTTTAAGTAATTAATTTTTTCGATAAAAATTGGAAGTGAAGTAAGCTCTGGAAAAAATAACTGTGAAACTAATTTTTCAAAGATCTGAATTGTATCTGGTGAAGTGACGTAGATAACACAAAAGAAGTTTGTACTGCTCTGACGATTCAAATGTTACTTTCATTTCCGTCCATTTCGAGTTGGATTTATTAAATTTTTTCAAATGGAATATCCCGTATATTAGTTTGTCATCGCATTTTACATGAAATCACCTATAAGAGACCAACATGTTGTATATTTTTCCTGAAGCGCTTCAATTATTTGTGCCGTTTGTGATTTTTTCAATAGCATGCAACAAAAAACGAAACACTTGATATTAAATTAATTATTTTTCGAATGTTTTCCAAGTTTTTTTTACATTTTCCAGTCACCGATACGACTCTTCAACTGCTTACACCTCAATTCAACCATATTAGTATGGAGATGCCCTCTTTTCCTCTACTCTCTCAAAGAAATGAAGTAACTGATGATACATTCTGCAATCAAGAGACACTGAAGGATAGAAACTGCAAAGTAGAGCATTGTCAATGTCACCATGGAATAAAGGTAAGTTCGAAAGAAGTTTCGTTGATAAAATATTTTTGGTGAAGGTAGTGGATATAACTTGAATATATCTGCGCGTCGCTTACAGGCAACAACTCACTCACACTCACTGCCGAAACGTAAATTTGTTCTCTGCGACGGTGTGAGTCATAGCTCTTAAGAAAATCCACTGCCATTACTTGAACTCTTTTATTGAGAATTTTCTGCTAGGAATGATTCACACAATATATATACAAGGGTAACATCAATAAGAATTGTAAAAATTCGAACGAGTTCGAATATATTGTGGCAGAGAGGTATTATCAACAATTCGAAAGAATACGGGGTATCCATCTCTCTAAGCGTTTCCACCAAGTGGAAAATAAAAGGCAAACATCTTTCAGAAAACAACTACTTTCCTGGCTAATACCACGACGGACATTGAACTATATCTGACAGATATTTGTGCAACGTGCTTCCAAGAAGGCCTAATTGCAAGTGCTTGTCTTGTAATTAAACAGAACATTATCTTTCATTAGGGTGGGACTGACCACCTGCAGACATGCAGAATTATTTAAGACAAAACAACCACTCGCCGCTTCGATTATTTGAATACATCTTTCAGATACCCGCGCTTAGGTTTTATATAAATAACTTTGCATAGGCTCTCTCTAGCGGACATTAACAACCAGTGTACCAGTTTTGGTGTTATTACTAATCATCGGTAGAAGTAAGATAAGTTACAAGCAATCATGAATACCACCTGTATTCCCGAATAATAGTAAACTCTTTCTTCACACTCGGTAAAGAATTAAGGTATGGTGGACTCAAAAAGAATTTTCTTAATGAAGTGAAATCAGTATTTTTCCTGAGAGATCATTTCAGGGATCACAAAATATTTAGTTTGAATGTTGATACAATTTTGAAAAATCTTTCCAAGTAAAAAGTAACCTTTTATCCTGATGTCTGAACAAAATATGGATCAATTCTACTACAGCAAATTCCAAAGAAGCTTATCTTCAACACTTTCATGCATATTCTAACCTATTATTTAGATATGTACTGAAACCTTGAAACACAATACTCATTATCATGATAAAATGGGATCAGAATGGGTTACAACAGTAGTAAAAAAAGCAGTAAACATTTCAAGAATCTCCATTGGTTCAGTGGAAATATGAAAAGAAGTGAAGCCAAGAATTATATGAAAAGAAAAAAGTAAATTTGCATTAATAATAAGCCTAAAACAATCTGGAATCTAGTTGAAAAAGAAACTGGAAGAACAAAAGAACATCGGGATTTACCGATCAACTATGAAGGTGGAATTTTAACACATCCTTCAGCTTGAGCCAATACCATTGCTGGTTATTTTGCTAACGTAACGGAAATCAATTTTGATAACTATTTTGAAAATTCGAGGCCAAGCTTTTTCTTCAATCCTGTAACACCAGAGGAAGTTGGGGAAGTAATAAAAAATGTAAAAACCACATATCAGTAAAAATCTTGAAGGCAGATATCAAATCTCTGTCGATTCACTTGAGTAATTTCATAAATCTATCGGTTATCGAAGGCAAGTTTCCAGCGCCACTTAAACTTGCCAAAGTCATTCCGATTAACAAGAAAAATGAACCGGAAAATCTTTCCAGTTATTGACCGATATCAGTGCCGTATTTGCAGAAGAATCTGAATACCAACAAGCTACACATCAACATGTATTACGAGCCGATAGATCAACATAAACTGCTGATGCAACCAATCTTTTCTAATACGTTTACAGTGGAAGGCACGTGGCAGAACTGTTTTTTGACATATCATGTGCTTTTGACAGTTCAAACATAAAGTTCATTGTATACAATGTCGGATTCAGAGGAATGTTCTAAAATTGGACTTCACATTTTCTCAGAAACGGAAAAATAATAGTTAGGATGAACGATGCTATTTCCAACTCTCATATTATGAATGGAGGAGTTCCTCAGGGATATGTGCTGAGACCACTAATATTTCTACTTTCCATAATTACAAAAATACAATCAAAATTTTAGCGACGAAAGAATGCTACAATAGTGTAGAAGAATGCCTCAATAATAGCTTGTAGAAACTTCATTGTATTTTACTGTGACGTTTTGTATTATATTTTTTTGATTCATAATTTTAAGATATTCTATTCTCAAACCCACTTCTTTAGTGAGTGATCGACTTGTCCTATACATTTTTGTTCTGTCACAAAGGATAAATAAAATATTTCAATTTCTAACGCCTTCTTCTTCTCAAATCTACTTCAAATTCAATTTTGAAATGGGTGGATTTCTATCGTTCTGAATTTATCTTGCAAATAATCTTCTACCCATTTCTCTTTTCTGCGGAATGAACGAGATTTCAGTATACCACATAAAAATTGGAATGATGTTGAAAAAAATTAAACAGCATTGAAGTTTTGATATCTGTATCGAAAAATACAATCTGAATGAAAAGTAATAAAAATCTGTGCAACCAGATCTTTGTATGATTTCAATTTTTATATTGCAGGTGCCTTTGAATGCAGTTGTTGAGTTGATATTCATTGACGAAGGTTTCGCCTATGACGCAAATCATCCTTTGCATCTCCACGGTTATGCCTTTCGGGTTGTCGCTATGGAGAGAATGGGAGCCAATGTCACTGTGGCAGAAGTGAAAATGAGAGATAAAATGGGTCTCATCAAAAGAAATTTGTTGGACGCTCCTATCAAAGATACCGTAACTGTACCTGATGGGGGATACACTATTGTTAGGTTCCGAGCGACCAATCCAGGTGAGATTAGTTTGAAATCAAACAAAATTCAGATTCAAATTATAATTCGAATTTCCGTTCCGGGAATCATTCCTAGGGAAATTATTAGGGGGATTGATGAATGGACAGGTATCGTATAAAAACAAATCATTAAAAAAATCAGTTTATTGAACCTGTGAAAATATTTAAATTCTCAGTACATTTATTGATCGTGTTTCATTTGACCTCGAATGTGGTTGAATAAATTGGATCCTGCCTATTTCCGTAATTTTTTATATTGATCAAAATATAAAGTACTCGTGTGCCAAGTTGCTCGGACCAACAGTTTTTGATAAAAATGAGACCCCATTATTTCAAAATATTTTTCTTTTGGCGAGGACTTCCTCTCAAAATAATACCAGTCCTTCAAATACATTTTTTTCCTAAAATCCTTCTGTACTAAGTTACGAACACCTCCTTTAAAAGTTGACTTTTCCTCCCTAGTATTAGGGTTGAAAGTGGCACTTTCCTCCCTCAGAATTAAATAAAGTTTGACATAAATGTAGGTATATAAAACTATATATAAATTTTTCAACAAGTACATTAATAAAAATTAACAATTTTAGGACTTGTTGAAAAAATCTAATGTACAGTTTGTAGTACTGTTGAAGTTAACTCTTTGAGAGTTTCAGAAAAAGGGCCAAAACTACCTCTTCACTAATATTTTTCACTCTTTTTCCCCATTTAGTAGAATATCATATTTTTGGTACCGGAATCTTCATTTCACCGGTAATAAAGACACATTCAGTAATTTTGTATATTCGTGTATGCTGTCGGGTATAACATTGTCTTCGTATTCGTTCAATTCATCCATATTTATACAGTGTGCACTCAAGTTCGCAGCATATGGGTATGTTTTTTACTATTAATTTCACGAAAAAAAAATGCGGTTAGAAAAAGTTATGCATGGATTAAAACCTGAAACATAACCAAAGGTTTTCATGAGGTTACGTAAGAAATATGAGTTTCCTGCAAGAATAAAGTGCTTTCGTTTTTTATTTAGTCGAAAATTGATATGGAAAAAAGTTGTTCAGTATCAAAAATTACGTTCAGAACTTTTTATAAACAAAATTATTTTTTTACTTAAAACTAACAAATACATTAAAATGTATACCATTGTGGCAGATTTGATTCAACATCTCAACGTAGTTTTAAATTCCAAATAACTCTATTCCATAACAATTTTTGATATTGTCAAAAATAAAGGTTCTTTATTCTTGCATATTTTTGATATCAGATAGCTATTTCTCAGGTTTTAGACCATGCAGAACTTTTTATAACGAGTATTTTTTTCCGCAACATTAATATTAACATAGTTTTCAATATGCTGCGAACTTACGTGCAAACATTGTAAATAAATTTATTAAACTCAGTATCAAATAGATATTGAACTCAAAATTACAGTCAAAATGTTTTAAAAATCTGAGTCAATATGCAACATGTGTTTTGATTATTTTGGAAGCTTGTTCGAGAGTAATCAAACTCCATGCCTATTCGAATAAGAGCTTCCGAATAACAATTTCAATATCACATTCATATCTCAGAATAAAATGACTGAATCATTGATCGAATTTGGTATCAAAAAAGGTCCGGGTCCTGATGGAATACCCCCTCTATTCATTAAATGGTGTGTTCAAAGTTCAGTCCCAACCCTGTATCTCACATTTAATAGGCCACTCCTTCTCGGAAAGTTTCCTCTCAAGTGGAAAATTGCCCAAGTAGTACCAGTATTTAAATCAGGTGATCGAAAAGTCCTGAGACACCCCTTACAGATTATTCAACTCCACGAAAATCTCCCATCTAGTAAATAAATGAAAGCCACTCCACACGGTATTCTCAAATTTAATGAATTGCTATTCGCTAATGCTCAGAAACTCTATATCATTCTGCATGGAGATACGTTTGAAAACAGTTCTCAATGAATTGTTTTTTTTTCAGGATATTGGATTCTTCACTGTCATCTCGAATTCCACGCGGAAATAGGCATGGCGATGATTCTTCAAGTTGGAGAAAACGATGATATGATACCGTTACCCCGCAATTTCCCTAAATGTGGAAATTACCTGCCAGATCCCTTGAACGAAGAACCTGCGGGAAGGAATAGTACTGCAAGTTCTATTTCAGGACTGAGTCATATCCTATTAATTATATTTTTATATTTTACACTCCACAACTCACATTCATTCATCGTTAATCAATGACCATCATTTCGAACTATCTAAAATGCTCAAGACTGATAAGAACCTACTGAACTAATTTTTGAAGTTTTGTTCAGAGACATTTTCATCTACTAAAAATGCCCAATTTCAGATAGGAGAGAAACATAACAGAGCCATTTCTTTTTATAGAGAAATATCAATGTACATCCATTACTTAAGAGCACACTTTTGAGTCTGGGATGTTTTCATACCTATATATCTTGAATATGAATGTTAGTTCTTTCATTTCCAAGAAGCATTTAGACAGCTGTACATAATTTTTTTTATTATATTATATATGTGTGACCAGCGCGGGTAGGTTATAAAAAATGATGCAGCTTGAATAGGTATGTATCTGTAACATTTATTTTATTTGGGAATTTACATTTTTTTTATTATGAATATCAGAAAAAGAGTTCAGAGAATAACTCTTTCGCAAGTATTCAATCACGAGAGTGATACTGAAAGTATTATTCATAATTCATAAAAATCGAATTCTATGCTTTACCATAAATTGACTTCTACGGGTGGTTTTTGATAAACCAATTAATAGCCATGGCTGCCTTAGAATTTCGGATAAGGTTCTCAGTATTCAAAATCTCCATCAAATATTCTGAAATTGATTGAGGAAATACTTGAGTAGATTTAAGATTTGGATATTCATTTGATACTACCGATGAACTTTTTTTAATCGTTCACTATTCAGATTATCCTTTTTTTTTCTCCTAAATGTGGATTAGATTCGTTCATTCTAGTTTAGGTTAGATCAAGAAGAATATAGTGCAATGCTCTCTCAATAAAATGAAAAACCAAAAATATAACCTCTAGATTTTGCAATTGTTAAAACGATGTTTTCAAACCAACAAGCAGTCATGTGAGACTTACAGTTGAAAAACTATAAAGGAGAAATTAGTATAGTCTACTCAACATTTTTTTGAAATTGTACCTGTATTATGATCCTTACGAAATAAACTAAAACGCGTGCAAAATCTTAAGAAACACACCTTGTTTTTAATTTTGATACTAGGTTTAAATCCGTAAAATAATCTTGTAAACAAAAATTGCTATCATATGTCCAGAATATGAGAAACATTATATTCTGATCTTAAATTAATTTCCAACATTATTTTCAAAGTTGTGATGCATGAATAATAAAAAGTACTAGCAACATAAGAGAAACTCGTTGTACATGCTTTGAAGGCTCAGTTATTCAGTATCATGATATAATATTTTTGTTCGCTGACAACGAATAGTATACCTACTAGCAGGAAGTCAAGAAAACAACTTGCCATAAGAATTTCTTGATGGCCTGCCAAGTATAACAATCAATTTTGTATTTGCTGTTGTGAGTCATATCAATCTTCATCTTCTCAAAAAAACTTATAATATCTCAATCTGAAAATTCATTAATAATGAAATTCATTCTCACATGATTTTCCGCAATTTATGAAAAATTAATAACTCAGATTCGACATTAACACTCCTATTTGTATATATCGCATCTCATATATTCACGTAAACTAGGGTTAGTAAGACTAACATTAAATTGAATCTAAGATTTTGAATTGGGATTTTGTAGAATTCCAAAGAGGACTAAAATTAAATTAAGCAAAAATATCATAAATGTACTTAAATAAATTATGGGATATTTATCTATTTACTATACAACGAATATTCTGAATAACTTTATCACTTTATTTTATTAACACGTGATGGTTAATAATGAGGAATATGAGAATATTATATTTCATTTGTAGGATCAGTCACGAACTGTGATATATTTCTGTAAAGAATTCTGCTAGTCAGCCGGCATCATCATTTTCGAATAATTACTCATATTTTGAGTGAAAAATCAATATAGTTGATATTGTATTCCTATTATTTTTTCTACTCAGAGAGTTAGAAATTTCAGATATTCGTCGATCCCAAGAATAAAAAAAATGTAGATTGAAATTGAAATTAATTTTTTTTATGATATACAGTTTGTGAATGTTCCTACAACGAAATGAATTGTCGATAATTATAAGAAATAATCTACTTTCTGTTACCGATATATAGCTTTAAATACCTGACTTAGATGTAGCACTTAGTTTATTTTTATTTATTTTGAATAATGTGCAATACAATGAATTCAGCCAGTGATGTAAAATGTGATATTGAAAAAATAAAGTTACAACTTCTATTTACACTTTTATTTCATTGCGAAGTTACAGAGAAGACAACTGTAGTAATTGAGTCGGATAGTGTCGATTTTTCGTTTTTTCGGAGTCAAGCATCCTCATGAATTACGATAAATAGGTCGATAAAAATCCAGGCGGCATCCCGGCCGCCCAGATGGGACGTGAACAACTCACCACAGGGTCAATCCTCAGAATTTACTTCCTTCCAGCCCGTGGCATGATATTTCCCTCATATCCCGCACTATACCCTCCACCAAAGTGCTCAAACACGTGTGTGTGAGATAGAGTCAGTTTTATCCGACACAGAATATGGAAATGAAGATTATTTGATTGGATTTTGGATTTGGATGGTGTCCATTTGGAACTTATTCAACTGTGGTAGGTTACAGTTTGAATTCGTGACTGACATATTTAGATAGAAATTTACGAAGTCCATAATTGGCCAGTATGTTCTGTTCATAATAATTGCCTGTCAAAAGTAACAGTTTCACGTTTTCAAAGCAGAAAAATTGTTTTTCCGAGTCTTTGAATATTATATATTATTATAGGTGGATCGCACATTGAAAGGTAAGGCCCTCTTCATTTCTAGTTCGCTAGTTAGGGTGTGGATAATGTAAAAAACAAATTTTGAACAAACGAATTTATTTCAAAACAAATTAGAACAGCGAATACTTAATAACTTTTTTCATAGAGATCAAATAGTATGGAATTGAAACCCTGAAGAACATACTTCATTCTGCTAAATGACGGTAATTTTACGAATCAATTAATAATCCGTTACGGTAACCGTGATGGTAGAGCATTCGCCTCTCAACCAAATCAACCGGTAGGGGCTTAGGTTCAAATACCAGCCCGATCACCGGTCGAGACTTCTGAGGGTTGCTCATAAGGATACAGCTGGTTGACGGAAATTACAATATTAACAACAACAACATCAGGAAAAAAAATGGCCGAACGACAATGAAGAAATCTTCCTGATCAGGTACGATGAGGTAATCTCTTCGATACACTCCGAAACCATCGTAATGGTCAGACTGAAAGAAATAAGTTTTGAGCACTGGAATTATTGAAGATGATGAATACCGTCACTATATAGTTTTAATTGTCCGATATTTCGTGAACGTGGAATGCCCTCCGATCAAATAACACAACCTTGATGAGTAACTCGCCACTCACGTCTTGAATTTTATTTGTAAGGGACATTCTTCCCTCGCCGGCAGTGTCGTGCGTTGTTTATAGAAATATTGAGGTTCAATAAAATAGAAATAATGGAAACCCAATATGGAATGGAAACCTGAAATTATGATGGAAGAATCTCCACAGGATTTTGAGAAAAGATGATGCTTCAATTGACGGGTTTTTCCATAATTCATTCATTTTACTCTTCTCCAATTCGGTTTTCCTTTCTAGATAGTTTCGACACTGGTAGCCTACCTATGAAATGACATATTTTGATATCCAGCTCCAAATGGCCTTTTGCTATTTGTGCTTATTGTATCCTTAAAAAATTGCGACACGGCAACAATGTCATGATTTGAGGGATTACATTATGAAAAGATGTTACCTTCAGTACCATTTGAGTATTACTCTTCTAGGTTGTGTTACTTGATCGGAAGGAATGCCAAATTCCTTTAAGGTTTGTTAATACTACAAAGTTCTTGAGCTTCCACAAATTGAGAACAATTGATAAAATGGGAATGCGACACCAATCTGATAGAAGTAATATTTCGAACAAAGTTCTAAAATTTGTGACGAAGATTTTGAACACAGTGAAACGAATAAAATCGACAAAATCGAAGTATCCTTTTCTATACTTGGTGGAAACGTGTGAAGGGAAGGGCACTTTGACTTTTTCCATTATATTCGTTTCACTAATCTGACGGACCCCAAGGAGACTACCATTTGCCAAACAGAGAAAGGTAGCCGACATGATTACAAACATTCTGAAAGATGACGTTATTGAAGAATCGACATTGGTCTTCGGTCACGACCAAGAACTGATAACACGCTAAACAGATCATCCTGTTCGAAACGGTTTCCAATATTGGATCAGAAAACCGGTTACTGGCAAATTGAATTTTATTCCCATGACAGATGAAAGACAGCATTCTCTGCCGTATCAATTCAAAGTTTTTCCGTTTGGATCACGTTATGTTCTTGTCACCTTTGAGAGACCTACGGAACTAGTACTGAGGGATCTGGGGTGCAAAACATGCCTAGTCCAGAGTCCAGTAGGATCATCTTATGATAATTCGTAATTTTGAGACTAGAAAATGCCTAATCCAAAAAAGTGCTATTTATTCCAGAAATGAGTTCATTTCTCAAACAATGCCATCTTGGCCGAAAGAATCAAGACCGATCCTGCGAAAACCGAGACTACTAGGTCTGTAACTAGTTGGCCATGTCCCAGAGACAACATGAACTAAGTAATTTCCTTAGGCTGTACATTTTCTATCAGAAAATTTATCCAGGGGTTTTGAAAATTTTCGAAGTCACTTCATCGCTTGACTGAGAACAACGTTCAGTTTGAGTTGATCTCTGATATCCAAAAACTCATGAAATGAATTGAAGAAGAAATCAACAACTGCGTATATTTTAGCTTATCCATGAGAGGAAGGCACTTTGATGTTGGACTTTGAATCAAGGCATTGAATCTATTTCATCTCAGGCAAAGTTATAGTAATATTCTAATTCAGAAAATCTCTGAGCAAACTCAATATGAGAGAGATATTTTTTTGGAATTCGAAGATATTGAACATTTCCACATCTACTTCTATGGCAGACTTTTTCTTGTAAGTTGCCAAATGGTTAGAGATTTCAACGAAATGATCTCAAAATTATCCATCGCAATGGAAAAAACAAAGCACACACTTTATCCTTATCAAAGCGTTCATGCATGGATAAGCAATGCCGATACTGCTTGAAAACAAACTTTCACAATGACGAGCATTGCAATGGTTCAAGTTAATACCGTAAAATTCGAGTTCAAAGAATATGATTAATGGACTATAAAAGAAATGACAGAGAGTCAAACGAATGATAAAATATTTCCTATGTAGGCTGGAAAATAGAGTTAGACCTGGGTGCAGTAAAAAATAAATCAATACATCCGGTAATTAGACGCCGTCACATCTGGTACTCAATAAAAACATCGTTAGCTATTCTAGAGACGGCCTGAAAACTCAAAAAAACTTCAGATAATTCCAAAGAAATATTTGAATATTCCTAAAGTATTCTACAATTTATTCATTGTTCTATATTTTATATTTTCCTTCAGAAGCAATCCAAATGTAGCATTTGATAGTTCATCAATTGAAGCATTATTCCAAGCATCACACGTAAAAACACATTTGTTATTATTTCACTTATGAATATGAAAACAAGAATCCAAATTACTGTTTACAGACAATGTGATTTTTTTTCTTCATTATTACTCTTCGTATGTCTGTTAGATAAAGTAATTGATATGATGACTGACCATATTCGTATCATATTTCATCAATTGTCGAGTTCTAGTGGTTAATTACGAATGGCTTTTAATCTACAGAAGGATAATTAATTGCTTTGATGACATATTTATCAAAATGCTTTATTCGCTAAAAGCCTGAAATGGATAAACGAATAACACTTTGTGACTTCATCATGTTAGATGAAACTGAAAATGAAAATACTGTTACGTTTGTGCTAAATGATAGGCCGAGCACACTACTAAACTGTTTATTTTCTAACTTCACTAAAAACATACAACTACTTCACTGACTAATTAAACACTTGAATCTATACAACAATACAACTAACTAAATATTCCAAACACTTCTATACTTCTTCAAAAACTGCTTATCACTTCTTCATAATCTTCTTAATTATCTCCTTTCCAGTCAAATGTCTCACGTTTATATAGGTACTCAAGTGTAACCAGAATCTTCGCGATGCGACGGTTCGGTTATCCCGAATATTCAGAACCGGCAATTATCTGCCTTTTTCTAGGAAACCATATTGACGATACGCGTGCAAGTGTATCCAGCGGTGTAGCTAGGGGATTTTTACCAATCTCGTAACATTATCCCCCTCTCTATTTTGATCGTTCCGATCAAACAATGTGTCGTTGTCTCCATTATAACGGTTGAGTCTCTCTAGGTGAACGACCTTCATTTCCGCTCTCGGGCTGCGTTGAAGTCTATAGATCACGTCGTTTATTATTTTCACTATCGTATATGGTCCTTCCCAAGATGGTGTTAATTTGGGAGAAAATCCTTTCTTACGACGAGGATTTTACAGCCACACTCGATCTCCTTCTTTAAATCCACCAGTATTGGCCTTAAGATCGTATCGAGCCTTCATTCTGTCACTAGTTATCTTCAATCTTTTTCTTGCAAATTTGTGGATCCCATTCAAGCTATCTCGCAGTTCGTCTGCATAATCCTGTAACTCTTTTTCTTCAGAACTTGGTGATCCGAACACCAAGTCACAGGGCAACCGAAGTTCTCTCCCGAAGATGATGCTGGCTGGAGTGAGCTATGTGGAATCGTTCACAGAGGCCCTGTAAGCCATCGAGAATGGTGGAAGATGTCGATCCCAGGTCTTTTGGTGCTCCTCTACTACATTGGAAAGATGTTCTTCCATAGTCCTGTTGAACCTTTCAACCATGCCATCAGACTGTGGGTGGAAGGCCGTTGTTCTGGTCTTGCAAATTCCCATCAATTCACAAACTTCCTTGAATAAATTTGATTCAAAACTTCTTCCTTGATCGGAATGTAGCTCCATTGGGACTCCAAACCTTGAAAACATATTATCGACCAGAGCTCTTGCAACTATGAATGCTTCTTGATTAGGCAAGACATAAGCTTCAACCCATTTGCTAAAGTAATCCATGGCAACGAGGATGTATTTGTTGCCATCATTCGTCATCGGAAACGATCCTGCCACATCAATGGCGATTCGTTCGAAGGGAGCACCTACATTGTATTGTTTCATCTCTCCTCTCGATCTTGTCTTGAGACCTTTGCTTGCTTCACACTTCACGACATTGGACCCAGTAAAATCTCTGCCGTATTATATCCAAGGTCTTATTCACTCCAAAATGTCCACCTGAATTGCTGCCATGGATCTCCTCCAAGACATCACTTATCCTCCACCTAGGCACAACCAATTGAGAAATCACTTCTCTGCCGTCGGCCGATTCCCAAGCTCTCTTCAATAGACCATTCTCAACAATCAGAGAATCCCATTGTGCCCACAATGTCTTGAAAACTGGTGATCGTAAGGAGATTTCCTTCCAGGTGGGTCTTTCCGCTCCGCTTTCTTTCCATCGTAGAAAATCTGCAACGTTTGGATCACTTTCTTGGTCCTTCCTCATTTTCGCTGTGGTCCAATTGTCGTCAACCATTAATCTCACTTGGTTGATCCCTTTGCGACGTACAATTTGCTCACAAGTATCCAAATCAGGTCTTCTGAACAAGATATCTGTGTTGTTGGGCAATTCAGTTGTTCTTAGCCTCTTAACTGGGATGGCCTCGGGGACTTCATCATTGCTAGTCGGCATGCGCCCTGGTATCAATTCGGTTGTTCTTACCCTCTTCACAGGTATGACCCTGGGGGCTATATCATCGCTAGCTGGCATCCTGGGGGCTCCATCTTTGCTAGCTGGCATGCGCCCCGAAATGTTGGCTGGTTCTAATTTTTCGTGCCGCCAATTTGAGGACTCGCTGGAAGACCTTGTCCACACAGATGATAGCGAACGTGGTGGCATTCTTACCCTGCAGTCTCTAATAAAATGTCCCAATTTTCCACATCGATAGCAAGCCATGTTCTCCGCTTTTCAAAGATTTAATCGCATCCAGTACCTTCTCCAATAAACTAGTAACTGCGCTCAATCCTTGTTGGGGCGCTTCTATTGCAACCGCTCGCACTTTCGGACTCAAGGAGTAGAGGGCCGCCTCAACTTCTAGAGTACGTACCAAGGCATCACTATTCCTCTCGAAGTGTGTTAGTGGCAGAGTCCTTTGGATTTCGGTGTCTCTCAGTCCATCTACGAATAACTGCACCGCTAACTGTTCCTTGAAATCTCCCGGTGCTTCTGATTCTGTACATCCGATTCAAATTCCTGCAGACTCTCACCTGACTTCTGAGTGCGCGTTTTCATTTGAGCCCGACACAGCTGTTCTCTATGTTGATTGCCATACCGCAACTCTAATGCAGTAATCAGGTCTTTAAATTTATTTTGCTGTTCGATAGGTATCGTCTGTAACATACCCAAAGCTGACCCTCTCAAGGGCCGTAGCTTTTTCTTCTTCGCCCCATCCATTTGCCACTGCTGCAGATTCAAATTGTCGGCGATACATGTACCAAGAGGACTGTCCATCAAAAGTCGGTGGTTTTACGGAAATTCCTGATGTGGCAACCCTGTCTCGACGATCTTGCTTCTTGAGGAGTGCTATCTGATTTTCGAGTCCTTTCACCTCTTCTCGCACTGTATCCACTTTCTTATTAAGTTCATCGTCGATTTTCTTAACGTCTTCCCCTATTTTTCCTTTCAGTTCCTCCATTTTTACTTTGGTTTTCTGTAGAACATATTGAAAGAACTTCTCTTGATATTCTAGAACTCTGTGAAGGTCTGTTTTTCTTTGTTTTTCTCTTCGTTCTAATTCATTCTTTTGTTGTTCGAGAAATTTCCGGAGTGCTTCTTCTCGTTCATTTCTCTGTTCCTCGAGAATTTTCTGGAGTTCTTCTTCTCGTTCTTATTTTTATTTTTCTCGTTCTAGTTTTTCATCTTCTCGCTCTTTTCTCTGTTCTTCGAGAATTTTCTGGAGTGCTTTTTCTCATTCTTGTTTTTCTATTTCTCGTTCTTGTTTTTCATCTAACCGTCGCATTTCCTCTTCTTTCTTATCCTCCTGACGCCGCTTTTCCTCTTCTTGTTTTTCCTCCTGGCGCCTTCTTTCCAAATCCGCAAAATGATTTTGCATGAATTTCACAATGTTCTCCATCGTATCGTACGATGTACTCCTCGTATTCACCATAAATAGTTTATAAATAGGTTGTTTCTGTTTCTCACTAATATCACACTTCTGACACCACTGTTACGTTTTTGCAAAATAATAGGCCGAGCACACTACTAAACTGTTTATTTTATAACTTCACTAAAAACATACAACTACTTCACTGACTAATTTAACACTCAGATCTATACAACAATACAACTAACTAAATATTCCAAACACTTCTATACTTCTTCAAAAACTGCTTATCACTTCTTCATAATCTTCTTAAACATCTCCATTCCAGTCAAATGTCTCGCGTTTATATAGGTACTCAAGTGTAACCAGAATCTTCGCCAAATGACGGTTCGGTTATCCCGAATATTCATTACCGGCAATTATCTGCCTTTTTCTAGGAAACCATATCGACGATACGCGTGCAAGTTGATTTGATGGATGCCAATTTTCAATTCGCCGTTTTGATTTTATATCAAATCATAATACGAAAAGCTGCTAATGAAAAATATACCCCTTTTCCTTTGGTCTGATGTGGACATTGAGTCCTTTCGATATCTGTTTGGATTTTCCGTTAAGGTTTTGTGTGACCTGAATATTTCACTTTGCAACCAAATTCTTTTTAATTTTTTCTGTTCATGACAGAATTTGAGAGATGGCATCTGTCACCGTTTAATTTTCAGTTTTAGTTGCGTCGGTGTAGGAGTGATTGCAATATTGTAATAAACTTTCCTGTTCTCTTCATAATATGTTATTTTATCTTCGTCTTTCATTATTTGTACGAGTTGTTCTTATTCATATGTAGGGCAGTTTTTGGATCCAGCTGAATGAGGTCACATATTTCTTCAGATCTTCACAAGGTGTTATGTAGAGGCGTCCACATGCGCATATTCGTTCATTGGTGCAATTATTTGCAACATGGCCGAATACTTGGCATTTGAAACATCTCTGGGGTAAAGAAAATCTTCAATTTTTAATATGCTACATTGATCTCTTTAGGTAAATCTACCTAATGAGGAATAATAATACAGTCATGAACGCATGTTATAAGATGTTCACCCGCATTTTGTATATTCGAATACTCCTGGTGTATGAACAGATATATGAGCAAAGAGGGTCAGAGAAGGGGGTCACTGTCTGCAGGGAGAACCTGCTCATAAAAATTATATCGAAATATTATGACCTGTCTCTACTTTTTTTCCATGAATACCATTATCATAGTGACTTCCAGTCAATATGGTTAAATGTAATGTTCAAACTGTGTGATGTCGAGTATATATTGAAGGCTTTTTGAGGGGGTACTCGCACATGTCATGTAAGCCACTCATTTAAAGAGTTCGACTGTGTCTCCTATCAACGACTCCTCACAAAAATTGTAAAATTATAAAGTGCGTGATACTCTGATGTGACTGGAAACAAGTTGTATGCAGCAATGTCGTGCTACACGGTGTTCCCTCGGGAAGGTATATCGGGCCTCTAATTCAATGATACTTTCTTTTATCTCTCATACACAAAATATCTGCCAACTTGATGATGCTTTTTTAGATTACAGAAATGACATCTAAAAATGTGACTAGACTGTGAACCAGTAGAGAAAACATCACTTTGCGATGGAAAGCATTAAGAGTCGTCCATTTGAAAACAGCTTATTTTAGTGCCTCGTCGAACACTGAATACGTATGAGCGTAGATAGTTTCTGGGTCTGTTCTTCCAATAATCTGTCGTCCCACCATTTGCAGTATATTAGAAAATGACACATCTTTTTGTCGTACTCTAAGCAGAGCCATTGTAACGGGCTAAAGAAAGCTGAAAAAAGTTAAAAGCTATTGAGTTATCATGGGAAGGAAATGAAGTATTTCCAACACGAATATTTTGCTATGCGTTGAACACATGTTTTTTTTTCTACGATGTCTATTATACTATGCGCAGAACACATGGTTTTTTCAATCACAAAATTCAAGCCAATTGACATCATAAGTTGTCATATTTTGACCAATGACCCTTTCAATATCGAACTTGATTGAAAATTACTAAATAATTACACTAACGATATTCAGATTCTTTCTTGATCTTTACCAATTAGAATTACGAAAAACAATACTAACCACCTAACCAGAATGCATTACCATGTATACTTGTTTGTCACATGTAATACAAATTTGCGTATGTCACGCACCCTCTCAAAACCGATTCCATTACACTGAAAATAACAACAAGCTGTCCGACGTCAGTTAAACAGAGGCTTTCGTCCCTCCTGAAATAAAAACCATTTTACGCGTTTCAACCCCGTTCGTTCCCCGTTGATTTCCCTCAGACTGGAATATTTCCGGGACATGCGTACCTCACAGGGCGCTAAAATTGATTGAAGAATATTTAGATATATAAGAGTTAAAGGAAATAGTGTTATTCATTACTCGTGGTGAGTTCCATCAACAGGTACCTACATTAGTTTGCTTGATTATACCGGGTGAGTTGAAAAGTTTCCCTTCAATTTTTACGAGTGAGTTGCATGGATGATTTAGTGTTTAGAAATTTTCATTGGCTTTTCAAGAACTCTTAGAAATAGCTGTTTTTCAAAAAATATTAGATTTATCTTTGAATAAATAATTTTTCGCAAATAAATAAATCTATGAATTAGGCTTCCAATGATCGAACATAATTGGCTGGTTTACGAAATTGTAAATAAAACTAGTGATTGCAATAGAATATAAAAACGCACTGATTAGAAATCGACTATGCAACATGCGACGATAAATTAGACTTTGTGAGAAATAATTGATTTAAATTTCTGGCAATAATTGGTTCAATATTTTCGAATATTTATTTTATTGAAAGGATTGAATTTGATGAGGATTTTTCCACTAGAATCAGGGATTTTTCTTAATACGAATATCTTCTCGCTTTTTTCAAATGGTATAATTTTAGTAAATCGCTATGGATTTGTTTCTCAACGACAGTCAAAAACAATCAGTTTCCCAATGAATTTTTTCTTATAATCAGGGTTCATAGTGAATGTTCAATCTGTTATTTCACCGATATTTTTGTATTGTATAGTGCCTGCTACTGAGTACATAATTTTATTTCGTGAAAATTACCAGTGCAACATTTTCAAACCTCTAGTGGTATCTTTAGATAAATCATATACATTTACATTTCTTTTGGTTATCGGATATTAATGAAATTTTATTTTATTAATCGTTTTGTGAATAAGTGTAGAGGTAAAAGTAGGAGGATTCTTAAGCTCCGTGGATCAATCCCAGTAGCTTCACTAGGCAAACAAAATTATGCAGTAATTAAGTGTTTTCCTCTTTGTACGACAACATCCTTATAATTAACAGAAATTTCGACCAACGAAACTTTTCAATTTTTGTATCAAGCTAATAGGTTGTTTCTGTGAGATTTCCGGGGTTTTCCTTTGGCTAAAAAGTGAATTAGTCACCAAAAATTAGTAAGTTTCCCCGGAGCGCCACGGTTAATAATAATAATAGCCGTCCTCTACCCTCACAGGCTATATATACCTTTAGGTAAACTCTATGAGTATTTATGATGGTGTATTGTCATTATTATAATCTGCTTATTTTTGAAAATAGAATTTTTAGTTTCAGATAGATTTCATGATATTTAATTATCTAATATGGTTTACAGTTTTGGCCTTCCAAACGTGTAAATTCATCTCAACTGATGAATAACGAGGAAATAAAAACTTCATATCATGTCTTCAAAAAATACGAATCGGGAATGTTATTTATTGATTGAGTCAAATTTATGGACTATAATAATAGATATTTTGGATGAAACTGATGAGATCATTGATTGTTGAAGAATTAGGAATACCTGGTCATTTAGAACTGAGTTATCACGTAGACATTTCTCTTGGCTCAATTTGATACCTTCAGGTTGAATTTGAAAAAATCAGGAATATGTGTGTGAAATTATGATCATATTCATTGAAATGGTTAGCAAAGTTTGAAACCTGTTTATTTAACCTATAACTTGACAAATAACCCCCAAATCTCTGTTTGAAACTGCGGCCCGCTTAACCTATATATGTCCTAGAATTTGTTCCGTACATATTTTGCATTGTTGATGAATATCATTTTTTAGTTTCGAATGCAACATTTATATTCTGTTTCTGAAGGAAAAGAGATGTCTTGTTGTCATGGTAACTATTTTACTATTGCCTATTATCAAATGTGAAATCGGATATCGGAAGTCAACTTTTAAACTTTTTATGAAATACCCCCTCAATTTTATTTATTACTTGAATTTATTATTCATTTCTGAAACCTATCATATTATGATATAATAATGATGATTTTATTCACCATTTTCAATACAGTTATTCTCCTTGAATATTGGCTGAATGTCATTGTGCAGTTCAGAAACAACACTGTTCATAATTCGGGGGACTAGGAAATAAAATGATTCCTGTGTTGATGTTTTCATAGCGCAGGGTATGGAGGGTATGGATTTTCCTCTGACGGGGATTTTTTTGACAAGTCTATGTTTAATGAAAACTCATACCTTTTCAAAGCTTTACAGACTTTTACACAACAAGTTTGTCTGACGCTACCTATCCTAAGTTCCTTGAAAAATGGTTCACAGGGTTCTGTTCTGTTCCGCACCCTAGCAGTAAGTAACCCAAAGGTTTTTTGTAAGGTAGTTATACTTCTGATGTTATTTTCATATGTAGTTCCCCATATAGATAAACTGAATGGACTATTGTATGATATAGAACATGCGAAGAACATGGGAAGGAAGAGAGGGCATATCATGAGTTTTTTCAATTTTGATATGGTTTCATGAATATGTTTTTTTCAATTCATATTTTCTTCAATAAACAAACCAAAAGGTACTCAATGCAATCCACTCGTTCAATTTCTCCACACTTACAATTTGAGTAATTGTAGTTGTGAATTTTTACTGGACTTCCAAATGAGAATGTTTTCCTTGTGCCAAAGTTGACAAATTAACTCTTTTTTTTTCATTTACAAGTATCTTGTTCTGTTCTTTTGAACTGGGTTTTATGAG
Source organism: Chrysolina americana (assembly GCA_958502065.1). Taxonomy (NCBI): domain Eukaryota; kingdom Metazoa; phylum Arthropoda; class Insecta; order Coleoptera; family Chrysomelidae; genus Chrysolina; species Chrysolina americana. The sequence continues at coordinate 15,357,221 of OY293414.1, forward strand.
TTTTCAGAGCATGTAATATATTTGTGAACGTAACATTTTTATTCTTTGCAGATTACAGTAACGCAATATCATCCGCGAATGTATATATTTTGCCTCTCAGTTGTATATCGCAGAGATCGGTTATGTAAGGTTATGTAAATGAGACATAAAATTGGTCCCAAAACTGACCCCTCGCATATTATTTGGGGTTTTCCATGATAAACTTATTACACTAATAGATATACATGAAGAGTGATGTCAGTATTTTTTATCTTCAAAAACAGGTCAGCAGCTATTTTGGAAGTCCACATTGAAGATGAGTCTCATGCGACGTTTCCGCGCTATGAAAACTCTAGAAAACTCCCTTGCCCTGTCCCAAACCATAACATCTAAGCTTGAGTGAGAGTATAGGCTATAGCATTGAATATATGCCAGGAATCCAAACTGCTTGATGGCAAAGTATGCTTTATTCAAATAAGCACAACTTTCCATTTGTTCTTCCTAATTTAATTTGGCATCTAGTTATAGGGTCATCAGGAGTTTGAATATCATACTGTGTTCAGATCATCTGAAATATTTCTCTGAAGTGGAAAGTTAACTTATCCTTTGGCACCAGGTACTGAAATGATCAATAATGTCTTCTGATTTGTTAATGATTTTCTCAGCATTTTCAACAGATATGGTAATCGTAGTATCATCAATTAACATTATGACAGTCTTCCATAATATGTTGAAGATGATCGTTGTCGATGACGATTCATTGTAGATTACATTATCATATCTCTATTTGTCATATAGGATTGTAACCAGTTTGGAAGGTAACCCAACTTTTGGCAGATTATAAAAATGTTAAGCACACTGTAATAGTAAGATGATTTTTTCTGTGCATTTGTAATTTAGACAATCCAAAACTAAATTATCCATTTTCCAAAATAAAAAGATGGTGTAACATTTCATAAAAAAAATACTAATTTTAGTGTACAAATAATTGAATATTCCGTAATGATTTTCATTTATGGAATCACCAAATCATTGCTGTCTTTCAATGAATAGTATCTATATCTACCATTATTCATATTTTTGATTTCATACGATAAAAACCTCATATGTCGGATATGAGAAATCGGTTTGACGGATATATTAGTGAAAATGGGGAAGTGAAATATAATGGAGATTGTTTAATGAAAGCATACTTTCCTATAGTTAATCGAACCCTGTAAAAATATAGACGATTAACGATCCTTCGATAAACTTAATCGCCGATTAAATATCAAAATTAGTTTTCAGAACTTCCTGAAATGAACAGAAGAGTTTTTTATTTATGTGGCCTGATAACTGAAATGGTTTATATATTACGCTATGGCTTTCAAATCGATTAAAAATCCAAAGAGTGAAACTGACTATTTGTATGAATGAATAATTCTGAGAGTATATTATTTTGCTGAGGGGCCCATGCATGTAATCCCGTGATATTCCAAATTGATCAAAATTCACAACCATATCCCATATAATACCACTGTCAACACAGGAGGAAAACGATTACAACTAACTCACTTGAATCCAGTGTTAGAACTGATCACTCGATTTTGAAAATCATGTACAGTTGCTGTCACTATCAAACCCAGAAAAATGTTGCCATTTTATTGCATGGGAACAAAATACTGAACAATTATCAGGTGACTTTCGATGACAAATTGAAACAGACTCCGCATTTTCAATCGGACAATTGCTTGGGAGGGATTCTTTTTAATGTGCAATATGAATCAACAACTATTTCCATCCTCCTCATTTTTACGGAAGCGTAGAAGGGCTACGGATTATTTGTTTATTTGATGCTCCATAATTTCGACTTTAAAGTAGAAATTTCGAAATATAAGTCGAAATTTCGACTTAAAAGTCGAAATTATGGAGTATCAAATAAATAAATAATCCGTGGCCCTTCTACGCTTCCGTACATTTTTCTCAATCGAAAAGAAAATTTTACATGGGCTTCAAACGGTTCATTGCGGGCTTCTAAACAAGAGTCCCTTACAATATGCTGAGTGATTGTTTTTCATATGCCACAATCAATCGACATTTTTACTATGAAATACTTGTAGGAATATCAAACAATCATTTTTGATTATATCGTGAACTGATTGAAAAAAAAAATATAACTGAAATATTTGGCATGTTTCGAAAGTATGACAACTTAATCTATTTTTATTTACCTCCATATGTTCTATAGAAAATATATGTAATAATTGTTGAAGTATATTACTATCTTATCCGGAAACCATTTGATATTTCTTCAGCTTCTCATAGCTCTATATTATATTTCCTTTGAATGTTCCTATGAGAAACATTAAATTTTGATGCAAGATCACTCGTTGCTTCAAAATTAACGGAAATATTTCAATACTTGAAACAATTTGTTGAAATAGAGTCAATGTGCTTCAAAAAAAATCAAACTGAGATATCAGTAATCATGATTTATATTATTATAATTATGGCACTTTTCGTGAAGGTTCTGTCAATATTTTAAAAAATGAAGAGATTTTGGATTCTTGATCAGAAAAATGTATAATGTATAAGATATTTTGTATAATTTTCTGATAGACAACAAAGACGCTCACAGGGACACTTTCCAAATAATACATGAAAAACTGGGGAGTGGTTCATTAATGAATCAGAGATGCCACAGTTACGAAGTGAAGTGAGTGTGACAGAAAGAAATGAGTAGGAGTAGGAATTATTATTCTTGCTTATTTTGAAGCACATCCCAGAAATTCAACGAGGTGTCTTATAACAGAATTCATAATTTATTAGGTAGTATAGTGCGCATTATTTGGTTAATTTTCAAAGCACGAATGGTATTTGGTAGAAAATTTCAAGAACACAAAAAGATTCATATTATTTATTGTTATAGTTGATACAATAATTATTTTTAGCATTTGCTGTCATTCATCTGTCACTTCAGTTGAATTGTCTCCTAGCGCACTGAATTACATAATAGGTGCTGGATTACCGCTGTAAATTAGGGATAATTCCACACTTCTTATGAACATTTCAACACATTAGTGAAATAAATATCTGATATTTTTAGAGGAACTGGAAAAATATTTAATTTTTTTTTAATTATCGCTTGAAACTCTATATATCAGCATGAAATTCAATTCCAAGCAACTTTTTCAAGTAACTTTCTAAATTACTTACATGAACTTTCGCTATCTAAATTAGACACTTGATATATTTCTACTTCTTTTGTCTTCATATGACAATGAGGAATATTGTTTTGTTTTTCATCCGTTAACCAGCTGTCATCCCCCTATGAACGACAGCCCTCAGAAGTCGAAACTTGTGCGAGCTAAGGATTAACGAGGTCTTACCTTTTAACGTGCACGAGACCAGTGACCATGCTGGGACTCGAACCCACGTCCCTCTGATTGATAGACTAGCGCTCTACCATCATGACCACTGCGGCCCATAATATCAACTTAATGAATTGAATTTCACGCGATAAATTCATTTCGACCGAAAACAGTAAAGGTTCTTGATAAAACATGAGGAATAAAATTATAGAGATTTGAACATATCCAAGGCTCACTAGATACAAGAATAAATTTCGAAATCGAAAATATATTTGGTCAGAAGTGGTAAAATGGTTATCTTCATAATCTCAAAGGGAGAAAAAAATTAGTTAAAATATACCAGGTGTCCCATTTAAAGATCGAAAGTTAATGTTATTTCCGGTAAAACCGGAAATTGCATAAAGCTGATTCATTCGTCAAAACAGTTTTATGTCATACACTTTCTATACTAATTTAATTTCTTTAGTTTCAATAACAAAAAAGATATAGAGGTGATCCAATTTCCACGGACACCCGATATATCAACCGTAGGAAATTAATATCTGTACTGGAAAATCAAGTCCCGTATAATTTAAGTGAAATACTATTTGAACCTTTCTCAAAATTTCTTCTGTAAATGCTTTTTCTTGTAGTCAAAAGGAAGGTTTTGTGCTTCAAATTATAGGTAGATGACAATTTAGATGCACTCAGGACAATACTGAGTAACTCTTCGGCCCCCTTAACTAAAACAGTCGCTAGTTACCCATATAATGGGTTCATTATCATCTTCAACTCGTTTTTTCTCGATATTGACCATCTAAATATCGTTATGAGATTTATGACCCGTACTCGACAAAACCATCCCAATTTAAGGAGTATAAAATTTGATTATAAAAATATAATACAGTATTTCGCATTTTTTCCTTTGCTATAGGATTGTCGGCGAAAGTTGAACAGCCTCATACAACTGCCGAATAACGTCTTCCCAACTCCAGCAATTTTTCTACGAGAATATACTTTGCAATACCTACTTCCTGTAATAACCACCAACTGGCAAAAGAAAACAAGTAACATCTGTAGACTAGTTTCGCGATTCAACTCGCTCATCAGTACAAACTCGGTCACAATATGTAATTCTTTGTACCATAGAATTCTATAGTCTATCAAATAAGTGAGATGACATTATCGTTGTATTCCTGAGAGAGAAAGAGACATAACCAGAATTATATGGTGCACGAAATTCCACCCCTGTCCAAAATTTTTCATTCTCGAATCATGATGGGAAATCATTTTCAGTAAAAACTAGATAACAACCTGTGATACGGTACTACTGAAAAGCATTTTAGGGGGATTTTCAATTATATTTCTCGATAGGAAGATTTTCATTCACGATTTCCGAGCGGGGATAGCTACGAGATACCTGATGCGTGACAGGGAGTGATCATTCCTATCCACATAACCGAAGCCAATATGAACTATTATCACCACTTTGCCCAATCTGGACATATTTTCCACCTTATGAAAATCATCTGGTTTATTGGCGGAGTCGACTCATTGTATGATATTTTCCCCACATTAATTCCACTTTCTATATGTAAAATATCGCAGGCTCGTATCTCGTTGGTTATTTGCAAATTACATTGTTAAATTGTTTCAGAATTCCATCAATTTGCAAATACACACTTTTCCGTCAACCCTGATTATAAATTCCAATTAAGTTCCCTAACATTACAAAGTCAAAATGTGTTATGCCAAATATCCAATTATTCGCCCAATCATCTCATTTGATATTCATACACCTACCATTCTGATCCTGGTATCGATAACAAGTCCAGTCGATATGAGTGATGACAGACCAGTCAGATGTTTGGAAAACATCCACATTCTCTCAATCGAAATTGCTTCATTATTCTTCGATAATTTCTCTCCAGCTTTCCTCTTTGTCAGTTGTGTTGTAAGTCAAATTGACCTGAAGTGCCATCGTCACTATCACTTTTCAATTCTATAGGTCATAGTTATAATTAAACAAGCCAAATGAAGGAAAATTGTATATTTACATCACCTTCCCATTGACAGGATGAGATACTTACAATCCATGAGAACTATAATAAATGTGCTGATACAAGTAATTTACAACAAGTTAGACGCCAGCGGACAGTAGATTAGCATTTTTATTAATTTATTTCGTGCTTAGATACAGTCTATCCTGAATTTTTGTCGATGAAACTTCAACTTTTCCGGAATATGCTATTTATTATAATCATCAACTAATGAAACAATTATTAATTTGTATTTTTAATAGATTCCTTCAACTCATTTGAAATGATGCAACAAATATGTTCCTCTATATATTCTACTAATGATTGATATGAAAAAAAAACTTTATAAAGCAGAACCGAACACTAAACAAATTGAATTAATTTGAATACCATCGTACGTGAGGGAATATATGGTGTGACAAAACAAGGGAATCCGAGAAAACATAACAGATATAAGAATTCAGACGTGAAGTGACAAAAAACTTTCGAAATACTATCAAAAACTCTTCAGAAACACTCCATATAAGCCTCAATCATGATAATTTGCTTCAGAATAGATCAGAAGCAGTATGTGAATTATGCAACGTGAAGATCTCCACGCCCTACTGACACATTCTGATAGTCAATCACTAGTTAGAATGTTCTGCGTGCTGTCTATAAAGTATGAAATGTCAAAACAAAATTTGATTATAAAAATAATCCAGCCTTTCGCAAATTTTCCTATACAATAGGATTGTCGGCAAATGTCGAACAGAAATAATTCAACAGCCCCATACGACCGCCGAATCACGTCTATCCAACGCTTGGCAAAGTTTTCCTACAACGACATACTTCGTAATCTTCCTATAACAACCACCAAATGGCAATCGAAAACATGTGACATCTGCAGACCGGTTTCGCGATTCAACTCGCTCAGCAGTACAGACTCGGCCACAATATGTAATTGATTTCCAATCGGTTCTGTTAACAGGCACTACGATAACTCCGGCACCCACTAAGAAAGTGAGCAGCAGAGCCATCTATAGAAACCACAGAAATATTCCGACCAGTACCACGACTTCGTTTGAGCCGATTATCTAAATTTTCATCATGAAAAATATTTAAATATGTCTCATGTGGAACTAAGAGTACTTGACGAAAGGCAATATATTTCGAAACAAAATTTGATTATTAAAATAATCCAGCCTTCCGCAAATTTTCCTATACAGGAAGATTGCAAAGTATGTCCTTGTAGGAAAACTTTGTCAAGCGTTGGATAGACGTGATTCGGCGGTCGTATGGGGCTGTTGAATTATTTCTGTTCGACGTTTGCCGACAATCCTATTGTATAGGAAAATTTGCGAAAGGCTGGATTATTTTTATAATCAAATTTTGTTTTGAAATTTATTGCCTACTCTTAGTTCCACATGAGAAATATTTAAATATTTTTCATGATGAAAATTTAAATATGAAGTGATCATGGAAAACGCGTTAATAGAAAATCCCTAGTATTTGAGTTTTACACAAAGTAATTTGTGGTTTATTGTGCCTAACGCCTTTGAATAATCGATTATTTCATTAAGACTATCAATAACTACTGTTTCCTGTTCGGAAAGAGGCATTATTATCAGCATATTCAATAATTTGTGGGAATATTATTTTTTCAAAAGTTTTAGGAAGCCAAGGCAAAATACTTACAATCCGAAGATCAAACAGATCTACTGACCTAAATCAATCGTCATCCGTTGGATTTTTTCATAAACTGGGGTTATTTGCTTTATCAGTGGTATAGTTCACAAAATGTGTGATGAAAAGCTATATAAAAGGACAGCACCTTAACATAGCCCAAGATCGTCATTGCCGTATAAGTTTTCATCAACTCGAAAGTAGGGAATTCATCAATCAACCGAGTAGATAAAAGAGACTCATGACATATGGCAATGAAATAATAATGTTTTACTCTTCGTCCGGCACCTTCACCATATAATAGATTTTGTGACCAGTCAAGACTTACATTAGAAAATATCGTTTTCAATTCGTTAAATCATGATTATTCTGATTAAAAACAGTCATTGTAATGACCGATTTCTCAAAGTTAAGGAAATTACTCTCAATATTTCCTTTTTGTAATAAACAGATCATCATAATGAGTCTTAAACAACTTCCCCAATAAATAAATTACAAAGCTTATATACGAGCACTCATTTTATTTTGTAGAGAATGAGAGTTAACAGTTCCATATTTATTTATTTGGAATGAGGCAACCTCACAAACTAATAAATGTTCGAATAGCAAGTTGCACAATTAGAAATATTATAATTAATGGTGAATAACTAGAATTAGTTATAGTTCGTAATATTCCTGTTGGAATAATTTAGCAATTTATGTTGAAAAACTACACGGGATATTCTTCTCGAGCTTAGTTTATAAAATTCCTAACTGTCCAGAACCACGTGGCATAATTCTAAACTGAATATATTATTCAGTGTTCAAGCCGATGTATTTACATATTCCGCATCATGCGGAACTTTTTTTATTATGTAGTTTCTGTAAATAATGATTTCTTGATCAGTTGGTGCTCTGAACATTATAGAAACGGCACTAGCGACTTCTTTTTGTCGAACGGCCATGCCTATCAAATTTGGCCGTTTTTTGGTTTTGCTAACCACCTAACAAATTTGAAAGAATTCGAATGTTTTAATTTGTTCAGCTTTGCAGTCTATATATTCATTCTAATTTCGAAAAATATGAAAAGACCACTGGAGAAGAAATAGACTAATCTGATGAAGAGATTTTTCCGGTTCAAACATGTGTGTTACTGGATATCATAAAGAAACACATTATGCTAAAATAAGTATGTCAGAATTGATGGAATGTGGCTCTAGTTCTGGAATTTCGAATCCATTTCGTAATCGATAGAGATGTTGAGATTATTTTGTGATTTCACTGCTTGTGACAGAAAGTTGGATGGGGTTACGTCAAAAAATCATCTTTAAGGCACTACAGAACATTAATTAGGCAATAATCAAAAAATTAATAGTACGTTACTATTACTATTTTACGACAGCGTGGAAGGCCACACATAATTTTCTTTTATTTCATAGCTTTTTCGGACTTAGATCTAGGAATTCCGACTTAGATCTCGGAATTCCGAATTGCATCTCGGAGTTCCGACGTGTAAGTCGGAATTCCGAGATCTAAGTCGAAATTCCGAGATGCATCTCGGAATTCCGAATTAAGGTACAAACATAGAGAAGCGACGCGGTAAGAGACAAGCGACGCGACTAGCGACGAGACAAAAAACAGGTACATAGTAACGTGACAGTTATGAAACTGTCGCATGAAAACATAAGTTCGAACAGAGTGGACGATTTTTTTTTTATCAGATAACCCAACACTGCGTTTGTTACTTGCAAAGGGTTAAAATAGAGAATACGCTGTACTTCCCATACATCTAAAAAGAAATGTGTTGAGACAATCTCATTCTCCATTTCTGACACATAGTGGAAAGTATTGCACCATTTTTGGTGACAAAATGAACAAATTTTCTACCCCAGCCTATAGAACCAGAAGAAAAACTTGTTAGTTTGAAATGAGTAATCAAACAAAACCTTTATTGAATAAAAGAATTATCAAAACAATTCCTTGAGTTTATAAAAAATTAGAATTGAACCAACACATCTATATTCAACCATCTTTAGGAAATTTGAAATAAATCTCATTTGGTATTATAATATTGTAACATTTTTATGTAACCACAAATTACTTCCATTTACGTTCACACCGTCGGCGTCGTCGGTATAAGTGATTGTATCATGATTAAAGCACTGAAACATCTGCGCGAATGCTGATATTTCATATGCGTATTTCTAAACCAAATTCTGTATTTCATTCCTGAATTGCAAGTCGGAATTTCGACTTAGATCTCGGAATTCCGACTTACAAGTCGGCGATGACGTCTGACGTATCCCGAGCGACGAGACTCGATGTTTATTGACGGTGCATTTTGTAAATTTCATCATTGTTATCAGTACCTGATACAAGACAAACAATATTTTGATAGCCTCTTACCACATGTTGAAAAAAATACGGACTCTAAGGTACTACAATTCAGGAATGAAATACAGAATTTGGTTTAGAAATACGCATATGAAATATCAGCGTTCGCGCAGATGTTTCAGTGCTTTAATCATGATACAATCACTTATACCGACGACGCCGACGGTGTGAACGTAAATGGAAGTAATTTGTGGTTACATAAAAATGTTACAATATTATAATACCAAATGAGATTTATTTCAAATTTCCTAAAGATGGTTGAATATAGATGTGTTGGTTCAATTCTAATTTTTTATAAACTCAAGGAATTGTTTTGATAATTCTTTTATATTATAAAGGTTTTGTTTTATTACTCATTTCAAACTAACAAGTTTTTCTTCTGGTTCTATAGGCTGGGGTAGAAAATTTGTTCATTTTTTCACCAAAAACGGTGCAATACTTTCCACTATGTGTCAGAAATGGAGAATGAGATTGTCTCAACACATTTCTTTTTAGATGTATGGGAAGTACAGCGTATTCTCTATTTTAACCCTTTGCAAGTAACAAACGCAGTGTTGGGTTATCTGATAAAAAAAATCGTCCACTCTGTTCGAACTTATGTTTTCATGCGACAGTTTCATAACTGTCACGTTACTATGTACCTGTTTTTTGTCTCGTCGCTAGTCGCGTCGCTTGTCTCTTACCGCGTCGCTTCTCTATGTTTGTTCCTTAATTCGGAATTCCGAGATGCATCTCGGAATTTCGACTTAGATCTCGGAATTCCGACTTACACGTCGGAACTCCGAGATGCAATTCGGAATTCCGAGATCTAAGTCGGAATTCCTAGATCTAAGTCGGAAAAAGCTACGAAATAAAAGAAAATTATGTGTGGCCTTCCACGCTTTCGTAAAATAGTGATAGTAACGTACTATTAATTTTTTGATTATTACCTAATTAATGTTCTGTAGTGCCTTAAAGATGATTTTTTGACGTAACCCCATCCAACTTTCTGTCACAAGCAGTAAAATCACAAAATAATCTTAACATCTCTATCGATTACGAAATGGATTCGAAATTCCAGAACTAGAGCCACATTCCATCAATTCTGACATACTTATTTTAGCATAATGTGTTTCTTTATGATATCCAGTAACACACATGTTTGAACCGGAAAAATCTCTTCATTAGATGAGTCTATTTCTTCTCCAGTGGCCTTTTCATATTTTTCGAAATTAGAATGAATATAGAGACTGTAAAGATAAAAAAATTAAAACATTCGAATTCTTTCAAATTTATTAGGTGGTTAGCAAAACCAAAAAACGGCCAAATTTGATAGGCATGGCCATTCGACAAAAAGAAGTCGCTAGTGCCGTTTCTATAATGTTCAGAGCACCAACCGATCAAGAAATCATTATTTGCAGACTACATAAAGTTCCGCATGAAGCGGAATATGTAAATACATCGGCTTGAACACTGAATAATATATTGAGTTTAGAATTATGCCACGTGGTTCTGGACAGTTAGGAATTTTATAAACTAAGCTCGAGAAGAATATCCCGTGTAGTTTTTCAACATAAATTGCTATATAGGAATATTACGAACTATAACTGTAGAATACTCTAATTATATTGTTTCAGTACGTATTACTAATTCTAGTTATTCACCATTAATGATAATATTTCTAATTGTGCAACTTGCTATTCGAACATTTATTAGTCTGTGAGGTTGCCTCATTCTAAATAAATAAATATGGAACTGTTAAATCTCATTCTCTACAAAGAAAAATGAGTGCTCGTATATAAGCTTTGTAATTTATTTATTGGGGAAGTTGTTTAAGACTCATGATGATCTGTTTATTACAAAAAGGAAATATTCAGAGTAATTTCCTTAACTTTGAGAAATCGGTCATTACAATGACTGTTTTTAATCAGAATAATCATGATTTAACGAATTGAAAACGATATTTTCTATTTTCTAATGTAAGTCTTAACTGGTCACAAAATCTAATATATGGTGAAGGTGCCGGACGAAGAGTAAAACATTATTATTTCATTGCCATATGTCATGAGTCTCTTTTATCTACTTGGTTGATTGATGAATTCCCTAATTTCGAGTTGATGAAAACTTATACGGCAATGACGATCTCGGGCTATGTTAAGGTGCTGTCCTTTTATATAGCTTTTCATCACACATTTTGTGAACTATACCACTGATAAAGCAAATATCCCCAGTTTATGAAAAAATCCAACGGATGACGATTGATTTAGGTCAGTAGATCTGTTTGATCTTCGGATTGTAAGTATTTTGCCTTGGCTTCCTAAAACTTTTGAAAAAATAATATTCCCACAAATTTTTGAATATGCTGATAATAATGCCTCTTTCCGAACAGGAAACAGTAGTTATTGATAGTCTTGATGAAATAATCGATTATTCAAAGGCGTTAGACACAATAAACCACAAATTAATTTGTGTAAAACTCAAATACTAGGGATTTTCTATTAACGCGTTTTCTATGATCACTTCATATTTAAATTTTCATCATGAAAAATATTTAAATATTTCTCATGTGGAACTAAAAGTAGGCAATAAATTTCAAAACAAAATTTGATTATAAAAATAATCCAGCCTTTCGCAAATTTTTCTATACAATAGAATTGTCGGCAAACGTCGAACAGAAATAATTCAACAGCCCCATACGACCGCCGAATCACATCTATCCAACGCTTGGCAAAATTTTCCTACAACGACATACTTCGTAATCTTCCTATAACAACCACCAAATGGCAATCGAAAACATGTGACATCTGCAGACCGGTTTCGCGATTCAACTCGCTCAGCAGTACAGACTCGGCCACAATATGTGGTGTTTTCCTACAAGGACATACTTTGCAATCTTCCTGTATAGAAAAATTTGCGGAAGGCTGGATTATTTTAATAATCAAATTTTGTTTTGAAATATATTGCCTTTCGTCAAGTACTCTTAGTTCCACATGAGAAATATTTAAATATTTTTCATGATGAAAATTTAGATATTCGGCTCAAACGAAGTCGTGGTACTGGTCGGAATATTTTTGTGGTTTCTATAGATGGCTCTGCTGCTCACTTTCTTAGTGGGTGCCGGAGTTATCGTAGTGCCTGTTAACAGAACCGATTGGAAATCATTTACATATTGTGGCCGAGTCTGTACTGCTGAGCGAGTTGAATCGCGAAACCGGTCTGCAGATGTCACATGTTTTCGATTGCCATTTGGTGGTTGTTATAGGAAGATTACGAAGTATGTCGTTGTAGGAAAACTTTGCCAAGCGTTGGATAGACGTGATTCGGCGGTCGTATGGGGCTGTTGAATTATTTCTGTTCGACATTTGCCGACAATCCTATTGTATAGGAAAATTTGCGAAAGGCTGGATTATTTTTATAATCAAATTTTGTTATGACATTTCATACTTTATGGACAGCACGCAGAACATTCTAACTAGTGATTGACTATCAGAATGTGTCAGTAGGGCGTGGAGATCTTCACGTTGCATAATTCACATACTGTTTCTGATCTATTCTGAAGCAAATTATCATGATTGAGGCTTATATGGAGTGTTTCTGAAGAGTTTTTGATAGTATTTCGAAAGTTTTTTGTCACTTCACGTCTGAATTCTTATATCTGTTATGTTTTCTCGGATTCCCTTGTTTTGTCACACCATATATTCCCTCACGTACGATGGTATTCAAATTAATTCAATTTGTTTAGTGTTCGGTTCTGCTTTATAAAGTTTTTTTTTCATATCAATCATTAGTAGAATATATAGAGGAACATATTTGTTGCATCATTTCAAATGAGTTGAAGGAATCTATTAAAAATACAAATTAATAATTGTTTCATTAGTTGATGATTATAATAAATAGCATATTCCGGAAAAGTTGAAGTTTCATCGACAAAAATTCAGGATAGACTGTATCTAAGCACGAAATAAATTAATAAAAATGCTAATCTACTGTCCGCTGGCGTCTAACTTGTTGTAAATTACTTGTATCAGCACATTTATTATAGTTCTCATGGATTGTAAGTATCTCATCCTGTCAATGGGAAGGTGATGTAAATATACAATTTTCCTTCATTTGGCTTGTTTAATTATAACTATGACCTATAGAATTGAAAAGTGATAGTGACGATGGCACTTCAGGTCAATTTGACTTACAACACAACTGGCAAAGAGGAAAGCTGGAGAGAAATTATCGAAGAATAATGAAGCAATTTCGATTGAGAGAATGTGGATGTTTTCCAAACATCTGACTGGTCTGTCATCACTCATATCGACTGGACTTGTTATCGATACCAGGATCAGAATGGTAGGTGTATGAATATCAAATGAGATGATTGGGCGAATAATTGGATATTTGGCATAACACATTTTGACTTTGTAATGTTAGGGAACTTAATTGGAATTTATAATCAGGGTTGACGGAAAAGTGTGTATTTGCAAATTGATGGAATTCTGAAACAATTTAACAATGTAATTTGCAAATAACCAACGAGATACGAGCCTGCGATATTTTACATATAGAAAGTGGAATTAATGTGGGGAAAATATCATACAATGAGTCGACTCCGCCAATAAACCAGATGATTTTCATAAGGTGGAAAATATGTCCAGATTGGGCAAAGTGGTAATAACAGTTCACATTGGCTTCGGTTATGTGGATAGGAATGATCACTCCCTGTCACGCATCAGGTATCTCGTAGCTATCCCCGCTCGGAAATCGTGAATGAAAATCTTCCTATCGAGAAATATAATTGAAAATCCCCCTAAAATGCTTTTCAGTAGTACCGTATCACAGGTTGTTATCTAGTTTTTACTGAAAATGATTTCCCATCATGATTCGAGAATGAAAAATTTTGGACAGGGGTGGAATTTCGTGCACCATATAATTCTGGTTATGCCTCTTTCTCTCTCAGGAATACAACGATAATGTCATCTCACTTATTTGATAGACTATAGAATTCTATGGTACAAAGAATTACATATTGTGGCCGAGTTTGTACTGATGAGCGAGTTGAATCGCGAAACTAGTCTACAGATGTTACTTGTTTTTTTTTGCCAGTTGGTGGTTATTACAGGAAGTATTGCAAAGTATATTCTCGTAGAAAAATTGCTGGAGAATTCGGAATTCCGACTTGTAAGTCGGAATTCCGAGATCTAAGTCGGAATTCCGAGATGCAAGTCGGAATTTCGACTTGTAAGTCGGAATTCCAAGATCCAAGTCGGAATTTCAATATCTAATTCGGAATTCCGACTTGTAAGTCGGAATTCCGAGATCTAAGTCGGAATTCCGAGATGCAAGTCGGAATTTCGACTTGTAAGTCGGAATTCCAAGATCTAAGTTGGAATTCCGAAATGCAAGTCGGAATTCCAAGATCTAAGTCGGTATTCCGACTTGTAAGTCCATAAAATTTCACAAGAAAAATTTTCATTTTCAAAACAATCACAAATGTAGAGAACAAACAACTTGGCATGACCAAGGACGTCGACGACTGTAAATGTTGTCGGACCTACCTTGCACTGAAGAGAGGCAATACACCTCGAAACCGGTATGTGAGTGGTCAAGTCCTTGATCATGTCAGGCAGGATTCTGCTACTTGATACAGAAAGCATTTGTGGCTGTCTCCCAGATTCTAGGGAGAACGCTGCACAGATATCTGTCAGATTTAATTCAACGTCCGTCGTGGTATTAGCCAGGGAAGTAGTTGTTTTCTGTCAGATATCTGCCTAAATTGAGGAGAGAATAAGGGGTTTTTACTTAAAAAATTTCATTTTGCTCCCTTTATTCTTGAAACCAAAAAGAGAATTCCATGCATCCGTATGTCATCATATTGCTCTGTCAAACTATCTATAAATTGTTATTTGAAAGGGGCCACTTGAAAAAAAGTCTTGTATCTCTGAAATTACTCGAGACCGTCAAAAGTTTTCTTAGGATTTTCTGTGTAGGAACCAAATCACATACACCCATGATAGCTTGTGGATTAGTTAACGAAATTTTACCGTTCGGCGTGAATTTATTATTCTGTAAAATTTGTCTAACGGACCTTCCTGCTTTCCCTTAATCATCAGTCCTACTTTAAATATCTGTTATATTAGTCTGTTATATGCAAGCTTAAGCTTAATTGCGCCTCTTCATCATACTCTCTTGGATTATAGAGACCTTGTAGTATTTTGCACTGAACCTGATATGAACTATGAGATAAACCTGCTCACAGTAGACTTTTGGATATTTCTTTAAGGAACACGTGTCGATGTGTTTAGAATAGCCGTTTGGTGTAGAGATAATAAATACTCCAGCATTAGTGCAAAACTTGTTTTGTCGAATAGATTGAAAATCCAGAATTATAACAGTCAACTGAAATATTCTTTTGTATTGTGAAAGGCATATTAGAATTTTCTGAAGAATATTTTTGAAAGAACACAGCCCTCCAGCATATGAATGTACTACCCCTAAATTGGTTTTCCGAATATTTCGAAATTCTAATATTGAAATTCAGCATCGTTCATTTGTTACTTGGGTGAAAAATCAACAAAGAGACAACATTTACATCTGATATTTTTTAAATTCAGAGATACAACCTAACTATTTTCATTTTCAACCAGAACATATGAAATTTGATAAGTATGACATATTTATAAAAAAAATCAAAATAACATAAAATTATTTTCGAAGGACCAACTGAAAATAAACTTTAAATTTGCCGGACCTTAATAATGAATAAATTTCTCATATGATGTGAACCTTGACGACGACACAGGGGGGTGATTTTTGACCATTCGCAATGATAACTTGTACTCGTATCGTCACATTCTAATGGTCTGTACATGTCGTTGACATGCTAACCGTAACTCAGAATGCAACAACAAGTGTACTTGTTGAGATTGCGAACAGTCAAAAATAGCCCCTCTGTACTTCTATTTATCACAATAACGATTGACGTATCTAACTTCAAAATGGCTTGTACAAAATAATTATTGTAGTGGGCTTGATAATATTTTTGTTGACCTTTTCAAGTCTTCCACCATCTTATCGGAATCCTGAGTCAAACGAATACTTTGAAAAACTTCAGATGATCTGCATATAAATGGTATTGAACATACTTGAAATTTGACACACAATGTGATATCATCAATATACAGGGTGAATAGGAGTGGCCTCAAGTACGGTTTTTGTAGAACCCCAGATGTAATTTGGATCTATCGAGATTTCGTTTTAATAAAAATTACACATTTGCCATGCACATCAAAGTTCTCGAGTTTTGTCATGGGTACTCTGTCAAGAAGCTTCCAGAAGTTAGTGTACACGCAGCATCAATCTGATTATAACCCGCAAATATTTCAGAAGTATATGAACGTGGCAATAAAATGGCAATAAAAGGGTTATCACCGATCTCCCACATGTTGCTACTCACAAATGCTATATCATTTGGTAAAATTATTGCAGATGATAGCTTCAAACATTTTTACCATTAGGGCCATTTTTAATGTGTGTTTATGAGATTCACAATAAATCTGGAATCTCATATGGGACTTGACTTTCGGCTGTGTTTAGTGTATCCAAATAACACATCCACATTCCAGCTTAGAACGAACGATGGATTCGAAAAGTAACAAACAAGTTTTGAGATTGAATTCAAGAAAATATCTTAAAACAAATCTGGTTTTTCTAGAGCATTCAGATACTAAATACTCTATGTGTCTGGAGAAACTGAACACACCAGAGAAAATGATCCTGAGATCTCGATGATTCATTGATTTCTTTCGCGTGGAACTCATTATTTTGTATTTAGCTTCGATAAATATCTTGAGATCATCGGCATATAGGAGAAACCCAGAATGTACAATATACCGAGAAACGTCATTAACACGAACAGGAGAGATCCCATAATCGATCCTTGTGGAACGCCTGAAGTAGCGGTTTGATAAATAGCAGTGATAGAAATTAAAAGTGTTGTTCGTGAAACCGAAAGCTTTCAACTACAAGATCAAAACATGGTTGTTATCTCTATCGAATGCCTTGGCCAAGTCAGTGTCAACCATTTTTCGTTCCATTCGTAACGAAATTACTAAATGCTCATAAGTTTGGTTATAGCAGATTTAGTACGAATGAAGCCATATTGTTATTCGATTATATATTACCCTTTCAAATATCTTCGACAGAGCTGTCAAGACTGTTATGGATCTGCAGTGTCTTACATTGTTTTTGTTGTGCTTGAGAAACGATTTCCTATCAGACTGGAAAAACTATCCTTAGTTTATGTCATTTCGAAATACTAAGCAGCGTGAATCACAGAGTTCGTTCTCAAAAATACTACCATTCAACCAGGTTTCTGATATACATATCACATCCCAGTTATCAGGAAGTATGCTGTAAAAAAATTCCTTATACTTTGTGCGATGGCCTCTTACATTCTGATAGTATACCGAAATATTTCCCGTTTTCAATTCTCGCATCTTAAAAATCACTTTCCTCAACGCTAGTGGCGGTTTAACTTCTCCTTTTGACGAATTTCTTCTTGGCCAAATATTAAACCGTCTTATTTCAACTTTGGGTGGCCAATATGATTCATCATTCTCGTTTTCCAGTAAATGAAAAGGAGCACCAAATTTGAACGATACGTAACGCCCTATCATGTCCAATATTGCGACGTAAAAATTTTTAAAATCATCGGTTATGGATTAGTTTTGAGTTGAATATTATCGTTAGAGGAACACTGAAGACGCTACTTCAGTACACCTTCACTAACTGGCCACCAAGCAACGCTCTCGTAAATATCCATGGTGGCAAATTTTCTACATCGGCTCATACAGTCGAGTAGTAGACGCAAAAGAATTTCTGACAAAGAAGTACTTCAATGTACCTACTAACCAAAATTCCACTGATCAATGAACCGGAAAAGTCCTCATGATTTCCGTTAATCTCAGTTTCAATCGTTGCCATGTCCGATTTGTATTCCGAATCGGAAGCACGTGTATTGTCCCAACTGGATTCTGTCTACTTACGCCAGAAATATTAGAGAGTTTTCAATTACACGAATTCCTCAGTGGCAAGTGGAAATGCCTGATCGCGCTTAATAATTTCGACGGAAAAATCACCCATTCCAGTCTTTTCATCAGCAACATTGTTCAGTTGTCGAGATGCTGAGTGCCCAACCAGAGTATAACGCGTGGCTAAGCTATACAGTTTTTAATTGCATATGTTTTGAAATATAAATCAAAAAGTTGTGATCAATTGTTAAATTTTTTTACCGTAATTACATTACTTTGTTCCTTCTATTGCTTCATATGGTTGAAACGAACACGTTAAACTCTGACATCTATTTATTCATTCGTTCATTGATAAATAATATCATGAAATATTTTTACTTGTTGGAACACCACATAATTATTGCCTGTCTCCCTTCTATATGCAATGGGATCAAAAAGTTCGAACCATATAGAAAACATTCTAATTAACATTCAGAAAATTTGGTTTCTTAAACTAGTTAGTTGGATTGCAAAAAACTTTCATAAGAGAAATCAGATGGTACATATAAAGGGGAAAATGAATAGGAATGTGGATCAAGAGTAAAGTATCCTTATTTTTGGTAATATCGAAAAACCTAATTCAAAAAAGTTGTTTACAAATCAAAAACCATATATTTATTTTGAATCACAGCCCCTGAATAATTATTTTCATTTCGGTTTTGGCCTAATAGAGAATACTATTTTTTTAATATTAGTATTCTCTATTAGGCCAAAACCGAAATGAAAATATATATATATATATATATATATATATATATATATATATATATATATATATATATATATGTTCAGATAGGTTTCCGCGGTCAGATATTTGAAAACTAAAAGTTCGGGTTGAACCGCGTCTAGAATTTGTTGAAATTCGACGTTTCGGCTCCGATTTTGGAGCCATTTTCAAGAACTGAAATAGAAAGAAAATTAATGAAAGGTTAAAACGTAATTCTACGCTGAGGTCTCAATCTGCCTACTCCTCAGGTATAATTACGTTAGGTTTTTGTGACTTGACGTCGGGGTCTCAATCTGCCTACTCCTTCATGATAACTTACAAAATTCACAGAGTTAGTTCTAACCTATGGAACATTTGGGAGGACAATTGTTATTCTCCGCTGCAGACTAATCGCTTAATTTACCTGAGTGGAGTGTTACTATGGTTTGAATAAGGATTCGTTTAAATACAATGGTGTTAATTAGTGTAGGTATTCCATTGGTACCAACTGTCAAACTACACACAACGTTGAATGGAATTTAAAATATTACAATATATACTACTAAGTTGTTCTGTATCGGTTTTGTAGTTAACTGTGTTAGGATTTTTGTTGATATGGACCATCTCAAGGAATAACCTGTTTTTTTGATTGCTGACTTTGTCTAGAATTTTTGGATTTGAATAATCAAACCGGTGGCCTGTTTTCTGGGTGTGGTCGACTGCTGCACAGGAGTTTTTTCCCAATTGGGCATCACTCTTGTGCAAAGCTAGCCGTTGTTTTAACCACTGTGAGGTCTGTCCGACATAACTACCTTCACAACCTTGGCATGGTAGTTCATAAATTACATTGCTAAGGAGTGGAGTTGGTGTTTTGTCTTTGATTTTGGAGAACAAGTTGGATAGTTTTGTAGTCTAGATCACTTAATGGTCGCATCATATCTCATAAAAGCGATTGTAGACGAAATTTTAATTCGTGTACTTTGGCAGAACATGTTAACTCCAGTGATCATAGAATGGATTACAGTAATGCAGAAATTTTGAATAGTGAAAGTAATCTGTCTAAAAGGATCTTCAAGGAAATGTTTCATATAAATAATGATGAACATTCGATGAATAAAAGAACTGATCTAAGTAATCTCAGCAAAATTTATACCTATCTACTTAATTTTGAGAAAAATAAAACGAAACAATCCTCTAATCAATATTTTCTACCTTGATTTGATTCCAAAAATTAATTTTGTCACTGTCATACCTACATCAATCAACTTCATTTTATGTATATTCTTTTTTCGTTTTGTACCAATTTTATCAATAATTCTCACGTTAGTAAGTACTCCACCTTTTCATAACTACATTTATTGTATACTGCGTATTTTTAGTTGTCCTGAGGAAGGTAATAAAGATTACCGAAAGCTTGACAGTATCAAAGAGTTTTCTTTGAAATAGCCCAATTATTTGACTGCAACCCCACAAATACTACATTATTATTATATATATATTATATGAAAACTGAAAGTTCGGGTTGAACCTATATATATATATATATATATATATATATATATATATATATATATATATATATATATATATATATATATATATATATATATATATATATATGAAAAATTTTCAAGAACTGAAATAGAAAGAAAATTAATGAAAGGTTAAAACGTAATTCTACGCTGAGGTCTCAATCTGCCTACTCCTCAGGTATAATTACGTTAGGTTTTTGTGACTTGACGTCGGGGTCTCAATCTGCCTACTCCCCATGTCTCGTCACTGGTTCTCTCTAAGGTCTCAATCTGCCTACTCCTTCGAGAAGATTGAGTCTTGGGTTGGACAGAACAAATAAACATTTGTCTGCCTGTCAATGTTGTAGGTAAACATCTACCTTTGGATTCCATGGCTCGTGTCGAATTAAGTTTCAAACTAGTGACTGTAGATGTCACAAGTTACTATTCATTTATACTCTCTTTGCCTTATGGTACTAATTCAGAGTGCATTCGTTTCAACTTCGAGAGACCTCATAAAGCCGTGCTGATGAGTTGGTAACAACGAAACAGCGCTGTCCACGGATCGTGAGCTCTCGGAATTGAAACGAAAATACTCTATTCACTTTAGATTCTGTTTGCGTTCCTCATAACGCACGAGAAACTTGATTGAGTCTTGGGTTGGACAGAACAAATAAACATTTGTCTGCCTGTCAATGTTGTAGGTAAACATCTACCTTTGGATTCCATGGCTCGTGTCGAATTAAGTTTCAAACTAGTGACTGTAGATGTCACAAGTTACTATTCATTTATACTCTCTTTGCCTTATGGTACTAATTCAGAGTGCATTCGTTTCAACTTCGAGAGACCTCATAAAGCCGTGCTGATGAGTTGGTAACAACGAAACAGCGCTGTCCACGGATCGTGAGCTCTCGGAATTGAAACGAAAATACTCTATTCACTTTAGATTCTGTTTGCGTTCCTCATAACGCACGAGAAACTTGATTGAGTCTTGGGTTGGACAGAACAAATAAACATTTGTCTGCCTGTCAATGTTGTAGGTAAACATCTACCTTTGGATTCCATGGCTCGTGTCGAATTAAGTTTCAAACTAGTGACTGTAGATGTCACAAGTTACTATTCATTTATATATATATATATATATATATATATATATATATATATATATATATATATATATATATATATAAACACTGGAATGGGATACACTTGCACTTGCGCAGAATGGTCTTCGTTGCCAAGTTTTTTTTTTCTTCTTATGTTCCAGAAAAGTTTCTGAATATCATCATTAATCAGGACAGGTAATTGTGGAAAATCTAGTAAACTCCCCAAAATCCTATCGTGACGTATCAAGCGAAAAAAGAAAACAGTATACCAGCCTTTGGAAGTTTTAGGTTTTAGCAGTAGTTGATGTCTAGTTTGTTTTCGTTTTCTCGTAATTCCTTAGCTTGCCATTTTTGCTGTTTTCTGTCTCTATGAAGTTGATATCAACGACATGTTGATCGAAGATGATGAGTTATATTAATTCATTTCATTTTCTTCTTTTTTGAGTACTCGGGCAGAAAATGTAGTTACACATATATAAGGATTTTTCGTTATGTTTGTCCACTATTGGAGACATTGCCGAATCTACTGCACACGCAGAAAACTTTGAATTATTGAATAGAAATGATAGCAGTGGTCTCATAGAGCCATCACAAACTCAGAGAGATAATTGTATTTTCCTTGAGAAAAAATCTTGCAGGTCCTTGTAACCACCGACAATTATTGTATGCCAAACAAAACAAATTTTATGACAACCTTCCTCAGCGTCATCATTCCAAGACAGAAAATTGTTCAGCTCTATCAAAAAACACAACACACAACCCTATGATGTGAGTCATAAAATTTAAATGATAAAAGCTATAACAAGAATGTATACACGAATTAGATTTTTTAGTAGTGCAATGTTTCGAACTGAAAAAATTAAAAGAGAACTAGAGAGAAACAATTTTTCTTTAATAGAAATAAGTATGTATCACAAATATCACAAAATGAAATGTGCTGAAAATTATTATAGTGCTTTTAAAAGAAGTGAAACAAACATTCTGTGTAATTTTTCGACTTCTTTTATTTGTATCTCTCAAAACTCGATAATCTACACTGTATTGCAAAAAATGCCATTCAAATTCAGATTCAACAACATTAGCAATGATAAATGGGAACCAAAATCCTAGATTTGATAGATTTTCTCCGAATATTTCATTTCTAATCGATGATATTTCTACTTTTCAACAACTAGCACATTCAATACATTTGTAGAAGTCGAATCTTTTATCACATAATATGATTCAAAGTCACCACATACATTAGGTCCTTAATTGATTCAACTCAAATCATCCATAGCATAAATTGCTAGCATATACAGTTTTCTCAAACGAAAATGACAGCAAAAGTGATGCAGTGTAAACCTAATTTTACCCCTTGTCCACTCTTATAAATGCATCATCACTTCTTTATTCATAGTATTATTTTAGGATGCAGTACTGGAAGGTACTTTAATTCTTTGTTCTTCCCTGTACATAATCAAAAAATGTATAGATCCGTTGCCTGACAAATTTATAATAAAATCATTTTCCATACTGTGCAAACTTTTTGATACACTCTGTATAAACAATTTTCATTGTCGACTCAAGTTCACTCTTCCCGCCCTTCGTCGTTCATTTGGAGACGTGCTCAACTTCATTCAATAGAAACTTCCGAAGGAATGTGGAGTTCTAGGACTTCTTGCTTTTATCTCAAAGCAGACAACCTCCAAATGTTTGGGAAGTTATTTCAATTTCCATCTCCTTTCGCTCCCTGTAGCCTCGATTTTCACTGTTTTGTATCTTTGCGATTTTCTGAAGACACAGAAACTATCGAAGCCGATTGTTAATTATTACAGTATACCAGCATCCATTACTACTTCACACAGGTAAAATTTATGTTTGAAAAGGCATGGTTCGCTCGATTGAGAGTTCATCGCTTTGCTACTGCTTCTGAAGATAAAATTGGTTGCTGTGGGGATGAACATATTCCACCATGGACTTTTCTGAAGGTTTAGCTAGCATAAACCATGTGAGCGTAGAAATTTCGATTTTTCGACGTCTTGACTACAAAACATTGAATTTTCTCTAGTAAGTATACAGAACCTAAACTAGATGTATTATACACACCAATTTCCCGTAAAAATTCTCTAAATGACAGTGAATATTGTATCAAAATCCACTGAGTAGTTTGTAAGAAGTAAACGGAGGAATAGAAATGAGGGTTTTATAATATAGTATAGAGATTTATTCATTGCAGGATAGGCTTAGCGTGTAATGTTTTCCCGAATAGATGTCATAAAAAGCTTTACTTCTTCGGTACAGCAATCAGTCTCAGAATGTTGAAGGCACTCTCAAACATTCAATAGTCAGTACCTCATCAAGCTGATATAAAATTCTCCGAAAAGAAGACACCAGATTATCCCCATTATAATAAATATCGTCACGTTATTTCAAACTCTATCAAGAGGATAGTTGGAACGCGTTGAAACAAATTGTATTTGACGAAACGGTACATTTTCCATAAATATGCATGCTTTTTAGCATACACAATGCTTTTTAATTGAATTACTGCTGGACTGTAATGTACTCATGGAATGACTGAAGTTAAATTTCATTATGTTTTCGACTAAATTGGTTTCACAAAAATTATTATTCTCTGAAAAAGAGAGGCTATAATGGCAAGCCCAATTGTAAGCTCTAATTCTTTTTTTTGTGATTTTATCAGTATTCCAAATTGAAGAAAAATTATTTCGATCTAATATCTCATTATAAAACCCTCATGTTTTGGGAAAAGTACATGAACGTACCAAAATCTTTTTTTCTCTTGTATATATGGAGTTTGGACGCACAATCACAAATCACGTTTGATTCCAAGTTTTCTGAGGTCTTCAATTTTTTTTTCCAACTGTGTTTAGATTTTTACAAATCCTCTGATAAAATTTCCCACAAGTATCTTCTAAGTTGGAACTTGCATTTTCTCATGTATGCAGTATGTGTGGTCAGAATTGGTGACTAATATTCTGAGAAAGAGTGGTGTTATCCAAGGTCCCTTATCGGAATCCATTCGTTTTATCATGTATAGCATAGGCGAGTGTACAAAATGTGGACTCCTTCTATACTTTTCATACTCAAAATTCAAACGGAAAAGGTTTTATAAGTGCGTCCGAAAATATACAGAGTGGTCCATTGAAAACTATAGATCGACAGGAGAAAAATACTCGGACATGACAACTACATAATCGAGAGGAACATTGTTTGCTATGGAACTCACTCTGAATACATCTCCTAACTATCAAGCAACAAAGAAAACTTGATAATGTTTCTTTTTTGAGATATTCAATATTCAGTCTTTGTTTATTCAATCAATAAAATGTCACTCAGTAGTCACTCAGTATGATTATCATTTTCAATCAAAAAATTAAATGTTTCAACTGTCCATCAACAGATATTCAATGTCACCTATGTCTTCATTTGATTCTTATTCCATTTTTCCCAATATTGGTGTATACGATCGCGAAAAGGATTGAAAAATAACGATTATTTTAACATTGACAAGTGCAGTAACCGTACAGCGAAATTGTTCGATCAAAGGTATCAAAATGAACGTGTTGCTATAAAATACTTTCTAGAAATGGTGCAAAAATTTTGTCAAACTGAATCATTAGTCAACATGGAAGTGGGAGAGATGAACCTCTTGAAGTTTCACTTCTAGGACAAGTTCATTCAGATCCAACTTAGCACGAGGCAATAAGCTAGGGTTAAAAACATTAGTAGATCAAGTGTCTGTCAAATATTGAAGCATTATAAATTCCATCCCCACAAAATACGTTTGGTGCACCAATTTAAGATTGAAGAGTGTACATTTTCTTAATTCAACTGTGGATCGTCATAATTGTCGGTAGTGGCCATATACTAATCCTCATAATTTCCACGAAGTTCACACTAAAATTTCCCAAAAACTGAATGTCTGGGATGGTATTTTTGGACATCGTTTGATTAGACCAACTTTTTCCGAAGGTAATCTGACAGGAGAAACTCATTTGAAATCATTAGATGAGTTTGTTAATCCACAATGAGTAGAAATCATTCAGAATGACGCTCGTTACCAAGAAGGTCTCTTGATTTCTCAACAAGACGTGGCACCTCCACATTATGCACAGCCTGTTACAGTGTTCTTAGATAGGATTTTTCCGGGAAATTGAATTGAAAGAAGAGGTTCTATACAGTGGTGAACCAGATCTCCAGATTTGAACCCAGTCCATTTTTTTTCATGTGCCGTCACTTTGAAAACAAGATATTTGCAGGGGAACCTGGATCTCTGCAAGATCTGGGACATCGAATAATTAAAAATTTGATTATTTGACGATGATAATTATACTAATTTGCATTATCAGATGTTGTTTTTATTGATTGAAAAAACTTTGACATTGAATATTTCGGAAACAATTCGAAATTATTTAATTTTCTTTGTTGCTTGATATTCAGGAGACAAATACTTTTCCAATCAGTATCACTTGTCATACAGTGAGTTTCAAAAAGTTTGCACCACATGGAACACGTTTTTATTAAACCCTTCAACAGAAAATTCTATTCATCATAAGAATAGTTGCATGGCGGAAAACTTGCATTCAAGTTATCAGAATTTAAAATTCCGAAACGTTACAGGAAAGAACGAAAAATATGAATTTTCATCAGGAGTAAACTATCCTTATTTTTGATGTTATAAAAAAGTTTGTGTACTTATAAAAGTTGTTTAGAATAATAAAAAATATCAATATTTCAAATTACAGCCATCCAAGCAACCATTTTTTCATAAATGTTTTTGTCCCAACCTCATAGTATCTCACATACATCTTGGGTGCATTCTTATATTACAATATTTTGATTCGAAAGTTGTTACAACTTATTATTTGCACTAGAATATCGAAGCGTGTTGGAAGTGGTAGTTTTTTTGGTGTAAATTTGATATTTCACTCTGTATGTATGTCCATAATAAATATCAGTATGATCTAATGAAAAGGAACTATCAAGTTAATTAAATAATTGAAATTGATGAATTAAATAATATAAATCTTCGAGTTTACGATCACTTTATTGAAAAAAAAATGGGAAAATTCTGTTTTGTTGCGTCATTTTCGATTCTAAACAACTTTCAACAATAACGTTTTCCTGATATTTGTGAAAATAAGAGTAGTTTACTCGTGATCAAAATTTCTATTGAAGTCGACGACCCTGAACTGTTTTAAAAATGTAAATAATAAATAATTTTTCCGTTAGGATCACTACTCATAAATATTGTGTTATTTATTCAAGTCCATTTATCACAAATCCCAAAAACCAAAATTTTTTATTTACTCAGTTCACTTCATCTACCCAATTCACCTAATTCATTTAATTCATCCAATATTGGTACAATTGTAGGTACATGAAAATGGAGATTGAAAGATTATATCTTCAACTCCCAGCAATTTCCAAATATTCCAAAATGTTGGAGTTCTCGGTTCTTCAATAAGTGGAATTCTCATCTCTCATCCTTCAATAGATCAGCTACAATAATAAACTCGACTTAGCTCTAAAGATATCTCCTTATGCTTATACTCTCGGCTAACAAAGTGACAATTACCTAAAACTTTCATACTTCAGCTCAAGCGAATACCACAAGTAACACTATTATTTGGGATGATTCAATTCAGTTGAAGGGTTTTTGCGGGATTATATGCTAAATTGGAGGTTCACCAATCGTATACGGTACCTTTTCCGAACACTTCAGCAGCAGAGAAAAGATTTGCATCTTAAATGAAATGAGTTACGGTCCACTTCATTCCATTATAAGTCGAAAGAGAATATTCGATATTTCAGATTCCTGCTAGATTATTCTTGCCTAATAACCTGAAAGATATAACGAGTATGATAAGGCACTATCATAAATCGAACATTTTGTTGCATAATCTTTTTATCTTCACTTCTAAAAGTTCAGTCACAGCATTCCCGTTTCAAACAGATGTAAATCATTTTTCAAAGGAAATATACTCTTCTCTGGTCGTAAAAAATGATGTATATTTAATGAAGAGAAAAGGATAAAAGGATCGATTAATCACAGAAAGGGTAAGTTTGATATTTTTTTTAGAGATGTCACGTTGTCCATTCATCATTATGAACACTATCAATCTGAACTTTCATCGTGTTGCCAGGTGAATTTCCGAAGAACGATTATTAACAATTTTATAACAGCGATGAACCGATTCACGAGAGTAACTGAGTAAAACCATTAGAATGCTGAGTTAAACATTTCCAAATGAATGTAATCTAGGAGCTATATATGATATTTTTCATTTCGAAATAGTCCGGTAAATGACATACAGTGCGAGTTGAAATTCAAAAACTACACACTCGAATTAGTATACCGAAAGAAATCTAACCGTCAAACGGCTGCACCCCTATGAGCAACCCTCTAAAGTCTTCAGTACAAGTTGGGAATGACGAGGGTCCTATCTTATAACGTGCGATTCCAAGCACGGTTCCAGAATTTCTACTGAAAGTGGCCGTCTGGTCATGACATTCTTTCATCCCAACAGTAATCGCTCCGACGGTTTCTTGGTTTTCTGTTCGAAACTACTTGACTTATACATTACAGCTGTTTTCTCGATAGAGAAAAACACAGAACAATCGAGAAAAAAATTTAATGTACAATATTCCAACTGCAAGTCAAATGTTACATGAAAATCGAAGTACTGAGACTTACTACTTCCGATAGGTATATAGGAGACCTTTTGATTATATAGCTCAATACTACATGCAGAGATATGATGATGATTTTGCCAGTTCGAAATAGTTATTTATTTTATCATAACATTGAAAATTAAACTTCCTTCATGTTGAATCTTTACTACAAATCATTAACATCACATCAACAACATATTATACATTATATAAAAAATATAATAGGTACGTTAGTTACTTTATAATATCCTAGATAACGATTTTATTTTAAAATCTATTTATAAAAATTGACATGAACCTTTTGACGGTTTTCAAAATTTATATAAATACCTGCACCATTCTTGTTCAAAATGATAGGCATGTCCGCTGAATCTTAGCCAGCAATATTCTTATTTAGTTCGATGGTCTCTGTGGGGCGCCGTTAGTGTCAAAAGTAGTTGTTCTCATATATTTTATTTTTACCCAAATATATTTGTTGATGACCATATATTTATTAGTTGACACCAATATATATTGAGACTGAACAAATATTTCCATTTTAGCGTTCATTCATTCATAAATATATCGTCAATGCATATTAGCAGTGATGAGTAATATATTTATTACTTGTTACCAATCCATATATAAAAATGAGCTTTCGATTACCACCACTAGGTGGCTCTCACATCATGTTTTGGAATATAATTTGTTTTGCAAACCTGTTATGTTGATATGCATTGCATTCATACTTTTTGAAGATATGCAATGATGAAAACTCGATCAATCTTTCGATTATTTTCAACATAGCGGACGCGTTGCGAAGAAATGGCATGAATCGGTTACATGGCGCTATCTAGTGGCGGTACTCAAAAGCTCATTTTTATATATGGATTGGTAACAAGTAATAAATATATTGCTCTTCACTGCTATTATGCTTTGACGATATATTAATGAATGAATGAATGCTAAAATGGAAATATTTGTTAGGTTTCAATATATATTGGTGTCAACTAATAAATATATGGTCATCAACAAATATATTTGAGTAAAAATAAAATATATGAGAACAACTACTTTTGACACTAACGGCGCCCCATAGTCTCTTTCGTTGTTTACAGGAACGTCTCCAACTTGAATTTTTTCACAATAGAAATCTTACTCAAATTATCTTCTAAATACCCTCTTGCAACATTGCTCGATTCCCAACCACCTAGTTCTTGTAAATCTTATACGTCTCCACCCGCACTAACAAGAAAAGTTGATGTAGATCTTCTAATTCAATGACCAGTATACATAGTTGGATTTTCGAGTTTGGGATATGCAGTAATTTTCTCAAGTATTTTAGGAAAGAAAAGAATACCACCAGGCTGAAAGGTGAATTTTTCGTTTCTTTATGATACGAACAATCTTCTGTGTGGAGTATGAGCTGGTCGTAATGCTATATATTTTTTAAATAATGTCATAGGATTCCTTAACCTTTCAGCACACGCATCAATAATATGTACTTAGTTACACGCAGCGGTCTCAAAGACCATAATCATAAAGAGTAGCTATAATTCATAATAATAACTTTTAGGGTATCAATAACACTCAATGAAGTCTTCGTTAACACATTTATTCTTGAAAATATTGCATGACAAAACAAAAACATCATTTTTAATATAACTAATCAGAAAATAAATCAAAATCCTGAGAAAACTTGTTTACAAAGCAACAGGAGAAAATGAATATATTTTATATATCATAATTTTGGCAGCATTCAGTACAAACTACATTAGCATGTTCCATACATAAAAATTTTCTACAACTCTTACAGTAGTATCGTGTTTTCCTATTCTTTTTTCTGTCGCAATAAAAGCAACGCCCATGCTCATCTGCTTTTCTTGCATCAGGTAAATGTGGGGCAGATAGTCCACAAAGCTCCCGAATTCACGGATTCATGGTTTTAGGAATGCATGACCAAGTTGCCCGTTCTTTCATATAGTATTTTGCTAAACTCATATATAGTTAAAGCAAAAAGTCTTTTCGAGTGACTTTTGAATTTGGATTATTAGCCGCAAATATTACAAAAGCATTTATTGCAGCAACTTTCATCATGCTAAAAAATATCACATTGGGCCATCTCCTAGTGCTGCGTGCGCAATTGTATGAACTGCAAAGCTTGTCGACAACGTCAACACCACCTTTGGTGTCATTATAATCGACAATTATTTCGGGGAGCCCATTTTCCTTCGAAACTTTATCGCAGTGGTGAGACGTTGAGAGCAACAGAATATTCTTTTTTTTCTTGGGGATATACGATACTATTGTGCAGTCAGAACCAAACCCAAACATACTGGATCCAACTGGTCTTCCATTGTCTGTTCTGAATTCTGCTGGCAATTCCCGCTTGTTCTTTCTGAGAGTTCCAACAAGGGTCAGTTTTCTGGATTTTAAACTTTCAGCTAACGAAACACTGGTAAACAAATTATCAGTGGTCACGTTTCGATTAGATCGGCTTATATACTCCGTCAGCCGTTCAACAATGGCTTTGGCAGAGTTATCCTTTCTGAATGGACCATCTGGCTGTTGGCCGACATACACCTCCATTGCACTTGTATACCACATTTTTGCATCACACATGGAAAAAATTTTTATGCCATATTTATTTGGCTTTTTTGGCATATACTGTCGAAAACTACATTTGAATCTGAATGCCTCCAGTTTTTCGTCAATAGTGACCAACTCTGAATGTCTATATGAAGATTTACAACACCTTACGAATTCATCAAAAACCTGACGGATGGGGGCCAGTTTGTCGACAAGTTTCCTTTCTTCTCGGGTATGAATGTCCTCGAATCTCAAACACTGAAGAAGGAAATTATATCTATTGATACCCATGGTGAGGCGAAATGCTTCAATTCCAGTTCCATCTGTCCGCCACATGTCATTTAGATTTAGATGATTTGTCTTTCGAACACCAGCAAGATAAAGCAACCCCAATAAAGTTTTCAATTCTATCAAGGTCATTTGCTTACAATCCCTCTCTTGACTATATTTCTCTTGAACTGATGTTATCTTGATATTTGTGCTTTCTAATATAACATTAGCGTTACAAGGTGTCTGAGTGTGCGATTTACTCCTGGTAATACTTTTACTATATTATGTTGGGGAGTTTTAGTAGTCCTTGTTGAGCAATGCTTTGCCCATTTCGTGCCATCTTTTCCCAAAAAATAAGGTACATTTGGATCTGGTGTGAACGTAAGACCGGGGTCATCAATGTCTTCCTCTGTGTCGCTGAAATCTGTTTGGACAGCCACATTATCTATCTCATCAGGATCCTCTTCATCAACGAATTCATCATCTGTAGGTACTTCTTCTAACAAACGTTGAAGTCTTTCAACGTCTCTTTCGTAACTGGCCATCACTGAATAAAAAATGTACAAAGAATTAATAAAATGTCATTTTACCTGAGAAAAAAGTGACAAAAAACACGCAGCGGTGCCTGGGACCGCAATATGGCGCAGCTCCCGTATTTACTAACACAATTTCGTGCGCACTCGGTCGATCTGTTACCGTCTCACGCTAGAGGCATACTGAAGCGCTCAGCGCGTGGCAGTAGATAATAAGTGAATTATGGCCGAAGTTCACTTTCAATGGTCTGAGAGACCGCGTGCGTGCGCTCAAAGGTTAAGGGTTTGATCAGGAAAACTTGCTCTTTAGAATGTCAATATTTTCCATGGATATTTTCGTCAATTCATTGGTTCTGCAAACTCCGCCAATTCCAATTAATAAAGCTACTTTCATCATCGAATATGTCTCGTCTGGGGCAGTACGAACAAGTTCACTAATCTGCTCTTTCATGAATAGTTTTGATTTTTTCGCTCTACATCCCACATTTGCTTTCTTCAATAAATCGTAACAAAGCGACATACTTGTTGATTACTGCTCTTTCCTTGCAAGTCCAAACATGCTCGTAACATAGTATATTTAGGTCAAATGATAATGGAAAGTATTCATTAAAGAGTTTCACAAAATAAGCAAGTAATACCGTTTCTCCAGCACCTTGAACCTGCTCTGTATTTCGCCACTCACAAAACTGGAAGGTATCCCTTTTGTAATAGATTTTTTATTTTTCCGAAAGCAGTATTAGCAGCCGCAAGTATATTTTCAGGAATATCAATATCTGCCATGATTTTCGCTACAGTTTTAAATAAGTTTTAATGAAGACTATGACACGCTAAAATGACATTTTCGTGACAATAACCAAAGTTGTTGATTTTATTTTCACTTTATTGTTTTCAATGATACGATAAAGCTTTGAATGTACTTACCTAGATTATCATGCAATTTCAATAAATTTCGGAAGTTGCATTACACAATATTTTTTCGTAGACCTCACTCATGCTGAAATAAAGAAATTCTCGATTAGAAGACATTCAATCAACGGAATTAATAGTAGATACAAACATTGGACATTAATGATCACCTTTTGATTATTTCAATACATTTATATTAACATTTGTAATGGTAGAATTAGGGAAACTGCCTTAGGAAATTAAAGATTAATAGGTATCATTAATAGTGTTTGTATTGAAAAGATTAAAAAGACACGTTAATACGAGGTTGCCGGAAAATTAATTTCATCAAAAATTGGTAGAGTTTAGAACACATTCCTTGCATTTCAATATGACGTCGATACATTCAATAGACAAAACGTATTTAGATTCAGTTGGAACAACAACATCAATAATCAAGTACAGACAATCGATCAGAATTGATGTACCAAATCTTCACTCTTTAAATTTCACGTCAAAAATCATGTACTTACAGATTCATCATGGAATGAGATATGATAAAATAAAAATTGAAATTGAAAGAATTTCATTCCGAGGAAAATATGTATTGAAAGAAGCTCAGATAATTCTTGTTGAATATAAATAGAAGTAACAAAATATTTTTTTAATTCAATGAATTAAATAAAAACTTCAATCAATAGCAATCAATAGCAGTGTCTTGTATGGGAGAAACTCATGAATCAAATCAATATCATAATTCCATAGTAGAAGCCGCAGCGGCGAGTGCATAAATTTCATGAGTGCCTAATGGGCTTACAACTCGTGTAACGTACTATACTTTTTCTACGCCTATTCACTCCGGTGGTGGAGTGCTCATAATTCCATCACTTTCACTACTATCAGACATATTCGTAGATAAACTTGATAAAATGTTCGGATACAATTATATTTTGTTCAAGAAAATGACAATATAAATGACATGACACTTATTTTCATAACAAGCTACTTAAGAAAACGTGTCCTATTTTTAAAGAAATTGCATAACGTACTGCCTACATTTAGGGGCATCACTCTTTCAATCCTAAATATATGTCGCTATTGCTAAAAGTTTTTATGTTTTTTAATTGACTAAATTTGTGCAAATCGACCAAATAAAGTCTTACGTAAATAAAAATTTGATTGTGATTTAATTAAACCAAGAAGTTTAAGTTTTCTTCTCAAAATGCACGTGTATGTTATGAGATCTCATTACGTGCATGTTATTGTTAAATGTCATTTACAAGGAATGTTGACAGTGCGATTTTTGACGTTTACAGACATGGGCGTAGAAAAAATATAAATAATATAGAGATTTCCAAGTCAACATAGTTCTCGAGTTAGGAAAACAAACAAATAAGAGCTGATTATCGAGTCATTTTTATGTGAATGAAGAGAGATCTCTCTCATTTCTCATCATTATTTATTAATTATGTTCATGAAATCATGAATCTTATTAATACAAGTTCTCAGTTTATATTTGTTTTTCATTATTTTTTTTTTGATTTTGTTTGAAAATTTGTTCTAACCATCATCCGTCTGCACCCCTGGGAATGACAAGGGTCTAAGCTTTTAACACGCGATCGTAAGCACGGTCGAGAATTTCTACTTTCTGATTTTGATCCTTAACAAAAAACAAATTTCTTGGGGTGTTACTTTTTTCACAACGGTATGAGAACAGAGAGATTTTCTGTATACGGTTAAGAAAATCCATAGTGAAAAATAAAAAAATTCCTCACACAAAATGAAGATGCCTTTCAATATATATGGTGTCATGAGATTTTTGTTCTGAGTCGTTTCCAAGGTATGTAGATACATCTTGTACATTCGACCCAAAACTATAAAACCGTATTTTATCATAGATTCTGCCAAAGCATTATAAATTAGAAACAAGTATTTTTGAGTTTGTCTCATGTGGTGAAACTCATATGTATATGAGTATTTCAATCACATATTCGACACCTCAGTTGATTCCTTTTGGATACTTCGACGAAACTCCCTGGCGTATTGTAAAGTTCATTTTCAATTACAAGGAAATGCATGGTCTTTCGTCAAGTAGTGTTGTCCATTCTTCATGAATTGAGATGTATTTTTCTAAGAAGAAGCAAAAATTACCGATCAAATGAATTATGTTAATTTCTGCTAGTTTTAATGAACTTTTCAACATCGCAATGACCACTTAATTGTATGTAATTCACATACATCAGGTATTAAATTTATTCATTTTGTTTTATTATGTAGTTTTTTATTGTTTTGACTTCCACAATTACCAGCGACTTTTCTGCGAACAGCTGGGAATTTATGTGGATGAACGTAAAAAGCTGGTGACATTGAATATCGAAATGTTCCATAGATAATTTCGTCAATTAACCACAAGTGGACGTTGACGTTTATGTCTGTTAATGACAATGGCAAATTTTTTATACTGCTTCTCCTTCGAAGTTTTTCACGAGTATTTGTATTTCGAAGTGCTCTCTCCTCATAAAGATGAAATATATATTTTAGAACAGTTTGATAAAGTACACAGAGGGTTGAGAATCTTTGAAATATTATATCACGCTGTGACAAATATCTCAGTGGAGCAATAATTTTTTTTTAAATTTTGACATATAAGGTGACATTTTTCAAAACTGACGTGAATTTCATAACGTCCAACTTTTCATCACTAGTTAGAACATGTTTCACTTTTCCTAACTGATTAGGAAAAATTCATTACATCATCAATTAGGAAAAAAATCAATAATCAAAAATAAAGAGAATTTTATTGAAAACACGATACAAGTTTATAAATACATTTTGTATCTCAACATTAACAATGCAGTTTATGCAGTTTGTTAGGTTAACTCCTGATGTACTCGTAGTTTTACTTGTTGAATTTGCCGCCGTTACATTGTGTACTATGCTTGCTCCACCTGGAAATCCTTTTTTTGTTTTCTATTGATTTTTCCACATATCCTTCTGCGACACTGTTGCTCGTCCAACCTCCGTGTTGTTCTATTTTCAAGAGGTTGGCCCCAGAATCTGCTAGTAAAGTTTAAATTGTTTCAAATTGTTTTTTCCGTTAACCAACTGTCATCCCCATACGAACGACAGCCCTCAGAAGTCGAAACTTGTGCGAGCAAAGGATTAACGAGGTCTTACCTTTTAACGTGCGATTCCTAGCCGAAGACCTCCTAAAGCAGTGGCCAGTAAATAAAGTAGGAATTGGCAATCCAATCTTTTGAACAATCATTTTCGGTAACAAACAGTGGTGTTAATTCCCACTGGTTGTGCATAGCACTTTCCATTTGTAAATTTAACAAAAAATCTGTTGTGTTTGATATTCGATGGACGTAAGTTAATATATTTTCGAATAATATCGATGAAATTTAGTCCTTCTATATCCCCCGCAATAATTACAAATTCTCTGTCAACTTTTGTTTTTGTATTAGGAATACAAACTCTGAAGTAGGATTCTTCATCCACAACATCTTCAAAGAGCAAAAATGCTTTCCGGCATGCTCCAAATATTCCAATGATTAGAACTACCTACAAAAAATAAACGTAACAACAATTTTCAATAAATTTTTAGTAGTTTTCGCTTGCCTTAATCATCAAGAAATTACAGTCATTATTGGCCTCAATCAAGAACTTAGAAACACTCTGTTTTGACAAGACGTTCGATTTTTCAGCTTGATATGATTGTCTTCTTGAATATGCTATGAAACTAAGGTATATCTATGCCTTATTTAAAAAGAGCTCACTTCTCAAAAAATGTGTATATTCTGAAACTACATACGACGCAAAGGCAATTTTTGATAGGTTTTCATTCAATATCACAAATGGTGACATTAAAAAGGTTAGTACGCATCTGTGGAACATTGAATTCACAAACAATTCATACCTATACCAACCGCTGATCATACTGTTGAATTTTGAACGAATTCTGTTCAAGAGTATCGATCATTTCGATCTCAAATGCTCCACATAGTATTTTACCCCATATATTCTGAATTGCAGAGGTTTTTATCTTTCCATTGCCATTTCCCTCATTCATCGTGAATATTATAGAACGTCAGAAGCCATTTTTACGAATGTAAACTCATATCTATCCCTTAACTGCAGTTACGTTACGTTTTCCACGAGTCCTGATAAATGTATTTGCCTACCTTAATATTCTGCTTCAATCTCTGTCGTCATTTTTGGTGTTTCTACCGACTGATTTATGGCTGTTCAATGCGCATCACAAAGTAAAAATTTACACTCGCTAATTAATGTTTTTCACCTATTTCATCTCGATTATAAAATGCAATTTTTTTAAGATAGATGTTGTTTATAAAATACTGGAATTTTGCTGTCAGAGTCCACATTAATTATAGTTATAGAGAGAAGTTTAAATATAATCGTGAAAATGTTAATAAACTGTCAAACGAAATGACGTTCATTTGCTGATTCAAGTGTCAAGTAGTGAAATTAACTGTTATTAGTGCAAAGCTACAGTTTCGATTTCCAAAGAACTAAAGAAGCGATAATTTGATAATGTTTGATCTGTCAACTTGCAATTTTGTCGATTCAGTGATAACCCCCATGTTCTGTTCCATGCAAAAATTTGTTTTCAGATTTGGTTTGTAGGGAAAAATGTCTTTCAATGGTCGGTACTTCACGAGCTCGTACTTATATATTATTATCTCATCTAGTAAAAATTGCAAAAACCCTTAACAACTGCCGCAGCAACTCAAATATTTGTCAAATATTCCTACAGTACCCAAAAAGATATGAGATTGAGGGCGATTTCAACTAGTGCACAAATATATTTCAATATAAAATACAACAAAGGGCAATATGGAATATCCATCACAATTGAAATAACGCCTTGACTAGTCTTACTCCCGTCTTCTTTATAAGGTCCCAAGTATTTCGGTTTCAGCTAGATCCTGTGCCTTGTTGATTTTAATAATTATAATAATAATAATACGTCTTTATTCAGATAAACCTAAGCTGTTACATGAAAAGGCGAAGTATCGCTATTACTACTTAACGTGTGGAGGGAGAAATACATATTTTATTCAAAAACAAATATTGAAGTAAATAATAAATAATAACATTCTAAGTATATCGTACATATTCATCATCACCATTACTGCAGCTCACGTTAAATTAAATTCCAATCATTCAGCAAGGAGTAAATTTTTCAATTTTTTCTTGAAATTGATCAGAGAGTAGTTATGAAATTCTGTTGGCAAATCATTGTAACAGATACAGGCATTGTATGTGAAGCTTCGTTTGAAAAGAGAGGTGGAGTGTTTAGGAATTACTAAGACTCCTTTGTTACGGGTATTGAATTTGTTTAGATCTCCAAATAGTTTAAATTTATTAAATATAAAATAGCTAGAGTCACGAGATGAAGTTTTCTGAGTTGGCTGAGTTTCAATCTTCCAGCTTTAGATACTGTGTTACTAATCCGATGAAACTTTCTGATTCCAAAAGAAAATCTGAAACATGAGTTTTGTATTTTTTGTAGTCGATCAGCATCAAATTTCGTCAGCGCAGGGCCATATACGGAGTCACAATAAGAGATTCTGTAAATAATCAGAGATTCACAAAGACTCAATTTCAGTTCCGGATTCAGTGATGCTCTATGTGGATAAAATTGTCTAAGAATATTATAATGATGATTTGATCAGATGGTTCACATCTTTGGTAAATCTGAAATCGGAGTCTATCCACAGTCCCAAGTTCTTTCCGTCCGATGATAAAGGAAGACTTTCTTCATTCACTTTAATATTTAATTGAGACTGAGCATATATTCGCTTGTCTTTTGAACCAAATAACATCATGGTTGATTTTTTAGCTTTGAGGTTCAGATTGTGAGCATTCTAAATTTTAACAAAAGCATTAAGATCCGCATTTATCAATTTTTCAGCATTTTTTATGTTTTCAACAGAAAATGAGATGTATACTTGTGTATCATCAGCATAGTGATGGGTGGTACAGGTTTTCAGATGCTTGTGGAAATCTGAAATATAAAAAGAGAACAACAAAGGCCCTAGTACTGACCCCTGTGTCACACCAAAAGTGTTTTTTCGGTAAGAGGACGTTTCTGTGTTGCATATTACACGTTGATATCGATTACTGAGATAGCTATTGATTAATTTTACTGCTTCATTATCGAAACCATAATATGACAATTTGTTACACAAAATCCTTGGATCCATAGTATCAAACGCCTTACTATAATCTAACAAAATCAGATAGCTAATCTTACTTTCATCTGTGGCTTTTATGATATCATTTGTTATCATAGTCAGGGCAGTAGTTGTACTGTGGTTTCGTTTTATTGCTTCCAAATCACCAACTCAATATTTGTTGGGATTTCTTCTTCTGAAATTATATACCCTTTTACTATCTTCTTGAACTTTTAGTACTTATCTGTTTTTCCATTTCTCTTCTCAAGTCATCTCTGGCAAAGGAAACTTTATCGGGCTTGTAATTAAAATAAAAATGTGATTTCAATTCCGAAGTTTTGTCTTCTGAACACGAATCCGAAGAAAACTCGGGAGGGTCCCAATTACTTTTGGAGTTATGCCCTTCCATATTTCGAAAATCGACTAATTTCAAACATGTATTTTTCGATTAAAAGTCACACAAAATGCCTCCTTCATTATGTCAACACTTTTTCCAGACGCTAATCTACTCAATTCCACAATTACTGACACCAAAAACAATCGTTTTATAAAAAAATGTTATTTTGTAACCACTAACATAACCTCCCTTTTTTTAGGAATTTTCATTCTCGCGGTAAGTTGATCATTTGGAATCTGCGACGACGACTTTTCAAATATTAGCCAATAACTTCGCCTTCTTTTATATTTTCGCAATTTCTACAATTATGGATAATTTCAAAAATTAATATGAGAAATAAACTAGAAAAACCTTATATATATATGAGCCTGCTTGAATCTAGAAATTATGCTCGTTTCGCTCGCTCTCTTGTGGCTTAAGAATGAAAAAAAGAAGGAAAAAATGACCTAACCTAAGCTTTCCTTTCCAACCAAGTTGATTACAATCCTTTTACACTACAATCGGTCCTCCAACCTGACTGATAATATAAATGCATGAAAATTGATGAGTATTTGAAAATATTCGCAAAATTTCTTTTGCAATAAATATAATACAAAATAGAAAAATAAAACAATTGAACGAGATCTATAGGATTAAATTCTACACAGATTACCTTGGTTCATTTTCATATTTGCGAAACAAGTGCCCCGCACTTATCGCATTTTCTGTATTTACTCTGTCTATGTTATTAAGTGTGTCGAGAATTTTCTTCTTCGGCGTGAGGAATTCGAATGAGAAACGGTCAGACACTATTTTAAACTGCCGCTGGTCTCAAAAGAAATCACCCATAAGTATTCTCAATCGGTAGTTGTTTCTTTCAAATAAATGAAGATTGGAACCTTTGGTGTGATATTGACATTGTTTTCGTGTTTTAGGGTTATTTCCATTTCTTGAATTGGTTTGTTGGTTGGTTGAAAAATTGTATAAGCTGACAGTGCGCCATTTTTTCAATGTTTTTCGGAGGTTATTTAAAAAAAATGGTTATTTGTTCAAGAAAATAAGAAAAAGTCAATAAATAGGCTGACATCTACTCCACAAAAAACATCAGCCAATCCACCATTCAATTAGTGAATCGCACGATTGTACATTCCAATTCTACAATATTCCATTCACATTTATTAATTTCAATTTAACTCTCGTTAACGACCATTTCACCGCTACGAAGTTGAATTATTGTCATCATCACACGCTATTATTGATTGAGGAAAGCCCTCGTATAATCCCTTATTTAGACGAATTTATTCAGTTCAACTGGTTTTCCGCTCAAATGAATTTTATAGACGCTTTGGGAGGTACTGAAGGATTACGTATTGAATGGAATAAGCACATGCCTCATGTTCAAGCTGCCAAATCCTATCTGTTCTAACGAAACACGATTGATTATTATAATATGCAATTGAAAGCAGTGTAGTTTTTATGGATGAGTGACATGAAACAAATAAAAGAAAAGGCCAACACAAGTAGACATTTTGAATAC
Source organism: Chrysolina americana (assembly GCA_958502065.1). Lineage (NCBI taxonomy): Eukaryota > Metazoa > Arthropoda > Insecta > Coleoptera > Chrysomelidae > Chrysolina > Chrysolina americana. The sequence goes on from OY293414.1 coordinate 15,398,017, forward strand.
ATCAAGACACAGTGTGTAATATTAATAATAATATTCCTTATCTTTATTTAGTACATACAGGTAAAAAATATAGATTAAATACGATTTGATTTCAAACACAATATAGTAAATAAATCACACTACAAGTGTAAAATAAAATATACAATGAACAAACAAATTGAAACTCAACTTGTTATATGAGTAGGAAGGCAAGAGTTGTAGTGATGAAGTACTCATTTTGAGGATAAAAATCATAGTATGGTACTCCAAGTAATCTTGTTCCGAGAGCCAGTTCAAAGTACTCAATGCGTGGACTCACATGGACGTTTCTCTTGAAACATTCAATGTAATTCTCAAGGCATCTAACTTTTTTTCCACGTTTAGTTTAGTTCTAGACCATGATATTAAAAATGGTGCCACTCTAAATAAGAAGTTTATGTTCTTTGATATTCTGTTCGCGATGAAAGAAATGTTTTTTGAAAATTACATTTCCATCGATAATAATGCCCAATTATTCAATATTTTCCACCATTTCAACTTCTTCATTACCAGGTGTAATCATACAAACTAGCATTACACCACCGGAAAATATTTTCCAGATCCGTGTTGAGTGTATCTGTTAGGGTTTGTTCATTTTCAGAATACAAATACGACAAATTGTCATCGACAAACAAATGGATTCAACAGTTTTCAACAGAGTGAACAATATCGTTGATATACAACAGAAATGTTGTACTTCCTTGAGATACGCCAGTTTGGATAATCCCTCTAATCACTGAGAAATTTATTCATGATTATCCAATAATATAATCAAAAATTATTTTGAAAGATGAAAAGAAGGCAGATATGTGAGCTGCTAACTAACAAACATGAACTGCTCAGTTTCATTATTTCAATATAGTCATTTCATCAACATCTCTGTCAATCACAATGCTGAAAATGTGGGTCAAGAAGATTCAAGTGGGAGCCGACTCAGGTACTCTATTCTCAAACAAAATATGTCTACCGCCCTTCTCGAATGTGCATTGAAAAAAGATGGAAATATTTTGTCACTTGCGACAAAGGGTAATAGACATTTGAGAATCGGGTTCTAGGTCGACAGCTTAAGTCAAGGAATTGTTAATGCAGATATAATAGAATAAAACTTATTTTATAATGAATATAGTATATTAAAAAATATAATAAAAATGGGTTTCCAAAAAAAATCTGAATATTTTTAATTATTTTCAAAAATATGATTTTTTATTAAATGTTGCAACGTCAAGATAATAAGAAAATTTTATACTTGAAGTATAAAACATATAGAATTTGGGTTCGGATCTTAGACTAATAGGTACTGGATGGGTGAGCAATCTGTTGGACAATATAGTCGATACTTCATCGTTCCTAGGGAAAATGTTAGGCTTTTAGCTCGTACAAGTAGTACTGTTATTTTTGAAAATTGTGTACATGTATACTAATATAAGTTGATCCTTGTAAAAAAGCCAATAGGCTTGTGTTGACAAATGAATAAAGTGTATAAGTTCTACAAAGACTTCTGAGGTTTGTTCATGAGAGCCCTCTCATCCGTATCACACCAACTTTTTTCTTCTGATTCAAATAGTAATACATTTTGTGAAACCCATGATACACAAAGAATTTTTTTTTGTATAATTTGTCCAAGCTTTGTCGGAGAAAATCCGTTAAAAGCTTGTGCGAGCAAGGTAGTTCTGACACCTACAGCTCACGAACCCGGGCCGCCTGGGTGGGAAGCAAACGCTCTAACACCACACACATAAAACCAAATTGATCCCGAGCAGTTAGAAAAGTGCAAACAATAATAATTCAGTGATCTGACATCGAGATGTCTTCAAAACCCTCCAGTTTCTTGTCACCTAGTATATTTCTCGTTGCCAACGTAACGTCAATCATCTCCTGTCGGATTCTACTGACAAATAATGTTGGTTCCGATTCCCTATTCAGTATCTCCAAGCGGTCCTCGTTAGATATTCGAGTAGTATTTCACCACGCGAATCGGCATCTGTGCTGCCCCACAACGTTTTATGCGCGTTGATACCGCACCCCAATATCATGCCTTAGCCATTTTCCTTACTACAACTTACTATTTTCACTAATTCCTACGTTGGAGGCAATTGCGCATCGTCGTATGGTAGATACACATTTCCCACCGTTACCCTATATTTGGTTCCTCTTACCTTGATTTCAAAGACGGCAACCTGTAGCGTCTCTGGTCCTCAGTTGCGGCACATGGACTACTTCGAGATTTCTGGACGCCAGAATCACCGTCCTTGGTACTGCCTCTTCATCTGCCGTTCCCACCAATAGCTGGTAGCCAGTTCCTCATAAGTCCCTCACATTTTTCTTATAAACATATGTTTGCTGTATCAAAACTATCTCAGACTAGTTAGGATTCTTTCCCTGATTAGGCCTACGTTCAATATTGCCATTGCGTCCTTTTATTTGGACTGGGTGGTCTCTTCAATGTCGTAGCCGAGGGACAGCCGCTTTGCAATTTTTGTTTCTTTGTACAGCAAAATTCTGGATTGGAGTTCCTTTGATGCTTGCTATTCCGGTCGCTACAACTATAAACTGAGATGGCATCTGTGTCTCTGTCTTACAGTTTGTTGAGCAGTCCTTGCATCAACTGGGTGCTTCAGTATTCCAGCATTCGTTAGCATTGTCCATACGTTGATAAACTGGTATAATTCATTTGGAATTCTTTCGTATTCGGGAATGATCCAGAAATATTTCAGGGCAAAGTAGTTTGCCATGTTGAAGGGAGTTAGAGTTTGTTCGGGCATTTGAGGAACAGGGGTTGGAGGGGAACTGATTTTTGAATATGGATTTTGTGAAATTAAGGTAGGATGACGTGAAATGTTGTTTGGCATTGATTAAGATAGATACATTTGTGCTTACAGGATGATGATGATGCCTCGTTTTATATTAATTCTTCAAAATTGTTCTTATTCTTCGTTTCTACATGTTAGGCTTCTTGATGGTCAGCAGTGGAGAGGGAATCTTTTCTACGGCAGGAAACTTGGTTCGGAAATAGTGGATATACGTTTGAGTATGATAGGGATCTTCTAAGGACTCTTTCAATATCCTAACGACCAAGCCAATTATATTTCTCGTTTACACAAAAGGGTTTTCAAAAACTTTTTATTTGAACAGAGTAAATACAATTAATTAAAAAATATTATTAATGCATATTACAATTGACTCAGAGTATTTATATCGAAAATATTGTAGGTATCAGCAATAAATAAGAACTGTCATCTTTGGGTCATCGAACAATATCTGCTGATGTTTGAGGTTATCGAACTGTAACATCATGCCCTGCTCCTGTGAGGCCTGAGCGGTCTCTCCTTCTGCCTCTTCTGTCATTTCAGTCGCTTTCACCTCTCTACATTCAGAGAACGGTTCTTTAGGCTCAGCACCCACGTTACCCTTGAGAAATTCACTCCTTGGCCCCTAAACCAGAAGCCAATCCTTACCGGCCATGGGGTGCTTTCCCTGGGCACTCTCCTGAATGTAACGCCCACAACGATCTTTACAGTCCAGCCATTGGGGAGCCAATTCAGCGACGTTTGGTTCTGGAGGGTCATCAGAAACTACCTTGCCGGTCCTCAAGCTTTTTTTTCTCAAAATTCCATATGCAAATAAAAAATGTAAATTAAAAGAAAACGACGAAATTTTTCAACTCATTGTCTTCCAGAAAATTACAAAAATTTGCAATCTCAAATATAAAAAAAAACTAAATCTCATGATCATCCCTTGCTTCTAATTATATTGTCTGCAGTTGATGAATAGAAAATGATACAATAATTCATTTTGTTAAAATTGAATTATTTTGCAATATTTTTTCAATCGAGTTATGTGCATTCTGTGAATATGCAATACGACTACCTATTAATGAACTCTAATTGAGGAATGTGCAACTATGAAAAATACGATTATTCCAAATTGCAAAATGTGCGGTCTACAAATTGAGCTGTATGTTTGCAGTAGTTGTATTATCACATTTTTTTATGGAATCTGGCATTTTCACTATGATGAAATTCGTTCTAACGATGTATGCTTTCCCCAATTAATCCAGTCGAAGTTTTAATGGTTGGTTTCAGTAAAAAATACGAAAATTCAGGCAACAGCAAAGCGTTTGAAAATCCAGACAAAAATTTGTTGAATGCTGTGAATTTTCACTTCAGTGTGTGAATGAAAGAGGATCAAGGGTGTGTGCTGTCCATTATTTGTCGATCTCTCGATGCTCTGATAAAATCGATGGTCAATGTAACACATCTCCTTGTCCAATTTTCTTTCAAGATCTCTTCAACTGCGACTACTGAAGTAGTAAACCAAAAATGATTATTTTGTTACTAGATACAGTACATTATGTGTATCCATCATGACTGAAGTGGAAAGTAAATGGCATGGCGTGTGAATTTCACATGACCAGTCGTGTCGGTTAATTGCTTATTAGTGTAAATATTTCATTACAACGCGTTATCATCACTCGCTATAGTTAATAATTTCTTTATTATTTGATCGACAGATATAGTCCACGGACATATTTTTGATACAAAGAACCTGAATAATTTATGCTTGTACCAAAACTTTAGAAGTGTTCATGAGATAACAGTATATAGCCGAATACCAGTACTTTCACTCTAATTTATCGTGTCTCACTACTTGAATTTTTCGTGATATGGGATTTTCTTACTCGTGTAATCAAAATATTTCACGCACAGTGAAATGATCACTCACCAGCTAACTGCAATTTTGTTTCTCGAAAGGTTTGCCTCTTATTTGTGTTTGTGAAATCTGTGATAACGTAACTGTTCAATCGAATGAGAGAATGGTATGAGGAATATAAAATTTATCACAATTGCAATGTACTTACGGCTATTATATTGGCGATACCCGTCAAGTTTTCATAGATCCAGATACATGGATTGGCCTTTAGATTCTATTGGGATTTCGACTGGATCTACAACATATTCTTGTCACGATTTTGTGCAGTACGACAGCAAGAATCTGTATATTGTACTATACATATAGTTCTGGATCGATAGTATGGAAGCAGTCGATTATTTCCTGAACTAAGATAACTAGCGAAACATTATATGTTACAAAAGTTTTAGGATTTTTTGAAATCTATTACAGTAAAGGAGAGTTGAGTGTGTATGATCAGACAAAACGTCATGGCGAAACAAAGTTGCCTTTTCTTTGGAACACTCTGCATATTATTCCATATTTCCCCTGTATATATTTCCACATTTCAATTCTTCTCAAATTTTTTAACAAATTTATATATAGTACGTCATATTCCAAATTACATCGTTTTTCGTTACAAAAATATTCCACTTCATTCAATTTATCAGGTTCCCTGAAAGAGTCTAGCTCCGTGTGGTCGGTGGATCAGCGGCCTAAGGCACAGGCCGTTCGAAACTCCAGCATAGCGATAGTCAGTTCGAGTTCGATGAAGGAACGAGAACTTTTCTCAACTACTTTATATCGGATCGATAGGCGACCGCATGCCTTGTTGAAAAGCAAGTGTATGGTGAGTTGTCTAGATACCAATCTCGTCTAGTGCTAGCTTGGAGTGCACACCGACCACCTGAGGTGGTGCTGTAGGTTTTCCGGGATTTCCTATAGCTGAAAAGTGAATATACCACCGAAAACATCAGTAAGTCACCCCGGAGCGCCACGGCAAATAATAATAATAGCCGTCCTCCACCCGCACAGGCTATGCCCTTGGGTACACTCAATTATTATTATTATTATTATTATTATAACGCCGCTCCGATCTTTTAGTCCAATAGTGATGATCTCGACAACAACAGAAATTAAATGGCACGTTCAAGTGAAACCGATCTTATTGAAATTTTAATAATCAGAGGATATGATGATAGAAGACGAAGTTGTGACCAAGGAGTGCAGTAAAAACACTGTAGCGTTTTAATGAAACTGGAGGTGTCAAAGATAGACCAAAAAATGAAGACCAGTAAGCGTTACAAATGAAAAAAAGTATCTAAATGTCATGCGGCAATCAAATGGTCAGCTAGGTCTCCCGATATGACCCCACTTGACATTTTTCTGAGGGGTGACAACATATCGAAGAGTTGCAAAAAAGGATAAGACATGAAATTTCCATCACTCCTATCAATATGATTTTTGAATAGAGATATTTGCATTGAATAACTTTGCAAAAAATTATATTATCACGAAATATCTCCTTCATGTCCTTTCGAAATAGGTTCATCTTTTGAGATTGTTCTATTTCTGGCAATTATACCTTCAATCAAATCAACTGGATCCCGTCAGCACCATAAACATTTGGAGGGATTGCGTGGGAATTTATTATCACAGCAACCTCTGAATTGTACTATCGAAGTTCATTGGGAAAATGAATCAGGATTCAGAATATATCGAGCTAAGCCAAAATTAGCATATTAACTTTATTTGCCTTGTGGAAACAGTGTATTATATGCAGTGGTGTAGATGGGAAAATCTATATTTCGTTCCAACCTCTACATGTGAAATGAAAAATGCGATTATTTTTAATGAACATATAACTATAATTTGGTATCCTTATTGGAACATGAGTTACTATAGTAGTTTCTATGATGAACAATTGATGAAATAATTTTCAGTTGCTATCATCCATTTTTCCATGTAGTGAAATTATGGGGGCCTGGCAAGAATTCTAGAAAGATGATCGAATAACTACTAAACTTCAATGCGACAGAAAATCAAAGATGCATTTTTTAGGAAAAACGATCTCACAGTATCCAGCGTCATTATGTTGGTTGTAAATTCACCATTGGAATTCTGTCAGGCATATTATTCCATAAAACAATTTGAGGTCTTTTTTAAACTCTGTTGCTCGGAATATAAACTTATTTCTGATTCATAATCTGACCATTTCTAGATAATGTCTTCAAAGATATAGATCAGTGCCAGAACATACGCATTAGTTCCTGAATCTTCACAGATTTAAGTCATTTGTCTCATCTGTAATACCAAGCTCATGGACTCTAGACCACCGCAAAAAAGGTAGCTACTATATAGTTATACCTACTCAATGCAATATTGTTAACCGATCTATCTTTTTGTCGTGAATAATTTAAAAAAATCCGAAAACCTACGAGTGGATGTATTCCCTGTGCTGTGGTCACTGTTGGCGGATAACTCGCTAGCCAATTTCTCACTCTTGGAGGTCAAGCTGCAAGCATATACTGCCGATCTGGTTCTAGTAATGCATAACAAATTCGAAACTATGATTTCCTACGTTCTTTCCCAATCAACACAAACATTTTTGCAATATGCAAATTGCAAATAGGGGATCTCATTTATCTTCTTAATAGTGACGATCTGAGTCACAAAAGATATGTAAATTTATGAAACTGTCATATGAAACATTCAGAACATTGTGAGTGATATTTGGCACCACACTGTGATACGTATTTTGATCAAGAGGGCCCGAAATAGAAGTTAATGAGATTGTAATGTGAGTTACTCATGTGATTTGACTTGAATGTGAAGCACTCTACTGTCTTTGAGACCATTTTGTGTTGACTGGGTTACCATAAACGAATATTATATAGATTCACAAAGAAATTACCAGCCTATAGGATTACCAAGAGTTTGGCTGATAATTCATGTACCCTATACAAAATACAACAAATATAAGCTATTCCTATTTTTTTTAATATAGTGGAAAAGATATACAGTACAAAATGTTCAGAGGTATATTTGTTTCCTTATAATGTATATACATTTCGACATTATAAAATGAAAAATTGTCAAATATTCTTAGTACGTATAGCTATCGTACGTAAGAACGTTCCAAATCCTATAGTCGTTCTACTGAGTGATAATAATAGACAGTTCCAAAACAAATTTTGGTGCGTTTTTTAGATTTTCGATTATTCTTCTCCTTGTGCTATTATCATTTGCTGGGAACGTTCAGTTGGTCTATGGTTTGGTTGATCATCATTTGCCACTCAAAAGCTTCACGCCATTATGAACGAATACACAATAACTCGTTTTTTTAGAAAATGACGATATTAAAAACTTCTCAAGACGAAAAGGGGTCGAACGAGACACATTCACTGCCTACGACACTGTTTACCAGAAAGTTACAGTTGTTGAACTAATTGGTCGAGAAAGATTGAGTCGTTTATTATGATTACTATGGAAATATCCTAGATTAAGCAGCGTTTCAAACTGGAATATGTGGTTATTCAAATTAGTTCAACTCTCGTATTTCAAATAAAAAAGAAACTCATAAAGGGGCTATAAAAATCATACCACGTAGCTCCAATGAGAAATAAATAATGAATTCCGGAGGAATGTTCAAACTAAGTCTAAGAAATAAAGTTTTTATATTTATACACATTTCAGAGAAAGGTCAAAGTAAATTACTCAGAATATTGAAGGTATGTGGATGATGTTTTCGCTATCTAGTCTAAATTTTTAGACGTTTTCTCTTACACAGCTCTCGCTCGAGAGGCTTATATTAGGAAAGAGAAGTGTAGGTTAAGGCATTGGTGAGTTGCAATAGATGCAAAACCGGACCGGCAGCCAAGGTGCAACCTGCAGGGAATGCTGATTCCCTCTGATGTCAGCCATGGGTTTACTAGGCTAAACCCAACTACTCGGTTCCAAACATTGTTATTTGTTAAAATTGTTATATCCGTCCACCGTTTGCATCCCTACGTGCAACCCTCAGAAGTCATAGACTTGTGCGAGCTAGGGGAAGACGTTTTAATACGAGTGATGCCATGCACGAGACCGGTGGCAGTGCTGAGATTTGAACTCATGCTCCTACGGATGTTTGGCTTATGGAGCGAGCACTTCACCCGCATGCCACCGCGGCCAATAATAGACGAGGAAGAGGCCCCCACAACCGACCCCTTCGGAATAGGGGTCAAAGGCATGGTGGTGGGGTCCAGGACGATGGATTGGTACATAATGACGACCGCATCGATAACGGACGCTTTGAGTGGACGGATGAATCAAGGGACCATCTTCTCCATTGTTGTGAGAGCGGTGAGATACACCCAGAGCATACTGCTTTTTCGCTCAGAACCTGAGGGGTTATGTATGTCATCTTCGGGGTCGAGGCTATGTCAGCCGGTTAACGAAGTTGCAGATATGCCATGTGTTGGTCTGGCTGTAGAGGATGCCCGCATCATACAGCCAATAGAAAGCATCAGAACCCACAAGGCGCTTCATCACAGCAAGCCAATGAAGTCACAACAACTGGCATGGGTGGATGCGGAAATTCAATATATCTTTTCAGAAGAGGCTGAGATCTGGCAGATCAATTCTACTTTGTATGACGCCGCTCAGACCCTGTCCCAAGCAGTGAGAAGGGATATCACTCATCCGATTGGGAGGTATGAGCAAAGCATTCACTAGATGGAAGCTAAGATAAAGTCGGCGAGACAACACGCATCTCGTATCCAGTGTGTCGCGGACTACGCGGCGGCCAATAGGCCTTTCACGTCCGCAGTGCGGCGAATTTCTGCAAATTCAAGACGAGCTCACCATTTACTGAATCAAAGCATGCTGTTAACCACCAAACAGCACTATCATGATGGGATACGAATGCTGGTGAGGTGGGCGAGAAGCATCGCCGAAAACATGAAGTTCCGCGATAAACCTGCTCACCTATTCCAAGAGCCTCCACGTGTTGTGGATAACCCACCGGCAGCTGATCGGGTGGGAACCTTCTGTAAAGACATTTTCGAATTTCCGCAACCACTCAACTTAGATACTCCAGCCCTAACGCAGTTTGAAGCTTCCTGCAGGGGGCTTCGTCAGTCTGAGCTCAATTCCGGATGAAGTTCGACGGGCCCTCAAAGGATTGAAAAACTTTGATGTTTTCAACTCATGGCTAGATGGGCAGCAGCAGATTCCGGATTGGTTTGTTGAGGGGCAAACCGTGCTGATTCCCAAAAACGAAGATTTGTATGATGCCAAGGACTACAGACCGGTTTACAAGCATCTTATATATGCGAATACTGTTCGCAGTTGATTCAGTGTATGAACGAAAATATGAGCAGAGATGATCAAAAACGTGGGTCGCAGTATAGGCGTAACCTTTCAATTGCCTTGATCGATTATCGCAAGAAATTTGATTCAATATCGCATCATGCATTTGCTCAGATGCCTTGCGGTACCCGATCAAATAGTGAGATGCATTGAACAGCTGAAGCCGCTCTGGAGGATTCGCTTCACCATAATATCTCGTCAAGCCAGAATCCAAACAGAGCAGGATATCTTCAGAAGGGGCGTGTTTCAGGGAAACTCCCTCAACCCTCTTCTCTTCTGCATACCCCTATTGCCATTGTTAGTTGCACTATGGAAAAACCGCTGATACAACTGCGAGACCCCCAGCAACCGGAGGCATAATGGTCTACATGGATGACCTTAAACTATATGCCTCCGGACAAAAGGATCTTCATCAGTCCATAAGGGTAGTGCGAGAGGAAAATTCTTCAGTTTCGAATGGAGTGAAATTAGCCTTCAAAACAACTTCGTGCCCATATATATAGGGCCAACACGTCAGTGTTGCGGGAACTACCCCAAAAAGCAGTTTCCTCATAGATGTCTATTTACCAAAATCGATGAAATATTAATCTATTCCTTGCCACTCTTTGAATCCATCCCGCATTCTGCGTGTATATAATCCCCGTTGAAAAAATTGTTTGTAATTGAAAAAATGCATTCATTGTCCTAAACGTCGAATTGCAAACAGAAGCTTAAACATAATTTGTCGTCAATTCCCTAGATAAGCTGGATAACAAAGTCAAATACAAAAAGTTGAATAAGCCAGACAGACACAGGTTGATAATTTTTCTGACTCATACTTCATGTGTATTTATGGCCAAAGCTGATACTATGTGTGATAAATGGTCGAATTTCTATCATTTTTTAATTTCAGCAGTGTTACGCGAGCTGAAGGTTTTCATTTGCATTCTTTCGAAATTTATTACCGAATTTCGCGCTTTCACAAATTGAACAAAAAATGTAAACTATTACAAAGTGTGATCGATTGGTATGGGTTTATAGGAACTCAGTTGAAGCACTATTAAACCTAAAATTGGCAATCCGTTGTGGATCATGGGTGGAGATGATACTTTTTTTCTAACATCTCCTTTGAAAATTGACTTTTTCTTCCTAGTTTGAGGAGTTGAAAGTGTCAGTATTCGTCCCTTAAAGTTTCACATAAATACAGATATTGTTTTTACCTCATATATTCATTGTTTTATTTTTCAACAAGTACATTAACAAAAAGAAACAACTTTTAAAATTATTAATAAAATATATATAATGTACAGTTTGTAACATTGCTGAAGTTAATTGGAGATGAGAATTTGGTGGGTATATTATTCGCATTGCAGTCAAAAGAAATGGTAGAGGTATAAATTGTCGATATTAAGAAATTGCTTCTGTCGGGCGAAACCAGTGGAGCACTATCCAGTGGAACCAATTTTTTACACGCTTTTATTCAGCTTCACCTGTATGTATGAATGTATGTAACCGATTCCTTTACACTCGATTTTGACCAACTTGACAGATTTAATTGAAACTTTGTACACTCATCAAGAACCGGTGACAATACGATAATTTAATACGTATGTCTCATTATCCTTATCAGGATCGCCAGAATCAAATAATTTTATTCTCATATACTTTGAGTGAGAGCCTTCGCCAGAATTTAAAAAAATTGCGTAATTTGAGAATTAAAAAGTGAATAATAAAATATAGTTTAAAAAAACTAAATAACACAACACATTGAACTAAAAAATAAGAAATAATTGTTTATATAGGCAGAAAATAATAATAAATGGAAAATATTTGTATCACTGTGGAAAAAGCGTGAGCCGCTTTGTTTCATAATTTCGTAAATCGAGCACCCCACGATTTTATCACAGTGATACTTATATTTTTCAATTATTGATTATTTTTTGCCTATATAATTATTAAATTATTTTGTTCTTTTCAGTTCAATGTGTTATAATATAGTGATTTTTAGTTTTTTTCAAACTGTATTTTTTTGGTTGCAAATATGAGGGTTGGTCATTTACGAAGCTGATGGATCTCATCTGAGCCACCCTCAGCAATACCAAGGAGTGTTTAAATGTAGAAATCGAAATACTTCGGTGAACCGACTTGAAGGGGTGGTCGTATTTTAGAGTTATAAAGGGTGGTTCATTCAAATTCCACACTCGCCATTATCTCAGCCAGTTTGGTGCAAAATGAAAAACCAAAAGTTCGTTCCGATTCGAAAACTTCCAAGCTGTTTCCATTGCACAGTGTTGCAGTGACACATTATGGAAAATCTGAATATTGTATGGAAATATACGCATGTGGTACTTGAAATATTATATAATATCAAAACTAGAAATTGAATATTAATATAATGTCATCACCTAACTTTCGCATATTTATATTCATGAATTGTCTCATTCATGATAATCCAAAAACTGGGAACAATGATTCTCACACAATTCGATAGTCATAGACTCAACATAGATCGCCAATATCAATCAAAATATTCCTAGCTATGCCAAGAATTATTCAACATCACTGCCTGAATATACTGAGTGATTCTTCTTGCCATTCTGAAGCAATCAACAAATTTAATGTTCTGATAATTATTATACAAGATAAAATAATAAAGTTACAGACATGTTCAATGGCTTCTATAAACATGCAAAAAGCATGTGATGATATCATATTCAGATTCAATTTCTATAGTTTTCCAAGAGAAGCCTCGATTATCTGTCTTGATTAGAGAACCAGCTGCCTTGTGGTTGGTACGTTTTCTCATAGCATTTTTTTACGAGAAGAATTTCCGGGCCACCAATCGACATTTTTTCTACGTTATTTTTTACTCCATGAATAATTGTTTCAAATTCCTACACGTCTAGCTTTCAACAAGTCGGAGGAAGGAGGGGAAAAAATTTATGATTTAATTTGTCATCGGTTCTTGATACTTGTAAAAATTTCAGTAAGTGATATGTGTATCTTTGCTAACCATTACCATCTAACTTCTCAGTACCTACCCAACCTCAACGGATACAAACATACATACAGATCACAAGCTGCAGAAATTATCCGACTGTCCGATGTTATTCATTGTTTGTATGGATTTTTCCAATTTTATTTTTGCGATATTTTGCAACTGTTTTGGAGAGGAGGAGATATCCGAGCCTCTAATATACATCTTCTTTTCAACGAAATTTTCCACGTCTGAGACCAACGGAAATTCTTTCGAAACACTTGGTGTTTTTAAACTATCCTTTCTTTTTGGGCCGTGATGGTCATGATGGTAGAGCGCTTGTCTCTTAACCTAAGGGTCATCGGTCTCGTGCATGGCATCACACGTTAAAAGGTAAGGGCTGCGTCTTCCCAAGCTTGGACAAGCTTTTCAAAGACTTTTGAGGGTTGTACTCTTAAGAATGTGTAGCTTGTTGACGAAAATAACAATTTTAACAACAACAACAAAAACAATTTTTCAGTATTTTCATGGACTTTTCTGATTTTATTTTTGTGAATTTTTCTCAACTTTTTTGGGAAAAGAGGGGGGAACGGAGTTTCCCGACCAACATGTAATCATAAGGAAATATTCCAAAATCCTATGCGTTCACTGTCTAGCCTTTAGACGGTTAGTTGAGTACAATTTGATGGAGGATTATCAGTATTTTCTCGGATTTTTCCAACTTTATTTTGCGAGATATTGTATTATTTTTTGAGAAGCAGTGGAGTTGAGCTCCCCTATCGATATGTATTTTTTGGCAGGAATTCTCCAGATTCTGAACCGTCTGAAATGTACCCTACATCATACGTGTCCTCTATCTAGCCTTTCTTTTTCAGTATTTTCATGGAAAAGGGGATAAAATCAGACAGTCCGATATTTTTCGATATTAACGCGTATTTTACAGACTTGAATTTCCTCGAATTAATGCAACTTTTTGAGAAGGAAGAGATTTTGAGCACGACGCTTAATATTTTTGCTTTTTTAGTTTTTTTGTCGTAATTTGCCACGTCCACACCCACCGAAAACGTTTTCTTGCGAGTTCTCTATTTAGCCTTTATGGAGACAGGTGGGTAAGAATAAGCAGCTCTAATGTTTTTCACTATATTTTTTAGGGAGTTGGGTTCGAATCCTCCGGTTGCCTTTTTTTGGCGCAATTTACCACGTCCGAAACCGTGGACATTCTTTTCTGAATCCTACGCGTTTTTGGTCCAGTCTTCAGAAAGGAAGAAAAGTTTCTCTTTTTAATCATCGTATAGTCATCGGTTCTTCATTCGTGTGCAAAATTTCAGTTTGTTCGACTTTGAAATTTTTATATGTTATATTATGAGCTCTATTTTAGTACACAGAAATAGCTTAAAATTCAAATTACGTTCATTTTCGAAAAACCTAACTTAATCATCTATAGAAAATTCAGTTCAGTTTAAATCAAATAAATACATACGACAAACACTCAAGTTAATAAAATTATCTGAGAAGTTACTGAAGCTTCGATTGCGCATTACTATTTTCTGATATTCAAACAATTATAGATATATTACCGTCTGTTATAAATCAACAAATTGCTTTTTAATATGTAAAACGTTCAGGTGGCCTTGAATTATTCATCAATTCCAGAATTACTTGAAATATTGATCAATCTGAATCGATGCGACAATTGTCCACTGTCTATGAGGCTTCGTGTGAATAATTCAGTTGAATGAATTAACAATTGAGTCGTCAAGGAGTTACTCGAATTATTTGCTTTTTAATGCTTAACAGATTCAGGACATAATCTAAACTCCCTTCAAATCATCAAGAACTTCAATTTCGTTTAAAACGCCTAGCAATCTTCAGATCTTCCCTCTTAGGCGTGTGATGAATCGTCTACTATCGACCCATATTCTGAAACGCTTTGCTGTGACGTAATCGAAAACTCGCCGGCCGTTGTTATTGTTTGCATTGACTGAAATCTAGGAATCGTTACAGCCGCTGTAACTGTCATATGTAGTGGCGTACAGCAGCATGGACGTATAAATTTATAATGGACCCAGATATTTACATCTCCAAGTGAAGTCGCTGAAAGGCACCATCCTAAAGTCCTGCGGTCGAGTTGGGTGTTGCCACATCAAGTCTGGGATAATTCTTCATCAACCATCAACTCTAGCTTAAACTCAATTGCCAGCGAATTTCAGTCAGTAACTCAACATTCCGATCCGTTTATGAAATTAAACTCGGCATAATACATTCCAGAATCAAAACTAGTGAAATTAATTTGAAAAATCGGTGCGAACTTCCAAAAAATTCTGTACTGTCCGTTGAAATGCTGCACGTGCGGCAACGCTGTTGAAGTACGCTTTGTTTCTCTTCATTTGTTGGTTGTTTACAAATTTCACCACTTTATGTTGACATTGTCATATACGGTATTTGTTAAAATATTGGTGTTTTGTTGCGTTTGGATTAAAATAGTGAAATCTAATTGTTCTAACAACCAGAATCTCAGCTTTGATAAGTAAGTTCATAGATTGTTCACAAATGTTAGATTGACGTTCATATTCTTCATTGGCGTCACAGTGGATATCAATTTTCAATACATACAAAATGAAATAATACTGAAATCTTCTTACTTTATATGAAGGAAGGCACATATGGGTATTTTAGGAACACATCATATCGTATCTAACAAGTTTTGCTGAAATTTTCATAATTATATATGAAATTCCACATATTTTTGTTATTATCAATACCTATATCAGTTAAATTGCGTGCGCCACTGTCGTTGGAGGGTAGGTTACAGTCTATCGCAGGTCTCCTCCTTCCCTGCAACCCGCGCGCCAACGAACCAAGCGGCTTCAAAACAAACTGTTTTGCAAGTATGGGATTGCTGAGTCCATTATTAATTTATACGTCCATGTACAGCAGTATTTCACAACAATAGCCACGCAGCTAATCACTAAACAGGTACAGCAGAAGATCTGCAGTTGAAAAATAATTCTTTGTCATATTATAGTCAAATCGACGTTTTTTTTTTAAAATACATCAATACCCTCGTGGTGCAAAGATGATTTCCTTGAAAACGGGCCATAGCAGAAGGAGAGGAGCAGACGCCCCCCCCCCCAACTACGCCAAAATCTTTGATAGTTTTGACGATTGGTAATTCGAATTGCAAGGTGTTACTATGTATCGGACTTCCTAAAATAGGGTAATCCACAAAGGAAAATTCTGGCTACGCCACTGGCTTGAAAATTTTGGCTTGGTCGTCAATATTCAGCAGCGAAAAACTGCAGGCGAGATGTTTCCTTTACCGAATTTTTATCTGATCAAGCTCAAGATAGTTTCAAGTATTGAGAACTATAGCTAAATTATTATTTCAATTATATCTATATCCTTCGTGGGATCTTGGAAAACTACGCCGAAGAACCCAGGAAAATAAATTGAAACGGATGACGAAATTTTCCAATCAGCAGTAATCACTCGACTTCGAATCAAAAATAAATTAAAGAGCAAACATAGTTTTGTTTGCTGTAACCACATGCCCAGAATAGGAAATTGAGCCTATCGATTACCTGGAGAATTCCTTTCCACCAGGTCAAGATTAATTAGAAAATACGTGATTTTCCAGGTGGCTTTTTATATAGATTAATTTATGAACCAATTTTGGATTCACCTGCTTCATTATCACATAGACATTGAGCGACTAGTATTCTATAATGAAATAAAATGTCTTTTTATGAAGTGATGCATGATGATAAAGAAGATTATATCGATTCTGACAGATTCTTTTTATAAAACAAAAAAATAATTTAGACTTTCTTCATTTATTCTAGAATTCATAAAACTCTTCAAACATATATCGCATTTATATCCCTACTATTATTATTCGAAACAGTATAGTTTTAGTTTTCAGTTATCTAGCGATATTTTCATTTGATAATTCAGTTTCGGAAATAAATTTCTTTTGCCAATTTCATTTGTATTTATGAATTTATACAGTGTTAGCCAAAATTCCCCCCCTCTCTTATGATTTGAACAGTTACTTATAATAATGAAATTTGGAGTGTGAAAACGTTAGCTTCTTTCTCAACCAGTCGTAAACGGTGACGTTATATTCTTAGATGACATTACGGAGTCACTGTGATCAATGATTTTAAATGGGACCTTATGGCGACATCTCATTAAAAAGACATTAAAAATACCTAATTTTGTTTGGATTTGGGCTGATTTTTAGGGATACATTAAATAGATAAAAAAATTATAAAGATTTGATTCCTAATCTAATGCCTAATTACGGTAACATTGTACATTTCTGGAAACTGTAATTGTTGTGGCTTCATTGCTTTTCAAATTTCATTAAGTAAAAAATTATTCTATTATTACGCAACTCAGGGATCGCGTCTGATGACATTCAATAACTTTATTTCATTGTCGCATAATAAAAAAGATCTTCAGAGTATTCCTTTCTCAATTGGGCTTTTCAGTCGAAACATATTTGTCGCAGGTGTTGATCGCAATTCAATTTTTATTTCTCTCTTATAAATTCACCAACCTTGCAGCTTTCTATTGGAAGTCGTAGGATAGAGCTAACGTCCTTCGTTATCGCCAATTCATTCGCGTTACCCAATGCATTCATGAAAAGAATTCACCTGGTGGGAAACCAGGATATTTGATAAAAATAGCCGTTTAGCTGGAAGGAAAATTGAATTATGTTATATAACAATATGCTTTCATTTATTCAGGACAACCGACTTCCTGTTGAAAATATTTCTCATCGCATCACAACCAACCGTCTTCGAAAAAAATAATAACTCTCCTCCACTCATCCTACAAGATGAAATTATCAAGAAATATTTGACAATTTATTTTAATATATTTCGTGGCATTCTTTGCCAAGTATTTATAGGAATGGTGGGGAAAGTGGTATTTCTGAGTCATTGAAATGGTTCCATGTGATGAAGCTAGTAGAAACGTTATGCCAAGACATACTAAATTTCTTTATCATGTCCAGAGTAGGAAATGAAATCTCCAACGATTCAAATGAATCGGGCTTTTTTTGTTTGGACTTGGAGATGCCTTCGATATTCAAACTTGTTTATGAGAATCATACTAACATTTCTTATTCAGTAATTTGTTTCTACTTATTCTTACCTGATGGTTCAATATTGCATTTTGAATTTACTGAATTATTTTTTTCAGATACCTTATAGTCCTTGCAATGAATACCAATACAGCAGTCAAATTTTTTTGCGTGATTTTTTCGATGCTCATCACCTTAGCAGTAGTATCCGCAGCACCGTATTCTGATTACGACAGTGAGTATTATTAGAGTAGTAATATTGATTTTTCATAATATCATCAACTCGAATATGATATTGATTTCGAATCGTGATTGCATATTCAAATACATAAATTTGTAACGTAAGTTTCATGTCAATTTATTGATAGATATGTTCTCAAACTGACTATCACTAATGGCCCATTCTAAGCTCCTTCGTCAGATTTCTTTACCTCTAAGTTGACTTAGCAAACCCAGCATTCATCATTATAATTTTGAATGTCAGTAATGACGCCTGGATCAAATTTTCGGACAAAACGTGGAGTTTCTATGGTATAGAAATGCTACCGATAAAATTACCTTGGTTATCGAAATTCACATCAAGGTATGTGAACAAAATATAGTGTGTAATAAAGGAAAAACATATTAGTTCTATTCGTTCTCATTTTGTGATATCACATGCGTCCATCATCCCATTTTTCATTTAGATTGGGAATTCAGATACAGATAATCTGGTTCAGTGAGTGAGAAAAAGTCCTAGAGGACTCCCTGATTTCTGTTCACCCGTTAGCTCTACTAATGAAGGAAGTTGAAGATAAAGAAAACAATAAAGTTGAGGCTCTGCACTGTTTCATTCCCCAGGTCACCATCTTCGTGAGAAAGATCGAATTGATGAAAAAGAGGAGGAAAGATTCCGGAAAGCAACAACCAAATACTGAAACCTGCAATGTCGGTGTGATGATGTTTCTAATCTACCCTTTTAGACAATTAGATGTACATTCAGCTATCGCATTTTGTCTGTTCTTTTTATTCCGTAGTCGGTCGCCCTCACTATCAAATTAGGCGTTTCGTAACTAATTCCCTCTAATCAAGTACACTATGTTGGCCTATAAAAGGAAGTGTTTCGAAAACACGAGGCAATATATTTTGTGTACTCGTTTACTCAGGAGTGTTTGGCTACAATTGTTTGAGTTGATCTCCTGATTGATTATCCCTTTCCTCACAACTTCACATTGATTTTGGATTGTAGATTAGTAAAATAAGATGACGTCAATTGGTTGAATTGAATTACTGTCACAGTATTATAAGCTTTCGTCCAAGGTTTAATATTTAGTTTATTTTTGATGGGATTCTTCACAATGATGAGTCTTCGAATTGTCTGTTTGCAAGCAACGGACTAATTATGCAGTATTTTGGTTGGTTTCCAGGTTTTGCCGTGGTCTTCTTTGGTTTAAATCTCCAAACGTTTCGACTGCAACTGCGGCAGTCATCTTCAGTGGCGTGGTCGAAGTACTCTTCTAGACGTATCAACGGCAAAACCCGGAAACTAACCAAAATATTGACGCCAGCCGTGAAAGCTTACATTCCTAATTATGCAGTGTTTAAACAACAAAATAAAGTAGTAGGATTTTTGAATAACTGAAGCAGCTCTGAATTTCTGAAAAACATATTGACCGGTTTAAAAACATCACTATTCTACTGAATACATCTAGTTCTAGAACTGACGGTGTAGGTGCAAAAATTAATAGTAAGCTTATGTTTGAATGTGAGTGGGCCTATACCAGACCCTCCACCACAACCCATAATATGGCTCATGCTATATTTATATTTATTCCAGTTTATCCAACCTCTTAACGAGATTGAGAAGCACATTCTGAGGACAACTTTCCAGTTGTTTTGGTATTAGTGAAGAACTGCCAATGATCATCTATTAATTTCCTTCTCATACCTCAACTGGATTCTTGGTTAGGTCGACCTATAAGTTTCTGGCTGCTGAGGGCTTTTAAGTTGTTAATGAGATACGCCATGTGTCACTGTACTTTTATCAAGATTTTTGTTTCAATAGTCATGTAATAAGCCCATAGTGACGATCATTACGGTAATCGCCGTGAATATTATCATATATAACACGGTGTGCATCATAATGTTCGTTTATAATCCGAATTACATACAAGACTTTATCTCATATATCAATGAACGTATATCCACATAATTTTCAAATTCTAAATTGAATCTTTTTTAAACTACAGATATATTCGAGTTATTCATTATGAAAAATAGTGAGTAAGTGAGATTTGCCTCATAATTTCGTTGACAAATTATTCATTCACGGTCAAACACTAACTGCTGTCAATGGGATTTGTGGTGAAAATGAATGATTCTGTTGATAGTTTACCTTTCGGTTTGGAGGGTAAAGTTTTGTATCTTGAACGAAATTTGTTGAAGGTCGAAGAACGATCAAAGAAAGACAGCAAAATCGAGTTATCATCCTTCCAAAACTCAGAGGTATCTCCGAGAAATTCAGGAGGATCGGAAACAAGTACAACATCAAGATCTGCTTTCAATCTGGCAGTCCCTTTAGGAGCTTCCCCACCAAGACAAAACCAGAAAATACAGCAGAATCCAGCAAAAACGGCATTTAGGAATTCCTGTGTAACTGTGGCGATTCTTACATCGGAAAGACCAAGAGACCGTTGTCCGTAAGAATAAACGAACACAAAAAGTGGACTAAACGGTGGGAGACATCTAAATCGAAAATTGCTGACTATGTCTGGACTGAGCACCATCGAATCCTTCAGGACGACGCTAGTGTTCTTCACAGAGAGAAACATTGGTTCAGACAAAAATTTATAGAAATCGCGTATATCGAAGCCTATGGTGTTTTCAGTTGGCCGAGCGTGGAAATTCAAAACGTATAGAGACCACCGCTCATAGACCACTTTGGAGGAAAGAAAAAGCGCGAAACTGCACGCGCCACAATATTGCCATAAATACTTGCATTTTTCCTATAAAGTTCATTCATGCTGAACCCCTTCCATGCCTATAGAAAGGCACATACTACGATTTTTTTTTACTTTTCATTGCATACCGGATTTCCTCTTGTCCGCACTAGGTGTTTGTTCATATCCGTCCACAACTGAAAATGAGTCTGGCCATTGCTCTGGCTTCTCTAGTAGGTCTAATGTTCCGTACTGGGGTAAGCCCTATAGTAACAGGTTCGTTCTCTGGAAAGTGGGTACCCAGAAAGAGCTGAGATCTTTCGTTTCCACTCTCCTTTTTGCTACCGTCTGGCATCCTCAATGTCATTGCGTTATGGACTCTACTATCTGCCATGACTCAGTGTAGTCCCGCTACAGTGGGCGCAGAGTCAATGTACTCACAGAATTTCTATTGAGTTCAGCTTTCCACATTTCCTTATTGTAGGTAATCAGTTTCTTGGATTCACTCTTGCCATTCCCAGCTATACTTGACCCTATTAAATAGCTTTCGTGTTTTGGATCTTAGTTTTGCCAGATAAGTATTCCATCAAGGTGCATCTTTACAGTTTTCGCTTTTGCGTTTGCGTTGGTTCGCCCTGTCAACATCCATTTCACCCTGACGAGCGAGTATCAGAAGTAAGCTGGTATTGACGAGGCCTTACGTTTTAACGTGAGATACCAGACATGGTCAAGAATTTCACTGACAATATTCATCGGGGCAAGAAATCGACACGTTAAAACTGACTCATCCAATTCAGTTTCCTTCTCGAAGGACTGTCATACGTTCTCTAATAATCAGTAGTTTCCAATGTCCATACGCCACCCTGGAAAAGCACTGTTAAGTTTTGTTTCTCCACAGTGATCTGTATTTCAAATATTTCTTCATACAGAGCAAATCAGTAATATTCGTGTAGAGCACAGTTCGTGTGCTGTCATGCATGCAAGCTTATTTCATTACCATATTACCAGTAACAAATTATTCTTTCACTTTAACTGTTTCAGAGTAAAACTTACACTAAGTCCAATTATTATAATGGTGTTATTTCAAGGAATTCTGTTTGATTATCTTCATTCGTGCGATAAGATTAGTTTCCACGTGGAATCCATCAAATATGAGATAAGTATTGTTGAGAATACATATTTAAAACCTGTAATGAATAATTTTTTATTTATTTTATTTTTATTTATTCATTCATTGCATAATATTTCATAATAATAATAATAATCAAATAGAAATATAGATTAAATGAGTAGATGGGTTATGAGACCTGTGTAATCATATGATTTTTCAATATAAATAAATAATCTAAATATTAAAACAATAATATGTCTCACAAAATAAATGAAGTGAGAAATATTTTATCAATAAAACCAAATCAGTATTCTGACACTTCACTTGAATAAATTAAAAGAAACATTTCCTAACCATTGGCAAAATAGAAAAAATCAACCAAACACAATAAACCATTTAACTAAAACAAATAAAACAAATGTTGATTTATAAAATAATTCAGGACGAAATGTATGACACAAACACGTTTTGGAATTACTGAATACAATTTTGGAAACTAGATCTGTTTACAATAGATCTTGGTATTCTTTTGGGTAACGTTGGAATAATGGAGATGTGTTAACTTCTCAATAACTTATCTCAAGAATACGGAAATACTTGTACAAAGGGATCCTTCATGAATACAAGTTTCATTCATACAAGATTAGATTAATGAATGAATTGAACGCAGATAAATTCGACAGGCGCATCAAGTTTTGTGAAATTCTCACGGAACCTATCAACCTTCATCAGAATTTGTTGTATAAAATATGTCCGTCTTCAAAGACTGAATGTTTCTGCAGGAATCTTGGGTGACCACATCATAGGTCCGTTTTTTCTTTATGATAATTTGAATTGTGATGATTATTTGAATAATTTGGAGAATCGAATGATACCGTGCATCAATAGGACATTTGAGGATGATTTGAAAACAAAATCGTTTTTCAGCAGGATGGTGCAAATCCTGATTATGCTGGAACAATATTTGGATTGCTATTTTCGTAGTAACTGGATCGGCAGAAGAGGTCCTACGGAATGGCTACCTATTTCTAAAATCAACATATTTCGATTCAAGGAATATGATAAAAAATCCTTTTTTTTTATTTGTTACTCCCACCAGTTAATGATTCGTCATGGAGAATGCAATGAAAAATGTAATAATAATAAATTTTGTTCACCATAAGTAAACAAATATAATAAATAGGTAGTAGACTACACAGATTTTTTTCAGTCATATGGTGAATAAGAAGTTTGACCCAAAAAGCTCCCAATGAGCTTGTCTATGGGCAGTTTCCACGTTACAAACAAGACGAATTAGATTAATCTTTGCAATATAGATACTTTTTGATTGAACATCAGGTATAAGAAGGGGGTAAGTGATAGAGACATTTATATATGAGCAGGTGGGTGAATATCGATTAAAATTAGTAAAAGCATAAAAATAGCAATGAGAATAAAAAAAATATCAGTTTAGAATTGCTGAAACATCGTTGAAAATACGTAGAAAATATAATTTTTTGTGCTTGATCAGTACTACATGGGTTGAATATAAGTATACAATGAAGTCGAAAATATGAAATGAACATAAAACTCTGAAATAACGACATAGTTAGGCATTGAAAAGAGATCGATATTTGTTGGGAATACAATGTTATCGAACATAATCTTTTGTCAGGACTCAATAAGGTTGCAAAGTAATCTTATTCATAGACAGAATCCAAACCTTCACTTTCTTTTAAAACATATGTAAGGACTTCACTGATTTTATCAAAGCTGGTGTCATATTTCTCAACCTAGGAGCAATGTTGGTAAAAGATTGTTGGTCTATTGATTTGGTAGCTCGTGAAAGTAACACATTTTTTTGTGAGTAAAGGTTGAACCTGATTTACAGAAGAGCTGTCGTGGATCCATTATTTGAATTCAATTGAACAAGAGTATCTAGGTGGTTTGTCGAATTTGAATCTCAAAGTCCGTTTTTGGACAATTGCCAGAGGTCTCAGTTTTGGTTTCCTTAATCCTCCCAAGCTTATTATGTCATATTATATGATAGACTTCAATAAAGAATGGAAAATTATATTCAAATGATTCACCTTGAAAAGTGCTCCTTAAAATTAAATATGAGGGGGTGGAGTTTATTGATTACCGTTTGAACGTGAACATCCCACTTCAAGATTGAGTCCACCATAATGCCAAGATATTCAACTAGCGATGTGAGTGATATAAAACAATCATCAAAATATATTCGTTTACGGGCACGTTTTATTCATAGGAAGTTAACGGAATAATTTCCATTTTTGTTCGATTAAGCGATTGGTGGTTGTCACTATATCAGTAATATTTATTAAATCAATAGCAGCCATTTTCTCACACTGCTCCAAGTGTTATCAACATATGATAAAACAGTATCAGCGGAGTCGATTGTAGGAGAATGATGAAAAGTTTCGGTCCCGAAACTGTTCCTTGTGATACACCACGAGTAGCAGTTCTCCCACCGCTCATTTTTTTCATAACTTTATCAATTGATAAACTGGAAGTTAGTCATATCGGTCGGTAATTATCCAAACAGTCTTTTTTCCAGATTCAAAAGGGAGTTTGATGGTAGCTATTTTGAACTGTTTTAGAACTTTTCCACTATTTATGACCAGATTTATTATATGGCATACAGGTTTTTTTATATCGTGAACAAGAGATTTTAGACCTCATTTATTTGTAATCTGATAGGGGCCACACGCTTTTTTATCTTTCATGTAGGATGGTTTTTATTAGATAAATGTGGTAACATCCTCTGGTATATTAATATTTACGTGGGTTTTTTCTTAAAATCTTTATTCTTCTTCAGTGCGGCTCATTTTAAATGGAATTTACTGTATATGTATGTTTTACTGAAGGTATGCGTGCTATTATTATCACCAAAGATTCCAAATATATTCTTAAAACATACTGAAAAAATCATAACTGAATTGAATATTTCTGAAGTGTAATTAAATTCATGTAGATATCATAAACGTGGTGAATAGCTATTCACGCAACTGTTTCGAAAGAGATTAATTTTGTGTAACGCCACGGAATATTAAGGGACGAGCGTTTTCTGGCGTGTCACGTAAAACTGAAAAATATCCGAACCGAGTAGTCTGAGGAGAATTGAAAAATACGAGTTTCACGAATGAAACTTGCTCATTCGGTGAATCTCTAAATATGAAGGTTTATTCGTTGCATGAAATAAATCGAAAAATAAGTTTCAAGATGTTGAAAGATTTCAATTTGAGAGAAATTAAAATTATTTATTTTGTATCAAAATAGTTCTAATTTTTTTAAGTAAACGTTTCAAAATTCAAAATGTTTTTGCCTGGTCACTTCCCTTCACTTTCTTTACACGTTCAACTATTCACTTTTTCAGGTTTCCAACTATTACATCTTTCACTTTTTTTTTACTTCCCTAACATTTTCAGTTCAACTCACTCAACATTCGATTTATCATCTCCTCCTTTTACGGGTTCGATTCTTCAACATTTACGCATGTTTTCCTCTCATTAACTTTTTTCAATTTTGAGGTCTTCAGCTCTTCTTACAGTTTTTTTATTATTTTCTTTCAGTTTTCTCTAATTTTGTTCTTGACAGTGTTCAGGGTTTCAAGTAATATGATTCTAATGTAGGAATAAAAAAATAATTATGCATGTACTCAACCTAAAATCTTAGATGAATCTCAATATAAAGTCAAGTTTCCTGGAATATTCTGAGCCAAGTGATAGTATATTTGTTTTCATTAAATTTGTAATGAAAATCACTAGCGGATATTTGATTTCATCAAGTTTTTTCGGCTTACTGCAATCAAATGCAGTTCTGTATGAAAGATATGAAGTAAAAGGACAAAAAATATGGTTTTGTGTAATACGTTAACTGAAATATCGTAAGATTGTTCTCAGGAATGCAACCACAAAGTATAATATTTTCATTTCGAAAAGAATAATTTTGACGTGGTCGAAATCCCCTTCTCTCCACACTAGTCCCGAAAGTGGAAAATTTAAATTATTCTTCTTGAAATAAATCACACACAATTCAGTTGCATTATTCAATTTTAACTTTTCAGCCAGAAATCATTTTCAAAGGAAGCTAGTGTGCTAAGCTAGTGCAATATCTCCAGCTATTGAGCTAAGTATCACTGTATCAGTAGTTTTTCATCATCGTTTACGTGAATTTTTTCTTGGATAATGTAGTCACAGAAAGTACGACGTTCTCCATCTCCAAGTGAACATTATAAAACGATGTCTTTCTGTTAAGGCAATACCAGACAAATTGTTTGTTATACCGCAAAACAGAATATCTGAAGTGTGAAATACATTATCCATACTCCATATGAAATTTAATCATTTTCAATTAAGGGGATGAGAACATATTATGATGGGTAACGCGTAAATTAGGCTAATTGGGTTTCATGAATAATTGAGCCCTCACTCCAACTTCGTTTTTCATGATCTATGTGGAATGATCGACTGGGGAATAAATAGGCACAATAATATCGCTGGGTAAACACCAAACATAATGAGATATCGTTGATTTCAATAGAAACAATTTTTCATTATACAGACTTTGTATTGCTCCTCAAAAAAGTATATGAACTTGCATTTCACTAAAACCAATATAGATATACAGGCCGTTTCTTTTAAAATGTGATAACATTGCTATATTCTAAACCGTAATAGATGCAAAGACGATTAAATGGGAAAAAAGGTAATTATTGTGGTGAGCAGTAAATTGGTCATCGAAAATTTTCGGGGATTCTCGCCCTTCCCAACTTATACAGGGAAAACTGAAAATGCTGTCTTCGGTTTTTTACGATTAGTATTGTTATTTCAGAAAATATAAAAATATGAAAAAGGAAAGTTTTATTGTATTCAAAATGTACTAGAACTACGTAATGATAAATTTTTAATCAAACGTTTCGTGTCAACACCGCCATCATCAACTATTTTTTCAAATACAGACCTGTCTATTTCATCACAAATATTGATAGAGCGATACAATCACAATTCAGTGGTATATCACACTCGACATTTTTATAAAGTTTCATATAAAATATCTAGCATCATCAGTGACAACAATTTTTAATTACGGTCCTGTCGTTAGTTTCTTTATGAATTCCACAGAATCTAACGCTTCGATATAAAAATTATCAGTGACGTTTTGAATGAATATATCTATGAAAATTGTATTTAAACTATAAAAATTCATAAAAGATTTCTGCAGTTTCAGAGATGAACGATAGCAATTTACCCCAGAAATAAACTTACTTAAGAGGAGAAGAAATCAAACAAACAGAAAAACAATTTATTTCATAATGAATTCGTGGAAGAAAATAAAACCAATACAGAAAAAGAATCCTACATTAAATGCTCGAATTGACGACCTCTTTGTTGAGTGCACATAAGTTGTCTGTCCATACAATTTCTGTGGCAATTTTCTAGCATGATGGTTGTAATGCTATTACATGCATCTCTTATTTTCTATTGATCAATATCGGTACTAGGTGTCGAAAAAAAAATGTATCCTTTATGTATCCCCAGACAAAAAATCCAAAGGAGTAAGATCTGGGGATCGAGCTGGCCAGGCATTTGGTCCATGGTTTCCAATCCACTTTGTTGGGAATATTGCATCTAAATGTTCCCTTACTATTGCTACATTATGGGGAGGGGCACCGTCTTGTTGAAAATATCGTATTTCACGGCGGGTACTGGCAATTCGTCTAAATAGCCATCAAACTCATTGGATAAAAAATTTAAATACATTTCACTATTCAAATGCTCATCGTAAAAGAAAGGACCTAGTATGTTTGTTCCCATAATTCCCAACCAAACATTTATTCCGAACCTCTCCTGGAAATTGGTTTCTCTATGTAAATGTTCATTCGTATTATTCATTCCACCTATAATGGATGTTTCTGTTAAACCAACCATTGTTGGTGAATTTTGATTCGTCCGTCCATATTATTTTTTTACAAATATTTCGAACTTCCCTATTTCTACGTCTTAACCATTTCGTACTCTCCTTCCGTAATCCCTTTCATTAATGTGATGAACTTTGCGTATCCTGTAGCATTTTTATTTGTTATTTTTCAAAATATTTTTGGTAGATTTTACAGATATCCCAAGTTCGTGGGCAATTTCTCGTAAAGAACAATCTTGATTAGAAATATTTTTGTAACTGACCAATCCTAGATTTAAAAAAAATACGTTATTTTTCACTTTTTAGTCTTTATAAGGTAATATTTGCTTACCCAAAACATTTATTTGGTTCCTTATACTTCCAGTAACAACACATTTTCTACTTTTATTTCTGTCAAATGCACCACAGTGTCTCAAATTTCTTTCTAATCGTCTAAACGATTCGGGTATAGCTCACCATACATATTTCTTGCCAAAAGAAGATTTCTATTAGATTTTGCATAAGTAAATAGCATATCAGTCCTTTCGTCATTCGAATACATCTTTAATATGTAACCGAGTGCTTAAATGTCTGACAGTTCTTAACAGATATCAACAACTCATTTATTTTTCCTGCCATAGAAATCAAGCAAAGCTTACGTGTTTAAATATGGTAAAAGGAGTGAAATGCTATTTAATTGTACCAAACTAGACAACGCCTGTATTTTGATCAAAAACTAATATTTTCATTACTTCCAGGATTGAGAATTATGAAAATAATCCGTGTAAAAATTGATACAGGAGAAATCAGCCTTGAATCAAGGATTACTGTAATACAAAAATCCTCAAAAAGGAAAGATACGAATGTTCGTTGTGTTGGGGTATATTCCTATCGAAAGTATTGGGTAATGACTGAAGTATCCTAATAGTTGAATGAGTTTTGAAGAAATCAAAATAATTTACAAAAGAACTAACGACAGGACCGTAATTTAAAATTGTTTTCACTGATGATGCCAGTTATTTTATATGAAATGCTATAAAAATGTCAAGTGTGATATACCACTGAATTGTGATTTCATCGCTTTATCAATATTTGTGATGAAATAGACAGGTCCGTATTTGAAAAAAATTGTTGATGGTGGCCGTGTTGACACGAAACGTTTAATTAAAAATTGATCATTACGTAGTTCTAGTACATTTTGAATACAATAAAACTTTCCTCTTTCAGTTTTTAATATTTTCTGAAATAACCATTCTATTCGTAAAAACCGAAAACAGCATTTTTAGTTTTCCCTGTATAAGTCGGGAAGGGCGAGAGTCCCCGTAGATTTTTTCTGACCAATGTACTGCTCTCCACAATAGTTACATTTTTTCCCATTATCGTCTTTGTATCTATTACGGTTTAGAATATAGCAATGTTACCACATGATAAAAGAAACGGCCTGTATAGACTCAAAAGGAGTTTATTTTTGTAATAGTTTGGCAATTTACATCTTTTCAAATATTTGTTCCAAAAGAAATATATTTTATCGATCAATAAAACTGATCTATGCTACATCCAAAGTGTTGGAAAAAGATGTATAATATGATCAGATAAATATTTGGAGAGTGAAGGTACTAGGTGAATACCGTTGGGAATTTTGTTACAAACAATGCAGGGTTTCTACATCTTCAAAAGGCTTTTGATATATAAATTGATACCAAACTATCTAAAAGAAATAACAACTCAATCTGATAATGTTCGTTAATTTGAAAATATTGTTTTACCAACACCAGGTCCAACTGAACTACGAAGAAATATCATTAAATCTGTATATCAATCACTCCAAAGGCTGTTTAATATATTTGATGCCAAAGAATATAAATTCTCAAAACAAACTATATGAATTGATATATAACGTATGCCATAACAACGGATTCAAACATCAGGATTATATTGTTCTGTACACTACACAGTAGATTTTGAAGTTCTGCTACAGTATTACATTCTAAATGTTCAAATTGTTCAAACAGGAATAATTCTTACTTGACCATTCCCCCCGTTTGATTTGGCACTTCCGAATCACATCAGATGTTATTTTTTTCGTTTTGT
Organism: Chrysolina americana; assembly: GCA_958502065.1. Lineage (NCBI taxonomy): Eukaryota > Metazoa > Arthropoda > Insecta > Coleoptera > Chrysomelidae > Chrysolina > Chrysolina americana. The sequence goes on from OY293414.1 coordinate 15,428,118, forward strand.
GTTCGATTTAGAACGGAATAATTTTTTTTTTTTTTTTGAAGTGTATTCCATTTGAAATTCAAAACTTGATGTCAGTAACGGTGAAACCAGATTAGAATATGGACAATTATTGAAAAATATATTTCCAACAATATTTACAGATGTTGTTACGTAACAAATCTCGTTGCCACCCCGTAGAAAGAAAATGAAGTTACACTGATTTTTCACAACCATTGTCATAAGTATCAGTTAGTGCCGATCTAATGGAAAATAGTGTCTCCAGTAATTCTGAATTTTAATAGAAGATTGATATAATTAATTCTGATAATAATGTTAGAAATCGATACGATCGTTTCAGTAATGATAAAGATGTGGAGAGGAGCAAAATGAAATTCTGAAAATCCCCATCAAATTATTTTTATGCCTTCAATACGACTACCTATATGTGGATATCAAAAAAGCTTTGCGATCATAAAAGAATTTCATAAATCACATTTATGGACGTGACTTTCAGCTTATTTACCATACGCCGTATGTTGGGTAACAGCTCGCCCATTGTGTTCAAGCCTTGCATCATTTATACCCCTACTGAAAAACCTAAATATCCAATCATTTTGATACTGTCACGTAATGGAACTTGGTTGATTTATCGTGAACTCCTGAAAATATATCTTGGTCAATAATCTATTAACAGCATTTCAATTGATAAATTCATCATACTGATGAATATGTGAATGTTTCAAAGCATCCAACTGGGGTAGGATTTCTATTTTCATAGCAACCAAAAAATTAAATAATCTGATCTATATACAAAATTATCCATGCCTTCAATTTTGTGATGCACGACATTTCTTCCAAAAGTTTTTCAAATATAATTTGTTTTGCATTCAATTCATTAAACCATCCCATTTCATACCTCCATATATCTTGAAATAGTATTTTTGCTTAAGTAATGAAATTATTTCAAAATTCAAATGGATCAAAAACTGACATGCTGACATAGCTATTTCCATTTCCAGAATGTTTCTTTTGGTATTTCATTTACTCCCTTTTATTTTTTTTATATTCAGTTTTAATGAAACCTGATCATAATTTGGTCCCAATAGAATCCTGGAACACGTTATATAGGAAATTCTTCAACTATGTGTTCTAAAGGTATCCGTTGAAAAGTTCTCGAGAATCACTTGTCCAAATCCTTATTTTGACTCCTCCTTTTGACTCCTCCTTTTCTATGAACTTCTATAAGGGACTATATTAAATTCAAAGCATCCTCTTTAATAATTATCTACATAATATTCGAATTCTTCTGCACTTTTCCTCCGAAAATAATACCATTAATTTCATATGATTCAATCAAATTTTTTTCATTTCTCCACAAGAATCTTTGGGTTCGATCCCCACCGTCTGTCACTGAGCTAAAGTGGTTCAGAATCCACTAGTATGTAACCTGTATGTCCCGGATTTCCCTTGATCGCACAAGCTATGCTTTTATGGTGATTTCTACGAAAACCTAACTCATTAATTAAAAACAAATTTTACAAAATATTTTATTTCATTTTCTCTTGCCTTATGTTGATTCAATGACAGACATGTTTCTCAAACTGAATTTGAAAAGGACATTGAGAGAGAGATTCAGCAAATCTGGACCTCAAAGAAGTACGTCATGCAGACTCCATTATCCTTTTTTCTGTGAAATTCCGGTAATCGGTAGGATCCAAATAAAATACGAAGATACAAGCCTTTTTTTTCAGAACGATGACAGGCTTTTTCGAAACGAAGTTTACCAGGCTTTTTAGGATTAACTACTCTAATGCTAATAATAATAATAGCCGTCCTCTACCCGCAGAGGCTTTGCCTTTGGGTACACTCAATGAGTGTTTCATTCTACTTCATTTACATTTTAGGCGTATCGCTTACTCAAATACTCTCCTGTCTTTTGTTGATATTTCTCTGCGAATATTGGGTTTCTCAGCTTTTCTTTCAGTGAATTATAATCTGTAGATTGCTGTAATCTTTTAGTTTGGAAGATCTATTTCATCTGTTTTCAATAATAAACCGACCTGGCTGTTTCTTACATGATTTTCCAAACTCTTTGATTTTCTTCCGATTCCAACTGATTTTCTATCAACTTCATGTATATATGAAGCGTAAATTTATTATCAACTTGGTTCCAAAATTGTCTCATATTACCGTGTAAGAATCAACCAAGTTTGGTTTTAGAAAGAACAGGTACATTCCTCCCCTCTTCCGAACTATTATTAAATTTATATTATCTTCTTCTATCAGAATACTTGGTTTGACATCAATCATGTGAGAATTTTAAGTACTGCTGAATGTTTCCATTTTTCAACAGATTTCTATAGTTGACTGACTAAACTGATAAGTTGAGTTTGCTCTTTCTTAAAATTTTTGATAATGAGTATAATGTTTTTTTTTTAATTTCTCCTCTAAAATTGCTTTGTAAAGGAAAAATTTTCATTGTACCATATGTACCATATTATCAGTGTTATCATTATAAAAACCAGATGAAAGTTATTCCCAAAAGCACTTGAATTCCATCAAGAAATTAATGGCATGTTGTTTCCTCTGGATCAGTATCACAAAAATGAGCTTTTTCACCTGTAGAATTTCTGTGTAGCAGGGGTGAAGGAATTTTTTTTGCACCCGCCATTGTTGCACATCTTTTTATCTCCATGATCTTCTAATACTATACTTTCATAATTCTGAACTTTTTTATTCTCCACCCATCCCCAACCCCTGGCGATACTGAGTTGCCTGATGAAGTGACATTCTTCAATTTTTCATGATTGATTCCAATGCACCTTTCCGCAAAGAATTTCTCCTCTAAAATTGCTTTGTAAAGGAAAATTTTCATTGTTGAAATATACTTAGTCCATATTTCTAAAGTCAGAAGATCAATGGGCCCATCCTCACCTGATTGATGTACCATATTATCAGTGTTATCATTATAAAAACCAGATGAAAGTTATTCCCAAAAGCACTTGAATTCCATCAAGAAATTAATGGCATGTTGTTTCCTCTGGATCAGTATTACAAAAATGAGCTTTTTCACCTGTAGAATTCCTGTGTAGCAGGGGGTGAAGAAATATTTTTTGCACCCGCCATTGTTGCACATCTTTTTATCTCCATGATCTTCTGATACTATACTTTTATAATTCTAAACCTTTTTATTCTCTACCCATCCCCAACCCCTGGCGATACTGAGTTGCCTGATGAAGTGACATTCTTCAATTTTTCATGATTGATTCCAATGCACCTTTCCGCAAAGAATGGTTTTTCCAAATATTTTGTCCAAAATACCAATTACCCTATCCACTTCAGGGATTTTTTCAGAAATGCCATATTTTCCCTTTCTGTGAAATTACACATACCTGTTGTTTCTAAGAATACCGAAACGAATGCATCCACTCCATTGGATTTCGTGTGAAAACTGGAAGTTCATCCACCAGCTTCCTTGCAATGAATAGCAAAATTTATCATTTTCAGTGAGTGGGGTGTATCTTCCGTTTTTTTGGACACCACCTAATTCTAAGTTTTTCTCCTCAAAATTTGTAACTAAATTTTCAGATTGAGTAACTCCGTCAGACCTAGATCATGATTCACTTTTATTACCTTTATAAGGTACTCTTGGCATTTCATCAATTTAGTTCTAAACGTTAGTATGGTTTTCAACAACAAACTCTTCATGACCATTGACGGCTTTGCCCCATATGTTTCGATAGATATCTGCTATTAATGTTAGACATAAGCAAGAATGTTACCAGTGATGACAAAAGTCGTAACATCAATCCTTCACAATTCTTTAACCTCCATGACCTCCGAGATAGGTCTGTTGTTGCTAGGTAGGGACTTTCTGCCTTTTTCATGAATTAGTTCTCAGTTTAATGCAAATGCCTCTGAATTATAAAAGAGAATTAATTACTTCCGAAGAACTGGTGTCAGATTCACAGATTTTTGTATGAGGTATGGGTGAATGACTGACCTTGAAGCTCCTGTACCTATGATGAAGGCGATTCTTCAATTTTTAACCTTCGAACCAGGAGACTGTTCATTTCTCATCAATATCGAGATCAGGATCTTGGGGCTATGAATACTGACAGAGACAGACCCGAGCAAGTCTTCTCTCAGGCCTTTTCCTTAAAACGACCATCCTGTACTCGAAAATCCCCATCTTGCTTCGTTGATTCTCTTCATGGACTTAGAGATTCTGATCCCTCATATTAGCTCCTCTGTCGATGGTCTGTTCCGCAGTTATAATAGCACCTTTTTCTATTTTCTTTAGAACGCACTTGGTTGCTCAATGCAATATTTTGTTCAATCTCTGCTGAATTTAACTTTTCGTAACTTGGGCCTCCTCTTTTTTTACGCCTTTTTTTCTACCTCGAACACCAATGACGCTGCACTTATGATTTGAAGAGGTTCCCCTTGAAGGTCTTGCTGCATGTCAGTACCTATATCTCAAACCGTTTTGGTATCGACGCCAAAGCCTCGAAGATTCTGGAATATTTCGATAGATTGGACATTTCTGATATATATATAAGCCTTAATAACGCGACCTCTTCAAATCTATATCGTATGTCTTCGAAATCGTTTATTACGCTATGTCTGGCTCTGTCTTCGTTACCCCTTGTGTATACTACAGCAACCTTGACAGGGTATTTTTGAATGAGATCTCGTCATGCCTCGGTTTCTTCCTCAGCATTTCGTTTACGTTTCTCCACTTTGGTGCCTTTGGATGCATTTTTCTTGTCTGTCCTGGCCCTCTTTCGACGTCCTATTTGCATGTGATTTCAACAGTAAATGGTGGACTGTATGAAGGATGTTTGATTTAACCTATCACACCATCGCCACATTGAGAACTTTTCCAACCTCCGTGTCTTTATGAGTTAGTCATAGTTGCTCCTGCATTAGCTAGAGCAGTAGCAGAAGTTCAACGACGGCCATATTCAGTGTGGGAAGATGAGTTTGACAATCCTACATGCATTGCGATTCTGCTGGGGATTTTCACAAACATGTTTGTTCAAATTGGCTGAGATGTATATAATTTATTTTGTCGGAAGCTCAAAAAATCGTTCAATACCTTCAGAACGCAAAGACATATACAGTCTTAGTAATGGCAAAGCGGAGAAAGAACTCTCTTTCATCCACAACTGTAATTTTCTTCGATACAAAAGTTTTACTTTCCGGTACGTTCACTACCATTACGGATTCCCGTTCCTCTATATCCGATCTTCATATTCAAAAGTTCCTGACTTCTGCATCCTCCAAAATAACCCATAATCAAAACAACCTATAACAAAAAAAATAAATACACACAAAAAGGAAAATAAGAAAAACCTTATGCAATAAATTAATTTCATTAGGAGCGTTCTTTAGAAATCTGATGACATCTTCAGAAGATAAAACGGCAGACTTTTTCGGCTTACACTTAACTCTTACTCTTCAGTTTCAAAAAATCCTCTAGTTCACTGAACTTGGTGATATCTCGTTTCTCATGTAAAGTCACCATCGATTTTAGCATTGACCATTTAGTCCATAAGGAATTCGGACTATACGTTACTGAATGCAACGAATAAACACAATTATTACCAAATCTATTCAAATACATAGAAAATACCTTACCAGTTCTTAAAAATATGTCAGAAATACTGTTTCAGTAGCATCTTTTAGTATAACATTTATATATATATCTTGTATTCTTTTTTGTATACGGCTTCACTTTTCGATGCAATTAATGATTGGCATTTTCAGCTTTTTTCGAAATATCCTCCATTGTAGTTGGCATAGAAAACACGTTTTTGACGAACACAGCTTGATAACAGAGTTCTGTTTATAAACAAATAACGTAATAGCAAGAACCAAGCAACAACAAAACTCCTATAATTAAAGGTACCTGAATAAAATATAGCAGGAAGGTAATGAATTGGTACATATTTATTCCGTTTTAAAAGTGAACAAAAATATATTGAAATCGGCCATTTTTAAAATGGTTCATTTATAGGGTTACCTGTTATTGAAGTCAACTATCTGAATTATTTTGAATTTGCTAAGAATATGTTTGTCGTTCTTCCAATGGTTGAAAAGAACTAAAAAATTTCAGGAAACGCGAACAGGTTGCAAATCACTATAGATTCTGGAAATACCTATATCCAATATTTGGCCTGATACCATCCCCAATTCCTTATTCATTCTGAATGAAATGCAACCCTACATAACATGCTGTCATGGGGCTTTACGACAGTTTGCTGTCATTCACAGACAATTTTACTACGAAATAACAAATATCTGAAACAAGCTCTGGAATGGGTGAAATGTGGAAGGACGTCTGAACAACACGTCGTAGATTTTTATCTGTTCCATGTAGTCGAAAACAAGTATGCGCCAACACGGTGCTTTGTTTGCTACTGACTGGATATCATCAACACTCTCACGGGGGGTGAAACAGGTATTACAATAATTATGATGTTATCATTATGTCCGATATTTTTCATAATCGCAAACTCAAGAATATTCCGACGTTTGGTATGAAAAACTCATATGCTTCAAAAATCCTATTTCTTACAAATGTAACGTGAAAAAAAAAGCGATTGCAATATCCGCACTCTTAATGTTTTTATTATTTGGATGTGTCACATTTCATTCAATCCTCCTGAAATGCCCCATTACATATATTATGCAAGTGTTATTTTCTCATCAGTGTCAGTATTTTCTTGGGATTACTTGAAGTTATTCTTATTTCAATGATCATGGCTTTCTTGATTCTTTGAAATAACTGCTTTAAGACGAACCTTATCAAAACTGGATTCCTCAGCTGATATTGGATTGAGAAATGAATTGAACAGGAAAATATTCATAAAATCTCATCCGTGCTTGTCTCCCCATTAAGTATTATTCTCGATAAACGCCAATATGAACATTTATTTTCACAAATAATCAAAACGTACCAAACTGCCAATGAAGACCAACAGAGAACAAAAGAACAATGTGATAAATACTTCTTCGTCTTCGTTCGACTGTTTCGAAAACTTCCAAAGTCGAAAGCAAAGCTCCTTTGTTGCATGCTCATTTAAAAATTGATTCCCAAGATGTCTTTCATTCTCGGCAGAATAAGAGGAATTAAAATGAGAAATCCAAATAATGCTCCGGAAATGTTTACGATCAATGAATTCATTAAGTGTTCCAGTCATTTCAATTAAACATCACAATTTAGATAAGTACAACCTTTTATGCAGCTTGTTAACTGAAGATAATCTGATTTTAATTAGTCGTATGATCATGATTGCCATAAAATTATGTGGCTTTCATGCAGTGGAATAATCTCTAGACTGAAAATTATCAAAGCTTCTTATTTCACTGAGATTGTTTTGTTAATATTAATCTACATTGGTGGAGTAACGGATGAGTACCTAATCGATAGGAATGAACTCGGTTCATTTAGACCATTGCAATGATCAAATAAAATTTTCTCAAAAAAACACAATAATATTATAATTTATAATAATGAAAAGCTACGGAAAACCCGCGGATACAACTGCGGTACCCCCAGCAACCGGAGGCAAAAGGTCACCCATCTGTTTTACATGGATGACCTTAAAGTTTATGCCTCCGGAGAAAAGGATCTTCATCAGTCCTCAAAGGTGGTGTAAGAGTACACGCATGCTATCGGAACGGAGTTTGGGATCGACAAATGTGCCACAGTTCATCTCAAAAGAGGACGATGCGAGGAATACGGAGAGGACGTTCAGCTCGTAGACGGAAGCATCCTACATCATCTGGATGCCTGAGAGACGTATGCCTACCTAGGGGTGGAACAACGCCACACCCAAGAGGTAGCTGCAACTAATATGCTTACCGTTCCGATTCTACTTTACTCCTTTGGAGTAATGGACTCAGGAAGAGCTGCGACAACTCAACGTAAAAACTCGCAAAATGATGCATCTTCATATGAGCTTACATCCTAAATCGTCTGTCCCACGGTTATACTTCCCCAGACAACGGGGAGGCCGTGGGCTTTTGAGTTTGGAGTGTCTATATAACAGAATGGTACTGGGTGGAGCCTGTAAAGTCATCAGGAGTTCAGATCCCCTTCTCTGCTTGTTATGCGATCATGAAAAAGCAGGAATTGGAGCATTTTTTTTTAAGGCAACCCGTGCAGCCGATGAACTAGGTCTCGTATTCGACACTGAATGGACGAACCCAAACTCTGTCACTGAGTTGGAACCCGTTCAGCAAAAAACCCACGTGAAAGCTGCGGAATGTGAGAGGCCCATACAGCTACATAAGGATAAGCCAATGCATGGGGTCTTCTTCAAGAACATTAAAGACCTTGGCATATCCAGAAACCTGACATTTGCTTTTCTCAGGTCAAGTGGGCTGATGCAGAGCGTGTCGTGGGGCAGCTGAGACCATAATGCATTTGCTGTCTGCCTACCCAGCTTACGCGGTCTCAGCCTATATCCATAGGCATATCGCGGCGCTACGAGTGTTGTACTACCATATAAGACACTCGTACGGTATAGACGAGACACCGGTGTTGCCTTAAAAATTGACAGTAGACTGAATTGGGAAGATCACGTTGTTGCCCTTGGAAAAAGAATTTCGAAGGGTGCCTATGCTATAAGAGTTATTGTGAGTGAGCTAGGTACGACAGCAGCTAGACCCATATATTTTTCACTAGTAGAATCACACCTTGTATATGGTATACCATTTTGGGGAGCATGTAGTCGATATCATTTCAATATGATATTTGTTCTGCAGAAGAGGGCTCTCAGATATCTCTGCAAAACAAACTACAGACAATCATGAAAACCCCTTTTTGTCAAAAATAAAATAATGACCCTTCCAACTCTTTTTATTTTTGAAACTGTCTGCATCATTCATAAATATAAAAGTTCATTCCCTACTAGAGTTCATTTTTATAACACACGTCATGATCACAACATAAGACTGCCAATTCCAACATCAACTCTTGTTAAGAATTCTTTTATTTATAATGGTTTGAAAATGTTCAACCACTTGCCTGAACCAATTAAAAGTACTGAAGGCTATTGTAGGTTCAGGAGGGCAACAAAAAAAATACTTGTAGAACAGCCATTTTATTCTATCGAAGAGTTTTTATCTTCTTCTCTCTGAAATTTATTTTTTTGTTTGTTTTTTATAAATATAGATTTTATATATACATATATATGTGTTCTAAGGTGAATACGAAATGGTATTGTCTTTCTGTGTTTTTATTTATATATTGACTGCCTTTCTACAAAAATGTATATTTTTTAACGAATACCATGAGGTATTATGTTTTAATTATGTTCTTATTTATGACATGCTTTGTTACAAAAATTTATATTTTTAAACAATAAAGCTATTTTTGACTTTTGACTTTGACTTATGCTCCGGGTGATATTGAGTCCGTTGTGGAGAATGAGAAGTGCCGAATCTATTGGAACTACTCATTCCCCACCCTCACGCAAACACAAGCCAATAAGCCTGATGTAGTCCTCGACCATCAAAGTAGGACGATTTTCGTCATTGAGTTTTCAGACATGATTCTCGGCCCCAATAGTCACTTACCCCACGGCGTGGGGAGTGGTTATTGGGATAAATGATCCAGCGCACCCTCCGGAAGTGTCGGGATCCGGAGACAGGGCCTGACTGGGATATTCTTAACGGATGACAAAAGTAAAAAACGTCTAAGTACAAGAAGTTGGTGGGTATATTATAAAACACATTCATTTCGTGTACGATCGCAAGTTAAGACCAGATACTAAATCATCGTACAGAAACTTCTGAGGATGGCTCGACAAATTTTAATCAAAAACAAATCTTATTCAAGATGAACCATAAAATTTCAATTGAAGGAATCTTATTGACTGTCCAAATATGAGTGACAGTATCTTTAGAGCAAAGGGTAAGAGAAAATTAATTTACTTCTCGCTGAAAGAAGAAGTTCTGATAGATACTATAACTAATAACGAAATTAAACACAAACTGCAGATACGACCCTTTTGACTATAACAGCAGAGTAGGCCTTGAAAATGAGAATAATTCACATCTATCAACATCTTTGAATAGAGCTCGTCGAGAATAATTACTTGAAAATTTCATTTCTCAAAATTGGTCCATGAATTTCAAAATAACAGGGTCTTGCGGTTTCAAACCGCACACATGGTATGTTAATTTTCCTCGCACCAGATCTTTATATATTTCATTCCTTCGGTTTCTCCGAACAAAATAGGTTAGTCATCTAATTCAATGGATCGATCCCAACAGCAGTTGTCAGCGTGGCTGTCTTCAATTCTTTGGAAAAATTATTCGCATTGAAATATTGACCAAAATGATTTTAATGCGTATTCCAATTTTTATCTCCCAATATAAAATTTTGCAATTCACCAATTGATATTTTGATTTGATCCTACCGACTGCGCAATTTCAATGTCATGACTTTTGTCAGGACTATTCCCTTGATACACTTTTTATTTCGAAATGAAACGCCTGAAAATGAACCATTCTAAAGACAGTAACCCTAATTACTAGACCAGTGTGTGGCCTCTCTTCCCATCATTATGACTGATCAGTAATCAGTCTAGCGTCTTCACAACAGAGTTGTAACTACTTATCAATCACTCGCTTAGGGTATCCAAGTGATGACTTTCAGCCTCTTAGCAAGGTCTGCAAGTCTGTCGGTTCCTTTTTCAGTGGACATCAGCCCCTTACGACCGACGTCACACAGAGATTATGTTCTCTAGTCTTTTCTTTACTATTGGGCTACCGAAACTTAAACCTTTGCTCACAGAAAGTCACTATGAGAGTTTCTCCTGATTTTATGATTTTGTGTATTATGGTCCATATAATTTTCCCCCGTTGAGAGAAAGGGTTGGTTAACATTTATAGTGCTCAACTCACAGATGCATGATTGTTTACTTTTAGATTTTGCCCGGATTCCCAGAGGCTCCGTTTGTGATACCATTTCTTCCTTGCGCCTCAATCTATCGTTGCGTTTACAGACAAGTATTACCACAAAATGGGGTGCATTTACCACTAACGGTACAGTGGCCACTCAGAATTCCAGGTAGTGGGCAAGGAAGAATCCACACTGGATGATAAAAACAAAAATATAGTATTCACGAAAAATCATTGTCTAGGTCTAGTGTTTGTTGAACAAACACTGAATGGTGAAAGATCTTATAATTGTTTGACCACGAATTTCTTGGATTTTATGAAAGTACTAGTCATTGAAGATCGTAGAAATGTTATATTCCAGCTAGACGCTGCCTCCAATCATAATGTAATTGCTGTACGGAATAAGCTTGAAGCATTTGAAGGAAGATGTATTGGAAAAAACAGTCCATTCTTGTTGGCCCCCTCGATCACCAGACCTGATGCCATTACATATTTTTCTGTGGAAATATTCGAAATAACATGTTTATTAAAACAGACCACAATACATGAACAAATTGAAGAAGGGGATAAAGCAAAAAGTTGGTGAAATAACACCAGACTAATTGAGGATGACCTCCCAAAATTTGAGACGGCGTTATGAAAAATGCATAAAGCGTGAAGGGGATTAAATTAAAAACACCAATATCTGAGGAAACTGTTCGATTCATTCCAGTTGTTCTTGAATTGATTACACGTTTTCAACTATTGATTTGTTGATTTTGGTTAACCAGAGACAACTACATGAAACGATTACAACCATGTAATTTCGTACCTGAGAATGCAAAGTATTCTCTTATTGAATGGCTACTCATTTATTCTGTGAAGTTCAAAGAGTTTCATACAGGGTCAGTCAAAAAAGCATGAATTAGGAAATTTGTCATCATATAACTAACAACGTACATGAGATATTGAGCTGAAAATTGGTACAAAGATGTTCAAAATATGCCCAAATCTAATAGGCTATCCATTTTCTCGATAAAAAAATGCCTAATGATCCTTCTCAAAATTTCGACCCATTCAGAAGAGCAAAATAGGCATTGAAAATAAGAATAATTCATATCTGTCAACATTTTTGAATAGACCTCGTTGAGTACTTTATCTTGGGATTTTCATTTTTCAAAATAAGTTCATGGGTTCCATAATAACAGGGTGCTGCGATTTGAAATCGCACACTCTGTATTTCTTATAGAAATGTGTATGGCCGATGCTAACCCAACCAGGTCATTAATAATACTTCGTCGTCCGACACACACACAGCCTATTCACCAAATATAATTACTCTTTTCTTTTCCAGATAATATCCACGACCTCTACGAAATTCTGTTACAACGGGAAAACATGAACGACGCACTGGGGATGCATCAAGTTGAAAGGCGCGCAAGAGGTCCTCAACTACGTCTCCGATTCGGAAAACGAATCGGTTCTTTCGAACCTCTTCTCATAAAACCAGACCAAGTGAGTCATATTTTCATTCAACAGTGTGCTCCTTTATTAAAATCAATCATTTATATTTCTCGGTACCAGACCTAGGGAAATTCATGATTACTTGAACGTTGAGACACGTCCTCTAGGCGGCTTTTTTTGGGATCCCTCAAACTTTTGGGACCGTCCTACAATTATTATTATATGATACTGTAAAAAGCATCTGTGAGGAGTTAAATTTGACGTAATAACTTTGCTAAATATGGCAATGTCATCGAGAAAAGTACTTCCCGAATAGCTTCATTGCGGATAACAGTGCTAAGTATTGTATTTTTTTTGCCCAGTAGACCGTGCCAATACTGGACTCATCACTAGTTCTGGCTAAGTGAACATTGTTTTGCTACCCCGCTTTTGCCTAGGTGTTTGCTATTTTGTTACTTACCTTTCAGTCCAATGTAACAGTTAAATTGCGCTTATCTGTTCAAGGTATTTCTGCAGTTCCACACTGTTCTAGATTTATAGGAGTTAGATTCAAGCGCGTTCAGGACTGCCTGAATATCTGAAAATATCTGTATTGTTTTCCATGTGTGATGCCTGTTATAACGTAGCTAGGTTTCCACAGTTTTGGAGCCATTGGTATACCAACAGTCATTTGCCCTATAATAAGTCCGATATCTTCTGAACCCAGTCTTTTCTTACAACGTGTAAATGTGTGAGAGACGATTGTATGATGTCTGATTCCCAGAATATTATGAGCTATTACGTCCTCATTATCTAATAGCCACCTTATAGAGTCTCTATGTTGACCATCTTCCCTCTGTCTCCAGAATTATGCTTCCATTACTGCCGTTGCTGGGGAGCTTGTAGCACCTGTTATCACAAGGCACGCTTGTCTGTAGTCCATTACGTTTATTAGCTCTGGCCATTTTTTGTTGGCCTTGCTCCACCATCCACCATGTATACGTGATCATTGGTCGTATGATAGTCTCGTACAGACAATATACTTGTATGAAACAACACGATAGCAAAGACTTCCGGTATGCGACAGCAAAAGAAATCATAAGTCGAAATGTTCACAATTCCTAACCGTTCGATATATTATTCATAAAACCGATGTTGGTGGATTTTTTAGACCTTCGCAATTCCGTATAACAACACTATTCATCTTCAGTTGCTAGCACGTACCTACGTAGGATTTCCTATTCTTTTTTAGGAATTGGTTATAATCTCACAAATTTACATAAAACATTCGGCTTTTCCAAAGAGTTTGAGAAAACCTTCCACCTGATGTATCGCTCTCGGTGTCTATACCCAACTTATGAACATACTAATTTGTTACTGGGGAGTATTTCACGCCCATACATATGACGACTCTCAATTTGTCAGGAAATTAATCGATATATTCATTTCAGGCTAAAAATGAGAGGCCCCCATCTCTACGTCTACGATTCGGCAAAAGATCTGAGGATAGTCCTGTAAGTAGATGATCTAGTCATAATTTTGATCCCATTTCATATTGTTACCCTTAAATAAATCAACGTCTCAGAAGAATATCTTGCTAATTCGTGAAATTTCATACTTCTACTCAAAATAATTGAATATCATATTTCAACTTATCGAAAGGCATTATTTCCGTCAGGGAATAATAAAATAATGAACTGAAAATTAATCCAAACCAGAATTGAATTATGTCGTACCTTAAGGTGACAAAACTAATCAAGAATACTGTACATATCGATGGACTAAAATGTAACTTCAATCCCAACGGTGATTCCGAAATCTAAGCGTCAACGAAAGCGAAAATAATGCACTCCAATGATTAGAAGACACTGTGTTAAAATTAATTGCATCGGCAGGAATAGAATCTAGTCTCGTCAATATTGAAATTAAAATTATTCATGTCCTATCAGATATGAAATGATTCGAAAAATCAGGTAGGCCAATGCCTAAAATCGGTAATTCAAATACCGATTTTGTCTACGACTATTGTACAAAATAATCATAATGCATTAAGAATTATGAAATCCATCAATTACTATATCATAATTCATCTGTCAAATTGCAATGTTTCATTATTAGTTCAATGGTCTTCCGCACAAGTTTCGACTTCTGAGGGCTGTCGTTCGTAGGGGGATGACAGCTGGTTAACGAAAAAAAAAATTTTGAACAATTTTTTTTCAAATCTGCATAGGAATCTTTTGTGCAATGGAGATTTGCCTAAAAAAATAGAGTCTTTCTCAGAATTCGTCTAGTTGGAATGATGGAAAACTTTTGATAATCAGAACAAATAATTTACTTAAATTTAAATTTAAATTTAAATAATGTTATGAAGTTTTTTTCTTGTATAAAATGAATTATATTAAATTAATAATGATTGACAGACATGGAATGTAAGATATGAAAATTAATTCCTGTCTCAGATCATTCTTTTATGTTCCAAACAAATAAGAAGCGGTTCCTGTTAATTCTTATTTTTGATTAATATTACTGAATAGTAATTGTAATAATCGCAGAAGGCAGATTTCGATACCTGTCCTTCAAGATTTCTATTATGAAACTTTGAACTTCTTTTGTGACAAATTAATCTCCTACGAAAACCTGGACATTGGCCTTAAAAACTTGCTCGTTTTGTACAGAGTCTGAAAAGGTATAGAAGTTGCCATAATTCTTTTTCGAATAAAAGATATTGCTAATAGAGTACGAAAGGAAGGTATTTTACGGTGGATCACAAGGATTGCAGTTTCGTTCAAAACATTTTTTTTTCATTTTGTTGATGTGTGAGCTACAGTTTGTTACTCATTTGTCATAGCGACTGATGGGCTGATAAACTTTCATGAAAAAAAATTTAAATGAGAATGGGTTTATTCTTATGAAAATATCACAACAATGTACACTTCAATATTCCTCATGTACATGATAAAGAGATTACAACTTATGTTCGAAATGTTTTACTTCTGCTCTGATACAAGCGCGACATCTCCGCAGAGCTCTTGGGTTATTATTGATTTCTTGGGCTGCATGTCGTATTCGGTTCCGTAGTTCCATTTCGCTAGTGACTAGGTTGTGGTAAACCTTCTCCTTCAAACATTCCCAAAAAAAATCTATCGGGTTCAAGTCCGGTGACCGTGGTGGCCAAAGCATTGGTCCAAGTCGCCCAATTGAGCATATGTCCTATCTGAATATTCTCTCACTTTTCTGCCGTAGTTAGCAGGACACTCTTCATGTTGAAACCATATGGCCTGTCTGACTTCCAGCGGCACATCATACAGTAGATGGGTTAATTGGATTTGTAAAAACGCTGAATAATTTTCAGAGTTCAGTGTCGGTGGAAACTCGAACGGACCAATTACGTGGCCATTGAGTATACCGGTCTAAACATTTTTATTTTCAATTGATGGTGGAACCTGTCTGGTCTTATTATATGGGGATTGTCGAAGTGCGAACTGTGGAGGTTGTGGATATTGAAAACACCCCGACGGTGGCATGATATGTCTGTCTGTCCATAATATTTTATTGAACAAATCTGTGTCCTCTCGGTGTTTTCCGGCGACAAAAAGTTAGTCGTTTTGGGTAATCTGTTGGCAACAAAGATTGCACCCGCTGTACATGGAAGGGATGCAGTTGATGTCTTTTCAAGATATCATGAACGGTTTATTTTTTTATGCCTGTTCTTCTCCAGATACTCTGTATACGCTAGTGGACGGATCATTTTCAATTTCTTCAAGGACCTCATCTTCAAGGTCATCACGACGTAGTCTGCCTGATCCAAATTGAACACCAGAAATCTTGCCTTCCGAATAAGAGTTATGTACACGTATGAAAACACGATAATCAAGATGTATATTCCTATTGGGATATCTTTCACTATATACTTAGTACTTCTTGCGTTGCCTCTGCATTCACCATAAATGAAATGCATTTCGGCATACTCACGAGGAGTGTAAGGCATTTTGATAATGATGCAAATAGATTTTGCCAAATCTTAAAACTCTATCTACGAATACCAATACACAATAACGTTCACAATAATGTGGTAGGTAAATAATGCAGCTCACGAAAACACGATGTTATCTCTGCCTACCTGCCATTCAACTGACAGATCAACCTAGACAAAAGAGCAGCGAATTACAGCTCACACTTCGATAAAATAGAAAATATACCCATTTCGAACGAAATTGCAATCCTTGTGATCCACCGTAAAATACCACAATTTCGTACTCTATTAACAATATCTTTTATTCGAAAAAGACTTAGGGCAACTTCTATACCTTTTCTGACTCTGTACAAAACGAGCAAGTTTTTAAGGCCTATGTTCAGGTTTTCGTAGGAGATTAATTTGTCACAAAAGAAGTTCAAAGTTTTATAATAGAAATCTTGAAGGATCCAAATCGGAGAATATTTTTTTGTAGACCCCAAACTGGTAGACTGGTATCGAAAATCCGCCTTCTGCGATTGTTACAACTACTATTCAGTAACATTAATCATAAATTAGAATTAGCATGAAACGCTCCTTATTTGCTTGGAACATAAAAGAATGATCTGAGACAGGAATACATTTTTTTTTATAAAAGTTCAAATATCTCGAAAACCGTGAGGTTTTTACTGAGGTCAAGTTGTGGTTTTCTGATAGGTTATATCACCAGCTACATGGTTTACCGGACATTCTGTATAGAAAATTACTTATTTTCGCTATACTGTGAATAATTTATTCAACGAGCATATTATAGCTATTATTCACTTGATGATGAACCTCGAGTCAAAAAAATGCATAGCCTTCATAAGCATGGAGGATTGAACGAAAAGACTCTCATTGCATTATATTATTATTATTTTTCTCTGATGTGATTCTCCTCTTTCAGATTTCCGAATACTTGTCTGGAATGTCGTCGGAAGTTGAGAACTGAATTCCTGTCAAATACTACATCAATGGAAGTCATCAATGAAAATTGATTATAATTACTAGGTTTCTTTCTGTTATTATACTCTGTTATTAAAATTTTGTTTAGTGTTGATTTGTAATGTGAAATACCAATTCTGTCATTAAACCGTATAGAAAAACGAACATGAAAATGCGATTTATTGAAAAAAAAAACGTTATTCTCAATCGTATATTCGCGGTGCTGTAGTCAATGTAAGATTTAGAAATGTTTCAAATAAATGAATAATTTTTATTTTTTTCTTTTATTTCGCCATCTCAATTTCTTAATAATCTTGAATTTCGAAATGTATGTAGATTATGAACTCCTGAGCAAGGCCGGCCAAAGAAACTGAATATTGAAAACGACATTTTTTTACTCATTTATATGAAAATGATCATTTTTCAACCGGATAACCTACATGAAAGTGATAGTTTTTCACTCTAGAGATGAAAATTAAACAAAGAATAGTGTCATACGATCCGATGGGTATATACAATTTGATGGATTTTTGACACTAATGACAGTTAATCTCACTATACCTAGCACTTGAATCAGCAAACGAATGTTACTCTGTTTGACAGTTTATAAACATTTTCACGATTATTTTTTGACAATTCTTGCAACTAATCGAAACCATCAATTCAAAGCATTCATGTACGTTCAGGCCAATCACAGCATTATTATAGTGGGAATTTTCTACCTTGAAAATTGCGGCGGTAATTTTTTGTGGTATTTTGTTTTTATTATGTGACAACTGATACTTTTGATCTAACGTCTGTCATCAGTTTGCATGAAAAGTGAAAAATGATTCGAAAACGGTTTAGTACATCATCATTCGATGAAATTTTAAGAAAATCAACGAAAATGCATGTAAGTATAATATTTTGAGTAAAGTGTCCATTTGGAAACAGTTTCAATTGATAACCTAGGGACAGAGAGAAAGCAACAGCTTTCAATCCAACAGAACAAAACAATGTAACAGAACAGACAAAACATCCATAATTATTGTATATTTCATGATGAGAACTTCAAATTTCAAACTTCATTCTGTTTATAGTGATTCAAGTAAATTGTTGAAATGAAAATGTTATATGTATAGACAATAGGTCTATGAGTGGGGCATCAAAATATAATCTATCGAATACCACACGAGAGTGAGAATAAAGTGAAAATAATTCGACAGATTTTTTCTCAAACTTGTTGCCATTTGGCAACAGCCACTCGAGCCCTTCGGGAAAAATTTGTCAAGTTATTTTCACTTCATTTTCACTCTCTTGTGATATTACAACTGATTATATTCGAACTTCTCTCTATAACTATAACATCTATCGTAGAAAAAATAGCATTGCCTACTCGCGATGAAATACGGTTTTTTCGTTCCCTCGTTGACAAGCTCCCACCTCAAGAAAAAAAATACAGTATTTTCATCTCTTGTTAAAAAATATACCATTGAAAAATCCAGCCGTTAGCGTGAATGACCTTGACGTTGTATTTGTTACTGATTTTCCTGATCTTATCGGAGATACTTGATGAATTTTCAGTCCTATATAATTTCGCATTCAATTTTTTTTTCCTCCAAATCCGCAGTCATTAATTTATTTTCCTAATTGTTATTCTTCGGACGATGAGGCTACGATCATTGATTTTCAAGAGTTTTTTTGGTTATAATATATTTCAAAATAATTTAAATTAAATAACACTTGACAATACTCCTACTGAGGAATCCCAGAACTGCTCGTTCCTAAACAAGTCCTACTTCTTCTATGACAGTCTAATTTGTCTTTTCTGCTGAAACTTTTATTACAATTCTCACAAACAAATGGCTTAAACCCGCTATGTAACCGCTGGTGTCTTTGCAAATTGGATGTGTGAGCAAATGTCCTGTTGCAAACTGCGCAAGAGAAGGGTTTTTCTCTGGTATGTTTCCGCAAATGTTTATTGAAATCACCTTTATGCGTGAAGGTTTTCTTACAGTATTCACACGTCAGCAACTTCTTAGGATTTTTCTGACTAGACGTCGATGGTTGAGGTGGTTCAGTCTTGTTGAATAGATATTTATGTTCAATGCCCTGAAGGAGGATTGGTAGACTGCCGTATTTACTTTTACAGTCTTCACATTTGCAATTGTAGTCATTCAGACAAGGTTCCTCCGTGTTCGCATATTCACCGGTTCCTGAGGCAAGTCTATGTTCACTCTCAGCTTGACTTTGACTAGCACTTACTTCTTCGGTGGCTTGAGAAAAATATTGACTCAAATAATCTTCCTGGGTTTCTTCAGTCTTGGATTCCAGTCTCTCGTCTGGTTTGACAGATGGAAATCCGTTTGGGTACATTTTGTACGGGGAGTTGCTGATTCGTATTCTAGCTTTCGTACTACGAAGTAGAAAAAATTTGAATAATCGCAGTTTGTTCAAACAGGTATGGCAAGCTCTGAGTGGTGTCCTTGGTAGTATCGTCTGCAAGAAAAATATTTTGCTTAGTTCTGATTCAGAATATATTTTGTTTGAAATGTTCCCAGTCGGTACAAAATAAATAGAATGAATTGAGGCTATCATCATACTGGAATTCATGGCCTAGACGGAGATTAGTGAAAATAACAACAAACGTCGAATCACCATTTACGTTGCGTTATTGACCTTTATTCGCCATATAAAAATGAATAAGGTACATCAGTAAATAACTAAGTAAAATCAGTGAAATACAATACAACAGCTAACAGAAAATAATAATATCATTACAATAACATAACATTATCATTGATATAAATAAAATATTCAAGAGAAATCCAATATATCAGCTGCTAGACAAATGTTCCAAGAACTCGTCTATTGAATAGGACACGTTCTTAACCAAATATCGGTTTAGGCCTGTTTGGAAATATCGAGTAGACTTGAGCATAGTGAATTTCAAACAAAGATTTTGTTGACATGTTATTTTTCAGGGAACACAACATAAAGTATGCTTTGTTCAATTTTTTACAAATATGTTCTGCGTGTTCCTTCAAATTAAGATAACAGTCAATAAATGTTCCAAGAAATCGTGAATTCTCCAGTTATTTTTATTAATACTGTTGAGATTGATAAAAGCCCCCTAGCTGTGCCGCTGAGTCCATTCCGCGGGCGCCTCATCGATAATCAGTTCCAAGAAGTGTTTATTTGGATGGATCGTTTTCTGTCCTGCATGAATAGTCTAGATAACGGAGCTGCCGCGTCATCGCTCAATTCCTGGAAATGTGTAGAAGTTCTCCGTTTTGAGTATTCTCGAAATCATCACGAATAATCCAGTCTACACGATGAGTACCTATATAAACCCGAGACATTTGACTGGGAGAAGAAGTTTTATGAAGAGTTTTTATGAAGAGAATTATTTAAGAAGATTAGAAAGTGATAATAAGCAGAAGTGTTTGGAATATTTAGCTAGTTGTATTGTTGTATAGATCTAAGTGTTTTATTAGTCAGTGAAGTGTTGTATGTTTGTTTATAGTGAAGTTAGAAAATAAACAGTTTAGTAGTGTGCTCGGCCTATTATTTAGCAAAAACGTAACAATACGTCTCCCAGTTTTATTTCGATAGGCCTTTGTTCTATTCTACTGCCACCGTTTAAAAATTGGACAAGTACTATTTTTTCTAGATTCAGTATCAACCCATTTTGATTACACCATTTATTGAACGAAACAATTATTTGTTAAACCTTTCTAATTGCTTCTTCTCGGGTACTTAACTGCCGATATGACCATTGTTGTGCAATCGGCATAAATAAAAACAACCTGTTTATACCTAAAATGCTCTGGCATTTCGTTATCCTACAAAAGGAAAAGTAAGGGTCCCAATATTCCTACTTGTGGTGTTCCAAGGTTGTTATGAAAAATGTCAGAAAAAGTAAAAGTAGACAGAAAATGGATTATTTGAAATATTAGAACGTATCCACGAATTTACGGGATCGCGTATTCCAGCTGCTTCCAGTTTCTCCCATAATATTTCTGGGTTCAAGCAATCAAAAGCCCGCGATAGATCAAAGAAAATACCGTAAGTATATAAATGTTCGTCCATTTGGTTATGAATTGTCTGAACGAAGTCTATTGCGGCCGTTTCACATGAGTATCCTTGCCGAAATCCGTGTTGTTTATCTAATTATAAACTAGCACAGAAAATTGCGTATTTCGCACTAGTGCAAATTGAAATCATAAATAAAATAGTTCCTTAAGACACTAGTGAACCTAATTATTCTTAAATGTTTGTGTAATAGGTTCACTCTTCGTTAATCATGCTTTTTCGGTCATTACATTTGATATTACAGGAGAATAATATAAAACACACTTAATCCCAATACTAGGTTATTCTGTCATGGAAGTTAATCAAAATTCAATTCACTTGTTAATATCTGACCGGTGTGAAAAGAGCAGCTAAAGATAGCAGACCAAACTCCGAAAATACCTGATCAACCAGAGGCACACCGAAATTTTCTTAAAAAAATATCAAGATGCTATTACAATAATTAATAAATATTTTCAGGGAGTATATTGACTCTTTGATCAATTCCACAGATGCCAGACTTGAACTTGAATGTAATTTTACCCATTTATGTATTGGGATTCAAGGGATTGCCTGGAGTCATCTCAACGCTACTCTCACCTACACAAGAGTAAAGTGGACTTCAGGGGTAGCTGAGGCGCCGCAGCTTACATACAAGTCGATTCCGAACCACTTCAGCTCAGTGGTAGAAGGTGGGTATCGAACCCGAGCCGCCTTGGTGGGAAGCAACACCACAACCACGCTTCACTGAAAAACCTGCCTCCATTGGAAGCCGAAGAAAGGGGCATGTTACCTGACTGGAAACTAGCCTTACCAACCAGGTTTTTCACGAGGAGGTGAACTGAAAGGACTCGCAGCAAGAACTGGAAAACCTGTCCGGAGGAAGACGAGAAGGGGTCTCGGATCGAGGGCTGCGGGACTGATAGCCGGTGAACGAATCGCCCATGGCTGCTATAGCGCCCGACTGATGATCAGCACTAGCCGGGATTTTATAAGGATGCGGATGTAAGGAAATCGCTGCGGGAAATGGAAAACCTGTCTCCAGTGCGGGACTGGTAGCGGCTAAGAAGCAGCCGAACCGAGACTTAATTTAAAGAAGAGGCAAATTGAAACAAATCGTTCGCTCGACAAGCACCCACACAAAGTTTAATTATATATTTGTTTTGAGAAGAACCAAGACTTCTTGAAGAAATTGATAATCAAAATTCAAGGATTGAAGAATCCAACCCCTAGATCCCAAGAAAAGTCGATAAATTTTCCACGAAATGATCCTTTTGCAACACCAAATCGACTGCCGAAATCAGTTTCCGCTAAAACCAAGACTTCTTGCAGAAACTGATATTCAAATTTTAAGGGTTGAAAAATCCAACCCTGGGTCCCAAGAGAAGTCATGATTTATTCTTTCGTTGGAAGGTTTATGTTAGTGGCAGTGGAAATTTCACAATTTAAAATATTCATCACGCATGGTTTACAAGCAAAATGTATTTATTGCAATAAACCTAATTGTCTACAATCCTGTATCCTATAGTGAAATTATTGCTGCACGAAAATATATTTATCCAATTTGTTGTTAGTTTAATTTGTTTGTGCCAACACCAAGACATCCACCACGACAACACCAAGACAACTGGGAGTAAAATCTCGTAGTATTTTCATTTCGAAAAAGTATAGTGTACAACTCGTGCGGAAACTGATTATTTCATAATCGTGTGACAGGATGATAAACCTATGGCTTATGGTTCATTTTGTTACACTCGTACCTATACTCTAGTTGCAAAATATGCTTTATCTTCAATGTATATGTTATTGATTGATTTCTGTAATTTCTGTCAAAACACTGATTTGATACTGGCCCAAAATTTCGTCAAAAAAACGTGAATAAATCATTTACTTTTGACATATCCAAAACATGCCCCATATGTGGCGTAGTGCCAGTCTGCCATTTGAAATTTCTTATACGGAGTGCTGTTGTAAAAGCGGGGTGCTTTGCATATGTATTCGTCAGAATATGCCATTGAAATAAAAAACACAAGGCTAGATTTTACTGTGTTTTGTATTCGCAAAGTTTCAGAGGAAAGACTTCTATTTTAATACAGCAGTATATCACCCGATACGAAGAGATGGCAAGATGAATGCACAATGGAAAGATATTATTTCCCGCACAAACTCATTTATTAATTTCCGAAGGAACTAATAAATTATTTATTGAATTGCGGATATAATAATAAATGTTCTTTATTGGTAATAATAATGAAACAAAATGACTATCAACAGAGGTCTTGAATTCCTATCTTTACCGAAATTTGGAGTTATTAAATATCATAAAAATCACATCACAGCTCAAAGAATGTTGGTGCCATCGTGTAATGAGTACTGTTATCATTTAATTTGGCAAAATCTCGTTTCCCGCCTTTTTCACTAAAACCATATCAGTCAGTATTTAGATAAGAATTACTATAACCGAACGAAAATATAATTCACTATAATTAATGTACTCACGTATTGTTTTGCAACGTTTATCAATTTCGAAGATAAAGTTCTTTCATGACCGACAAGAGGGAACAAACGCACTGACTCACTTGCTAGACACACATCACATTGATATACTTTACTAAAACCTATCATGATTCTGTGGATTCCGATAATTTCGCCAAAATGCATAGAAGTGATTAAAGAAACTTTCCAAATCCTTTTGCCGGGTTGAGAGCAGCGCATGCCTCGCTGTAAACTACTATGCGGTAGTGACGTCACGTGGGGAATCACGTTCAGAGTCAGGCCTGCGGAGAAGAGAGGTAACAAGTGGGATCCCCAGTATCCCCTCTTTTTATTATGGTTCAAGAGCACATGTTTTTTGGATTGCGACATTGTCAGATACCATTTATTTCTCAGAAATCAACAAAATTGTGATTATTATATTCTCTATTCTTCTGATGTGATGGAGTTAAAAGTAAAAGTACTGTGAAGGCTTATCATATCATACAGACCTGTATAAAATATTCCAAAGAAGTATTCTTCAAGTCTAGGAATCGCACGTTAAAAGGTAAGACCTCGTTAATCCTTGGCTCGCACAAGTTTCGACTTCTGAGGGCTATCGTTCGTAGAGGGGCGACAGCTGGTTAACGGAAAAAAACAAAAAAAAAAACAACAAATAAACTAAAATCAAATACCTCACCAAAGTATTTTTAGTTGCAAATACCAAATATTTTGAGATTTTAAAAGTATTTCCTATTCCAAATGATTTGAAAAAGTATCTAAAATATCCGACAAATATATAGTTTTTGAAATACTTTTTGAGGAAATATATTAATTTGACGACGTACAATGAAAAAGTTCCAAAAAGTCAAACGAAAATATAAAATGGTAAAATTAACATAAATGATGTCCAAATATTAAAATGAACATGAAAAATTTTTGTCAGACGAAAAAGAAAACCAACAACATATAATAATTGTAAAAATGCAGAGATAGAACCAACAGTCAAAATATAAAATGATAAAACATAAATGTCTTGATAAAAAACATGAAATATAACGAATTTTTCGGAATGTGACAAAAACCGACAGAATCTATAGCAAAAGTAGACTGATCAGTCTTGGCCTTGGTATCGAAAAATAAATGTAGTCTTGGTCTTGCTATTGGTCTTGATGTTTCAAGACCAAGACGAGACTGGCTCAGTCTTGGTCTTGATAGTCTTGGATAAAAATTTGTCTAGAAATTTGAATTCAGTTGTTCAACAGTTTATATGCGAATAATAATAGGTATTTCGTATTTCTCAGTATTTAACAATTATAGATTTGTGAGGTTAAAGTAAGCGAAATAAATTTCTCATTTCACCATCATGATATAATTTTAAGAAATTTTATATAAACATTAAATTAGGCCCACACAGCACACAGGTCGACGCCCGATAGACCAGAAAAAAGGTCCAAAATGGTTGAAAGGTTAATTAGGATTTTATTGACCATTTTACAATGTATCATTGTGTGATGAACAGTAAGATGCGGTTGCGGCAGAGGGGTGGAATCGGAATCCCGAGGAAATTGCAATACTCATTAACCACTGCGACCTTACAACATACACCTATTTGTTGTAAACTATATAACTGCAATACAGATTTTGAAAAAATCATTTTCGATTTTAAATGAACAAAATTTAAAAACCTACCATATGAAAAATAAATAATTGAAATAAAATGCCATAATATTTTCCATCAAAATTTACTTAATATTGAGTAGATTTAAATTCATCATTTTCCTTTCAAGACCAAGACCAATACTCTTGGGGGAGAGTCTTAATCTTGGTCTCGAAAATCAAGTCTTGGTCTTGGGAAGATTTATTAAGTCAAGACCAAGACAAGGCCAAAACTAGTCTCCCGGTCTCGCGAAGCCCTAAACAAAAGTAATGAATGCATACACCCATACACAAAAGTATACATGTAACTACTAGTAACCGGTCCATCGCAATTCCTCTATATACAAAAAGTCTAACGCAGCAATTTATTTCCTACTATGGACCGAAACTAGTAAATAAACTGCCCCTACATTTTAAAACCATGCAAAATATAAAAAGTATGAAAAAAGAAATAAAAAAATATATTGATATACACTATGACAAATTCAGAGAACTAATGTCCTCTCTGCCTCAATTGCATCCTCAGGATCTGGTATACCTGAATATTCTGTTATTATTACTATTTTATTATTATTACTATGATAATATAGTTACTGTATCTAATCTATTATATAGTATATAGTTACTGTATCTAATAATCTATTGTTACTGTAGATATCCTGGGATGCTCACAACACAAGCTTGGCTTAGGTGACATCCTATGGATACAATTATCTTATTACGAAACAACACCACCTGAATAAAGCTATGTCTATGTCTATGTGGAAAACTATTTTTTTCTACTATCCTACTAAAAATCTTGATTCAAATAAGGGAGGAAAATGATACTTTTCCTCCCGCCGAGAGAAAAAACATTTTTCCTCCCTGATGACAAAAATTTTCCTTTTTAATACTTTCACATAAGCAGGAGTTTTTTTTTACCTCGTTTGATTTTGTATGAAGATTTAAAAGCGTCTATTTCATTTTTTAAATTAAACGAAATGAAAAAAGTTACAACTAAAATTAATTGTACAAATTTTCAAATTATTGAAAGTAATCCCTCCTGAAATATTAACCACTTCTTGATGATTACTTATTGACGTAGTGTATTAACTGCTTTCAAGGTTGCTTTCCAATGAAGGAATAAGAGCTATCGATACAAAATTACCAGCGTGATCCCTAGAAGATCGAACTCGGCATTGGAGTGCCACATATCCTGCAGCAATATTCAGTATTCCCAGACTCCCATCAACCTCCATGCTGCTTGAATGTCACCAAGTCACTTTCTGCATTGACGAGCAGCGTAGCCGAAGTTCTTTGGAAACAATGGCCGTTATTTTCTATAACTTTGGAGGTTCCTTAATTATAAAAATGTCGCAATTTCGAAGAGAATTCAGCCATTGTTTTCTCTTCGATTACATTGACAGAAGATTTTCCTTTATAGTGATTAACAGAAAATCTGGAGTGCGATGTTTTGGGTGGTCTGGAATTTTTATATCTTCGGTATAAAGCCAAGGCGGACATTCCGTTCATTATGTTATCAGAAACAATAAATGTGCGTTTTTTTCTTGGTTTTTGTAACTGGAAGGATAACTAGGTACTCTTTTACCATATAGCCACGATCATCAAGGTCTTCAACGTCCAATGTAATTAGTTCACACCGCAAATGCCAAATAGTAGAGCGATGTGAAAAAAAAACAAAATCTACCGAAAAAAAATTAACATTTTATAATTCAACCAAAGACCCTTAAAAGTCAGTTTGAATTTTAGGAAAAATATAATTTAAACGACCAATCATGCAACCATTTCTTGACTAACCAATTTTATAAATTGTCCTTCTGAAAAACCTAATGAATAACGAAATAAAAGAGCTTCTCTGACAAAGAACTTAAAATTTCATCTTTCAAAAGTCAGAGATTTCTTTTGCGCGTAACTATACTGATGGCTTCTCTTTTTTTTTTTCCTTTGTGTTTTGGCATCGACTGCTATGGTCATTAGCCGTGTGTTCTGGAAAGGCCTTGTTACTAACTCCATACGCCACCTTAGGAGCAGCACTGTTAATTATTAACGGAACAGTGAATCGTGGATGATTATATCCAGCCGACACGAGCTTCGAAACTGAACTTATAAAACTAGCCCTAAATCAATTTTGCATCTTCAGAGAAATGTTTTTAGGTAGTCTTCGCTAGAAGTACCCACACATTATACATTTTGGGACATCATGAAGGTAGTAGAAAAAAGCTATTTACATAACAAAGGACGAAAATAATGCTTTTTCTTCCGATGATAGTTTGACAAAATATCAAGTAAGTGTTGCATCGCGTCGTTATCGTGTTAACAACGCTTTATTGCTATGACATTTTTGGTAATACAAAAATAACAGTTGTCATAAGCAGCAGCTGTCACGTTGTTTAGCCTCTTTTATTAGCTTCTATTCAAAATGAGTTCCAGCGAAGACAACCTGCCAAAAGATCTGGCTGAAAGGGCCAAATTGATTTCAATGCATCTTCTTCCTGATAAATCGAGAGAGCGATATGAAAATGAATATTGTGTGTTAAAAAAATGGTTGGAAGAGCGCGGAGTGAAAAAAAATTATAGGAAGATGCCAACCTAATAGTATTTTTTCGGAGCGAGCAAGATAATTAAAACGATCAACATTATAGAGCAAATAAATTATGTTACGATCAGTATACTATTCGTGAGGGAAAATATAGACATGTCCAAAATTAATAGCATTCCTCAGAGGAAGCCATCGGTTACGCGTTAAAGAATTCTATGACTTTTGAAAAAGGTGAAATTTTAAGATTTTTGACAGGGACCTCGGATGGGGATTATTTGCATATGAAGGTAAGCTCTTTAATTTTGCTATTCGTTAGGTTTTTCAGAAGGACAATTTCAAAAACTGGTTAGTTGAAAAATGGTTGTATGATTTTGGTCGTTTAAATTATATTTTCCTCAAAAATCTGACTTACTTTTAAGGGTCTTTAATGAAATTATAAAATCTGCATTTTTGTAATTTTTTTTTCAGTTCGCTTTACTATTTGACATTTGCGGGACTTGCAGACGCGAAGAAAGAATTAAAATGGACGTCAAAGACGTTGATGATCGTGGCGATATGGTAATGGTTATCCTTCCAGTGACAAAACCCAAGAAAAAACGCACATTTATTGTTTCTGATGACATAATAAACGGAATGTCCGCCTTGGCTTTATACCGAAAATATAAAAATTTCAGACAGACAAAAACATCGCAATCCAGATTTTTGTTAATTACTAAGTATAAAGAAAAATCATTTGCCAATCTAATCGAAAAGAAACGAATTGTTAAAATTCCCTTCAAAATTGTAACATTTTCTAAATTAAGAAACCCTCAAAGTTACACTGGTCATTGTTTACGAAGAACTTCGGCTACGCTGCCCCTCAATGTTAATGGTTACTTGCTTTCTATTCAAAAAATTGAATATTTCATTGAATTATATCTACCTGCACTGGGACTCCGATGATTAGAAATGTTTCATAGCATCGAAATGTGTCGAGAATGTGACGTCATATTCGAACGTTAGAAATGGGAAGCATAGTACCGATATTTCGAATATGACGTCACATTTCGATTCTATAAAACATTTCTAATCATCGGAGTCTGGGGACTGGAGAAAAGCCGAATGTTTTGGTTATCCAGGAAGAAGTCGAAGTTTTTTTATAAGAGCAAGTTAATAGATTCGCTTTAAAAAGTACCTTTGTGTCAAGATAGATATTCAAAATATGATAAGGGCGTAGGTTGAGTTAAAAATATAAAGGATTAAAGTTTTACGATTAAATGTTTAGTTTATATAGTGTACCGAACAAATCTCTTAATATAAACTAAGTATTTCTTGTTATATTGAGCTGAGAATTTTATTTGAGTGAACTCAAATGTTTTTTTTTGTTAATAAAAATGTTATTAGATCATTTATCTTATATTGAATTTGTTGGTAGTAATGAGTACCCCGCCCCCTTCCCCCCGATAACAAGCCTTTGGTCCGTCCTGGAGTCAAAAGGTCATCAACTTTCAAATCAAGCAGGTACATATAGCAGCTAATTATATCAATAAAGAATTGGCATCGCTGCAATAGTTGTAAATAGTATGAATGGAACTGTGTGTAACCTTGACTGGAGTTGTCTAGCATGAGTAGGTTATTTTTTTCGTGACGAAACGAATAAATATATTTACTTTGCGAATGCGTCTTCAGAGAAATGAACGTCATAACATAACCGGATTTCTGCATGATTTATAGCCTCTTACGTATTTACTAGATTTTTTCGGGAATTATGAAATACCTTTACCTCATGAATTTATATTGGAATATTATAGTACCTATCTAATTAGATATATAATTATAAACAATTATTGACTGGCGGTAAAGTATATTTCCAGCAAAGATGAATATTTTTTTCCGATATTCAATCAGTAAAACTGTGAATGTATTTTTCAGAATCAAATGACTCACTAAATGATTTGTTTACCTGCGCTTTGATAAAGTTCAGCACTTTCATGCGTCTTGGAGTCTCATTAACACGTCAATAGTTAGTAGGCATGAGAGATGAATCATCGTGTAGTATCATATTTTGGAAAAAAAGTTGGTTGTTGAATTCTGTTTAGGATTGCAGAAGGCTACTACTATCTTCAAAAACAGGACATTTTGGGGGTGTACACCATACTTTATAGCACCCACGCGTTGAATATTTCGGATACATGAGCGAAGAAGGTCAAAGGGGGATCAAATAGTGAGATGCATTGGACAGCTGATGCCACTCTGGCTCTGGAGGACTCGTGGCTTCACCAAAAGATCTGGTCAAGTCAAAGTCCAAACAGGACAGGTTTCTTCAGAAGGAGCGTGTTTCAGGGAGATTTCCTCAGCCCTTTTCTCTTCTGTATCTATCTTCCTTTAGCCAGTATCCGTTGCACTACGAAAAACCCGCAAATCCAACTGCGGCATCTCCAGCGTCGAAGAAATAAGGTTACCCATCTGTTTTTCATGGATCACCTCAAACAATATGCCTAGAGAGAAAAGGATCTTCATCAGTCCTTGAAGATGGTGAAAGAGTGCACGCATTCTATCGGAATGAAATTTGAAATCGACAAATGTGCCACAGTTCATTTCAAAGGGGAACGATGCCAGGAATACGGAGAGGACATTCAGCTCGTAAACGTAAGCATCCTAGGTCATCTTGATGCCGGAGATGCGTATACATACCTTGAGGTGGAACAACGCAACTTCCAAGAGGTAATCACAGTTAAAAATTAAAACACTTTCCGCGGCAAGTATCAGCATAAAATAGTCATAGAACTGTCGGGGAAGAACAAAGTTGCTTCTACTAAATATGCTTGCCTTTCCGATTCTACTCTATTCTCCCGTTGGACTGGTGAAAATGGACTCAGGAGGAGCTTCGGGAAATTTACTCTTTCCGTACTTGTTGTGATAATAGCTATTATCGTCTTCTTGAACCCAGATAGCGTTGCATACTCATGGTCAAGGACGTTTCATAATCATCCCGAAGCGAAGCTAGCTTGGAGTGCACACCGACCACCCGAGGTGGTGCTGTAGGTTTTCCGGGTTTTCCTACAGCTGAAAAGTGAATACATCACCTAAAACATCAGTAAGTCGCCCCGGAGCGCCACGGCAAATAATAATAATAGCCGTCCTCTACCCGCACAGGCTCTGCCTTTGGGTACACTCAACGAGTGTTTATGAGGGAGTATTATTATATTATTATTATTATAATGCTTTTATTCGGTCGGTCGGTGGCTCAGTGGCTAAGGTCTCTAGCAGTGGAACTTCTAGCTCGGGTACGGTATCTTTTTTATCAAGTACACGGGTCTCTTTAGGTGGCCACATGCCTTGTTGTAAATCAAGTGTGATGTGAGTTGCCTAGATGCCAATCCCGACGTCTGATGTTAGCTTGAAGTGCGCACCGACCAACCGGGGTGGTGCTGTAGGTTTTCCGGGTTTTCCTACAGCTGAAAAGTGAATACACCACCGACAATATCAGTAAGTCGCCCCGGAGCGCCACGGCAAATAATAATAATAGCCGTCCTCTACCCGCACAGGCTATGCCTTTGGGTACACTCTACGAGTGTTTATGAGGGAGTATTATTATTATTATTATTGTCACGATTATCAGAAACCTAGCAAATATCAAGGATTCAAGAACAGTAATGTTATGATAGAAATTTTTTGTTTTGGTTGTTTTCCGGGTTTTGCCATGGTCGTCTTTGGTTTAAATCTCCCAACGTTTTAACTGCAACTGTGGCAGTCATCTCTGATGTTTGTTTTAAATTACATTTGACGAAACATTTAATGCAATGATGCTTTTAATACTACTACTTTTTTTTCGTTGCAATCATTTCTGCAAATTTTGTCATTTACTGTATTAGATAATTAGAACCCTATTTATTTATTCATTTGTTTGTTTGAAAATAACAAATACATTGTTTCAAATATAATAATAATAATATTCTTTGTTTCATATTTATGTTATTTACGATTTTCAATTTGTAGATTTTTTCTTATGTAAGCTGTCGATGTTTTATGGAACAATTGTTCAACAGTAAAACTTTCATATTGTTCATAAAAATATTTAGAAGAATATTCAAAAGGTTTCATTATTTTCAAGATATACTTTTGAATTGATGTTTCTTGGATCAATAACAATTATTATTGAATTGATCAATTATTCGAATTACATGTCTGGTATCAGATCAGTCACGCGTTAAAATATCTCGATCATTAATCGCATTCATTAATATACTAGTTGATTAAATAACCATTTTTATATCTGCATAAGTTATTTATTATCTTAACCTAATCACTCATCTAGATCATACAATCCGATAAACTTATCACAATTGTTCAAGAACTGTAACTGATGGGACATCAAATGACAATCCCTGTATTTCTCAGATCCAATAATGCATTCATAAAGCATCAATATAGTGTTGTTCTCCATACCATTCTTTGTGCTCATTCAAGAAGCTGTAAAAAAATCCGAAAATTAAATATCATCCAGAAATTTACAAATTACAGTGAAGAATTTAAAAATTTTCAGAATTAATAAAATTTCAAGTGATATACAACACGCTATCGGCGATGAAAACACCTAGTTCCGAAAATATGTCGAAGTTTTCTTCGGATTCGTTATTAAAGCAACTTTTTTTTAATGCAGTTCTGAAAGATCCAAATTTGTCTCACTTCTCGAGGAAAGATCCTCATTTATTTATTTATTTATTTATTTATTTATTTATTATTCAAACAGGCCTACGAGGCCTTATTACATGAATAAAAAGTTTGAAATAACATAATTTTCTATGCTAATATTATAGGTAGGTGTATGATAATACAGTTCAATTTTAATTTCAACTAAAGTTTCTGATATTCTGTGAAACGATTTTTTTGAAAATATTCATTGACACTGTCCAATCTATATCTATCATCAAATTGAATGTATTGGCCAGTTTCAACATGATTATGAGAGGGGCCCTTGCGGTAGTATAAACTAGGGGTATATTAAACATAAAAGTATTTCGTGTTTTTCTTGCAGGCACATTAAATCTGATTCTAGAAAGGAGTTCAGGCAAGTTGACTTTGTGATTCAATATTTTGTATAGTAATATTAATATATTTAGGTTTCGTCTGTTGTCCAGAGACATCACTTTAAAATCATTTCTCAATTGTACGGTTCTAACTATATTGTAGTCTGGATATATACGATATTTTTTATAATACAGGTACCTTAAAAACTTATTTTGAATTTTTTCTACTTCAAAAAGTGTGGTTTGATATTCCCCTAACCAAATTTCTAATCCGAATTCGAGTTTCGATCTGACTAGAGTGTAGTACAAAATCTTTATAGCTTCTATATTGGTGAAATTTGACGTTTGTCGTATCATGAAGCCTAACATACGATTTGCTGATTTGATTATATTTTTTACATGACTTGAGAAGGATAACAGATTATCATATGTAATACCCAGGTCTTTGACCTCCCTAATAGTTTGTAAAACTTCCCCATGCATCATATAATCAAATATAATCGGATCTCTCTGCTTTGTTATCCTCATAACATTGCACTTTCCTAGATTAAAATAAAGATTATTTTTAGAGCTCCACTCACAGACAGATTCTATATCCTTTTGTAACATAACACAATCTCTGACAGTTTCAATCTTTTTGAAAATTTTGAGGTCATCTGCAAATAGTAAATAGCTCGCGTACTTGATATCGGATGACAGATCATTAATGAACATTACAAAAAGTAGGGGTCCCAAATTGGAACCTTGTGGTACTCCAGAATTCGCTTCAAATTTTCCTGAGCTATTTCCATTATGTTTCACTACTAAGAATCTATTTTTAAGGTAACTCGCGAACATCTTGAGTGTACTTTCAGAAAATCCAAACTCAATCAACTTTGATAATAGTACATTGTGATCCACTTTATCGAAAGCTTTCTTGAAATCAGTGTATACAACATCGAGTTGTGACTTACTCTCAAGTGTTCCATACCCTGTACAAACAAAGCTGAATAAATTAGTACAAACAGATTTTTTGGTAACGAAGCCATGTTGTTGATCAATTATACTATTCTCAACATATCGATATACCCTTGAATACATAATTTGTTCAAATAATCTAGAAGGTGCCGACATTATAGAAATGGGCCTATAGTTCTCAATATTCATTTTGTCTCCAGATTTGAAAATAGGAGTAACCACAGCTGTTTTCCACAATCGCGGAAATTCATTTGTTGATATATCAAGTTGAATATATGCAGCAGAGGTATTTCTAACCACTCACCAACACCTTTCAGTACATATGGTGGAATACCATCTACTCCAGCCGCCTTCTTAGGTTTTAGTTTTTTTGATGCTTCTTTGTATTCAGACTGTGTCACGGATTGCATGCAGAGAGTATCATTTGTTAAATTAACATTACTTACATAATCAGAAAATGATTGATACGATGATTTGTTAGTAGAGTAAACAGACGAGAAAAATGTTGCGAATGCTTCAGCAGTCTCATCATTGTTGTTTTCCTTTATATACATAGTTACTAACACTATTACTATTGCTTTTTTTATTATTCACAAAATTCCAAAATTTATTAATTTCTGTACCTAGCCCATTTTCGATTTTTTTATATATAATCTCTCTTCTAACCTTATTAGTGATTTGAGCCTTTTTCTCAAACTGATGAACTTTTCTACATAATAATCTGATACAGATCTTAATTTTCTAAATCTTTCTTTTTCTTTCAGTAAGTCTTTTTATTTCTTTTGTGAACCAAATCTTATATTTCTTGGAATTTTTATACACGTTGTACTTTGGTACACATTTATAAATTATCCCATTCCAAATACGATAAAATTCTTCTACTGCCATATTGACATTTTTTTCCGCTATCACATTGGACCAGTCCATGTCCCTCACCATTTTACATAGTCTATAAAATTCAGCTTTTTTGTAATTAAGTTTCAATTCTTTCAAGTGTTTCTTTTGCTCATATTTATTTTGATTTATATTAATTGTAATATGTAATGCAGGATGATACACATCCTCAATAACAAAAGGTAGATTGTCCTTTTGTACGACACACCTGGTGTAGTTACTCTCAGAACTGATAACCAAATCCAACGTTCTTCCTTGGAAGTTTTGTATATTGTATAACTGAAACCCATTATAATCAACAAAATCCTCAAAACATGTCAAGATATTATTGGTAGTTTGCTTATTGTAATTTATGCCAGTGATATCTTTGATATTGAAATCCCCCATAATATATACCTTCTCCATGTCACAATCTATTAAATTATTTTGCAAAAATACAAGAGCTGATTCATATACATTAAATATACTTCCTGACGGTATATATATAACACAAAAAACATATTTGCCATTGCCAATCCTAACCTCAACAACGACTGATGAGGTGCTTTGCCTTACAATTCTCAGGAGTTTTATTTCCTTTTTGATAGCAATAAAAACACCACCACCAGTTGATTTTTTTGTTAATTCCAGATCTCTATCCGCTCTCACTAAATTATATATACTATTTTCAACAATTTCCCCATCCCTTGTCCCATCTCCTAACCATGTTTCAACTGCCACCACAATATCAAAATCTTGATTAAGACAGCTATCAAAAAAATCGTTACACTTAGTATTCAGCCCTCTACAATTTTGAAAATATATATTTAGTTCAGTTAACATCAATTCAAATTCGACGTGTGAGCCCATTACTCATTAAAATATTCATACACAAATAAGTGGCACAAATTAACAATATATTGAAATAGTTGAACCATAGCACAATAAAATTATCAGACCATATTAATATTGATTTTTCCACAAATAATAAATACATTCCTAGTTAGTAAACAGAAGAAATATTCTCTTTAAGAGCAATTAAGAAGTGTAATAAAAAGTAAAGTTGAAAAAGAAACCATTAGTTTGTTTTCTTGCTTTTATAAAGACGATAATTCACTTCACTCTCCGTGCGTACCCAATGTACAACGTTGCCAATTTTAACCAGAATTCTACAATTCTTGGTCCAGACTGCTTTGCTGCCGAATTTCTGTTTTGTTGCTGCTAGAAGTTTGTATGATGTATGTGTTAACTCCTCGTTGATGAATATTTTAGAACCTTTTAGCAAAGTTCTAGCTTCGAAAATTTCATTTCTCTTCAGAAGTGACATGAAAGTGATAATGATAGGTCTTGGTTTCATTTCATTTGTATCTTTTCTCCCAATCCTGAATACATTGTTTATTTCAAATATTGAACACTTTATTTTCAATCCATCATTGAACAGACTTAGTATTTTTGTCAGTAGATTTTCATTTGATTCTTCTGTAATTCCTACAAATCTCAATTTATTTTCCGTAAAGTTCATTCCTAATCTTTCTTGCTTTCCCTCTATTTCATCTAGCTTAGTTTTGTTATGTGTGATTGAATTCTCCGAGAGTGATAATTTAGTGAATATATTCGAAAATTTTGACTCACTTTTTTCTTGGGTCTTCTCTAGGTCTGTGATAGACATTTATATATTTTCCACAGAACCTTCCAACTTTGATAGTTTTAATACTATTCCTTTCATATTTTCCTCCATGCTATCAATCTTCTTCTCCAGTCGTTCTATACCTTCCATGTACTTTTCTGTGAGTTTTGGCATCAATTTTTGAATTATCGTTTCTACCATTGTTTCATCCACATTTGTGACACTTCTACTCCTAGTTCTTTGGCTCATTTTCCCGTATTATTTGATTTATTGGAATATACCAAATGGCAACACTGCAGGAAAATAGTTCAAATTATCTTTTCCTCAGTTTTCTGCAACGTTTTCTTCTTTCTTAAACAATGCTTATTGTTCAATAACACTGTTCAACTGAAATCAGATATGACTCTGCTCGATTAGCCACTATAAATATAAAACAAACTGAGAGCTCTCACAGACGATGTTTACTGTACCGTCATACTACTACTAATAACTCATAACTCCTGTAGTTTCTGACGTTGAATGGTAAAATTGGTAAAATCGATAAATACACCAAGTATGTATAATTTTAGGTCAAATATTAAAGGACTGAATTTTTTTCAGGAACAAAGTCAATTAAGTAGTGGTAAAACAGTTGTTCTGATTTGGAATCCAAATACATTTTTGGTCTATTTTGACTTCCACTATCTGTGGTTCCATCGTCGCTGGAGTGCAGTGTATATCACTTGAAACAAGCCCTTCGTTACTTCGCTCATTTTTGATATATCTCTCGATTCTGCAAATTTCACAAATCTATGTTCTGGGGGAGTTTTGATGAGAAGTGAGACACACTGTATACGCACAAATCTTGAAAAATACTGCTACAAGTCATATCTACAAAAAAAATAGTGAGTTATGTGAGTGTGAATCTGAAATTTGCACTCTATCACAATTACGGTAATAATCTTTGAAAGCTGGCGCATGTTTTCATACAGTGTTGTGGATTATGAAAGGTACAGCTCACCGTTACACTTCCCAGGCAACGGAATGGGCTTTAGTAACCAAAGTTGTGGTATTACTTACTCTATTAAAAGGTCTATATGTCCCAATAGCACCTTCAATTTTTCATCAGTTATATTTGAGGCCATCAATAACTCAGGTAATTTTACAAAAAGTCTTGTTAAGTGAGTGGCTCCGTAAACTAAACAGGGGGGCGGTGGTTGCTGAGTATATACATGATCGGGCAGGAGTCTCCAACATAAAGTCTTTGCTATAGGGCCTGTAATATCAGAATTACTGCTTGCCACACTGAAAACAAATTCAGGTCTTATCAATAATATGACATTATTGAGTAGCTGTCAAAGACAAAAAAAATCTATCTTGAGAATTCCACTCACTCGTCCACTCAAACGTCGAGACAAACTCGTAATCAACGTCGATCTTATAACCCGAAAAGTCATCATGTTAGAACGATGGCCGCGAAAGCCTTCCACAATAAAAAAAATGTAATTCTGGTTTTACATAATATAACAACAAAAATTTCAAAGTGCTCATTTCTTGAAGTTTTCCCTTAGCTTCGAAAAGGAGAGGACACACTGAAATTAACATAAGTATCATAAATCCAGTTGATCCATTGGCTTTCCAGAATATTTAGAATATAACTTTTGAATGAATTTGTCATTATGATTTGTCAATGTTTGGTATGGGGTACTGATAGTTGGCATTGAGGTTCCAGTATAAAAAGGTGAGATTAATGTTAATTCCTCAATAAACTCTTTCAACTGCTCATTTATTTTGATAGCTAATTCTTTATATGTTCTAGTTTTCTTATAGTTTTTTACTGTAAGGTAATGTTTTCATTCATGCGAACATTTTGACAGATTCATCAACAATTTCTAATCATACATAATATCAAGAAACAGAGACCCATACGACAACCACTTGCTTTGATGAAAAGCGAGTGTGATGTGAGTTGCATAGATGCCAATCCCTATGTCTGATGCTTGCTATTTGTACCGACCCGACCACCCAGGGTTTTGCTATAAGTTTTCCTACAGCTGAAAAGTGCATACTCCACCAAAAATGAGGAAGTCAACTCTTAGCGCATCGGCAAATAATATTAATAGCCATCCTCTTCCCCTATAGGCTATGCTTTTGGTTAAACTCTAAGATTGTTCCTGAGGGAATATTACTATGTTAATTTGTGAGCACACTGAGACATGGTGAGACTCTTTACTGGATGAAACTGGTGACAGATTCTGCATTCTGAGCCTGGATCATCTGACTGAGAGGGGCTTCACCCGCTTCACAAGATAAGAACATTCAAGTTTTGTGACTGTTCTATGATTCTTTCTACTGATCAAACCATAGAACATATGGTAAGGCAGCCTCTGTTAACTACATCTTCTTAATTTCTCAAAACTTGGAAAATATCAAATTATTCGAAACCCATTACCCAATACATATCCAGGCAATTCAATTCATGGTATTGAATTAAATAAGAATAAAACTAACCTTGAAGCAGGTTTAACATTATTATTACAGTTTATTTCTTGTGGGGAAGCACTACCATTTGTTTGAGAATCACTTCGACTTGACCTCAGAGTACGTCTTCTTGTGCTAATTTTACCACTGTCATTTCCATTTTGCCCTGAATGATTTCCATTGTTCAAGCTATTATCCAAGTTATAATCATCTTCAGTTTTGATTCTGCAATATTCAATGAAAAACCATCATAAGTATTACACTGTATATATTTAACTCACTCATGTTTCACTTCTGCTGTGACTGGTTCAGATAGAGCCTGCATGGTGACTATTTGACCTTGTTCACTTTTGTATAAAAGCAGGTCATTGATGACAAAATCAAAGTAGATTCTCAATCCATCCATTACTTCCCTACACAGTTTCAGGCTGAAAACATTTCATGATTATTTTAATTTTAGTTTTTATCATTCCTCACTTTTTTTGAATGTCTTCAGGTTTAGGCTTGATGGGATTTTGGTTTACAGGAGGGGGCCTATATCTTACTGCAGCAGGCTCAGTTAATCCACAGATCTGATTAGTTGCATAATGCCTGTAGTATGAGTCTAGAATTGTAACTACACTTGGTTCAGCAGGCAGCTTCATCAACTATGAAAAGACAAGAGGCAATCAACTCATTTAGTTTCACACTAGCAAATACTAACTTTGTTTTTCTCTTTTATCAAAAAGTAGTCCATTTCAAGTAGCTCTCTGATTTGTGATGTTAGTTCAATATGTATTGTATCATCCTCCAGGGAAGAGTCATCCTCAGAACTACTGGTAACACATTGTCCGTCATCTGTATCCATTCTACCTGGACTGCTTGAACTACCATCTTCTGAAGCTGAAGGCCTATCACCAGGTTTTCTATTTTTCTTTCTCTCTTTTCTATACAAATAGGCTCCTCTATAAAAAAGAAAATGTAAACATTATTGTTGAAACAACTGATAGGTTATTTACAGCTGCAACTGAGATTTTTCAGCTAGATCTTTTTGAAGCTGCCTATTTTCCGGAGTATCTTTCAAGACAAATTCCTCAATAACACATCTATCCCAAGATGAATTCCATCCCTGTAAATCTCTCAATATAGAAAAAATTACAGAATCCACATCTACTTACTTGAAAATGAATGAGATATTCAATGGATTTCCTTCCTTTATGGTCCTTGTTGGCAACAACGTCCAGAACCTGATTTAAAAAATGTATTGATTACAATAATATTCCTACTGAAATGAATTTAAATTTCAAGTTTCCTCACTTTTGAATCGTACAAAACTTTAGCTTTTGTAGGATCTGGCTCATAACATAAAACTCTTTCTCCTTCACAAAATTTAAACTTTAGTCCACGAGTTGACACCATTTCTCAATATAATTATAACAAATAAACCCCAAAATCAAACTTAAATTTTTGTTCTTACTATTTTGTCCCTTTTCATCCAGCTGAACGTCTGTTCCGTGTTTCGTCGTTCAGTTAATTTTATTAACAGTGTGGCATCACTGGTTTCAGACAAGGCAAGAATTCCTTTCCACAACACTTTCCAATAAGCAATCCGCATGGACCAATCAAAACTATTTCAGTTGCGCCTGCGTGATGTGCAATGTAATTTTAGGTTAAGTTGAGGGCTACATTTTCCAAAATAATTTAGAATATTTCATGTTATCTACTATTGACTGCATATTTGCAATAACAAATGAAAACAAAAGACTTGACTACTACTAGTCATGCGTTGTGAAAATATATCGGCGGATGCAAATTTACCGCCTTAGCATCGATTCAAATATACCGCCTTGGCCAAGATATTTCTGATTGGTTCATGCGGATTGCCTATTGGGAACTGTTGTGGAAACTAATTCTTGCTCAGTGAAGCTGCAAAAAATACAATTCCGTGTTCCGGTCGTGATTCCTTGATTCCGTCATTGTATTGTCATTAGTCATTAGTAACATGGTAACAAACAATCATCACTAACTAATAATCTGTGGTGTTTTATAATGTTTTCTGTGTTTGGTATCACAGAATTCACAGACACAGATCACTATAAACTATGGTTTGGTTTGGCTTTCCAATGCCAGGGGTAGTAGCACCCAGTAAAGCCTGTTACCTGTAAACTGACCTGAGGTGAATGGCACCTGAATTCATAAACGGGTTTGTAATGTCACTTTTCAAAAATCTCTGTCAGAAATTGACCCCTCAAACCCCTCACTGACATATCTCCAGATGTGCATATCACCAAAGTAGAAATTTCAATGTTTTTGAATGTTTGTAGCTTGAGAATGTATTGTTGACGAAAGTTTGATGGTATTTGCATTGCTATTTCAGTACAATCAATAACTATAGTGACAGTACATAAACTGTATCCAAGTATAAAATATCACAGAAATATTGCTTCTACTTAAACCAGTTAAAAAGGAAATATCATCCAAAGTAAAACCACGCCTCAGCCTGACCAACGTTAAACACAATCTATCACAGTTAGGTCAGTTAAATAAGTAGCATTTATTTGTGTTGTATCGAATTATTTTAGCTTTATATTTATGAAAATAAGTCATTTTATCCATCACAGAAGGGTCCAAGACATTATAAAGGGTATCGAATTGTAGTGGATGTAGTCCTGTTAAATACTTGAAGCGTTCCTCATTTCTTTTAAGGTTAACATATGAAAATATGGAATCATCTCTCCTATCAGTCAGAGTAGCTCAGCGCCGGATTTAGACTTCGGTGGCCCATAGGCAGAGCATGTGGTTAACTGTTGAAAGTATTTCTATTAAGGTCAAGGTAAAGAAGAAAGCAACTACCCAGTCAACGCACTGTGCAAACATCCACATATCAGTGATGTCAATATCGTCAAAAATGGGATTTAGATGCCCTTGTGATATATCATATCGTTGACATTCCTGCGATAACACTGCGACATCCCTTAAATATAAAAATCAATAATAGCCGAATATACCGAGTGGCTACGGAAGTATTGCCTACGGAATATCTCAGTTATTGTATGAAGTAGGTTTGTGAAATTTGGAGCGTCGATATAATGACATAAGAGCTAGAATTTGAGCATATTGACATGTCGAAATTAACTTCCGGTCTGACCGGAAGTATCATCAACTTTCTTATTTTAAATGAAAACCCTATTTTTTTTTCTTTTCTCTTTATTCAGCATTCAATTCCCTTTTCAATGACATATCACAAGTTGGTATCTAACCAGAAACTAGATCAGAAAAAAATTATTATTGAAATTCACCGAGTAGGCCGTGGAAGCAAAATGAAAGCCAAAAATTGAAAAGTTGGCTATGGAAACCATACGTTACTTGATAACAGTTGCTACTACTGTGATATTTTATTTTCATTCGTCGGCGTTATAAAAAGCCGCCAAAAAAAATATTGGAAAAATTGGGAAAAAAACAATACTCTGTAGGTCCATAACTTAAATAGGAACATACAGCTTTTTCTTGCCTGTACTATTCAGCATAACCATTCCTTTCTAATGATATAATAGAAAGTAATTTTTTGAAATGAAATACCAAAAAATCCAATTATTATTCTTCAAATAACTAAACAGATTATCGCCATACGCAAAAATATCATTAAAAATAATGTGGAATGATAAATTATATCCTGTAGGTTCTAGGTTAAATAGGAACATAAACGTACTTGGTCTGTGCCATCGTCCATAGATATTCTAATATCTACCTATGGACGATGTTTGTGCTATTCAGAATAATCATTCCATTGCAATAATCATTCGAACCAAAATATTAACAAGTAGGCTGATCAAGAT
Organism: Chrysolina americana; assembly: GCA_958502065.1. NCBI lineage: Eukaryota > Metazoa > Arthropoda > Insecta > Coleoptera > Chrysomelidae > Chrysolina > Chrysolina americana. Next base: position 15,470,839 of record OY293414.1, read on the forward strand.
GTATTTTGGAATGAAACAAAAAAGAGACGAGAGCTCTCACGAACGCTGCTATCCATATTATTTTGACGTTCAAAGTAGTGTTTTTGATTCTGCCATTTTAAAAGGGTTTGGAAATCGAAATCAGATAGTGGAATATTCAAAAAATGCCCCGTTATTCACGAACCGAACAAATTGACATGCTTCTCATTTATGGTGAATGTTTAAAAAATTCTTATGCCGCTGAACGATTGTATTTAGAGCGATATCCAGGGAGGCAGCAACCGTCATGAAGGTATTTCCAGTGGCTTAAAGAAAAATTAAGAACTGAGCCTGATGTTCACGAAGACCAAGAAGCATTTGTTATTAATGAGGAAACTGAAATTAATGTATTAGCTTTAGTACAATATGATAGCACAATTTCCTCAAGGCAGATTGGCGCCGAATTAGCTATAAGTAAGGACTCTGCTAGGGAAATTTTGAAAAAACATCGATTTAAATCCTTCAAGTATCAGTTGCATCAACATTTGTATGAAAATGACGGTGAAATGTGCCTGAAATATTGTAATTGGTTTCTTCGACAAAATGCTGAGAATCACCTATTTAACTATTATATCTTGTTTACGGACGAGTCAAGATTTACCAATAATGGATTATTTAACAGGAATAATACAAGGAAGGTACTGTACTTTATTTGGATTATTGTCGATAGTCGAAGTGTAAAGTGCTAAAAGTGTGAACGGTCTTTTGTTTCAGGTACTGGGCGATAGAAAACGAGCACCGGTTTCGACAAGGTGGCTTCCAGGAGAGATTTGGTGTGAATGTTTGGGCAGGAATAGTTGGAACTCATATTGTTGGCCCCATTCTTTTTCAAGGCCAACTAACCGGAGAGAGATACTTTAATTTTTTAACGAATGAAATTTCGGAATTCATTAACAACCTACCAGCGGAAATAACTGAGAGAATGTACTTACAGCAAGATGGCGCCCCTCCGCATAATTCAAGAATAGCGAGAAATTATCTTCAAAATCGCTTTCAAGAGAGACTTATAACAACCCATGGTCCAGTCCGGTGGCCACCAAGGTCACCTGATCTTACTCCTTGCGACTTTTTTCAATGGGGGCATCTTAAAAATAGAGTGTATTCCACACAGCCTACAACTCTACATGAGCTATAAGTAAAAATTCGTAGAGCTTTCCAAGATATCACGCCCCAAATGTTGAGAAACGTTTTACATGAAAATATCACCAGAGTCAATAAATGTATTGACGCTGAGGAAATGCATTTCGAACATTTGTTTTGAATTTATTTTATCTTTAATCCTATCAATTTGAATTTTTTTTTTTCGATAAATCTGTTTTTTTTTATTTGAATAATAATTGGATTTTTTGGTATTTCATTTCAAAAAATTACTTTCTATTATATCATTAGAAAGGAATGGTTATGCTGAATAGTACAGGCAAGAAAAAGTTGTATATTCCTATTTAAGTTATGGACCTACAGAGTATTGTTATTTTCCCAATTTTTCCAATATTTTTTTGGCGGCTTTTTATAACGCCGACGAATGAAAATAAAATATCGCAGTAGTAGCAACTGTTATCAAGTGACGTATGGTTTCCATAGCCAACTTTTCAATTTTTGGCTTTCATTTTGCTTCCACGGCCTACTCGGTGAATTTCAATAATAATTTTTTCTGATCTAGTTTCTGGTTAGATACCAACTTGTGATATGTCATTAGAAAGGGAATTGAATGCTGAATAAAGCGAAAAGAAAAAAAAATAGGGTTCCCATTTAAAATAAGAAAGTTGATGTTACTTCCGGTCAGACCAGAAGTTAACTTAGACATGTCAATAAGCTCAAATTCTAGCTCTTATGTCATTATATCGACGCTCCAAATTTCACAAACCTACTTCATACAATAACTGAGATATTCCGTAGGCAATACTTTCGTAGCCACCCGGTAGATGTCTCTGCGATGTCATATTGTTGTCATTACTGCGATATCACACAACGACATCCCTGTGAAATCTAAATTAGCGATAGCTGAATTTAGTTGTCCCTTCGATGTCAAGTTGTTACTTGCCATAGACGTCATACTGCGACATCATTTAGACATCCAAATCTATACTTAGATATCTCTGCTACAATATTTTTATTGAATTATCTCCAGATCAGGTGATAATAGGACTTTCACACACATTCACTTGACTGCCGACTACATGGACGCCATCTGTCCTCCACGACGGTCGAAAGGCGAAACACATGTTTATTTTGAAGTAACGCAGTAAGTTGGCAACACAGATCGTATCATAGAAATGTAATATTATAATTACATTTCTATGGATCGTATTCAATGTTGAACAACCTGAAAGCGGGAGGCGACTGCGTGTATTGTAACCATATAAATAAGTTGGCAAACACAAAATTTATTCAGAATTAAACTAGAAGACAACTAAAATAATTTTAGTTTACCTACAAGCTAAATTATTTGTCGTCTGATTTTCACATCAATAAACGTATCGATATTATCGTCGAAGTCTGTTTCCCTTTAAACATCACACTCTGAACAAAGGAGAGATAAAACATTTAAGCTGTTTTTTGGCGTTAAACGCATATGTGTCACAATACTGCATTAGGTTTTAAAACATGGCGACTATGACGTCATTGTTTCAACGCTAAAACGCAAAGCTTTTAAAACGGACCAAATATTTAAAAAAAAGTGGTATGCCAAAAAACAGCTTTAATTTCTCCTCGCCTCGGTCATGGAACTTCAGAGTTTATTTTTTATAAGCTTCAGTTTTGAGAAGGATCTTTCAGCCGTTCAATTTGTCACCATTAGTGTGAGATAAATTCTCAGAATTACCTCTACGAGTTTATTTAATTACCTAATTAATACACCTGTTGACGTTTGATACTCAACTGTCTATACATGTTTATTCATGTCGAGCGAGGTGCATGTACGCGCGCATGCGCGCTTGGGCGAGTGGCGTGTCTTTTTCCATAGAGAGAGCGAGAGCTCTAAAGCTTCATAAACGCGTCTTACTCGCTTTCTCAATGGAAAAAGTATCTTTTAATGGCAAAAATTATTCGCGCGCCGTGTGACTCGCCATTTTCCGCACTTGCTATTGGCTAGCGTGGTGCGGTAGAATGCGTGAAAGGCGCCATTTGTGTTCATATTTCGTGCTGCTTGATCTCGCAAATTTTTTAATGTTAACTTTTCGCCTCAAAGATAAAAATAAATTTTTCGTCTAACTATTAGTAACAAAACTGGTACTTTATCGTTTCTACTGAGCCTTTATTGGTTTAATTTAATTTAATTTTGTGGTGTGGTGGCGGCCCATAGGCAACTGCCTATGTTGCCTGTGCTTAAATCCGGCACTGAAGTAGCTATATGATTACCACCAGAATTATCATGGGGGATAGAAGCCAAGTCTTGGTCGGATTCAGTTTGAGCATCTATTCTAGAAATATCATGAGGAATACTAGCCAAGTCTTAGTTGAAATTGGTTTAAGCATCTGTTTCAGAATGATCATAGCAGGGGATACTATCCATGTCTTGCTCGAAATTATTTTCATCAGAGTCTACATTAATTGGCGAAAAGGGGTTTTAGATTCGAGTTATACATAAATTTTCCAGAAAAGTGTTTACTGCATAGATACAGGCCGTTTCTTTTATCAGGTTACTATTATGGTGAGCAGTAAAGTGGTCATAGAAAATTTACGGGGATTCTTCCCAACTTATACAGGGAAAACTGTTACGTTTCATTTATTTATATTTTCTGAAATAACCATTCTATTCGTAAAAAAACGAAAACGGCATTTTTAGTTTTCCCTGTATAAGTCGGGAAGGGCGAGAGTCCCCGTAGATTTTCTCTGACCAATGTACTGCTCACCACAAATAGTTACATTTTTTCCCATTTAATCGTCTTTGTATCTATTACGGTTTAGAATATAGCAATGTTACCACATGATTTAAAGAAACGGCCTGTATACGTATTTTTATTATCTGGGGTTAACTTTTCATTTCCACACAGTCTTATCCATTTGAGGCATTTCAACAAGTTTTTTTTCTTTTGGGAAACGGACGAAACTTGATTTTTCTGTTTTTTCGTGAATCACATTCACAATGTTTCAAGGAACATTACACATTGATATTTGACATTATTGACGTGAAACCAGTAGCTCCAACACAACTCTCAGCCAATTACCCATGATCTTTACAAAAATTTATATTTTGTTCCAATTACCTGGTTAACAAGGCTGAGTCGTAGTTTACGGATATTTATAATTAACGCGAACCTGGGGCCTGAATCCTGATTCTCAAATGTCTATTACCCTTTGTCGCATGCGACAAAATATTCCCATCTTTTTTCAATGCACATTCGAGAAATGCGATGGACATATTTTGTCGCATGCGACAAAGGATAGTAGACGTTTGAGAATTGGGCCCCGGGCCCCTGATCATGACAAATTTGGTCTGAAATTTCCTTTCTCCAGTGGTAGAAAATTTAAAAATTTTTTAGGCTGGCAACTTGGACCGAAGTCTCCTATTGGAACATGACTCATGGTGATCTGACAGATCACTTCAGGCGCTACCCGGAGTTACTCTGAACTACTCCCTGTGGTAGTTGGAATTGTTGGAAAGCGGCTTTGGTAATTTTATTTTCATATGGAATATGGAATGTTGATTTGTCAACTTTAGCACAGAAACAAAAACATTGATATTAAGAACAAACAGGTTTAATAAACTGAAAAAGTTGCAATATTGAATTATTATGGCATCACAAGAAGAAACCTTCGAGCAGGTATATCTATTTCAATTTTATCTTTTGAAATTGCATTTGAACAGCCCCTCATTTTAGTTTGAAGAAGATGATGCTGCAGAGACTGCACTCGTTCTTTGTAGTTCAGGGAGAAAACGGCTATTCAGCAAAGAGTTGAGATGTATGATGTATGGATTTGGAGATGATCAAAATCCCTATACTGAGAGTGTGGATATTATAGAGGACCTAGTTATTGAATTCATAACTGAAATGACTCACAAGTAAGATATGTATCCAACATGAATTTGTATTTTCTTTTTATTGTATTATATTTCTTAATAAGTGATAGATAGGATTTATTCTGCTGAGCATCATGTTTATCCCCAGTGTTGGCTTGGGACTATTGAATATTGATCATCCTCTACTCAATTGATTTGTTGTTAAAATCGTGTTTATTATTCTTCCAAGAATTATGCTGATTTATGAGTTATCCTATATTCATCAATGACCCCCTTACTGACTTGTACAATTTTTTGTAGGGCTATGGAAATTGGTAGAACAGGTAGAGTACAAGTGGAAGATATTGTGTTTTTGGTTCGTAAAGATCCACGAAAATATGCCAGAGTTAAAGATTTGTTAACAATGAATGAAGAATTGAAACGGGCTAGAAAAGCTTTTGATGAAATTAAGTTTGCAGGTAATGTCAAAACGTAGTTCCCTCGAAAAATTGGCATGAATGTTTCCTCTACATTTGTACACATCAGTGATATTTTCAACTCTAATTGGAAGATCAGCCTTTGATCTGCTGAAAATTATAAAATTCCGCAATCCAGAGCAAGAAGATGTTGTATTTGAGGAATGTAATTTGATCAATTTTATGAACAACTGCAGATAAGTTGGAAATATCCACTCTTAGATTTAGTTTAGTTATATGTTGTTAAAGATTGTTGCATAATTTTTATCTAATAGTTTGAGTATTGGGACTTTGAGTTATGTGTAAAACTGTGATTTTTTGTCCAAAATGTGTTTAAACTTGTTCGAATATTATAATTTCAGAATTGTAGAATATTGTATCAGTAAATTTTCATTTGAGTTCATGTTGTATTGGTGACTAGTAATATACCTCTCTTCATCAACAAATAATGTTCTTTGTAGTACACACGGTCTCCTATAATAAAAGTATAAGTATTATACTATGATTCTTTTTATTTTTGTCTATTTTAATACTGTTCTACTACTGTCAAAACAGCTCTTGCAGTTCTGCATAGATTTTGTATTGTTATTCACGGAGTAGACAATTAACTTTAGTTTAATATATTGGAATTATCACACAAAATTTATATTTCATTTCAAAGGCATTGGAAAATCTAGGAACTGAGTAAGCAGTACATAACCATTTAAATTAACTTGATTTATTTATTTTGTTTATTTATTTGTTTGAAAATGACAAATAATAAATCAAATTATGATTTTCATATTCTGTCATGGGAGTTACATTGTGATTAATACTTAGCTAGATAATATCCATGACTTACCTTTTTATAATCAAACATTTTAACTTTTTTATGAATTTATTGATTTCTACTTAAAGTTATGTTAAAATCATTCGAAAATGTGTTTTATAGAGATTTATTTGAGTCATATAATAATAATTAAATATATTCTCATTTGCAAGGTTTTTCATCATCCATTGCAATAATTGATGTCAGACAACCTTTTATTTCATCAGATCAGCATTGCTAGATATGTATTTTTATTTGCATCTGCATGCACTAGTTTCTTAATTTTACAAATATAGAATTGAAACAACCTTTGAGAGGGGATAAAGTTGTGGTATACTTAAGCTTTATTTGATGGCATGAAAAGATCTTCATCTGAAAGTAATTGTTTTTTTTTGGCTAACCGATATATTTTCTTAGTTTAAATTTATGTAACTACGAGACTTGCACTTGATATTGAATTTTCATCACTAAAATAAAAAAATTGAAAGATTTTCTCATTATCATCCTCTTTTGAAACAAAGTTTTGTAATTCGATTATTTTTTGCATCTTGAATTAATAAATGAATTCTTGCATTCTTTCCAGAACTATTTATTTGTTTCTAGGTAAAGATGCCTTCGTGGGCTAGTTTGGTTTTTTATGAAAACTATAATGAAACTTGAAAAATTCGCTGCGAAATTCATGATGGATTATAATTTGGTAATTATGGTAAAGTTTTTGATGTTTTGTGATAGAATAAATTGGAGTTGAATCATTATTACCTACATTGTTATCGAGTTATGTAATATTTATCTTATGACAATAAGTAAATTACCAAATTTGGAAAACGAAAATTTGAACCAATTCTGATGCCTTTGGATTGGATATGAAGTATTATTTATGTGAATGTAGTTATCCCCCAGCATTAGTTCAACCATTTTAGTTGTAGTAGTAGTTATAATAAAAGATAAAGTCGAAGATGTTTCTTTTTTTCTTTGCCATTCTACATAGATATTAGCAATTCATTAAAAGAAACAAAGTATATTGAGGATAATTTGTTTTCATTATGGAATATTATGATTTTCACTTAAAAATAAATAGTTACAAATCTGGATTTTGGAACGAATACAGGTGAATGTTGCAGAAACTTCTACAATGCTTATAGTACCCCAAAATCAATTCCAGTACCATTGAAACCAATATTTCCACTTTTTTTATCTTAAATGATCAAGAAAAAACTTGTTAGTCAATTGAAGTGAAACAATATTAGACTAGTTCATCTAATTTTAAGTCCATTCAGTTGTTTTCAGTTTCGGTTTTTTGGTTCATTGGTGACCCACTATTTTGAGAACATTTATTTTCCCCTTCTAGCAGACTTCTACTAAGTTTCTTGATTAAAAATTATTGCTGCACAATCAAAACAAAGTCCGTTTTTCCAATTGTTCTACTATATCTTTATTTGAAAAAAATTAAAGGGTTGATTGTATAATTTTTGTAGGGTGTCAAATGGGTAAAAAAACAATTCTATAATTTATTGATATAATGTTACAAAACATTTAGTACTGATGAAGTAGTTTTTCAGCAACATTTTTGGCTGACAGAATAACATCATTCACACCAACACCATTGTACGAAGCACCACATAACAACATAGGTAATTCATGTTCGTGAATGTAATTATTGATATTTTCCACATTTTCATTATGTCCCACTGTATACTGAGGAATACAGTTCTTTAGAATGCTAACTTTTGACTGAACTGGTGTCTCGGTAATACCAAGTGTGCTTTTCATTTGATCTGTGGCAGTTTTCAAAAGCATTTCTTGGTCTGGATTTTTGCCAAATAATTCTTCAAACCAAGCACCACCCATCATAATCGTGAGTACCGTATTTTCTCCTCTTGAGAAACAACAACTATCAAAAATTACTCCAAGAATAGGAAGCTTTTCATTAGGTGGAACTAGAAAGCCAAAACCTTCATTCTTGATCAGTTTTTTGTTGTAATGAAGGTTAACAACACCTACAGTTACACATTTAATCTTCATTAATAACTCTGACAATTTTGGGTGTTGTTTTTGAAGAGCAAGTCCCAATTGTGCAGCAGGCAAAGCACTAATGACATTGGAAGTTGAGAGGTGTTTCCCACCTTCCAATTGTAAAATGACATTATCAGGAAAAAATTCTATTTCCAGACATTTTGAATTCAGTTCTATACCAATATTTTTTTTTCGGATATCATTTTCAAGTGATTTTGACAGAGTTTCCATACCATTTTCCAGGGAATAAACACTCCAATTCTCTCTTCTTGCCTTTTGAGCTAAATCACACAGGGCAGTTTTATCGATTTTTCCATTGAATATGCTTCTTGCTAATCCTTTACATACACTCCCATACCTTTGTTCATATTCAAATAAAGTTTTCATTAAAAAGTTAACACTTATTTCTTTGGCGTTACCAGCACATATTCCACATATCATTGGGCTTACGAGATAGTCTGCAACTTCTTTCCCAAACCTTCTATTAACGAAATCATAGATAGACTCATCTCTAACTGTCTTCTTTCGGGCAAATAGATCACGAGCTAAAAACCAAATGAAAGGTTTTGAAAAAGGTTCTTGCCTCTTGAACAAACTTTTTACAGAGGATGGTAACGAATGCAGTTTTTTATTGACATATATCATTCGATTTCTAGCTGCCGGATGAGTTGAATGTATTGGAATCACTTGATTACTCAAACCTAAATTCTCGATCAGAGCTAAAGTATTAGCTGCAGGTACTCCATGTGGTCTAATTGTCCTCGGACCTTCTTCAAATAAAATATCATCCAGGTTATTTGACTTGATCCAACCTCCCAGGCGGTGTGAAGATTCAATCAGGGTCAATGGATGATTTGGTAGGCTTCTCAGAAGATAATATGCCGCAGAAAGGCCGGATAATCCACCCCCTAATATCACAGTTGACATTGTTTCAGATATAGAAATCTTACGTTATCATTATAATGGAAATTTTTAGCATTTCGAGTACATTATTCAACCTTGTCAAGTCATGTCAAAATTTAAAATAAATTATATATTTTTTTTTAACCTTTCAGGCTTTTGTACAGGTTCTTCTTCATTTTAAGGTCACTTGTCATCTGCAATCTACGCGCTACGCGCCATCTATAATTGTTTAGTTGAACTGAAATACATTATCAAAGAGTTGAGGATCTGTATAGAACCTCTACTCTTTGACATTATAACTTGCCTTTCTTGCAAAGAGAGTTTCAGCACCGTACAGAAACACTGAAGTACATTCAATCCAGTCGGCGCCTTTGATGTATCGGGTTCAGATTTTATTTTTTTCTGGAATGTGGTGGGGTAAGAGGGGTCAGCTGAGAGTGGTCCTGTCTCACTTGGTCTCACGTACGGCATTCTATCTCGGATTAGTTTTGGTTGCGCGATAGCACAGAATACATCGGCTGAACGCAAAATTCGGGGTGGGGATGTCGACACAAATATGTCAGCGAGTACATTTTCTTCTGTTTACTTATGTACGGTGGTCAAAGAATCAAATTACTTGAAATGAGGGATGAAGTCAAAAGTTCAATCACCAGGCGCATTCGCTCAAAGTCTCAATGCTGAATGCATCATCAATAAAACCGCAAAAGAGTTTTGCAAAAAGTCGCAATGCTGCGCAGATGAAAATGTCCCACTTATTTCATATTTTGACACATCAGCAATTTATGCAGTACTGTCAAAAAGTAGAGGTTCTATACAGAACCTCTACTCTTTGGTACTGTCTCAGGGAATTTGGTGGCTAATCAACATTTTAAAGTTTCGAGCCTGTATGCTTAGCGCCATCTAGCAGAAATACATTTCGCGATTACAGGTATACGTCAATGTTCCACTTGACCACAGAATAAGTAGCGTTACAGAAGCGACAATCTCTGTGGGGCCATCATCAACATAATTTTTTACAACACATGATAAATTCAAAATAAAACCATCTATGAAGAGTATTTTTGACAGGAACCTAATTATTGTCTTTCAGGACATTCGATAATATAATGTTCACCACTTTTATTTCTATCAGTAAAATCACAAATTTTGAACGACTCTGTACAATGGGGCACGGATTCCTTTAAACTTTTAACTATCACATACGAAATTTCAGCTCTCTACTAATCCAAATACTTCATCAGTAAAATAAACGTTTAGTTGAGAGATGTTGGACCACTGGTATAGGAAAGTATTATTATACAAAAATTATCGGAAAGCGATACCGAAGCAAAAAGTGCAAAAATGCAGTAATATACAGGGTGTCCTATTTAAAATATTAAAGTGAGTTGTTTTCACTATAAGCAGCAACACTGAAATCGATAGAACAGAAATGATCACCCAAGAAATCAAATTTTTAAAATAATCTTATCACCAATTCTCCAGAAAATAGGCCATCGAGTTTGGGACACCCCGGTGAATGGCAAAATTGAATTTTCATGTTCTTGAAAAACTGAAGTTAATGATGGTCCAAAAGAGGCAAAATGAATCAGTTAATTGCATGTACCATGTTGTAGATTTTTAGAAGTGATATTGTCAAAGTAACCTTCGATTTTGAGACTCCAGGAATTTGACTTCAAGGATGGACATCGAGCGGGGACCAGCCATTAAAATTCAGATGCTCTATCGCGAAGAACATTGTAATTATAATAATCGCTGGCGATAGGCGACGAGATTCAATTTCGAACTTAAACCAAAGCAAACAACCACTTCTCAGTCTCCCAAACTAGGAAGTATTTTTTTTTTAATTAAATTAAAGCAAATGATGTCATTTATACTTTTGCTGCCACCAGACCTAAGAGAGTATAGTTTTGAATCCGCTCTGGATCACCCGGATTTAGGCTCAGATGATAGCCTCCCCAAAAGCCATAATGCTCAACTTCTTACTACACAGCTCTACTGGTTTTGTAATTTTACCATCATCTCGTAGGCAAAGATGAAGATTTGAAGTTTCCGCCACGGCTTCACAAATGCGCAGACTTTGTATGAGGGGTTGAAGGGGTAAGTATTAGTCAGCAAAATTCCACCAACCAGCTTCATTTAATAAAGCAAAGTGGTGGAAAATATCAACGAAATTATAAAAATCTATGTTGAGTAAAATGGTCACCTTCTCATAAACATGAAATATCGCTCTACTGTTATAAACACGCATTTTTCTAGTAGCCAATGACACAGGTATCATTCTTATTAGACTTTCATTCGCACCCGATAATAAATCAATAGCCATATTTTAACAAAAATTATGACTAGGTATATATTTAAAGTATTATTATTATTCTTTAATTCATATTCGCCCTCATTACTCCCTCAAATTTATAGCACAGCTACCCTCAATTTAAAATGACCAAACACCCAATTTCAAGTTAGCAATTATAATTATTCACATGAAACCAAGTTTATGCCTGAAGCTTTTATTGATACCGTAAAACACCTCATAGTTCTATCCAAATCGTCGCCAATTAACAGACCAAACAAGTTCAAAACGAAACTATTTATATTTTCATTATTATTATTGGACATGAAAAAATTTAAAAACATACAGTGAAGCTACTTGATATACTTACACACACACCAACCCACATCGGCCTAAGAAACATTATACATTCGAGAGTGGCATCAGCGTATATATCTTTACGGGTGGACCCAAACCAAATTCTTTCTAAGACCGTTCAACACCGAATGAATTCATAAAATATCAGCATTTATTCCTTCCTACGACTTCCTGAACAAAGCACCGACTCCTTAGGTCGCAAGCCATTAAATTTATCAACCCAAAGCGACCCTTCATATGTTAAAACAATTTTGTTCCCCGGTTCAAATTGAGATGTTATAATTTAAAAGATTATACAGGGCACAGCATTGATAATATACCTACATAACAGTGTTTACTGTGACACCATGACTGTTTACACCACCGACGAGCAGAGGAGAAGGAGTCGACACTTTGTAGAACCACGGCAGCGAATGATAATTGGAACAAGAAGATCCACAAATACCACTAAGACAGAGATTCAGACCTTGGTTTAGTTATCGGCTGGAAGAAGAGTAACCAAAGACCGTCGTGGCAGGAAATATCAAATTATTCGATAGCCGTTAAATCTTTGACGGACCTAATATAATTCCCTTACCCTAGATAATGGAGTCCTGAAGCGTGTGTTGGAGTCCAATTATGGTGGGGAAGAAAGTAGTCAGACAGTAGTACCTTGGAGCAGAAGTGCTCCGAGAAATCCATGATGGGATCACCGGTGGACATCTGGGAGTGACAACGGCCTTCCAGAAAATGAAGGAACGGTTTTACAGGGACAACTGTCAAGTCGACGTTAAGGACTGGTGCAGAAAGAGTGCTTGCTTTATGTGCTGCCAGCAATATGGACTTCAAACAAGACCTAAGTTTCCGATGCGGTAGTACAATATGTAGGCAGCCCATTTGAAAGTATCGCCATCGACATTGCTTGTGGCAATGAACTACTTCAGAAAGTGGTCCGCAAAGCATATGCTCTGCCTAACCAAGAAGCGATCATCGTTGCAGACGTCTTGATAAAGGAGTGGATATGTCGATTGAGTGTTCCGTTGGAGCTGCATTCGAACCAAGGCAGACATTTCGAGTGCAACATGTTTAAAAAAATGTGTTGGATGCTGAGCATTCGGAAGACGGGAACCACGGCTCTACATCCACAGTCCGATGAATGGTAGAGAGGATGAACAAGACTATGAACGGCCATCTGTCCAAGGTAGTCTCTGACCACCAGAAAGATTAGGACCAATACCACCGTAGATAAGTAAACTGAAGTAGGGTCACTGGCCGCCATATTTGTGTCTACATCCCCACCCCGAATTTTGCGTTTAGCCGATGTATTCTGTGCCATCGCGCTACCAAAATGAATCCGAGATAGAATGCCGCAAGTGAGACCAAGTGAGGCAGGACAACTCTCAGCTGACCCCTCTTACCCCACCGTATACTTCAGTTTACTTTTCTACGGTGCCAATACCTTCATTTGTTTCTGTTGGCCTATTGTTTCGCAGTACAAGAGTCAACCGGCCAAACCCCTGCTAGTATTATAGTATTATGGGCTTCCTTGTGACCTGAAGTTTGGGACGCCACCAGGACAAAACACTGCGGGAGAGGACAACTCCAAACTCCGCCGTAGATTACAACCGAAGTTGCGGAACTTCGCCTATCGAATCTATAAGTCACCACGAGGGAAATCCAGAGTCGTTTACAGAAACCATGAACAAGTCCGCACTCTCAGACCAGCGATGGATGAAATGACATTCCAGAAGTTCATGTCTTCATATTCAAATGGGCAGAAAATTTGACATGGGGTAATTCGAGAGGAGCCACGAGACCTACTCGAGGTGTCTGCTGATTACTTGCTAGTCCACTGTGTGTCAGAAGAACTTCAAATGTCCAGAGGCATCGCTGTGGTATTTTCTAAGAAGTTCGACCAACACCAGGATTTACTAGGACAGAATCCAGAAGTTGAAGATGTGCTGCAATTGAAGAGAGGCCAGAGAAACATCTACTACCTGTTTACCAACAAGCATTCTCTAGAAAAACCAATCTATGAAGATATCTGGAAGAGCCTCACCAGATTAAAAGATACGATGATGGACTATCTTCGTGGATCTGGCAATACCAAAATTGTCCTGTGGGATCGATGGGCTGCTTTTAAGAATTATGAGGAGTATATTGGAGACGATATTCAGATCCACCGGCGTCAAAATTTTGGTGAGCTGTAACCATCTTCCACGACCCGACATGAAGACTGTGGAGTATTACTTCCATCGAACGTCACGGTGCACATATGGAGAATCTTGCAGATATCGCCACACTCTATTGACCCTTTGAGGCGAAACGTCTTCAAGAAGGGGGCAATGTAATAAATTCAACCTCGGTTTGTTTGTTTATTTACGGTAAAAGGATGAAATCATCACCATTCTATTCGCAACGAGAATGAACGAGAGCCATCTGAATCAGAAACCGTAGGGTCTCGACAGTTGCAGATTTAGTTAGTTCGAGAGTTTGTAAATAGACAGCAACAGTGATATAAATGTTAGAAATAAATTAAGTTATTGTTTAGAGTTAAAATAAATTATAGTTAAGCGTATTTTTATCACAAAATCATCCATGTGAATTTATTGAACTATAATTATTTATGTAAGCACTGTAAGCAGTAAGAGCATAGTTCATTCTTGAAATACGAACTGAAGTGTATCGGAGTGATTTCTATTTCTTATTTTTCTTTTGATTTATGATTTGATTTTTTGAATAATATCACATGCACTTCTATAATAACAACAGTTTCTCGTTCTGAACATTCAGTTTTCTCAACTATCCAACAAAAAAATTATATGAGGTGACGGAGCATAAAGCCATTTCGACGAAGATACTAATCCATCCGAAAACTAAGGTGACTCAATGGGAAAATGACAGATGCCCCATTTCGAGGGCTTCACGCTCATATATATAACTTCCTGATCACTGCTTGTAATGACGTAATTTGTAATAGATTAATACTTAGCTGGATGCTGTCATGGGCGGAGGTGTGTTGTGGATGATTCACGTACACCTGATGGGGTATGATTATATAAAATAATTATATATTAAATTTTGAAGGACCCAATCTTGATCTTGTTACTTGTAATTTTTTTTGTTGGTAACTCAAGATCACGTTTACTTGTGGATAACGAATTTTATCTGAGACGAATGCAAATGAAGGTTTAAATTTTTTTTTCATTCATTCAAATTTTATTCAAAGAAACTCACTAGGCGAAACACAACAGTAAGTATGGATATTGACTGGAAGTTTGATTTTGTGGAGGAAATTCAGTTTTCGACATGTTTTCTTTGGATATTTCATCCTCCAACAGTCTGAAAATTAAAAGAAGAGTATATATTTTCTTAACTTGAACTTATTCTTTCAGATGGACGAATTCAGATTACAATACCGTTATACCAAAAAAAATGGAATAGTTGTTTTCAGTAGTAATAACCCAAGGAGATTATTAATTTTTCGAAAAATTTTATAATAGATTTCGAAAGCAACGAGCTTGGGTAAGAACCCATTTATCAATTTTTGAGGGTTATTCGGATATAATGTTTTTGCTGATTAATACTTTCTAACATTGCGAATGTTTAACGAATATCAAGTGGTGAATATATAAAACCAAACGTAACACGCCATATTACATATCCAGGTAGGTGCGTAATTATTCTGTGTTTGATTCAGGCAAGTAGTATTGCAGGTAGTGTATTTTCAATCATTAATTTATATTTCATTCTGGAATACAGTGAATGTGAGGCGATTAATTAATGTATAAAGTGAAATAGTGAAAAATTGAATTAAATTTTTCTGCTTTTTCGCAGTTACAAACAATAACAGCCACAGTCTGACCTCTGGACTTCGAACCCACGGCCGGCAGCCAGCATATTTGAAAAGCGGTGATTCTAGCCTCTCGGCTATCTGGCCGGGAAAAGAAAAAGTTTTAGAACCAACCGAAAAGTGTTGAGGATTTCACCAATTTTCAGAAAGTCGTCGATTTAATGCATGCCAAAAACAACCAATTTGGTACCAGCACTACAACCGTCAAAACTTTTTGCCAACGATTGAGGCAAATGAAGACAAGTACAGGTTGGGAGAGTTTTTTGTGCACCACTGGGAGTTATGTGCCCTGCGATACAGACAAAAGTCTAGTATCAGAGTGCAGCCTACAGCATTGAACAGAAGAAAACAAGGAAAAGCAAAAGAAGACCCTTAGGCCGTCCAGCAAGTGGAGAAAATACTTAAAAAGAAGCATAATCTTTAACAAAATGTTAAAAGTTTTCAACCAAATGCAATTAAACATTTCTTTTGTTTTCTATTGTTTTCGTTTTATACAATAAATAAATTTGCACTTTCGCTTTTCTTGACTATTTGCCTTAGCCAGGGTAGCAAAATGAACCTAAATTCGGAAAATTTGGCACCCATTTACATTCTGTATACACATTTTGCACTCGATCTGCGATTGGTTTTGTATTCGAATCTGAACAATGGCATAGGGCTGGGTGCCAAATAGATGTACGTAATGTCAAAATGCTACCCGCATCCCAGAATGGAATTCCATGCCGTAAGTGGGCAATTATTGAGGTTGAAAGTTCAAGTTTGTGGAAAATAACCTTAATACTATAACAACCTGAAGATAACTTCTTTCTAAGAGATGTTATGTGAGTCTCAAACTTCAAATTGCTATCTATGTGCAAGCCAAGAAATTTTGAGACAGGTATACAAGTAATCGTTTGTGACTCTAATGTTCTACTTGTTATAAGTCTCACTTAAAACTTATAAGGTTGGTTTTCGAAATATTCTGAGTCAGCAAATTTTTATTAGACCAATTTTTGTTTTTTTCCTTCTCCGAGGATGGATTGGACCAGAGTAATACGATCCTCTTTGTGACAAGACACTGTAGTATCGCCTGCAAAACATAAAGTTTCCAGAATTATCAAGGGTAGCTCTATCGTTGATATAAAGTAAAAAGAGAATAGAGCCCAATACTGACCCTTGGGGGACTTCACTCAAAATTCTTTTCTTCTCAGAACTATTTTCACTAAGGTATGATTTTTACCAATCTGGAGCTGTAAAGGGTGGAAGAATCGGAAATCTATTTTGCAGATAGTCACCTGTTTTCATTAACATTTGCTAGTTGTAACATGACCACTGCAGATTGTATTTTCACGTAGAAAAACTTCGTCGCTATTCTTTATTAGCTGTAACAGGCGTAATATAACTTCAGGGTATTGAAGATGAGGTCAAACAACTATTTTACTCATATTATTGCCACTATAGCGTCTATTTTCATGATAATAATAATACCGAGTAGTTTCAGCAGTGTAACATTGAAAATCAGTGTTGATATTATTGATGTATTCCTGTATTTGTCTATTCATTCATTTTTGATACGCCAGTGTGCATCACCTATTCACATCAGATGAGTGAGAGCACGCTATTTGGTTACAGCTGCAGAATTCTCATGATCTCTACATGACAGCAGCTAGGTGAGATAAACACGAAACATTATGAAAGACGATGTTTTGGACCCCGCAAAATAGCACTTTTGTAGTTTTTACTATTGTATAGAAAGATGTATTATTCAATTATATTTTTTCGTAAGACCAAACAAGTGAAAATAAACTTTACAAACTTTACAAAAACGTTGAAGTTTCTAAGACTATTATATCATCCAACAGTCTTTTAAACGCAGCAACTTATCGAGGAATTATTCATTTGCACTTCGACGCTTGTAAAGATATTGTAAGTTGACATATTTTTTTTCGGACTATGGAAGGCTAAAATTACCAGGAAACCATGTTGAGTAAATATTCTCAGCAGTAGGGAATGAGTGACCATGGTGACTAGCTAACAGAGTCACCTTGGTTTCTATGGTAATATGAAGTAAGTACTTTTCATTGATCAAATATTTGACGTGCCAAATATATAACGAACGTTTTTTTAGTGAAAGTATACGAAATCTCGTAATATGGAGGACACCGAAAATAATAGTGTTGGGGAAAAGGCAATGCTCAGTCCTGATCATCCGCTTCTGGAAAAGTTCCAACAGGCTCTGAAGGAACATCTGCTTCTTCAGATAAATCGAATGAAAGATGACATTTTTGAAATCGAAACTGAAACCAAGAAGAAAAACGCTGAAAAAGAACAATTAGGCGTGCAAACGTATGAAGCTCAGCAATTGGTATGCAGTCAACAAAAGATTCTCGAGAATATAATATCTGATTTACAAACTGTAACTGCAGCAAAGGAAGAAGTGGAAAATGAATTAGTAGCACAGAAAAAGATCCACAAGGATTTGATAGAAAAATACAATCAATCAGAAAAGACTAACAGAGAAATACAAAACGAAGTAGAATCTGTGAACCTTCTGATCAACCAAATGACACAGTGGGAAAACAAAATTGAATCCCATATTTCTGTGAATAAACGAGTTGTTGAAAAAACCAGAAAAGATAATATGCTGATTGCCAAGGAGAAGAAAGAGCAAGACATGTTCATTTACAAACTGTTAACAGAAATATGGAAGCTGGAATCAGAACTGGAAACCCTCAATGCCCAAATAAAAGTGAAAGAAAATGAAATTGAAGAGATGGAACAGACTGTGGCCATTGGGAATGCAAACATTGAGGCCTTACAAAGCGAATATCGATGTCTCATGCATTCTTGGAATTCTGTGGTGGTCGCCATAGGAAACAGGGACAAAGGTCTCGAATGCCTGAACGAAGAACTCAATAAGTTTCAAGAAAGTTACAAGAGCATGGCATCAGAAACTGAACAAATAAAAAAACTCACAAAGAAAGAACTGCAGAACAATGAGAGACTGACAATGATTAAAAGTCGAGTTGAGCTGGATATAAGAAATTGTAAAATTCAAAAAGATGGAGAGATGAACAAAAAAATAGCAATCGAAAATGACATGTATGAACTACAAGCTATTATAGACGAGACCGAGAAGGGTATACATAGAGTTGGCAACGAAAATCAACAAAGACAGAATGCCTTGAACTTTTTGATGAAAGATTTCGACAAAGTGGCATCGAAAAAGTTTGAACTAGAAGAAGCCTTACTGACCAACTTAGAGAATCAGTTGGCAAATGATAAAGTTGCCACTAATCTTACAAAACGTTTGAGTACTATCAAAGCCAAGAAGATAGAAGTAGAAGTGATAATGAATGAAGCAGAAAATAAAAAAAGTTTGTTGTCTTCGGAAACTGAATCGCAAAAATTCATTAACGATGAAAATTCTCGATTGCTGGCTGAAATTCAGAGCCAACAAGCGGAATTAGAAAGAGATGCAGATTCTCTTGAAGCGGAAAGGGAGAAATTTGAACTTTTGTTCAGGAAGAGAGAAAGGCAAGTCGACGTTTTAACTAGTAAGTTGGAAAAAGCAAATCAGAAATGCTCCATTTCAACATCACCGCAAGAACTGAAGTGTTTGGAATTGGAAAAACACATCGAGGAAATACAGGAAATGATAAAAAAACTTCAGTCCTTCTGGTTACGGGAGCAGAAAAATATTCTAGCAGTGTCAAATGAACGTCAAGAACAAATCCACAACCTAAATATGCTGAAGAAACAAACGCTGATACTAGAACAAAAAAACATGAAGATAAACGATGCAATAGAGAACTATAAAAAATCCGAAGAGAAGGTGCTGCATAATATACGTAATCTTCAGAACAAAGGAGTGGCACTGTGCGAAAATCTCTTCAAAAAACGTAATCGAAAGGTCGATCTCGACAGAAGCAATACCCTCCTGCAATCTGAATACGACTCAAAACTCAAAGACTCGGAACTCCAATTGCTAGAACTCGAATCGGAAATAACAGAAGTGGAAGAGGATAAGGTGAATTTAAGCAAGGAACTCATAGAAGTGAACAGAGAAGCTCTGGAGTGGGAGAAGAAACTCCAGCTTGCGAAGGAGGCGTTGGGTAGTATGAGAGAGGAGAGAAACCAAGGCGGTGAGGTCGAAAACATGAGGCAAGAAATACACCGAATGGATGTGATTTATAGCCAGCTGAAAAAAGCCCAGGAAAAACTGCTAAAAGACATGGAGCATTGTATTTCTAGAAGAGATAGTATCTACATGACTTCCGAGGCCAGGCAGAAGAAGTGTGCTTCAAAGGTTTGTAAAGTCATCACAATTAAATGGCTTAATTCAATCTGCTACGATCAAAAATAAATAATCCTGTGCAGAAATGAAAAATAAGTACATATTTTTTTGCATGTCCAACTTTCAGCTGAAAATTTTAAATACTTATTGAAATCAAGAAATATGCTCTTAAAAAAAGGAAGTTGGTGTCCGTCCTCTTCCAGTTACAACTGAAAGTGCCACATTCTTGAAAATTTATTAGACGGAGGGGCTATCCCACAATAGTAAACTACCAAGTTTTCAAATTCGGTTAACTTATAGTTTTTCATATATTGATCCATGCAGTTTCCAGAGGGATCCTCTGACTACACTCAAGTGGGCAACATACGCAAAACGTTTTTATTTTTGGTTTCAGAAAAAAAAGTCCGGCGTTTGATATGAATAATATCCAAAAGAATAGAAAATTACTAAAACTAATTCGATTTCATTGACGCGTTTCGCCAAAAAAGTTAATATCGTTATAAGCTATAAGCGTAATCAGAGATTATCACGTAACCAGTTCATTTGAAGTATTCGATGGTCCCATCGTAACTGAATTCTGAAAATTTGAAACATCATATAGAACATCAGTATGAATGATTGATCTAAAGTATCGTCAGTGGCGTAGCATAGAAAGTGGACACAATTAATTTTTATTTAATTCAATAAGAACATATATTATGGATGACCTAAAAAAATTAGGCACCCCGTATCTAAATGAAAATTAATATTGGACAACAGAATTCATCACAGAGTTGCTTTATCTTCTGTTTACTCAACAGTACCATGAATGATTTTTTGTAGCCAAAAACAATCTCTCAATTGTTTTCATTATAGAAATATTTTCCAAAATTAAAAAAATTCACATTTCAAATAGAGAGATTTATCAAGTTACAAAATACGTTCCTTTCCAAAATATGACGTGTTTGTTCTGGAATATTATTAGAAAAAAATCCGAAAAACGATCTTTTTGACTACGACTAGAGCCAATTTCTGATATATTTTCGTGCGGGGTCCTTTTTTAAATTTCCACCCGAGTTAGTATACATGCTGACCTTCGCAATGAGATTATCAATTGGACTGCGTTATGCATTACTTGACCAAGCACCATTACCGAATTTCGTGATACTGATGTCTTCTAACGAACAATAGTCCAACTTATGAAAAAATGTAGCCAAACGCAATCGCTCAAATTTCGGATTTAGTTATAAGGTGTTGAGCTAAACGCCAGGTTTCAATACGAAAGTACTGATTTGTAATTGACTGGTAAAGTTTTTTCACTCTCCTGAGAAAATTTGACTCTTGGTCGAGTCATGCATAACGCGGTCCAATTTCGCCAAAAGTTATAGTCTGGTCAAAAATCTCTTGTCATTCGGAGATTTTTGAAAACTGTATATTACTTATCAAATAATATTTGATCAAAAATAAGGAAAGGGCAGTGTTTGAATAGAAGAGAATTATTGATTGATTACATATGAATTATTTTTTTTGGGGGCAACCCCTCAAAAGTGGAGCTTATGCGGGCAAAGGAGATCCGAGATGGATTTCGAACCACTTCAGCTCAGTGGCAGACAGTGGGGACCTCCACTGAGCTAAAATGCTTTTCAAGTATCGGCTGCATGATTCAAAAAAACTACACGGGATAGTTGATATTTTAACAATTCAACAGTTGATTAAGTAACGAATATCAATTTGTGATACATGGTTAGATAGAGAATTTTTTTGGCAAATAAGACATGCTAGAGAAATATACAGGGGAAGATTTGAAAAAAAGGAAGCTGTGGTTACTTTCAGTTGAACAGGTGGATGCAAAGAATTATTTTCAGTTTTAAAAGAAGCGTTATCATTGAATTTTTTATTTTTCCATTTTCAAATATTTCAAATTATCTGACTGTTTTGATTTACTTAACTGTTCTAGCTATATTTTAAATAGTTTAAATAGTGATAAATTTGTACCTTCCGGAAATGATATTTTTGGCTATTATATTCAACAGTTTTCGAAATATTGGCGAATCAATGTCCCTCTGGTCCAGAAAAACATGTATTCGTCAGTTTAGTTATTCTCAATTTGCCATGGCGCCCGCGGTTGCGTTAGAAAACAATCAACTGCCATAGAAATGTTATTGTAGTGATCATACCGGCTCGTTTGCGTCAATGAAATCAAGATTACCCAAATCTTTCAATTATTTTTGGTGGATTAAATGTTCAACAAATTATAAAAAACTTCAAAATCTTTGGATCCGTCAAAGCAAGAGTGCTGAAGAACGAGGCCATTATTTACGATAACGAACATATTGAACATATTGAAATTAGTATATTGGGAAATTTTGTCCCATTTCCAACTATATCTTTGAGACAAGTTGTACGGGAATCAGGATTGTCAAGAAACTCGGTACTGAGTAATCATGAAGTTCACCCATGAAGTTCTCTTATATAGTTCAGCAACTGAAGGCAACTCATTTTCCACTAAGAGTGAGATTGTGTGATATGGACAGACGAAGCTAACTTTACAAAGAATGGTGTCTTCAACCGACATAATTGCCATTATTGGAGTGACTCAGATTAACATGTATTCAGAGAACTGAACTTTCAAAAGTCTTGGCTGTTCAATTTTTATGATGCGATAAGAGGTAATATTGTTGTTGTTTTTTTCCGTTAACCAGCTGTCACCCCCCTACGAACGACAACCCTCAGAAGTCGAAACTTGTGCGAGCTAAGGATTAACCAGGTCTTACCTTTTAACGTGCGATAGAGTAATAGCACTACATTTTTTTTTCAAGAAAACTCAAATAGTAAATAGAAAACAGATGTCGATTTCGAAACAATTTATAATTTATCAACATGACGGGTCGCTTAGTCATTACTTGTTTACAAGAATATTTATACCAGCAGATCGAATGTTTTTGAAGTTTTTTATGATTCGTTGAACAGTGTTTTGTAATGTTTTCTGTTTCTGCGAAAAACGAATATCAATTGTTCTGCACGTTCTTGAGCTAACCATATTACATTCGCCATCAATGATGAAAAGATTCAAGTGGGCTTGATTTGAATGATTCAAAAGAGCCTGCATGATTAACTACAATGACATTTCCATGGCAGTTCATTGTTTCTAACACAACTGCGAGAGCCATGGCCAATTGAGAATAACTAAACTTACGAATACTTGACTTTTTGTAACAAAAATGTTAATTCGCCAATATTTCGAAAACTGTTTAGTGTAGGCATAGATAACCGAATTCATAGCCAGCCGCATTTTCAATATTGAATCGAATAAGATTATAAAATTGAAGGGTTTTCATTTGATAAAATGAAATTTCAATAGTTTTTCCAAACGCATTCATTCCATGGTCTGGTGAACGCCCCATTTATATAACTCTAATCGAATATTAGAATTCTGCTGAATTGGGTCTTCTTCTACGAATACATTGCAACACGATTAAAAATAAATAATCCTGAGCAGAGATAAAAAAAAGCATGCGTGATTCACCCTACATCCGCACGCAATTTAGTTTGGATGCAATTTTTCCAGGTGCTAAAGTTGTTTCGAGTTTTTCCCACACCAAGAGTTTATTCGAGAGCGCTACATTATATTTTTTAATGAGCTTGTAGGAAAAATTTTGATCCTAACCCATGCAGGAAAGTACTTTTTCTGAAATCGCTCAAGATTGCCTACTTTCTCGGAGCAATTTCAGACGCCAAAATATATTTTACAGGAAACCCTAAAAAAAATAAAGTTTCTAGTGTTCTGTATTTCAAGGAAAATCTCAATACTTCCACCATTTTCCATTTTTTCAAAAAAACCGTAGTGAGGTTTACCGGAACTTCACGTCAGTAGTTTCAAAGCCAATAATTGTGTGGTGGCATAACTTAATCCTCATCCGAAGTCCTCTATTACCGTGTAAAAAAGTGCAATGCTCATTTTTGATACAGATAATCACAAATATTTCTCTCTTTTTCAAGGCAAACGAAGTCAGGACTCGAATTGACTACAGTAGAAAATTGGATAATATGAGGAATAAGATTAAACAACAGGAAAACACCATCAAAGCCACAATGGCAAAAATACTCTCTACGGAAGATCTCAAAAAAATAACCAGGAGCGAAATAGAGAAGGCTAAGAGACAAGTAGAGAGCGTACAAAAATACTCGGTGGATTTAGCACAAAATTTGGAAGAGGCCAAGAGTAACAGACAGTTCAATTTCGAATTGTTGGTGATGCAACAGAAAAAACAAGAAATGTACCACTACTTGGTGATGGGAAGAAAAACATATACTATTTACAAAACAGAAGATAAACTCGTCACTGAGTACGGTAAGCAGAAGGACATAAATGGAAGGCTGTGCAAAGTAGTTGAGAACTTGAGGACGGATTTTCCCAATTATGATCACGAGTTGAACAGAATCAATAATACCCTGAAGATTGGTGCACTTTTGATGTATACATAAATTTTGAAGTGATAAGATATTTTATACATTTTTTCTTCAGAACTGAATAAACACGTATAATATACGAAGGCGAAGAAGTATGTGTTCTGGTTAATAATAGTAATATTTATTGAAGTAATGATCTTAAAAATCGATGCCACTATAAACACCTAAAAATAAATTATTAAAGTACAATAAAAAACAATTACATTAAAAAAATTACAATCACAACTTTACAAAAACAGAATATAAGCAGAACTATTCTTCAATTTTGCTTGATAAACAGAGTGACCCAAGGATGCGTACCTCGATTGCCCATAACTTTTTTTCTATACAAGCTATCGATTTGTTTTTTTTTTCAAACGATAAATGCAAAAATGAAGCACATTCTGAAATTATGTTCATATATATATATATATATATATATATATATATATATATATATATATATATATATATATATATATATATATATATATATAAAATGAATAGAGTATTTTCGTTTCAACTCCGAGAGCTCACGATCCGTGGACAGCGCTGTTTCGTTGTTACCAACTCATCAGCACGGCTTTATGAGGTCTCTCGAAGTTGAAACGAATGCACTCTGAATTAGTACCATAAGGCAAAGAGAGTATAAATGAATAGTAACTTGTGACATCTACAGTCACTAGTTTGAAACTTAATTCGACACGAGCCATGGAATCCAAAGGTAGATGTTTACCTACAACATTGACAGGCAGACAAATGTTTATTTGTTCTGTCCAACCCAAGACTCAATCAAGTTTCTCGTGCGTTATGAGGAAAATACTCTATTCATTTTAGATTCTGCTTGCGTTCCTCATAACGCACGAGAAATTTGATTGAGTCTTGGGTTGGACAGAACAAATAAACATTTGTCTGCCTGTCAATGTTGTAGGTAAACATCTACCTTTGGATTCCATGGCTCGTGTCGAATTAAGTTTGAAACTAGTGACTGTAGATGTCACAAGTTACTATTCATATATATATATATATATATATATATATATATATATATATATATATATATATATATATAGATAGGATGTCCTAAATTTAAATACACAACTAAGTTCTGTTTTTTTTTTTAATGGCAGCCCCCCATTTTTGTTACTGTTTTGGATTCGCCATTGAACTGTCGATATAACGCACCCGAGTTTCATAGACTTATCTGCAATAGTTTATGATTTATGTGAGAAAACAGCGGCGTGCTTGGACCCTCCAAAAATTCATAACTTCAGAGCTATTCGTGTTAACTCATCCAAGTTTTTCCAGTCGATTCCTTTAGCTACAGCGCATCTTTTGAGGTGTAGATGTAACTCGCTTTCTACGATTTTTTCAAATGACAAATTATAAATGGCAAAAAAACTCGACTTTTCCGAATGCAACACCTTATATTTTGTTGCACTTCATGGCATTTTTAAGAGCTTTTTGTCAATCTATGGTTTGTGGGGACTACTTTGTGAAGCTTGCGAATTATGTGTCAAAATAAAAAAAGTGTAGATGATTTTTGGGAACCTAGTAATTCGTTTTCGTAAAACTACAACTTTTTCCAGCATTTCTAGCGGGAACGGTATCCATTGAACGTTTGATTTTGTGGAGAATATTAGTTTCTTGACATAGAATTTTAGAAATTTTAACCCTCCAAGATACGAAAATTAACGAAATGTTGGTTTAAGGAAATGTGTACAAGTGTAGAAGGTATCTATTCAGTTTGCCCCGATAAGTTTGGGAAACAACTGTTTTGAATTTCCTTTTTTTTCTCAATTATCGTATACTGAATTGCCTATCAGAAGAAATTCAAGTTGAAATTTAAAAAAAACAGAGCACAGACACATTAAGATATGAATAAATTATAGTCTAATTTCAAAAACCATTACAATTTATAGAAATCAATTATGAACATCTGCAAGTACAGATATTATTTTTTAAAATTGTCGTACAATTCTTGCAACCTATGATAGGGTATTTTGCTGAAGATGTCTTTCATAGCATTTCTGAGATGAGAGAGGACCCATTAATATTCTTCAAGTAAATTAGTAGATAATTATGCATCTCGAGATCATTGTAAACTGTAGTCCTCATCGATAAATGATGTAGGTATAGATAGTTTGAGGTCATCGGTCTGACGTGGGGCATAATTAGATGTTACCGAATAATATTTTGATTTATTTTTATTTATCAACCAAACTGATTCCATGATAAAAATGGAATGTAATGTCAACATTTTATTTTGAACGAATAGAGGCCTGCGAGACTCTCGTCGGTATACCTATTTGCTATGTTTTCTAAAACAAACACCGAGTGTAGATAAGTCTTCGCACACACACCCCAAAATGGAATTCCATATTATAAGTGCGATTCTATCAATGAGAAATAAGCAGTTTTCGCCACAGAAGATCCCAATTCATTGGGGGTTATTCTTATTGCGCAATACCCTGATGATACCTTTTCATTGAGTGCAACTATATGATCATCACATTTGAGCTTATTATATATAGATATCCTCAGAAATTCGGTGAAAGCTTTATTCTCAATCATACAGCTGTTTGGAGACAGAAGAATGTAGAAGCACTGCATCGAAAAGGTATTGCAATGGTTTTTGAGATGTTGAGAGATGAAAGATTTGAATCACACCAATCTTTGAGTTTTCTTACATCTGAACTAATAGTTTTATGAAGGTCTTCTGCATTTGGTGAATTTTTTTTCGATATCTATAGTTGCCGAATCATCTATGTAGAGCTGAAAAAGTGTAGGTCCCAGTGTTGATCCTTGTGGAACATCGCTATTGAAAGAAGCCTTCGCTGAGAGTATTGTGGTTCTTACAATCTGATTTCTGCCTGTTAAATATTATTTGAACCGTTCACGACCAAACGACGACATAGTGTTTTTTTTTGTAGTAATATTTCCAGATTTACTCATTCGAATGCTTCGGATAAATCAAAAAATACCAATGCATTCACTTCTCTACAATTTATGTTATTATAGAATTGATAAAAGAGAGAAAATATGGCATCATGGGCACTCTTTAACGATTGGAATCCTAACTTTTCACAACTGATTATATTGTTCAATGACAAGAAGTTGGATAGACGATTTTCAACTATTTTCTCTATGTTTTTGGCTAGCTAGGAAATGAGAGCTATGAGACGAAAGTTCGATGGATATTCTAGTTCACCCCCTTTGTGAAGTGAGATTACAACTGATGTTTTTAGGAAATATGGGAATGAGTCAGATTTAAATGATTGATTTATTACTGCTGCCATAGCACTCAAAGCAGTATCAGGGAGATTTTCAAATATTCTTAATGATATTTCGTCAATGGCAGATGATTTTTCTTATTTCGCTAATATCGGTGGGATATAATTCAAATTTTTTGATTGCACCAATGTTCCCAGATGTATCAATGGATCATGCAGAATTTGAGTATTGGGTGTTAGCATTTTTGCTATTTTGAGCAATAATATTTATTTAATTCATCTGCAGGTATTGGAGGATCAACTCGATTTCTGTGTTGTACTGGGGGAGGGTTAATTACCTCCATCACATTCCCTTTTCGACACCTTTTGGCGAACAGTTTATGAGAGACGAATTTTTCTCTTCACTCCTAGGCCACCACTGTCTTTGATTATAATAATTCTTCTGAATGTTTGGTTATACGTAACACGTTTTCTCCTCCGCCCGCCATGAGCAAGCGACAAGAGCACTTACATTTAAATAATGACATTTCTGGAGTGTCACATTCACGGCTAATGGAAGAAGCGACTGTCACGATGTCTGAGTGGAGCACTTCCTCACCGCCATTGTCTGCAGTCGAGGATTACTTAGCACGACACCGCGTCTTGTTCCTGCTACCTGGTGACAAATGAACAGCTAGCTTTTCAATAGAACTCGGAGTTCCGTAATATGTCTTCATTGCGGATAAGGATGATGCTTTAATTAAATTTTGACACATTCACGTCAATGAGAGAATGATGCCCAGATTTTATTGATGGATTTTGCTGTCTAATCATAGTATTCAGATACATTTTCGGTATACCGAGTGACCACGAGTATGGTACGCTTCCCAAATTTGATTTCGGTTTCAAAGATACCGGCTCGTGGTTTATATTGAAAAATGTTGAAAATGATATCTTGTACATTCATTTATTATTTTTGTGTTGTTCAACTCATTGAATCATTTCCCGATATTGTCTCCAGTAAACATAAAAACATAACTTAAACATAACTGTTATATATCACATTGTGACTTGGTGATGTTATTCAGAGATATGCTTGATGTTACAGATACGTTGCGTCCATATGGCTTTGTGCCTCTTTTAAATATTACAATGTAATGTTAATTACTTAACATTACATAAATGTATCATATTTTGCGCAACTTTAATGTGACTTTATTACATATATATAATGTTACTCAAAACATCTATGCAACATTTGTAAAATGTAACATTGTAACATCAGGGTGGAGCATAAATACTCATTGTTTACCAACACTTATTTTTCTACACTTAAAGTTGTATTTCTGGAATTTCAGTAGGTGAATAACAACAATAGCAATTAACAAAGTTATTCATCTACCAACGAGTGGCGATTGAAATTCCAGAAATACAACTTTAAGTGTAGAAAAATAAGTGTTGGTAAACAATGAGTATAAGCTTCACCCTGTATACTAAGAAATAAAATATGTATATAAGGGGGTAATGATGTAAAACATACCAATCAATCAAAAAACTTTATTGTCAATGATTAAAATATCATGGATAAAGCGTTATAAAACAAGACAGTTACATCATTAACAATTAAATTAAAATTAGCAGTATAAAAAATATAATCTTGAATCACTATGAACAGACCAAAGTACCTAATAATATGACTTACCACCTGAATCAGATGAAAAATTTATTGATAGATCTACCAAAGTTAAGTGATATTAGAAGAATAATATTGAATGAAAACCTATTTCTTTTGAAAAATAAATACAGATATCACTGAATCAATAATTATATGGTTGTTGTCTCGGTCACTTCTCCTTTCTTTTTAGTTTCTGCTCTGCTAATGTCATCCAATCCATCACTATGAGTCAAACTCTTCATCTGTGATTGAACTGCAAACATCTTTTACATATTCTGAAAATATAGTCATTACAGTCACTAAAAACTCATATTAATCTTTATGTGTGATGTGAAGATGATGACTGATTCAACTTGAAACTCAAATTAGAGTACGACCTAAACCAAATCAAGGAATGGTTTGACTATAGGTAGATTATCATCAATAAATTTTGACAAAAAGAATTACTTACCATTCAGTAGTATATGATATAACAATATCTGACAGGGCCGTCATCAAACCTGCTAAAAAATCAAGTAAGTACCTTGGCATAATTTTACATAATCATCTGAGATGGGACCAACAAATATTATATCTCGTAAAAAAAGTCTGATGCATCTTGTACAAATTCAAAAAAATAATTACAATTCTTAACCATGAACAAAATATCATTTTGTATAAAAGTTTGGTGGAATCCCACATAACCTATGGTATAATTGGTTGGGAAGGAGTCTCCAAAATAAATCTGAACTCCCTTGAAGTCATCCAAAAACGTTTATTGAGATGGGTCCTACACAAGGGGTACAACTTCTCTAGCGATCTTCTCTACTCAGAATCTGAAATATTCGACATAAGGCAAATATTTGTCATAAATATAAATGCATTTCAATATAAACATAAAAACGAATTGATCTCCCACAGTCATGCACAAGTCTGTCGGCCAAAAAAACTATTATTACCTGGGTCCAAAACTCTTTAGCTAATTTCCCGACATATAAAAATGCGAACCAAACCTTGGAAAATAAAAAAAAACTCAAACTTTACGTTCAGCACACTCCCCGTGCAGAAATCCACGGGATAGCTCGAAAAATAAATTGTTACGTGTTTACATTATATGTATGATTCATAATGAGAGTCAAGTTTCTAAAAATTCATAAACATTTGTGTATCTATCCCTATGTCACCAATCATTTTATCAACTATAATTTCTCAGCACTCTCGAAATTCCTTTGATATTTAAGATTTGCCATATCTTCTATTTTTTATTATTAGATACCTACTAATCATAACTTTTGTATTGTATTGTGTGTTGTATATATTATATTTCTTACACACAAGCAGATACTCTGCTTCGTGAGTTGTTCTCCAATTTATTCACCGCCCAATATTTTCGAAATGTGATTTCATTATTATTATATTGTAAACCAGAGAGTGTTTTTTTTTTTGGACTATCCCAGTCAGGCCCTATCTCCGGAGCTCCGATACAACCGGAGGGCGCTGGTGTGTCATCAACCCCAGTAAACACTCCCCACGTCCGTGGAGTGAGTGATTATTGGGTCCAAGAATCATGTGCCCTGAGTAATCGGAGTGAACCAAGAATTACGGCCTTCTGCATTTTTCCGTCTATGTTTTCTGCCGCATCACGGCATTATTATTATTATTATTATTATTTATATCCCTCAAGTAGGCATCCTTTTTCAAATTCTCCATGAAACATTTTGTGGATGGTTAGCACTGTTCATGAAGCAAGTATTACCAATATTCTCCAACCCATTAAAACCGATTGTTTTGATGGTTCTGTGTAATGGAGTTGTTGCGTTCATTGGTGTTATTTTTCTCTGAGAAGTATCTACAACCAAGGTTGCCTCTGTAAATGGAGCAACGTAATAACGAACTCGTGTGAGAGCTGCTTGATATTGATTATAGAAAGAAGATACCTATGGCAGAGCTGATGACTTTTTAAGATTTATTGTACTCATGCATTCTTTGCGGACAACTGAATATTTTATCTAAACTTTTATTCGCAGGAATAGAACTTAAAATGGATGGAGCATTTCCACTTTGTATGACTATACTTATGCGTTGAATGAAAAAAGTTTTTGTCCGTCGATCATCTGTTTTATTGATAATACGATCGATCAGTTCGGAGGCATATACCAAAAACTATTGTATGTTTACAGCAACAGGTTAGAAGATGAACTGGTCCCTCAACTGGAATATTTTTTTATTTTCAATATTTCAGCTGAATCTGCGGCACCACGAGCATTTTTTGATGTAGAGCTGAAACTGTCCCAGACTAAGGGTTTCCCATGGTTCCAAGGAATTAGAGACATCCCGTCCTGTCTCTTACCGTGATCACGAATAATTCCCAAGGGTTCTGAGACGGAAGGAATATCAGCTGTTGATGAAGCTCGCTTGATCAAGTCATTAACAGATGAGTATTGCGAAAAATGCCTGAAATGAATCTGCTACTTAATCCATAGATTCCTTTTTCATTGACGATGGAACCACATCTGTATTTAAGAGTCACACAAATCGAGCAACCCAAACGTAAACCCACAGAAATCTTTACACTTTCATCATCTATTAAAGTTTTAAGGAAAGCCATTGGAAGAGCATTGAGCCAAGCTCCAGATTCCTTCCTACTAACTGCCTTGAGACGGGCATTTTCAAATGAAGAGTCTTCAGCCAAGTCAGGGAGTTGCTTAGATGACAATTCAATAAGAGGAAAATCCTAGGACTTCTGACGAATTGTTTTTTCAGGTGAAGAGGTACCAGTTAAAGAGCACCAAATAGATTCACACTCCGTATAGGGAAAATCAGGTACATTAGAGTAGTTTTTGTTCCTTCATTATCTTATTGAATATAGTCAATATTAACGTAGTTTTTCATAGTAATGTGAATTTTACACCACTCAAAAACATTTCTTTATTCATTACATCCTAACAGTCGTAGTGGGATTATTACAAGCACTTAATATGACAAGTATCTTTGAAATTTTATCATGCTCGATTGTACTTTTTACATACATTTTACATTGTTGAATAAATATTATTATTATTATAATATACTGTATCTTTACATTTTTCTTTTTTTGTTAGTTTTAGGGGAAAAACGTATTGTTCATAAAAAGTTCTGCATGGATATCTAAACGTAGTTTTCAATTCTAAACAACTTTTTTTTCAATATTAGTTTTCAATATTTTCAAAAATAAAGGTATTTTACATACATATTTCTTTAACAAACCTCCTCCTATACGACGAGTTTCGGGTTCAACATCATGCAGAACGCTTTATAAAGAATAACTTTTTTTCGTACAATTAATAATAAAAAAGTTTTCCATATGCTGCGAACTTCAGTGGACATACTGTACATATAGACTGGGTCATTTAAAAAAATTAAGTTACAGTGTTAGAAGTATGGTTCAAATATTTAACATGTTGTTGAGTTCACCTGGAAATATTCAAAATGATATATCTTTTTGTTCTGTAGAGACGCCATAAATTAGCGAATCTTAGCCTACTCTGTATATTGAACACAGCAAAAGATAAACGATGAATGTAATCACTTTTATTTCACCGAACTAACTTCACCCCTCCTGACCTACCCCTGAAAAAGTAATAGCTATGTTGAAGGAAAAGAAAAGAGCTGCAAGGTAAAAATGGAATACGTCAGGGAAACTGAGGCTGCAACTCACTCGAAAGCTTGTCTACTGTATACCTTGTGAAAACACGAGGGCGCCTGAAGCGAGAAAAACCTGCGACGATAATTGGGTTCGCTAAAAATCACAAAAATCTCAGTTACATTCTGTACCTTCCAGGAATGAATATACCTGATGACCTGCTGTCAGCCTGAATTTCCGTGGCTCGGCACTGATGTGCTATTTATTTTGATAAAAGATAAACAGGAAATGTTTCCCAGCTGGTGTAAGAAAATGATGTTTTTCGATGTAAGAGCAAAAATAGAGAATACATGAGAAGGAAATGGTCTGGGTGATATTTTTTTTAACGGAAATAATATATTATTTTTGATATGACTGCCTTAGAAAATGAGGATTTGCAGACGAAAACTCTCTCCGATTTATCACTTTGCGCAATAATAATATAATTATAGCGTTTATTCGGATAAAAACTACAAGTAGAGGTAACAAGTGTAAGATGAATGAAATCGCAAAAAGGAGCTGAAAATAATCTAGGAAAGCTCAAGTCCATCCTCTTGAAAGATATCATGACAAAAAAACGTATCATGTTCTAATCAATAAAAAAATACTCTTTCAATAAATTCATAGTAGTAATATACTAAAAAATTGGTTTTGGTAAGCGGGAGAACATTAAACTGATAAAAAAGCAAGAAGGAATACTGTTATTAGGATCCGAGTAGTTCAAGTTTCAATTTGACTCTGAAAAATGGAAGTTTGAGAAATTCATCTTTGTGGAAAGTTGGTTGTACGAAAAATATAGGTATGTTATAGAAAAATAATCTACGGAAATACACAGTTTGATACAGTGGTTATGAGATAAGTCCTCTAAACCTCAAATTAATAGAATTAATGTGTGTTCTGTACTATATCTTGTTACTTAAGTATGCAGGGCACTTATTAATGATAATTTTACTGTATATTTTGCATGTCAAGCCATTATTGCATTTCAATTTGTGTGAAACATGATTCATTTTTTTATACCATTAATGAAACAAAAGCAAGACATATGTACATTTTCAATACGTTTGTTATCGACTGTATCCAAATAAGTACCGTAAATCACACCAATCACAATAATCAAATGACTGAGTACAAGAGTATCCCGAAGTGACCACCGGTAACTAAAACCATAGAGAAAGTATTTTAAAACAGAAAAAATTAAAAGTACAAACAACTATAACATTAATGCATCCGGCATCAGTCATCTCAGCTTCAGTCTTCTTCCATCAATATTTGTGTATACCACTCCATCCATAGTCTGCTAGGTAATGTTCAAGCCTGCTTTTTTTCACGTTAATCATTTTTTTTTTGAGGAAATGCTTCTGAGTTTCACTGTAAGTACTCTTGGTAACATCACTCATCCCCAACTGAGTTTCGAACATTTGTAATAGTGTTGACTTCAAGTTAATATAATTATCCTCTGGAATTCCATAGACACGTAGATGATGCAGTTTATTTTTTTGTTACATCCCACTCTCTCCACCCTGTATTCTATTTATTTGATATTCGATAATAGTTAATATTTTTCGATAGAACTGGTAGAATATTCGAAGAAAATTGATCACTTTTACCCACTTTTACAGCTGTTGAACCGGATCGCCATAATCTACGTCCTACTCGACACGAAAAATCATCGTTATGTCATCTTTGCTCACGCATCTTTCGTTCACTGATTTTTGTTGGTTCTATCATAACAATGTCAAAATCCAGTACATTTGCAGATTTGTTGATGACTCCTTGAGAAATAAAATGGAAGTGTCAAAAAAGACAGAGTCATGGATTTTCTGCTAGAAATTTACAAAAAAACGATGCAAAGCATAGTTTTGAAGTACTATACTTACTGATAGCGTTCCACCAAAAATATTCTCTATTACAGAACAGAAGTTGCAAAATAATAATGATTTTCCTGGCGTAATTTTGAAGGAAGGCTGCAATGTTACAATAAATATTAGATACTATATATTTTTTATTAGTTCCAGCAGTTTTCCTAATAAAAAAGAATTTTACAATTTGTCTCGCTTGTGTGCAGAGACACGAAACTGGGTTAATTTTTGGGCAGACAACTGGCGATCCAGAACTATACAGTTCTCACCCATCGAAATACTTGTATGAACTTGTACAATAGGCCAAGTGTCATAGTAGGCAACAGTCAAGCGCCCTACATGGTGCTGAAGATTTTATTAAGTATGCTTGATGAGGAATAAACCAATATCGGAAAAGCTAATAGTTTATACAATTTGAGATCGTTGACTCAAATAAGACTCAAACCAATTATTATAGCTTTGGTCTCTGACCTCATAATAGCAATACTTGATAATTGACACAAATATTTTTGACAGATTACAAAATACCACAGCGTTCGCTTCGTTCGGATTCAAATTTAAATGTCCAGTCTTCAAAAAGTGAAAAATAGCATCTGTACTTTTTCTAGGTTGAAAACCAAATACTGAGGATGGAGGTAGAATTTTATGGACAGCCAATAACTCCACAATGTATTTTTAACCAATTTTATGATAATTTTCACATGATTGAAATTGAAGAGATTGGTCATCACTCTTATAAAGAGAAATCACTATGCTGGTTATTAGGAAGTCTGGGAAAATGTATTTGGCAAAAGAATTATTAAATCAGGAGGACCAACAATTTGAGAACGAAGACTGGCCAATTTTGAAAGATGTTTATTGAAATATTGCCAATGCCACTGGAAGTTTTGTTTTTCATTTGTTCGGATTCCCTCAGTAAACCAGGCTTTTTGTTTTTATTTTTGTTTCTTATTACCTAAATAGGAAATCAGGATTCAAAACAACGCAAATTTTCCTTGTTGATATCAAAATCATGTTCCAGAGCGATTACCTTTGGACAGACATAATTATAAAGAACTCGAAGGAAATCGAAATCATTCATAGTGGACACAAACATGATCGACATGATTATAACATTTTTGTCTGCACAATCTCGACCTCCCTATAAAGTTCTCACAGTCTATCGATTTGAAAATACATCCTTTAAAGGGTTGAATTCTATTAAATTGAAAAAACATTTAAAGTAAACATTGAAAAGACACCCCATTAAAGTTCAAATCACGTTTCAACACTTCAAATGGTCGGTGCCAGCAACGAATTCTCCAATGGAATTGGTGACGTAACGCCTACTCAGGCGTTTCAAAAACTGATCTCTGTTAAGTGGAGATGAAATAAAAGTCGCGTGTGTAGCTTCCCCCTTTGATGAGTCTTATGTACTTATGAAATTATTCATGTATTTATTCTTCCAGGGTGCGTTCATTGTTGGTCGCATTATACCGTCATTTGAGATCATTGAATCTGCATTCAATATCAAAGCTGGTCGTTTGTCAATTTGTAGTTTAATGAAGAAAAAATTGAATTTGCAGACAAGAATAAGAAATGATTTAGAACAATTCAAATACGAGCGATTGAAATTCGACTGTTTTTTCTGAGAATGTTTCTCAACATGCATTCAAAAATTATTTATTGAAGAAGCAAAACATATCATTTCATGTTCAGTTCTTATGAAAAGGAAAATCCTGTAATCTTCAGGAAACATCGTGAGAGGCGAGGGAGAGGTAGAAATTGGTGTCTTTCTTAAATTTCTGCAGGCTGTGTGCCTTAGTGCAAAATATTTTCCGTTCGTTGGGAGTACGAGACCTGAGAAAGAGATGTTCGGCATGTCTCCAAATTGACGACAAAGGACTTTGAGCATTGAGCAGGACGGATCAGTCTCAATGGGACTGCTAAAGGTGGTACGATTGATATTGTCAATAACACCTAGGACCACATAATTTCAAGCATTCAAAGTATAGGCAGAGTGCATTGATCCAAAACTAATATCTAATAGATAATTGCATATATTCACTTATTCAGTATTACGCGAGAATACACTTTTAAAAATGTTGTGTGAAATAGACTGATATATCGGTTAAAGACACTAAAAGACAGAATGTTTTCGAGGAGACTCCGCCTGGTTGTTTGAAAATCAGTTAAATGAAGGAGGAGCTGAAGGAAAGGAAACTAGAAACAATCGGTAAGAAAAGAAACGACTTTCAGAAGGACTGATTCAAGAAAGAGAAGACCCCTAAACCTATTCGTTTGAAGTTTCTGAATCAATTTGAATTCGATGATGAATCAACTTGAAGACGGTACCAAGAACAAAACTCGGTGAGCTTCAAAGAAGACCTTCAACAAAATTTGGTGAGCCTGGAAGAAAAGTTTGAAGGAAGAACTTTAACGAAATTCACGGAGTCCGGAGGAAGAATCTAGAATAGCTTGAAAAAAGAAATTCGAAAAAACTGCAAATAAATACAAAAAATCTGTGAGAGGAGCTTCTAGAAAACTCGAACAGCTCTAAAGAACTTTGTGTGATGGCGAACCGGTTAGAAGAAAGAAAGGAAACTGTCGAGACAGAGATAGATAAAATGAACAAGGAAGTAGGAAAAATCAAAGATGAAGTCGAAGAAGAAATGGACAAAATGTGAGAAACAATTCGTGATAAAATCAGAGATTTTTTCGAGGCAAAAATGGATGAGATGAAATAAATAATCTGTGAGTTTGAAAAACGAATGGATTATGCGCACATGACAGAAACTTTCAATAGAAGTTCAATGCTGGACCTGAGTGTGGACACAGGGGAAAAAGTTGTAGCTCTGACACTGGCATTACGCGGAGAAGCAACAAATATTTCACAAACCCTCACAGCTCATGAATAGGAGCTGCCAGAAATTAAGCGAATTCTTACAGGAATTTGAAGTGAAAATGCACGCTTGCTTAGCATATCCAGCCATACGCCGGAAAATGTAATGGAGCGATTGACGGTTTATGCATTCTTGGATGGACTTCTTAACCAAGAAACCAGGCAAGCGTTGGCACTAGCTAAACCCATACATCTAGTAGATACACTGGCGTGAGCTTTGAGGCTGCTAAACAATCCTGCAAAAGCCAGAGTGAAGTCCGGATGATTGAGAAAGATCCACAGCAACTTGCTAATACCGAAGTTGTCATGAGAACAGTAATAACAGTAACAGATAAGATGCTGGTAATACGGGAAAATTGGGCATATGCGTAGTACCAGTAAAGGTGATGAATATCAATTTTGCGTAAGTCATCGTTACCCTCTCCAGAGATTAGACGACACTCCAGACACGTTGGACGGCTTAATTTGAAGAGCGGATATTTGCAGGTAGAACTGGATCCAGAAGATCGAGAAAATACAGGACAGGATTGGAACTGCGCTCCAGAAAATGCCATGTGTTTCAGAAGGAAGTACGATCTTGTTTCTAGGGAAGGAATAGCAGTAGATGAGCGCATCAACTTCGAAGTTTTCTTACTATCCAATATGAAGTTCAAATAAAGTTCCAGTGGTCTGAGGAATGCCAAGATTCATTCAGGAAGCTGCAAGAAGTATAAATCGATTCACCAATTCTGAGCTATCCTCTGAACGTAAAATTCATTTTGGATGCGGACGCAAGCAATGTGGAACTTAAAGCTGCCCTATCGCATATCCAAGAGGTGCAGAAAAATGTCATTGTTTACTTCAGATTCAGCAAGACCCTCAGTAAACCGTATCGCAATAATTGTGTCGACAGATGGATACTGTTGGGCGTTGTCAAAGGGGTTGAACATTCCTACAAATACCTATATGGGAGAATATTTATGTTGAGTACTGACCATGCAGCTCTCAAATTGCTTCTTTAGTTCAGAAACCCCGAGGGTCAGGTAGCACTCTGAGTTTAGAGACTTCAGGAATTTGACCAGTAGATTGAAATCGAGTGGGTTCTAGCCATAAGAATGTAGTTGCCCTATCGCGGAGATTATGCCCGAATCACTGTTCACATTGCTGATGAGCAGAGAAGAAGGAGTCGACACTTTGTAGAACCACGGCAGTGGATGCCAATTGGAACAGCAACAAGATCCAGAAAGAGCAAGACATAGATCCGACTTTGATTGAGTTATCGCCTGGAAGAAAAGTAACCGAATACCTACGTGGCAGAAAATATCAAGTTATTCACCGGCTGATAAATCCTACTGGGCCCAATGAAATTCATTAAACCCTGGACAATGGATTCCTGAAGCGTATGTTGAAGTCTGAGGATGGTGGGGACGACAGGCATCAGACAGTACTACCCAGAAGCAGAACACAGGAAGTGCTTCGAGAAATCCATGCTGGGGTCACCGGAAAACATCTGGGAGTGACGAAGACCCTTCAAAAACTGAGACAACCGTTCTACTTTGCGAATTGCCTAGCTGATGTCAAGGACTGGTGCGGAAAGTGTACTGTATCCCCTTCCAGCAATGGACCTCAAACACGACCTTAGGTCCCAATGCGCCAGTACAATGTAGGCAGCATTTCCCATTTCCACAATCCGATCCTCAAAATAAGTACATCCTATGTCCTGCCCAACCAGGAAGCCCTCACAGTTATCGAAGTCTTAGAAAAAAATAACAAATGCGTGAGGAGACATTTTAATAATAAAGAAACATGGTAATTGGGTCTCGACAAGCGTGGTGGAAAGATATGTAGATCAGGTAACTGTCAAAAAAAGTTTTATTGCAAATCAATTTATGACAGGTACTCGTACCCAGCCGTTATCAAATATTTCAAAAACTGCAACAACAGCAACTTCAGCAATGTTACAAACTGCATTAATTTTTTCAGTAAGTCCTAACATTGCCATTTTTTGTTAATGTACTTGTTGAAAATCAAGAAAATATAAACTAAGTTAAATACTTCTATTTATGTGAAACTTTATTCATTTCTTAGGGAGGAAAAGACAGGAAAAGTCAATTTTCAAAGAAGATGTTTCAGAAAAGTTTCTCTTACATCAAGTAATCAACTAGAAAACAATGATTATTTTCGAAATCGATTAGTAATCGGCTAGCGCCTCGACAGGCAATCTTTACGGTCTTCCAAAAATGCATGTCAGCTGTTTCTTCGTTATAAACATTAAATTCTACTACCTATTACCGAACTGAGCTATTTTCACGGAAAATTAATGCCCAACTGAGATTATTGATTCAGTCGCACTCACATCCACATACTCGTACATGCACAATAACGTACGGAATACGCGATGCAGTAATGTAGCATGAAATGTGACATGGTGGCGATGGTGTGTTGACATGTTCGGGTCCGGGGGTCATCCTGGAAGACACGTTCGACGGATTATCTCGGCAACAGGACTCTGCTCCGGTAGCCGCGTGTCAACAATTGCCTCGACATCACGCGCCACTGTTTATCTACTGCCAATCAATTTTTCAACGACTCTGCACGGGATTTGCGTCCCGACAAGGGTTTTGAGGTTGAACGTTCCGCTGTTCATTTTAGTGTTATCCTTTAATAATGGATTATTAGCTCGGATACATCGGACGTGCGATTCTTGTTGGAAGAAGTGGGTTAGATAAATATTGAAAGTATTTCTAGAGAGCATAGTGTAGCGAGTGGTCATTTTCGAATTTGATATTCGAGGAATGATAGGCGAATGAAAAGAGATGTATATTGCCTAAACAAGTCAATAATGAGAATAATACTCTACGTAGAGCGGACCCTACGACATAGCCTCTGAGGGTAGAGGACAGGTAATATCATTATTTGCCTTGGTGTTGAAGAAACATAATCCTCCTGCAATGTTCTTCGATTTGTAATTCGTAAAATATTTCTAAATTGGTTCTAAACACATGCAATTCAGTGTTCGTAGAGGAAAGGAGTAAGTTATCACTGAGTTTGCAATTTACTGTAAGTGAGGGCGAACATCACACACTAAATCTTCCTATTCCCAGACACAGATTGACCTGTACAAATTGTAGCCAACTAGGCAAGAAATACCTTTGAGAGATGTCAATATGGGAACACTCAAAAAACAATTAAAAATTGGAAAACAGCAAGTGTAATGAATTGCTAGGGTGTTAGGCGACGATAACTTTGGTTCAATTTCAAACTAATACCAAGGTAAATAAGCACTCCTTAGTCGCCCAACCTAGGAAGTATTTTATTTATATTAAAATTAAATGAAGTATACATGTTAAATACTTCTGCTGACACCAGACTCAGAGTATAGTTTTGAATCCGCTCTGAGCCACCCGGATTTAGGCTCAGGGTATAGCCTCCCCAAAAGCCCGAATGCTCAATCTTATGTGCTTCACAGCTCTACTGATTTTCGATGTTTCACCATCATCTCGAAGGCAAAGATGTATGTTTGTAGGTTCGGCCACGGCTTCTCAAATGCGTGGACTTTGTATAAGGGGTTGAAGGGGTAAGTAATACTCAGTAAAATGTTCCACCAACCAGCTTTATTCATCAAAGCAAAATGGTGAAAAATAGTCACGAAAATATTAAAAAAAATGTGTAAAATATAAAAATGTGTAAATAAAACCAACTGCAAGAATTCATATATATGCAAATAAGCGCAAGAAAAATAAAGTATATAGTTGAACAAAATGGTCACCCTCTCAAAACATGAAAGATCTCTCTACAGTTAAACATACATTTTTCTAAAAAACCAACAACTCTTTTAGAACATTTCCGATAATAAATCAATAGCCATATATTTAAATTACCTCACTACTATTATAATTACAACAAAAACTATGGCCAAATTTAAACTATTATTATTATTATCTCATGTTCGCCCTCCTAACACCCTTACGATTTTAATAAAATTCCCTCAATTTACAAAAACAAAACACCCAGTTTGAAGTTATAATTATAATCATTTACCTGGAACTTATTTAAATGCCTCAAGCTTATATTGAATAACTCGGCGATACAGTAAACACCCCATATTTCTATTCAAACTATCATTGCTTTAAAATTAATAGACCAAATACGCCCAGCTTTTAACAAAACTACTATAAAAAATATCAGCCCCATATTTTCTTCAATAAACAAAAATAAAATGTACTTACTTTAAAAAACTAAGAAACACGCTTTTATAATACATTGAACTAAAAAGTAAAAAATAATATTAAATTACCTCACTACTATTATAATTACAACAAAAACTATGGCCAAATTTAAAATATTATTATTATTATCTCATGTTCACCCTCCTAACACCCTTACGATTTTAATAACATTCCCTCAATTTACAAAAACAAAACACCCAGTTTTAAGTTATAATTATAATCATTTACCTGGAACTTATTTAAATGCCTCAAGCTTATATTGAATAACTCGGCGATACAGTAAACACCCCATATTTCTATTCAAACTATCATTGCTTTAAAATTAATAGACCATACACGCCCAGCATTTAACGAAACTACTATAAAAAATATCAGCCCCATTCGTTTCCAACGAAAATCTTGAATATATCAGGTCAAAGTCATTAAATTTATCAACACAGAGCGACCCTTCTATGTACGAGGATGTATTGATATCTAGTTAGCCTAGACCAGTTCCCTGCATAAACAAAATATTGCGTTACCATAGCAAAGAACAATAACTTATGAGAAGTGTCAGAGTAAAGTTTACGTCAAAAAAGTAAACCAGAGTTACGCAATAAATTAAAAGAAAAAATATGTCCATCGAAATTGTGAAAATCGATAAAACGGAGTATTGAGCCATCATCAAGTGTATTTAAAAGGGTTAAGAGGTAAGCAGATTTACGAAGATGTGCTTAATACCCTTGGTGATCAATGTCCTCCGTTTGCGACCACTTCAAAAGAGGTAAATTTTCCATTGAAGATGATCCGATCGGGAAGGCCAGTTTCTGTGTCAGTCCCCGAAAATATCGATGCACTTCATGACATGATTTGAACAGACCGTCGAATTGGGCTAAAACGGATATCTGAAGCACTGAATATTTCATACGAACGCGTTCATCATATAGTTCACGTCAATTTGGACATGAGAAAAATTGCTGCAAAATGGATCCCCAAATGTTTGAATGTTGACCAAAAGCGTGCAAGGGTAGTATCATCGCGTTCGATCTGTGCTCGATTTGAAAACGATGTAGACTTCTTAAACAGAATTGTTACTATGGATGAGACTTGGGTACATTTCTACGATCCAGAAACAAAGCAACAATCGATGGAATGGCGACACTCCGGTTCTCCAAGACCGAAGAAGTTTCGTGTCCAAAAATCTGCTGGAAAAGTTCTTGCTTCAGTTTTTTGAGATTGCCATGGAGTAATCATGATTGAGTTTTTTGATAAGGGTAGAACAATAATTAGAGATTACTATTCGACATTACTGACCACTTTACGGGAAAAAATTAAAGAGAAAAGACGCGGAAAGCTATCCAAAGGTGTTTTGTTTTTGCAGGACGACGTCCCTGCAAACAAATCTCATGTTGCCATGCAAAAAATTCGTGATTTAGGGTTTGAATTACTAGAACACCCCCCTTATTCACCAGATTTGGCTCCGTCCGACTATCACCTCTTTCCTCAACTGAAAAAGAGTTTAAAAGGTCATAAATTTTCTTCCAACGATGAGGTAATAAAAGCTGTGGAGGTCTGGTTTGCAGAGCAAGAAGAATCATTTCTTTTGAAAGGTCTGGAGACGTTGCAGGTTCGATGTAATAAATGTATCCAATTAAGAGGAGAATATGTTGAGTAATAAAATATTTTGACATTGAAATTTTGTTTGGTTCTATAGTAGGCTAAGAATTTTTCAATATATCCTCGTATATATAAAAACAATTTTGTCCCCGGTTCAAGCGTAGGTGTAAATTCTTATCTCACGCTGGATATAACATAGAAACACATAAAATTTCCTCAAATTATAAAAGACCGATTTATACAGGGCACACCATTAATAAAAATAACAGTGCCCAATGTTACACAAGACGCCCACCTTGACGTGCATGATTTAACCCTTGTTGACTAGAGCATCTTCAAATTTTATTATTATATTTTTATCGTATAAATACGGTGGTGTAATTTAAATCTTCGAATTATACTTTTCATTTAAACCAAGGTGAATTTGTAACTAACAAATATTCTTTTCATCCGTCAAGAACTTAACTGTCCCGATACATCCGAAGGGGTAGGGCGGTGGGGCATCATTAACCACAGTTAACACTCCTCACGTACGTGGGGTGAGTGATTCCGAAAATCATGTGCCCCCAATAAGCGGAGTGAACCAAGAATAACGGCCCTCTGCATTCGTCCGGCAAGGATTTCTGCCGCATCACAGTAAGCCGGTGTGATTTTTAAATTTGAGAGCAGCGTGTCAGCGTGTCGATCTTTCCACCAAGTACCCCAATGATTAGAACAACCATTTTAACTGAATGGATTGGGTAAAGCCTGCTATGTTCAAAGAGTAAGTCTCGATATTTTTTAAATATTTCCT
Organism: Chrysolina americana; assembly: GCA_958502065.1. Taxonomy (NCBI): domain Eukaryota; kingdom Metazoa; phylum Arthropoda; class Insecta; order Coleoptera; family Chrysomelidae; genus Chrysolina; species Chrysolina americana. Next base: position 15,515,046 of record OY293414.1, read on the forward strand.
CCACTTTTCGGGCGATGTTCGTTTCGCCAGGAGCCGAAAAACACTGTGACCAAAATCGTCCTACTCTGATATTTGGCACTTTTCATTCTCCGCATCGGACTCAGAAGGCAACACCGGTGTCTCGTCTATACCGTACGAGTTTAGTATAAGATGGACAACACTTGTAGCGATACGTTATGCCTGTGGATATAGGCTGAGACCTGAGAAATGCTTAGGTCAGGTTTCTGGATAAGCTAAGGCCTTCAATGTTCCTGAAGAAGACACTATGCATTTGACCATTAGGAATTATTATTATTATTAATTCCGTAATTCTACCCTTCCAAATTCATCCAATATTCTCAAAATATTGAAATATTATCGGTAGGAGAAACATTTACAGTATGATCGTGTGGGAGCATGCTCATAGTGTCTGGATCTTATAGTATTACAGTTCAATAAAAACAACTTTGTGGTTAGTAAATATTTGACATTTATTTTGTCATGCTTTTTATACAGTGCGGTCCATAGCTAAGAAATAGACTAATTTTTGGCATTATTATATATTTGTTTTAAAAATCCTGAAAGGTCGATTTCTTTTCTCAATGTGACAATTTTCAGTTTAAAAATATTACCCCCTTCTTACACCTCCTCTGAATTATGAGCACCCTTCAAAAAGGAGGGGGGTTGTGTGCACCTTGTTCGGGAGGAATTTTCATTCTCTGCATTTTCCGCAATATTTAGTTTTTTAAATTTGCTACAATTATAACTGAGAACGTACATTTTGAATAAGTGAACATTTTGATACTTTACGTAGAATGAAGGAAACAGGAAATAATGTAATATAATGTTCAGTTCAGGAAGTACTTTTTTACAATTATATGATATGTTGACAATAAGCAAGGCGATCTTAGAGTTCTTGTACATTTCGTAGGATATCAGGGGTTAATTTGTTAATTTCTTCCCTCAGCCTTACTTTTAAATCTGCCATATTGTCTGGTCTCTCTCTCTATATATATATATATATATATATTTGGCTCAATATGGCTAACAGAAGAAATCTTCTCACTTGCTGTCTTTTTCAAAAAAATTTAAAAAACAAATCTCCTCCCTATCTCTATGAAAAAGTTTGTTTCAGATCTGGAGTCCACAGTTTGAATACTCGTGCTAGTTCTAATAATCTAATATCCTGCCCAGGTCACCTCACAGAATCATTCAAAAAATCATTCACATTTCAAATTATGAAAATACATACTGGCCACTCAAAATCAAATCTCTACCAACACAAAAATTCAAAAAAGAATATAAAAAATATTACTTCAAGCCCAAAACAATCCTCTCTAGAGGTATTAACCTCGTCTGTTTTCATCCAAATGCCGCGCTATACTAAGTTAAAGAAAAAATCTTCTTTTGTATTATGTTCGTCTGATAGCAATTTTTTTACTGGAATTATCGTGTTTTTGTTTTGTTTTTTTTTTTGTTTTTCGCACAGCTCAAGATGAAAAGCAGCAATTGTGCGTATCTACCTGTAGGTACAACCAATACCGCTGATCTTCGGCTTTTTCATCATCGATATGTCTCTGAATACTAATTGTCTTAATTTTTTTTTGTAGCATATTTGATGATTTGAAATAAAGGCATTATTATTATTATTATTATTATATACAGTTTGTCTCACTAAGTTGGAACCAATATGGAAAACTTTTTTATTATTCATTTTAGGAAAAAAATTTATTCTTTATAAAAAGTTCTGCATGTTCTAAAATCAAAAATACAATCATCAGATATCAAAATTTTTCAGTTGTATACGAGGTGTAATAAAAAATATGAATTTTACTCAAGAGTAAAGTATCTTTATATTTGAAAATATCGATAATTCCTATAAAAAAAGTTGTTTAGAATAAAAAATTTCGTTCAAATATGCAATTACGTCCATAGACAATGAAAAATTGGGTTATGATACTTTTTACTTTTTTTTTATTTTGAATGATTTCTGATGATCTTTTGATTATGAAACACATGATCACCTTTCCGTTTCTCAATATTTTCTAACAATTTTGCAACTTGAACACATAATGAATGCATTTGCATTGTTGTTGTTGACAAAATAAGAAAAAATTATGTTTTCATGTAAGTGGTCGCAATTGCATATTTAAACGTAATTTTTAGTTCTGAACCACTATTTTCTATAAGAATTTTCGATATTTTCAAATATAAAGGTACTTTACTCTTGAGTAAAATTCATATTTTTTGTCACACCGCGTATACGACTAAGAAAGTTTTCCGTATGGTTCCAACTCAGTGAGACAAACTGTATATATAGACCGGTAAATTTTTTCCATTATCCGAACTTCTAAATCTACCATATTGTCTGGTCTAATGAAATACCTGTAAATTTTGCCTTACACCAAGCAAAAATGAACTGAACTCTGTTTAAATAGCCAAAGTTGACAAATCATTTTCCGTATGTACAAAAGTCTAAGAATATCCTACGTACGAAGTTCGGATCTGCATAATTCTAAGCAAGATAGCAGATAACAGATACTGCACTTTTGCTTAGTATACAGTGGAGATTTTAATATTTTCTTTAATAAACGAAAATGAAATGTACTTTAAAAAACTAAAAAAGACGCTTTTATAACACATTGAACAAAAAAGTAAAAAATAATTGTTTATATAGGCAGAAAATAATAATAAATGAAAAATATTAGTATCACAGAAAACAAAATGGGGCTCTTTGTTTCATATTTTCGTAAATCGAGCACCCCACGCTTTTTTCACGGTGATACTAATATTTTTCATCTATTTTCTGCCTATATATACACAATTATTTTTACTTTTTAGTTCATTGTGTTATAAAAGCATGTTTTTTAGTTTTAATAAAAGATATTTTAGCAAGCGCATTAATTTAATTACCCATCCACGTCGTGGATTTAAAAAATTCTGGCGAGAGCTCTCACACAGGGTACATGAGAGGCAAATTAATTATTTAATTCTAGCGATCGTGATCAGGATAATGAGACAAACTCATCAAATTATCGTATTGTCGCCGGTATACAAAGTTTCTATAAAATCTGTTCGTTTGAAGTGGGTCAAAATCGAGTGTAAAGTAGTAGGTTACAAACAAACATACATACAGGTGAAGCTAAATAAAAGCGGGTAATATTCAAAAATTGTTGGATTGTTAGTAATCTTACAGATATTCTTCATCGACAACTATTCTGAATATGAAGCCATGCATGCAAACTTTGATTTTGATTTGGTGAAATTACCAGGACGTTGTGAATGAAATGAAAATGGTATACCAACCATATTAACACCTCCTCTATAAAATGATTTTGCCTCATAGCAGTTTCATTTATATTCAAATTCGATTTGATCCTATCATGTTTATAACCAACTTTCGTGTCCTATATCTCTACTCTCAGTAAGATTGTGTTATTGATTCCCTATTTGTATTTGTATAATTTTAACATTAAACTACATAATTTCATCGGATGTCTTCTATAAAGGGGAATTTCAAAACAACGGAATGATAATGACCTGAAACCTCAATTAAATTTTGGTGTATGTGTGCTGAGCAAAATTCATCGAGGAACACGAAACGAGCGAAGACTGTATTAAAATTCACTTTTTAAAGTATAGGGTCTCAAACTTGGTATGGCAAGCGGTAAATTCACAAATCCCTCTGTAAACTTGGGCAGCAACCCTTTCGCCATAGTAGACAGGGGATTAATAACTTATTGAAAGGAGCTCTAAGTTAGATGCTACTGGAGAATTTTTTAATTGACTCCCGAGGCATCAGGAATGAAGGGAAAGGGGAGTTTTGAGAGTGCTCTGAAAACAAGAAACTTTTTTATTCAATATCGGAATAAGTTATTATTTGAAAGCCCTATATGACTGGAAAAAAAAATTATCTGATTCGTCATCAAAAGTCATGATGTTTGAAATTCTAAAAATAACGAAACGGTTATCTCCTCACTGTTTTCAAGATTTTCCTAACAGAATTTTCAGCTCCTGGTGAAACGAACATGGTCCGAAAAGAGGAGAAAAAACGAACTAAATATCGCCGAGACCTAATCTTTGAACTTCACAGGCTTTACCCAAACTATTCTGTTGAAATGGTGGTTCATATATCATAGGGGTACTTGGTGAAATGATGGACACGCTATGCTCTCGAATCTAAAAATTATACCGGCTTGCCGTGACGAATGGCATGGCTAGATACCTTTCATTTCATCAAACATAAACGAATCTCATTAAAATTCGGAAAACATCGTAGTAAGTAGCTTCGAACAAAAAAGAAATACATATCGTTGAATAGGTAATTGCAAGATTTCCCTCGGTGGGTAACCATTTGAAAAAATATATTTTTCGTTAAAAATGCATTCAGGAAATTTCAACTCCTGCTGTAGAATTTCTCATTGGTATCATCAATAAAAGGACTATTACTATGATCAGAAGAGATTTTAACCTGATTTACATATACCTGTGCTAAAAAAATATAATTTTTTTTTTTATTTTAAAATAAAAATTTTTGCCACACTGTCCTTTGTAATTTGAGCCGTATAATCCGAAAATCATCAGACATACATGGTGTTCTATTTGAAAAATCGATAAATTCGAAATTGTGTCTTATATACAGAGTGACCCATTTGAAAGCGGGCCACCTTTCTAAAACGGAGCATCAATAGTTTTAGTAGAGCTATGAATTCGAGGCCACTTTCGAATTTTGTTCATGGTTAAAAATCCGAATAAAACATTTTTAGGGAGATGGCCCGCATTCGAATGGGTCACTCTGTATATGTAACAAATTTTATGCAAATCGATTGATAAGGCATGGCCCTATAGTCTCATTGTCATCCGGCATATACTAAGTCATTAAAAAAAATATAAACAAAGACTCAGTAGTCTTGAATTGAAGGCTGAAAGCCAAGATCTGTTTTCTCACGTATACAACTCATTGAACTAATAATTTTTATTTTCTCTCGACCATGCACATTGAAATATTACAAACTGACTATTTTACATAAGCTCAAATAGTATGTATGAGTTTTGCCTCCCCTATTCAATACAACCGTTCTTATCATTTTATGAAAGAGTTACATGGTTATTATATGTTTAAACACATATCAAACTAGAAAACTATACTGATGCCATCTGTATGAGATGAAGTGCCGGGTAAATAAACATTTCCGTGTATATCGAAAATGTTACCAACTCCTCGCTTCAACTTATATAGAAAAACTTTTCGAAATCCAATTCGAAACTTCCAATCGAACTCGCAGCAAACTTCATTCGGAAAGAAATGTACCCAGCATATATAACTAAAGCACATTTCAAGCATCGGCTGAAGCGAGAAGCTATGTGACTGTAACTGACGTTCACCTTTCCTACAGAGCGATTGGTCGGCGTAAGGGTGGCGACACGCCCACCGAAACACAACCCCACCAAGTCGTTCCGCCCATCTGCATCTTCCCACACTTTACAACCACGGGTCACTTGATACTACCACCGATTTACTGCGGGATTTGCGGCAGGAGGCAGCGGGAGACTGCAGGAATAGCGGTATAGAGGGTGCTTATTAGTATGCGCTATCATAACTATATTTATGGATTCGGGGATGAAAAATGCAAAGGGTGTGTTGCTCGATGGTTACAGTATGTTATTTTTTTTTATGTATCTGAAGTAGTTGCCGATATACAGGGTGTCCCGAAACTATGGTGCCAAATTGAAACAGAAGATTCCCCTTGAAAAATAAATAGGACTTTCCTGATATTTCTTTTCCCAACTGTCGTTCGTTGCAGAGATACAGGGTGTTGAATATGAAAAATTAAAAGTTATTTTTATTCATAACTTCCACAGTTCTGAAAATTTTTCAAAAAATATTGAAAGAGTATGTGTGTTCAATAGGTGCTTTATTTCGAAAAAGAAAACACATTTTCAGTTGTTACCAGTGGCGTACAAGAAGGGCATCATGGTCCCTTTTCTCCCCTATTTTTTACGCCACTGGTAGAATCAGAAAAATTATACATTTTTCGCATTCCTCAATTTTCAGTAAAAAATTTGTACCTGTTTGAATCCGGAAAAACTGACCGTTTTCAAGATAATTGCGCTTTTATGAATGAAAACATACTAGTAATGAAAAATTTGTTCTGCAGAAATTAATTTTACAATCCCAATACTGGTTCAAATAACATCTAATTGATTTCTTTCGAAAATAGAGCACCCATTGAAGAAAGGCATACCTTCAAATTTAGTTTTTTTTGTAACTATGAAAGTTGCCTTTTTATTTTCCAGTTTCAACGCCCTGTACCTCTGCAAGAAAAAATGCATGTGGAAATGTCATTGATTTTTTTGGTAGATTAACTAGTTGTAAGTTTAACCAGTAATTAGGACTGTAAAATACACTTCATCCGAACGTTTTTTTCATTACTAGTTATATTTGTATTCATAAAAGCGCAATTATCTTGAAAACGGTTGATTTTTCTGAAATGAAACAGGTATAAATTTTTTACTCAAAATTGAAAGGGGAATGCAAACTTATAAATTTTACTGATTTCACCAGTGGTGTAAAAAATAGGGGAGAAAAGGGACCATCATGCCCTTCTAGCACGCCACTGGTAACAACTGAAAATGTGTTTTCTTATTCGAAATGAAGCAACTATTGAACACAAATATTCTTTAAATTTTTTTTCAGAAACTTTCAGAACTGTGGAAGTTATGAATAAAAATCACTTTTATTTTTTCATATTCAACACCCTGTATCTCTGCAACGGACGACATTTGAGAAGAGAAATATTAGGAAAGTCCTATTTATTTTTAGAGAGGAATCTTCTGTTTCAATTCGGCACCATAGTTTCGGGATACCCTGTATATCGGCAACTAACTTCAGATACATAAAAAAAATAACATACTGTAACCATCGAGCAACACACCCTTTGGCTTATACCATACGATATGAAAAAGTGATCTCAACGTCCACTTTTCCGTTTGACAAAAAATAGTACACAGTGGTTCTCACAGCACTATGTATATAGGAATAATCAAAATACCCGAGCAAGACAGTTATATATACATTGTTGTCTACTTCACCTGCGAAATCAACTGTTTTGTGGAAAGTTTACCTACACATTACGAGCGTAAATAGTTTCGGATTTTACTGTTGTTATTCGTTATATAACAATTTCATCGAAAAGTTTCCTCAAAAATCGTATGAGGTGTCGGGCTGTTACCAAGCTTCTCGCTACGACAAATTATTTCGAAATTATCAATAGCCTTGGGATATTACTTATAAGTGTTAAACAATGAAGAGAGAGAGAGAACAGACGAACCCAAGAACAGTCACCGAGTTGGAACCCATTCAGCAAAAAGCCCATGCACGTCAAAGCTCCTAGAGCTATATAAAGATTAGCCACCTTACCTTCGCATTCCTTAGTTCAAGTGGTCTGAAGTCGGAAACCAAGGGATTCATAATGGCATGCCAAGATGGTGTCTTCAACACCCTCGTCTACCGTAGTCGCGTGGTGGGTATAGAGGTCCCTGACACTAGATGCAGAGCGTGTCGTGGGGCAGCTGAGACCATAATGCATTTGCTGTCAGCCTGTCCAGCTGATGCGGTCTCAGCCTATATCCACAGGCATAACGCGACGCTACGAGTGTTGTACTACCATCTACGACACTCGTACGGTATAGACGAGACACCGGTGTTGCCTTATGCTCCAGGGAATATTGAGTCCGTTGTGGAGAAGGAGACGTGCCGAATCTATTGGAACTACTCATTCCCCTCCCCTCAGTTAAATCAACCAACAGATTAAAACGGTTTTCGCCATTGAGTTTTTGGCTCCTGGTGAAACAAACATTATCCAAAAAGGGGAAGAAAAATGGACTGAATATCGATATCTACTCTTGAACTCCGCAGGCTTTACCCAAACTATTCTGTTAAAATTATGGTTCTGATAATAGGGGAATGTTGGAAACACTGCTCTCAAACTTGAAAATTATACCGGACGAATGCAGAAGACCGTTATCCTCAGTTCACTCCTCTTGCTCAGGGCACATGATTCTCGGATCCAATAGTCACCTACCCCACGCCGGCGTGAGGAGTGGTTAGTTAGGGCAAATGATCCAGCGCGCCCTCCGGAAGTGCCGAGGATTCGGAGACAAGGCCTCATTGGGAAATTCCTTACTGATGAAGAAAAAAAAACAATTACAAAATTAAACATTATATGAATGACAATAATAATAAATCATAGATCATATAATTCATGATAACAGTTGGAATGTTGAGATTTTTTTTTTCAGTTTTGAATATGGTGAATGATATGTTTCTTGCCAAGGTAAATACTGCTTAGTATTAGGAAAGCTAACCAAAATGAGATAGTAAGCGCATAAATTCTTCTAGCAAAAGTTCGTACAAAAAAAAATTTTGAAATTGAAATTCTTTTTTTGCTTATAGTAAACTATCCAATTATGTGAATGAAAATTATACTTGTAATAAATGTCCGATATTTTATAGGAAGATTCCTCAGTTATTTATAAGGGGAAATGTTCATGTAAGCATGGGTTCTCCCTAATTTTTAATATATATCTTTATTTTGGTTTTTCGTAAATAATTTTCATAATAATATGGATATTCAGACAATAATTGATACTTTGGGATTTCGCGACATAAGAAATTCAAATTTGATCATAGTTTGGCTCTTTCGTATAGGAGTCGCCACCTACAGGTATTTGTCTCTTTTGGGAAGTAACACATACATGTATTACAAAGTTGTAACTCCATAAGATACAAAGACCTGTAGGTGGCGCCTCCTACACGAAAGAGCCAAACTAAGATCAAATTTTTTCGTCTCAAGAAATCCCTAAATACCAATTTTCGTTCAAATATCGACATTATTTTAAAAGTAATTTATTTATAAAAATTAATTATCAATACCCTGTATCATAACATTTTAAACCTTGAGGACCCATGCTTATATTATTATTGAAGCATAGCACAAATTGGGCCATTCTCATCTTTTTATTTTCAAATCGGACTTGTATTTCCAGAGTGTTTTCTAAATATTGAACTATCACCAGTAACATTAAAATTTTTTTCAAATTCACTTCCCATCCCCTGATATTTTATTTTTATAGCTGTTATGTAATTAATTTTTTTTAAGTTTTATGGGTAATAGTTCAATATATCCAACACAATGTAGTTCAAACGGAAATACTAAGCCAATGTGAAACATCACCCCTGGCATGTCACAGAATGCAATAAAAAATACAGGTCCATATTTCATAATGAAAAGTTGAGATAGCCCAATTTATATGATTCTCTGTATATACATTTTATTCAAATATTTGGATAGTCAACAAAAAGTTGCTATGAGAAAGTGCCAAAAGTTTTAAAAAGTATTCATAAAATAAAAATATAGAGGAAAGAAGTATCTCGTCATCAATTTTCAAATTGATATCTTCAATATTCAAGTTTCCATACTTGTAAACTGTTGTCAGTACCGTTGCTTTAGTTTTTTTATATTGACTTTCAGTTTATTGATTTTGAGATGTCGATCAATTCATTCATTTCAGTTACAGCCAATGAAAGATTGGAGTCACTACATGATATCAATGTATCATAGGCATATGAATTCGCAATCAATAAGTTATTTCATATCATTTAAATACAGGATAAAGAGGGAGCCTATTTTCGAAATCCGCTTCACTGGAGCTGATTTGCTCAAATTTAGCAATTTGCTTACAATCCTCAGGACATTTAGACACCCAATCATGTTCTTCACTCACAATATTATGACCCCATAACTCTCAGAAGCTCGTTTCAGGTAAAAAAAACAGCTATCATATATTTGTCATCATCTATATTTTTTTTATACGATATATCTGTAGAACTGTTTTGATTGAATGCTTTTTCCTAAAGCCAGACTGATATTCGGTAATTATCTCATATTTTTCTACGTGTTCGAGCTTGTAGACTGCTTCTTTCAAAATTTTTTCCTGAACTGAACTGAGCTCTTAACATTGTGTAGTATTTGGTACATTAGGTTGCCTCGTAGCATTTGACTAGTTGAAAAATTAGGGTGTTATATTTCCTGAAGAGTTTCAATCTTTTGGATAGAAAACATATTAGTGCATCCACCAAAAGAGAGCGGCAAGAAAAAATTCCTTGTAATATTTGAATCATTCTCATGTTCGTGTGCCGTTCAGAGTTTCCTCTTTCATTGTCTCAGTTGATGTTCCACGAACCATCCACCATACTTTCCGGAGGAAAACCGCATTCAGTTCATTACCCAAGAACATTAAAGTCTAAAACAAAACTGAAAAGTCTAAAAAGAACATGAGAGGCGTTCTGCAGAAGTAACGTGTCTTTTATGGTAGCAAGTTAATGATTATGTTAGGTACGAGCAACCAACCCCCTGTCAAAGCCCCGAGAAGGGGTAGTAAATTTTTCGAGCGGTGGGGATGACATCGTAGCGAGCAGGGATGTGACAAAATGGCCTGCAGATCAGTCGGCTAGTCGCGATTTTCCTTCAACCGCATTCAGCAGGGTGGTAGATTTCCCGCCAATTTTCGAACTTCGGGAAATTTAATCTTGAGTGATTTCAACTAGTGTGTTTTTTGGACTTTGACGTCGAAAATAACCGTCAAAATTGATCCTTCTATTTGGGGGAAGTTGAGATCCGGACAGGGTCGGAGGATGGGAACAGGTAAGAGACAATTTTTACTGAAAAATTAAAGAAGTGGACAATTATACGATTTCGAAATATTTACTAAATTTTCAATAAGTAGGAACCTACCTTCCTAGTTCGTGGATTCAAGAAATGCGATGAGGGCGAAATATTGAACATAAGTGATGAGAAGGGGATACATAGATTTTTTCTAACTAACAATTTACTCACCTAATTCTAAAATGGTTGCATGAACTTGTAATTCGATAGTTACAGCTTTATGTGAATGTTGTGAAAAGTATTCGATTTCCTGCAGCTTGGAAATCCCAGAGTGATATTTTTTTGTACTTGTAGCTTTGTTTGAAAGTCAATTTCAGAAAGAGGGGGTTAATGGTGTATTTGTCTATATATATCTATATGAAATATACAGGCATATTCGTCATATTAGAGAGCGTTGAATCTATGTCTATCTATGTTGGTTTCACCTAAGCTCAGAAGAGCTTGTGTTGTGTTTCCATCATAGTCAATTGGTATAATTTAATTGCATAAAAAAAATTGTCTTGAATTTTTTATATATTAATTTGATCTTTCTTTTGTTTTTTGATTGGGGTGGTGGAGGTTGATGAGTGAACATCAGGTCAATATTATTGTCCCACTTAAAATATTGTTAGAAACTTTTTCATAGTCGAAAGTATTTGATTTTTTACTTCTCTTTTGAAGCGATTGATATTTAGTATGCACTTCAGTGAAATTGGTAGCATATTAAATCATTTTGGACCGTAGAAAAATATTTTATTCTGTGTGTATGTTTTTTTAAAAATTGGTTGGGTAACTGACTGATGTTGTGTGAACCTTGTGGTTCTTGAATGACTGTTGTTCATATTCGTTTTTTCTTTAAATGTCTACACCAAAGTATTGAAGAAAAAAATATTAATAATATTAAACAGTTCAGAAGATTTATTTAAGGAGTTTGTGGAAAAACGGATATCTTTTTTGAATAATATTTTTAGTATGGTATTTTGGGTTGTTTAGACATTTTTTTATTGAATTGTTTGTTCCACCCCATGCAATTGGAAAAGTATAAAGTTCTAGTTTCTTCGTAAGTATATCTCTAATATTATAAAATATATGAATCAGATTTCTCATTCTTTTGATGACATGGTTTGTATGTTCATCCCATCTCAGGTGCTGGTGCTGGAAAGATTGAAAACTTTGCAGAAAATGGTTAATATAGTTGCAAAAGTGCCATACGAAGTGCTACGGGGACGACATTCTGGGCCCTCACTTCTTTTACATTTATTCCCTATAGCATGTTTTTGGAAAGGCTTGAATAAAAAACTTATCAGGTATTTTTCAGAAGATATCATTTATTCATAAATTCATCTATACTAACTCAAAATGCCCCATTCAAACTCTAGTTATATCTTTTCATATATAGGGGATGATGAAAAACATGAAGACATTATTTTTTCAATACAGAAAAATTTGAAGAAACTTGTAGTTATAGGAACAGTTACACTAACTTCATTCCAAAAATAGATTTTTATTGTTTATTTACATTTTTGGTATTATTTTACTATTACCAATTTCATGAGACTAAATTATTGACATCAGGACAATTACCTACTCCCTGAACAAAAACACCCAGACAAAACCCCCTAACAATAACCCCCGATACATTTGATTAAAATAACCTCGTTACAAGAAACCTCCGTCTTCCATACTCAATTTTCCGTGTGAATCGTAATTTTTTTATTTTTTTTTATTGAGTAGGTAATAAATAATCATAAAAAAATTACTTTTATAACTTGAATCTTATATTTAATGGTTATAAAGTTATTAGTCACAAATATTGTAACGATTTTTTTTAAATTTTTGCCAGAGTGTAGCCACCATTTACAGAATTTTGTCAATTTTGGTGACCTCCTAATGAACAAAAAATCCAAATAAAATATTTGGTGGTCCGCGACCGCGAAATCACTCAAAATGCTCCCTTTTTTTGGTCGACATTTTTTTCAGACGCTAATCCCAATTACTAGCAGCAAAAACAATCGTTTGACAGACAAATTTTACCTTCTCGTAACCACAAACATATCCTCCTTTTTTAGTAACTTTCATTCTCATTCTCATAACTTTCAAGTTGGTCACTTGAAGTAGGCGCTGCCAACTATTCAAATTGAAATATGAGTTCTTTCATTTATAGGTTCATTCGTCATTTTGTTTATATATTACAAAAGAAATTTCTCTAACTTTTTTAATTACATCTAAATATCTTAGATAACCAATTGTAGTGGGATGGCATTCAACTTGGATAGCAAAGTTAGTCCTCCTTCTTTTCAATTCCTTAGGCCATAACATTTAGAGCGAAGCGAGCTTCGTTTCTGGATTGTAAGCAGGCCCTTACGCTCTTTCTAGTGTATTTTACGAATCCATTTTTAAATTTGTTATCAATTGCTGCAAAGACAAAAATTAATATAAGTCTATTCGACTAACTCCATTACAGATAGTAAGTATAGAAAATTATTTTATAAATTATAATTGTGACTACTGAGTTTGAAACGTTAATATCGGATCCAAAATTGCAAAACTCCAAATGTCAAAACGATGACTGCTTTTTAACGATTTCCTTGAATAACATTAAAATGTTTCGTTATCATGTTACATTTGCTTGCTTGTGTTTTTTTTTTTATTTTTACGAGGGGATTTTATTAATTCGGGAGGTTATTGTTAGGGTTTTTTTTGGAAGAGGGGTTTTGTCCGGTGAGTAATGCAATTATGAGGTATCTTGGTTTTTCATAATACGCAACATATCTGTGGGTAATCGAAGAAAGAGAATCTCTCTTTATTGAATATATTTTTGAGGATTTTACGACCCTGATGAGATATTGTTATATTCAGCATCCCTTCCCTTGTGTACTGAGAAAAATGTTCATTTTAGGTTTAAATGAATAGACACATTTATAAACATGAATTTTCTGAGAAATTTCCCATACAATTATTCTGGTCAACGTTTGCTGACAAAACTCCTACAGTATAGGAAATTTGCAAAAGGTGGACATTTATAATCTTTTTCCATTTTATAAAATTAAGGCCTTCGGCCAGAGTACGCTCAATTCCACATGAAAAATATTTGTGGAATATTCTTTGGCTCCAAACGCAGTCTAGGCCCCAGTTGGAGTGTTTTCTGTGGCTCCTATACATGGCTCTCTTGCTCACTTTATTGGTGGGCACTGACGTTATCGTAGGGTCCTTCGGCAAAAGCAGATAGAAAGCAATAGCAGGATGATAGATTCGAGCAATTCCTGACCACGTCTGCACTGATGATAGGCAGAACCGTGAAACTATTTTACATATAGTCACCTGTTAACATTTTATAGTTGTTACAGGAAGTATTGCAGAGTATGTTCTTGTAGAATAAAACTTCTCCAAGAGTAGGGCAGAGGTGATTCGGAGTAGATAATCAAAGGGGGTTCTGGGACCGCATGCGCAGTACGGTCGAGCTTGCCACGGGCCATCGGAAATAGTCGTGGAGGAGATCGGTAGATGTCGGCCGTCGCTGGTCTGCGTTCATCGTGTGACGTAGTCGAGAGAGATCCAGTTGATTGATAACATTTTGCCAATACAGCGCGCATCTTGAATATTTAAAATTAATTAAAAGAAAAAAAGATTTCCGAGAACGAGGTTTGAACCAGCGGCGAAAGTTTGGTAGCGAGTGACGTTAGCCTTGTCTCCACGGAGATTTCGTACAAGTAGATGTACAAATGTGGGATATATATTTCTCCAGCTACCAGAGTACGGTGTTTGAATATTAAAAAAAAATAATGATTGAGAGTGTGATGATAATAGTGGTGTTTGGAAAATGGGGAAAAAAAAACATGGCGGCTGTCAAATGTTATACAGGTCATAACATAATATTTGAGTGAAAAAACATGGTTGCCTCGGCCATTTGTCGAATTTTCCATTGTGGGTATGGGGGGGATTCAAAATGTTTTCGTGAGGGGGTCCGTCATTTTTAACGTGCGATTTGGAGTGAAAATCAGCAATTTAAATCTTACTCGTTGTTTGAAACGCAAAAAACGCTTATTGCAGTAACATTTTTGCATGTTTGAGCGTTTCAAATTTCAGTCGTTTTATATCCAATTTTACATTTTTGCATACTAATAATTTTCTACGTGCGTCCATTCATCGAGTTCACTTGAATATTTTGAATTGTTTGCATTTAAAAAAATAAAAAAAGTTTTCCGAGAATGAGGTTTGAACCGTCGAACTGCTGATTATGGAGCACCCACTGAACACACTAGGCAAGGTATTGTTGTGAGTGTTGCCAGTTGTAAAATTAATCGTATAGGTTGACTGCAAATAGGTGTTGTCAGTGTTACGAAAAATCATCGCTCGTCTAAGTTCATTTGTGACGTAATCGAAATAGATCCAGCAACTGATTGTACTACATGAAGCGCTCGATGTTGCCAGTTGTAAAATTAAGCGTGAAGTTAGGGGGAAAGAGTGTTGCCATTCAGAGAAATTTGGGGGTTAGGAAACATTATTTTTGGAAAGTATGTAGGTAGCATTGAGCAGAGTTGAAATAATCAGTAGCATAATGACATCGACAGAATACAGACGTACATTAGAGAAATTTGAGAGACGTCTTCAGGAATTAAAAAAAGACATTCAATTTTTTGAAGAAAAAGAGAATGTTTGGAAGCAGTTGAATAATTTAAACATTCAAGACAGAATTTTCATGCGAAAATTACCTCAAACAAGATACCCGTTACAAAGAATCCAACCTCAGAGTGCAGAATATGTCTCCGCTGTTGAAAACAAATTTTGTACTTTTAACTGCAATAATAAATAATGTTTTGTACGTGAATAAGCCATTTGGTGTGAAATACATGGCAATATGCGTGAAAACCGATGAATTTGAATGCAACCGGACTCAATGGAAAACAATGCGAGTAACATCAGTCAATGATGGACAGCTACTAGTATTTGCCAGTGATGTTCCAGAGAATACAGCATTCAATTATAAGCTGAAAATGATATTTCAAGATCTTCGAGAAATAGACACAAAAACTGAGGAGTTTATTCCAGCAGGGCGAGAGAAAAGCAAGTCAAAAGTGGAATTTGATCTTTATAGAATTTTCATCATAGTATCCATTATATTAGCATGTATATTAATGAGGCTTGTACAGGAAATAATTGTAGAATTTAATAAAAAATGGAGTATTTGGTTTAAATAAAAATTGCAAAAAAACAAATCGAATTTCATTTAATATTTTCGCTAGTGAATATATGAACAAACAGCTTGATATCAACATCTGTTATTCATTCCATTATCGGTTGTGAAACGCGCAATTCGAGTCAGCGCTATCGCAATTAGAAACCGCCTCAAACAGGAAATTTAATATGCGATAAGCATTTTAATGACCGAATTGAGGTCGCCAGACGGGCAACGACCGAAGGTTATCGGCAAGGCGTACATGAGAATTGGTATTTAAACACAGCGAGGCACGACGGAAAATCATTTTATGTTTGATTGTGCTAGTAGCAAGTTACCAGTGTGCCAACTTCATTTGAAAAGTAAGTGTTTTCAATTGTTTTTATATGTGTCTGTTGAGTTTCTCATTTAATTTTCAATTATTTTTATGCCTGCCTTTTTTGGTTAATTTTCGGTTCAAAATTTGTGTGTTTTTAGTTTAGCTTTTTACTCAGATGAATTTACGTAAATGTTTTATGTTTGCCTTTTGAGTTTTCGTTTAATTTCCATTTCTTGTGCATGTCTTTGGGCGCTTTCAAAATTCATTGTAATTTCCAATTTAGAGTGGGTTAATAGTTCAAAGGTGCATTTGATTTTTGTGTATTTTTTTGGGTTATAACAAAAACTTTTTATTATGCTTTTCCTCAGATGGATCTACAAAAATTGAACGCCGCCGGGTCAATCGTGAGCAGGAAACCGATAACCAAACTAGCTGATTTACCTGTGGGGGTACCGCAAAGAATCTTAAGTGCGAAGATAGTCCGAGGGAAATTTGGCGAGGCTGTGCTGCTGGATTTGGGGGAGAGCGTCACCTTTTTGCCGCAGAGAGTAACCGAGGTATATCGGCTATATATAGAAGAGTTCTCGAGCAGCAAATATTCCGTGATATTCAAAGGACTGATGAACACTGGGAAAGCCAATCCAGCGGCGTCATTTGAGATTGTGGAAAATTAAGGTTAGTATTATTTTTGCCATTCGGGTTCGTTCCTTTGTATGTGACAAAAGTTCGTTTGAAAATAAAAAACAATTTCTTTTTCATTTTCAGATAGTTATATTATACCCCCCCTAATCACAACAGCAGCATTTTTCATTAGGCTTCCCTTTGGGCATCATCCCCGTTCGTCACTTCGCCATTCCAGGAAGCTTCAGTTTGCAGCATCATCACCGAGCTGCCACCGCACCCTGCAAGCATCCGTTTGCCGCCGCCGACACACACACACAGCTGTTGCCCCCCCAACCATCCGCCATCGTCATTAGGAAAAATTGTAGTAAGTTGAAATATTTGTTGAAAATGGTGTTTTCAAAAACTTTATCACAAATTGATGGATTGCTTGAAGCGATCAAGCAAAATTATTCAAGTGCCATTGCACGAACGTCTCTGAATTTGATAAGTAGGCATATTAGAAAATGTGAGTTGGCAATGAAAAAAATTAAATTTTCAATAGGGGAAAAAAAGAAAATTGTTAGTAAAATTGGGGAATTGAAACGTATTAGATGTATAATAAATGTTATGAAAAATGATAAGTATATTGGATCAGGCTTGAATAGAAGCAGTAGGGTTAAATGGGAAAATATCAATGCAATTTTCAATGGTAGAGTAAGGACGGGTGTAATAATAAATTTAGATCACAAAGAAGTGCGAAAATTTTTGAGCGATGCGTATTTTGTTTTCAAATCGAGAATTTCCAAAATTTTGAAGGAGATGCAATGCCTCAAGGTGAACATGACACTGTTGGGGGATTTCATCAAAAAGTCAAATGACGGCGAAATAGTTGATCGAAAATTTTTCAATACCCCTAATACAATCATTGATTTGGGTACGGACTTGACGGTTTGGTACAATAAACATGTTGTGGATGTTATTTTGAACAAATTAGAAGAATTTCAAGAGAAAGACTCGGGGTGGGCGTTGAGTAAAATTCTTTTGCTTGAGGTATCAATAAATAAATACGGAATAGGGAACGGTTCAGGGTTTATATGGTTACCTGAAGAAATTCAAAAGAGGCATGCATGCGTCAATATTGATAATCAAGATGATGCGTGTTTTTTTAGAGCGATCGTGAGTGCTTTGTACCCTCCCAAAGGAAATATTTCACGTGCATCTTCATATCCAAATTATGACATGGTTTTGAATACAAGGGGTTTGGAAATTCCTATGCCAATTCACCACATTACAAAATTTGAAAAACAAAATGATATTTCCGTAAATGTATATAGTTTAGAAATGAATATTGTCAAAGAAAAAGCATTTTACGAAGTAGTACCTGCACGATTAACCAAAAATAAATTGAATAAACACGTTAATTTATTACTAATTCAAAATATATATTTCCCTAAATTGAACGAGTACGACGCCTTACCTAGGGATACAGATGATTCGCAAATTAAATATCATTATTGCTGGATTAAGAATATGTCTAGATTGTTATCAAGTCAGTTGAGCAAGCATAAAGTTAAAAAATTTTTTTGCGATAGATGTTTGAATTATTTTCATAGCGAACAAAAGTTGTCAGAACATATCGGGTTGTGTGAGAATATTAACGAGTGTAAAATTTCATTTCCAAAATTTGATTATGTAGAATTTCGAAATTATGTGTATAAGCAAATATGTCCATTCGTTATATATGCCGATTTTGAATCCGCTTTGGAAAATTGTGAGGAAAAAATGTCTGATAAATCAACAAAATATCAAAAGCACAAGGCATTCAGTGCAGGTTACTACTTGAAATGCTCTTACGATGACAGCTTGTCCAAGTTCAATAGTCATCGCGGCAACGATTGCATCCAATGGTTTACAAATGAAATGGCAAGTATTGCCAAATTTGTTGAATCCAAAATCAAAAATATCGTACCAATGATATGTAACCCCGATATTGTTAAAGCTAGAGTGTGCCATATTTGCGAGAAGCCATTTTCCAAGCAGGATATTATCGTTAGGGACCATTGTCACTTTTCGGGGTTGTTCAGGGGTTGGAGTCACCAATCTTGCAATCTTGCCTTTAAGAAGCTTTTTATGGTACCCATTATATTCCACAACCTTTCCGGATATGATAGTCATTTTATTATACGGGATGTAGCAAAAAAGGGGCGTGTGAGCATACTTCCCATCAACAAAGAGAAATACATTTCATTTACTCAATATGATAGTGAAACCAGCATTAAATTTAGATTTATAGATTCTTATCGTTTTATGGGAGCTAGTCTTGATGAGTTGGTTTCCACAATGGATGCAAAAAATTTTAAAATTTTGAAAAAGGAATTTGCGCAATTGGATGATGAAAAATTTAAGCTTCTCACTAAGAAAGGGGTATTTCCTTACGATTATGTTAATAATATGGAAAAACTCCTCGACACCGAGCTACCCTCCAAAAAACGCTTTTATAATAAACTCAACGATGTTGAAATTGACGATGAGAAGTATGCTCATGCTCAAAATGTTTGGCAGCAATTTGATATTGAAACTTTGGGGAAATACAGCGATTTATACATGAAAACAGATATATTGCTTTTGGCAGACGTTTTCGAAAATTTTCGTGAAATTGACTTGAAAACTTATGGGCTGGATCCTTCGTGGTATTATACCATGCCGGGGTATACGTGGGACTGTATGTTGAAATATACAGGGTGTAAATTGCAAATTTTAAAAGATGTTGATATGGTTATGTTTGTGGAAAATGGTATAAGGGGCGGAATTTCAGTTTGTTGTAATAGATATTCGGAAGCGAATAACAAGTATATGTCAACATACAATCCTACAGAACCGTCCAAATATATCATGTATTTCGATGTGAATAACTTGTATGGGTGGGCAATGTCAGAATGTCTACCATATGGAGGTTTCGAATGGGTTGATACGAATATTGATGTGACTCAAATTCCCGACGACAGCCCTGAAGGTTATATTCTGCAAGTTGATTTAGAGTACCCTGCACACCTGCACGATTTACACAAAGATTTTCCGTTTTGTCCTGAACACCGCACACCACCAAATTCCAAATTGAAAAAATTGATGCCAACCCTGCATGATAAAAAAGAGTATACGCTTCATTATAGGAACTTGAAACAAGCTCTGGAACATGGCTTGAAATTAACTAAAATCCATAAAGTTTTGAAATTTAAACAATCTGCGTGGTTGCGCCCTTATATCGAGCTGAATACTCGATTGAGGACTGCAGCCACTAATTCTTTCGAAAAAAATCAATTCAAGTTGGCCAATAATGCTATTTTTGGTAAAACCATGGAAAACATCCGGTTGCACCGAATCGTAAAATTAGTTTCTTCCTACGAGGGTAGATATGGAGCAAAAAATCTCATTTCCAGCCCTCGATTTCATAATCGTACAGTTTTCGATTCAAACTTGATGGCTATTGAACTGAAAAAAGCCGAACTTGTATTCAATAAACCAATGTATGTTGGGATGGCTATTTTGGATTTGTCAAAAACTTGCATGTTCAAATTTCATTATGAATTTATGCTTCCCACTATGGGTGTGGAAAAATCCAAGTTAATGTATACCGATACAGATAGTTTCATTTATGAACTAACGTGTAATGATGTATACGAAGAAATTATCAAAAAACATATTTCCAAATTCGATACGTCTGATTATTCAAAAGATAACGAGTTTAACATTCCACTTGTGAATAAAAAGGTACCTGGACTAATGAAGGATGAAGCAAATGGCAAAATTATCACGCATTTTGCAGGACTACGTTCAAAAATGTATACCTACAAAGTGCAGGGAGGCAAAGTATGTAAAAAAGCGAAAGGAGTGAAATATAATGTCGTTAAAAATAAAATAAGTTTCGAAGATTACGTGGATTGTTTGAAAAATTGCAAGCAAAAGAAAATTACTCAGTGTACAATCCGATCATTCGCTCACGATGTGTTTAGTATCGAGCAGTCGAAAATAGCTCTTAGTCCGTATGACGATAAACGCTATCTTATCCCCAAATCATTTGATACATTACCGTGGGGGCACTATAGTCTAAATTAATTTTTTTCACCATTTTTGTTCTAAATTAATTTTTTTCTCCCGTTTGCAGGTACAATGAATTTGCAACAGTTGTGCATCAAAACCGTTTGCGAAAATATCAAGAGTCCAACCTTGTTCCTCATCAATTCACATTCATCATTACCTTCAATATTAACAAGACAAATTATTCAAAAATATGCCCATTTCAAATGGCTAAACATTAATCGTCAAGAAATTGTTTATGATGAGGATGAGGACATTCTCATGAATTTCGAATATGGTGGGAGGTTTTTTGGTGGTACACGAAAAAAACAAATACGTGCAGCATTATTAAACATTTATAATTTGGAACCATATTGTCATCACGATTCATACTGCATTTGGATGAAATTTTACGAAGTTGTTGACTTTAACTTAAGATTATGCAAAAATTGTTTTGAACATATCCAAAGTATGCTTAAAATATGCAGGTGTGACGAAATAAAAAAATTTGAAGTTAAACATTTACATGAAGTTTTCACAAGTAATGAATTACATAATGCCTACCAAGATAAATCATATTGGTGTCAATATGATTTTAGGCACGTTCTTTTCACTTTACAAAATAAAGATGAATGCATTGATCATTTACATAGAACGAAAAGGGTGAAATTTTTTTGAAAAAAATTTTAACTTACTCCAACTATTTGTGATGTTGATAAGAAACACTATTTTCAACTATATTTCAACAATTCATTTTTCATTTATTTTTTATATATATATATTATATTTTTTTTCTTTTATTGCTGTATTTTAGGGAGGGTATTTTTTTTTTAATATAGAAAAAACAAAAAATATTTCTTGTGTTTTATTTCCAAAATATTTTTTTGAAAAAGTAATGAAAAAATGGAGCGATTTTTGGACCGTAGATGAAACGTCTACGGTCCAAACTCCAACATATTAGAAATATAAGGAGTAGATATTTCATCTACACCCCCAAAGTGATAAAAAACAATATGAAGCAGCACCAGGCTTTGTACAGTGTTGAGCAAAATAAGGTAAGTTGAATATTTTTTTCTTTAATTCCCGGTAAAGTTATAATTCGTTTGATAATCAAAATGCCTCCACTTCAAAACTGAAAAAATTCGACAGTTCATTGACTTGTTTTTTAACCAATAATTGTTGAAATAAAAAACTTGATTTCTTTTTCTCATTTATTACATAAATCATACACAAATTTTTGTTTATAATAAAATAAATATTCACGTAAAGCATTAGCCAACATACTATCTAAAGATGAGGCTTGACAAAAACCTTCCATAATTTCTTCCAAACTTAAATTAGTCTTATTATCGCGTAACCATGATTGAATAATATCAAAAACACCGCGATAATAGTCACAAAAGTTCATAGCATCCAGCATAGCGATACGGTCAGACAGCACCCCCAAGTGTGTATTTAGAATGTCGGTTACATCTTGTTGGGACAGTTCCATGTTCGTGACATCCTTGGAAATGGAAATTTGTTTGGTATTACTTTCGATGTACTGTGTGATGTAAATATAATCTCCGCAACGTGTTGTGATTGGATCATACTCATCTACATACTCATCGATTTGTGATTCAAAGAAATTTTCCTTTATTTCTTGTAGGATGTCAATGAGGGTTGCCCATTCAAAAGAAGCAAAATTGATAGTTCGAATGGAGAATTGCTGCTTCAAAATGATGCATGGACTAAAATCTCTGGATGGACTTATGCCACATCGAATTTCGTAGGATGGCATAGGGAAGACCATCAACATCAACTGATGTTCGTTCCGAGCTGCCATTTCGTATTGCCCCAATGCTCTGTCGATGGCACTTAGAGTTTCGTTGTAATCTTCTCCATCACTATCGCACATTACTTCAACTTCACTGACGTAACCACTGTCTTGAGACATTTTCGTTTTCAAACTGAATATTCGTCTGTGCTTGCATACGCTTTTATAGCTTCAGATCACGTGATCAATTTTAAAATTGTTGTTGCATGTTTGTTGACTGTGAAAAAATATTTGAAAGGCCCTCCCAATAGTCTTGCAGAGTGTGCTTCTTTTCCATAAGATTCTATACAAAATCAACGTTTTCGATCCAACTGTTATGTTTGTTATGCAAACCGAGCCATTTAACGTACATTTTTTTGCCTTTCTTCCTCAGAACTTTTTCCACGAGATATATATCTGGATTTGCAGTTTTTTGTAATTCCTCTGCATAAAAAGCACCCTTGATAGGAGCACCCTGCATATCTTCCAGCATGAAGGTGGCAGGGTTGGTGATATTGACTTTGATGATTTTGAATAATTCCGTAGTCCAATTGGGCGTGTAACCTTTTTCGAACAAGTGCTTTGTCTTACTAATCCGCACAACATCGCCCATAGCGAATTTTCTCGGTCCAGCTATTTTCAAGTGTGAGTATGTTGATTTGAGAATTTCT
This sequence comes from Chrysolina americana, assembly GCA_958502065.1. Taxonomy (NCBI): domain Eukaryota; kingdom Metazoa; phylum Arthropoda; class Insecta; order Coleoptera; family Chrysomelidae; genus Chrysolina; species Chrysolina americana. The sequence goes on from OY293414.1 coordinate 15,538,369, forward strand.
TTTTCGTTGGTTTTATCAATTTCCGAAGGTTTCATACCCGTCTTTGAATGGCGCGTATCATTGTAAGATTTTGTGATTTCAGGTAATATATTCAACCATTTGTAGGTGCCATTCAAACTGAAATACTTGTACAATCTTTCTTTTAAAGTCCTTATAATTCGTTCGGCCATAGAGGCTTTGAGGATGCTGTACGTATTGTAGTGATTTATCTCATGTTTTTTCATCAAACTCTGAAATTTACTGTTGTAAAATTCCGTCCCCTGATCGGTTTGTAGATTTTTCGGGCATCGTTTCGTGTGTGCCAAAATATCTGCAAACGTTTTAGTAATTTCCTCACCCGTTTTCGTTTTCAGCGGGCGAGTCCACACGAATTTCGAAAAACAATCTATAACAACTAGAATGAGTTTGAAATTTCGATTTTGATGGGCGTACGGTCTCATTTCAGCCAAGTCCATTTGCCATAAATCATCTAAACCTTTAATAATGGTGCGACGTCGAGGATAATTTCTTCTAACAGGTTTATGCAGTTCACGGACAAGTTGAATCTTGTCTGAGGAAGCCATCATACGTATGTGATGACGTAACTGTGAAACCCACTATTTTATCATGGTGATGCAAACACAACATTTTGTCTTTTAATAATTTCCTCGACAGCAGATTTTACACTCGCTATATCTGAATTTATTTTGGTGATTTGCTGTAAAATATCAATTCGAAATTGGTTTAGTTCATTCTTGGTTAGCAGCGTTTCCTTGTGCTTGATATCCCATTTTAAATTGTGTGCATGAATCGAATCGGTTATTTCGGCAATTTTTTTCAACAAATCACCACGAATATTTTCAATATCAGTGTTGTATTGTAGGTTGAATTTTTCGAAATTCTGATTGAGGGTTTGAATTCTCTTTTTCAGCTGTTTGTTTGTTTTATTCGATTCATTTTTGATTTCATGTTGCATTTTTGCCATTTCATCATTCACTTGAGCTATTTCCGAATGGTGTTGTTCACTCTGATGTCGTATACTTGCAGTAATTTTTTCATGAATTTCATCAACATATTGTTTATTGGCAGCATCAGTATTTTTGGTGGGGCTCTTTACATTACTCAATTTCAAATTATCAAAATCGATGTTACCATCTGGAGTGTGCAGCAAGCCGCTGCCTCCAGAGGGCGTGGCTAATTTTCGCTTCTTATCGGCGGTGCTGTCGCTACGTCCAAACTTGTCGATAACCATTTTGAAAATGTGTAAATGGAGGAACGTACACCATCTTATACGATTATATTTGCCTCTTTAAGTTCACTCAAAATGGCAATAATCTCATTGTCATGCGAAGTATTTCCAGCACCCCGAGAGGCTATCAATAATTTGAGGCGTTCGCATAGTTCGTTTGGGTCATCCCAATAAACAAACTCCATAGGTTTAGTATTGAATGTCATTGCAATAGGTATATTTTTAGGCAAACCGCTGCCTTTTGCTGCAGATGTTTTAGATGAACCGGTACGTGTCGATATTTTACGTTGATTTGCTGGGGGAAACATCGGTTTAATTATTTCGGTATACTTGTATCTTTTACTACCTTTCGGATGGCCTAGGGAGTTTTTGTGAATGTTTGACAAATCTACAAGTGATTTGTATGTCTGCATATCTTCATTATTATAGTTTTCAGGCGTGTTTAAAAATATGAGTTCATATATACCGGGTGTTGCTCTCCACTGATATCCGCCCATTTTAATGTATCCGCTGCGTTTGTCGAAATCTATTTCTTTGTTACCTAGGAACCATTTTGAAGATACACCATCATATACAGGGCCGTATACTTTATCTATTTCTTTGTCATTGCTCCAGTGTTTTATAATGTACGGTTGAGCCATTATAGGATATTGATCGATATATTCCTGTAAAACTTCTTCATCCATGTCTGACGCAAAGCTCTTATCTTGTTCCTCTTGTGTGCCTATGCTTAAGATATCCTCATCATCACCATCATCTGTACCTGCAACATGTTCGAGGGATTGGAATGGAGTCGTTGTTTCGAATGGAGACGTTTCACGCTCTTTCACTTTCTCTTGTTTGACTTCAGATTTTGTCTCACTTTTCATTGTGGTAGTAGGAGATTGCGATGCCGGCGGTGGCATTGCTGCTATTTTCCTCAATGGGACAGATACAGGTTTAAAGAATTTTTGCAACGTCTCATCTTCTTCAGATCTACCCAATTTCAAAGCCAAATATTTTTTTCGAATAGCTTTTGCAATTTCATTGATTTTAGTCTTTCGAATAACATCAACTTCTTTGCTCAACGGTTTCATGATGATAACTGCGGGATACATCAATCCCTCTGTATACTTATATATTTATCGAATCCTTGACGATAACGTCCAGCATTTATATCAAAATCTTTCATAATCACAACGGTTCCATATCGATGCTGTCGCCAACATTCTGCACACATTTCCTTGAATTCTTCGAACGTCATGTCTGGGGAAACGTGTTCATCGAATACATGTTTCAAATTCATTTCATCCTGCTTGAAAAGCACAATCATATTACAATTGTCTCGTATCAATTGTTTTGGAATTTTTGAATATGTCTGACAAAGATATGCAGCATCAATATTTCGGTGTCTACAAAAGGAGTAGTATTCTCGAATTTTCTGTTGACCATCGCATGCAACATCATCGAAAATGAATATGGAATTTGATTTGGCCTCGTGAGGGCTTATGATTTCCTCATTTTCCCTGAACTGATAATATCCCAATCCCTTGACTTTCCCCAAAATTTCTTGAACCACCTGATATTTGGGCTGGTACAAAGATTTTGAATATACGTAGATGTTTTCAAATTTTGCTCCATTCGGGTGGAATAACAGTGTTAAGATGGCATTTGTCTTTCCACAACCACTTGGTCCGCAAATAATTGCACGAAACGAATTCGGTAATAATTTACCATGCTTCCCAGTCATACTGCTATCGAGGTCTCCATTCAAAAAATCTAAATTTTCAATAGGCAGTGTCTTGTCTTGTTGAACGACCTCCATGATGTGATGAAAAAACATGAGTGCGCCACGGTTATAAATAAACGCATTGAAGGTATCTTTCATCATTATCAATGTTGACTTACTCTGGTGCAGGTGTTGTCAATTCAATCATCAATAAGCTCCCGTTCGAATTACATCTACCAGGTTATTCGTTTTGCGGTCCAGGCACCAAATTGAGGCAGAGATTACAACGCGGAGAAACTGGCGTGAATCCTTTGGACGAAAGCTGCAGAGAGCACGATATTGCATATTCTCAATCCGACTCTCTAGAAGACCGTCATAAAGCAGATCAAGTGTTGGAAAATAGAGCTTGGGAACGAGTTAAATCTAAAGACGCTAAATTTGGGGAACGTGCTGCAGCTTGGCTTGTTACTTCCACCATGAAAGCCAAACGTAAGCTAGGTATGGGCGTGTCCTTTCGCCGTAACTTGCTTCAAAAAATTATTAAAAATTGGAAACACAATCCTACTAATATTAAGAAATCTAGTGCTTCGGCTTTGCGAGCTGCTAAAATGGCATTGAGTCAAGCTGGAGGACGTAAAAAAATACGCGTTCCTAGAATAATTCCATTCGATGTCAAATCTGGAGGACTCCTACCCCTCATACCTATATTTGCTGCACTTTCGGCTTTGGGTACGATGGCAGGCGGAGCGAGCGCCATCGCAAAAACCGTGATAGACGCAAAAAATGCTAAAAAGAAGCTGGAAGAAGATCAGCGTCACAATAAAGCCATGGAACATTTAGGATCGGGTCTGTACCTGCGCAAAACCCCTCGAGGATTTGGACTGTTCCTGAAAAAACAACAACGCAAAGGACGAGGTCTTTATTTGAAGAAACAAAAAAACTGCTAGATAAGCTACCCCATAGAGCATTATACGATTCGGAAATTAAAAACTGTGCTCGTCAGATGAAAATACCGCATTTTCGTGGAGTCTTTATGCGTGATACGTTGCCAACTTGTGGTCCTTGGCTGCGAGAATGCGCTGTATTGAACTTGGATTCTCACTTGAATGCGGGCACTCATTGGGTAGCTTACAATAAAAACGGCAATGCCGCACAATATTTCGATAGTTTCGGCAATCTCAAACCTCCAATGGAATTGGCAAGATATTTTGGGAGGGGCGTAAGAATTACATATAACAATAGTCAATATCAAAATTACAATCAGAGTAACTGTGGACATCTTTGCCTAAAGTTTCTACTTCATAATGTCCACCGCTGAGATGTATAAATCGCTGGCTGAAATGCATAAATATAAATCTTTGAGAAATTTCACCGATGCTGAACTGCGAGCTTTGTCAATCGAATATTTGATTGGGAACGCAGGACCTTGGGAGTTGCTGGATGTATGGCATAGATTACCACAAGACTACAAAAATCGATTCGCTTTGCAGATTCGTCTACCGTGTTTCATTCATTACAAAAATGAGTGTGGATTGTCAGCCCACTCACTAGAAGAAGCAGAGTATCATGGTCCAGTTAGCTCACAATATGAATGTTATTATTGTAATAAATGATTTTTCATCCAAGTTGTTGTTTATTATTTAAAGCGTGTTGCTTCCGACACTATATCAGTCATGTCTATGATATTGACGTTAACGAGTCGTTCTTCAACGCTTTCCATCGATTTCAATCCGCCCATTCAATTGGATTCTGATTCAGAATACAGTTTGGCTTTGCTCAGCTTCCATTCGTACAACAGTATACCAAATATTGAAGAAAATACGAAATTCCACTACTTTGAAAACGGTGGCAAAACTAAACAGAGTATCGATATTCCTGCTGGCTCCTACGAAATTGGTGATATTGAGGCTTTGATTAGCAAACACATCACACCCAAAACGTACAAGGAAAACCCCGAGGAATTTTTCTACCTCAAACCGAATAATAATACGCTGAAAAGCGAAATATTCTGCCTTAAACACTCAATTGATTTCCGACCTGAAAACAGTTTGGCTCGCATTTTAGGGTTTTCGTCTACCCTTCTCAAACCCAACTTGCATTACGCATCAGATCTACCTGTGGATATCATTAAAGTACGCACCGTACACATAGATAGCAACATTACGTTTGGAGCATTCTACAACGACGTACCGTCTCATACGATATACGAATTTGCTGTTGGTGTTGATCCTGGTTACGCAATTGACGAAACACCCAACCACCTCATTTATCTACCCATTGCTCATAGAGACGAAATAAACAATATTACGCTGCGAGTGCTCGACCAAAATTCTCAACTGGTTGATTTTCGAAACGAAGAAATAATCGTTCGTTTGGAATTGAAGAGAAAATATGGTGCTAACTATTCATAAGAATAACTCACCACCATACCCCACCTCAGTCTTCACCAAGACCTTCAACGTGCGTCAACTGCTGTCACCTGCAAATAAACTGTTTTTGGAATCTCTCGGTTATCATGTTGTCCAATCAAGTGTTCAACATTTTTCGAAAACCACACAACGATGAATCCATACAGAAGGTGGAATGGCGGACTTACTACCCATATGTCAAGTCCTTTCGCAACAATGACGTCATTGAAATCAATATCAATCAATCTGACGCTTACGATGCTTTGTATGATAGTCTGTTATTCATCAGTGGAAAAGTTGTGAAAACCAAAGGAGATGGTCGTGTAACATTCGTAAACAATGCTGGTGCTTTCATGTTTCAATCTGCTAGTTATGAACAGAGCGGTAAGGAGTTGGAGACGGTTCGTGAAGTTGGAATTGTTAGTACTGTCAGAGGCTTTCTCACCTACACCGACGAAGATATCAAGCACTTGGCCAATTCAAGTTGGACTTTTCCCAGCAACGCTGGGGTTATCAACACCACTGATCTATCATTCAATATGCTCATACCCATGAAGCATTTTTTGAATATTTTCAATGATTATCAATGTGTTTCCTATGGCAAACATACCATCCGATTTGTACGAGCTGCAGATGATAGTAACTGCTTCAAAATAGAGGAGACCGCTGGATCGCCGGCTGGTACGACAGCAGTCAAGTTGGAAATTGAAAATATTGAACTCAAAGTTAAGAGAATCTTTCCGCACGATCAAATTAAATTGCAACTCTTGAAGGCCATCCAAGCTGATACTCCTATTCTCATGCCGTTCAGAAAATGGGAACTTCATATGTTGCCTGCTCTCACACAAGGTGCAAAAAGTGAAATATGGGCCGTCAAGACTTCCTCGTTTCTCGAAAGTCCTCGCTATGTGATTGTATGTTTCCAAAAAGACCGTGATTACACCAAATTCAACAATGATCCAACAATATTCGCTCATTCGAATATCGCCAATATAACGCTCACTCTAAACGGCGAGAATTATCCCAAAGAGAATATGCATCTGAATTTCGCAAAGGGGAATTTTTCGCAGGCCTATTTCAACTATGCACAATTCGGTCTCAGCTACAAAATTACTAATCAACATAATCCTCTGCTGAGCTCCACCGAATTTGTTGGCAAGACTCTCTTTGTCATCGATTGTTCCAGAAGGGATGAGAGCATAAAAAGTTCCACTGTTGATGTGAAACTCGAAATCGAGGCATCTGAAGGATTTCCTCAAAATACTAGAGCCTATTGCATCATTGTGCACGACACTGTTATTGAGCACCTCCCACTCAGCGAAATCATTAACAAATTAAACTGAACATATGCTTGTCACTTCAGTATCAATCACAGAGTCAACATGAAAATAGCTGTTGTAGATATTCAAGGCTTTACCATCGAGCAACAATTCCATCCTAAGGAGATTGCCATTAGGATTGGAATTCAATGTAGTAATTTTCTTCTGCTGCCAACTATACCATTTTCCTCTTTGAGTAGAGCAGATAAACGTACTGCCTGGTTCTTGGAGCGAAACGTTCATGGATTGAGGTATTCCTCTGGCTTTGTGGAATATCATCAATTAGATTCCATCCTCAAGAAAAATTTACAGAATGTTGATATCATTTATGTACGAGGACTCCAAAAACGTGACTATCTTACAGAGAAATTTCATCAATTGAACCTACCTACACGTGTTGTGAATTTGGAGGACTATGATAATACGTCATGGAAGGTTCCCACATTCGGCGACAATGATGGTATATCACCTTGTATGCATCACATTGGGAACCGGACCAACTATAATTGCAGTCTCCGAAACGTAGATATTCTATACAAATGGCTATGTGATATGTTACCAAAATGAAACTGTACAATAAAATTTTTCTCCTCAAACTGTTTTATTTTTTACCTAAATGTTAGGTTGGTCAATTTGAAACTCTAAAACGCACAAAAATGTGATCTATATAGACGTTTTTCACGTTCCAAAAAACAAGTAAAAATACGAACGCTTAAACGCATAAAATATGTGACATAAATATGCGTTTTAGCGCCCCAAAAAACAAGTAAAATTAGAAGCGGTAAAAATACACTTTTTACATTTATTTCTTATGGGGATTTGACATTTTAAAGCATACAAAATAGTCGTTTTTCGCGTTCAAAAAAACACCTAAAATTTTAAACGTCAAAAACGTGCAAAAATGTTACTGCAATAAGCGTTTTTTGCGTTTCAAAAAACGAGTAAGATTTAAATTGCTGATTTTCACTCCAAATCGCACGTTAAAAATGACGGACCCCCTCACGAAAACATTTTGAATCCCCCCCATACCCACAATGGAAAATTCGACAAATGGCCGAGGCAACCATGTTTTTTCACTCAAATATTATGTTATGACCTGTATAACATTTGACAGCCGCCATGTTTTTTTTCCCCATTTTCCAAACACCACTATTATCATCACACTCTCAATCATTATTTTTTTTTAATATTCAAACACCGTACTCTGGTAGCTGGAGAAATATATATCCCACATTTGTACATCTACTTGTACGAAATCTCCGTGGAGACAAGGCTAACGTCACTCGCTACCAAACTTTCGCCGCTGGTTCAAACCTCGTTCTCGGAAATCTTTTTTTCTTTTAATTAATTTTAAATATTCAAGATGCGCGCTGTATTGGCAAAATGTTATCAATCAACTGGATCTCTCTCGACTACGTCACACGATGAACGCAGACCAGCGACGGCCGACATCTACCGATCTCCTCCACGACTATTTCCGATGGCCCGTGGCAAGCTCGACCGTACTGCGCATGCGGTCCCAGAACCCCCTTTGATTATCTACTATTCGGCAGTCGTAGGAGGCTGTTGGATTATATTTTCTGTTAGATGTTTGCCGACAAAACTCTATAATATAGAACATTTGCAAAAGGCTGATTATTTATAATCTATTTCAATTTTATAATACTTTTAGAATTTAAATCCAATTCATTCAATGTGGGGAATATTCTGGGCATCCCACTGGATATGCTGTCGTTTTGGATTCTGAAATTTGGAAAGTGGAATTAATGTAATTATCTCCCGCTCAATATTAGTAATACACTAAGCTCGAACATAACACTCTCAATGTCATGTAAGTATTTTATCAAAAGTCTAGCTTTCGGTTCAGTAACAGTCTACAAACGTAATAATACGAAAAAACGGAAAGCAAGTTGTAATATTTCGAACAAATTCGAAATAATGTGCCGGAGAAAATCAACATTGTTAAATGAATGCGAAGTACCCTTTCATCCGTGAGGATATATTAGTTGAACAGTTGATTGTTATTCATTTGGCAGGGACAGGACAATTATAATGTTGTCTGACCTACCCTGTCACTGATGAGAGACAAAACCTCAAAACATGCATGACTGCAGGTGGTCATTCCCAGACAAATGAAGGATAATCTTCTGTTTAATTAAAAGACAAGCACTTGCAATTAGGTCTTCTTGGACGTTGCACAAATATCTGTTAGATAGTTCAATGTCCATCGTGGAATTAGCCAGGGAAGTAGTTGTTTTCTGCCAGATGTTTGCCTTTATTTTTCCACTTCTTGGAAACTCTTGGAGAGAAGGGTACCTCGTATTCATTTCAGAAAGCAAGTTGACTGTTGAATTCCTATTTTGTCACTCAATGATGAATCGCAGTATCGCAACATTATCAAGAATAATGACAGCACTAAGCATTAGTGAACATTACACATCATTATTCCAAGAAAACAAAAAAATTTTCTCCCTCATTTTTTATACAGTGCGGCTTTTAATAAAAAAATTATATTGAAGGTATCAACGATACTACTTTTTGAAATAAAACACATTGTGATTGCTAGATAGATGGCGCGGGTGGCACTTAAACTTAAAAATTTCAAATATCATGGTTATGTGTCACATCGTTGAGAAAAAAAATAAATTCTGTTTACAACCATCTAAAGATATTTGAATTTCGTGAATGACTCTTTTTCACAATTTAGATCTTTATGCATTTAGAAATTTTCAAGTTTATGTGCCCCTACCGCCATCTGTCGGGTAATTGCAGTGTATCTCGTTTAAAAAAGTAGTATCGGTAATACCATCCAAAATATTTTCGTTTCCGTTGTTCCACATCAAACCGTTTGAATTCATCGAGGTATGTATCCCGAACTGCACTTATACTTGGTATTAAAAAAAAAATTGGTGGTTGAAGAGGTAATTGAATTCTCTCACGCAGGAACATCAGTAGAGATACCAGTTATTTTACTACTTGATAATGAAGATCCGCATTTTCCTGTGAAACGACTCAAATATCGTAAAAATAATGGTGTAAGAGATCTTCATTTCCTTTACCTCCTTTGGACTGAAGTGCTTATGCTCCATTAAAGAAATAAGAGCAGTACCAATAATCCTGAATGCCTAATGGTAATTTATGATATCCCTGTAATAATTATAACAATATTACCTTAGACTGATGTGAGTCTAAATAATATATTAACTGGTTTCAGCGTTCCATCAGGGAAATCACCCTTCAGTCGTGGCATATATTTTCATATAGTAACAATATCTCAAATGAGCTGAACTTCATTTCTTCATCAGTTTCCATGAGAACTTTCCACCTATCTGGTATGAAAATGATCGGAAATCTGTAGTCAAGGCATGAAATTTAAATGCAAAGTTAACAAGGATCCTTCCCGTTTAATCTTAGTATCGAAGTTGTTAAGACACGAAATCAAGGAACAAATATTTCCCGACTTCAAAGACATCATCGGAGTTTAATCCTTGTTCCTTATCCTTACGCCACAAAGCAACAGTCGCCATGACTACAGGATGTTTATTAGACCGGAAACGGACAACTGAATGAATTCCATGAATTGCTAATTAGCTTTGATAAATTTGTGTCTGTTTCATCTTGAATTAATAAGATTTGATAGGGAATTTCTGGCAGCTGGAATGATTTCACGTTTGATGTGGTAACGATTTGTGGAAATTCTAGCGATTTCGCTGAGTTGGTATTTTAGTCATACTACTTGATTTTATGATTTATTTCACTCCACATGTTTGCTTTATAATATGTATGAATACAGTAGAGTAAAATGAAGTTACTATGGCAATTGAATCTGTGAATCACTGATATTGCTAAATTCTGATGATCATTCCTCGCAAAGAAAATTTTCCAAGACCATTTTAATTTAAAGGCGGTCGATGGCCTAGCATGTTGGCATAAGGTGAGAGTGCTATATGGAATCGCTTTCTTCCTCAATTTCTGTTGCCACCTAAGAGTTTTTGGAGCACTGCATGTGGTTTCATATTTTTGCAGCATCACAAACGAGAATCAAACAAAAGAATATACTGATTTCCTGACAGACCATATAACTTTACATACCTCTACATTTAATATTATTATTATACGGCGGGGTTGGTCATCAGCCAAAATGCAGGTAGTTCTGCGTAGAACGTTTCTGCTTCCCGCAATTAGGTTTCTCTCGTGAATGCTCCGGATCTTCTGATGAACTCCTGGAGATTTCTTACGAGGTTTTCTTTACTGTTTCATCCTCCTCATCAAAAATCCTGCATGGTGAATCCCCTACAAGCGCAAGTATTGTCTCAGGTGGCAGTGTCCTGTAATTAGTCCTACCCCTTCCCTGAGGGAGTTCTGGAGCTCAGTTCAAGAAGACGCCTTGATAGCCGGTCAGTTCGCCCCATTACCATAATTTTTCCATTAGTATTGCCTATGGCATATCTCCAGGAAGATTTATGATGGTTCTTCACTCATTTCTTTGTTTCCTGCTTACTGTGCTCAAATGGGATTCCACATATTGGTTCCGGTCCAACGAGAGTTGTTGCTGTCCCCGCTCTTGTTAGGGCTTCTGCGTTCTCATTCCCCTGCACGCCCTTGTGACCCGGTAAGTTTCACCCTGTTCTGTGCTCCTAGGTCGTTGAGGTTTTAATGAGTTTCTCAAATAATTTGGAAGTGAATCTGCATGGTCCTTGCCCTTGTCAGCATTTCCTCCAGATGTTTGTTCCAGGTGAGCTTCGAGTTCAGTCCTAAGTATTTGGACTCTCCTGACATCTGTAATAGCAGGATGATAGATTCGACCAAAGATTCGAAGAGCTCTGTTCGGCTTAACGTTTCTTTTTCTGGTGAGAGGGACAATCGTAGTTTTTTGGGGGTTGACCTTAAGGTTCTCCCTCCAGCACATACCTCTCCAAATACCATATCGTCCGGTTCAGCATGAACCTCGTATGCACATTTAAAACATGAAACACAATCTTATAAGTAACAACAGAGTTTGTATGTCAGCAAAGTGAGCAACATGTACGCTATTGATGACTTTAACCCACTCTCCTGATGTAAGTCCATTTGGAACATTTTGTATGTTGTTCGTTCAATAAAAATTTATTCATTTGAAATACCGTAAAATATGTAGTTTTGTACTCAGCAGGTTTATTTGGCTGAGTACACCACCCGGGATGGTGCTGTAGGTTTTCCGGGTTTTCCTATAGCTGAAAAGTGAATACACCACCGAAAACATCAGTAAGTCGCCCCGGAGCGCCACAGCAAATAATAATAATAATAGCCGTCCTCTACCCGCACAGGCTATGCCTTTGGGTATAAGGGAGTATTAGTATTATTATTAGGTATTATTATTATTATTATTATTATTATTATTATTATATTTTATATGCTTGTTTTATACCTGGCTAGCATCGAAAGCTTTCAAAATATCAGTATGATATATTTTGGTTACTGGGACTAAAGCAGCATACAGTACCACTCTTTCTAACGGGTATGCAAAATTTCAAAATATCAGTATGATATATTTTGGTTACTGGGACTAAAGCAGCATACAGTACCACTCTTTCTAACGGGTATGCAAAATTTTGAGTCAGGTGGTGAGCAAAAATCCAAGCAACAGTTGCCACGGTTACAGTTTGGATGGGCGACTAACATACATAGACGGACATTTTCCATCGGCTGATAACTTCTGGGTACTAACAAACTGGGTTCTTTGACTCAGGTGAGACGTATCCAAATATGACTCTGATTCCCTAATCTATATAGTTGTAGCTTCTCAGCATAATTTCATGATCTATACGCAACCGAAGGACTTCGACAGGTCACAGAAAACAGCTGCATTTGGAATTCATCAGTCTCGTCTGTAAAAGTTTCTCAATTAATTGGCCTGGAACTGGTATAAGGCATATGGGTTATCGTCGTATTAGACTCTCCTCTGTATTCAACCATTTTAATTTTTTCTCCGTTATTATAGAGGCACTTTCGAATATTTTTGTTCAGACCATTTCATTACCCACTCAAAGTTATTTTATGCGAAAACAATGAAGTTTTGGAGTCCATTTTAAAGGTTTTTTCATCTTGATCTTCTTTGCCCTGAGTTTAAAGTCTGGCGAAAACGCCAGTTTTCCACTTGGAGCAGGAACGTGATTCTAACTGCGCGATTTTCTCTACACAATACAAGATAAAATGCCACTATACTATTTCACCTAAATCAGTATCATAACAACAATTGAAAAAATCTTAAGTGATTTAAAAGATTTATATATAAACAAAAAGATGAAGGTAAAATTCGAATTGTAGAAACAAGACAGCATCACTTAATTTTATAGTTTACCAATAATTATTATGACAATCCACGAACGATGATTATTATCATTACCATTATTGGATCTCGATCACCTCATGAGTCTCTCTCCTGGATCTACTTCTGATATGAGCTAGAAGGCTCTTCTTGAATTTCCTCACAGTATTCTCCCTTTTGACGTGTTCTGGTAGGTTGTTATAAAGTTTTACTTCCATGTATGAATAACTCCTTTGTCCAATATTTTTTTTCATAGTAGGTGTAATACATTTCTGCTTATTTCTGGTTTCATAAGTATGACTATTACGTTGTAGTTTGGATTTGTTCAAGTATTGCCGTATATATCGAATAACTGTCGAATGTCAATTAGCTTTGTTTCAGAAAACAATAAATCCATGGGGTACATTCGATGTTTGTTCAGTAGGATCCTCAGAAATTTATTTTGAGACACTTGTATCGCATTACAATATGTTTTTGAGACACTGCCCCAACCTATGATCCCATAATTCATATGTGATTCCACTAGACTCTGATGCACTATAATTTTTTCGCTTGGATTCAGATATTCTACTCTTTTCTTATATCTGTACAGTATGCATCTTAGTTTTTGTATCAGATAGTCAGTATGGATTGAAACAACAATCCAACATAATTCCTAAATATTTTATTTTATTTGTAGGCCGTATAGCGAATGAATTTTGTACGAGTAAGGTGTAAGCCACCTACCTAATTTAATTTTTTTTTTTCAGGAGACAGACTTCTAGATATTCCCTGTAAAGTATGTGGGGACCGAAGCTCAGGCAAACATTACGGCATTTATAGCTGTGACGGTAAGTTGCGAAAGGGATAATGTAGTGTTTAGAGAAAATCGTAAATACCAAAATTTCGACATTCGTTAGCTTCTTGAAAAAATCAGTCAGATGCGAAGCCCTGCCCTTCGTAGAGAGCATCTGTTTGCTATGTATCCATACCACGCACAATAAAGTATGTACAGGGCAATTCAAATTCGACCCCCATCATTGGGATCTCCTAAACTACAGGAGATACGTCAAAGCTTAAATTGGGGCAAAATTGAGTATTCTGGTGCTTAACAAAATATTGTTTTGAAACTTGGAAAATTTCGAGTATTTCCACCAGAATTCGCAACTTTGCCCCAATTTAAGCTTCGACGTATCTCCTGTAGATTAGGAGATCTCAATGGTGGGGGTTGAATTTGAATTGACCTGTATAATAATTAATACCTCTAACTAAGCTCTCGTTCTTAAACTAAATTGCATGATGACGATTATTATAGTATAAGTCAAGCGAGGCGATGAGCTGAGTCTCGATAACACGTTGTGCACGATATTGATCGTTTATAATCCGAATTGCATACAAGACTTTATCTGCCGCCACCAATAAATATATTCATACTCAATTCTAAAATTTAAATTTATTATTTTCGAAAATACTGATAGATTCGAGTTATTCACTAAGGAAGACAGTGAGCAAACTGTGCCTTTATTTTTGGTTGACATAGCAACAACAAATCATTTATTCTTGGACTTGTAGTAAAATCTTTGAAAATGGATGATTATGATGATAGTTAACCTTCCGATTTTGAGAGTTAAGTTTCGTAATTTAGATAAAATTGTTTAATATTAAGTTCTTATTTTATTTTTGAAGGATTTTTGCTAATCTATCAACCTCACACCCTTGGAGTTTTCGTTTAACCTCTATTCTAATTAGTTTCTCATCCCATCTTATTTTTGCATAGTATTTCCTAGATGTTTGCCTTGTAAACTTGATTGTCTCGATATTCTTGAATAGTGCATTTTGTAAAGGTTTCCTATCCAACCCAACTGTCTTTTTTCAATGATTATTACCGCTTTTTTATGTTTCTTTGCTCCAATGAAATTTGATTTTTAACTTTACCAGTTCTTTCGATTTTTTCAATCTTGTTTCCGCCAGAAAACTGTCAGACAACAAAGTCTGTTATACTTTCTTGAATATCTCTCTTTTTGATATATTTTCCCCAAAGATCGAATTTTTTAGCATGCTATGAATCGACCTCTCATGCTCTCTAACTTATCCTACTTAACCCCTTTCTTCTTTTATTATACCAAGGTAGTTAAAGTGACCAACTTGTTCTGTTTGTTCCATAATTTAGAAAATTTCAGTTTTTTTTTTAATTTTTCCTCCAAATCCGCTAGCTAGATCTTGCAATTCTACTAGTTTTTCAGATAGTAATTATAGTCTTTTTAGATTTTTGATCACTATTTTTATATCAAACTCCCTGAATTTAGCAATAAATCTATCTTTAGTTTAATTTTTCTAATAGTTATTGGTATAATAAGAATCATAATAATGATCGTTTATGATCCGAATTACATACAAGACTTTATCTGCTGGCATCAATAAATATACAAATAATTTTCGAATTCTACTAACATAACTACCGATACATTAAAATTTTAGTTATTTATTATAAAAAATAGTCCAAATTATTTATTCACTGTCAAACACACACTGCTGTCAACTGGATTTGTTGTGAAATATTTGACAATGGCTGATTCTAGTTTACCTTCTGATTTGGAGGGAAAAGTTTTGAATTTTGAATCGAATTCTTTGATATTAAGTACGTGCATTTTTTTTCTCATTATAGTATTATGACTTTTAAAACTTCATTATAATCCTAGGACCATAATGAACTTCATTATGACACTGAAATACAAAGACATAACGGTTTCATTATTATATTCCAGCAGATGAAATGCTTTTGTAACTTATGTCACTATTTATCTTTTCGTTGAACTTTCCTATATATCGTTGCGTCTTCCTTGTCAAACGATTTTTATGAATCTATAATAAAGAATAAATATGTATTTTTTGGATGTCAAGTATTTGAACGTAAAATACAAACTTTCAGTAACTTTTCGTTAACTTCTTTCGATTTACTTCCAGGGTGTTCGGGATTTTTCAAACGCAGCATCCACCGCAACCGCGTCTACACCTGCAAGGCAACGGGCGACATGAAAGGACGATGTCCTGTTGATAAAACTCACCGCAACCAGTGTCGAGCGTGCAGACTGAATAAGTGCTTTCAAGCTAGCATGAACAAAGACGGTAAGTGAAAGACGATGTGATTCCCTTGGTCGAAACTGTTAGAACGGCCTTCGGAAAAGGATGAAACAACGCTTATATTTGTTGATTCCTGATATAAATACAGAGCGATCCTTTTTTAAATTAATGTGATAGATATACTTATCATATACAAAAGAGTATATTGGTCATCGCCAGTACGTGTAACTAAGTGAAAAGATCTACAACACTTGTAGCTAAGTTAGGTTTGTTTCAATTGCTGCACATTTGAACTTAGCTGAACCGTACCGACAGTCTGAAATATAAGTCAACGGTTGCTCTAATATTATAACCAATACATGTTTCTCTTGATATGTTTACATATAGACCATCGCTGAATGCTACCTATAACTGCCTCCGTGGCAACGTTAGTTGTTGCCTTGTACCTTCTAAAGCTGATGTTAAGACGGCGCTACATGATACTACGAATACCCTCCAACATTTCGAAACCAAAAGATTGGAGGCTTGACAGTGCTTAACATCATGCTACCATTGTCGATCTTCCAACGTTCCCATTGGGCCACGTTCGGGCTATTGTCGGTATTCTTGTCTCGAGTCAAAGGAATTCTTAGACCGTTTGAAGGAATAAATTCGTTGATTTTGTGCACAGCTACACGATTCGTTTGAAGTAGTTCGACTCAAGTGATACTGTTTGGAATAGGATTATTATTGATTACTTAGGTTTCGGACATCCATCGTCTTAATGGGTTTGAAATATATTTGACTTCTTTCATTTTTCATAACGTTTCGATTGCTTGTATCCGCGATCGTCTTCAGGTCTTCAGTCACCTTTTATTGACATGGATCGATTATCGCAAGGCATTTGAAACAGCATCACATTTGCTCAGATGCTTTGCGGTACCCGATGAAATAGTCAGATGCATTGAACAGCTGATGCCGCTCTGGAAGCTTCGCTTCACCATAAGATATGGTCAAGTAGAGTCCAAACAGAGTAGGTTATCATCAGAAGGGGCGTGTTCCAGGGGGACTCCCTCAGCCCTCTTCTCTTCTTCATCTTCCTATTGCCATTGTCCGTCGCACTACGGAAAACCCGCGGATACAACTGCAGCACCCCCAGCAACCAGAGGCATAATGTCACCGATCTGTTCTATACGAATGATTTCAAACTATATTCCAAGGGTGGTGCAAGAATACACGCATCCTATCGGAATTAGGTTTGGGATCGACAAATGTGCTACAGTTCATCTCAAAAGAAGACGATACGAGGAATAAGGAGAGGACGTTCAGCTCGTAGACGGAAGTATCCTACATCATCTGGTCTACGTATACTTACCTAGAGGTGGAACAACGCCACACCCAAGAAATTACCTCTGTTAAAAACTCTCTCTGCAGCAAGTATCAGCATAAACTCCGACAAATCTGGTCATCAGAACTGTCGGGGTAGAACAAAGTTGCTGTAACTAATATTCTTGCTGTTTCGATTCTACTTACTCCTTTGGAGCGATAAAATGGACTCAGGAAGAGCTGCGACAGTTCGATGTAAAATCTCCCATCTTCATAGAAGCTTGCATCCTAAATCGTCTCTTCCACGATTATACTTCCCTAGACAACGGGAGTTTGGTGTGTGTACATAACAGAATGGTACTGGATGGAGCCTGTAAAATCATCAGGAGTTCAGATCTCCCTCTCTGTTTGGTATGAAAAAGCAGGGATTTCAAGGCAGCAACCCGTGCAGCCGATGAACTCGGTCTCGTATTCGATACTGAACGAACGAACACAAACTCTGTCACCGAGTTCTAACCCGTTCAGTAAAAAGACCACGTTAAAGCTGCGGAGAGTGAGAGGCCCATACAGCTACATAAGGATAAGCCAATGCATGTGGTCTTCTTCAAGAACATTGAAGACCTTGGCTTATTCAGAAACCTGGCCTCCATTTTTCTCAGGTCAAGTGAGCTGAAGTTGGAAATCGAGGGATTCATAATGGCATGCCAAGATGGTGTCTTCAACGTCTACCGTAGTCGCAGGATGGGTATAGAGGTCCCTGACACAAGATGCAGAGCGTGTCGTGGGACAGCTGATACCATAATGCATTTGCTGTCAGCCTATCCAGTTTATGAGGTCTCAGCCTATATCCACAGGCAAAACGCGGCAAAACAAACATCGTTCGAAAAACGGCAGCAAAACGGACAAAATATCGAGACCTACTATTTGAACTCCGCTGGCTCTACCCAAACCATTCTGTTAAAATGGTGGTTCTGATAATAGGGGTCCTTGGTGGAATGATGGACACACTGCTCTCAAACCTAAAAATCATACCAGCTTGCGGAAATATGGCAGAAATCTCAGCCGAACCAATGCAGAAGGCCGTAATTCTTGGTTCACTCCACCTACTCAGGGCACATGATTCTCAGATCCAGTAACCACTCACCCACGGACGTGGGAAGTGTTCTCCTCCCTCCTGATATATCGAGGCTTCGGAGACAGGGCCTAACTGGTCAATTACTGAAGGGAAAAAAATAATAAGAGGATTGCTGAAAATATGAGCGTTGGATATACAAAAGTTTCAGGTTGGGACTGAACTATATATTGGAGCCACATCAGTCTGTTCAACTTGAAGAATATCGGAGAAACAATGGAAAAAAAATATTATGGCTCTCACCTTCAGCCTTTTCAACGATTCTCACACAATTTATACTATTTTCCGAAAGTTTTAGATTAATTATTTATGATACAATACAATTTTTTTAGGATGTGATCAGAGAATTATACAGGGGGTGTGCTGTACGAAACACTACACATAGATCTTGCCTAACTACCTAATTGAAATGAACAAATGTATGAAACTTTGTGGGTAAAAATGGCAGACAATTTTTGTCACTAATTATATTAAACTCAAAGTTATATCATCCAAAACTTTATACCAGCTATACCAACCAGCAGATAGTCCTGACGAATTCACCAAAAATTCAGTTTTTTCCTCTTTTGTTCTAGAATTTTATCGAAAGAGATCCAGTGCCTCCTCATCCTTATTCTGCAAACAATATTGTCGAATGATGAATAAAACACTAATTTGAATTACGTACCCAGTTGTATCTTACCTACACTGTATGTGACAGATCGCCTCCGATGGACTAATTTGAATATTTATGTCATATTTTTTGTATGACAATACATGTTAAGCAATAATATACCATTCAAGCCCATTTTTCTTGAAGCTTTCATCAATTCGGACGGCGCACTGTTATAGTTCATCCAAATATCCACTTCCTATGTCGATGGAGTGCGTGTTTATAATAATAATAATAATAAATGTATTTTATTGATATTGTGTTACAGAAACTACCAAAAGGATGAGTTAGCGCTTTACCCGTCTAAGATAGGTTAGGTTTGGTGTAAGAGAGTAACACTCAACCGAATTCGTTAATCATGTGCCCTACATAAACGAACTAAGCCAGGATTGATAGCCTTCTACATTCTCGCGGCTAGGATTTGCCCGTCCCATGGCAAGTTGAAATAATTTCAACAGAACACTCTGATATTGAAAACCACCATTTCAACGTAATGGTGGTCTGTGAAATTTGAAGAATAAATCCCGATATTCTGACGATTTTTATTCATTAACGGGTATGAAAATTGATTTTGAGTAGTCCTGTTTTTAGAGAATTTCCTATACTATAATCAAAAAACATTTTGTCCTACACTTCAGCACTGGTAGTGGCGGGTAAGTGTAATTTTTTGGGTCTCGTATAACAGTGTCCATTTCATCAGGTTGGCATCAGTTGATTAATGTTCAATATTCATTCAATATTCATAATGTTTCCTGGACTTGGCGTGTTGCTTCTTCAGCTTCCTTAAGGATTATATCAGAAAAAGAATTATTTTCAAATACTCATACAATAAATGAAATATTCTTAAAGCAGTAAACTTTTTTCTACGTATTATCTTTCGCACCTATAACAATTTCCAAAACAGCAATTTCAGCACAGAATGAACGAAACTGTTCAAATTCTCACTATAGTGCATCAAAATGATTTTCAGCTGACCAAGTCTCTCGTTTCTCTAATCGATATCCTTGCACCGTATGTCACAAAAATTAGTAACACCTATCACCTATGCGAATCGCCACACATGTATCCTTCAACATTTCAGCATCACGTCGCGTAATCTCGTACCTACAACGCACTCTTACACAAATCACCTCTCGTGCGGGTGGGTGTTCGAGGCTGGCGGTCGCCCCCTTCGCCAGAGAGGCCCCCGTCGGCCTCGGGCCTGTGAACCTGCAGCTGTTCGCATCAACCCTGCTCATTAATGATGATGTGCCACACCGTTGTCGGCCTCAAGACTACTTCACTTCTCGCTACATCCCTGCCAGACAAGGCTCTCCGTCAAATGCGATAACAAAGCACCCTATAAATCTTCCCAAAAACTAATTTTCGGCTTAACGAAATTTAGGTGTGATATTTTTTAGACTCCACTAGTGGAGGTAGGTGATTGATGTTCCGCTGAGGAGGTTTTTGCTCAGAATGTAATTGAAACATTAGCTCGTGCTAAGAAAACGAGAAAAGAGTTGAATGGGTTTTGACGATATAATTTCATCAACTCTTCCATGATCATGATATGAATGGATAAATCACTATGGACTGTTTTGCATATGTTCAAAAGCAATAATTTTGTTCCCTTGTTAAACTTCCACATACCAGAATCCAAAGGATTCAATTATGACGAAATGCATCACTATTAAATAGAAGATTATCATTCGTTGGGTTGAGAGAGGACAACCATGTCTGCAGGTGGTCATCTCCAGTCAAATGAAGGATAATCTCTACTCTCTACCAAAAAAACACTAAACACCAAAATATCTTTCAAAGGCTGAAAACTTCGGGAATAAAAATAAACTGTTTCTAGAATAACTGAGAAAATGCAATACCTCTATCGCGAAACTACGGAAATAGGCCTCGTAGTAGTGAAAGGAAATCAAATACACACATACATAATGCATCTGCACAATATAGCGGAAGCGACGATAAAAGCCTTCAGACTACAGTGCATGAGCCAATGGAGGGGCAACAGCTTAGGTTATTCCAACATAATGGAGGTCATAAGAATCGAACCATCTGATATGCTATCTGACAAAATTCCCCCAACCTTCTCCTTTGACGGAACATTCACCACCATCATTCAAGATGGGGAAGTCACATCAAGGACCCTACCAGTGCTGTCAAGGGGGAAAATCTGCTGCTGCTATATACGGCTAGAGACCGAGGCCTCGGTACTCAAGCTTCCATTTTCCAAACCGAGATAAAAGCTATTTCCGTCTGCGCAAGGAGGAGTCCTGGAAACCAACCCATAGTCATTCTCTCCAACAGCCAGGCGACAATAAAGGCTATGCAATCATGCAGAATTACTTCCAAATTACTTTAAAAGACTCACAAAAACGACCTTGATGCACAGAATGGGGTAAAACAGATGCCTCAGCAAGAGCGGAGGCAGCAACAGCTCTCATTGGACCAAAACCAGCCTGTGGAATCCCATTTGGGGTCATTAAGCAGGACTGAAGAAATGGCTCAAGAACCATAATCAATTGTCTTGCAAATGTTGGGAATACACAAAAACTCCACGCTATGCAGGTTCTGTGCATAAAGATGGATCTTTGGCCACTGTAGTGCAGAAGATATCAACCCACAGAAAAATCTCTTGAGAAATCTCCAGTAACTCATCAGAAGATCACGAGATAAACCTGACAGCGGGGAGCAGATAATAATAATAATAATACATACATACATAGTCATTAACAAAAGTATTACCAATGATAGTAAATTGACTTCGACAAAACATTACAATCAACATAAATAGTGATTTACTATCATTGGTAAATTGACTTCGACGAAACAATGATAGTGGTCTCGATGGTCAGCTGGTTTGTATCGTCACTAACGAAGAGGAGGGTTGAGATATCCAGGGGGGGGGCTCAGACTGAAAGCCGAGGTGAGGGGGGTTGCCTTCAGGGAAGCTGCCTCTCTACCCACCTATGGTGCTTGGTCATGGACGAACTCCTGAGTAAGCTCACAGACGAAGGTTTCGAGGCACAGGCATATGCGGTTAACGGAGTTGTAAAAACGGAGATCAACACCCTAGTGAACAGAGCTCTGAGAATATGTGAACCAAGGAACATCGACGAGGAAATACAACACCTCACAACTGTGTTACAAACGAATGGGTACAACAAGGAAGACATCATCCGTGCTATGCGCCCAATGGAGAAGAAAAGAAACACCAATGAAGAGCAACCCCAAGGCACTGTCTATCTCCCATACATAGAAGGTGTCACCAACAGAATTGAGAAAATTCTGAAGAAGGAGAAAATTAACACCGTCTTAAACCAACGAAGAAGATATCTGAATATCTAAGATCAGCCAAAGACAGCAGATATCCACTCAAATCAGCGGGAGTCTACAGAATTCCATGTAACTGTGGGACGATCTATATCGGTCAAACGAAAAGGAGCATTGGTACCCGCCTAGTCGAGCATAAGCGGAGTTGTCGTTTGGGACAAACCGAGAAGGCCACACATTGTCTGACGGAGAACACAAGATCCTTTTCGAAAATACCGAGAGACTAGCAACGTCGAATCATTATTCAACAAGAATGTATTTAGAAGCCATAGAAATACACAAACACCAAGAGAACTTCAACAGACATGAACATATTTACCAAAGATCTGGCACACAGCATTGAAAGGGGCCAAAACGAAGTCATGTCATCCGAATCGCGCGGAAAGTGCGTGCGAACCCGCTATTACAGAAAGAGCGCGAAAAAACATCACTATAAATAACATGGCAAACTCGAAAACTTCAGTTTCAGTTGATACGTCTAGAAGAGTACTTCGACCATGCCACTGAAGATGACTGCCGCAGTTGCAGTCGAAATGTTTGGATATTTAAATCAAAGAAGACCACTGCAAAACCCGGAAACCAACCAAAACACGGAGATGATCCTGTTCACCAAACGCAGGAAAAAAGATGGGTTCAGACCACCCACCATGTTTGTCCAGAGCTGCAATTGGCTCAGCAGGTCAAATACCTGGTGGTGGTTTTGGACTCCAAACTTTCATGGAGGCCTCACGTCGATAGGGTTATTCAAAAGTCGGTAGCAACTGAGGAGAGTTGTAGGGAAAAATTGGGGAACCAACCCAGAGATTATGCGCTGACTATACACGGCGGTCGTAAGACCAAAGATCCAATATGGGTCAGCTGTATGGTGGCCAGGCGCACAAAGTAACACAATAGGTCGAAAGCTCAGTAAGGTCCAGAGGTTGGCCTGTTTATTGATAACGGGTGCAATGAGAACGACCCCAATCGCGGTATTGGAGGTACTGTCAAAAATTTTATGAATTGTCAAATATCAAAATCATTTACATAACTTACTTTTTTTAATTAGTACACCCTGTATATCATTGAATATTTAAAAATACTTCTTCGTTCTAATTACGAAAATACGCCACACTTGTCCTTTCTTTTCATCAATTTAGCGCAAATTGGTGTAATACATATGATTAAAATTGTAATGTTTCATTGTTTATACAGTTCTTGCTTGGGCATTAATTATGATGTAGACTATTTTCTGGTTTGTAAAATCACTCGCCGAGTGAATTATTAAGTCTATGAACAACAAATTTTTCGAAAAATAAAATAGATTCAATTTCCAAATAGCAAATAATTTGAAATAATTTAAACTAATTTGTGTGTTGCCGCTCCACTTGATCTCCTTTATTTTCATTGCACGTAATTTATATATACTTTTTCTGTATGTTCTCTAATATTTATTTTAACAGAGTGTCTGTGTTGTTTTGCATCTGTCGAATATAGTGTTCCTAATTCCCATCTTCATATCGTCTGAAGAATCGCACGGCGTAGAAAAGACAATATTTATTAAGATCTATTTAATTTTTCTAAAAATTTGTTGCTCTTAGACACATACAGTGTCCGCCAAAATCTTGAACCCATTTGGGAAACTTTTTAACTACCTTAGTTTCTCAAAAAATTTCAATCTACATAAAAGTTGGTGCATTCAATTAGACTAACTATGCACATAGCCGTTTTATCAGGGGCGTGCTGTTAAGCGGGAATCGGCCGATATTATAATTTCACAATGGAGTAAAGTGGAATTACTATACAAAATATTGAAAAATGTCATTGAAAAAAGTTGTTTGCAGTTCAAAGATATTTTCATTTATTCAGTTTAGTCTGACAAAAACTGATTTCAATAATTACTTAATGAGCAATAGATAAAAATGGAGGCTTTTTTTCACACTTAAATAGAGACGCAAATAACCTGTATTGTCTTTAAAAAGATAGTTCGTAGATGCTTTCAATTGCAAACAACTTTTACCGATATCATTTTTCGATATTTTGTATAGGTAGTAATGCCACTTTACTCCATAGTGAAATTAGAATATCGGCCGATTCCCGCTTAACAGCACGCCCCTGATAAAACGGCTATGTGCATATTTAGTCTAATTGAATGCACCAACTTCAATTTAGAATTAAATTTTTTGAGAAACCATTAGTTGAAAAGTTTCCCATATGGTTCCAAGTTTTTGGCGGACACTATCATAATTAATGCCCAAGAACTATGAAAACCATGACAAATCTTGGAAACAAATTAATAAACGCAGGTATCTTGATTTTCTGGAAAAATCATAATTTTAATCATATCTACACCAATTTGCCCTAAAATAATGGAAAGAATGGGCAAGTGTGGCATATTTTCGTAAATAAATAAATCGTAAAGAATGAAATATAGTTTAAAAAACTAAAAAAAACGCTTTTATAACACATTGAACTAAAAAGTTAAAAATCACTGTGAAAAAAGCGTGGGGCGTTTTGTTTCATATTTTCGTTTATAGAGCACCCCCACGCTGTTTTCACAGTGATACTAATATTTTTCTTTTACTATTATTTTCTGCCCATAAAAACAATTATTCTTTAGTTCAATGTGTCATAAACTATATTTTATTTGTCAATTTTCAGTTCTCAATATATTATCTATTAAAAAAAATTCTCCGGAGAGAGCTTGAAAAAAAATAGCGTCCCTATCCAAGAAATGCAGCATAACATTTTTTTAATTCTAGCGATCCTGATCAGGATGAGACAAAGTCATCCAATTCAATCAATCAATTTATTTGCTTATTATCAGTACAACAGATTTAGCATCGTCAATATAAGTAAATTCAGTACAAAAGCAGACACATTTAAAAGGCAAAGTATTAAAACTTGCAGTTGAGAAATTCACTAACGTCATAAGGGCAGAGATCAACCAGCATACTTTTCTTGAATTTACTCATAATGTAAATTCCTCATATATGGTGGTAGATGGTTGAAGAGCCTTATCGCCACACTAAGGAAGCTTTTATGAGTAATTGCCAGTCGATGCTGTGGCATAAGAAGATTGTCGCCATTTCTGTTCAAATATTCGTGGTTGCGATTAACTTTAGGGCTGTTATTTTGTATTGTCACCGGTTCTTGATAAGTGTACAAAGTTTTAATTAAATCTGTCCGTTTAAAGTGGGTCAAAGTCGAGTCTAAAGGAGTCGGATACAAACATACATACATATAGGTGAAGCTAAATAAAAGCGTTTGATAATAAAAAGTACTTTTTAATATTTGATGATATACAGGGTGCACCATTTGAGAAAAAGTTTTGTCAATAATTTTGACATTTGACAAATTATTGAGACAAATTAAAATGAAAGCACTGTACAATACAGGACAAAATCCTCGTTATTAATTTAATAATCAATAAGAATACTCAGAAGTTAAATTAAATCGGACAAAAAATATTTTTAAAATTTTGTTGTTTATGCTGGTGATCTCTATGAAAATTTGAAAAAATGTATCTAGTTGCGTCTTGAAAATTCGTCACATTCCCAATATATAGGGTGAATTTTCTGTTGACTACGGACCCCTGAAACAAGTTGTGACAAATTGAGGGTCATCCTTACAAATTCATCAAGGACCAACTATAGGAACATACGAGTTCCGTTGACTTCCTCCGGAGTTCCGGCGCAAAACAACTAAATAATTAATTTCGTACGGAATAGGAGAGTATGTGTGTGAGAGCGGCGGGCACGGCGTCAAGTGTGCCGCGTAACGGAGGGTTGGTGTGAATGACAAGGGGCGAACGCGGCGGCGGCAGATCGCTTTCACGCGGATTTGCACTCTCCATCGCAGCCGCTGATCCTTGCCAGTTCTGAACACGCTAATGGGGATTGGCGGCTCCGTAAATAGAGCGTCATTGAGCCTTCTTACCAGATAGACTCCTCAAGATATATTCTATTATCCGGTCGATCGTGACGGTTTTCCGAATTTGCGATGGAATTGATGATCCGGATTCCGGATGCCTTTCGAGACTTTCGGGGCCTTCAACTCTTTATGGTATATTCTCTTTTCGGGGACGTTGTCGTTCACGGTCCCGGTTGGAACTTTTCATTTTTTGTTACTCTTCAACTATATATTTTTGTAGAATTTTGCCAAGTTGCTTTTTTCAATCTGATAATACATACATGCGGCAAAAATTCAAGGGGTTATTCCTTGACCTATCAGAATATTTTGTCCAATGATTTTAAAAAAACCCTTTGTTTCGAAGATTCAGTGCGTACAAAAGGACCCCGCACTTTTTATAGGTAAAATGGTTCTTGGTGAAATTGTCTGAATTTTTAGTATATTCTAGTATTCGATACAAATATTGAACGTGCAGAATCGCAAAGTTCGTTATTTTCTTGGGATTTAAAACTGTATTTTTTTTTTCGCTCTTGTCATCAACGTACCTTCATATTACTAAATATCATTCAGATAGTGCAGATTATATCATTATGTACAGAGTGAAAATCAAAAACATTTTTTTAATGTCTTAATATTCGATGTAATAATGAAATATTGATAAAATAATTTTGGCATGCAATATACCATTCTTATTCCATCATTAATCATAATTCATACATTTCTCACAGGGTGATTCGAAAAATGGTTGAAATATATGGCAAATGAAGTATCATAATTTGGAATACGGATTAGTTGTTTTTCCCGCAGGAGGGCGCCAAAATAGAAAGTTAGGTAGCGAAAATTGACATGGCTGAATTCCTTATGAAATTACCTTCATAATGATGTGTTACTACTTTCCCTATTCAAATTGTTTGGGTGATAGTGGCCAAGGGGTAGTGGGAGAGGTATGACAGTTGAGGTTATGATGTCCCCATTGGATTAAAAATCGACGTGTTTTTGCAATTTCTTCACAACACATGTGTTTTGAAGATATTCGATCTGTTTTCTGTGCCCCACCCTGTATATATACACTTATTCTCAATAGAAGAAAAAATAAAAAAGTTGAATCATAACCGAATATGTTTTCCATTATCCAATAATATTCCGTATAATTCGCGGACAGCCTCATGGCTTTACGATTTATGCGAATCAGTGCTAAACATTTTTAATATGTTATATTGATTGTAAATAATTTTTTATTGAATACGCAATCCGCAGATAGCCATTCGGGCTTTGCAAAAATCGTAGCTCTGTTGAAAATTTCAATTAAATGTATGTGAAAATTATTATTATGTTCTTCCTTTGCTGCAGTGCCTCCGACAATGTAGAAAAAATTAATAAATATTTGTAGAATTTCTGAAGTGGCATGAAGTTGCGAAACATTAATCAGTATATTCCTGAATTCCAGATTTGTAGCAATACTTAAATAATAACCTTCCACTTAACGGGTATTTACATGTATATGTACACCTTTGAACGGCATATCACCGAATTATCCTCCGTATAAGATTATTACATGTGAACGAGCTTTACCCACGAAAAGCTTCTCAAGAAGTAAAAAAGCTCCGGGCGAATTATAGAAAGGCAGCCATTCATATCGTTCGTACCCATGAATAGCCATAGACAACTTTGAAATGAGATACTTTTCTCGGAAGATGTATTTAGGGACGTCACGCAAAACCGTTGAAACGCTTTCCACCATTATAAATCGTTAAGTTCTTTGATAGGATTTTTAGGTATGAGATAGTGAATATATGTTGAATATGTGGAAAATATGTTTCTGCGAAAGGTGATTCACGGTGAATTATTTATCAGCCATTTCTGGAGAACCGATGCATGGATTATTTTCAAAATAATCGTTGTCGCTTCTTTTTGACCTGGCGACTTCACCATTTCTAATGTAATTCAATTCTGTCATTTTCTAAATGCACATTTATTTTTTCATGATGAATCCCTATAGCTCTCTTGAATAGCTTCTTGAATAAATTAATATTTGTGTCGATTCTTATGGGATTTCGCTGCTAGTCCTGTACGGCTATTTAAGAAATACACATCAATAATAATCTTGATGATTTTAATAAGAACAGATGTTTTTACTCGACTCAAATTCTATATTAACAAAAAACCCTAATTGACTTTGGTTGTTTTCATTTTACTGGCGAGGAAAAATCAGGTATGAATAAAAATATGTATGAATAAGTATAGGTAAAAAAAGTGACCAGACAATGAAATATCTGAATTGAGAATGAAACTTCTGAAATAGTTCCAAAATTAAATTTAGAAGTTGAAATAGATACTTAGCAATTCGAGATCTTCTAATGTAGTTCCATATGATGATTCATATACTTGGAATTCGAATACAATACAATTCATTAGACCGTAGGATAGAACGGAACATCACGGGGTAGTATACTGGGCCCGCTTCTATACACCCTGTACACATCAAATTTCGCTCAAGTATTGCAACATGTTGGTTATCACTTTTATGCTAATGACACTCAAGTTTATTTCGCCTTCGAACATTCAAATATTGCTATGGCAAATGAATTCATAAACTCTAACCTAGACGCGCTATTTACAATTTCAACCAAACATTTACTTAAAGTTAACCCCAATAAATCTAGTACATTGCTTTATTGACCAGACAATGTTAGAAATGATATTCAATCTATTTTAGTCTTAAAATTGGCAACTCTACAATTCCTTTCAAACCTTAGCGCAAGAACTTGGGTTTGATAATTGACTCAAAGTTACATTTTACTGGACATATCACGCAAAAGCTTAGGAACGCATATGGTTCGCTAAAACTGATATACTCGCAGAGATTCTACTTGAATAGTGATACAAAAAAAAATGCTTTGTGATGTATTAGTATTGCCATATCTTAACCACTGTGACGTAGTATATGGTCCATGATGAAGTTGAACGATTCCACCAGAATCCAGAAAGTACAGAATTCTTGTATTAGATTGATTTGTGGCATAAAAAAAGGAAAAAAATCTCACTGAAATTCAAAGAACTGGGTTGGCTAAACATGCAAAATAGATGACATCTACACATGGCATGTCTATTTTACAGTCTTAAAATTCAAAACTCCTCCGTAACTTCATTCTAAACTTTCCTACAGAACCGACATTCATAATTTAAATATTCGTCGTCTTACAGTAATCACAGTTCCTAAGCATAAAAGAGAAATATATAAACGATCTTTCAGCTATACCGCGGCTACCATCATCAACAATTTGCATAGTCTAGATTGTTCTGTTCTGTAAACAATGTGTAAGTATAAGTATGCTGATTAAGTACATCCTAATATCGATTAATTTTCGTATGTTTGAATACATTTTTTCTTTGTTCAATTCTGAGAAATATTGGCATATATATTTCTTGGAGAAATCATAATCCCTCTACAGAATGAGGGGCGGGTTGTGAAAATATCGAACATAACACATAGTGTGTAACTGAATTATTGGAACAGGTTCGGCAGAAAGCTCGCATGAAATCTACGAAAACTAAAGTACTCCAGCAGCTAGCCTGAGGAGAAACCAATGAGACCATGTGCATCGGCCTTGGCTCATTTAAAAACTTGACATTTCCCGTACTCAGGTCAAGTAAGCTGATGGCTGGCCAGACAGCATGGTGGCACCAACACCTTGGTCAGCCGTAGTTGTGCGATGAGTATAGTGTTTCCTGATCCTAGATACAGGTAGGCTCTTGGGATACCTGAAATCATGATACATTTGATGTCAGAATGTTCAGCTTATGCTTTCTCAGCATATATCCACAGGCATAACCACTAGCGCATCCAAACAAAGCTTAGGGGCTTAACTCCCCCCCTTCAAATAATATGTCAGAGATATTTCTTTCACAAATATTTTGTCTTTAACAATACACATTCAACATATTATATGTTTAAGCCTGCACTCGTACGGTATAGATGAGAAACCTGTGTTGCCTTACACTTTGAGGAATATTGAGTCCGTGGTGGACATTCAGAAGTGCCCATTCTACTAATACAATACAAGCCAATGAGCATGAGATATTGACAGAACCATTCTTCATCGACAGTTTTCGTCTTGCGATCCTAAAAACTTTCAGAGCCAGACTCGTATGAGGATTTGACAGAATATCGAAGACAAATCATGATCTTTGAATAACATATTCCCAAACCATTGTATCTCGTGAAATTATTTTCATCACGCATTCGTATTTATGTTCTTGGCGTAAATACAATCCATATCTTTTACCAAAACACCTCTATATTATCGTCCACCTTTATACACAATGAGAAGTTTTCCTTATACAGTTGAGTTATCTGGCGTGCTGGCTGTTCGCCTCGAGCAGCCATTCCGTGTAATCCCAGGTTGGATTAGAGAGACTCCATTAATCAAACTACAGGATGCTGTTCGAATTCGCGGTCGAAAGGTAAACGGGCATTGTGGGGGTTCCTGGAGATTGATTTTCCTTGAATGAAAGGAAAATCGATTCGATATTCCGAAGTTTACTAATACTGTTATTTTCTGTGAGTTTCTGTCTAGATTTTTCTCAAGGTGAATGATGTTCGTTTTCTAGAATGGATTTGTCAATTTTCTGGAAAGGAAGAGAGGGGAGGGGCATCTCCTCAAAAGAACTGGCATGTTCCTTTCGTCCAATAGTTCGAGAATTTCTCTATGAGGTTTATGGGAAGAGTTGAGCTATTCTCTGTTCTATAGTTCATACCGCACCAAAGGGTGGTGTTTCTCCTATGAGCAGTCGCAATCAGTAGCGGATCTAGGGGGAGGGGCACGTTCCCCCCAGATGGATGAAGATTGCACTAGTTATAACAGGATGAAATACAATTACAACATATGTGCCCCCCCCTTAGCAATTTTCTGGATTCGTCCCTGGTCGCACTTGACGTTTGTTTAATTACGATTTCTCAATAGAGTCATATCGGTTGTCTAAAAAGGAAAACTTTCTACTTTAATAAATATCATTCAATTAAACCTGTATGAACCAAAATACTTCAATATAGACTACACATCCATAATAAAATGAGGTTGAAAAAACTATCATCAGCAATACTGATGAATTGCTAGTGTTCGCATTCATCGAACTATCTGTGTTACTTTTGTAACGAGAGTATTGTAATTTGTGATTTTACTGTTATTGCTATTGCTATTATGTTGATAGAGTCATTTTCAACTCTATTCTGAATATTCTGCCAGTTTTTCTTCCGGTAAACTAACAGCTGCGTCATCACTATAGAACTTGCTATGGTGCCGTTGGTACCAATGTTGAACAGGTCATTCAGGTATACATTGAACATGAGAGTTCCAAGAACCGTGTCTCGTGGCACTCCATATATCACATGATTCGTTGAGTTCGTGGAATCTCCGACAGATAGCTCGTGATTAGTTTCAGTGAGCCAATCTTTTCCATCACTGTCTATATGTTTTTGTGGGAGGCTATATCGAATGCTTCAGTTAAATGACGAAGATCCAAAGGATTGCGTCGCATTTATCCAATGCCACGTATTTCTTTTGTTACATTACCTATTCATTGCGTTCTGTATGATATAGTTTCATCGGTGTTCAGTTTCAGGTAGTTAACACATTGATTCAACTAAACTCACATAGGGAAATAAATCTGGAGTAGTAAATTATCCATATCACTCAAATACAGCATGAAATAAAAAACAGTCCCAAAACTGAAACTTGGGAAACTGTAATTGTGACCATTTGTGTTGATGAGATCGTAGCAAAATACTGATTTTTCTTTAATCACAGACCTTCCTTATCTTATTGGATACCTCTGAAGCTCTCTCAGTTGAATAACATAAGCTTTGCTTAGGGCTGGTTTTATAGGTTGCAGTTATCTATGACCTTGAGTTAACTTCTACTTTAACCTACGAATGCATTTTATAGGTGGCTGTTAACCCGGAATTGTATACGTTAACTAGGTGGATGAGGTGCCAGATAACTTGAAGATTTGACATTTGAACTTAAAAGCATTCAATATTATTGCGTCTACGATGTTGACGAAATTTATTAGGACATTCAAGATATATTTCTGAAGATGATTACAGATGACGAGGATGATATCATTGAAATTGTTGAGGCACCCGTCGAAATAGAATATTCAGAGAAAGGCCTGAACATATAAACCTATGGTCAGATGAGGAATTCCTGAACAGATTTCGTATCAGAAAATATTCTGTTAGGCAACTACTAGATATCTTAGAGCACCATTTAGTGAGGCCAACAGATCAGTCAGTATATACTAATTCATATCATAATTTTCCATACTCATCAAAATTTATATTGTACTTTTAGAAATCATGCCCTGACTTCATTAACACAGTTACTAGTGGCATTGAGGTTTTATGCTACAGGTAATTTTCTAATCACTGCAGGTGACTTTGGGGGAATCTATCAATCCACAACCTGTAAAGTAGTACAAGAAGTTACAGGGACAATTGTATCATTAGCTCCCATTTACATTCAAATTCACAACAACAAATAGAAGAAGCTAAATTACATATGTATCAGTTTGCACGATTTCCCAATTGTATTGGTGCAATTGACTGTACACATGTCCAAATTCAATCACCTGGTATGTCAAAGAGAGAGTGTTTGTTATTCAGTACAAGACATTGCAAGAATAATAAATGAATTGTTTCCTTCTTACGAAGGCGTAGAAGGGCCACAATAATTACTTTTTTAAATTCCAACTGACTATCTCGTAATTACATCTTACTAAGTCGGAATTACTGTGGCCCTTCTACGCCTTCGTACCTTTTGATTGCCAGTGCCCAACTTATTTTGTATTGTAGGGAGAGAAAATGCAGAGCTATTAAGGAACAGAAAAGGTTATTTCTCATTAAATGTACAAACAATTTCTGATGGAAAAATGAAAATAAGAGACATTGTCTGTAGATGGCCTGGGTCTGCAGCAGATTCGACAATTTTTGATAACTCGAGGCTCAAAGCTAAATTAGAACAAGGGCATTATGGCAACAGCTAGGTATATTGTAGCTGATAAGGGGTACACTTTAACAAAATATACCATGATTCCACTGAATAACCCCCAAACTGAAGCAGAAATACTATACAATGAATCTCAAATCAGAACTAGAAGTATTGTTGAAAGACAATATGGGGTATGGAAATGGAGGTTTCCAGTATTAAAATTAATAATGAGATTAAAAATATAAACAACAATGGCAGTAATAGTTGCAACTGCAGTTTTGCACAATATAGCCATTGATATGAATGATCAAAAACCTGCTGAAATTAATTTACATATAGATAATGCTGATTTCAACCAGTATGGACAACAAAATGTGAATGTGGGGGTGAATTCGAAAGACAGGCATTGATTCGAAATTATTTTCAAAATCTATAAGAATGAAATAATATGCACATTAAAGTATAATGATTCATGACAAATGTTGGTTTTTATGATATCCACTTTATTCACTGTCCAATTGCCTTTGTAATATTTGGAGCTCTAGAAAATGTTTCTTCATTTTGATATCATGTTCAGCCTTTGACTGCATCATAGTCAATTCATGTTCTTCTTCTTTCATGAGTTTCTCTTTTAGGAAACATTCATTCTGAACTTGAATGAGCTCTAATTTAGCTTCCGACAAAGTATCAATAGTCACAATGTTCTTCTTCTTTCATGAGTTTCTCTTTTAGTAAACATTCATTCTGAACTTGAATGAGCTCTAATTTAGCTTCCGACAAAGTATTAATTTTTATTTTGCAGTCAGCTGTTAATTGACTTTTTTTCTTATAATTAATACTGGTAGGTTGGTTCAGACACTTAGATTTTGGTGTGCCCCCCTGATGAAACTCTCGACTTCTTTTGAGTGGTATTGTTTCTTTGTTTTCTTCAAATTTAGAGTGTTCAGAAATAAACCTGGATGGGCAAGAAGGTTCAGTTATATTCTTTTCTAAAATAAATATATATTTTAAATAGATGCCAATAGATCATGGTAAATATTGATACTTACCACCTGGGTTTATGTAAGTGGACTTGACTCTGTTAGGGTTGACTAATTTCAAAACTACAGTTTTGGAATTTGCAGTGTTCACACAACTTATATTGGATGATGATGATTGATTTGCATTCATCACTGTTGCCTCTTTCTCTGAAGGCTTCCAATTTGGGTCAAATTCTGTCAAAATTTCTGAGTTCCCTTTCACATGTAGTTTTTCAGATACGGGACGTTTCAATATTTTTGGGTTCCATTTTCCCCAGGCACAAGGAGAGTTCTCTTTAGCAACTGAAAATTTTACATAAAAATTATCACTTTAATTTATTTACCACCAGTCACTGGCTCATCGGTAGCTGACTCTAACTGTTCAATAGCCTCAGAATTTTTGTCTTGATATAAAATTCCATCACCATCACAATAATTATCTGAGCCGCTCCTATGACTTCTTTCACTTTTTCATCTATTTGCGTGATAATTATTTCTGTCTTAGTACCACCGAGGTCTTGTAAATTTCATTTCTCTCAGCTGCAAACTTCTTACTTTCCTTCTTAATATTGATCCACTTCTCTCGCAATTGTTTAGTTCTGATATAGAAACTCATTTCATTGAAATCATTACGTAAATTGTCCCATGCCACATTTTTTTCTTGCCAGGAAATAGCATCGGATTCTTTATTCTCGATTCAATTCTTGTACTTTTCCACAAAAGAAATAAGAGTTTCTACCTCTGGTTGTGTGAAGTTGAATGATCGGCGGTGTTTGCCGTTCTCCACTTCCGACAAATTTTAAAACAATAAATGGTAATATCTAATATTGACTAGATACAACACGGTAGGGTCGATAGGTAGATATCCCATCCCATAATCACAAAAAAAATTATCCTCATCAGACCAATCAACCCTATTATAAAGTATAAAGTGACAGCTGACAACAAGATGACATGGACTTATAAAATTAAAAGTTTCCGCAGGTAGAGTAAACTGTATGGTTAACCGATGTGAGTTAACTCGAAGATTTAACAGTAACCTATAAAACTGGCCCTTAGACAGCAATAACTTCCATCAGAAAACTGAATCTAATAGCAATTCAACTTTCCGAATCTGCTTGTTTTTTACCTGAATCAAATTCAAAACTCACCTAATCTGTCGAAGAATATCTAGCGATCTGATTTTCTCGCATTACGTGCATATAAACTGGATTCATCATGGATGTATTTTTAAATTGGACGTATGTCAATAATGTTTCATCTGATGTGGCATCCATATAGTACGGAAATTATGACATTCCAATATAATCTATCTATAATGTAATATAATCACATGGTAACAATTTCATCACCAGTCAGAACACCATTAATAAAAAAAATTATTCGGAAAATCCATTTCTGTTGTATAAAATCGTTACAACTCTGTAATACGCGAATCCCTTTTTTTTTGTCAACAATGCTACCCTTTGTGAAAATCGACAAGCGCCCGAAAATGCAGGTGATCGCCGCGGGGGTAGATTAAATTATACTCTGGACAAAGCATTCGATTTATTCAGAAAATAACACACACGGCTTTCATATCGTTTTCCTATAACGGACTAATTTTCACACAGAGAGACATCGGTGTTTCGAGAGATTATTGTTGTCATCCGTTTCGGTTTCCATCAGGATCACTATGGGATTTTATTGCTTTCTGCCAGTAATATATCGTCTCTTTGTTGGGAGTTGCGACATTTGAACGCGGAGAGTTTGTTTCTTTCAATGGCACGAATGATAGATAGATAACTCAAGGATTTTTAATAAAAATTAATATTCGAAATAAACACCAGGTATTTTTTTTATCTACTAGCTTGTGGTCATAAAGTACCACAAATTTATCCAAAATTCCGAGCAGGTCAAAAGTTCCAGTTGAAAAAAAGTTTAGTATTGTAGAATGATCCAGAATGATGAAAATGTTCTAGAATCTCTCGATAAATATTCTGGAATATTCTAGAATGTTTCAGTAGGTTTAAGAAACTTTCAAAATACCCCAAAGTGATATACTTACCCCTTGCACAGTCACCCCAAACGCTATTGTAAAAAAAATTGTAAAATTGTAAAAAAAATAAAAACCAGAATGTTATTGATGATGAATCTCTTTAATCGGTCCGCCATAGTCAAAATATAATTGATCACAGGAATCACAGGAAGTGGTGGTGGGTGGAAATCAGGGGGGTTGATGGGGGTGGTTAATTTCATAAGTCATTACGAATTCATTTTCATAATCTAGAAACAGATATGGACGATTCGTAATAATTATATAATTTCTCTTATGAGATACAACAGTTTTAAACATTTACATTGTCACTCTGTATGTGGAAAGCTACAAACTGTTGTACAGGCAATCATTTAAATCTGCATGTTGTTGATAGAAGCACATCCTTTCTTGAAAAAATTGGCAAATTCTAGCAGTTTGCTTCTGAGTTTCAATGCATTGGGTAAAAATGGAAATGAATTATGTTATTTATACCGGGTAATTCAAATTGGGGCAAATTTGCGCATCTTTGTAACGAAAAATATGCTGTTGAGAAAAATTAAAAATTCCGAGTATATCCGGAGGTAACCGGAAAAAACCTAAATTTTGAAACACCATTTTTTTGCGCTAGTTGATGATGGATATCAAAATGAACAGCACATATACATTGCCATTTAATCCCCGCTATACGACGATATTTTTAGATTTACCATCCGACGTTTTTTGTCTCTTGGCCACCATTATCAACTTAATTTTTTCTTATGGGCGTAGCATAACATTAAAAAAAGGTTTAGTTGGCTTCAATTCCATGAAATCACATTTGTCAAACCAATAGATTTGTTGTTAATAAAGTAATAATTACGTATAGAATGTTTTCTAACAAGAAACAAGATATATTCTGATTAAGCTAGTTTTTAACGAACTCTATTGAAAATATCTGGCTCTAACTACAAATTAAAACGAAATAACTCAACACTGACGAAGAACTGATCAAAATTTCTGCCTGCTTCCGGAATACATAGACGTGCGTGCTCGCCGTCCCAAGTTTTCTACAGCCCTTGCTATATCCCTTTTTCTCATTGACCGAGATGGTTCAATTATGATTTTCCTAAGATCCTCAACATTATTGAATTCTTGTTGGACATAGACCTGGTTTTTTAATGTGCCCCAAAAAAAAGGGTCAAGTACTGTGAGGTCAGGCGACCTCGCTGGCCATTTCACATGACCATTATTTCCAATCCACCTATCTGGGTATCTTTCTTTTAGGTATTCACATAGTGCTCGGGTATTATCATGTTGAAACCAATATTGATTTGAATTTACGAGAGATAAAATGTCTAGATAATCCTCAAAAGGGCCTAGGAGAAACTGGGGAAAATCATTTCTATTCCATAGCCAAACTCTGTTCAGGATCACCGGGATATAATTTTTGGCAAATATGAATTTTGCAGCATTTTAGACCATTTCTTCTGAGCTACCTCCATACACTGTACTGAAGTTAAAAAAATTCAATGTTTCAATAAAAGGATAGAAGTTTATAGGGGCATTTTGAATATTGTTTCTCGTATTTTCATCTAATCGATTTCCATATTTATTCCTCGGTTTTTTGAAACCACCATACTTGGTAAGGTTTCTATCTAATTTGTTGAATAATGTTCTTGCTGGTTGTATTCTTTCTGGGTATAGTTGAAGATACATTTCTGCAGTTCTTTCAATATTACCGTGATGGTATGATGGTAGAGCGCTAGTCTCTTAACCTAAGGGTCATGGGTTCGATTCCCAGCATGGTCATCAGTCTCGTGCATGGCATCACACGTCAAAAGGCAAGGGCTGCGTCTTCCCTAGCTCGGACAAGTCTTTTGAACTTTTGAGGGTTGTACTCTTAAGGGTGTGCAGCTTTCTGACGGAAATAACAATTTTGACAACAACAATTTAACAATTACTGTCTGATTTATAAAACTTTTTTATCATGTCCCGTTTTTCTTGGTTTGAAAAAATCATTTTACATTTATTATCACTTTGAAATTGTGACTACGTGATAGATAATAGCGTCAGAACGAATCAACTCATTTAACAAAGGTTTTTGACGGAGTCAGAGCCTACTTGAAACTTCTAGTTTTTGTGAAATATCAAAGTTGTGACATAACAAAGTATCACATATGTAAATGTGCTGTTTATTTTAATATCCTTCATCAAATCACGTCAGAAAAAAAAATAAAAATGGTTTTTAAAAATTTTGACCTTTTCCGGATATCTCTGGATATAATCTGGAATTTGAAACTTTCTTTACGGCATATTGCGGGTTACATAGATGCACAAATTTGTCCCAATTTAACCGTATGTCTTATAGTTTCCGGAATCCCAATGATGTCGCTCGAATTTGAATTACCCGGTATTTATCTATCTCTATTAACATTGTAATGCAACACCCTTTGTGTGATATGATTCTTCATTCGAATGAAGATATTCATGAACTCAGATGTGATGAGTTGGTTTCTGAACAAAATCAACCTCGAATTCGAGCACAAATACAATATCGATCCATTATACCCTAAACAGCAGGAATCGGAATTTTGACACAATCTCAAAATGTGGTCGAAAGATCGATCTGTAAATTGGATGATATAATGAAGATACCAGAATCTATCACATATCCAAATCTCAGAAACATAAGCTAAAAGCCATTTCACATACTGTCCTAGAAACTGCAAACTTATGTAGAGAATTTATTATCCTAATAAAATCTATTATTATTATTATTGAAAATATGCGAAATCCTTCCGGCCGCGGTGGTGTGCGGGTTGAGTCCTCGTCTCATGAGCCAGAGTTCGAATCTCAGCATTGCCACCGGTCTCGTGCATGGCATCACACGTATTGAAAGGTAAGGGCTACGTCTTCCCCTAGCTCGCACAAGTCTCTGACTTTTGAGGGTTGCACGTAGGGGTGCAACCGGTTGACGGATATAACAATTTTAATAATTTGGATAAAAGTTACTGAAATGTTCCACATACTTGATATCGAAAATAGTAAGAAGTTTCTCCATAATTTTCTATTAGCCTCACAATTCTCTCCAGTTTGTCAACTGAACTTTCATTTTCACATATGCCCAGGACTTCGACAATCGATTCCAACTCGTTTCATTTATGAGAACTCCAGATCAAGGCTGGAAGTTTACAAATTCTATGACTCCAACTCGAAATTCACAGATTTTAAGAGGTGTTCCGGGAGTTGCCGAAGGGCGAGAGGATGGTGGTGTCATGTTTGCGGCTGAACAACGCCAAAACTTGTAAAGAACATCGCCCTTTCAACTCTGTTTTGTTTCTCGATCCCCGGTTCTCGTCAAGAAACGAGAGGGAAGTATACTTCTCGTCGAATATGTAAGACGAAAGATTCTGAAATATAGGACTACATTTTTTATAATAATATATACTTTTAGATTGTGTAGTTACCCTGCAGTATTTAAGTCATGTTATTGGTGACGTATTCATCCTTGAATTTCATTCTCATATTTTTATCCAATCAATTGTCAGAGGATTCGTGTTGATGGAATATATTGAGGTAGCCTCAAGACTGTTTGTGTTGACCTACTGCTGGGAATCGCACGTTAAAAGGTAAGACCTCGTTAATCCTTAGCTCGCACAAGTTTCGACTTATGAGGGCTGTCGTTCGTAGGGGGATGACAGCTGGTTAACGGAAAAAACAATTTTAAACAATTTTTTAAACTCTTGCACTAAGCAGAGGCAAAAACCTCAAAAATATTTTGCAAGTGATCCCTCTATTCAGAAAGCAATTGCAATAGTATCCTTTGCTTTGAAGAACACTGCACAAACATAATATGTTTGATATAATTCTGTAACATGTCGGTTTTAGCCAGAGTATCTGTTTTCGGATAGATATTTGTCATAATCAGCTACACTTTATGTGAATGCGAAAATCAAAATGGTAAAACTATCGCTATTCAAGAATCTCCTAATAAAAAGAAGAAAGAGATCTGAGCTCAGATATACGAACTGTTATATTGTTTTAGTATCCAGTCACAC
Source organism: Chrysolina americana (assembly GCA_958502065.1). Taxonomy (NCBI): domain Eukaryota; kingdom Metazoa; phylum Arthropoda; class Insecta; order Coleoptera; family Chrysomelidae; genus Chrysolina; species Chrysolina americana. Next base: position 15,578,762 of record OY293414.1, read on the forward strand.
AAATCAAGATAACTAAGTTGTGTTTCAACACTTCTGGGTAACTAAACTTCATTTGAAAATTACAATAAGTCATTTCACAATTTTTATCTTGTCACATTGTTGACCAACCAATCAACTCCTTATCCCCGTCAAAGGTAGCTTGATTTGAACATGAAAATATTTATTGATCTCATAGCTTAGACCTACCACACTGATCTTAGTTCATTAGCGGAATTCCGAATCAGATCCAGAAAGTATTAGTCAAGACAGTTGTAAACCGGAGGACTGAGAAATAGACAAAAAAAAATAAGAAAAGACCAGCAAGGTTCACTGACTATGATGTTTAAGGACAAACATATATTTTAGGATAGCCGAATTATCCTAAAATATATGTTTGTCCTCAAAGAGAAAAGTAGAGTTTCTAGTTTCAGCAATAGCTCATTAGATGCGAACCACTCTTCTACCGACTCCAAAGTTATTTTTGAAGTGGCAACTAAGCTGTCTATGTCACCATGGAAATCCATCAATGTTCTGTCGTAGGCAGAAAACACATTTTTTGGGTGAAAGAATATGGAAACTATACCAAAAAAGATCATTGATGAATTAAATGGGTCCCGTGTTTAATTGAATCTAGCTCTGATTTGGCGCTTTTTACAGAAATACTTCTTATGACCGATTACGTAGGTAGGATTTGTAAAAATTCAAGGGAAGTCCGCGTATACTATAGCAGGAGAGTTCATCTGTAAGAACATGAACATGAAATACGCAATCAAATACGGTGTACATATTCAGAATAGTTTGAATCTCACGAAAGTTTGCGAAAAGAAATCTTTGAAAATGTTTTCGAGTTGTATGACCCCTTTCAACTCCAAAGAAACTTTTCAATTCGAGAACGGTCAAAGATAGAGCAATTCTGCGAACGCCAATCGATTTAGAAACATGAAATTAATATATTGTGTTATTTTGAATCAAAACTATCCACAGACAAAATTGTTGATTGAACACTTTAGCAGATTTCGGGAATTTTCAGTTCGGAGTTGCAGATGTTCCGTAAAAAGGTTATGATAACTTTAGTTGCCAGAAAAGATTGAATTTCACGAAAGTTTGACAAAAAAAAAACTGAAAATGTTTTCGAGTTGTATGGCCCCTTTCAACTCCGAACAAACTTTTCAATTCGAGAACGTCAAAGATAGAGCAATTCTGCGAACGCCAATCGATTCAGAAACATGAAATTAGTATACTGTGTGATTTTGAATCAGAAATATTCACAGACAAAATTGTTGATTGAATACTTTAGCAAATTTCGAGAATTTTTTGTAGATGTTGAACATATTCAAAAAAGATTGAATTTCACGAATATATGCGGAAAAAATTGATTGTTGCATAAAGTAATTTTGGTGGCGATACCATTTTTTTACCCAAATTGCCCTGGACAGAGCAAATTATTGGCTTTCAAGTAAGAAACTAATTTGTGTTTGGCAATATTATATCATTTTAGTAATGATCGGTAATTGGTTGAAAATCATCAACCTTTTGGGAATGCCTCTTATTCAATAATTACATTTATCATTAGTAATAAATAATGTAGAAGCTAGAATACTGGTCAAAGCTTCAACGATACTACTAGAATCTTTCAATAACAACAGTTTTCGTCACTTCCTCTGAGGTGACACAAAAAACTGTAAATGAATGTACTGTGGATTTCTGATTCCACTACTGAAATCATCACAATTATCTCCGAGTATCATTGGATATTTCACCTCATCTCATCAATCAGAAGATAAATAAGCAGCAAAATTCTGACTCTTGATGAAATTTTCTCTATTTTTAGGTTTCCTCTCCAGTAACAATATTTTAGATCTTTGAAATCCAACTACGTTTCGAACGATTTTTCGTTTTTCTTTTGGGTTCCAAATGAGTTAATTAATATCTAGTAATAATAGAAATTTATATTGTCAACTAACTAAAATATATTGTTATTCATATGTATTGCCCATTTTTGAATGATTTGGATCTGAACTCCGAATAACTCCTGAATATATTGCTGAAAGCTCCATCCACCCCAGTGAATGAAAATAACAAATGAAAAATGTGAGACATACAAAATCCTTCTTTTCATTTCTCCTAATCCCCGTTTTTCTGAAAGACGTATATTAGGAAGTATAAAAATTAAAACGACGTCACGATTGTCTCACACAAAGTAAGTACAAAAGCCCGAGCTAATAAAAGGACAAATCCCTTTAGCTCTTTTAAAAATGTAAAAGCGACCAAAAAATACTGTTTAACTTCGCACTGTTGAAACGATACGGGCTTCAAAAAGGATCTTTTAAAATCTTAATCACTTTTCGCGCTCCGTGCTCTGATTCAATTCGCTCGCAATTTAATCTATTGATTCAGCATTTCGAAGGGAGAGCAAAAGATCAGCAATTTAGAATAAATAGGCCATCAGAAAATGATAGTGTGGGAACAGGGCCATTGTGCAGACATATGACGCCTCACGGCAGAAATACAGCTCCCGCGAAAATGGCGATATACGTGCTATTAATAAATAAAAATATTGACGTTGATGCAGAAACACCGCGATGCTTTTTGTTGTTTCAAAGGTACGCTTTATTAAAGACAAACAAGAGTTTATTAGAAAGTTATGAGGTTGTAATGATCGCCAGCGACTGTTGAAAAGAGAAAATAAGCGGTTTGCGAGGAATATTTACCGGGTGTTCTTTAGGGTTCTGTTCGTGGATACTGATTCAGCAAATGGATATCGATTACAAAGCTTACAATAGATGGAAATGGGAAATTAATGAATGCAGGATTTCTTAACTCCAACAGAACATTCAAAACTATATAAAGGGTGTCTGTTTTTCAATCTCAAGCTACGAATTATACTAACATCTTGTGAAATTGAAACATGGGCATCATATTCGACAAATACATACCATGTGGATAACAAATTATTAGGAATTTTGGGCATTTGCACCATCTTAAACAGCATTTACTCTCCTACCAATAATCATCCCAATCTCAACCCTATTAGCTGATTCCACAGTGTCAGTCTCAGCATTCCTTAATATGCTAACTACAAGAGATTGTTTTAGATAATTGCCAAAATTCCAAATCAACATACGTATGTAGTATAATGAATAAATTCTATTTGTCTTGTAATTGTGAACCACCCACTATGTGTAATCTCTATCCTTATTTGATTTTAATTAATTGAGTTGAAAATTTAAAACGTGAAGTATGGAGTTACTTCAAACGATTGAATTAAAGATACCCTTGAAAAAAATAATTTTGACAGTTAGGAACTTTTTATCAAAATTGCGAATTACAGGATTGATTTATATAATATCTCTAAGTGGCCCTGTATAACAGTAACTTCAGATCACCCAATTTCAAAATCAAATGATATTTACTTGATTTGCAAGTCTACGGGCTTTAGATTTCAACTGAGTTTGTTCAAAGCTTGACCTAAAAATATTAACATTGTTATATAATGGTGTGGTGTTTCTGGATGTTCCCCAAACAGAATCTGCAGGTGCTGTCCTCCTCTAAGCCTAGCTTTCTTAGGTGTTCTTTGAGTTTGCAGTGCCCCGTCAGAAATCCCGTGATTGTCTTTAGACTAGTTTTGCTGAGGTTAATCAGTTTCTTCGATCTTGCTCGGTTGAAGTTGCCGAGGAGATCTTTGGCCTGCCTTAGCCCTGAAAGTATTTGCCAGTTTGTTGCTCTCATTACTTCTTCAGTTTTATTGAGTTCTTCTTGGAAGTAAGATTTTCCAAGTTTGCAGAATGGTTCTGGCCCGATCAGTGGCGTTGATGCCCCTTTTCGTGCCAGGGTATCTGCTTGTTCATTGCCATCCATTACGACGTGCCCCGGCACCTAGAGGAGGATCACCTTGTAGATCATTAAGTTTGTCTAGGCATTCCCAGACCACCTTTGAGTTGGTGTTATAAGAGATTAACGCTTTGACGGCTGCTATCGGAGAGGATTGAGATTTTCTTGTCCCTGTATTTCCTGTCGAGGTCGAATTGAATGTACCTTTCTATGGCGTGAATGGGTATGGGAAAACCATAAACTTTTTTTTCAAAACAAAATTTTATTATAAAAATGATCCAGCCTTTCGCAAATTTTCCTATACAATAGGATTGTCGGCAAACGTCGCAACCGGTCTTCTACTGTCACATGTTTTCGGTTGCCAGTTGGTGGTTGTTACAGGAAGATTGCAAAGTATATCCTTGTAGGAAAACTTTGCCAGGCGTTGAATAGACGTGATGGCGGTCGTATGGGGCTGTTGAATTATTTCTGTTCGACGTTTGCCGACAATCCTATGGTATAGGAAAATTTGCGAAAGGCTGGATTATTTTTATTATCAAATTTTGTTTTGAAATTTATTGCCTTTCGTCAAGTACTCTTAGTTCCATGAGAAATATTTAAATATTTCTCATGATGAAAATTTAGATATTCGGCTCAAAAGAAGTCGTGGTACTGGTCGGAATCTTTCTGTGGTTTCTATAGATGGCTCTGCTTCTCACTTTCTTAGTGGGTGCCGGAGTTATCGTAGTGCCTGTTAACAAAACCGATTGGAAATCAATTACATATTGTGGCCGAGTCTGTACTGATGAGCGAGTTGAATCGCGAAACCGGTCTGCAGATGTCACATGTTTTCGATTGCCAGTTGATGGTTGTTACAGGAAGATTGCAAAGAATATCCTTGTAGGAAATCTTTGCCAGGCGTTGGATAGACGTGATTCGGCGGTCGTATGGGGCTGTTGAATTATTTCTGTTCGACGATTGCCGACAATCCTATTGTATAGGAGAATTTGCGAAAGGCTGGATTATTTTTATAATCAAATTTTGTTTTGAAATTTATTGCCTTTCGTCAAGTACTCTTAGTTCCACATGAGAAATATTTAAATATTTCTCATGATGAAAATTTACATAAACATTCTATTTATATTTATATTGAACATTACATTAAATATTTTGTGCTGCATTTTCTGCTTTCTCTGATATGTGTGGAGGAGTCGATGGTAATTCTTCTATATCGAAGTATAAAAAAGTATACAAAATAAGAAAAAGTATGAAAAAAAAAGGTGGAGTAAGAGAGAGTAATGCAAATTACTTTTTCCCGCCTATATAGAAAACAGAGCAAATTTCGGCTATAGGGTTATTATTTCGCCAGAGTAGACTGGAAGAGTTTTTCTGGAATAATTTGAGATGGCAAACAAGCTTCGTGACTTATGGTACGATTTCATTCAATTTCAGGTGAATTATTGTATAAACTCGTATACAAGACAATCATTAAGATGCACGTCTGTAAATACAAACCTGGAATGTAACCATCCAGTCAGTGACATATTCATATATTTTGAAAAAGAGAAAAAATGTCACAAAATATTGCACAAAACAAAATTGCTGGTCACAAAACATTGATCAACGTGGTAAAACAGTTCGCTCTATCATATTCAAAGAAAAGAGAATCAAATGATGCATCAGATGGAACAACTAACAAGAAAAAATAAAAAAAAAATTGTGAATCGATTCACAAAAAAAATCTCTTGATGAAAATAAGGAGAGTATTATTGATAAAGTACATTCCTAGTGCACAGGAGGAAAAATAAAATTCCATGACTGTCAAGAAGAGTTCCCTAAGTTGTCTTCTAGAAAATGATAAATATAGACTAAATTCAGACAGACCAAAATCGAAATACAATTCTACCACCAAAAAAAGAATTAGCAATATATGAGTGGGGACTCTTTGAAGTCAATTATAGAAATATTCAATACGTATGTATGAGTAAAAAGATGCCAAGTATCTAATAAGAATATTGCAGTAGTTGCAATATGGTATAACTTTGGAAATGAAACAAAACTGTCTGTTGACTGTGGAGACTTCCATATGTTTGAAGAGGAGACCTTTCGAAGAATACAATGAATTCTGCAAAACGAAGGGGTAACCAAAAAATATTGAAGGCATTTATAATCGGGAAGCCTTAAACGAAGACACCGAAGAAGACTCAAAAGAGAAAATTTCGAAGAGAGCTGAGTAGTTCAGACTACGCAGATGGTGAAATGTTCTTATGTAACTCATCGAGAATTTCAGTTACATTTCGTATTTCGAACAGGATCTGGCAGTAAATAATGTGGTATCTTATATTGGCCAGATTACCACCAGACGTGACAACAAAGTTTTCCCTCCGAAATGAAATTTGATATTGTTTCCTCGATGTTTCCAATAAATTTTCATCAACTAAAACTTTCTTGATTACTTCTTTCATGCCAGTAATTACAAGCGCCCTAAGTACCTGTTGAAATTTGAATCCTAGATGATTTTTCCAAGATATCGATAAACAGTACGTAATTTTATCATTGATTTTCGGGAGCTTTTCGTAAATATACTGTACTAGACGAATAATTAATTCCTCCATTCAAATATATAGAATACGCTGGGAAGATTCATTGTTAATTGATTTGGTGTACAGAGTCAAAGTCAAAAAAGAAATTCAGACAAGTATGAAAGAGTAAGAAAAAGTATGTAAACCGAGGAAAGTAATATGAAAAAGAAGAACTGGTTACAAAAAGTACAAACAAGTAGAAATAAGTAGGAAAAAGTAGATAAAACATTAAGTTTACTTTTGGAAAGTACAATGAAATACATAAAATCGTTTTGAAAATACAAATTATTCATTGTAATTTTATTACATTACAGAGTAGGTGTACAGATCTGAAGAAATGGCACACCCCTGGGCATTTGCATATCTTCTCCAGATTCTATCTAGTAGGTGAAAAGTCGACCCTTTTCAATAAACTTCACTCAATTGGATTGTGTTTCGAAAACATGAGAAATTCACTCACCCTGTATGTCATCCAAGAGATGGGTGCTACCTTGTTCTCCAAAAGCTCTGTGTATTATGAAGATAGAATGCAAATAAAAAATTCTATGCACCGAATATAAGAACCTGAGAGCCCAAGAGATTGCCTATATTTTCTTGGATTTAAGATTTGCCACTGATAGAAAAATTCAATATTCTAACGCAGCTGTAAAGTACGTTTGTCTTTTCACGTCCGCCTCGTATGAATTCAAAATATCGCGTCTCTTTCGCCATCCACTTCGCTACATCCTCATCCCCAATCCCCATGTATCATGCAAAGGCATTAACTGCAAACACGATGCCGATTGTCGGCAGCGGAAGCAATGAACTGATACGTGAATGTAGCATGTGAACCCGACATGTCGGTGTAGGGCAACGTTAAGCCGAAGTAATCCCATCATCCGATAGTGTCATGTCATTCTGTCAGACTACTGAAGCGGGGGTCAAACGTGGAGCACGGCGCGCAGGTCGCACCACAGGTCACTTTGATGTTATGTGCTTGGATCCCTGGGTGTGGTGAATTTCATTATCCTCTTGGATATTCGGATTATACCAGAGTTTCCAGAATTGGGCGTGTATTCGAAATCAAACAATTAATTATTTATGGATAATATTAAATTATCAAAGATCATGATGATGTACATTCAGTTAACATCAATTACAAATCCGATTAATTGATCGTAAATGAATGGGAACTACCTAATGATATAGTCATCTTTTCTCGGGTTTTGGAGTTTCTTTCCAAAGATTTCCTTCCTCTGAGGTGCTTTCATCTTCGATGATGGATACAGACTGGCACGTAGGTGAAAGCACCGCTGAAGAAGCTAGTCGATCGTACAATCGAACCGTTTGGAAGCAAATTTAATAATTGATGGTTTAAGACTCGATGATTCGGTGAGGGATGGTCACCTGTAGACATGTTTAATTCAAGGTTCTTGCCTCTCATCAGTGCCAGGGTACGTAGGAGAAGCATAGCGGAAAACATGGAGTTTCGTAATAAAACAAGAGCCTTCACGTGTTGTAGACAGCCCGCCGGCCGAAGACCAGGTGGAAACCTCCTGGAAGAAAATCTAGGAGTATCCGCAACCACTCAACGTAGATACTTCAGTCCTAGCACAGTTCGAAGCTATCTGCAGGAGGCTTCGTCAGCTGCGCAATCTGATAACTCCGGAAGAAATTCGACGGGTTCTCAAAGGCTCGAAGAACGATGCTGCTCCAGGCAGTACTATTGGTGGATAAATTTCCGCTATTTGGCAAGAGTTCCTAACTCATGGTTAGATGGGGAGCAACAGATTCCGGATAGGTTTGTCGAGAAGAAAACCGTGCTAATTTCCAAAAACGAAGATTTTTCTGATCCAAAGAACTACAGACCGATGACATGCTTCAATGCATGTTATAAGATGTTCACCCGCATATTGTGCAAGAGGAGTTATGAACTCGACATGAAAACTCGCAAAATGATGCATATTCGCATATTCATAGGAGCTTGCATCCTAAATCGTCTGTTCCACGGTTATACTTCCCCAGACAACGGGGAGGCCGTGGACTTTAGAGCTTGGAGTGTCTACATAATAGACTGATACTGTATGAAGCCTGTAAAGTCATCAGGAGTTTATATAGATCCCCTTCTCTGCCTAGTATGCGATCATGAAAAAGCAGGGATTGGAGCATTTATTTTCAAGGCAGCAACCCGTGCAGCCGATGGACTTGGTCTCCTATTCGACACTGAACGGACCAACCCAAACTCTGTCACCGAGTTGAAACCCGTTCAGCAGAAAGCCCACGTCAAAGCTGCGGAGAGTGAGTCTCCTACAGCTTTATAAGGATAAGCTAATGCATAGGGTTTTCTTTAAGAACTTCGAAGGCCTTGGCTTATCCAGAAACCTGACATTCGGAAACCGAAAGATTCATAATGGCCCTCGTCTACCATAATCGCGTGATGGGTATAGATGCAGAGCTAGATGTAGAGCTTGTCATAGGGCAGCTGTGGCCATAATCCATTTGCTGTCAGTCTGTTCAACTTATACGGTCTCAGCCTATATCCACATGCATAACGCGGCGCTACGAGGGTTGTACTACCATCTACGATACTTGTACGGTATAGACAAAACACCGGTGTTGTCTTATGCTTCGGGGGATATTGGGTCCATTGTGGAGAATGAGAAGTATCGAATGTATTGGAACTACCCATCTGAAACGCCAAAAAATGTCGTTTGTGCCTACAAAATTTTAATTCCTGTCTTAGAAATAGACATGCTCACGCCATTTAAATTTACATCTGAATTTTTGGAACAGCTTTTTTCACTCCAACTATAAAGCCTGTAATTCTGTCCCAATTGAAATTAAAAAAATCTCCACAGAATATGAGAACAAGCTCAGGAAGTATTTTCTCATTCGACAGTGAAGAAATATTGTTTCCATGCATTATCACATGTTCGTTTGCATTTTTTCATCAGCCATGAATAAATTGTATTTGGTGGTAACTTTTTCTAGTCAATTAGTTTTGACACAAGACTTTTTTCCAGCCGTTCAACATGAAAGAGGTCCGCGAAAACCAAAACTCCAGCAAAACCCATCACCTCAAATCCACCACTCCCCATCTCTTTCCCACAACCTCCAACATATGCCTTCAGTAGGAGACACAAAGTTATCAGGCGGATCTGTTTCATTCCATTTCAATCCCGGTTTGTTCTCTCATTCCCACCATCCCCTGAAGGGTTTGCCATTACCTCCACCACCTCCAGTTTCCAGTCCATCGGGTCATATGGATGCCCTGCACTTGCCTTTGTTTCATCACCATACACTACCCCCTCCACCTGGACTTCTTCATATCCTCATGTCAGCAGAGAAATGTCAGGTAAGTCAATCTCCCTTATGTGAACTCAATATTTTGATAACTCATGGTAACAAACATTACTTTTTGCACTTCCGGGACTAAAGTGCCAACTTTAGTCCCGTATAACAGGGACTAAAATGTATCTTTCAGTCCCTAGGGAGATAAAGTTGTATTTCAAATCCCTAGGGACATAAAAATCAAACTTTACCGCAGCTACACTATTAATAACTAGGACAAAAATTATCATGTCAGCTGCCTTATCCCTAGGGACATAAAAATCAAACTTTACCGCAGCTACACTATTAATAACTAGGACAAAAATTATCATGTCAGCTGCCTTATCTATATATCAAAATTTATAGATTCATTCATTTGTAGATTCATTTTCTTGATATTCTGTTAGGACTAAAGAGATATTTTATCTCTTACGTGATTATTGGCCCTCGGGCTCTATGAGCTCTCAGGCAATAAACATCACGTGCGGGATTAAAACATTCACTTTAGTCCCTTTTTATATAATATACTATTTCCTACGATAATTGTCAATCCTAAACAAGCACATTTTGTACAGAATTTAATTTTGGCATCAGTTGCTAGGCAAGTTACTAAGCAACAAATGCATAATATTTCGTGTTAAGTCACGGTCCACACTAAAATCACGACGGCTTGTCGAATTAGAACGTCCTGCGACAAAGTAATGAAATGTTAGTTAGCAGATCGTTTCTGTCAAAGTTTTAGTAGGTAATGAAGAATTTTGTAGTTGATTTCTATGAAAACTTTATAAATTAAAATGGAAACAAACGGATGGTGATATCGACAAATATTTGACTATTCCGAACATAATAGAAGCAGCGAAGGTAATAACTCTGAATTTATTATTAGAAACGTCGAATAATATGTACCAACGCGCTTATAACCTGTTTTGGAATGGAAGGTAATAAGATAAAATTGTTTTTCCATAAAGTTTTATTGACTTATTTTGGCGACTTGTTAAGATAATTTAAATGTTCTACTTTGTGGTCACACTTCTCAATACTGAGAACGACTCTTAGTATCTATAATAATATAAATACTGGCAAATATTCAAAACTGAAAGAATTCCTCAAGTGGCAGTCTAACGGCTACAGACCCAAAAAGTCAAAGATCTTTACACCAAATGACATCGATAATTTCATTGAAGAGGTTCACAATATACTGCATAGGAGAAAAAGTTTTAATGTAAAATATGTTTAAGTGAAATAATTTACATTGTGGGTTGCATTAGTTATGGGCGTAATGGGTGCATGTAGAAGACATAAATAACATCAAATAGAAATTACCCATATCAATGATCTTTGTTCAGCTGTTTTAGTAACAATACCAGTCAGTGAAACATGAATTGTAAATTTTACCATAACTGGCCAATACTACAAAATTCATAAAAATACGCAAATCTTCGACCTCGAAGTGTTAAATTTTCTATGATTCTTCATTAATTACCAATGAAGAAAGTTTATTATTCAAAGAATAGGTCTGGATGAGTTTAGAGCTGTGGGAAAATATATTGCCAAGTATTTGAGATTAGAAAATTACGAATTTTGCACTGTGCACTGCTTTCGCCAATCTTCTGCCATTCTTGTTAAATCGCCACGGTGGCTGAAAATCTATCGCAGTCGCTGAGGGATATATAGAAGAATTGAAGAAAAATAAGCTTGAAATAGCTTGAATAGAACGAGAAGCCGTCTATTTCATCGACGACAAATTACCAATTTCCAAAAGAATTAAGTGATCAGCAATCAAGTTCTCCAAAAATGATACGTTACGTTTATCTCTACAATCATTCATATTTTAATTCTGACAGAGAGCCCATCAGCGGCGAATTCGGAATAATGAAATATCATCGGTTTATTTCTTTCAACATTTTTGCAACGTATGCAAGTATTAAACGTGAACGATATGCTATGGTAGAAAAAGTATAATATGTAACTCGCAAGAAAATGGCCATTCTACACTCGTATGAATTGCAGCACTTGGTTTTGGCTTATGCTGCAAATTTCATACTTGTGCTCATTGTATAATAATAATACATGTTTACATACTAATATACGTAAATAACTCAGTAAATGGAAAAACTACTCACTTGTCATGTCTACATGTCTATATCCTAATTCTTCAGTATCATAATATGGAATTTGAAATAGCAGTAGGTATGTGAACCTGACATTTTGTTTTAGTTCACTGAAATCATATCCGACATCTATGAAATTATGGGATATTCCTTTGCTCTTCTGAATTGAAGTTGAAATATTTGTTGCTTTTAAATTATCTATTACCACTAAACCGGATTACTGAATTTTTGCAGGAGCTTGTATGGGGCACAAAACTCTCACAAATCGAACATGCCTCAAGTGACACCAATCAAGGGATATTATCTAGCCCCACTGGAATGCCACATGCAGGTAGTCCTCCGCTGGCATCACTTCCTCTAACACCAACTTGGGAAATGCTACAGGTGAGAAACATAAAATAAAAAAGTGTTATCTTATTTTGGTTGATGTTGTTCCTCCCTATAGAGCATTTAACCATACTGAAGTCTAAATTTTACTGAAGCAGTATATCTTCAGTATTTCAAACAACCCCAATAAAATTATCAAGTCGTCGATCAAGAAGAAGTTAATTTTCGTTCTAATGGGCAAATAATAAATTTAAATTTTTTTAAACAAAAATTTTGGTTCATGAAATGTCGAGAGTAAATTTCCAAACATCACCACTCTGGAGGTATATTCGAGTCAGGAGTTAAATGTTAATAACAAATTCAGTTTGTTCTTATACCAACAATTCTCCTAAACCGGCCTATATTGCGCAAGGAAGTTGAATGAAAGGAGGTGTGGTGACGTTAATATTGACTTGCTGGTATTACCAGTGACTTTTCAGCTGAAATTGTACTGGCTGAAATAAAGTCGACCCTCTTTCCTTGGATACGCCTACTCCGGAATACATATACATAGGGGTCTGGATTACAGTTTGGTTCTTGAAAATGAATCTTGCATATTGGCGATTACAATAATTACGATACACATAATGATAGATATACAATTATTGGACAATACAAGTTACATTTTTGTTTGCCAATAGAATAAAAGATGGATAATTCATTTCTTAATCTTGCACCTTAAAAAGAACGGAACATGAAATATAATAATTAAAAAAAGAAAACATGGATAAATTATAAAAAAAATCATTCATTGTCTAACAGGAGAAAATCCCAATTACAAGACAGAGTATATACATATAATAATTTACGTTTCATCAGTAAAAGAGCAAATTTCTTTTGCAAGCAGTATGTATTCGTGATTTGGTATACACATTTGTTCTATGTGGTTGACCATTTTCTGTTACCTGGCGTGGCATATGGAAATTAAGTTTGCACAGAATGTCAGAATAGTCTATCAAACCGTGTATAATTCTAAATACAAATATGCAGGAATAATATATTCTTCTATTTTCTAAAGATAGGGAAGACCAAAACAAGAAAGACAGAATTTGCACGTTATATTATAGAGCCCATATTAATGATCCGTATTCCAGTCGTGATCTTACAAATGATTATAAGAAGAGTTTGGTGAAACAATCGATGTTTTGAAAATCATTGTTTCACCAAACTGATAATTATAAAAAAATACTTTTATTACCGGGTAAGAAAATTGTATTAAATCCATAAAAATAATCATTTATTACCAAGTTACCTTAAATAATTTAATTTAATACGTAAAGTAAATCTACAGTAATTCACATAAGGTATCAGTAGATTCATTGCAAGTTTTTGGCAAAAAAGGTAACCTTGATCGCACATGCTTTTTGAATTTGGTGGAGAACATTATAGATTGTCAAGAAAGTTTCGTTTGAGGCAATATTTAAAACTTACCAAAGATTTTGCTTGGAAGGAAAGCGGAAAGTCATTATATAATTCAGCTATTTTGTAGATGAAAGACCTTTTGAACTGTTCGGTGAAATGTCTAAAAATGTGTATTCTCTTACGTCTGATGTTGAAGTGATGTACATCAGTCCTATATTCTACTTCATTATAGAGATAGGGCTGTGTTTTGGTAGTGATTATTTCGTGATATAACACTGAGGTGTGAAGTGTATGCCTATCAGCCATTTTCAAGCTTAAGCACAAGTGTTGAACTCTTTGATTTCTTTGCTGTTAGGTAGTATTAAGAAAATAATAGTAAACCACATTACAGTGGTAGAAGGTTGACAATATTAGAGTGCCACAAAGAAGTAACTTGTGCATGCCTGTGGGGATATAATACTTTCTTCTTTCCATGCACCTTCTCAATCGACAGCGAGGAATTACTCCCAGGTTTTTCACTTGATTTATGACAGGCAGTTGTACTTCAACAATTGTAATACCCAAATCACGAATTCTCAACCTAGCTCTATATCGCTATATGTACTTAAAATCAATCAACCAAAAAAAACTTCATTTTCGAGTATATGATATAGCATGGACAAAGCGTTATATACAATTAAAATTAGTAATATAAAAAATATAAAATCTTGAATCATTATGAACAGACAAAAATATCTACAAATAACAAGAAACATTAAGGGTCACAAAACAGTCAAAACACGTTTATATAACTACAAATAATGAATATGAGCAACAAACACTGATAAACTAAAATATTCCATCATAGAATTATTCCTGCAATGTATAAAATGCTTTATTTAATAGTAAATCCTTGAGAGCATTGTTGAATATCATTTGCACTTTTAAAGGTCAAATATATATCGGCAAGTGATTGAATATTTTTTTATCGTTGTGAATTATTGATTTCTTCGTCATTGAACTTCTAGGAGTTGGTTATAGAGAAGTGCAGTTTTCATACCTTGTTAGGGGTTGGGGGTTAGAATTAATTTCATCACTGAATTTTTTGTGGATCATACAAACACTTTCCAAAATGAAGGTACAGTTTAAAGTCATGATTCTGTGTTTGATGAATAGCGTTCTACAAGAGTCTCTAGATTTCGCTCTGCTTTCTTTTGGAGTACTAATAAATTGAGAACTATTTTCCTAAAAACATATTCCATATCTCAGATGGGAGTCAATTAAAGTAAAATATGTCGCTCTTGCTATTGGCATATTCAGTTCTCTTGCGATTACCCAAGTAAAACATCCTGCAGACAATTATTTGCATACATTTAAGATATGACTATTGAAAGAGAGATCCACATAAAGTCCCAAAAATTTTGTCTCAGATTCAGTAGATATTAATGTGTTACCTAGGAAAATTCTATCTGATTTTCGATAAAGTATAATTTATTAGCATCACACCATTTCTTCAGTTCCTCTAGATCTGTAACAACAAGATTGCTCAATTCCCCAGTATTCTTAGTATGCCATACCATTGTGATATCATCCGCAAAAAGTGTGAATTTTCCACTAATGTTAATAAAAGCTATATAGAAGAAACAAAAGTGGGCCAAGCAGTGTGCCCTGTGGAACACCACAAGATATCAACTGAGAACTAGATATATTGCCATTTAGTGAGCCCCTCTACGAGCGATCTGACAAGCGGAACGACCTCAGTGAGCATCTCTGAAGCCATACATTTCTAGTTTCTGCAGGAATATTCTATGCTTCACATTGTCAGCGCTTGTTAAATCACAGAAAACTGCTGCAACTGCCTCTCCCTCTTTGATTTCGAAGTATATATTCTCAAATAAGGCAAACAAAGCTTCATTAGTGGATTTTGTGATTACTGAGCACTTGGCGATGTTTATGCGGAGTGCATGTTTTTTAGAGATATCCACGAAGTGGTTCAATTCCATGATTTATAACATTTACACTGTTCAATATTTCAGTGAGTTCGAATGAGTAATACAATAACTTATCATCCGGATACATGTGGTATTTCAATTCATTCAAGCCAACGAATAGTTGTCAATCGACATTCAACACACCAACTTTAGCGGAATTACAACTGAAAATGAAAACTTGTCATTGAATATAACTGATCATTCCACATGTTTACAGGAAACTACTGCAAGACTTTTATTTATGGCAGTGAGGTGGGTCAGATGTCTGGCGCCGTTCCAAACTCTCAGCAAACACGATCAGCTGTTGCTCCTACAAGAATCCTGGAAGGAACTCTTTCTGCTCCACCTCGCACAGTGGTCTGTTCCATGGGATTTATCTACGCTCTTGGGATGTTCACAAGCACGAGAGAGACTTCCTGCTGACATACATACTGCGACTGAAATAAAGACTATACAGGTAATGAACTTCACTTAACTTCCGTTGTATTCTGTAACGATCATAGGTGTTTTAATATTATCTTGAATGAATATAAAGGCTTGTCTTTCTGTGAAATTTAGCAGCCTCAAAATCGGTCTACAGAACCAGAAGCGGCGTAAGGCGCGGCGACGTGTTTATGCAGTTTTGTTTAGCTCTTTCAGTCATTGTTAAAATTGTTAAAAAAATGTGTTAAGTATATCCGCCAACCGGTTGCACCCCTACGTGCAACCCTCAGAAGTCAGAGACTTGTGCGAGCTAGATGAAGACGAAGCCCTTACCTTTTAATACGTGTGATGCCATGCACGAGACCGGTGGCAATGCTGAGATCCGAACTCATGCTCCTACGGATGTTTTGGCTTATGGAGCGAGCACTTTACCCGCATGCCACCGTGGCCCAGTCATGAAAAATATTATCTGGTGACAAAATCATAATGAGTTCTCACCACACATAGTGCAAGAAAGTAACACAATTTCAGTCAGATTCAATTGACCAATCTGAAATTCCAAAACAAATCGACTCAGTGACTGTGATTATATGGTTTTGAACGAAATGCTCAGATTAGAATTTATTGTATCGTTTCATTTATGATATGAGATATGAAGCTCATATCAAAGGTAGCATTGCTCTTGAACATTTGCATACATTTCGTCCGCAAACTGGATTCAAAAAATGATTTTTCTATTTTTGACAATATTCCCTTTTTCCAACATGAATACCTTCCAAGATATTGAACAGTGGAAAATAGCGACTGAAGTTTATCTTTCAGTCGCAGATGATTACACATCTGACTCTATGAACATCCTGTTCATATTTTCAATGAAATCAAGATTGTTTGATGTTCTTCAACTTAATGAGAGAAGCATTTATGGTATGGCAAGAGACCTCAAAAATGAAAGGATGACCAAGAAGAAAATGATATTCGATTATAAACGCAGTGATTCTATACAGTCTCCCAAAGCTGATAAGAAACAGATTTTTCTTAACACCATGATTGCTTGTATATAGATTCAAAATTCATATCGATATATCAACATTATGATAAATTTCGTTGACTCTAGGAACTAAGTAAAATAACAAATATTTTAAAAGAGCATATACTAAGAAACTGCCAAAGTACATACCTACATTCCAGAGAGTGGGTGAGAACGGTGACTTCCAACCTTACGAATTATATAACGAATTTCAAACAATGATCCCAAATTCGCCCGACTTCTTTTTAGATGTGAACTAGCTGATCCTATACATAATAGAAAATAACAAACAAAAATCACCCAAATACTTACTTAGAAATCACAATCGTCTGTTTTCATTTGTAATTTTTCACATTTATTGCAAAATCTGACAGATGTATTTGAATACTCGTAAGGAGCAGTGGTTGTTGCATGCAATGGCCTTATCTACCCTAAAGAAATATTTGAGTAAATACAAATTTGAAAATTGATAGCCGTTGGCTGATCATATTTTATTGCTCTTGATATTGATATTATTTTCTCTCAAGATAGTTCATGATAACTTTTTTTTGCAGGAGATTATGTGTCGTTTTCGTCAAATATCTCCGGACGGTAGCGAGTGTGGCTGTATGAAAGCGATTATACTCTTCACACCGGGTAAGAAAATTGTATTAAATCCATAAAAATAATCATTTATTACCAAGTTACCTTAAATGATTTCGATTCATACGTAAAGTAAATCTACCAATCAAAACATTTCAATTATTTTCTTTCAATATAGAGAAAAAATCGAATAAAATGTATGGAAACCATGATTTTGCCACTCAAACGTGCATAAATATGGAATGAAAATTAAAACATTTGAATCCGCGGTATTTTTACTGATAACGCCTTAGTTTCGAATTCACTGTCAGAGGTCATGCACAGCAAACGGGATGTTTATACACAAAGTGCTCTTATTTTCGTGCCCATTTTTGATCCATATTCCTCTGACCAGTCGTGTCTGTGAGATTTGTCTATTTTGCTACATTGTGAGATTATGTTGATGAAATTTCAATAGAAATTGAACAAAACAAAAAAAAATCGTCAATGACAAACGCTGCTGTTACGCATAGCCTAACTTGGTTCCTGTTAAAATGTAATCCAGCAAGTGGTGCCTTCTGTAAAAATTAAGACAAATTAATGGAATCGTTGATTTCAGCAGGAATATTAGACATCTCAACGCGCAGTCAAATTTTGACAATCATTAATAATTAAGTATTTGAAAATGAGTCGATTCAGAGCTTTACGTACTTGAATTGATTAATTGTTACTATTGTTTAAATTTACACAAAAACGTTATCATCAAATACCATATTTCAATATCATCAAGACTTACTTCACTTACACTCCTTACATAGTTACAAATCATGTAAATTCAACAGAATAATCCTCCCGGTACTTGCTGTCAGATAATTTCAACTCTTAAACTTAGAGTCTTTATAATAATTATGCAACAAGTTATCGATCTCTAATCTGAATATTGTGAAAAACGTACTGATAGTACCTACATATTACCACTGATTTAATTGCCAAGTCATATTATTTGATAGGAATGCTAATATCTCACGGCACTTGGGTCCTTATCGAAGAATGAAATTTTGGTGTTCGCTCAGTACTCCTTCGCCATTTATTGAAATTCTTTCGCCAATTACTTATTAATGTTAAGTTCGAGTGATACACTTTGTTTAAATCAAGTAAGTTCACTTCTTGAAACATGTTTATATTGCTTCATATCATTTTGTGCATTATGACATTGAAACAGTAAGGTTGAGAACGATTTATGACACAGTTATTTTAAAAGCTCGTACTCAATTTTTTTTTGTTTACTTGTTTCATCCTTACCAAAAGCTTAGATTTTGTTTGAATTCAAGTCGTTTGATTCCCATTCTATAATTTTGAGCAAATGAGTTATTTTCCCAGTTGGGATGCTCTAAAATAAAAAAATTATTATTTTAAGTTAGGAACAAATGATTTGTATTTATATTTGTTTCAAAGTCAAAGTCAAAATATACTTCTGTTCAGTACTCTGCAAAACTGTTGTTTTGTGTCTATCTAGATTTTTTATGATTCGGGTCCCTTTTCAAATAGGTATTAATCATTCTATGGTGATTATTCATCAACTAACTGTGAACTTCATACATTTATATCCTTATGGACTCCATCTGCGAAATGAATTGGCCACAACAACCTTTCGATTCAGCAATAATACTCAATTTGCACCTTCACCATTTTAATACATCTCCACCAAACCACCATTTTTTGAGAAACACTCGCTCATTCGCCATTTCAGGGGTACTTTTCCGGCACAAGAAGACATTGACGGCATAACATGATTATTTAATATTCGAACTTCAAGAAATATACATGTCTGTCTATATTTACAAAGATCTTTTCAAGAAACTTCGAGTCGAGCGACTCGAGCAATAAATATAGCAACGAACGTATTCGAAAAACAAATTAAGAAATTCTGCTACAATTAGGTTCATTCAGTCTAAGTTAGTCTTATAATTTTGTACCTGTTCTGTTCGCTATTAAATTAAATAACTCACGAATGAGTAAAATTTTTTACAAAAATATACCGATTCTATGGTTATTATCAATCATTAGTGAGGGCTACATAGAATTGAATCGAAATTTGAAGAAAAATCGAAAGTAATGAATAACACTCTCGAGAATCCAACACATATAATTCAACTGTCGTAGGAAGCAGTAGTTAATTTGTAGGAAACTACAAAATGTTCATGGAATATGTTTATGCCGAAGATTAGTTATTTAATCCATATTCCATTGGGATATAAAGAGTGTCAAAAAGTTTGCACCATGAAGATAACATATTTTGTTATTTGTCACACAATTTTATTCTTCAGAAAAGTTGGTGCCTTGCAGAAAACTTGTTAAACAAAAATAGGATTTTTTTTTAGTAATAAAGAATATCGATAAGTTTATTTAAAAAATTTGTTTATAATTGAAAGCGATACGTAAATTTGGAATCGCAGCCACCTAAGCAAAACACTTTTTTTACATTTTTTATGTTTTGGCCTCACAGAGAATACAAGATCGATATCATTTCGATTGAAAATTTGGTATAAGTCATTATTTGGGAAAAATTATCGACGTTTGTTGGAAACTTTGTGATTTAAACAAACTTGATATTTAACTCTGTATATATATATGTATATAATAACTATCATTTTGAATAATTTGATGTCAACAGGAAAATATTATCTACTCAAAATCGATACAGAATTCACAATATCCTAGATGTTGAAGAAGTTTGTCAGTATCATAAAGATTTAGAGGTAAAAATAAAAGCCGTTTTCTGAGATAAATCACTTCAGCGTCAAGAGAAAATAACTGGTTCTCGGAATTTTTTTAGCCAAATATAGTTTAGTACAGCAATAAGGCCACACCATGTATATTGAGCGAATATTTCAGTAAAGATAATATATATACCCTTTTTTTCAGAAACAGCTGGACTGTGCGATGTGCAACCGGTAGAAATGCTCCAAGACCAAGCCCAGTGCATCCTTGGAGATTATGTTCGAACTCGATATCCTAGACAGCCAACAAGATTTGGGAGACTTTTACTTCTAGTGCCAAGTCTACGTGCCATCAGATCACTGACAGTAGAACTACTGTTTTTCAAAGAAACTATAGGCGAAATACCCATTACCCAATTATTAGGAGATATGTATTATATGGAAAAATGCTCCACTGCCCCCTGAAGTATATGCTAAATGCTTATCTAATTGTACAGAGCTCTTCATTTGTCACTGTTTTGGAATAAAAAGTCAAAAACATTCGTGAGGGTTAGTCAGACAAAGAATTGTGATGAATAGTCAGGTCAGATACCAAAGAAATGATCAGACTTATCAGGACAATAAATGCATAAACTTATTGATAGTAAAGTCATTCAGTTGCCGTTTAAAATTCTAAAATATTATTAAACTGAATTATTTGCAAAGTTCCAGTAAAATTATGTTCACTTCCACAAGTACGGTTTAACACATATGAAAAAAAAATTACGTAAAGTAAAACAACAAAATTTCTTCGAATTTTCAGAGAAATTATTCTTCGACGCTAACGGACTTGCATTCAATTCTTTGGTCTACAGTCGAAATACTCATTGATGAACATTTTAATATACTTCCTTAATGTTGAATGTAAATCAATTAGATTAATACAATAGCATACTTTTGTTGAATGCGGTACCAAAAACGCTTTTTCTAGTAAAGTAGAATATTATTATTACTGCTGACTAATAAGCAAACTGATCTCAATATATACAAAAAGCGTTTTTGGAATCCTAGCCTTTCGTATGAATTGTCATATAATTGAACTTATAATTACCTTCAATTATAGTAATCATTGTATATACTCATTTATAAAGTAAATTGATTATTGATTTACTCATTCAATCTTTTTCTGTGATATCAAAATAAAATTGTCTAGTCAGTGAGATATTTTGATTGCCTCATCTCATATCCTACCACCCATACCAAGATCGAAACAAAAAACAAGGAAATGAAGAAAATGGGGTATTAGACGCCTGTGGTGTCACTCAATGAGAACAAAAGAAGTTTTCCCCTTCACCACACTCGTAATTTCATTCCTAGATGCGCATTTCGTTAACCAAGTTAACTTCATCAATGAAATTACTATTGTGATGAAGGGGAAAACTTCTGTTGTTCTCAAGGAAATGAAGACCATATCTCGAGTCGAAATTAAAGTCAGAATATAAAATTTAAAATCAAAATATTGAATTTGTATCGTTTATTTATAGCTTAACAATCAACTCGAATACACTGCTAAAGTACCCTGCAGTCCTCAACGAATTTCTGATTGTTAACTGAACTTGTCTTCAACTTTACTTCAACCTAACTTTCCACCTCTAACACATCCTACGAATCATCAAGAACTCCTATAGCACCGAAAAGGCAACGTCTGTATCCAGTACCGAAGCCACTCCACTCAACCCATACGTCGAGATGCCTCGATCGTGACGTAATTGACAATTACTGCAGCTGTTGCTGTAATTTAAATTGCATTTCAGTAATCACAACGATCGTATGTACTTCGCAACAGTGGCGTATGGTACTTAAAGTATTTACCAATTTCATAATCAAGGATTAAAAAAAAAATTGGGAGATTTTCTGAATATACATTCAAGTGGCTTTTAAAAAATAGCAATAAAGATGAATACGTAATGAGAATCAGTTGCATTAAAATATCCACAATCAGTATTAGTATAAAATTTAACGTATAATTCCATCATATCCTTTCAATATAAATATAAAAATACGTGCTTTTAGACCCAACCCTATATTCCTTCAAAAATTTGTAATTTGTATTAACAGATATATTACAGATTGCAGATATATCGTTACGACACTGCACATACCGATGCAAGTCAGTTACTAGAAACAAGAAAAATAGAATTATTAACAGAACTGATACAGAATATTTGAATAAAAAGTTATCGCATATTGGAATTCACCAGCATGCAGACCACAGTTTCATATGAGGTACACAAAAAATGGGTAGCAGAAAAGCTGAATAGGACTTTGATGGACACTGTTCGAAGCAAATTAATTAATAAAATATTTTCAGAACTGAATTTTTTCCATTTAGTGCGTAGTTCTTCGATATTTTGAAAGCCATTACCACTAGAGAAAACTTTGAAGGAACAAACTTCATCAGTTACCAAAAATATTTTCAACCTTACTCGATGATTTATTAAACCGGGACGACTCATAGACGAGTTTTTGTTGATAGAACACCTTATATATTCCTCACTCGAAATTTATTCCGCCAAGTTTCACCTTTACATCGCTCTAAAAAAAGTAAATCAGTTTCATTATTTCTATATTTCTATTGTGGAAATGTTTTAAGTTTGAATTTAAAACAAACAAATAGAAGTATTCCAAATAATAATGTTGGGAATAAAAAAATCAAGTAATGGACGAATTGAATGAGGTTGAAAAAACTATTTCTATTACAAAAGTTGTTCGAAATGCCTTCCATTCTGATTGATACAAGCTTCAAGTCGTATTCTATAATTTTCCATCACGTTGAGTAACATCATCGGTGTTATACTTCGAAATGCATCCCGATTTTATTTTCTTCATGTCATCAATGGTGGTAGCAGGTATACAATAAATCATAGATTTCAAGTGACCTCATAAAAAAATGTCCATATTTGTCAAGTCGGAAAATCTCGCTGGCCATTAAATTGGTCCACCCCGACAAATCCATTTTTGAGGAAAATATTGTTCAAGATGGTCCTGAACATCTCTATGATAGTGTGCAAGTGCACCATCCAATTGAAAATAATATCACGTTGAATGACCCGTGGAATATCCTGAAGTAGGTTGGGCAGATCAACATGTAGAAATCGTAAAAATCTCTTCCCGATTAAATGCTGCTCGAAGAAAGATGGCCCAATAACTTAATCATGGAATATCAGATACCTCTCGAGACATTGAGCAACCACTTATGTTGGGAGTTATAAACTAAAACTGCATACGGGTTTTCAGTACCAAACCATTTGTGTGAAATATTGATTCACCATTTTGAAAAATGAAGGGTTCTCTCTTATTTTGATTCGTGCCCATTGACAAAATGTAACTCGTCTCATCTAGAATCATTTTCTGTAAGTTCTTGGTGGAGTTGAAGATGACACTTAATGGTCGGCTCCTCAATTACTGATAAAGCGATTGCAAGTTCATTTTCTAATGTCAAAACAGTTTTTTCCCTTGTAGATTTTTCATAATTTACACTTGAAATGATCTATGCATAACCTCGATTATCCTGTGACAGATAATATTCCCACAATCGAATCAAATAAACTATGCCATATGAATAGCCCTTATAAATAGTGATTAATATAAGAAAATATCTCATGTCTTGACAACGACCTGATTGATTTTGATTCCCTTTCCAGCGATGGAAAGTCGACAGATTTTGGAATAAATTTCTGATAAAAAATACAGGATTCCATTTGAAAATTTTCAATGAATTATATCTGAATATTACAATTTTCAACACTCAAATTTGACCACCCTATATAGAAACCTTTTGTTACAAAATTACTGGATAGGTGTACGTGAGATCTTGCTACTACTATATGCCAAAAATATTTTAAAATTTTCAATAAATGAATAAATCATGCACAATTCAACATGATCCTTTAATAGTGGTAAAAATAGATTTATCGATTATAACTTGGCAACGCCGCAACTGTTTTAAATTTTTTTTACAGCGATATAAAGATAAAATTTGGCGGAATAAATTTCGAACACTAAAATATAGGGTGCTTTATTAGAATAAACTCGTCTCTGAGTCGCCCCGCTTCTATAAAAACACAGTACTTGATGTTGAAATGGGCCACTTCAGTAACTGAAGAAGTTTGTTCTTCAAAGTTTTTCTCTAGTGGTTATGGCTTTCGAAAAATCGAAGAATCACGCACTCAATGGACACACTGTATATTCCTCGCTAACTCTATTTTCCCTCTCACTCTCTTTCAATGTCCTTCGATGTCTCTGTCTCTTTTTGCCTATCTGACGATGGAGTGGTACCTATACACTTAATTTCATAAAAAAAAATTGAAAATGCCGGAGACGAATAATAGGTAATCTATGTAATCCACTTGATTTATTAGTTCATTTTGAAAAAATATTTTCTCTCTCTCTTTCTCTCTTAATCTCTACCTATCTTAATCTCTAACTCTCTCTATCCAAACTACTTTATCTATCTTTTTCTCTACATATTTATTTCTCTTTCTACATATCTTCTTTCTCTCCCGCTTTCTTCGTCTTTCTATCTGTCGTTGGAGCAGTAGGTATTTAAACGAAAATTAAAAAAATTATTATGAAAAAGCATACGGACCTTTCATAACTGTTATTCACAGAGGATTGAAAGTAGATAATAACACGTCATTAACAAATTCAGCCAACAACAATAAAGAAACAGTTGAAATAAATTTTGCATAGAAATTGTTTGTTATCAGTTATTCGAATTAATACCAAGAGTTTATAGAATACAAGAAGTTTGCGAAGCCAATTCAAAAATAAACCTAGCAACTTCACGAAACAGCTAAGATATGCAGTTTTTTCGTAAACAACTTTGAATTCGTGATTATCAAGTCGCCTATATTGATGCCTTGTTCCAACAAACTTTGTGGTACTTCTATAAAAACACATGATGCCGTTGTGTGGGGCCTGCGAGTTTTCTTGATTTGTGTCTTGGGAACGAATTCGTCCGCAGTTTTCGGTCTCTCTCTTATTTTCCCTGTTAACTTGCTAGGTAAGCTTACAACATTGGGACTCATATTTTGTTTCGTTGTCTGTTTCTGACATTGTTTTTCCGTTCTCCTCCTCGATATTTCTTTGAGCCACTGTGAAAACACTTCTTCATTTTGCTGGATTTTTCTGTGGCGATACTCTTCTATAAGCCTTTTTCGCGTCTGCTCTTTCAGTTTTGATATTTCTTTCTGCCTTTCCCGCTTCTGTAGCTGTCTACACGTTAACCCATATTCGGACTTGAGGCCATTATAATTTGGTAGGTTTCGATGTACTTTCTTCTTTACTTCATCACAACATTTTCTTTGTAACAACTGAAGAGGGGGCAATGACACGTTTTCGTGTATTTCCAGTTTCTTAATGGACATGGATAAGTCTAAATCCAACTTGTCAATGCAATGATGTTTACAATGTACTTCTTGTGTATTAAGACGTTGCTTTTGCCTCTCGCTTTTTTTCGTCGATGACTTCTTACTGGAAAAAATATTCATCTCTTCATTCTTGGAAATATTATCGGTCATCCCAATTTCGAATCTATTTTTCTGTTCAACATTTTCCACAACGGAGTCGTCGTCACTGTTTACTTCTTCGATAACCTCTACTACTTCCTCAACTTCTTCGATATCAAAAATGTCCAAATCTGCTGCATTTATAGTTGTTTTATAGTCTACCGTGCACATATTGTCACTTGTTATCTCAATGTGATCACTTTCGATGCTGTTCACATCGTCATCAGTCATGTCGGGTTCGAATGAAATCAGTTCATCTCTGAATTTCACTCTGGAAGTTTTCTCAATTTTTGAGGAAGGGTTGGTGGTGAAAAGATCGATGTTGGCTTCTTGAATTTTGTCTGCTATGTTGTATGGAGAAGATGCCGGTTGTAAAACTGAAAGAAATAAATGAATTTACTGAACTAAAATGAACTGTCTCTGTTGTAGATATTCCAAACTTTCATCAATACGTAATAACAAGCAGGTTACTGTGATCGTATTGCGCAAAATATCAAATTTTACCTTATAAAATGAAAATAGATTATAAATGATCCATCTTTTCTCAAATTTTTCATTTTATAGGAGTTTTGTCTGCAAGCATCGAACAGAAAATAATCCAACAGTCCCATACGACTGCCAAATCACCTCTGCCCAACACCTGTCAGAGTTTTTTTGGAAGAACATACTTTGCAATGCTTCATGTAACAACTGACAAATGTTAATCAAAACAGGTGACTATCTGCATACTTGTTTCATGGTTATACCGGACAGGACGGAAAGCTAATCTTCAAATCCATCATCCTGAAATGGATTGTTATCTGGTCTTGGGGTGGTGCTGTAGTCCAAAATTTAAAGAATCTACGTTTGGAATTATAAGCAGAATTACTATAGCCAAGTTAACTCAACAAACATATTGAACAAAGTTGCACACAGACTTTGTAAGATACAAATCATCATATGGCTATAATAGTGGGATTGTTTTTCGACTTAATTCATGATTTGGGCATGCACAGATACATGGTGTACCATAAAAAAGCATTAAAACGTCAACAATTCTCTCGTAGTTACCATCGAATTTACGAAATTTTTTATTTTCAATCATTTGAATAAATGTATTTCAACGAGCTGATTTTGAATTATGCTTCAAAAATTGAATTTGACAAAAGATTAACGAAATAACGACAGTTTTGCGATTTCCAAAAAAAATACACAATTTTTTCGTCGAAATCGCCAAAGATTGTTTTTTTCGTTAATCCTTTGTCCAATTTCAATTTTTGATGCATAATACGAAATCAGCCCGTCGAGATACGTTTGAGAGAAGTTTACAATTTTTCGAAAAATAAAAAATTTTCGAAAAAAAGATTTAACTCGAAATTGCAGAGGTTCTGTGAAAAGCCTAGCAAATTTCTATTTGGCTCGGAATCAATTTCAAATTCGGTGATATCACACAAATATGGTCGAAAAAATGTGTTTGTCGGGATATTACCGCTTTCAACTTCGGATAAACTATTCAACTCGAGAACGGTATTAAACAGAGCACTTTAGGGAACTCCAATCGATTCAGGATGACAAAATTAGTATATTCTGTAAATTTCAAGACAATGGGAGAAAACAAAAATCACTGGAAAAAAGTTCCAAGTCATGAAAATCAAAACCATTGAATTCACTTGAAACTAGCACTATATACCCAAAATTTAAGGCTTATTCCGAAAATATATGATTTTGGTACGCTCAAACGTATCCCGATGAGCTTATCCCGAATCTTACCTCAAAAATTAAATTTAAAAATGGATTATTGAAATAACGCAAATGTTTGCGACTCCAACGAAAAAAATTACCCTTATTTCGTTAATTCTTCGATATTTCAATTTTTGAGACGTTATTCGAAATCAGCTCGTCAAAATGGGTTTAATTTTCCAAAAAATCAAATATAAATATTTTCTAAACTTTGATGTTGCGAGAGAATTTTTGTGTTATCTGCGATAGCACCTGTTTTTGGTGGATTCAGAGCCAAACCATGGTTTCTAGAATATAAACTAATTCAATAAATATTGATTTTGACTTAACTCGTTATAATAGTTTATAGGGTGGTCGGACTTGTCATCTCGGAATTAGCCAATTCTGAGTTACTAAGTTGGAATTCTGACTTAGTACCTATTTCGAAAATAGCTTATATTCTTTATTAATAGTGGCCCTTCTACGCCTTTGTAGAGAAAGTTTAGAAGCCTACATCCACTTATTTCCTCCCTCCAAATTTCATTATTATTATTATAACCGTTTGAAAGGTACGAGAGGAAAGGGAATTTTGACTAGTAAGTACTGTCAGGTTAGATGATCGACTGTAGTGTAAAAAGATTGCATTCAACTTGGATAGCAAGGTTAGTTCATTGTCTCCTTCTTTAATCTTCTAACACGGGTTGAAACGATCTAAAGTACACTTGGATACCTACTTGGACCAAGTGTGCTTGGACACGTAGACTTGGACCAAGTTGGTTTCCATGGCAAAATGACTTGGATGTCAGATAAACATACAACGATGGCGGAACTGTATTATTTGGAAGGTATGCGAGTGGTTGCTGATATGCTCATAAACGAGCTTGAAATTCTGAAAAATGAAAAACAAAGAAAAAAAGAACGATTTGGACTCGTATTTGGATACGTAAGCGTCAGGTGTCAGGAATATTCAAGTTTATTCTTATTCGTTCAAGAGCTGAATTTCGATCATCTTCATTTCTATATTCCGCTAAACGCACATTCCATAAACTTTCCTCAGTTTCGTATAGCTCCATGAATCTGATATTCTTCCTTCCGGATCATTTTCTTCTTGTGTTTATTTCCAGTTTTCTTTTTTCACACACCGACGACATTTCATTTCACAAACAAACACCACTTGAATCCAAAAGTAAGTTGGGTACTGTCCTAGTCAACTTGGAAGTAACCTACTGCTCCAAGCGCACTTGGATGAACTGGTGACACAATCAAAGTACCGTCCAAGTGCTGCTCGCGGACAACCCAAGTAGACTGTGATCAAATATACTTGGATCGTGTCAACTCGCCTTTAGCCATAGAGGAGGTTGTTATTTCGGGGGTTAATCTGAGCAAATTTCAGTATTCATCTCGGTAGAAAAGAACAGGTCGGGAAATCCCGTTTGTATACAACCGTGATACAACCTAGGCTATACCGATAAGGAACATACATTCCGAAACTGGTCTGCAGTTTGTTTCCGGTTCGAATCAGGTGAAGTCCTATTTTCCTCAAAAAGCTATTGCAAAATTGTTTCTTCTAAGAATTTTTGCAAATATGTCCTACCAATACAATTCAATATCCATCGCGGTACAAGCCCAAGTAGTAGTTGTTTTCTGCCACAAAATATATTCGAAGATATAATCGTCTTTGAAAGAATTGTTTAATAATTGCATCTCGATAATGTCGAAATACTTTAATATCCAAACATTCCTAACAAGTGAGAAATTTAAAGCAAATATCTGACAGAAAACAACACTGTTTCCGTTGTTGATACCTCAACGAATATTGGATTACACGCGCAGGCTAGAGTCTGGCTGGCAAACGCCAGTTTCACTTTGTCAGCACTATACTAACAATGGGATACAAGTGTGAAAAATGGATGTTCAAAACACTGGTGTGAATGTATGCAGAATAAATGCAGTGAGTTCTGCATATCACACCAGTGTTTCAAACACTTCTCATACAATATTTTTGACACGGAGTATGTTATAAACCAGGCGTCATAATTTCAACATGCCATATACCTGATGGTTGATCCTGCCAGTAGTCATATGCTTGTCTCAAAGATTAAGCCATGCATGTCTCAGTACAAGCCAAATTAAGGTGAAACCGCGAAAGGCTCATTAAATCAGTTATGGTTCCTTAGATCGTACCCACATTTACTTGGATAACTGTGGTAATTCTAGAGCTAATACATGCCCACCTGGATTGGGCGTTACTAAGGTCGTTTGCTACGGTTTGTTTTCGAACAAATATTGTTTTTTTGTGGTAATTAAAAGTTCATATATTCAGTTCCATTGGATTACTTTTCGCACTAGTGCAAAAACTTTATAATTTTTCACACTGGTGTGTAGAACTGACGTTTTTCACATTGAAATGACAACCAAAAATTAGGAATTTCTAGTTCTCATTGTAGAAAAAATATTCACATTCACATATTATACACATACTAAATAAGGTACTTATAGGTAGAGGTAGTGGATTTTCAATAGCTATGACGTTGAATATATCTCTCAGTCACACTCATTGCCGATACGTAAATTTGTCCTCTGCTACGGTATGAGTCATAGCTCTTGAGAAAATACACTACCTCTAACTATTATACTCTTACAAATGCACAACGTCTATGAATTATTATTAGATCAATTCCCTAGAGACTAAATAAAATGGAATTCAGAAAATATAGACTGAATAGGTATATCCGTTTGATCAATAGTTTTAATGAATTATCTAATTACTTCTAAGCTTTGCCTTTGCTCGTACTTACAGTAACATCCAACATCGTCTTCTTCAGACTCGGTGTGACTGTTAACACTTTCACCCTCAGAGTCCATTTCATTTGGCAAAACATTAAAAAAATATTGAAATTATAAAAGCTACAAACTGAAACTGCTAGAAATGTCAACCATAAACAGATGAACTTGTTTATTTGATTCGTTTCCATGGTGATAATGACAAAATATTTCTTTTCCAAGGCATATAATTGTATGCTGCATTATAGCACTCCCTGAATTATTGCGAAAAACAATCAAAGTCAATATCGGTGTAGTTTCAGAAATTAGGTACAAAAATTTCGCATGCTACGTCTTCGTATATCGTAGAATGAATAAATAAAAGTATCAAATCTTAATCTTAAGTAGGTACATAGTATGTAAAAACTTGTCTCTCGTGATTTTATTACTTCAGTTTTCAGTTTGGCCTACATACAGGGTGTTCCAAATTAAGTCGGCACCATTGCCAACTCCGTTATTATTGATGCTATGAATTCGGTTAAATGGGCAAACTAGTAGCATTTTTAATGGCCTTCTCGATGCCGAAAACAAAAAAAAATTGAAAGTCGCGTTTTCAGAATATTTTATAAAAAGATTTCTTTCAATGGAATACCCTTTATTTGTCATGCATTTCGATTCGTATTAACATCCTCAACAACAAATCTCATTTGACTTCTTTTCGTAAAGGTGAAAATAAGACAGTTTTATCAATAGGGAACTTTTATAACAAACGGGTTTGATAAATAAGCGCTATAAAATATCGAGTAAATGTTCGAAAACACCGCCTTCTTGTTGAACATATATTTGGGCCCTTCTATTGACACTACTTGTGGCATTCAACACAATTCGGCCATCAATTCTATTAATTAGTTTCAATATAATTTTTCAGTTCATCTACATTATTATGTTTCATTTTTTTACACTTCATTTTTCAGAAATACCCGAAAATAAAAATCTATAGATGTCATGTCTGGTGAACGAGGAGGCCACTTAACAGGACCATTTGTAGCAATCAATCTGTTTCCAAAACAGCCTCGCAGCATTCTTTTTACGCCACTGACATTATGTGCTGGTGCTCCATCCTGCTGAAAATAGATCATCTGACGAGCCTCCAGATCAAGATCATCGAAAAACTCTTCCAACACTCTTGTTAATAAATTAATGTAACGGGGTCCGTTCAAAGAACCATGGTAGAAAAATGGACCGATAATTCTGCCTCCAAATAGATCACCCCAAACATTAATACTAAATCGTCTTTGCGGATTGTGGGGATGGACTAGAAATGGATTATGTCTACTCTAATAATGAAAATTATTTCTATTATACATCCCACGATTTGAAAAATTAGCCTCATCGCTCCATATAATATTTCTATAGAAGTTTGGATATTGTCTGCATTTATTCATAAACCACCGACAAAACCCCAATCGTCTCTCAGGATCACCAGGTTCTAGTGTTTGCACTGCTCTTAACTTATAAGGAGAAATCTTATATTTCTTCAGAATTCATTGAGTGGATCAGCTATTTCTCTAGATAAATCTTTCATGGAATTATTTGGATATACCTACCTCAAAGTAGGATAAAACGTCAATTGTTGTATCTTCAGATATTACAAAACGTTTTTTATTTCTCCTCTTCTCAAAAACTTTCTCATTGTTCCTGAATCGACGATGAAGCACAGCAAAAATGCGCCGATTAGGTAATTCAAGATCGGGGAACGAATTTCTGTAGTGTTGAAGTGCTCGTAGGCTATTTTTCTGGCAAACCAAGGAGGATTCTAACATCACATTTTTCTTGATGGGAAAACGGCATTTCGAAAACTATTCGAACAGTAGTTGACAGATACAATAATTTATGACATTGTCATGATATACTTGAGAGTATTTGACAAATAGTATTTCAACAAAGTTTCAAGGCAACTTGATTGCTCATAATAATTATGTTTTATCGAATCAAACATATGATCCGCCAGTATTTTCTGTTCCAAAATTGGGTGTTTGGACAAAGAAATTTTTTATACTCGTGAAAGAAATAAATATTTTATTTCCATATAAGTCGCTCATTTTCCACTTTAGGAAGAAAGGTGATATGAGCTTTGTTGTTGAGAATGTTATTACGAATCGAAATGCATGGAAAAATATAGGGTGTTCCGTTGAAAGAAATATGATTTTATGAAATAATCTGAAAACGCGACTGTCAATTTTTTTTTGTTTTCGGCATCGCGAAGGCCATTAAAAATGCTACTAGTTTGCCCATTTAACTGAATTCGTAGCATCAATAATAACGGAGTTGGTAATAGTGCCGACTTAATTTTGTACACCCTGTATATATTTGGACAATGGGAGCATAATACTTTATGAGACCTTTAGGTTTTTAGGATATAACGTCTTTGGAGAGCGCAAGAACTTGGATATGTGGTTTTCAGCGGCAGAAATGGTTTTCAGCCCGCGTGTTTCTGATTATTTCTGTCTATTTTGTAGGTACCTTCGCAATGAGATGTTGGTAAGCCTCTAATGTCGAGGAAGTTATTTGAAAAGGTTTGAGGACTTGTAATGCGGTTTACTTGGTGGTGAAACGACCTATTAATTTGAAAATCAGTATGATTGTTGTGAAGTAAGGCAGATATACTTATAGCCTATAAGGATATTATTATCAAGTTCTTGAGTTCTGTTGTGATCATAGATGAGACTGATAGATGTAGATTTGAAGGAATTATAAGAAGGAATTAAGCTATAAAAATGCATTATTCAATATTGAGAATGACGTATGCGACCGTATTTCCATAAATATCTTCTGGTATCCCCAAATAATATCTTATGGATATCCCTAAAACAAATTTTTTGGGTATCTGTGAACAATGTCTTATGGATATTTTGTTGATGTCCCTGAACAACATCTGGATGGATATCCATGCAGTGACGAACTGGTCAGGTGAGATAGTGAGAAAAATCACACGGGGCCCATCCCCTTCTTGGGGACTTGGGGCCCCTCAGGGAAATAATCATGAAAACAATAATTTTTAAGAAAAGTGAATTGTGAAAAGAAGCAAATATCGGAATCGGTTATTGCCAGATACATGACAAATGCAATTATTTACTTTTAATTTGGTACAATTTCATGAGCACCTCTAGCAACACTGATGCGTTAGAAGGTATGGTCGGCGGGTGGTTTTGTGAGAGTGGGCACTGTTATGTTTTAATAAAATGGCCTTTTAAATTTAGCACATCTAGGGGTCTAGGTTTTATTCAGTGTGAAATAAGGAGCCATACCTCCTGAAAAGGACACTCTGTGTGTGTTGATAAATTTAAAGGCTTTTTAAACTACGACCTATAAGATAGGACAGTCGAGAGTTTTCAGAATGTCGTGGGAAGAAACAAGGGTTGATTCTTTAGATTCATTCCAGAATACTCTTTTTTATTTATCCAGCATCTCCGTGAATTTATCTTGATGTATGTCTAGTATCTAGTTCCAGCTGAGTAAAGTCACGGCCATCTTACCCAGTCTAAAGCATTCCATAAATATTTGCAGCTGTTTACTTGGCGTTGTATAATTTACGAATATTCTCATTTTCATTTCAATTGAAAACAAGGCATGTGCAAAGTTGTATGAAAAATTCGCTGAGCGGAGATCGGATGGAAACCTTCCGAAAGAATATATTTGAAACAGCTCAACTTGGGACACTCCAACTCAGCAGAGATTGAAGATTTCTGCAGGAGGCTTTGACAGTTCTGAGGGGCTGAAAAACTATTGATAGATGCTTGAATACAAGCACATGCATCTTGCATGTTTTGGACTTTCTTTTTTCATCATCCAGTGGCGTTCTCACAAGCAACTTTCAGAAGTCGTCAGAAAACGTGTGCACCCTAGGAAGCACGACGGCCTCACCTTCATATCCATTTCATAGTCTGAGGCATTCTACATAATAGCAGCACAAACTCGTTACAATTCTGGTCATCATAAATATCGTGAGACGACAAAATATCGGTAACACCTCAAAATATATGTCATAAAATGACAGAGTCCCGATTGGATGAATACAGGTAGTTACTTTTGTTTCAGTTCATTGACTCGAGGCATGCACATATGATTATCGGACCTAGTAAACACTTTTTTCTCGGATGTGGAATGGGTCGGAGCTTTAGAGAGAGAGTCTGACTGATTTTTTGGTGGTGCATTCTTTTTTCTCTTGTAAGGAACCCCAGAAAAACCTACAACACCAACTTGGGTAGTCACTGTTTCCATAAAAGCCATCCTCCTCCGATGATGGAACTCTCTAGTTGAAAAAACCTTTGGTGTATCTTCGAGATACTCAAGGCAACAGATTCAAATTTGCTACACACTCATCAGTTATCTTCCTCTGCTCATCTAAGACTAGCAAAGAGGAGGAAATTTTGCCATGAGGCAGACAACCCATCCAGCATAAAAATATTGTCAAAGAACAAACGAATTTATTTAAAGTTTAATTGAAACATAAGTATAAAGTATTGAGGAGGAAAATACTATATAAATCATTTTCATATATAAAAAAAACAATGCTGAATACATAAAATGAAAAAAAAACTTATTATTCTTAACAACTTTCAAAAGCATAAAATGATAATTACCACACAATCTTAAATTTTATTACAAAGGAATTCAAAAATACAATGTCACAAATTTACCTAAACAAAAGATTGAATATTGATTTCCAGGGCCGAACATGGATTTGTAAGCTCAAATTTAGACAAAACATTGGGGTGCAAGACTCCAATTTTTCCGACTGGTGTTCCGTGACAAATTATTTCTGCACATCTTCCTGGAAAATAAGCAGGATCTGCAAAAAAAATTATTTATAATCAAGATAGTATAAGAAAAATTGTATGATCAGTCACACATATTCCAGGATTAGTATGTACCAGATGGTATTTGCTAATGAGCTTTCTTTGATTATAATAGAGTATAATAGAGCCATAAAAGGTGCAACCATTATCAATATTGGTTACACAATAGAAACAACCATTCTTATATTTAATACAGATACTCACCGTTTGCAGATTTCAAATAGTATCCAACAGAATCTTTCTTACGAGACCAAGATACCTCCAGAAGTAACATAATTTTATCAAGTAATCCATGAACAATTTCGAATCCAGCATTTCTGTTGCAATTAACTGCACAAATTCTTCTTTCATTTCTAGCCCCAACCTCTGTAACAGCAACCCATATATTTCATACTTATTATTGAATATGTTTGTAAAATAAACGGAATATATCATCAAAAAATATTTCAGTCAGTTATGAGTATATTATTCAACTAGTGAGTAATGATTGCTATTTCTCATGAGAATGAAGTTTACGAATCTTGCGAGTGAGTAATATCCATTACACAGAAGTAGAATAATATACTTTTTATACAGGGTTATGATAAAGTAATGCACAAAATTCATAAAACGTACAACGATCACTTTTGAAAAAAATGCAAAAACACGTCAAACTGTTTTTTTTATTCCGCATCTTTTGACATAAGTTACAAAAATAACACGTCAAAGTTATGACGTCATCAAAAAACTTTTTTTAATGGGAAGCTAAGAGATTTATTACATTATGTGATAGAGGTTGTGTTTTTACACAAGGGAAAAATAGTTGCAGTCGGGCTCACATAAGAAAAACAACGAGAAAATGGATAAAAAACGAAATAACAAAACCAATTATAAAAAGAGGTCAAACTTAAACTTATCTAGTAAGAACATGTGTTCTTATAAATTTTTCAATTGTTTTACTAAAACAACGGATTGTCAGTGTCAGTCGTACAATTAGTGTCACCACAGTTTTATTATTATGGCTCGTTTAACCGAAAGAGAAAGGATAGAAATTCTAATGATGGTAGGTTACGGCGATCGCCTTCGAAGTTATGAAGAAGCATGTGCTTTATTTAACGCAACACATTTTGAAAGACCTCCAATTGCTAGAAGCACAGTAAGCAGAATTGTTGCAAAATTTGAGGCAACGGGAAGCGTGAGGGATGCTCCAAAATCTGGACGACCAGGAATAAGCGACGATGTGAAGTTAGATATTTGCTGTCAGTAGAAGAACACCCTCACGCAACTACAACAGAAATTGCCTTACAAGAAAATGTTAGTCAGTCGTTTGTAGTAAAGATTTTTAAAAAAGAAAAACTACACCCATACAAAGTTCATCTTGTTCACGAACTCTCAGAAGATGATCCGGACAGACGTTTGGAATTTTGTGAAATCTTCATGCGGCATTGTGACGAAAATCCAAATTTTCTTAATAGTGTAGTATTTTCCGATGAGGCAACGTTTTGTCTAAGTGGTTCTGTAAATCGACACAATTCTCGCTACTGGGCTCGGGAAAATCCCCACTGGATGCAGACAAAACACACCCAGCGTCCCCAAAAAATTAATGTTTGGGTAGGAATCGTCCGGGGAAGATTTATTGGTCCTTATTACTTTCGCGGGAATTTAACAGCTGAACGATATTAGGAACATCTTCGTATGGCAGTGCTTCCGGACCTACTTGCGGCATTTCCGGATCCAAATAATGGGGACAACTTGGATCCCAGTATTTGGTTCCAACAAGATGGCGCACCACCACATTATGGTCATACTGTTCGAAGGTTTCTGGATAACCAGTTTGAAGGACGGTGGATTGGAAGACGTGGACCAATGGAGTGGCCACCTAGGTCACCTGATTTAACCCCCCTTGATTTTTTTCTGTGGGGACATTTGAAAAGTCGGGTCTACATTAACCGGCCAGACAATTTAGAAGACTTAATGGAAAGAATTAGACACGAAATTACTCATATAACTCCGCAGATGATCGAAAACTATATGGCTCTATGGCCTATGTCTATGGCCTATGTCAGTTATTAAACGGGACACAGTTTGAACAATTCCTATAAGAAATAGTTTTGGTTTAATGGACTGTTTAGTTAATAGAAAAGTTATTATGAAACTTACGTTTATTTCGATTTTTATTCATTTTCTCGTTTTTTTTCTTATGTGAGCCCTACTGCAACTATTTTTCCCTTGTGTACAAACACAAGCTCTATCACATAATGTGATAAAAATCTTAGCTTCCCATTAAAAAAATTTGTTGATGACGTCATAACTTTGACAACTTTGACGTGTTATTTTTGTAACTTATGTCAAAAGATGCGGAATAAAAAGAACAGTTTGACGTGTTTTTGCATTTTTTTCAAAAGTGATTGTTGTACGTTTTATGAATTTTGTGCATTACTTTATCATAACCCTGTATAACTGTAACCAGTGTTCACTATTCCATTAAAACAGACGGTGTGTTTCTTATAGTAGAAGAAAATAAAAAGTAAATAATTTCATATTATTACGTATTAAAAAATTAAGAAATGATTCATACTTTAGTGTTCGGAAAAAAAACTGATCATCCATCTACGATTAGAACCCACACCAGCTCGCTAATAAAAGTAGTGTGCCGGCTACACATCAAACTGACCAACGGACATTTACTCTATTACTTTAAACTTGTGTATAACTGTTGAGTAATGAATCTGCTTGTCGCTGAACAGCCACAGCCTGTGAGTCATGCTTTATTACTTAAAGAGCATGGCTTGTTAGGTGTAATTCAACCTGTTACTCAACGAAGATGCCACATAAAAAGGGTTCTTTCTTCAACAGTCATCAAAAAAAAGTACATATATGTTAGTAATCTGACATTCAAGCATTTATTTATCGAAACATCGAGAATCTCTACTGTAGTCGGAATTATTATTGCTGAAAACCCAATCCAGAAAGGGAATAAAGTATACCGTTTTTTTTTACAGAATTGAATTGCTTCGTCTTTAACAATTGATTTTATAAACGATCAGTATGAAAATGATGAAATTTAGTATGCTCCTTTATTTTCCTAGTAATCATCACTGATTACTGGATATGTTATAAATTTGGTACCAACATTATATTTCTATGCCCAACTTAAGTCCAACACATTTTTCTCTCCTTGTCTACTCAAATGGTGTAGACTCCACTTTAAATATGAAGGTTGTTCATCATAAAATTAAAGTATTATCTCAAAATATTTCCTTGAACTCTAAAAAGTTTCTGGATTTATATTACCATTTATTTCAAGTTCAACAAATAGTAATAATACAGGTTATAATAATAGGGGTGGAACAGCGCCTCACCTAAGAGGTAGCTACTGTTAAAAATTCTCTCCGCGGCAAGTATCGGCACAAACTCCGACAGATCTGGTCATCAGAACTGTCTGGGAAGAACAAAGTTGCTGCAACTAATATGCTTGCTGTTCCGATTCTACTTTACTCCTTTGGAGTAATGAAATGGACTCAGGAAGAGCTGCGACAACTTGACGTGAAAACCCGCAAAATGATGCATCTTCATAGGAGCTTGCATCCTTAATAGTCCGTTCCACGGTTATACTTCCCCAGACAACCGGGAGGCCGTGAACTTTTGAGTTTGGAGTGTCTACACAACAGAATGGTACTGGATCGAGCCTGTAAAGTTATCAGGAGTTCAGATCCCCTTCTCTGCTTGGTATGCGATCATGAAAAAACTCGGTCTCGTATTCGACACTGAACGGACAAACCCAAACTCTGTCACCGAGTTGGAACCCGTTCAGCAAAAAATCCACGTGAAAGCTGCGGAGTGTGAGAGGCTCCTACAGCTTATGCGGTGTAAGCACAGCAGGCACAACGCGGCGCTACGAGTGTTGTACTATCATCTATGACACTCGTACGGTATAGACGAGACACCGGTATTGCCTTATGCTCCGGGGGATATTGAGTCCGTTGTGGAGAATGAGAACTACTCATTCCCCACCCTCAGGCAAATACAAGCCAATAAGCCTGATGTAGTCCTCCTCGACCATCAAAGTAGGACGATTTTCGTCTTAGAGTTTTCGGCTCCTGGTGAAACGAACATCGTACGAAAAGAGGAAAAACGAACAAAATATCGAGATTTACTCTTTGAACTCCGCAGGCTTTAACCAAACCATTCTGTCAAAATGGTTGTTCTGATCATAGGGGTACTTGATGGACACGCTGCTCTCGAATCTGAAAATCATACTGGCTTTCCGAGATGCGGCAGAAAACCTAGCCGGAAGAATTCAGAAGGCCGTAATTCTTGGTTCACTCTGCCTTCTCAGGGCACATGACTCTCGGACCCAGTAATTACTCACCCCACGGACGTGGGGAGTGTTTACTGGGGTTAATGACACACCAGCGCGCCCTCCGGTTGTATTGGACTGGTACTGACTGGTACATTCTTTATGGAAAAAAACGTTTATTAATCCAAATTCACAAAAAATAATCAAGTTACAGAAACCTAGAGAAAATTTGAGATTAAAAGACAAATAAAATAAGTTTTTTTTATATGAAATCAGGTGCTGTTCAAGAACAAATCTTCTGCCTTCTACAGCGTTTATATTCATTACATTATTTTATTTTGAAGAATGAAAATGTTACCAAGCAAGCTATCTGAACCATGGAAAGCCTGTTGAAAATCATTTACTTGATTTCAAAGGATCTGATAGTTTAGAGTGAAAATTTTGGTGCTATTGGAAATACTCAATGTGTGTTGTCATCTTTAGGTACACTCCATTATATTCAATAAACATGTTTATATACAGGTATTTCCATCAAACTTTAATAATTATTTGAACTTACCTGCTTCAGGATCTTTAAGTACAACATCTGATATTTCGAAAATCTTTATTGGTAGGGGCATCTTTTTATTGGCAGAAATTGTTTTCAGGATACCTGGCAGCAGTGTAGTACGGCACACTTGGAACTCAAGCGTTTTTGGATTAGAAATATGAACTGCTGGAACTGTATCAATAGATTCAATACCCAACTTGGTTGATATATCATCTCTTGAACACTGAAAAATAACAGTGAAATAAATGCAAGCAAACTAAAACGTAAAATTACCAAAATTATCTTTCTGAAATCTTCAGTAGGATATAAAATAAGTACCTGAACATCAATCACTTACCAAAGTGAAAGTTAAAGCTTCAGTGAACCCAGCTTCAGCAATAGGGCCTCTCAATAAATCAGTTAACTTGTTAACAGAAAATTGATGACCGATTGTATTGGTTTTTGGGATCGTTCTTTTAATATTGTTGAATCCATAAGCAATAGCCACGTCCTCATATATATCACAAGCATGTATGACATCGTGTCTTGTTGGAGGTATAGTAACTTTGATACTGTCTGGGTTGTTGGTTAGTTCGGCACTCAAGCACATTTTAGATAAAAGTTTGACCATATTTTCAGCAGATTCACTAAAATGAACATATACAGTTCGATTATTGTATCTTCACCCAGGCGTCATCAATTTATGATCGAAGAAAACACACATCCTCTATCGACCATCTCTTTCTATCAACCGCTATGAGCGGTTCGAAATTCGTCTACATTTGTCTGCTAAGCTAAGAATTATGGTATTGTGATAATGACGCACGGGTAAAGATATAATAATCGAAGTTTAATTTGATTGTTAAGAGTATAAAATGATGTTTTGCCACAGGCAATTTTAAATAACTGTTCTGTCTTGTATTATGGCCTCAATAGTATAGAAGTATGAAAATTGCAATTGCCTCAATTTTCATTAAAACTTCTCACAAAAAAAACATCTAGCAAATCATATAAAAGACAACATTCAACTCCATCTTCAGGAAAAAAGTGAAAGGGGTTCTCCCCAATAGAAACTATAATAGCTTAGAGGAATTTTGAAGCAGATTT
The DNA here is from genome assembly GCA_958502065.1 of Chrysolina americana. Taxonomy (NCBI): domain Eukaryota; kingdom Metazoa; phylum Arthropoda; class Insecta; order Coleoptera; family Chrysomelidae; genus Chrysolina; species Chrysolina americana. The sequence continues at coordinate 15,619,766 of OY293414.1, forward strand.
AAATACTAAAACGATTGAGACTAGATCTTTTTATGACCTTTAATTACTTTATCCTCTTTAATGTAAAATTCAACTTCTAAAAAGATAGTATTCTTTCTCATATATTTGTTATATACATGAATGAATATTTTTATTTGATTTAACAGTATTCTTAATATTTATTTGTGTGTGTGTATATTTGAACATTTATATGGATGTATATTTTTTATGCTTTGTCCATAAAAATTTATTATTTCAATAGAGTGAGTATACATTGACTGATTGACATACCAAGTAATGTTCATACATCACTTTCCATCTGAAAATGTTGTTAATAGTGACATGAAAATAAATATGTGAGGAACTTACTTGATACCAATTTTTTTATTACATTTCTTAACAGATATAAATTCTGTCCTATAGTGCAACTCTGGGTATAATACTGAAGTTCCGTCAGTATTGATAATTTCACAGTACTCAATTTCATACTTTTCATTACAATACTCACTAAACATACATACCAAAGTGTCTATAATAATTTTCGCCTGAAAATATAAAAAAAAATCAACAAGAGAAAATAATTTCTTAGTAAATATTTCCTTAAAAATATAAACAGAGTATGTTTATCATTTCATGACGATTTATTTTTATCTGGAAGAATTGTATCGGAAAAAAAAGAATTTTTAAAATATCTGTAAGTTAATGAAGTTTTTTTGTTGTTATACATAACACATATATGAATATTTGGAGCTTTTGATGTGAATTCTGAGACAGAAAAGTACGCAAATGCCAATACTATGTCAATTTTACTCCACATTTAACAAAGATAACATCATCGGGAGCTGTAAGCTTTCTAATTTGAAATACCTCAACAGAAGGATGGGAAAATGTATAATCCTGAATTCACTATATTATATTATTGTATATGAACTTGAATAACGGACTCTATGGAATAGGGCCTTCATCCTGATTCATACTATTCTGACATTTCTCTATTTCTGTCTTTCAAATCCATTGTCATGTACCTAATCAAACTCAAATTTATGTGATCAAATCGGTGATCGTTTTACAAAGCTTGTTGGACAACACTCGATTTTTCTGATCTCATATATCTAATGTGAGCGATGTGCTCGTTGAAGCTTATTTGCGTAGCATTTCTAGTTTGACCAACATACTTCTTTTCACAATCATTACAATGAATCTCCTAATTCCGCGAATTTTCACTCTTCTGTTATATCTTTGCGATTACCCAGGGCCTGCTGAAGTTCATACAAAGTTCTGTAGACAAATTTTATTTTGAGGGTTCCATCTATCGGCCTCGAGTAACTTGAGGTTCATATTATTCATGAGTGAATTTTAAATTGAAGTAAAAAAGAACCTTGGCTATTTTTCTGGGGTAAACTATCTTGGCTTCGAAATCTACAGAAATAATACAAGAACGCCCAAGATTTATTCTTGAGAGTTATCAGCATTACACACGACACAAAAAGACAGGGCTGATGTTTCTTTTGAATCAATTGACTCTTGTCATTTCCAGTCATCAAGAAGAGATTCAATACTGAGAGACTTTTAAAATTTTTCCTAACAAATTTATTGTCATTCTCTTCAAACCGCGAGTTCCCGGGGCTTCAGACGTATTTTCAAAACTTTATGAATTTTTCTATATCAGATGTGTAAACAAATCTTCGAATTAACTCTAGCAGATCTGGGGAGAAGCCAAACTAAAGATGAAACGGTAGTGGGTGAAAAGTTAGTGATTCATAGTTGTGAGGAATGTGAAAAGTATGTTGGTCAACCTAGATCAAAGATCATATTCTCCATATTAGATATATAAGACCAAAGAAATCAAATATTTTTCATAATGTGGATAGAGGCAAGGCCCTATTCTATATATTATTCAATTTCATATTATAATAATGCAATAAATTCAGAATTATTCATTCTCTACCCCTACCACTTTTGATAATGACTTCCTAATACAAGTCATCAGTCAATTTAAAACAATGGTTATTTTCCGTCAACCGATTTACGATGTATTTTAACGCACTCAAAATCGTTAAATAATGACCCCTGTTAACGAATGATTTTCTATAAATCAACGATTTACTTGTATGCAACCCAACGAACATTGCTCCAATACATATTATATTTATATAGTGACCAAACATATTTATACTTACCCGCTAAAACATTTATTTTGAAATCAAGTAGCTGTGTTAGTACTATCTGTCATTATTTATTTCATTGTTGTAATTTCTTAAAATTCTACGTTTATTTTGAAATCGAAAGATGGATAGTGATAAAGTTCTGTAAAAAAAAAATTCAGAAAACATCAAATACATCAGTAAAGTCAGTAGCATTGATAGCTAGATAGTTACGCAGCCGGCTGGTAAAATGCTGGTTTGAGTCCTGAGGTGACAGCAAGGTCGAGGGTTCAATCCCCAAGTGGTAAAAACCATTAACGAACAAGTGTATTGATAAGGGCGATTAACAATTGAGATATTTTAACGTGTGAGCGGAGCGAGCGCGTTAATGTTCGAGATTGTTAATCGCCATTTTAATTCAGGAGTTCGTTACAAAACTTTTCCGTTGACAGTAATTTTCAAAAAAAAAATAAAAAAATGGTACCACTTGGGGAATTAACCCTCGACCTTGTTATCACCTCTGGACTCAAACCAGCATTTTACCAGCCGGCTGCGTGACTATCTAGCTATAAATGCTACTGACTTTACTGATGTATTTGATGTTTTCTGAATAAGTATAAATATGTTTGGTTGCATACGCCACAGGTCACTATATAAATATAATATGTATTGGAGCAATGTATGTTGGGTTGCATATAAGTAAATCGTTGATTAATAGAAAATCATTCGTTAACAGAGGTCATTAATCAACGATTTTGAGTGCGTTAAAATATATCATAAATAAACGGTCGACGGAAATATTTATTATCAAATTCAAATAGGGTGGTAAATTCAATTACGTTAGGTACCCGAGCAAGGTGGTGGTAGCAGGTTCCTTTGATGAAGTGATTTAAAATTCAATTAGGAAAAGTAATTTAGACATGTGAAAATAGAGTGAGTAAAGTATTTTAAATTAAAAAATCTTACAAGTGCTGATGCCAACTTTGTTGGTGAAATGTGAGTTTGGATATTTTTCTGTCTTATAATCTACAATGCATAGAATAAAATAATAGAATAATAACTTCATTTGATCAGTCCTTTTCCAATGCCACATAAATGTTTAATGCAAAAAAATAACAAGCTGGTTGTATAATTCTGGTATTAATATTCAATTGATCTCTATGCATTCAATGATTACCTTAGTTAGATCAGTGGCAGTGCACTCAATGAAAACATTTTTGGTATCGAGTGTTATTTTCGAGTGATCCCCGTTTATAATTGGAGGTAGAGATAAGACTACACCATTGCTATCTGTTATAACTGGATAAACAGGACTATCTCTTATAATCGGTAAATATTGTTTCAGCTGAACATGTGTCTGAAAAAATATGAAAAGTAACAGCTGCTCTCTTTGAAATTCCATCAGCTACTTACTGAATATAAAGTCATTAGTTCTTCTGCTGTATGCTCTTTTGTCTGATTGAGAGGGACAAACTTAATATCTTTGGGAGGTTTTGCATCATAGTAGAATGGTCCTTTGATAGTATCATAATCATGAGTACCTATGGCAACAAGTGACCTTTTACGAGCAATGTTCATGTGTAATTTATCCTGCAAATCTATAAAACTGTTATAACGATCTTTGTCAAATTTCACATTACGTAATATTCCAGCCACTGCATATGGCCGAATTCTTGCTGTGTCTGGTTTTATGATAAGTTTTTCCACATTACTTTCCAATGATATCAGTGCTCGAAATTTTGGTTGGGAAATTCTGAAAAAAACGTAATATCTTGATAATACAAACTTTTAAATTATCATGGAAGACAAACACTTTTGTCTATAGCCCCCCTTTTCTTCAGCTCTCCATTTCTTTCACTGTTCTCATTTAGCAAGTTCTCCCTTTAATCACTTCTCTCCAACTCCCCCTCACATTCCTCTCCCACTCAACCTTTTGCTGCCTTCCTTTTCCTACTCCCCCCTAATTATAACAATTTTCTTATCCCATTCTACATTTCTCTACCTCTTTTCAAATCACTTTTTCAGTCCATTTCTCCAACTATCAGTACCATCATTTCATCTATTCTTTTCTAATTCTTTATTTATCTCCCTTTTTCTTCCATCATTTCTCATGCTCTCTCCTCCTCCCACTCCACCCCTTTCATATTCCTCAAATAAGGCAAGTAAAACAATTATTGTTTTGTTGATAAATAAGTATGGGTTCTAAAAGGTCAGTTTTGTCCTATAGGTTGAATTTTGTTTACTTTTTTCGAAGGATGCATGATCCTGACGTTTCAGAACATGTCTTTTTTGAAACCAGAAGAAACTTTTTGAATTGTAATTCCTGAGTATAAGAATTTTCACACACCATTATAGTCCAGGCTAGAGATTGCATCATATTTTTCGATATCAACTGTAATCCAATAATCTAGAATGATTTACACTGAGATAATATTTGTCTACCAAGACAAATGAAGTTGAAAGTTCTATCCTGAAATCCCGAATAGCAAACCGTTTCAAACTTAATTGTAATCAGTAGGTACACTGATTGCATCCATCATAAACATATGGACTGAAGCAATCATAAACATAAATATTTTTTTCAAATTTACACCAACTACAGCTACATTAGAGAAAAATTATGCATCTGATCACTGAAATTGAAAGGTTGAAAAAATATTCAGAAAATACAAGCTTTAGGCAAGTTTGAAATGACAATATATGAACCATCCAAATAAATATAAGTAAAGATGAGTGAAATTTTACATTTGTGAAATTTGGGACTGAACAATAGCTATTGAAATAATTTGTTCCAAATTCCGATATTCAAATTTAACTCACTTTCCTTGGAAGACCAGCAGTCCATGAACCAAACCTTCTAAACATAACAAATCATAACGATTAGCTGGTATATCAATTCTGTAGATGACATCCTCTGAGGCAGTTGATGAAAGGTTGGAATCTTCACCCTGCTCCTTACTAATCATTTGTTTTTCTGTGGTCTATGAAATGAAAGGATTATCACCAAATAGGCTGCAGCTTTCAAGTATTACTTACAACTTCATCTAATTCAAGTCCAAACTCAAAGCATAGTGTTTGAAATTCATCATCAGCTGCAAAAGGGTAAAATTTGTGAAGGGTTGTAAACTGACACCTATCAATGTACTCACTGTATGATTTTCCTAGGCATTTGAATAATAGGTCACGTTTAAGTCCTATAGTCGGCATATTAGTCTGAAATAACTGGAGTTTTAAAAATAATATTCATCAATTTATCACGCATATGTTTGAATTGTTATAAGTAAATCGGTAAAAAGTCAAAAAGTGATACCCCATACCTAACCTAAATTGTTGTCACGTTTTAAAATTCAAAATTTGAATGCTCTAGCTGTCAGCCTGTCAGTGCTGTCAAGCACGGTGCAATCATTAGCCGCTTTCCAATTACCACAGAGAGTAGCTCCGAGTAGGACCGGGTAGCACCTTAAGTGATTTGACAGATCACGAGAAATCATGTTCCAATTAAACCCCCTTTATAAAATCAGGTGCGGTTCACTTCAGGTTCGGTTCAAGGGTAACAAGGTCTTTTTGGGGCTAATACCCCTGGTAATTGCTAATGTGCAACTGCGTTCATTTCACAGATTACAGAAAGAAAAGCTGCGTTTCATTGGTTCATTTTTATCTTTGCATTTGTGTCATCTGAAAATTATTTCCACCAAACTGGTATTAGAAGGGGTCGAATGAAACGCAGCTAAATTAATCACAGAACACAATTTACTGTTGCGTTTTGGTGATCGGTTGATTTTGGTACCGGTGGAGGAATAGGTTCAGTGAGTAGCTCTGGGTGACTCCGGGTGGATCCTTGAGTAATTTCACAGACCATGCATTTTATTCTAAATCAAATTTGGAATAACTGCTGGAGGTGCCGAAAATCTGGTAGTATTTGCGTATTTATAGGACAAAGTTGCCGCTCGACAGAGTTTTAGCCCTTCACACTCACGAAACAAAACCCGTAAAGACTCCTTGGGGATAACGATTAGTGATCAGAGATTATAACTGTAGAATTATATTTTGTGAAGGTAATGTAATGTGATAAGACGACTATTATTCACTCTATTCAGTTCCAGTTCCGTATTCACCTAAGGCACGTTTTGGTTCCTAGAATGGTCCCAGATCCGTTCAAAGTAGAAGCAAAGTTTTTAGTCGTAAGTCATAAGGGTTCGTCTTGGTTTCTATGATTTATGACTCGACTTAAAACTTCAGCATAAAAATAAATTTTCCAGCCGATTTCAGTTTTTATCGTCTTATTACTTATTGGTACTTGGTGCTAATTGCTAATAATATGCTGTTTAGGTTTGTTACAAAATAAGAGTGCTCTATGAAATATATGAAATATATGAAATAAATAACCTGCCGATTTATAATATATAGCTATAATATTATCCAGCAAAATGTCTAAACCTATTACATTCGTTACTGGTAATGCTAAGAAATTAGAAGAAGTAATCCACATACTAGGAACAGATTTTCCTAAGCAACTAGTTAATAGAAAATTAGATCTCCCAGAGCTACAAGGTGAGCTCAATGAAATTTCTATTCTGAAAGCTAAAAAAGCCCACAGGTTAGTGATGGGACCAGTTGTAGTAGAAGACACAGCTCTATGTTTCAATGCCCTAAAAGGCTTGCCAGGACCATACATTAAGTGGTTCTTGGAAAAGTTAGGACCTGAGGGCTTATATCAAATGCTGCATGGATTTGACGATAAGTCGGCACAAGCTGTATGTACTTTCGCCTATCACCCAGGAGGTGAACATGATGAAGTGTTACTTTTTCAAGGAAGAACTGATGGTATAATTGTGAGTCCTAGAGGAGCACGTGACTTTGGCTGGGATCCATGTTTCCAACCTAAAGGATATAATGTTACTTATGCAGAAATGTCAAAAAGTGAAAAAAACAAAATATCACATAGGTATAAAGCGCTTGACCAGTTTAGGAACTACTTTGCTAAATTTGAAATATAGTTTGGTTTTGTATTATTCAAACCATGGAGGTATTAAAATGAGATGTAGATAAAGGATAAAAGAAGTATAAACAATGCTCTTCTTTACAGTTGGTATCATTCACTTCCACAAACTCTTGCGAAATGGACCTCCAGGAAAGAGTTAAGATATTATAAAACAGTGATTGACTGATATCAAACACCCTATGTATCAAGATAGTAAATGTCACTCTGAAGAATTGGTAATAATAATGATATTTGTTTAATGTAGATAAAAAGTATAGGTGAGTTTATCAGGCTCTGCCTTAAAATTTGAAAAAAGTTATTTAACTTATTTGGCTCCTGAACACGAATCCAAAGAAATTTCGGTAAAGTTCCGTTAACTAATAGCCACAAGCTATCTACAAAATTTTGTTAATAGCTTGTGCCTATTAGTCAACAAAATTTTGTTGATAGCTTGTGCTTATTAGTTAACGGAATTTTACCGGAATTTCTAGGGGATCTGAACTTTCACAATACTTTTACCAGTACATGCAATAACATTTTTGTTCTGTTCTTATGTAATTTGGATTGCTGAACAAAAAATCGCAATAAAATGTTTAGTGGTCTCAAGTAATTTTGGATATATGGACCTATTTTTGAGAGATACCGGCATTTTCTAGCACACATTCCTACCGCGATAAAAACACTCAAAACTCTTCCTTCTTAACACTAGCACAATGTACACACCCTAATTCACCCGTTCCACGTAATTTTTTATTAAAAACGGCATTGTTCATCCAAAAATTCAACCTTCTTTCAAGAACATCAAAAACAACATATTTATGCAAAATATTTAGTGATTTTTCATGTCAGTTTGGTAACGTTGATCTTGGGATATTTGCACAACCAACTTTTAGAGCCATTTAACTTTAACATGAATAGGAAATTATTCATTCACGTTTTTTCCCAGTTATTATACCAACTCATCATGAATGAAATTCACTGACCACTTTGCCTAGATTTGCTGTTTATGTAGTCAATAAAGAAAAATGAGTTTTTTTCATAAGTGCTGTTTTCAATAAAGAAAAAATGTGAAACTGGTCAATTGGGGTGTTGACATTCTGCTAGTGATCAAAAGGAAGAATTTTGAGTGTTCTTACTGTTTTTTTTGCGGTAGGAATGCGTGCTAGAAAATTACAGTTATCACTCAAAAATCCCCAAAATTACTTAAACCGGCCAACATTTTATTTGGATTTTTTGTTCAGGAGACCAAATTACGTAAGTTTCAAAAAAATTTCTGGTATCTTTTGGCTCTTAGTTAACGGAATTTTACCCACAAATTTTCCGATAAAAACTCGTACACAATGCCTTCTTCTTTTTGACGACACTTTTATTAGAAGCTAATCTACCTAATTCCTCAATAACAAGCACCAAAAACAACCGTTTTACACAAAAATTCGACATTTTTTAATCACACTACAAAAGGCACACGGCACACTCCTTATAGCCATTTCTCAGATTATTCACTGAGAACTTATACTTACTTATAAGTATACATGTTGTAGAGTTAAATTCGACTCTTTTATTCAATTACCTCATTTTGCAAAAAAAAAAAATTTTTCATTACATCTTCACTGAAATTAAGAAATTTTACTGAGGAAATCAATTAATAAATTAAGCAACAGTTTGGAAAACCGGAACTTGTCGATACTCAGCCTAACATGAATATAATTGAATTTTCTGGTCTGAAATTTTTTTCTTATACTGGGATCGATTTTGGCCACACAAAACTATTGACTTCATACCGCCGAATTAAACTGCATTACGATGATGAAATAAGTTATGATCGCTGAAAAAATCGATGAAAGTATTCTTTGGTTGACGTGAAAAAATTCTGCAGCGGAAAAATGCGGGATCAGCTGCTCTGCAAAATCTGCGAATGAAAGAATCTCTTCTCTGATTGGGGATTTGTCCAAAACATGTTGGCTCAAATAACATGTAGTGACTATTTTGCCACCAGTTTTCTCGACCCCATTGCATGACATCACTATAGCTACCGTTGAGAACTGAAAATCAAAATACATTATATTAATTCAACAGATTGATTTAAATACAATGTAGAATGACTTGAATTCTTTCTCATAATTATGTGACTAATATTATAAAAGAGTATTTTAAGTACGAGTAGGTACAGCGACGCGGGGCGAGTGTTAAATGTACGAGTCAGGGGAGTAGTTGTTTTCCAATCTATTTTTTTGTTATTTCCGTCAACTGGCTGCTCTCTTACGAGCAAGCCACACAAGTTTTTGAAATACTAGAGAAGACGTAGCCCTTACTATTTAATGTGTGATGCCATTCGCTGGAATTCGAACTCACGCACCTAAGCGATGATTGGGCTTAGAAGCGAACGTTTTACCCACGCGCCACCACGGTCATAGTAGTATAATGATCCTGGAGCAGGTCCTGACCGCTTATTGGGATAATCGCGGTCAACTTCACATTCAACTAGCTGAATTCTCCAAACACTTCTTAAAAAAACTTCTTTGAAACTTCCCAAAGCTTCCTCTTCGAGTGAAATGTTTCGCCTTATATACTCAATTCGTCCAGAGTAGATTTTTCGAGATTCTTCCTTTTTCCAGATTGATCAGAAGAATGAGGAAATAATAACTGCGATTGGCGCCGGTTTAAATGTTATGCAAATGAGTTACGTTTCTCGTAGCAGTATTTTTATAACATTGGTGTCAGAAGTAGGGAGCGTTCGCGTAGTGAATAGTCTTCGTGTTCAAAAAACTGATAGACCTTTTCGAGCTGAAGAGACTAGTTATTCGTTAAAGTTTTGTCTAAGAGGACAGTTTTGCGCTTTACGAGAAAATAACCTGAAACTTTTTGTGTGACCGACACTGAAGGACAAATTAGCAGGCACCTCGTAAGGGTATCGTGCTCCACTCGAGTACCCAATTTAGAACTTTCTATCTATTGGAGTACAAGGACATGAACTTCTGGGTCATCTAATCTTTCCGGTGGTCTGAGAGTGCGAATTTGGTTGTCGTTTCCAAGGAAACAACCTTTTGAAATAAACGACCCTAGGTTTTCCTTGGAGTGACTCATAGATTCGGTAGACGAAGTCGCTTATCGTTTTGTTTTCCATGATTTTGTACGGACCTTCCCACGAGTTCCGCCACTTTGGTGATATTCCACGGCGACGTTCAGGATTGTACAGCCAAACTAGGTCACCTGGCTGAAATACTTCAGCATCGGCCTAGATGTTATAGGTCTCCTTCATTATGTCACTGGCACTCTGGATGTTTAAACGAACTCGGTCAAGAATATCGTCCATTCTCTGGCGTAATTTGCTGACGTAGGGGGATGAAAGCTGGTTAACGGAAAAAACAATTTTAAACAACAATTTATTTAAACAAATATCGGTGAGCCTAGAAGATTATTTTCTAGAAAATTCATATAGATTGGAAGAGGAACTTCTACACAATTCAAAGAGTTTGAAGAAAAAGCTTCTAGTAAATTCGGTGACTTTGAAAGAAGAACAACAAAATTCGGTGACCTTCAAAGAGGAACTCCAACAAAATTTGAAACTGGAATAAACTTCTAGGAAATTCGAATCGTTCGAAAGAAGAAACTCAAGAAAAAAAGCTTTAAGAATATTCGAAAAATCTAGAAGACAAACTTCAAGAGAATTCAAAATATCTGGAAGCAAAGCTCATTTTAACTCGAACAGCGTGAAAGAAGAACTTTGTGGTGTGACGAACCGGTTAGAAGAAAGAATGGGAAGTGGACTGAACCATATGTCCTGCCCAACCAAGAAGTCATCGCCGACGTCGGTGTTCGTTGTTCCGTTGGAGCTGCATTCGGACTGAGGCAAAAATTTCGAATCCAATCTGTTCTAGGAAATGTGTCGAATGCTGAATACCCGAAACAAATCCTCAGTCCCATGAGTAGAAGAACAAGATGATAAACCGCCACTCATCCAAGGTAGTCCCTGATCAACAGAAAAGTTGAGATCAGTACTTTCATTTGTTCCTGATGACCTATCGTTCCGCAGTACATGGTACATGAGTCAACCAGCCAAACCCCTGCTAGTATTATTGTGAACCGAGAGCTGCGAGTTCCCTGTGACCTGAAGTTTGGTACGCCACCAGGACAAGACACTGCGGGAGAGGACTACGTCAGCAAATTACGCCAGAGAATGGACGATATTCTTGAACGAGTTCGTTTAAACATCCAGAGTACCAGTGACATAATGAAGGAGACCTATACATCTAGGCCGATGCTGAAGTATTTCAGCCAGGTGACCTAGTTTGGCTGTACAATCCTGAACGTCGCCGTGGAATATCACCAAAGTGGCGGAACTCGTGGGAAGGTCCATACAAAATCATGGAAAACAAAACGATAAGCGACCTCGTCTACCGAATCTAAGTCACTCTAAGGAAAACCTAGGGTCGTTTATTTCAATATGTTGTTTCCCTGGAAACGACAACCAAATTCGCACTCTCAGACCACCGGAAAGATTAGATGACCCAGAAGTTCATGTCCTTGTACTCAAATAGATAGAAAGTTCTACATTGGGTACTCGAGTGGAGCCTGCTAATTATGGAGAGTAAGAAGTATGTTGAAGACAATATTCAGATCCAGCGGTGTCTTTTGGTGTGCTGTAACCATTTTCTACGACCAAATATGAAGACTGTAGAGTGTTACTTCCATCGAACTTCGCGGATATCGACACACTCCAAGGATGGCGTTTATTTTCGGGTTGAAATGTATTCAAAAAGGGGGTAACGATCCTGAAGCTGACCTGGCCGCTTATTGATATAATCGAGGTCGGCTTTTTAACGATGCATGAAATTATCACTCAAGAATGGTCCAATCTCATCGAAGAATAAACGAGAGCCATCTGAGAAACATCTAGAAGTGTTCAGAACGTTTTCAATGACGGTGACATCTTTCGGCGTTTCTGGACTGATCCAACAGTAGCCTATTGCGGGTATTAATACAGTTTACAGTTGGTTGCAATCAGAGTTTGCAAATAGACAGAGTTGGCTTAGCAGAAGTGACCGTATTTTGTTGAAATAAATCAGAAGCTATATGTTACACGTTATAAATAAATCAACGGGTTATATAAAGTATATTTTTATCACCCTTCACTTTAGATAGATGGGAGTGAAAAAAAAAACATCGCTCGGTAAAGGCTATCGTTAAATGATTGTTGTTAGAAAATCTGTGATAAAGTTAACACAATTTTTTTTTCTAAATATGCGGAATTAGTAGTGTAACTCTGAGAGAACGCATTGTTGTAAATAGTTTATATGAAAGTCCCTATAATATTTTGACAAGGAATTGCTCCTTGAAGTTTTCTGAAATTATCAAAAACATCTCTTGCATACATCCAACAAATAACGATTCGAATTTCAATTCGTTCGCTGTTCAGTTGTGTTGAAAACAGCCAAGAAGCAGAACGTTAATCATATTTCAATAATAATATATATCAGGGCAGGCTATAATGCCGCTAATATGTTTTAAATTGTTCATCTGATCTACTTTCATTTCACGTCATTATTCTTGGTAAACCATGACAGTTGAACTATGTATTTGGGTAGGTGAGAAAAATAAATGACAGAAAGACATGTTATTACTGACTTATCAATATATTCATGACTATATCATTGTTGTTTAATGATAACAATAAAAATAAAATTAACTCGTCAATATTATACCTACCTGAGACATGTAGCAGCCTGTAGTTTTTTTATTTGAGGAGATAAAAGTGTGAAATTTACAGGAGGTACATTAGTAGCGCTTTCGGAGAACCTAACAACAATATTTTTCAATCACCTGTTCTGCCGGAAGTAAAACTCCAACTTATTTTTTTCAAATGTCACCCTGTATATTTATCTAGCCTTTCTCACATTTTCTTTGTTCTGAACGCTTATTCGGGCTCCTGAGGATGGCAACTTTGATGGCGAAGCGCGCGTCGAGTGATATTGAAGCTGTTTTGGTGTTTTAGGTAGATTCTATTTTTTGAATTTTTACCACACCGAAGATTCCAAATATCCATTTATTTTGAAGACAGATATTATCTTCACAAGTAGTCAAATTTAAAAAAGGTTTGTTCCTATCCCAGTTTTCTCAATATCATATGTTCTTATAGAATGTTTTTCTTTAAATCAAAGAAGTTCTTTAAAGACAAATCGATTTGTTACAGCTTCACTTCTAACGATTTTCCTTGTAGTATCAGTATCTTACCGAATATTCGGTTTTAAAATTGGACCCAAAAGTGCAAAAATTTCCCTGTTCTTTCGAATATTTTGAAACCCTCCAAATTCGAAATTAGCACCCCAAAAAACAGAGAACGATAATGAAACCATCTGCTGGAAATTTTGCAAGGTGAAACTATCAATTGTGCCTGTATTACAATTATGAAATCCATTCAACCAAATGAAATATTACTGACTTCGACAAGTTAGTGTCCCGCATTCTTAGCAAGAAGTATTGTAATGGTAGGTAAAAGCCGCTAACTATTTCCAAATATTTATCTAGCTTTGTAAAGAAGAGGAAGCACATATTAGTATGGCCGCTGATGATAATAGACTGACCAACTTGTAAATATTGACCACACCAGAATATAATGATTAATAAAACAACAAATTTTCCCAACCGAACGCAAAAGACTGGCGGTTTTGATAAGAAATTAATGGATGAAATATATTAAGCATTTTACTTTTAACCAACACCAATCAATAAATAGTAACATAATCTTAAGTTGGGTTGATAATTTGAAATTTTAGAAAAATAGAAAACTACTGAAACACCAAAATTACGTCAATTTTACTAGACGTGCGTTTCACTAACAAAGTAAGCATCATCAGGAGTGCAAGCTTTCTCTAGCTTACAGCAGATGGATCAGTAATAGGGCTTCGCGAGACCAAGAGACTAGTCTTTGTCTTGTCTTGTCTTGGTCTTGTCTTGGCCTTGTCTTGGTCTCGTCTTGGTCTCGTCTTGGTCTCGCCTTGGTTTTGTCTTGGGCTAAAGACTGAGAAATACGAAATACCTATTATTGAATTGAATAATTCAAATTTCTAGACCAAGGCTATCAAGACCAAGTCCAAGACTGAGATAGTCTCGTCTCGGTCTTGAAACAGCAAGACCAATACCAAGAGCAAGACTACATTTATTTCTCGAAACCAAGACATATTTCAAGACTGATCAGTCTTGGTCTTGTTCTCGCGAAGCCCTAAAGTATTGAAAATCGGGAGTGGATAGCGTTAGAACAGTGGGTAACGTAATAAAGTTCAGACCGGTCATACTTGTAGACATGATACTGCATGGAAAATAATGTTTTAAAATGGAAAAAATACGTGTAAAAGTACAGAAGATGAACCGAACAGAAAACGCTTCACATTTTATTCCATGAAGACTGAAAATATGATACTGTATCGAATAAATCTGTAGAGAGAAAATATAGAAATTTTTATTTCTGGAGGTTACAAGCTTCGGGAACTTTTACCTCTCTATGAAACTGCTGGTATACTGGAATGCTGATGATGATGATATTGTGGTATATGACGTATGCAGAGTTGTAGCTACAGACAGTAGCAATTGAATAATAGCTACGGAACTGCTAGTGGAGGAACGCTATAATGGTACCTACACTTTGCGGAAAAATAGAAGAACCACCATATAAAAAAAGCGGGTTAAATTTCAAATCATACTTACCTACCTACTGTCTTCATATCTACTTGACATAAACACAAAAATTCTAGTTTTGGAGATTATTAAGTACCTCTCTGATTGATGACATTGAAAAGTTTTCTGTTCATCTAGCAGCTCTCCAGAATCATAACAAAAAGTAGGTAGCAAGAATCAAAATGACTTACTTCCTTCACTAGAGATTAAAAAGTTTGAAGTTTTACGAATTCACATCACTACAATAACTACTAAGGTTCTGTAGGTAGGTACTTACAGAATACATTGCTGCGTAGGAAGCACTGATCAAACCAATTCCCAGATTGAATTGTGTATCACTGGAATCACCGTATACCAATATATAATTCAGGTCTTGTAAAATAACTATGACGTTAGTAACCGTACCAAAGAACATCGAGTAGCCAAAAATTCTATTAACATTTCGAACGATTTTTTCCAGCATTCCGTATAACTTCCTAATCATAGCAACTTTAACAAAAATTGTTTGGTCACTAACTGGTGATGTCATCAAACATCTATTTGCAAGAATGGCTTTCAGAAGATTCTCAAGAAAGATGAATCTTCTGTGTAGCATTCGTATCACGCTGACTATGAAAACAGTCATGAATAACTGGTAGTACATGATGATCCTGTACAAAATGTACCCATATTGGCACACAGAATCCATCTTTGAGCGCCACATTATTAGTTCGCAAACATGGATAGTAGCATAGGCAATATGCAGAATCAGTATTTTTGTTATAAACCAACAGTAGCTCAATTTTATATTGAAATCCTCTGTGGAAAGTAATTTATCAATTCTATGGATGGTGATAAATATATTTTTCCACTTTTCTGCGTATTTCAAAGATCCCCAAAACGCAGAAACCATCAATGATGATTCTGACACGCTTCCTATTATTTCCAATATTATTTGTGACATAGTACTG
This sequence comes from Chrysolina americana, assembly GCA_958502065.1. NCBI lineage: Eukaryota > Metazoa > Arthropoda > Insecta > Coleoptera > Chrysomelidae > Chrysolina > Chrysolina americana. The sequence goes on from OY293414.1 coordinate 15,635,491, forward strand.
CTGACCCAAAATCCATACCATCTGTTGATAAGAGACAAAATGCATCCGATGATTGTTGACAATAATAGGGAGGAAATAAACACCTTCTGTACAACCAAAATCCATTTGTTGCCATGATTTCGTTCTTTCCAGGAGGAAGTGACTCCTAAGAACTTTCCGAATGCGTGAAGATATTTAATGATTGTAACGTCTTTTTTCATCGTGTTTGACTCGAAAGACTGGAAGTGAAACCGAAGAACACAATCGTTTCACATTAGCTAGAGAACCGGATAATAGGAATACAATCGATACTGAATAATTGTACAGGAAGACCCTTTCCTAAGTAAATTTTTTTGTAAATTTCAATTTTCTACAACCATTATAGTTTCTTTTCAGAGAGTAGTACCAAAAGTTAAATAAGCATGTACGGGGATCTACGCCACATTGCGTCCTGACCACATTTGGACTCCCAGCACTAGCAATGTAGCGTAAATGTTGAAGACACTAGATTTTTGAATAGTTTTTGAAAAGCTTAGTTGTTCATTTTAATTAATTTAATTTTAATTTTAATTATAGTACCACTTTTATGCGTCTTTTTTATTACTATGATGAATGCCAACAGTTTATCAAAATGTTGAGAGTTAACTAAACCTAACCTTCAGCTTTATTCAACTTCAATACAACTTGTTACTTCAAGTTGTCCAATTTTCTGTCTGTACGAATCTCCTTTTTTACATACTTACACATTTCGAGAACTTCTGTGGCATCTAAAAGGTTCATTTTTTGATTATTCGAGTAATTGCTATGATAGTGAGGTAATCGAGAATTTGCCAGCCGTTGTTTGTTTACATAGGCTGAGTTCTAGGTATTGTACATCGCTTCACAAGACCGTTATAACTGACATGTAGGGGCGTAGAGTATTTCGTAACAATCAGCCCTATGCTGTATCACTTCCGTTAAAAATAACGTCACCGTTATCCGCCATTTCCGTTATTTTGCTATTGCTTGATAATAGCAAAATTACGGAAATGACGAATAACGGTGACGTTATTTTTAACGGAAGTGATACAGCATAGGGCTGAATATGTTGTTATAGTAGTGGTCAGTGAAGCTGCCATTAAGACAGGTATCACTACTGACCTTTCGAACATATGTAGCCAATACAAGGGTAGAACTACGAGTTAGTAGTAATAATTTGGGGAGGCCGCAGCTGCAGCCAGGCAAGTGGGCCTACTTGGACCTTTTTTGCCATACCCGGTTTTTGACATCCACATGTCCACAATTCCTGCACTAAGTTTTCCTTTTCGAACCTTCGTGACCTGATGAAGGTCAGTATGTCCGTCTATTTCAAGTTGTTTAGTTCCTCTTGTTTGAGTAAGTGAGATGAAGTTTCTTCGTTTTCTTCGCATTTGTGGCAATAAGTAGGGTGGTCTTCCCTGCTAATATTCCTACAAGAAGACGTAGTGCTTGTCAGTTTCTGCCTGAGAGCCATGACTTGCTAGAGCCGACCACAAAGTCTTTCGAATGCCTGCAGCCGGTATTATCCCCCAAAGTTTGTCCAGCTCTTCTTCCGCCCAGTCGCCTAGAGCTGAAGAGAATTGGCGCCGCAGAACCGGTCCTAGCAAGTTCGCCAGCCACCTTGTTTCAGTACACTCCTCTGTGAGCCGTAACTCATACCAGTTGGACTTCCTTCGTTTCAACTAGTTTTTCGATAGCATCTCCGCATTCCTGTACAAGTGCAAAGCTTGGGTTAGGATGACAAATGGCTCTGAGCGCTGCCTGACTGTCCGAACAGATGTAAATTTCTGCTCGAGCCTTTCTTTGACCTCTTGTCTCGTGTCTACGGTTACGATGGAGAACACTTCAGCTTGTAAAACTGTTGTGTGTCTACCCAAAGCGTAGCTTTCTCGTACGTCTGCATCCGAAGACCGTTTTTGTCAGTCTGACGCGAACCGTCCAGAACTACAAGTTACTAAAGGCTGAAAATCTATATGCAGGTTATATCTCTTGTAATGACAGCTCAAGTGAACCGAGTTCAGTTCTAGGGATTAGCTAATGAAATTTCTAGTTCCTTAGCAATTAAACTCGGCTCACTTGAACTGTTGGTGAACTCGTCTTGTACAACTCGGCCTCAATCAGATAAATGTTTCTTCTACGTCATTTACATGGGCAATCAGTCAGGCTTCAAATTTATTTGTAATAGAAAAGTTAAATGGATTTCAAAGACAAAAAAAAATATTTTGAAACATGGGCCGTCGTGGCGCATAGGTAAAGCGTTCCCAGCGCGGTCACCAGTCCTGTGCATGGCGTCACACGTTGAAATGTAAGGCCACAACCAGAAAATAGTCCGAATCTTCTACCTTACTCTCTGCTACGTGAGTAAACGAGTTTTGTCACGAAAAGTATGTTCTGTTTGATGACGTAACAAGTGGTGCCCAACATTTCTGTGGTTGATATATACGACTAATTGACTAGGTACTCTATTACTCAGTATATTCTTGGATTGCACATGGTGGGTCAAATTATTGAATAAACTCAGTATTTTATAACGGTATTCCTTGATAATATTTTGAGGGGTATTAATATTGATAATATCTGAAAATGGATCGTTTTTTTGGCAAATAATTCTCGGGTGGAGATATTGAGAAAGAGTATTTTAATATTTTTCATAGTTGTCACAAAAACAAGGATTTTAAAGGTGAATTATAGTACATGGTAGCCATTTATGTTTTCTCCCCTTTAAAATGATGGTTTGCAGTTGTTCAAAGTATTGTTTTGGACGTGTATTGGAATGTACACCATTATTACCAAAATTACTGAAAATACTATTAGAGAAGGAAAAATTTGTCTATTTGTAATGTATTTTCCATTTGAAAAACAAATTTTTGCATCTTTCAATATTTTTTCACCATTTCCATCTTATTAAGGAATAAGAAAATGCAATTTTTCGGCGAAAATATCTCTCGGGAATGAAATTAGGGACACCACCGTTCGTTGGAAAGATTTACGGGGTGGTTATAAAAAAGTACGGAGATTAAACAAGTCATTTTCTTCACAGCGGATAACTAAAAAATTCGAAGATATGTGGTATCCCATTACTATGAGGTACCATTTCCAACAATTGTGAATGCCCCACAAATCTATTTGTTGACGAATCACTATTTCTCACAATATTACAACGACGGCATACTACTATAGTATTTTGTGCAACTATGGTTCATCACTAGTGCGAAATGGAATATTTCTCCCTAGTGCAAAACACGCAATTTTTTTGGGCGAGTTAACAGTGCGAAAGGTTTCGTTTTTCAAGTGGATCGTCGGATATAGTATATAACATTACGAGTACGAAAAGTGATATTTTTCACACGAGTGTGAAATATTGTGGCATTCGGCATACGCCTCGTGTGAAAAGTCATTTTCGTAATGAGTGTGGTCGGTGGATCAGCGGTCTAATGCACAGGCCGTTCGAAACTCCAGCATAGCGATAGTCGATTCGAATCCGATGTAGGTACGAGAATTTTTCTCAACTACTTTATATCGGATCGATAGGCGGCCGCATGCCTTGTTGAAAAGCAAGTGTATTGTAAGTTGTCTAGATGCCAATCTCGTCTAGTGCTAGCTTGGAGTGCACACCGACCACCCGAGGTGGTGCTGTAGGTTTTCCGGGTTTTCCTACAGCTGAAAAGTGAATACATCTCCTAAAACATCAGTAAGTCGCCCGGAGCGCCACGGCAAATAATAATAATAGCCGTCCTCTACCCGCACAGGCTATACCTTTGGGTACACTCAACGAGTGTTCATGAGGGAGTATTATTATTATTATTATTATCCACACTATTTTTCCTACGACCATGCGATAAATTTAGCAAATACTGTAAGGAAATGCTTTTGAAAACCCATACATAAGCTATGCAAGAGGTATGGAGATCCTACGATTGACCTCGCGAAAGTAACTAGCAGAGGGCACCACCCGTCACCATCAGCAGGGGTGCTCTCCACTACCTCCATGATGGGGTCGCATATAGGATGCCCGTCGCCTGTTAGGCCATTGGCGAAAGAAAATAAGATCGCAGCGCCAACTATCGGAAGACGTTGAACTACAAATCACGGACAAAGTTTTTGATTTTACACTTGTTTAGATGGCCAATGGCGTTTTGGCGGTCTGTTTAGCTATTTTTGAACAATTTGTGAAAATTGATGATTTCTCGAACTGAAATGTGATTGTGTTTCTGTTAGAAGACTTGAAAGATAGGTATTTTAACTCGGATTAGTTTTGAATGCAATTTAAGGTTATTTATTAGATAAAGCTTGGTTTGATGGATTTTTTTGATTACTTGAAAACTTTAGACAATTCCCGATGTATTACCGAGAGAGAAGCAGTTTTGAACGCAGGACATATAATTTTATGTGGAAGAATGAATTCTGATCTTGAGAATTTGAGATTTGCCTTCAAACCAGTGCACTCTCCTCAGAACCACATCAGAGGTAGATGGAAATTTCATTATTCAAGATGAAAGAGTCTTGATTGGCACTTTTCATTTTTCATGCAAAGCAGGAAATAGTGGGAAACTAAAAATCTAGTATGAAAATACTTATCGTTAATCAACAGAATGAATCAGATCCATAATTATTCTCTAATCATGACTTCCTAACACACGGACACTATTTGTGAACTGTACTGAAACTATCTTTCAAGTCTTCTAATAGAAACACAATCACTTTTCAGTTCGAGAAATCACCAATTTTCACAAATTATTTAAAAATAGGTAAAAAGACTGCCAAAACTCCATATTATAAACACGTGTAAACTCAAAAAAACTGTTGTGATTCGTAGTTCAACGTCTTCCGAAAGTTGGCGCTGCGATCTTATTTTCTTTCGCCAATTGGGTTTGGCAGGAGCGGACACCCAAAACCAAAACACCCAGTACCATATCACCACGAAATTCCATCCCTGATCATCATGTATACTTTTCAAATTGTTTTTTTTTTCTTGGAGTTTAAATATTACGTAGGTAAATTTGAATAGAAATTATATTTATGACAGCGGCGGTAAATGTAAACAGAAAATATGCATTTGACAGCTTATCCGCACGTGTGCGGAAAGTTACTTTCCACACACGTGTGGATATAAGCCACTTTCCGTGGCTTTACTTTTCTGTGTGATCGTAGGAAAAGATTATTTACTTACAGAATATAACACTGCGTAGGCAGCACTGATGAAACCAATTTCTAAATTGAATTGTAAATCGTTGGAGTCACCATATATTACAATATAGTTCAGATCCTCTAAAACAACTATGACGTTAGTGACAGTGCCAAAGAACATCGAGTATCCAAAAATTATATTGAAATTTCGAACAATTTTCTCTAGCAATCCGTATACCTTTCTAATTTTGGTGACTCTCGGGAAAGTGTTCTGGTCACTAATTTGCGAAATGATCAAATATCTGTTCAAAAGAACTCCCTTCAGCAGATTCTCAAGAAAAGTAAATCGTCTCTGCAACATTTGTATCACGGTGACTGCGAAAATAGTCATGAATAACTGGTAGTACATGATGATCCTGTACAAAATATATCCATATTCGTTCTCTGCTTCCTCCTTGGAGTACCATATTAGTAATTCGTACACATGAATAGTAATATAGACAATATGCAGAATCAGTATTATTGCGACATACCGGCAGTAGCTCAATTTTAGATGGAATTCCTCTGTGGAAAGTAATTTATCAATTTTGTTGATGTTGATAAATATATCTTTCCATTTATCAGCATACTTCACAGATCCCCAAAATGTTGAGACCATATATAATAATTCAGCGATGCTTTCGATGATTTCCAATATTATTTGTGACACGGTACTTTTGATCCAAAATCCATACCATCTGTTGATCAAAGACCAAGCAGAGCCAAAGAATGTTGACAATAATAGGAAGAAAATGAACACCATCTGCACCACCAGAATCCACGTATTACCATCTAATCGTTCTTTCCAGGAGGAAGTGACTCCTAAGAACTTGCCGAATGCGTGAAGATATTTAATAATTGAAACGTCTTTTTTCATCGTGTGTGACTCAAGAGATAGTGGGATAGAATAACACATTAGTTTCGCATTAGCTAGAGAACGGGATAATATGGGTAGATACTCTCTGAGGGTAGATACGATACAATCAATAATAATAATGTCTACAGGGCGGCTCAAACCAAAAAATATATCGTAGAATATGTCTCTAGATGTCTCTCCGTTTATAATGAAGATAATAATAAAAAAACGATGATTATATAACAAGTGTAGTTGAATTGTTTGAATTGAAGATTATTCAGAAAACAGCACTATATGATAAAAATAAGAGTTCGATGTCGCTACATGACTTATTTCTGCAATTAATATTAAGAATATATGCAATTTTTCTAAAATATTTGTTCTACAAATAAGAAATTTCTTGACAAATCCTAATCGAACTACTTGTGATGGAACGAGACTAATTGTTTTTTTATTGAATGATCAGGAACTGTACTCAGTGAGTAAATATTAAAATTAATTTCTCATCGGTAAAGGCCCCCTACAACCGACAACCCTACAACCGACTCCATCGGGATAGGAGCCAATGCAAGGTGGTGGGGCCAACAATTATGATTTTCCAGTAAACCAACGCGATGGATGATCTTCTGAATTGCTATGAGAGCAGTGAGCTCGTATTGCTAGGATGTATGGTGTGAGAGACACTCATAGCACACCGCCTTTTCCGCACAAAACCTTAGGAAGTATGTATATCTCAGATTAAAGAAGTTGCAGATATGCCACGTGTCGGTCTGGCTGTAGAAGAGGCTCGCGATGGAGGGCATCAGAACTCGCAGGTCGTTTCACAACACAGCCCCTGAAACAACAACTGGTACAGGTGGATGCGGATATTCACGATGGTTTTTCGGCAGATCCACTCTGCCGAAAATGATGGCGCTCAGACTCTCTCCCATACGGAGAGAAGCAATACCACTCTTCTGATTAGGAGACATGAGCGACGCATACACAAAATGAAGGCTCAGATCAAGTCGGCGAGACAACATGCGTCTCGTATCCAGCGTGTGGTAGACTACGTGACGGCGAATACGCTGTTCCTGTCCGAACTACGTCAAACAGCCGGAAAATGAAGACGCGCTCACCACACATCAAATCAAGGCGTGCTGTTTACCATCAAACAGCACTGCCTCACTAGTGAGTCGGGTGAGAAGGATCGCGGAAAACATAAAATTCCGTGATAAAGCTCGCTTATTACAAAAGAGCCTCCATCCCAAAGGATTTCAATGGCATGTATTCTGGCAAACTTAACGTAGATGGCGCAATTGTTAGTGGAGGTCAGGTTGGAGTAATTGATAAGTGCATAAAGGACATGAAAAGTTTATTCCTATCATAATTGAGTAATCTGAAAGAATAAGATTTATAGCCAGTAAATAAATTTCACCAAATATAGACAAGTTAACCTACAAACTGACGTTTATGCACCGATTCCATCCACTCATTTTCGCATCAACTGTTCTTTACGGCTGGAAGTTTTTGCATTTCCTTTTTTCAAATGAGGCTTTTTACACTTATAGGGCCGTATTTCTCCATAACAGCAACTAATTAAAGTGTTATTGTATATTATTACTTGTTATTACTGTCACTCATGACCTCCACTCACACTAGCGCTCTCTGGCGGGAGCGATATCGTCCATGCCTGCCATTGCCTCTCGTTGTGACGGTACTGTCTGGACTGACTGGCGGTTTGCGGGGATATATAAGGGAATTTAGACATCTGAGCGACAGAGTTTTTGTAGTAAACAACGATAGTGGCATAAATTACTGTATTTGGTTAATATAAGTTAAAAGTTATCTTCTACAAGTCTAAATGAATTAGTAGAACATAGTTAAGACAGTTTTTATTAAAGTGGTGTCACGAGTCGGATTTTCAGAATAAATAATTGTTTGCGTAGTGTGTTATGGAAAAAAAACTGATAGAACTTCCTCGTTCCTCGCGCGAAATCGAAAATGAACTGATAAACTTTTTGTGTGAAATAGACTGATATCTGGGTTAAAGACACTGAAAGACAAAATGTTATCGAAGAAAGATCGTCTGGTCGATTGAAAATTAATTCTGCTCAATTTTTTTTTTAAACCTCTTATAGTTTTCGAGATATTTAATTGTTTAGCTAGGCGTGCGACGACGCGGACTCATCGGCCGCTGTGTAAAATTTAAAAAAAAATTGTTCTACATAAGTTTGAATGCCAAAAACTAACTAACGTGAAGCCTGAAAGGTCTGCACATAAACGAGCTCAAATTGAGTTTTTTGAAAAACTTTTTCACGAAGATAATCCTTCAACATCAGTCATACCCGAGAAAGTATTTGTTGCTTGTTTTCAAGAGGATGATATAATAGAAAATCCATTACATGATAACAATAATCAAATCATAAAAGGTCTATAAATCACAAAGCTGTAAAAGTAAAATTGAAAAATATAGTATTTTCAGTATATCCGATACCTTTTGAATCACAAGTACAAAAGGTAATATATACGAGAAAGATACATCAACTTCGGAAACAGAATATGAAAAAGCATTTTTCGAGTAGTACATGAAAAAAGCAGCTCTTAAGTATGTGTATATCTAACTATTACTAAGTAATACCTAAACAACATTCTTTTTTCAAAAATATATCTTGTCTAAAACTACGCACTCTACCCCAAGAAATATAATGATTGCTTTACAAAAAATTCGCCTTCATCAATGTAATGCCATCCATGCACTGAATTTTGGTTTAGCAGCTACAATCATCCATATATATAATATTACACTTATAACTCTATTGTAGCACTGATTCACATTAAAACTTGAAAAATAACTTAATTGTGGTCGAACATAGGGAATATCCGATAGCAAAGCAATGGGTGAGTGTACGGTGAGAACGTTGTATTGTAAAATGACGTCACGTGAGCATGGCGCGTTCGCCGAAATATTTGAAAAGGACGGAAACTAAAATGTCATAACTTCAACACTACTTGCTTGATTTGAATGAAACAAAATCAAAAGTATTTCTAAACATTTAGGCTACACGATCATAAAGTTTCAAGTAATTTAACAGACCCAGTGACATTCTTCATTTGAACTAAGAAAGTTCAAAAGAGATAAAAGATGTCAAGGTCTCTGAAACAGGGAAGCTCTCCATGAAACCGCCTCAGTTCGAGGGAAAAACTTCACAGGCAAATTACCGCCGACACTTAGAAGCTGCAACCGAAGCAAATGGATGAAATGCAGGGGAAAAAGCTATAGCACCAATACTGGCAGAATGCGAAGAAACAACGAATATCTTAGGAAACCTCACCGCCCAAGAATTGAAGGGCTATGAGTAGCTAGTGAAACATCTGGAATTACAGTATGGTCAGATTTATCCGGAATACTTATACCATTTACAGTTGAAAAACCGCAGCCAGAAAGCGGGCGAATTCTAACAGGAATTTAAAGTTAACAATGCACACTTAGTTTGCCTTACATTCTCAGTCACACTTGAAAATGAAATGGGGAGATTCGTGGATGGACTTTGCGCTATTGAGAAACCTGGCAAGCATTGATATTAGCTTGTCCAACACATCTCGTTAAAACATTTATATGTTGGCTATCTCCATTCAAACTTGAAGTATGGTATAATGCCCTGGGGAATTATAAATTTGCCCATAGAATTTTTAAATTACGAAAATGAGACGTCCGTGTCATATCAAGAATAGGACTGTTGAAATCATGCAGAGAACACTTCAATTTTCACGATGATATCGATTCATACTCATGAAAATCAATAAAACCATAATGCATTTACTCTGGAATTGATCAGGTAATGTGGTCTCAGCTTATATACACAGGCAAAACGCTGCGCTGCGAGTGTTATATCACTTAATTCGGTATAGGCCAGACACGTGTATTGACTTGATCTCCGGAGAAAATTGATTCCGTTTCCGCCGTGGAAAATAAAAAGTGACGAATCTATTCGAACTACTCATTCCCCACACTAAAACAAATACGAACCAATGAACCTCATGTAGTTCCCGACCACCACAGTAGTACGATTTTCGTCTTAGGTTATCCGCTCTTTCAACCCTGCAGACCTCAACCAAACCATACTGTGAAAATTGTGGTTCTGAACATAGGGGTTCTTAGTGGAATGATGGACACGCTGCTCTTGAATCTGAACATTATATCGACTTACCTAAACACGGAAGAAATCATAGCCAGACGAATGCAGAAGGCATTCGTTCATTTTCATTTCTGCTACTTAGAGCACATTTTTCTCCAGTTACCCCATAGACATGGACAGTAGTTATACCTGCGCGCTCTCTAAATGTTTCGGGGTTTCGGAGAAAGGGCCTGACTGGAAAAAATAATGAAAAAAAAAACAACTTCCTAAATACTTCGTTTTCCGAGTGAACTGTGTCGCCTTATATACTCATTTCGTCTAGACCAGACTTTTCGGGATGTTTCCGTTCTCCAGATTACTCAGTACAGAAAAACATCTAAACAATTCTAGAAACTAATGAGTTACGTTTCATGGTTCGGCACCCCGGCATAGCTAGTTTTTTTTTATCAATCTCGTAACAATACTTCAGCGAAAATTAAACATTCAGATAATTTTTAATGCCTATCAAGTTAGTAGATGATAGGGTATAATTGATTGTCCCAGCACATTGAACGAAGCTAGATTCAGGTAGCTCAGATAGTGAAAATGAGATCAAGCCGTCAAGCTAGAGACATTTCATGTTATTATGACAAATGATGATATATCACACACAATGTGGATTTCGATAGATTTGTCTTTCAATCTTTCAGGACCGAACACCATCACAACGGATTTTTTCGAGATGTGCTTCAGTTTATGAGCTGAAGAAATATCGAAATTAGATCGGGGATTTACTGTTGATTCGCATCTGAGTAGAATCAACGTTTGCAAAAATGAATGAAAAATAAAGCTGCGTGTCATCTGCATGATTATGCATAGTAGGTACAGTTGTCGGTGAATTGATGATAGACATGGATGTATAATTCGAACAAGGAACTGAAAATAGAACCTTCTAGTCACACAGAAACCTCAGTCATAACACCATCTATAACTTTTTGTGAGCTGTCTGAGAGATATTTTCTCAGTAGTGAAGCAGCATTCACAGAAAAAAGAATATCATGGACAACGGGTGTCAAACGACATATACGATGATCTTCATAATAATAATTGACCAGAGTTTCTAAACTCACATTTCAGTGAGATTATTGAAAAGTTAAGGTCAGTGTAAGAGAGGGCTGTACGAAAAACTTTATCAACAGTTCATCTAAACGGAGTTTGGTTGATACGGAACTACAAATTCCATTGGCTAACCTCCAGCAACTGAAGCGACTTTACTTAATCAGTTGGTAAACTTGGTTTGTACAACCAGCCAAAAGTAATTAATTTAGTATTTAACAAAAATTATATAAGTAATTTTAAATTCTGCCTATATAATGACATATGCAGGAAAAAATATCGAGGATATACGAAAATTGAAGAATATACGTTTGGTCAAAAATTATTATTTCGGTCTAGACTGTGCTCTTAGAGCCAAGGTTCCTCGGAAGAAGAAAGATCCACTTTTTTGTGACTGTTCTTCTCACGGTCCACACTAGGTCAGGTACAGTCGATTTCCAATTGGGTTTGTTCAAGAAAGTAAGCAACAGCGCTATTTATAGTAACCACAGAAAGCACTCTGACTGGTATCCAGACTCCGTTTGAGACCAAGGAAACTTATTTTACCATGGAGAATATTTATTCTTCATGTGGAACTGGGTATACTTGAAAGGCAAAGTCATAAAATGAAAATTGATTAATAAAAATCTTTATAAATCAGAGGCAACTGAGCTATTTTTGTGACAATAATGGCATTCAAATGAAGTTGTGCTGTCAACAAAAGCATTTTCTTTGGATGGGAATGAAAATAAACGTATAAAATAAATAAAATGAGTCCCGATACAGAGCCCCAAGGTCACCCCTGTATCATTTCAATCAACTCTTATTATACGCTTCTTACCGAAACAATGAGATTGACCACTTAGGTTGAATCGAAAAATGGTAATGGATGTCCACGTTTACCATAAGATATGTTTTGGAGAGATCGCATAATCTAATAAACGTATGTTCACCTATGTCAATGATGTTGCATGTAGCACTGAAAAGTGCTCTAGTTGTTGATAGATTTGTTCTGTATCGAAATTACTCAGAATATAGTAAAAATTTGCCACAAAGTTATAATAAATCATTCGGTGCTCAACTAAGATATGAATAATTTTTATGATTGGAGTGAATAATTGAAATGGATCATCAATCATCCGGGAAATTCTGTTTTTCAACAATGACCAAATTACTCAGATCTTACGGAAAAACATCAAGAAAAAAGCAATATTGACAAAAGTTTCAATAAATCAAATTGTTTGCTTGATATTGGTCTTAGTTCACCATTAAGTAATAGAGAGAAGTTTTGTTTTGGTTGGTTTCCGGGTTTTGCCGTGGTCTTCTCTAAATCTCCAATCGTTTCGAATGCAACTGCGGCAGTCATCTTCAGTGGCGTGGTCGAAGTACTCTTCTAGACGTATCAACTGAAACTCGTCTAGAAGAGTACTTCGACCACGCCACTGAAGATGACTGCCGCAGTTGCAGTCGAAACGTTTGGAAATTTAAACCAAAGAAGACCACGGCAAAACCCGGAAACCAACCAAAACATTGACGCCAGCCGTGAAAGCCTACATTCCTACAGAGAGCACTTTTATTTCCCTTCCATTTTCCAGAAATATTCATCGTCATTTGGAAAATCATACCATGTGTTTGAGTAAAACAGGACGTTTCTAACTAAATTCGCTGGTAGATTTTACTGATGAGAGGCAAGTACCTCGAAACTAGTCAAAACTAGTCTAAGCAGAACTTGAAATGATTTCCTCGTGATTTGTATGGGGACCGCTGCATGTACATGTATCTGTCAGTTGTAGCCTATCCGTCATGGAATTATCCAGGGAAGTAGTTTTTTCATCATACTGTGGAGCGACAATGTCGTTGTTCAGATAATTTTTTTACTCCAAAAAACGTTCAGGGGGGGGGTCGGTGACACGCATTTTTCAAGTTGCTGTTTCAATCTTAGACTATTTATCGAAAGTCGGGACATGGACGTCTATTGTCATCTGACATATCCTGTACTGATGAGAGGCAAAATACCTCTAAAGTCGTCTACAGGTGGTTATCACGCCCACTTATGTCAGAGGGTAATTCAATATCCGTCTTGGCATTAGATAGGGAAGTGGTTGTTTTCTGTATGATGTATGTCTTAATACAGAAGATAAAAAGTGTTTTAATTAGTTTTCAAACTCCATCAAACAGGTTATATTCTTGAGTCTTGAAACAATAATTGTTTTTCATTTTTTAAATAATTATTAGATCTTTAAAACAAGTTGATGGTTTCGATAACATCATTCGCTATATAGACTCACTCTGTACGTTTTGACGTGATTTCAACCTTCCATAAAGATAAGTAAATATTTGAAAATAGTTAGCAGCAATCCACCTACCCTTTAAACATCACTACCTAAAGGGTGTTAATTTAGCTCTTGAATCAATTATCCATCAATACCTATTCCAGCCGATTCTAATTGGTAGGGTACTAGATAATATTAGATTGTAGGGGGCTGTAAAGACTATGCGGCCTCATAAGCACCTCAGTCCATTAGCTCTTTTCTGCAACTACAATTCAAACAGAATTGTTTAGATAAAGCCTGCGGAGATGGGAGTTCAAAGAATTTTGTACGTCTTTCCTCCTCTTTTTGTGCGATACATGCATGATGAAAATGGTTCTACTTAAATGATTGAGACTACCTATCAGGTTTATTGTCTTGTAATTGCCTGGGGTAGTAGAATTACCGGAGATGATAGTGTAACGAGCTTGAGCCAGATCTGTCTGCATCTGGCCTCTTCGAACCCCTCGAGAAAATAGGTGACGTCACCACGAAGGTTGGCCCCCTGACGAAAAATCGAGGGTGTTAACGGTGTGCCTGGTAACTGCAAGAGCGGCCTCTCGTCGTTTCTAAAATTTTACTATATAATCACCGTATATGAGTAAAAATAAGTAAATTATCTCCCAGTCGGCGCCTTTGATCTATGGAGTTGAGGTTTAATTTTTTTATGGCTTGCGGTGGGGCAAGAGGGGTCGGCTGAAATTTTTCCTGTCTCACTTGGTCTCTAGTACGGCGTTTGATCTCAGATTCAATTTGGTTGAGCCGTAGATCGACTAAGCGTAAAATTCGAGGAGGGGATGACGACACAAATATGGCGTCGAGTGAATTTACTTATCTACGGTGGTACAAGTATGAAAGATGAAGCGTGTAAATAAACAAAAAAAATACACAGCTAACATAGCTGATTATAGAGTTGCATAAAACGTTTTGGAAAATGTGCCCGATTGCTGAATTATCATAGCCGGGACGTGGCGCAGTGGTAGAGCGTCTGACTCAGGGATCGAAGGTCTCGGGTTTGACCCCCAAAAAATGTATATTTAACCAAATCTTTAAATGGCATACTGGCGCCATCTATTAACTTGCAGTTTAAAGGATGCATCATGCGCATATATTGCGTGATTGCCTGGCCGAAGCGTAGTGGTCCCAAATGACTACATATTTTGGCGAAAGATTTTTAGAACTATTGAGAACAGTTCCTTCGCCATTTCATCAACTCGCACCTCCACAAATTATTTACTTAGTACCTTCACCATATTTCAAATATGTTATATCTCACTTTTAATTAATTTTTATGTGAGAGTAAGTATTTCTCACTCAACAAAATTTATTCAGATTGATACATAAAAATTAAAGTGACTGAGTACAAATAAAATGATACTAGTTGTTATTGTCGCCAAGCAGGACTATTTATAATATTAGAAAAATGACGCTGCTGAGCATAGCAAAATCAACTATAAATTGTGACTCCTAGATCGGAAGCGCTGGCTCAGGGATGATAACGATTCAGCAATTTCCTTCAATGTGACCCTATAAGCTTGGGAACGTCGTCATTAAATTGGCATATAACATATATTTGATACATGAAATTAATGAAATTTCGCCGTTCCACATATTATATATCACTTTCACTACATTTCGTCTCCTTTCGATTCAATATTTTTCCAGATGCACATCAAAATGAAGAGGAAGACGTCGACAACGATGGCGGTGATGATAACGACAACAGCATAGATGATGACAACGATGAAGACGACCATAACTGACATCAAGGCGGCGAATGACACAATAGAAAAGCACAGAAAAGTGTCATATTTCATCACAAATTTACGTCATCATTTCAACCCTTTGGCCACTTGCAGCCTTATGCCTATCGTTTTTGGCATAAAAGAGAAAATCTTCATCGAAAATCTGTCACCATCTCTCAGTCTATTACTTTCCCTCAAGATTCACTTCTGTTTTAACGAGTTGGCATTGCCTTCAATATTTATTTCACAGTTCTTGTTTGGCTGACGAAGAACTTTGAAAAAATATACCATCACCCGCACAGTTGTGTATTAGACAAGACGTTTCTCCCAATGAGAAGCAGGAAGAGTTAGAGATAAAATAAATCTCTTCAGGAACTAGGGTTCACTTTTAAAGTTTCATAGAGATCTGTCAGAGAGGAAGTTCAATAGCAGAGTACCTAACTGGAAAGGAAAATTATATGATAGAAATTTGGTAACAAGGACGAATAAAAGCTTTGAAGGTATCGGATGCCACTATCAGATCTTATTTTTCGGTGCCTTATATGGGTTACGTATCTGATCAAGCCAATTGGAATGTGTTATTTGAATAAACAGTCATCACTATTTATTCATATTTATTTTGATTCATACAAAATATATACATGCTCAATTTTTGGTAACTACATATAAAATGACTAAACATTATATAACTGGTTTAGATGAGTTTGTTTCATTAAACCTACTATGATCGAAATTTGTAGACAATATTATCTCAATAATTTCTCTTTTACTTAATGTTCTGACTTTTCAAACTGAGTTTGGGTTATGTCAAAGTCAACATCAGATTCCAATTCATTTTCCGATAATGATAATGATCCTCCCGTTCTCCTGACTAATATTTCCTTCTCATTCTGAAAAATAAAAAAACCAATAGATGAAATGTATCAATGGAGTATTTAAAAAAACTCGCAAAAGCAATAGAACATTAGTAGCAGATTCAAGGCAAGCTTCAGTAAGGACTGACATCAGATCACATAACTCCATTGTGGATGAATGGCATGTATAATAGTTATTTGTTTTACTAGGCATAAAAGCACAAGTTTTAATGCCGCGGCTGGTGTTTCATAGCCGAGCGTAGCGAGGCTATGAAACCAGCCAAGGCATTAAATCTGCTTTTCTGCCGTGTGAAACATATAATTTTTTCTTCAAATTTGTTCCAATTCCACGCAAAATCGACTTTTTCATATTTAAATTGCGTTTCATTATCAATATCCAAATATCTAAATTATTTCATCAAAGGTAACTGGGCCCTGCGTTACTATGTTTACCGCTGATGACGTTTGTTTAATTTGTTTGTTTACTGTTTACTTTATTATTGTCAATTTTAATAACCAGTATGATTTAAATTATTACTTGGAAGCTTGCCTAGCAACGAACTTTTTCTGCCTGGGCATTAAAAGTACAACTTCTAAGCCTGCCAAGTGTCATTAAAAGGCCGCTTTTAATGTCATTTGGAGAAAAAATAAATTAACCATTATTAATTTATATAAACCCGGTTTAAACTTGAACTTTTAACCGGGCAATATCCAATTAAGCTGAAGATGGTGCATGAGTAAAAAATTGATTATAAATAATAAATAATAAAAAATGTAATAAGAGAGGACAAAACTAGTTTTCAATCATCAATAAAAAATTCCCGCGAAGAAGTTATGTGATGAGACTATCCACAACACAAATCGAAAAAAGAAAGAAAGTTACCAAAAGCAGTAAGGTGCAAAGTGGGTTATGGTGTAGGTAATGTAGAGTAACCATGCCAGCTATTTTGCCTATAATACTAATTAAAAAAAATTAAATAAAAAATTAGATGATTAGAAATGAATCTGAATGTAAATTGTAATGATAATTTTATTTAGATGTACAGTATGTGTGATCTACCCTTTTTCCATGGCCAAGATAATTCATAAGAAAATATCAAATTTGAAAAAACATAAGAGGGATTTCACATATAGAAATTGTCTTAGAAAATTGTTTACAAAAATAAGTACAGAACTTTATGAAAATAGAACAAGTATCAGAGACTAGAGGACTCATTCAAATCCTTAGTGATTTTTTAGAAAACTATTCAACTATTTATAAAAAATAAATATAAAACTACTGGGCTAATGACCAAGCAGTCAATGCCCCTCAAAAAAACTACTACTACAATAAGATCTGAATTGATTCATGAGTTATTGGAAATAGACTATAAAGTACATGTGTTACTCACTTCAGACAGTCCAACGGTCGGTTCAGAGGCATATCCACCCCTACCATCATCGTCTTCTTCATCTGAAGAACTCGAAGTCGATTCATCTTCATAGGGCCTTTAAATAAAGAAACGCAATGAAAAATGTTTAGTTTTTTTTTTTTTTTTCATTCGTACCTCGAAACTTTGCAAACCATTTGTGCTAAATCTGTAAAAGTGTAACTTCCCAAACAATGAACATTTGAAGAACTTTTATGGATTTCAGAAGGAGTTTTGAAAATTGGCAAGTTGCCGGCTTTCATCTGGCCTTCAAAATATGCTTTACCATGCAGATAGCCTACTTCTCGAATTTCATCAAAACTTCCAAACTGAAGAGTTCTGTACTTGTCAATTGGTGGACGAATATATTCACAGTAATCACTGTTCTTGACTTCCTAAAATCATCGAGAATAATTGTGCATGTTTATATAAGGCCTTGACAGTTGGTGTGAGAAATATATAACAAGTGAACCAAACCTATGGAAACTCACTGTAGTGCGGATATAATTCAAATAAGAAGTGATTTGGAATCTGAAGTTTAGAATCAAGGGCCACATGCCTTTATATAAAGCAAGTGTAAGATGCTAATCTCGACGTCTAATATGCTTATCTCGACGTCTAATATGCTTACTTGAAATGAGCACCGACTGCCCGAGGGCGATTTTACAAAACATACTTAACGCCAGCAATAACCCCGCCCATAGTCGCACGTCATCACAAAATCTGAAAATATACACGGCCCCAGCACGCTGTTACTAAATATACCCAACACCAGCGTATATATACTCATCCTCACATGCGACTGCACCATGGAGCTGAAAACTGTGAGTATTTGTGAACAATAATTACGCTACAAAAGCTCATTGATTTCGGCACCTACGTCGTTTAGCGTTCAATTTCGCAAAAAGCCGACCCACAAAACAAATCAGGAATGGTCAGTATTCTGTCTACGACAAGTCCGGTTAAATTGGCTAATAATTTATGCATTTTATAAAAATAATAATATATGGCGACTGTGGGCGGGGTTTGTGATGGAGTTATTTCGAAAAATCGCTGTCCGTGGTCGTGCTGCACCTTTTCCGGGTTTTCCTACGGAAAAGTGTAGTCGCCCTTGCACGTTGCGGCAAATAATTATAATATTCTACGGGTGTTTATGAGAGAGTATTATTATTATTTCTGTTAGAAACAATGTGATACTGACTTCGTTTTTAATTGGCACATCATTACTTTGTCAATTTCCTATTCATCAGTAGATACACACTTGAATAAGAAAATCTGGCAAATTGTTCAAGTTTGCCACAGAAACAAAAGAAATGCGCTACACTCATAGAAAATTAGATACTTCAGCACTAAAATAAGCAAAAAGTAACGATTCATCACACATTTTAGAAAATTGCACGGAACTACCATATCTCTGGGTCACTTGGTACGGTTACCAAATGATGAATTCAAATTTGGCAAACGGAATACCTTCTAGAACATAACAAGGACTAAAAGTAGTAATTGGAGCATTTGGTACCTCTAATTGTCTAACACAGCTCACGTAGGCTAATCGTGATTGAATATCAGGAAGGTTAGGAACTTTCACCGTTTCTGTAAATGGATTCCATCTTTTCCACAGCAACCACCACCCGGAAAGATCATCCCCATAGTTAGTTAAATCTTGATCATCTACTGAGCCAACATCAATGGCCAATATGTGATTCGCACCCAAACTTCGCATCACATCAGCTGGTTGATGAAAAAAGAATATTAGTTACTGAAAGGGTCAATCTTATACCAGATGTTTTCTTAATTAATAGAAAAATCGAACTACTGGTAGAGGTAATTATGCAGGGCAAGTCCACGACGAGCTTAATCTATGTTCTATGTTTAAAATATAATACGGTTTTGAATTTTTTTTATATTCTTCACCATTGCAGCCCCTTCAAAATAATAGCTTTTATGCATACAACAAATTATTTACCAAAGATTGGTAATGAACTATTTTTGAAAAAAGAATGAAGACCAAAAAATATCACGAATATCTTGAAAAAATACGCACAGGGTGGTTCAAATAGTATATAAAAATTTGACATCTCGAAACAACAATATTTCAATATTTTCAAATGAAATTAGCACTTTTTTTGTCATCATTGTCTAGATTGGAAGAGATATAAGTTGATCAAACTCGTCATGAATTGCCCTGTATCGTGAAGTGAATGGATTTTTGGTTCCCCACTATGTTTTTTATTTTTAATCGAGGATATGAATCATTACCAAAGAAATCCGAGTATATCTTATAACATTAAGGTCGGATCAAACTACACTTATTATAAATTAGTAAAAATTGTTGACAGAGTTCAAAAATTATTTTTCTGGTATCTGTTGCATATTACATAATTAATTTCTCTATTTAGAAAAACAATTGACTCCTTTGAGTAGTATTTTGCATTTACAAGTGACTGTTGTATTCTCAAACTTATAATTCATAAACCTCTAACGTCTTTTACGTCAAGTTAGAATCTTGCCAAACGTAAAGCTACTAGAAGTCGTAATTTCTTCAGGAAATTATTGTTGGCAACCATAATCTCTGAATATGTGAAAGAACGGTAATCTCATTTCCCTTTTCTTCCCTGTTCAAATTTTCATCATCTATCCTCTCCCTATTGAGGTTTTATTTCGAATTTTATAAGGTTTCCCAACTTTCTTTTATTCAGAAGTTATCTCAAGTCTTCCTTCCCATGGAAACACCGCAACTTCCGTGATTTTTTGAAACAATTACGGGGGCAGGGGTCCATGAGAAGACAGATATCTACCTTTATCTGAACTCATTTCATTACTCAAATAACATAAAACTCACATCCTACAGACATGCCAATTAAAAATGGATACATATTCATTTACAAAGAATGTACATTATAAAAATTTCATGGGTTTTTGGATTCGTAATAATTCAAAACCACATGTTGGGACTTTGCTCTTTCGATATTAGATACTTTTAAAATGATACCAAATATAAGATGTAGGTACTGATTTATTGAAATTGATTCAAAACCCAAAGTTCATTTCTATCAAAAATTGTATTCCAACACAAAATAAATGTTTGGCTCAATCTTTAGAACATGTAGGCTTCAAGGATCAGAACTGATTATATACCAAACAAAATAAATTTCTGAAAATGGAAGTCAGAGTTATTAAATAAGTGTTTTGCAACAGATTTTAAGATTATTCAATGTTACGATAATAATAGTACGCAAAATCTGAAGTGATAACCAGCAAGTTGTTACTTTGTATACCGTTTAAGAGTGACGAGTCTTACAAGATGTCATAGAGAGAAAACCTTGAAAGTGGTAAGTTTTCCTTTGTCGCCAAATCTATATCGTTGGAGCGTCGGACTGCTGAAGATCCTTATTAATTTTGTCGGACAATGGTGCCATTGAAAATATCATTAAATTTTTGTATTTTTCTAGAAAAATCAGATTGCTGCCTGTCGCCAATCTAAGTAGTTATATCGACAAGTTTAGAGTGGTGGACAACCTAGAAGTAACGAACTTTTTTGACTGATTTTTCTAGGAGAATACAAAAATTTAATGAAATTTTCAATGGCACCATTGTCCGACAAAATTAATAAGGATCTTCAGCAGTCCGACGCTCCAAAGAATCGAATTGGCGACAAAGGAAAACTTACCACTTTCAAGGTTTGCTCTCTGCGATATCTTGTCACACTCGTCACACTTAAACAGTATACAAAGTTACAACTTGCTGGTTATCACTTCAGATTTAGTACGATGACTTGCCTACTATAAACGTTTCGTTAGTTTCAATCTTTTACAAATTTCTGTTACTGATATCAAAAATGTACACTTGAATATTATAGAACTCACCCACATGATACATACCATTTTGTAATACCCGTAGCAAACCATAATAAAAGTACCAAGTAAAAATAATAAAAACTTGTTACCTGGAACATTGTTAACGTAACAACCATCAGCTATCAAATGTCCGTCACTTGGATCGCAAATCGGAGGAAAGATGCCCACTATCGACATACTTGCCCTCACATACCTCCACATCTGACCTGTTGATTAACCTTTCCTAATACACAAATAAAATGTACCTTTATGTTGTAATGGTTCTAGTCCAATCCGACACGAACTAATCGCTTTTGCTCATTTGAAAGATCAGTTACATGGTATAGGAAATTTTTGATCAACCTCGTATAAAGGGTCATCAAGCCAACCAATTTTCAATTATTATTCATTTCACTATTAGCTTTTTCAGAATCCTACAATGAAGTTTCAATAAATTATTCCAATGGTGGTTCCATCTACTTTGTCTCTGAAGACTCGCAAGACGAATCAACGGTAAGTTGATATTTAAAATTTGTTTTTTTCTGAAAAAAATTCTGAAGACTCGCTAGACAAATCAACGGTAAGTTGATATTCAAAATGTCTTCTTTTTAGAAAAAGATTACACTAAAGCACTACTTAAATTCTTACAGGATGTTTTCCTTATACTTCCCAATTTTCCTTTATTAATGAATATCTAATATCGGTGTAGTAACTACCGGTGAATATAAATAGTTATAGTGTAGTAATCTACTGGTATAAATAACATGGTTTGGAATTAAAACACACATCAAAGAATTTACTAAAAGTGTATGGTAAAGGAAATAGTATATTACGTAACAAGAGTTGTAAGCAACCCATTACGCACGAAATGAAAATGTGCATAAATTTCATGAGTGCGTAATGGGCTTTCAACTCGTGTAACGTACTATACTTTTTCTACGCCCATTCATTTTCTTCCATTAAATAAAAAACATCGCAATCATTTCAACTTTATTATAATAGTTGTTAATTGAATTGAGAAAATGTTCGGATACAATTATAATTTGTTCAAGAAATTGACAATATAAATGACATATAATTTATTTTCATAGCATGCTACTTAAGAAAACGTGTCCTATTTTTAAAGAAATTGCATAACGTACTGCATAGATTTAGGGGCATCACTCTTTCAATTCTAAATATATCTCGCTAATGCTAAAAGTTTTTATGTTTTTTAATTGACTGAATTTGTGTAAATAGACCAAATAAAGTCTTACGTAAATCAAAATTTGATTGTAATTTAATTAAACCAAGAAGTTTAAGTTTTCTTCTCAAAACGCACGTGTATGTTATGAGATCTCATCACGTGCATGTTATTGTTAAATGTCATTTACAAGGAATGTTGACAGTGCGATTTTTGACGTTTACAGACATGGGCGTAGAAAAAACATATTATTTGTTCTCAGCTTAGCAATATGTAATACAAAAATAACCAAAACAAGTAAAAGAAAGCCTTGAACTTTCGATGGTTTTTGGGTTCGCTAGTCGTGGTAATTTTTCCTGGCGTTTCGTCTTCATCTGCGGTAGACATTTTCAAAGGCGGTGCGGTAACGAACGAAGCGTCCGTTTAAGCCTAACTAATTCGGTGTCTGTGCTTTCCAGTTCCTGGGTTTCGCTAAACATAATTGTGTGGTTGTCTTCAGTTAGTAGAGCATGCTCTGCAACCGCGGATTTATAGGAGTACCCATATCTGTAGTTCCTCTTGTGTTCGGTTAAGCGGGTGTTTATGCTCTTTTTTTAACCGATATCTACGTCACCACATCTGCAAGGAATGCGATAAAGGGGGTCTTTTGAGGACCTCAGACTTTGTCCAATGGTCTTTGTTGGTTTGAATATCGTTTTGACTTCATCTTTTTCCATAAGCTTGTCAATCCTATCTGTAACATTCTTAATGTTTGGCAGAAATGCTCTTCCTTGTGGTGTGCGTTGTTCTCTGTTCCGTTTGTGTTTCTTTCTTGCAGAGTAAATCCATTTTACCCAAAGCACTTTCCAATAAGTGATTCAGTTCTTCAATGAGATGTTCCGGATCACATATTCGTATGGCCTGGTCTGTTAGTGTTTTTATTACTCCTCATTTTTGCTTTGGATGGTGATTTGCCTCTTTGTTCGAGTATCGGTCGGTGCGGGTTGGTTTTCTATAAACTCTGTGTCCTAGTTTTCCATTCGGATTATTTTCAACAAGTAAATCTAGGAAAGCAATCTGATTGTTCTTTTCTATTTCCATTGTGAACTGGATTTTCGGATTGATGGAGTTGAAATGGTTGTGAAAATAATTCAATTTTCACAACCATTCTCGTTCTCCATGCCGCAATATCTTCTCAATGAAGCGGATGGAATCTCTGATATATGTGTCAGTTTGGCGAATGTATGGGTTCAAAAGGGAGGCTAGGTACTTTGTAATGCTGTATGTTGGCGATCCAATTACACTGACGATTGGTCTATTTGGGACGCCTTCCTTGTGAACTATAGGAAATCCCTACAACCTTGGTGGTAGTGCCGACTTACGCGGGTTTTGTTGTCCTCAGATACCATTAAAATTCAAAAACACCCTAATAATTTCAACCGAAAGGAAGAAGGCAGGTACATAGATCAAAACAAAACCCCTTCCAGGCACAAGTAATGAGAAACAAAACCAGGTATATCAATTAACGGAATCAAGGTTTAATGAAGTCACGCCCCCTATTAGGGTAAGCACAATTAAAGAAGAAATGAGCACAAACACCGAATCAGTTAGGTTAGCTTCATCCATTATCGAAAATGTTTACCGCAGATGTTGACAAAACGTCAGGAAAAATTAACCCGAGATTACCAGTCGCGAAAGTTTATCTTCTCAGAAAAGAGAGCTTGTTCAAAATCGCCTTTTTATTGGAATATTGAATGTTTTTTTAGTCATCTATTTGTAATGAGCATGTATTGTTTCATACTTATATTGAAACAATTGTTATTATTGAAACTCCATAATCAAGTTTATTGAATCCCAAACTTTAGAAATATTAGGCTTGAGGACTTTATCAAATAGAGAAGTTTGTACGTCTCATTAATGTAGAATGACATTTTTTTATCAAGAAACAATCAACAATTACATTTTATTTTTGAAAATCAATCATCCCTCTCAGAAGTTTTCTAGGATTTGAAATCATGTAACTGATCCAATGAGAACCGGGAAAAAATAAATGATTAGAATCTCACAATGAAAAAAGATCACCATTACAACATACAATTGTATGTTCGACACAATAAGCACAAATAATTCCAATATTCATTAGCGAGAAAAATACCAGTAGAAATATCCTTGCATCCATCCCTATTGTGATTGGTTACCTTTTTCTGTTGAACGCTTATCATCATCAGCCTTATTTATACGTACCTTTTGAGTGATTCCATCACCAACATGCAGCGAATAAACAGACCAAGAAATGTTAGAAAATATACAAAAACGGTTACCTGGCAGATTGTTAGTGTAACCTCCATCGAGAAGAAGATGCCCATCTGTGGGATCACACAACGGCGGCATGTAACCAGAGAGTGACATCGACGCACGTACATAGCGCCATAGAGAGCCTACGGAATAGCTGGGCTGAACTACATGCTCATATTTACAGATTCGACAATTTCTCTGTGGCACAATACTCTAAAATACAACTAGAAGCAATACATGGCGACTACGGCTTTTGCATCAACTTCAAACCTGGAACTCAGTCCAGTAAAGAATATACTGACGTTTTATTCCAACATTAAACTGCTATTTTTAACTCAACGACAAGTATTTCAGTCAACAAGTGATCATCTTCCGGCGATCCGAAAATCAGTTAAATCCCGGAAGGTGGTCACTTTGGTGACTGAAACACGTGTCGTGGAGTCAAAAATAGCGGTTTGGTGTCGGGAGAAAACTAGTTTATTCATTAATACACCAAAGGTTCCAAACAGTGCAGTGCAAATTCAATTGTACCTCACAATTTTTCAATGGCGTCGATAAAACTTTCTGCAATTTCTGTTAAAGTAAAAAATACAAGAAATTCAGAATAATAACAATACAGAAAATTGAGCGAGGGTCGTGAAAGCCTAAAACATTATATAATAATAATACTTTCCTCTGAATGGTCTAAATATCCTTAATATTTATTGTCAGTTCCAATATTTTTATGTATCTCGGAATTTGATTTAATCAACACCTGTTCGAACTCTAATTATACAGCCTAGCACAATTTGGCTCCTTGGCAATTTTTTTGGGATTTCAATATACTGTGGAACGAGAAACAAAGAGATTTTCTCCATTGGTTTGAAGTTATCGAAAATGTTGTTGAAGGAAAACTGAGATTGAGAATTCGCGTAGATTCTAAGTATAAACGATACCGAATGTGCTCCATATCAAGTTCAAGAACATCGAAGCCCTTGGTTTATTCAAAAATGTTACCTCATTCCTTAAATCAATTGGGCTGAAGTGGGAGACCGAGGGATCCCTAATGGCCTGCCGGGAAAATATCCTCAACACCATGGTCTACCGGTCTTTTCTCAATAAACCGATGCGTTCCCAATTAGTAGATTACCAATATACGACAAATTTTTCCCAATAAACCGAACAAAAAAAATAAATAATTAAAAATACACTCAACTTTAAAGTTCAATTGTGCCGAAAACGTGTCGCTGTGTAGGCACACAGAGTAGCACAATTAGTCGAAAGCTAAGCATGATTCAGGTGTTGAGCTGTTTGACAATCACGGGTGCAATGAGAACGACTTCAACCCGTCTTGGAGGTTCTGTTGAGGTTACCGACACTTCCAGTCTGGCTGATCTTCAAAATAAAGAAGAGCGTTTCAATAACTCTGCAAACTCTATACACACTTGTACTGGAATGTGTAGATGCCCTTGAGAAACTAGACGAAACAAAAGAAGTTGAAAAGTGAAAAACATACTAAACTGTAGAAAAAATCGCGATAACACTGAAAAAAATTATCCATATATTTACGTTGGACTGCAGCTCTCCTATTATAAATTATGTTAGGTTGCTTACTAACTACATTCTACATTATACTGAAACTTCAAAAAACCGACAGAGTTACAAAATGCCAAACTACATATTAATTGCCCGTGTCCTTTACTTCGACAAAATCAAAAAATTAATGGATTCGACAAAGTCCAAAGAGTTTGCCAAAGATTAACAAAACAATACAAATCATTTTGACTTCAAAATATCATCCTCTTCAATAATCCTGAGACAGGATAAAATACAAATATCTGTAAGACAACATTTACTTCTCTGGCTGATACCACAACGGGCATTGAATTATATCTGATAGATACATATGCAATGATCCTCAACATGGACACAAGAGTAAATGAATCTCATAATCAAGCAGAAGCTCTGCTATTTGATTGCACGAATATTGCACTTGCAATAGTGTCCTCTTTAATATTCGTCGTACTATTATTATCCAGGAAAGTAGTTGCTTTCTGATAGATATGTGCCTCACATCTCAACTCGTAGGACTATTGTAAAGAAATTATATCAAAAGATCGATACATACTCGATTTCAAGAAACAAAGCACTAATATAAGCTAAATAGCTAACTAAATAAAATATTGCTAACCTCATGATAATGATGGGCTATTGAATTTCGAAATTTTTAAGAACGGAAAGATTAGGTGGGTTGAATTGAGTTGATTATGAATTGATCAGTTTTGACGGGAACACGTCAGTATCAGTAATAAAATAGATGTTGGGAAGTAAAGAAAATCTATGAAAAGTGGGATAAAAGAGGAGTAAATATGATGGCCTCAATATCCTTCTTGTTCACAACAATCTCAAAAAAAGAAAGAAGTAGTTAATTCGAAAAAAGTGTGTTGGAGAGCTTCAAACAAATAAAACGAATAATTTCGACGAAGTCGAAATCTCTTTCTCCCCACACTACCCCGCAAAGTGGAAAAATGTGGAGAGAAGTGGATTTCGACTTCGTCAAAATTATTCATTAAATTAAAAAGAAAAAAATTATAATTGTTCAATAATACAACTCATTTTAGTGATGAAAAGAAAATAATTTTCCATTCAATGAACGATTTTGGTATTTTGGGATGTTGACTACAATGTTTTTTGGAAATAACTGAAACATTATCAAAATTCCCATCTCTTCTCTTCTCACTCAAAGATCAATGCTGAATAATCAATAAGGTAACTGAAACACATGTCGAAAATGAAGTCAGCCAAGGCTTATCGAGTAATTTTAGAGTACTGTAACCACTGAAATAACTTTTTTTCTGGCACCTAGGTAGACTGCACAACCTCTCTTCTGCAGCATAATTATCATGTCATAAAAAAACATCAGACTGCCCTTGACATGAATTAACAGAATTAACCAATCGAAACCGCTATACGCACAAAGGCTGTGCAATCTATTTTATAGTGATACATTTAACAGAATAATTAGAGATATATAACGGACAGCAATATGCAAAATAAAGAACGATAAGCACTGACAATTATTATATATATATGTACAACAACAAATTAATAGAGTTATATATGTGAAGCAATAAGGTTAGAATAGAAAGAATGTATCAAGAATTGTTTGATTGCCAAATTGATTCTCTCCCTATTTGAAAATAAACAGGGTGTTCTCAAAAGTGGGGTATGTTTTTCAACAGGATGTAGAACTCGTCAAAATAGGTCATTCTACTAAGAAAACTAACAAAATTTCAAAACATTTTTATATATTAGCTTGTTCATTTTAAAACTCAAATCTTGTGAAACAATCTTGAGGTTGTAAACTTCGATAATGGTACGAATAACAATTATTCATGTTTCAGATTAATCTATAATTTAAGTGCTGCTTTATGGATTGTCTTTGACTTTCTAGAATTTCGCCCTCAATGTCATCAACCACACGCGGCAGCTGCACTTTGCACTCCCCATAAATTAAAAGTATGTCTATAAGTTCAGTGTTCCCATAAACATGTGACATCAAAAGAATGAAATTCAACAACTGAGAAAAAAAGCTGATCATAAACCACAATGCAAAGTTAGGTTATAAAGCTACTGGCGAGTACTGTTCAGGATCGTACTCGAATTATTCAAACATTTTTACAATTCTCAATTAATGTTATCTCCGGTAATTTTTGGTGTAATCGATATTTTGAAGAGTTCTACATCCTGTTAAAGCAGACGCCTCATCTCAGGATAACAAACATATAGGTTAAATTGATACATGGCATGGCATCACACGTTGAAAGGCCAGGGCACAAATCTCTCACTTGTGAGGACTCCTCGTAAGGGTCCAACCGGTTGACGTACATAACAATTTTTTCTAATAATATGAGGAGGAATTCAACGGTATATTCCCTAGTTACTTTCAACCAGAGTAAGAAAGTATAATTATATCAATAAAAATTAACACAAATGGGTTTCAATTCATAACATGTTGAACATCAGGCTGAGATGGAAGATGTCAAGTATTACAAAAACCATCCAAACAGACCATTTCATTTAGTTGACAAATAACATTCTGTACCCAATAACAGTGGTAACAAAAAAATAAATCGCTGAATAAAAACTCTTTTTTATTTTGCAAATGAACCTGTAACCTGGAACAAAAATAGAACTCCCAAATAAACGTTGCAGAAACTATTGTATTATATGCCTTTGAATGTGAAATGTCCAAATTTGCATACTTGTATTTTCATAATGGGCACACTTGATGGATCAGAACAACTATCAGGACATCCGGATGATTTGTAAAACAAATTAGAAAGTGCACAAATAGCAAAAAATCTAAATCAAAAATTAATATACTGGAGTTTTATTCGGATACCAAACCGCTATTTTTATACTTCGACAAGTGTTTCATTTACCAAGTAACAATTTTTCGGAGAGAAAGATTTGAACTTTTCCTCCGGTAAATGATCACTTGGTCTCAAGTCGAGTCACAAATGTCGAGTTGTAAAAATAGCTGTTTGGTGTCAGGATTAAACTCCAGTAAATTAATTACTACACTGAAGGTTCTAAACAGTGCGGTGCAACTAAATGAAAAAGTCTGCTGATATCAATAAAGCAAATTTTTGAATAATTCCAATATTGAGTACTGACGATTTTATTCTAATAATAAGGTTTCCACAGAAAGCAATAGTATAGTTGCTGAAATTGTTACCTATTTCCTTTCCTCTTCTGGTTAACCTTAGCAAGTAAAAACATTATCCGTAATGTGTCTGTGAGTGTTCTTGCTTATAAAACTTTAAAATTTATTTTCTGTTAACTGTAATTAGTATTATGTAGCAATTTTAGGCATAATCAGATCATAGCGTAATATGTAAATACACGACGTAAAATTCCATGGTAAAATGAACTTTCTTTCACATTGTTCCTAAGATGTTGACTATAATACCCTCACTAAGTACGTAAATATGCTACTCCTTCACAAGTATAATCTACAAGGTCATTTTTATGATGGAATTTGACAAATCGTAAGTAAAGCAAAGCGATTCAAGTAATCCTAATTCACACAACATAAGTTATACAAGATGTATACTTCTGAAACTGAAGGAATTATATATTTAGCACAAGAAACTGTTTTCAACTCGAATAGCAATTAATTAATTCCTAAACTGAAATGAATCTTCATATTTCTCTAAAAAAGTATCAATTTTGTTCCGAAACCAATATTTTTTTTTAAATATTTCGAGAAGAATTTTCTCAAAATTTCGAAGATAAGTATTGATCAATAAAATATCTGTTAATTTTATTCGTACCACAATTTTAATATCCTCTTAGACTACAGAAACCAAAATTTTCATCAAATTTCAACTGTTTGCATAATTCAATCCACAAGAACTTCTTTGCTGAGAAAATGAGTAGAACATTTTCACCATATGGAGTGTTAATCAATTTCTTATAAAAAGCCCAACATCTATAAGCAAATTTCATAATCCCAACCGTGATATGCGGAGAAAAATTATAGTTTTCAGAAAGACCCCAGGCGAATGATGCAGATATAGAATCAGAATGAAGCAAATAATTTCGACAATGTTGAATGAAATACTTTTTTCTCCAATAATCCTTTAAGCTAGATATAAGACAAATATTTGACAGATATATCTGATAGATATCTATACAAGCAGAGTTCCCTCACAAGTTTCACATGTCATCTACATGCAAACGTTTTCGCATTCCTACCTGTCTCTAGTTCTAGCGTAGGTCATAAAACACAGCGGCAACTTTCATACCGACCAAGCCAACCCTGAGCATTTGATATGTGACTTCCAGCAAGTTCATTTAAGTTCCCCCTCGCGGTGATTGGTGGGGTGTCCATCAGAATACACCAGCCAAGCCATATTCATTTGTTTCCAACTGATAAGTTTCAACTTTGTTAAACCTATCTTGGAGAGAAGTAAATGTCGACATTGTCGAAATAATTTGCTTCGTAATATCAGACAATTCTAATCAATTAAAACTGATAAGCTTGTTACCACAACAAAAATAATGAAGCATAATGATCTCAAAAAGCAAGTAATTATAAGGTATTTTGAGTTTCAATTTTGCACAGCAGAGTATTTTCTACAACTACATACATACCCATAACCTTATTAATAGGTCCTGAAGAAAATCTAACACAAATTTAAGACCTTCTTTATTTTCTGAAAAAGTGTTGAGAGATGTTTTAGGGCATTTTAGTTTATAACTGAGCAGAACACCTTTAAGAACAATTTCACAATTTAACAATTTTCCAACAAATTTCAGTGCTAACATTTAGGTTAACCAATCACAATCGGCACATTCATCAAAAAGGTATGAGCTAAATAATTCAAAAAGCAAACAAAATTTCCTAAATCTGCAAATAATAGCTATGAAGCCCTCTGCATGCCAAAAGGAAAAGTATAACTAATATGAAGCAGTTGGATATGAAGAGATTCAGTATATACCAGAGTAGAGCAAGGATATATTTCATATGAGAACCAAGTCCAACCAGAATTGTTAATACTGTGCTTTATATATTTTGGTTTCTAGATACGAAAATGAAATCTTAGACATTGAAAAAAACTCAACAAAACAAATTTTTTATCAAAATTTTAAAGTGGTTGTAGCTTTTATATAAAAAATAACAGACTGGTGTTCATCCACTTACAAATAATTCTAATTTTTCACTACTCTGTGCAAAATGTTTTCCCTTCAATTACTCAATAGAATACTAAAATGAAAAAAAAGATATAGAATACTTCATTATAAAATAAAAATGATATCCTCAAACCACTGAAGTGAAGTTAATATTAGCAAAATACTGCTATCATAAAAATATATAAATTGTATTCCTTGCATACGTTATGCTTTTTGGAATCATAACAATAATACTGAGGTCATTGAGGATTATTTCAGCAGAAATTCTTTATGGTGCAGCACAATAATTCACTTTCTGAAATACCACAACACTTCTGATTCCTAGTCAAAATATTCTTTAGTGTCAGAAGTTTAAAAATGTATAGACAAAGCCTCATTAAGTAAATTATAATACAATAGAATTAATTGAATTACATTAATAATTATAAATTTCAATCTTGATAGTGGCCCCCTATCAGTGCTTCAGGGCGATTTTACTATTTTAACAGCAAAAAAATCGGAAAATCCCACAGTAGCACTAAAACATTTATCATTCAACTAATTTTCTCTTCAAATGATATTTTTCAGATGCAGCTGTCGGAAATATAATAGAATAATAGAAAATAAACATTGATTCTGCTTTTATTTATTAAAAATGTTTTTCTACATTCATGCAGAAAGCAAAACTTTATTGAACTATATTCAGTGGAAAAAGAAGCACAAGTGCAATAAAGTTTTTATTGCACTCATCTGTCATTCTACTGTCATCATGATAAACATAAACGTTCAAACCCACTAAATATTTAGCAGATATTCTGTGAGATTGGCCATACGTTTTAAACAGCTACATATTTTATATTATTTTGTATTAATGTTAGCAGTCAGAGTTGAACAAACAATGCCTTCCCGAGAATAACTCCATAATCAAAACCGATCCGCTATGTTCTAAACCGTCTACCTGCATAGAGCAAACTGTCTGTACTATGACCACACCTCGTGATAACATACACGCTCATGGCTACTATGATTTTGATTTTTATAATGCAACTGTGGTTATATAATCGTCTGTCAAAATTTAATTCTGACAATTAGAGAACTGAGAGTTTCAAAATGAGTAATATTAATGGAAAACTAGATGATGGGGATGAAATCGATAGTAATAATTATTTATTTAAATTGCGTATTTCATTTTCCTTCACCTAGTGCCGCACCAAAATAAATAATTTTTTGCTTTTTGCATGAACGTAGAAAAAAATGTTGCATGCAACTCGTGCAAAAACTGTTTATTGCACTCGACGTGTTGTCCAACTTTTTGCACTTGTTGCATAAATAACTTTTACTTCAGTTGATGTTTTCTATTAAAAACATATTGTTGTTCCTTGGGAATAATAAACGTTATCATTTTTATTATTTTCCCATCTAAAAGAATATAGTAAACAGTTTTATTTCATCTTAATTTATTCCTTGATACTTGATAGACAGTTTTATTCTATTTTATTTTGTTAAATCTTTGTTTGATTTTTACCTTGAGGTCATCTCTAGTATAAATGAATTTCATTCATATGAATATCTTTCATGGAGTTTTGTGGACATAACACATTTTGTTAGAAACTTCAAAGAATAGAAAACCCAAACTTGACATATTTCAAGGTATTCTCAAATGCCAAAATACTCCAGGAAAGTTCTCGACAATAATTATAATTCAGAAATGCTATATTTATCATAGAAAAACTCACCATGTGAATGAATTCTCATACAGGAAGCTGTAATATCAGTAGTGACAGTAAAATATGGTAACCAGAGATCTTCTATATAAGTTTCTCCAAAAGTACCACGAATTGTTTGGTTGAAGTCCCGACCACTAAACATTGAAGTCATTGGATAAGTCATGTCTAAGATCTGACGCCACCATTGAGTCATTTTCTGCAGGAAATAAGAGGCTTTCAAAACACCTAACTGAGAATGTACGCAGTAGGAACAATTAATTGCTAAGGTCTTACAGAAAGAACAGAAGCATACTTTACCTTAGATAGATAAATATTTGAAAAATGCACTGTGAATAAATAATTCTTCAATAAGGTGCAAAAAAATAGAGGATCGGACAAAGCATAATGAAATTGAATATTCTTATCATGATCAAAATAAGAAACTGTTTCCCTATGAATTCTCTACTTTTGAATATTTAATTTAGGCCCATGAAATAAGAGTGGATCAAGCAGAGGCCGATTTGGCATCACATGATCACAAAACTATATCAGTATGCTCTGCCTGCTAATTTGAAGCAAATGGGTCACATCTGTTGGCTGTAGGAACAATCACTACTTTAACGTTCAACAAACTTTCAGACGAAATAAAAAAATCAACGTCAATTAATATTTTTTTGAAAAAACTCTAACGAAATTTGCTGTCATACTGATTTTTATCAATATATAAATATGCAAACTTGTTAAATTTGTAATTTTTTATTCATTTTGAAATTCTCAAAACGTATGTTTATATTTAATGTATTATCTTCTTCACACCAGAACTTGTTCTGGTTGGAAGGTGTATTTTTAGAATAGAACCAATGAGATATTTCTACAAGTTAATAGTTGAACTATTGATGGGGATTCACAATAATATTTCAACAGGAAAGGTATTACTTTCGGTATACATTTAAAGGACACATTCATACAGAGTCATATTTTTTTTATTTTTTAATAGAAATATTCCTTACCTTTGACCATTCTCTTGCTTTCTGTGTGACAGTGGTTATATTTCTTTCTTGGCACCATAAAGCTCCCATGAAAGCACCTATGCTAACTCCTCCTACCATATCAATTGGAATACCAGCTTCCTGGAACAAAATACATAGCTGAATATTTTGAGCCTGTCATGGTTTCCCATTCACGCTTCGTAATGTCATCCAATTCAGAAGAAATGAGATAAATGAGTAATGTAAGTCGACTAAAGCCAAAGTCAAAATATACTTTATTGTCGAAAGTTATAAAAACTTATAGACAAAGCTTTTTGATTTTGGATTAATATTAAAATTGAAATCAATTAATTAATGATGAAATATAATGGTGATACTCCCCACTATCTGCATATCATCCCAGATGAAGGAACACCACCACTATATGCGCTCCGGGGCGACTTGAAAATTTGATGGCGCATTTGCTATTTCAACTGCAGGAAAAACCCGGAAAAACCTACAGTACCACCATTTAGTCCTTAGCGAATGAGTTTTAATTTCAAGAAGAGATTTGACAATTATTATGGTTGACGAGTTTTCTATTTTCAAAATGTTTCTTTACCAAATCCCATGCAACATTACAATTAACTTCAGAATCTTACAATGAGGCAATATCCTGAGCTGCTTCTCCCTTAAATGAACTACGCAAATAGTGGAATTTTTTAATATGGTAACATTCTGTTTTCTTGAATCAATGAATTGGAAGTTTCACGAAAGGAAAGCCACTGGTCATATACCCCATTAAAAACGGGTAAATCTATTGTTGGTAATTTGACACTTGAGACATACCATCACCAATACTTTGATTATTGGCACATTCTGTGAGAGGACTCTGTGACAATTTATTCGCTTTGGCAACTGAAGTAATTGTCCTCAAAAATTGATCTATCATTTTCATGCTCAGGATTTCATTCATTTAGGAATTCAATTTTGTATCTCATCAAACTGCTCATACAACTGAAAACATTTCCGCAGCCTAGCAGGCAACTCTGCATTTTCTTTATTTGACTTCAGTTTATCTCAATATGCTATGTTTCAAACTTTGTTAATTGAAATTTGATTGATCGGCGATTATTATAGAACAATAATTGTTGAAATGTTCAAATCATACACAGTCTTCGTACCAGTTTTATGTAACTGTCTGACTGTTTCATGTTATTCCTTTGGAAATATTATATTTTTATTTTGTAATTTTATATTTCTTGTAATATAAATATTGATGTATGAATTAATAAATGATTAAAATAAATCAAAATAAACACTGGTCTTCCTAATTGATAAAAGTAAATGAAAAATCTGAGAAATAAATTAATTATTCAACTTTTCAAAACAAAACATTTACTTCCACAAACTGATTACTAAATAGTAAGTAACTAACTTGTATGGCTTTGATCATCCCAATATGTGCTGAGCCTCTTGCACCACCTCCTCCTAAAACCAACCCGACAGATTTCCCTGTCAACCACCTGGCTAGCCGGGAAAAGTCTGAATGGACATTAGGACTCGTATCCATTTTTGAGTATAATTCATTCTGAAAATTATTTTCAATTATTTATAATCTATCAAGTATGAGAGTCACACAGAACTCATGGGCTAATACAAATTTCTTACTATTCTATAAATTGATTTCCTAGAAAATATCCTACTGGGACAAACGATGTGATGATGAGATGATACCCAAGTTCTCATATTCAACCAAGCGATGGTATTGTGAGGTTTTCCACCTTCTTTGTGCAAAATAACTAGTTCTTTTTGTGTTCTTATGGCTAAACGTTCAATTTCTTTCTCCACCTTTCCAAGGGAAGGGTGATTTTCACCCACACCTATTATCAGAATACAATCAGCCTGTCTGATACAGCGTTGGGTCCAAGTGCTAACTGTTAAGTCACACTGGTAAAGAGAAATTTTGTGCTGATCTTCCTGCTGAGCCAACCAAGAAGAAAGGCGATACTCATTGTTCGGATCCATGATTTTTGCACCAAGATTTTTACGTACTACTTCTGAAGTCAGTCTTAAAGTTGATCCTGAAAAATTAATTTTGATATGGTCCAGTTGAATAGTTGATACTCAAATGGGAGGGATATTCAGGGTGTTCCCAAATTCAATTGCCAAACACATACAAGTGAAATTGTTGTTTTTTTTGTTTAAAATTGTTTTTTCCGCTAACCACCTGTTATCCCCCTACAACTCGCTACCCTACTAAGAGCGATCCCTCAAAATAGCGATTTGATTGTCGGCGATATGCAAATTCCCGATTCCCAAACTAGCGCAACCCTAGCTTATTTTTAACGTGAGTGTAAAGTTATGGCAACAGCACTAGTTGAGAATCGGGAATATGCATCAAATGTCTACCTTGAGGGATCGCTTGCTTCGTAGGGAAGTGGGTTGAGGATACCGCCCCAGAAGTCGAAACTTGTGTTAGCCAAGGATTAACGAGGTATTACCTTTTGAATTGCGATTCTTAGCACTTTCTCAGGCCATCAGAAAAATAAACTGAAATCGCTGCGCTTTAAACCCACGACCGACATACATAATGATTGAAAAACATTGATTGTTACCACTCGGCTACCTGACCTGATTGATAGTATTCTTTGTAGAAGTTTGAACTGAAATCCGTTGCTTTGCAACCACAGTGTATCGAATTTTCGACATCAAAGTGTTGTATTTACATTAATGTCGGAAATTTTAAATATTTTAAGTGGGACTATGAATAATGTTTAGCAATGTCAAAATTTTCAGTTTTATTTAAATTACCCCCTCGAACCCTTGCAACACCGTTGTAGTTCAAATATAGCAATATTCGAACAAGTTGCTTTGGTGCCTTGATAGTACAAAATTTAAATGAACACCAAGTTTTAAGGGTGAATATTTGAAACTATTCGTCGCTAGATTACGAATGTCAATCACTAGAAGTGATGTGACATCTGTATAATTACTTGGTAATGTACAAATCGTCTTGTGTATTGTGTTTTGGCTGTGATATGGCTATAATCAAATCAAAGAAGATGAAAGAGACCGCGATAAACCAGCATTTCGGACTTTTCGTTATCTACATATGCTCTTTGGGTTGTGGAAGGCTCCTGCTATGTTTCACCGTTGAATGGGTCACTTTCGAAGTGGACTGAGTAATATGGTAGCCTTAGCGCATGTAGATGACCTAATCGTCCTCTCATTCACCTTTGATGAACATCTTGACGACACCAATTGTTGAACGATTAAGACGATTTCGAGCTAATATAGTAAGATTTATCTTTCTTTGTGTCTTGGTCATTTTTCGATACCCACCGGAATAGCCGGGAATCCAGGAAAAAAACAGCAGTGATTGCTAACCCATCACTTTCCTGTAACCTGAAGGGAATACAATTGTTCCTGCAAGCATGTTGCTGATATCGCTAATATACAATAATTTTCAACGAAATATCCCGTCGTCTTAGTTGTCTGAACTTGGGTTAGACAGCAATCACATAAATCTAAGTCAAAGACTAAAATAGTTGTTAATCAATGAATCTATTTTATTCCCAATCTCACATGAGGAAGGACGTTTTCAATCAAACGTTGAACGCCCGGTATGGACCCGGCTTCAGCGACCAATTTTGAGGATACGAGAAGACTATGATCAAACTCACCAAAGCAGAAATTCACATCAACTTTCTATGCAAAGCAAGAGACAACATCATCCCAGGGACCGTAAGTTTGAGTTCATGCGAAATAATTTTCATGCGTTTGAAGTGACATAGAGCGATACAAACACCGCGCATTGAAGGGAGATATAACATTGATATCGCACGCGTTAGAATTCAAACATACGGCCCCAGGCGGTTTGCATTTGAAATCACCAATACGCCAATACCAGGTGGGAGGGCTCACCGAATTTTGGAAAATGCTAGTCGAGCACTAGTAAGATCTCAGATTAATCCTCATCGCTGGAAACGGTCATACCTACTGGATGATGCATTACAGCGATTTGGGGAAATCAAGAGACACATACTAGCAGAAGAATACCGACCTACCACTTAAAATTG
Organism: Chrysolina americana; assembly: GCA_958502065.1. Lineage (NCBI taxonomy): Eukaryota > Metazoa > Arthropoda > Insecta > Coleoptera > Chrysomelidae > Chrysolina > Chrysolina americana. The sequence goes on from OY293414.1 coordinate 15,673,728, forward strand.
ACAATAAGTGCACATGAATCCGAGAGCGAAAATGGAAGAGACTTGTAGAGAAGCAACGACCACGCAGAACAGTAAGGCAGTTTGACGGAAATAATACCATAATCAATATGAGCTCCCGTCCACTTTCAAACACTGAAAAGTCCTTATTAGGGAAGGGGCTGAATTTTGCTGCGGCTCTGAGGACGATACCTACACAGCCGTTGAATGAATCAGTGGTTGCATTGATCAAATCCAGGCTGAAGAGTTAAGATGGAAGGTTAGAGAACAACTGAAAAAATAACCACAACCGAAAATCAATCCCAGCAGAGAAGAATAGAGGGCACAAAACGAATTAAAAAAAAAAAACAAAATAAAAATTATTTCCACGGATGAAGGTAACGCAACGGTTGTCATGGGCATCGGCCTCTATGAGGAAAAAGTTAAAGACGTACTCAGCAATGGTAATTACAGTTATTGGCTAAAGACCAAACGGCCACAATAGAGAGAAAGGTATACCAGACCCTGAGAAAATATCAGAAATATTTCTCGGACAGAGAAAGGTCCACTCTGACACACCACAGTAAGCTACCACACCTTTATGGCCTATCAAACATCCATAAGGCAGAAGTCTCAATGAGATCAATAATCAGTACCAGAAACTCAGCTACTCACAACCTTGCCAAAAGTTTCTAATATCGATTATTCAGTCTCTGCAAGGAAACACCCCCGACATTCATCAAGAACTCCTGGCATTTCGTCGAGATCCTGGAGGACATCAACGTAATACCAGCAGACCAATGTCCCGGTTGAAGATTATTTACAGATTATCCGGAAAAAACTTCAAGAGAATGAAGCATTGAAGAACAGGACGAACCTACCAGTAGCTAGTATTATGAATTTCTGGAATGTCACCTGCGTGTTACAGGAAAATTATCGTTTTTTCGCCCAGGAGGATGGAATACCGATGGGATTCCTCATTGTCAGCGGTGATAGAAAACATGTATATGGAATGGTTCGAAGTCTTTGCTATAGGCAAAGCTAAGAAGCTTCGGATGTGGCCGAGATACGTTGATGATACCTTTGTCATATGAAACCACGGAAATGGAAAAATCGTTGCCCTTCTGCAGCTCCTAAATGACATCAAATCGACCATAAATTTCACAATGGAAAGAGATCGAATGCTGCATTTACCGTTTTCCTTGTGAATGTAGAAAGGCTTATGTTGGAGAAATCAAGAGGCCACTAAATGTTAGAATCGGTGAACACTAGAAAAATACCCGAGGAGAAACGCCGAAGTCGGGAAATGCAGATCACGCATGGACGAACCATCACAGCATCGAATACTCTGAAGCCAAAGTAATCCACAAAGAAGAACATTGGTATAATAGAAAGCTTATAGAGTTGGCATATTATATTCTGAATGACGTGTTCAGACAACCGATAAAAGTCAGTGTCAAGACCGGCCACCAAAAAATTACGCGCCAAAAACCTTCAAAGTTTATGTACCTGAAAAGTCTAATGGAGTTTTATTTCAGGGAGGGTACCTTATTACTTTCAATAACATTAATGACTGAGAGATTCCATGCAGCGCATAATTACCCCATACCAGGTACATTGGTTGCATGCTAATGACACAGACTTCCATATAAAAAGTATCTGATATATTTTGTGGCACTCATACACTCGATAACGACAGTAGATATTAACTGCCGAAACGTCGTGACTCAAACATATACGAAGAATTAATTTTCTTTGTATTCTAGACAATGAAATACCAGAAAAAATTCTACTCATACTGATACATTAACTACTTTCAAACAAGGCCGTTTGGAATTACTAATATTTCTTCCACTACAGTATGGCCTTCAGTAACACAATCGTAGCTTTCTACAGATGTATCACTATACTAAACAAGGGGTGTCAGATCATTTTGTAGCAGATTTGATATTTTTGAAGAATGTAACAGAATGGTTTAAACGGTATTTTATTGAAAAGATATGAACTTAATTTGCACAATACTTCATAATTAAAGTTTATATTAAAAAAAAAGTTTAAACCGTTCTGTGACGGAAAATATTTTTCGACGACTTCACTGCCCATGTATTCTTACTGGCCAAGATCCCCCAGATCTGCAGGCTAGTGAAGAATATTTAATCATTCTGCTATTATACCGTACATACTGTATTCAAAGTTTCGTGAAAAATATATTCAATATAAGAGCGATGGCAAAAATCATTTATTTTCAAATTTTATCACCTCATTTCCGAAACAACGGATTTCGTGAAAAATTTTAACTAAGAAACAATTAATGAATTTCCGAGAAAAATGCATTTGGCAACTGAATTGGGAAACATCCAATATATCATAGTCTCAGTTCATCAACACATTCATAGCTATTCAGCTAGCTTACCAATGGCACTTAAACAGTGATGAAGCTCATGAGTGAAAGAAGTTAGCGGCACATCATCTGATGCCGCAACGATAGCCACAGTAGAAAAGTTGATCTGTGAAGGTCTACTATCCACAGCAGAAGTCCTTGGAGAATGAACACTAATTGTTGATTTTTTCCAAGTACCTATAACGTGAGTTCTATTATTCCATAAATATTTATTTAAAAAAATTATCCTTGATTGACACACAACTACAGCATAAACATTTAAAGACTTATATAGGACACATATAAGATCACAAAACGTATCAATTCTCACCTAATATCCTATGACCTAGTAAAGTAATGAGCCTAGTTACAACTATTGGATATCTGAGTTTGATTGCATTGAATAAACCTTCAGGTAGTTTTGCTAGTTCGGAATCTCTTACAGCTATTACAGTTGTACTACGTTTTGTTTGTGTCACCATCTCTACCTGTAATTTGTATAACCTTCAATTTCATAAAATAGTTATTAGTAAATGAATTTGTATCATTTAATACACTTCATTCGTTTGACGTCTGTATCAATTAAGGCAGGATAGAGTTAGTCAGAATATTTAGAATTAGAAAACTTACAGCTTCTGATGATGCTAACTTAATGGGTGAAACTCAAGTTGAATAAGAGTGACATAGTATTAGTATTTGGGTACATTTTTAAGTTTTTAAAATGTATTCACATTAAAGGTTCCAAATATCCGTATATGTGATAATAAATAAATATTTAAGTAAAATAGTAACATACCACTCCTATCAAATCTCCTCTACCATATTCTCCTACCAGTTCCTTCTTGCCATCTTTATGAGTTATAACAGAACGAAGTCGACCAGAGAGAACTATATATGTAGAGTCACTTTCATCATCCTGTCTGTATATAGCCCTACCTGATTCCATAAATAGCCAATCTAATGCAAAATCGACTTGCCGTACAAAAGGTGAAAGTCTTTGAACTACTTGATGAGCTATGAACAAGACAACTTTAGGATTATCTTTCATCAAACTGAAAAATGAAAAACAAACATGCACTCAATTTACTGAATGGTTTGTGTTATTGAATATAAATTTAAAAACTAGACAACAACTATACTCAAGAAGGATATTTATATTTTTCTGACTACAATAAAATCCAGAAAATTATTTAAATACATACATATTTTTTTTCAATGTGCCTAACAGTCTAACAAAAAAAATATTATGTAAATGTTTCAAATATAACAGTAAAAATTCTTGCTAACTGTTTAGATAGTTTCAATCAACATACGCTGAAGAACCTAGGTCTCATCTTAATGAATTTTCTAAGAAACATTTAATCAGATAATAATTTTAGGACAAATTTTTAATAACAAATTGATACAATTGTTATGATTATATCAACGTTATATGCCTCACCAACTACATAAACACTGAAATGCCATCACATATTTTAGACCGGAAGATGATGATACAAAATATCAGGTCATTTATACCAGTATGGCGGTTCTTCAAGGGGTCTAATTACGGAATGACAATAAAGAAAATAATGGTCATAGCGCTGGTACCGGCGGCCCAATCTCGTGGGCGTTATTCGAACGTGTCGGATAAGTAACGAGTGTCGAACGATTTATTCCACGAAAATGCTTGTATTTTCCGATTGTCGATAAAAAAAAGAAGTAGGCGGTAGCGTAATGCCATACTTCTCCGGTGTGACTTACAGCCCGCCAAACCGACACGAATAAATTTATTAAAAAAAAAATTCGAGTAGCCATTCACGGAAATCACCTTGCCATACGTTCCCGACGGTTCCCAAGGGCCGCCATGCCACCGCAAGGGAGTAACATTTTTTTTTGCTAAACGTTTTGTACCAGTATTGCATTTGGATTTTTGATGAGGTGAGAATTATAGATTTTCAAAATAAAAAAAAAATTAAATTAAATTATCTGACATGACTAAAGTGAAACATTTCATGAAATAAATTTCGGCGAGACTCTTGAATCCATGTTTCAATTTGTTTTTTGAATGATAGTAATGACTTGATCATTTTTATATAATTTGGAATCAAATCATAGTAGAATGGCAATAAATATTTGAAATTTTTCTGAGACCTTGTTGTTTTAACTTTATTTTTTACTGTGATATTTTTATTTCTTGTATTGTAAATATGATTATTGAAGGTTATATTATTCAATTTATGTTTATGGATATAAATCATTATGTTGTATCCAAATAATTGTCTTGTGTCCATTTTCTTTGTTTCTCTGTACATATTTTTACTTGGATATAAATAACACTTACTATACAGGTCGATTCTTTTATTATGTGGTAACATTGCTATATTCTAAACCGTAATAGATACAAAGACGATTAAATGGGAAAAAAGGTAACTATTGTGGTGAGCAGTAAATTGGTCATAAAAAATTTACGGGGATTCTCGCCCTTCCCAACTTATACAGGGAAAACTGAAAATGCTGTTTTCGGTTTTCTACTAATAGAATTGTTATTTCAGAAAATATAAAAAAATTAAAAAGGAAAGTTTTATTGTATTAAAAATGTACTAGAACTACGTAACGATACATTTTTAATCAAACGTTTCGTGTCAACACCGCCATCATCAACAATTTTTTTCAAATGCGAACCTGTCTATTTCCTCACAAATATTAATAGTACATTTTGAATACAATAAAACTTTTCTCTTTCATTTTTTATATTTTCTGAAATAACCATTCTATTCGTAAAAAACCGAAAACAGCATTTTCAGTTTTCCCTGTATAAGTTGGGAAGGGCGAGAATCCCCGTAAATTTTTTATGACCAATTTACTGCTCACCACAATAGTTTCCCATTTAATCGTCTTTGTATCTATTACGGTTTAGAATATAGCAATGTTACCACATGATAAAAGAAACGGCCTGTATATGATTTTCAAAAACCACTTCTGAAGGACCTCAAGATTTCTGAGATGGGATTTCATGACTCCTCCCCAAGCCAGAATCCCATAATTCAATTGAGACTGTATTAATGAAAAGTAAAGAATGTTAAGGGTTTTAACGTCCATAAATGTTTTGAGATACTTGAATTTTGATAATAAACCTCGTAATTTCCTCAACAGAAATTCTACCTGTTTGTCCCATTTCAGATGTCTGTCAATCACAACCCCTAAGTACTTCATACTATCACTTTCTTCGATTTTATCATCATCATCGAGCATTAGTGGTCCTAAGTCTGCTAGGGTATCATTACAAAATGTAAATGGCATATATTTTTTACCTGATATTTTGTGTCACCATCTCCCGGTCTATTTTATTGGTTGCAAGTTTTAAAATTTACCACTTATCCAAAAAACAAATTATATAACAAGTGTTCTTCACAATTATTCTCTTTTAGGTACCTTTCAACAGAATATTATAATATTTAAAGAAAATCTCTCACGTGTAAAAAGTACTCTTAGATATCAAAGCAATCCTTGTATAGTGTTTTGCTTTAATAGTGAAAAAACTTGGTTCTCCTGTCAGTACAGCCAAACCTCCAACTATTTCCCCAGAATGAGATGTAAACATGTGTATCTCTTCCTCGCTGTCAGACATTTTCTGTGAAACAACCAAGGCACCAGAAATCACATACACAAGGGCACAGTCCTGAAAAACCAGATTATTCAGTTCAAAATGTTGAGGTTGACCTAGGAGATTCTGTCTAGGAAATTTGTAGGAGGAGAAGGACAAATATACTATCAACATTTGTTCTTTCTCGCATTGTCTTAACAATGTATGAATCTATAATATTAGTGATTAATTCTGAAGAGTAATCCTAGTTCATTGAACAACAACAGTGGGAAAAAAAGAAGAACATCTGAATCGGGAAAAATAATTGAATTCTAAAAGTAAGCTTATTTCTGCTATTCTCAAGAATTGAAAATTTCTTCAAATCCCAAATCATTTTATTCCTTTTTTTTAACAATGTATGAATCTATAATATTAGTGAATAATTCTGAAGAGTAATCCTAGTTCATTGAACAACAACAGTGGGAAAAAAAGAAGAACATCTGAATCGGGAAAAATAATTGAATTCTAAAAGTAAGCTTATTTCTGCTATTCTCAAGAATTTGAAAATTTCTTCAAATCCCAAATCAGTTTATTCCTTTTTTTATTTTCCAACATACCTTGTTTGAATCTTCTTTCATTAGATATGTTCCAGTTGGTACCTCTCTAATTTCAACTTTTCCTTCTATGATAGAATCATCTTCCAAACCCAAATCTCTAACAAAAGCTTCAGTAGCAATTCGTATAAGATCTTCGTCATCAGGATAATCAACCACGGAAGCCCTCTTTTTCTGTGTCAAAGTCAAATCTGGGTTCTAGAATGTTCAATCAATTCTATTTATTTATTTATCAATTCAATCCCAAGAAACATACACTATTTATACAGGGACAACCAATATGAATAAACATATAAAAAATATCAACAATATAAAATATAATTGATAGGTAACAATTAAATATAATAGTTAAATCAGTATTGTTCAAGAAGAAGTTACGCTTCTTCATCCTCAGTAGAAATGAGAAGTTGTTTCAATTCATTTTTGAATATGGTGAGGTAATTGATAGACCTTATTCGTATCGGTATGCTATTATAGGCTATAATACCGCATAATATAATGAATTTTTTCCAAATTGGGTTTTAATTTGCACAGTTTTTAGGTTATCAGATTGTCTGGTTAGATGACTATGAGTATCAGAAGTAACAATATAGGAGAGATTGGAATGTTTTTCCTTATTTTTTGTTAGATGAATAGACGTGCAAATTTTTATTCTGAACAATGAATCAATATCTAGAAGATTTCTTGGTTTGTATATTTTAGAAGTTGGTTCCAAGAGGGGTAATTTGAAAATGCATTTCATAATCTTATTTTGTAAGGTTTTCAATGCCCCAAATTGAAACCAAATACTGAAGCTTTGAATATATTAAACCGAAGTAATTATTTTTAAGGTGTTTCAGTGGAATATGAGACCTGAGTCTGTATAAAATGCCAATAATAGGGTTTTTTTTTTCTTAGATCAAGAAAATGCGTAGACCAAGAGAGAGTTTGATCAATAGTAAAACCTAAAAATTTCAAATTTTTATTTGTATTGTATGCAATAATTATCTACATTAAGGGGCTCAATCTGATTTTCTGGTAAAGAACTTTTAGAAATATACAAGAAACTATATTTTTCAAAATTTAAAGTAAACTTATTTTCTTTTAACCATATTTAAATCAAACAGAGATCACCTTCCATTTGTTCCTTTATTTCCTGAACACTCTTTCCATAATAGTAAAGGGTAGTATCATCCGCGAATAATTTGAAATGACCTTTCGAATTCAGGCAAGATATCGAATTTGAGTTTTTTATAAATGAGGAACAAAAAAGGCCCAAGCATAGACCCTCGGGGTACCACAAGAAATGTCTCTTCTCGAGGATGTTGAGCCACCCATATCAATAAATTGTTGTCTTCCACTGAGGTAATTTTCAAATAAAGCTTCGTCTTAGTTTAATTAAATAAAATATCATAATTTACAGTATCGAATGCTTTACGTAAATCTAATGATAAGATACCGCAGAAAAACCCCGAATCTAATTTCATTTGAATATTAGTGATTGGAAAGAGTGAACTGTATCACAAGATTCACGAAAGCCATACTGATTTTCATACAGAAAGTTGATTTTTGTCAAATAATAAAGTAATCTTTTATGTATAATTTTTTCAATAATCTTCGATAAAATGGGCAAAAGAGAAAAATATTGAATATTAAAAAATATTCATAAAGCATTTCTTGCCACTTTTGAAAATTGGTAGAACTTTTGTAATTTTGCATTTTTTGGAAAATAAGTTGGTTAAATTACTCAATAAAGAAGCCAATTGTTATCAAATCTTCCAATTTTCAGGGACAAGGTTTATCTCCATATATATTTCGAATGCATATTTACAGCAAGCACCAAATATGATGGAGGGGACCACCTCCTAAGCACTAATCCATTTTTTATTTTACCCCCACTACTGATTATGTGTCTTTCAATACTGTGGGCATTTGGTGTTGCCTGATTATTGTAATCCAATGATACTTGAGTTGGGAAGGTCTATACCACATTTGGCACTTACAGTATATAGTTACCAAACATATCATGTGATATTATCATGTAACAGAAAATATTGTTTATACTAATTAAAACTTACGTTATTACTTGTACTACTTTCTGCATCTGCAATCATATCTGGGGTATTGGAACAAGGTGAAAAAGATTTTGATTCCAAAGAAGACTTGCTTCTTTTATGACCAGGAACTGGTATGGGTTGTGAAGATGTGAAAGAACCGTCCATAGCAAAGGGAGATGCAGCAGCATCGTCTCTTTTCTTCTTCGGTGAAGATAATGGATGTTTTTGTTTTGGGTGCTGAAAATAAATATTATTTGTGACTTTATATTTATTCATTTGTACTGGTTGTAAACAGACATTATCTAATTACATATAGCAGTGTGAATACAATATAAACAAATAACCTGGATATCGTGAAATCTATAAAAAAATAACAAACAGAAATTTCACAACAAAAGAGGATCAAGTAATCTGATATAAAATGAAGATAAAACATGAAATATATTTATTTATACAGGCAAGCCCAATTAAGGATTTTAAAAAGTATAGCAAGTACAACAAACACTAAGGGCCGGTTTTTCAATTTACTTTAACTTCGAGCTAAATTTAACTCATGGTTAGAATGTGAGTCGATTCCTTCATTTAGCAAATGTCATATTCATTCTAAACACGAGTCAAATTTAACCATGAGTCAAAGTACGCTAACACGACATTGATAAACTGGCCCTAAATGAATGATATTGATATTGAAGTAGAAGTAAAGTCAGTTTTAAAGTAGGGACAAGAATGACAAAGATGGTTACTTACATAGTCGATAAGTAAAGTATTACGAGTATTGGTAAATATAATTTGTTAAAAAAGTGAAAGTAAGGCACAAATACAAACTATTATCAATATCACAGATTGAATGAGATTCATGTCATAAGAAAATCATACTTGTATTTATTGCTAAATTGACTATTATGGCAATGTGGTGAAACAAACTTGAAGGGTTTTTAAGAAGTTGAAACCAATCTATAAGAACCACAATCAATACATTTTTTTGCAGTATAAATGTGACCTAGATTCATACCCCCGTTAAAATATTTGATATGTGAACTAACCTGTTGCACTAATTCTGCACTGAGTCCTAAATACTGATGTAAAGCAGTGAATGTGACTCTCTGCAATCTGACCATGATTATTTGTAATACTCTTACAAATATATCTGGATATTCTTGAAAAATTTCCTGAAATGCAGCCATTGGCAGTTTCAAAATTGTGGAGTCCTCAATTGCTTTAGCCGATACTGTTTTATATGGTTTAGTATGGCCCTAAAATCAGCATAATAATAAAATAGCCTTTGTCACTTTATTTTTACCATACTACTCACAGTTAAAACATCTGTGAAACTTAACAAAGAAGTTACTGATTCACCAGGTTTTACTATTTTCAATGTAGTGATTCCCTCGTTTCCAGTAATAGAAACATTCAGTTTTCCACTCTGAACTATATAAACATTCTCATCCGGATCACCTAAATTTATTTTCCATAAACAAATTCAACAGTTTATCGGAGAGTACTCACCTATTCTGAATAAATATGATCCAGCACTGATATTCACAATTTCAGTATGCTTACAAAGTTTAAGAAAAACAGGTTTTTCAAAATGACCAAAAACCCTTATACTCTGGAGCATATAAAAAGCATCAGGAGGCATACGCTCATCAGAAAGCAAATCTTCTTGAAGGTACTCTGCTGGCGGTTCCAATACCTTAAAAATTATAAGAAAATCTCAACATTCTGAACATATTAGTTTTAGAATACTTGCCTTCAGCTGTTCTTGATCTGTTTCTTTTTTTAATTGCAAAATTCTCCTAGCAAACTTCATGACCAATTTTCTTTTTTTGCCTTGTCCAGAATTCCTAACTTGTCCAGAAATATTTTTGACTTTACGTATCATTTTTCTTCCATAAAATAACGCCTTGTCCCTCTTTCGGAATCTTGTTGGTTCTTGGGCAAGATCCTCTTTTCGAGAAAACGCTAAAAATATTGCATTGTTATACTGGATAAATAATATTGAAAATTTTCAAACTCACATTTTTTTGAACATCTTTTTACAGCAAAAACCACAATTGTTGCTAGAATTACTACTATTCCTATTACTAGTAAATAAAATACCTGAAACATATCACTTGATGGCAGTTGTATATTAACACTGTAGGATATTTATGAAAAATACAATGTAATTCATGATATTGTTCTATTATTTAAATTAGCATATTAACTTCAAAAAATTAAAAGCTGTACTCTGAAATTATTTTTCACTATCATAGGAGGTACTATATAGACGATTGAATTAATTTCATTATCATTGTTTGTTTGAAATATTATCATGTCCATATTTCATAACACTTCAGATACAAGGACTTTTCAAAAGTATCAACTACTACTCTACCTTATATGTTTCTTGAATTTGTATGGATAAATTTCCAATCCATGTTGACTTGGTGATTATTCCTATATCGGAATTAAAATTCTTTATTGCATTTAATACATCCATATTATAACATTCATAATTCAATTATATTTACACTTTTTCCCAGTGACAAAAATGACAAAGTTTGTTTTTATCTTTTCTGTCAAAAACTGGTTAAGTCATAAGGTCCTTCCGTTGTTAGCACTTTCCTCCACGCTCACACCTGGTGTAGTTTACACTTGATTTTACGATGGATGGAATTAACACATTCCTTTGTGTACCGGGTGGATATCCGTGTACCATAGAATTGTAATCGACAGTTTTGTCTCCGTCTCTTATATGTATTCAACAATAATGTCTTCTCGCTTATTCGATTCAAAGTAGATTTCTATGAACAGGGAAATCCACCCACTGCACTCGATTCAACGTACCACAGGACACACAGACATTTATAATTTATAATCATAAGTCATAACTCATAACAAACAATTTATAATGTAAAAACCATAACATAACTCATAATGAAATATAACCTACAAACAATTCCACATTCCTAAAAAAATATACACAAAAAGGAATACGTTCGGATTCCGAGCAATGTTTTCAGTAAAAACGGATAATTTTTATGAGTGCATTCGTAGTTTCGAATTAATTCCAGTGTGAAAATTATCGCAATGTACAGTGGGTTCACTCAAAATTTTTGTAGATCTATTATAAATTATTCAAAGGGGTTGTTCTATAATTCTAATTATCTGAAAATGTCTTTTCTATGTACCTAATATTGTCATTTTCAGATCTTAGCAGTAAAAAATATGTTGCTTTCTCAATCTCCTCCAAATCATATTTGAATAAATTTTGGTTCCAAAATGTCCATCAGAAGAAAAGTCTATCATAAGAAAATATAAAAACGTACTTGAAAGTTTGGAAATTCTCTATAATATATTTAACGGATGGTTACCAATACTTGTGGGTGATTTTTTCAATAGGCTATGGGCTATGATAGCAATTTTTTTTTAAAGGATTATCTAGTGGGAACGTGTAAGGCTGCAGTGACTCCAGTCACAGTTTAATAAGAAACTTGTAGTTTTTTCTATATAATTTCAAAATTTGTTTTTCCAACATCTGGCATCATCTTTGAGAGCAACCCTCAGAAGTCTTTGATATACTCGTGGGAGCTATAAATAATAAGGCCTCACTTTTCAACAACGTGCGATACTAAGCATGGGCATATTCCTTAAAGTAACAAATGAAATATTTTTCATCATAAGTTGATTAATCGTCTTAAGGTACAATTATTTTAATATATGGATGGTGTTTTTCTACTGATTATGGGTATATGATAAAAATAATTAATGTATCGTAATCCTGATATGAAACTGAAAACCAGTCTCAAACATTTTCTTTAGGATGTATGTATTTGAACTTGACTTATTCTCAGGAGAATATTGTAAACATAAAATCACTAATTCACACTAAGCTAATTATATTGAGTAATTCTGGCAAAAATTCAAATATTTATAAATACGAATAACTGTTTATTGGAATCATTGAATTACTCTAATGCATATTTATATTTCCTCAGTGTAAAAATAGCTGCTGTCAGTACAAACTAGAAATATGGCCCGAAAACACCTTGATTTTAAAAATAGGTAACATTTCTTATATCATGAAGTTTGTGTATCTGTTATCTCAGAACAACCCTTATTGAATCAAAAGTAATTTGTTTTTGTGAGAAAGAGAAAGTTTTCAGATCCTGCTGCCATGTTAACTGACAAAAATGAAATAATCCAAGGCAATATTATTCTCCAAGAGAAACCCTTTGTGTATGTTCTGTCTTCAAAATTCAGGACAGAAAAATGTGACTTCTGCTTTTCCAAGTACGTACTTTATAATTTTTTTGGCATCTTCAGTAATTTTCATAATTTTTCCGTCAACCATCAATAACCTCTATTTATAGCCAATTTATTATTAATTCATGATTTTTTCAAATTGACCATTAATGATGTTCGATTTCATATCATAGCTATAAAATGCTAGTGTACAGGTGAACTTTCACTGTACCTTCTTTCAGTTATTTAACTGTATCATTCAAATATTATTATAAATGTATTCACATAATTAAAAGATGATCATGTTGTATCTACTGTCCATTTCATTGATTGAAGCCAATTTTCAAATCAAGAGTTCCTTTAGTTCAACAAGGATAATAAAACACTATTGAAAACTATTGAAAATTTGTTTTTTTTTAATAATTAGCAAACAATCACCATTATCACTGGAAAATAGATACTAAACTATCTGAAATTTGTCGAAATGGAAGTGGAAGTGAATTCAAATGACTTGATCCACTATTCATATACAGAGTTAATCTTTCTATTTCAAGACATTTTGACTGTTATTACTTCTGATCTTATATTTATATCTTTTTTCATGAAAATAAAATATCCTAGTGGTAAATATTCCTGAAAAATACTATTAAATTGATTTCTTTTCACTTAAGAGGACAACTTTCAAAATGTTCCGTTTGCCGATATGTCTATTACTGCGGAAGAGTTTGTCAGAGAGAAGGGTGGCCAATACACAAATTGGAATGCCAAAATTTGAAGAATATTTCTCCGAGAATACTGCCAGATGCAGGAAGAATGTTGGCTAGACTAATCAAGATTTTAGGAAAAGGAGGAAGTAACACAAAGTCTTATTACACCAAAAAAGATTTTCGGACGTTCAAGGATCTAATCTCACGTAAGACTAAGTATTAAGACCAAACCCATTTATTTGTAAGTAAAAAGACCTATGTAGATTGATAGACTTCTGGTCCTATTTCTCAACACTTCAATTTGAATTGTTAAAAAAATGTTCTGTTTGTCAATATGTCTAAAAATGTTTACAAGGTGAACATTATCATAGTTGGCTAACATTGCGAACAACCGCAGCATTACTCTTTTCCTCTCAATCACTTAAAGTATAGACCATTTTGGAAAGTATCTTTCAAATAATAACTACTCCCCAAGCTAGCACCGTGGCGGGTAATGGATTACATCAAACAGATAGTTGTGCAATATTTGTTGGAAAAACAAGGGTCTATGCCACTCCACCTTGCAAGCAGAGCTCAGTCTGAAAATCTACGAAGTTTCTTTTGTAATTATTACAAGTCGTCTATTAGTTGAAAGAATTATCTTTAATAGAACGTCTTGACTATTTTATTTCCAAATTTGTAACTGTATGGATGTACACCTTCCCAAACAAACCTCAGTTTTTGGGAGACTTGTGCAAGCTAGTGATGCCTTCATACTATTGAATATTCTTTTTTTCTAGATTATAATGATTTGAAAAAAGACCAAAATAGAATGGAACATTTATCTTCTCTTTATGGTGTCCTCTTTGAATTCTTTGGTGGAGACATTTTTCCGAATTCTGCAGAACTATTGGGCATGTTTGGCAGAGTAAGTTGAAAAGTCTTTATGACAGATATTTTCATTTGTGATTTAGATATGTGTTAATTCTTTCAGTATTTGCAACCAAGAGTTTCAATGTGTGGGAACTGGAATGTATTTAGGGGCGTCAATTGTAGATCACTCCTGTAGCCCTAATGCTGTTGTAACTTTTGAGGGCACTACTTTGATCATGAGAGCACTGGAGAATATTTCAAGCTTGGACTGGACTAAGGTAATTAGCCAAAAATTCAGAGAAGAATGTTGAAAGCATTACTGTAAAAAATGTGAGGCGTCATTTAATCCTTATTTCCTACAGAGTGACATTATACATGATCAACAGGAATCACATTTCTTTCCTCACCCTGATTGAAATATTGGCAAAATTCCACTCATTTTTTATGATTCAACAAAGAGTACTGTAAAAATGTGAGATAATGAATAAAGAAGTATCGAGGACTGCTGTCACAGGAAATCATCTAAAATTATGTTCCTTTTCAGATATTTATAAGTTACATAGATGTTATGGCAGTGAGAAGTGAAAGGCAAGCAGAATTGGAAGCAACCTATTATTTTTTGTGTCAGTGCCCTAAATGCGTAGAACCTGAACCCCTAATGGAAATGACAGGGGCAGCTTGCCCTAATCCAAATTGTGATAATTGCATAGACATTATGAAAACTGAAGCTGGGCAAAAGTGTGGCAAATGTGAAGAAACTATAACTGAAGCATTTATAAATACATTCCAGGATGTTGTGGAAATGACCAGCAAGCATTTAGACACTATGAAAGAAACCACATGTATCCTTATATATATAATTATTATAATTCAGACTCCGAGCACAAAGCTCAGAATTATTATTTGTTTTTGTTGATCAAATATCCAAATCATTTTGCCTTATCATGGAGTATTCATTAGCACGGTTTTCTTATGTGATTGTGAATATTCCGCTAAGATAGAAAGATTTACTATGAATTCAATTCAAAGGTTTCAAGAGGAATTCGTTTTTTTTTCTGTATGAAAATTTCTACATCTACCTACTATATAGATTTAGTCAAGAATTGGGATAATTAATTATTAATTATTCATTAATACTGAGCTAAATATCTTCTATCGAGCGATTTTGTGCGCAATACTCATAAAATGTTATTTTTATGGAATGAATCTTGAATTTAGGCTACTTTCTCTCTCTGAACAAATAATAGGCAGATTGTAAACGAATACTTGTCGATGTCTTTGTGAAATCCTTAACTGAAAATAATCAGACTTAGATGTTTGCCAAGTATGCCTGAATAAACATAAAGGAGTTTTATACAAACACAATTTGAAACATGTAAAAGTTCTGGATTTAGCGTTTAACAGCTGTATAGAGTTCGGAAAATTTGATGAAGCTACAAAATATGGATTAGAACTAATAGAGAGCTTCTAGTAAGTGTACCTATATAGGGGTCATATTGTGATCAGATCGATTATGCCGCTAGAAAAGATGATCTCTTCAGCTTGAAATCCAAGACACAATCAATATTCTAATCAGCTTAGATCAGCCTAAAAATATCACAAATTTTTATTTTAGTGAATACTATGGTAAAATCCATCCGATGACTGGTCTTCTTCACTTGAAATTGGGAAAATTATTATTGTATCAGAACGACCCAAAACAGGCCTTGAGCCATTTGGAAATGGCAAAAGATACACTAGAAATAACACATGGAATGACAAGTTCTTTGTTCAAAGAACATCTCATCCCCCTTCTTCAGCAAGCCACAATGGAAGTTTCCAAATAGAATGCATTTTTCAATTAATAAGATTATAGCATATAAAATCTATCCCGAATTTTTATTTAGTTTATTTCAAACTTGTCAAATATTTAGGATTAATTATGAGATGAGGCCATCAGATTTTTTTATAAAAATAAGGATTTCTTACACACAATCAAGTTTCTGTTTAGCAATTCCTTTCAATGAAGCATCTTAAAATTCTACATGTTTCTTTTATAGTTAATCCATAACCATAATCACATGACAACTCATAAAAATTTAATATACAGAGTGTTTCACTTCTGAGATACAGAGCGTTGAAATAAAAAATAAATAAATATCCTAGAACCGATTTGGTACATTTATTTGAACTAATAAGACGCTCATTTAGCCCTAACTAGATTGAAATTATTAGGGCCAGTAGCGTCTCAGTGGGCACCACAGCCCAACAATATTGTAAAAAAAGTACGCCAAACTTTTTTTCGCAGATTTTTTTAGATTAACTGAAAATACAACTTTTTGGTCTCTTGTATATCATGAACACCTGCATTGGAGACCAGCTGACATTGATAGTAGGAATGTAGGCTTTCACGGCTGGCGTCAATGTTTTGATTAGTTTCCGGGTTTTGCCGTGGTCTTCTTTGGTTTAAATCTCCAAACGTTTCAACTGCAACTGCGGCAGTCATCTTCGACCACGCCACTGAAGATGACTGCTGCAGTTGCAGTTGAAACGTTTGGAGATTTAAACCAAAGAAGACCACGGCAAAACCCGGAAACCAACCAAAACATTGATAGTAGGGTTTTCCTACACCAAATTTCAACGCCCTATATCTCAGATACGAAGCTCCGAACACATTCTCATTCAAACTTTTCTTCTTAAAATGACCTAACGAATCACCCCCTGCAGTTAGGAAATACCCTGTATTGTCTTTCACTGGCACAGTTCTCGGACTTTGTCCGAATCCTTTAGTTTGCTCCAAGAAAAATAGTATTTGTTACCAAAAACATATATTTCGAAAATACTTTCAGCACATATCAACTAACAATAAATAACTATAAACACATTAACAGATCTACACTAAACTTAACCTAAATCAAACTAATTTTTGGTACTACTCCAGTTTCAGATTTTTCGGTGGAATGTAGTCTGGATCTCCGTCATCTAGAATTTCAATCACCTGGCATGGCCTCTTTGGTACTGTGTTACCCGCACCACTCTTAGCAAAGGCCATCTCAAATCTCTCCCCGGAGTTTTTTGGGATAATCTTAATATTTTTGATGTCTGAAGTCGATAAATTCGGTTTTGGTACAGCTGTCGCCTTTATTTCATTCTCTAAATCTATGAGTTCCACAACAGGGGGTGGCTCAATTCTCGGAATGTGCCCCTGTGCACTCAAAACTTTTTTAACAGTGATTTCCGGAGACAAACACTGTATTTTCGAATTTGCTTTCAAATCATCAATAACATTCTTCTTAGATGACAGAATTATTTTAGTATACTTTGGGGGTGGTTTGTTGAAAGTAATTGGCGTAGGCTTCCTGATGCTTGGCGTAAATACGAAATTCCCTTGACTAGTTGACTGCTTATTTATCAACATATATTTTGCAGGGGTTATTGGCTGAACAACTTTTGGACCTATCGTGGGTAAAACGTTTGTGGTAGAGCTAGGTGTGTTGGTTTTTGTCGTGGTGGTTATATTGCCAGACATGCTTGTGTCCAGCATTTGATTGTCATCGGCGAATATTATAGGTAAATCCATGATATCTTCGGTGGTCAAATTAGTTGGAGGCGGTAGGGAAGGTTGGACTTTTGGGGGTTGTGCAAATAATGGATTTTTCAGAGGCCGAGGTGGTTTTTGAGTCACAAGTTGACGTTTTGCAGTGATGAATCTAGTTCCTAAAAAAAATTATATTATAGAGGATTTTAAACTGGCCGACTTATAAAGAATTGACTCTTTTAATGAAAAAGGGTTTTATATTTCGGAATTCGTTAATATTTTTTTTTCTGATATGTGTTTTATTCACCTTGAAATTTACAAACTGAAAACTGATAAACTAACGTAATGTTACAAATTATCAAGATATAACAGTGGACTTTTTTAGATATTTTGATTAATCTTATTGACTAGAAATATATATCGTATAACTTCCAATAAATTCTTTAAGTTTATCATATGAAATTCAAACATCAATGGACCTTACTGTTTGGTTTTTGTATGCCTTTCTGGGGACTGAGGGGCAGCAAAATAGGTGTTCCGCCGGTTCCTTTCATAGTTGAACCAGGAATCGTTTTCAGCTTTCCATCAGGCAGTAGCAACACGTTATTCATTGATTGGTGGGCACCTTTAACGGAGTTGATTAGGGTTATTTTCGATAAGTCAATTGTCCTATTTTGAATAAGTTTTGCTGTGGTGCTGCTGTTTAGTGTCACATTTTCTAGAACTGAAAGCAAATGGATAACTTCCTAGAGAGCCCTGTGCTATCTAATAACGAAAATATCAAAATGGAAAGGTTTATTTTACCATTCAGAATTTATTAATTTCATCTTATGACTATATAAACAGCACCAAAGGTGTCCACAAATTAATACGATAACACTTAGGTACAGGTTCCTTGGCTGAAAACAAATACACTATTTACAATGAACAATTATGATTAACAGATGGAATGCTGAATTCTGCTTGATCTGATTAAAAAGCAGAAAACATATTTGTCCAATGGAATACAATCAATGGCTATTTGTCGACAGACGCTCAAAAAACAACTACTTTCCAGGCGAACATTAAATGACATCTGGCCGATATATGAGCAAGACTATTTCTTGTTTTGTTTGAATCTGTAAAAACGCATTCCGATTCCAGAGTAGTAAGTTCTCAATACAGAATAGGTCACCACAGAGAAATACAGTGAAACTGTCATTATTACAAAATAAACATACAAAAAGTTGCAGTGAGGTGTTTCTATAACAAAAAAAATATGTAAAAATTAATATTTTTCAAAATAACGAGAAAAAACAATTTCATTTTGTAAATTATATTTCTGCCTATCTGTTTGTTACTCAACTATTTACCCATTTCATCAAAACTGTATTTATTACTGTTACAGATATCCCCATGGTGGACCTCCTTACCTTGTACTAACTGTATACAGCTCTACATGTGAATTTTTGCCTCTAGTAAAAATTTATTTTATTAATATCATCCTAGCCCAGAAAATAGTTCTACTCTGATTATCTTCTTTCTACTAATTACCATTTATTGTATTCAAGCAAACAATTATTGAGTTCTTTATTTAACAAGTTGCTAATCAAAATTGTTGCATTTCATGGTATACATATAAATAAATAAGAAATATACAGTTTCAATGCTAAATCTATGTTTAGTTTACTAAAACAGACCGTAATTAAAATTAATAAATGTCACAGACGCGTGATAATATTTCTTGGCCTTAGATTTGAAACCAGCATTTAACATCATCAGGCAGTTCTTTAAGTGATATCAAACTTTAATTTCATCATGAAAAATATTTAAATATTTTTCATGTGGAACTGCGAGTACTCTTTCTACAAGTATATTCTTTGAAATACTCCCTGTAACAACCATCAACTGGCAATAGAAAACATGTGACATCTGCAGACTTGTTTCGCGATCATCAGTACAGACTCGGTCACAATATGTAATTGATTTCCAATGGGTTTTGTTAACTAACACTACGATAACTCCGGCACCCACTAAGAAAGTGAGTAACACAGCCATCTATAGAAACTTTGCCAGGCGTTGGGTAGACGTGGTTCGACAGTCGTATGGGGCTGTTGAATTATTTCTGTTCAACGTTTGCCGACAATCCCAAGGTATAGGAAAATATGCGAAAGGCTGGATTACTTTTATAATAAAATTTCATTTTGGATATCACTCTTATGAAAAAAAGATTTCAGACCAAACTGTGAATGGCTTTCGCGGACATCATTACTTACATGACGATTTTCCGGATTAATAGTTAATATACAAAAATCTCTCTTGAGAATGCCAATCTCGTGTTGGCAAAACGTACCGGGAAAATCATCATGTGAGAATTCTGACCACTTTTTTATCTTATAATGAAGAACTCAATTCCTTGTCTGATGTTGTGTTGATGTGTTTGTTTATGCTGTGTTGGTTTACAGCATGTTTTTTTCTAATTAGATTGTGAAAAATTCTTGTTTTTCAAAATCATTCCTATTTCATTTCTTCAAACTCCATACTGTGCAGAGTGCATAAATGTAAGTAGACTATACAACCCAGCAAATCCTTTACAAATAATATAAAATAACTCATTTATAAACAGTACACAAAACAAAAAGGGGAACATACTGAGCCTTTATAGCTACAGTATCTCCAAAGTCACAAAAAAGCTAAAATCATTTCAGAAAATATCATTAAAAGTAAACATATTTGCTGCTTATCTGAAATGATTAATCTTAGCAAATATTCATTCTGTTAATGACAAGAATGAAGAGAATGTTACCTTTTATTCCTGACGAAGAAGGCTTTGGTTGAGTAGGTGGGATAGTCTTAATACCTCCCTGTAGTAAAGTTGACAAATTTGAGGTATTTCCTTGCATTATCGACCTGTTGAGTCCATATGCTTGCATTCTTGCTGTAAAATATCAATATTGAAAAAGATTTCACTTTCCTTTTTTTTTGTAACATGCTCATGCATCATGACGGTATAATTAAGATGTTAATAGTAAACTTGTTGAACATGTAGTTTTGTTGAACATGTAGTTTTATTAAACATGCATAAAATATAAACAGAACCATCATAATTTTTCACTGTTTTTATACTATATTAAAGTACAATATTTGTAATATAAATGTGACAGTAAAACTACCCTCTCAGGAAAGGGAAAACATTGTTTGGAGTGACGCCATTGAAAAGACGCCCTTGTACAATTAAGATGATTTATTTAATCAAGTAATTGTTTGTGAAAATCGCAGTTCTTCGTCTGATTTTTATTTTCTGGGGAGAAAAAAAACTTCCTATGTTTTTGCACCACTTGTTACTCCTGTTTCATCCTATTTGAATATCTTCAAACTAGTATTGAAACCAGTTGTATACGTGTATCGTACGCTATTTTTTATTAAACCTGCATAGTGACCTCAAAAACAATCCTGGAAATTAATTTCAGATCAGGATAATGTCCCTTTTATTTAATTAAATCCAATCAAGTAGATAATGGACATCTGACATTTCATATTATGACAAAACTGAGAACTTGGCATTGTTAACTAGCAAGTCTTTCTAGCAGGGTCAAAACACAACCTTCTTGAAGATTTCGCACGCTTTTTAGTGCATTTAAATGATGCGTGTATAAAAAAAGCTTTTAATTTACAGAATGTTAGTGTGTTAGTTTGTTTAGATCAAGTCTTGTAACTGAAATTTGGCACACATATGTAAGTAACTTCAATGTGGAAAAGTTGCTAGTTGATAAAATTGCTACATTAACTCGCGAAAATATAATCGGAAAATCCCGTAAAAATAGTGAAAAACTTCGGAGCCGCATAATTTGATTTCAAATAATTTTACCTCCCTGTCCACTTGAAGGCAAGATAGATAGTATGGATTCTTGAAATCACATGTTAGGATAAATATCCAGTATATTCAAATTGGTATATTGTGGAATATCAGTCAAGTCCCTTTGGATGAATAGGTTCAATCCTTTCAGTCTTCTTTTCACTTTTACTAGAATTCCAATGCCAACACGTCGAATCGCAATGATAACACTAATTCCAAGTTGCAAAGTCTGAATAATACTAATTCAAAGTTGTAAGGTCGGAATTATACTAATTCCGAGTTGTGAAGTCTGAATTATACTATTCCGAGTTGCGAAGGCAAAATTAGGCTTACTTTGAGTTGTGTGTGAAGTCGGAGTTATAGTAATTCCGAGTTGTGAAGTCGGAATTATATTTTTTAATAACTTTTGGCCCTTCTATGCTTTCGTAATATTGACATCATTGAATGACCTAAAATTACAGCATAGGCAAAATAAGTGGAGTTCTCTCATCAAAAAGTAAAGAAAATATGACACTTTTATCGTTTTTCACTATTTTGGAGACTTGACTCGCATGCTAAGGGCAATAATCACTTTTTCATTGCAAATATATTGATATAAACATTCCAAAAATAAATATTATATTCTGTGCTGCAGAACACAAGCAAAAACTCATTCCAATATATACCTTCTTTCGAAAACTAACCTGGTTGTGTTGGTGAATTTTTCACAGGTGATGGTGTCGGAGTTGTTGTTTTATCTGGGCTGACCACGGGTCTTAATGTTTTAATTTTTTTAACGCTAGTGTCTGCGGTTTTCGGTAACTGTTTATCAGGCTGAGAACTATCTGTAGAAGATGTATCGGGTGTTGGTATTTTGGGGTAAGGGGGTGGGGGGCTAGGACTAGGGGAGGAAGGACGTGTGTTACCTTGAGCAATTTGCTGAGCCCACTTCGCTTCAAGGCCGAGGCGATTTTTGGATTTTGATCCAGGTGGTCGACCGACTGTGGGAAAGAAATCAGTATTAGTATAAATAGAGGTTATAAAAATGGGAAACTGAGCAATTTAAAATAGAGATAATTTTTTCAAAGTCCATTTAATTTACAACTATGTGCTTGTTGTAATCTAACAGGTACTGACAATTAGTATTAACCACAAAAGCGGTCTGAAGGTGGTCCCACATTTTGAATTATCCTGATTTCATACTGGCGTGGTTATAAAGAGCACTTTCAAAGTATTTTTGTGGAATCTTTGCCAGGAGCCGTATGTTTGAATTTTAACGCGTGCGATATCAATGTTATATCTCTCTTCAATGCGCGGTGTTTGTATCGCTCTATGTCACTTCAAACGCATGAAAATTATTTCGCATGAACTCAAACATACGGTCCCAGGCATCTAACAGATATAACTCAACTGTTGCAAGGGACAGAAATTCTATTTTGTTGATGAATACGTATTAAATAGAATGTAGTGGAAATTCAATTCTATAAAAATTTATACAACGATGTGAGAATCAATTCTATTTTTCCAGAGGGTTATTACTATTACGAGAGAAACATTTTGTATCAAGTACATATGTTTTTTTTTTTTTCACTATTTCCCTATTATTATTATCGCAAGGGAATAACAAATAATTTTTTCCATGGTAGAATAGTGAATGACTTAATATCGCAAATATTATATTTATGTGTATAACAGTTATAAATAAAACTAAATTTGAGTGGCAGCCACATTTAATTAATTGTGGTTATAAAAAAGTATAGTGTCAAAAATTTTGAGGCAGTCCAACAGCTCAAGAATATTTTCACATTACTTATTTTTGAAATCTGCTCCCCACAAAAACGCGCTAACCAAATAAAACGTTGGGAGTGACGTCAAATGTAATGTCAACATTAAAAAAATTGTTGTTCAAAATTGTTTTTTCCGTTAACCAGCTGTCATCCCCTTACGAACGACAGCCCTCAGAAGTCGAAACTTGTGCGAGCTAAGGATTAACGAGGTCTTACCTTTTAACGTGCGATTCCTAGCATTAATGGTGAAATTTGTTTGGAATATCTTTTGAAAATTGTGGAAAGTTTTCTTCTGCTCTTGACATGATGTTCAAATTTTGAGGATATGCAAAATGACTTATATAGCTTCTATCTCTCTCCCTCCCTCTCGCTCACACACACACACTATTTCTCTGCTGCTCTCGCACACACTTTCACTTTCTTTTTCCCCTCTATCGCCCCATTTATTTCTCACCTCCTCCCTCGCTTTCTCTTTTCTCCTTCCCACTATATCCCACCCTCACTCTCGCTTTCTACCTCCCACTTTCTCTCCCCCTCTCACTTAATTATTATATATTTAGTTATTTTCGACTTATTTTTTTCCAATAGGCAAATCTGGAATACTAAGTTAAATAATGTTTTCAAGGAAATAGTGTTGTAAAAGCAGTGAGTTATCGGGCAAATCGATTTATTTGCCCTTCTACACTTGTATATAGTGTATTCATATTTCAAATACGCTCCATGTAAACAGTGATCAATGCATGCTTGCAGCATGTCCACCTCGTGATCCCTAAGTCTCGCAACGCTATTGGTCGATAGAACATCAACCTGACACGACACGAAATGTTTTTGCAGAGATGAATTCAGCTTGGCTGCGTTACAATTATTGAAGCTGCGATTTGATTGAAGTTGCAGCGGTGATTTATTTTTGTGTATTTAATTACATTATGGATTATTTATATCAAATATTTATTTTGGTATAAAGTTCTAGATTGGTTTTGGATGATGACATTTTCAAATTCATTTCATGAACAAGCTTAATGAGTCTCTGTTCTAGTTTAATGTTCACGTGCTTTTGTTGACATCGTCCGTATTTGAAATATGAATGCAATATAGATGTCTTTGATTATGTGTAAGTCGCAAGTCGTAAGAATATTCGTCAATGATTGGTTAGAATAATTTGTTCAACCAATCATTGACGAATATTCTTACGACTTGCGACTTAAAGCTTCAGCATAAATCCAGCATAAAATCCAAAAAACTTTCGAGATGTCAATATGACATTATATTCAAATTTATGAATGACGATTTACAATATTGATTGTAATGATATTATTCTGATAGCTTTTGAATATTCTTACGCATATTCCCACCCAATTATTCCATATGAAATATGTGAATATACGTAAATAAAAAGCAATTATAAAACATTTATCATGCCATGTCAATTCATGGTCAAAAAATGTTATCGACTCAATATTTTTATCTGAGGAAGATAGAGAAAAATGCCTCGAATTTGTTTTCTCCTTGTTTAGGAACAGTCGTTTGCAAAAAAATCATTCCGATAGTTCAAATTGTGTCCTTTAAACATGTTATCACTTTATTTTCAAAAATAATTTTGGTATCATTTTGGTATCAAGCAGAAAATAGGTGAATGCTATTATGAAAAAAATACTTTGAAATACCCTTTTTTGAAGACTGAACATCACATGCAAAGCATCCGATGGTGAACAAAGAAAGAAACGTTTGAAAAGAGCCATTAAACAAGAACCGTGTGCAAACCAAAGAAACAGTTTTGCCAGTAACTAATTTAGGTTCATAGCAAAACTTCCCTTTATCATGTCATGTTCTCATTAATTCAAGAATATTCTTATTGAGAACACATCAATTAATATTTATCAATAAAGAATTAGTTTCTGAAAACCAGTTTTCAAATTTGTGGTGTTTAAATGTCATTGTCTCAAAGTGTGATAGTGTAGGAGACATGCCATTTTTTTTGAGTTAAACTTTCAGTAACTTTGAAATACCAAAATAGTTGGTAATACAAAAATATCAAGTTAATGAATAGCAAGAACATGATAGAAAGATTTTTTGTTCACCCTCTAGCATAACTAATACATCATTATCAACCTGGTCGAGTAGTCCTAGGTTTTGGAGATGGTGGTTCACTGTCCAAAGAGCTTGCATTAGAGTTGTAGCGCTTTCGCTCAGATTTACCTTTTTTAACTGGTATTTCAGGAGGCACATGGGTAGGAGATTGTCGGATCTGGGGGGGATAAGGGGAAAGGATTATGCCGCTTATGAACTCGCCGACTTCATCCTGAAAAAATTTCCGAAATCAAAAAGAATCGAAAAAAAAAATTAAAAACCTCAATTATCATTTATTCATTCATTTACTGGGAACACGAAATTTTGCAAATATTCTAATGGATTCTACTTATAGCATGTGAAGACAATGTTTTTGTTTTGTGTTAATGGTCTGAAAGTTGAAGAAATGTATTGTAAGTTGAAAAAATTCAAATGGCTTCTTTCTAGCACCATTGCATAATGTGACGACCTAGAACAACTAAAGCTTAGGCCATTTCTGAACTGAAATCTGCGATAAATATCAAAATGTTTTACCAACTAGACTTTGCATTTTTAACTTTATTTAAATTTATCACCACAACGACCGTTCTTTGTGTATCACTTTTTCATTTTTCTTTTCTGCTTTTTTTTCCTCTTAGTTGAGATTATTACAGAACAATAATTGTTGAAATGTTCAATCATAAAGTCTCCATACCAGTTTTAAGTAACTGTCAGACTGTTTCATGTTATTCCTTTGGAAATATTAAATTTTAATTTTGTAATACTGTTATGCCTTGTAATATGAATATTTATGTATGCATCAATAAATAGATAAATAAATAAAAATCTTGATGGTTCCTATTAAATTCGAAAACCATGACAACATCTACTACCACTGAAAGATTTTGACTAGTCCCTATTTCATTTCTTCTTTTTTTTACCGAAAGAACAACACTTCGATCTTTCAATCATCCCACAATCCCCACAGTTACAAGCTGTCATGGGCAAAACACTGAAAAGACAAATAAATATTTTTATGTAGTTCATATTGAAAATTTTGCATTCAGACTCAGACAAAGGAAAAAAAAGATTGACTTTTTTTCTCTCAGAAATCTTTTAAATGGACGACAATGATTCATAATATTCTATCAAAACTCCATTTATTTGAATGGTTTCCATATCCGTACTGCTAATTCTGCTACAAACGCAGTGTTCTTCAAAGGATTAGAGCTTTATTACAACTCATCATCAAAAGAATTGAAAGAATACTCATCCAAAAGGGTTCATGGGGGCCTACTTGTCTGGCTGCTGCAGCATCCTTCCCACAATTACTAATACTACTACTACTACTACTACTTCATCCCAGAATTAATTTAATTAGCATAAAAACGCGAAGAACAGATATAGAAAGTATCAAAGTTTAGGTAATATTTTTGTCTTCAGGTATTGACCAGGGCATATATAATTTGAGAGTGGAGTTACTGCACTTTGGAAAAAATTTAAAAAGATTTCTTCAAGTTTGATCTTGACTTCCTTATGAGCATGTACACACATCCAGTAGAATATATCTGTAGCAAAGCAATCATTAGAAAATAAGATACTTACTACAATGCACCTGTCTATAACACTTTGTGTTATCCCTTCTGCATTTTTCTTTTTCTTATTAACCCTCAAGTAATCATCGGCAGAACCAACCACTATCAGTCCCGTCTCAACTCTCATTCTTTCTCTAAGATCTTCCAAGTCTTCTTGTCTTCAATGAAATATAAATATTTAAACTAGCTGTGCAATATTTCAATACAAAAAGCCAAAAGTTTTAAATAAAAATACCTACGAGGATGTATTAGAGCTCTGTCCAATAACAAACAACACAGGGCACTGAAGTTCTAGCAAACTATCATCCGGTTCACCTCTGCTGCCATCTGCAGTCAACAATGAAAAGCCTATACTGATCACACACATAACTGTCTCCACTTGAGCTACTTGAATAGCAAGAGATGCACCACTACCAAACCCCACTAAGATGATATGTCTTCCTGGATAATCTTCCCTGACATCTTGAATTTTCCCTCTAGTTAGAGAGAACAGCTGATCAAGAATAGCGGGCATGGCCATTCGGTGACCTGATAAACCTGAAAATTAAATTAAACCTCAAAAATTCGCTCAATATCAAGATGAATCTGAGACTCCTTTATTGAACTGGATTAACACTAACCAAAGTTCGTTGGAATGGTAACAACAGTAGCCAGATGGGATAGCAATTTTATCCATTTGTGTATCATTTTAGAAATGACAGGCCCTGTGGGAGCAATGACTATAACTGGATTTCCAGGAAGTTTCTTTGGCTTGTCCTGCATTAAACTTGAAGCTAGAGGATCCCAATTTTTTTCCAACAATGGTATTAAATTCACATTGTTTAAAGAGCCCATTCGAACTGAAGAATTTGGTGAGTACATCATTTTATCTATGAATGCAGGCAATTTGGATTTCAATGTCTAGAAACAAGAAATACCAATAGGAGTTCAGTGGATATTACTTTCGATCAAAAATTTCATTAGAAATAGCTGTGGGAATGCCACTTTGGAATTGATGCCAAATAAAGGAATATTTAAGTAAGTTTCAATTAATCTATTCAGCTTATTCTTGTGCGAGAGATTCAATTTGACGAAATTATTCCCCAGTTAAATTTTAAATCATTTGTTATATTATGCTTATCTCAAGTAAATATATTGATTTTCTTTGATTTGATTGCAGATAGGATGAAAAAACAAAATTTTTCTTTACTTCATTTCCAAGTTTGTCATGTATATATTTTTTGTTTTAAAAATAATAAGGTAAGATTTGAATAAATTTTTCATTATGTACACTGAAAGACAACACACATAATTTGTTTTATCATTTAGTGCTTAGTAGTTAGATAGTATACATGGTTTTCTTCTACTACTATTTTATTATAAGGTCTATTGGCTTGTATTAATGAAAATGCTTTATGTTATTTGTTTTAGTTTTATTTAATGATAGCTTGAAGGTTTGGAACTTTCACCTTCTCCATATCGTCTTTTACCTGATTATCAGTCTCTTCCCAGTTTTCACAAGAGCATATGACTGTGGTATCATCTGCATACAATAGTATTAATGTTGAGTAGGGAGTTTTTAAAATGATTGTACCCTGTGGAACTTCGATTTTTAGTTTTTGAGGTAAACTGATACTTATATTAATTCTTACATGTTCTCAATTTGAAATATAATTTCGTAAAACCGAAAAGTGCCTGTCTCTCCACACAATTCCACAAAGTGGATATTAAGGCAAATATCTGACAGAAAACAACTACTTCCCCCTACGGATATTGAATTATATCTGTCTTCTATTTGTGCAGCGTTCCTCACGGACACATAATTGCATGTTTCGAGGTTATGCATGTATGCAGGTGGTCATTTCCAACAAAAATGAAGGATTAATATTCAATGATTTTATAACGCACTTGCAATTATGTGTCCGTGAGGAACGTTGCACAAATAAAAGACAGATATAATTCAAGATCCGTAGGGGGAAGTAGTTGTTTTCTGTCACATATTTGCCTTAATATCCACTTTGTGGAATTGTGTGGAGAGACAGGCACTTTTCGGTTTTACGAAATATTTGTTTCCTAGAATTGAACTCTCCTATAGTATATACACTCTCGAACTTTGTTCGTTTTATGTACTTTTGGTCTCTGCCTGGAGACAGTGCTACCAGGAGGGTTACTTGATCTGTTGGCGGATGGCGCTGCGAATTACTTTATTGTGAGTCGCAGCTCCATTCGTAGACGGATACTATAAGGCTATTGAACGTTATCATTCATATTTGTGGAACAAGACGAGTACATGGTCGTCTGACCTATCCTTGCACTGATGAGAGGAAAATAACCTCGAAACATGCATGTATGCAGGTGGTCATTTCCAACAAAAATGAAGGATTAATATTCAATGGCTTTATAACAAGTAGCACTTGCAATTATGTGTCCGTGAGGAACGTTGCACAAATAGAAGACGGATATAATTCAATATCCGTAGGGGAAAGTAGTTGTTTTCTGTCAGATATTTACCTTAATATCCACTTTGTGGAATTATGTGGAGAGGCAGGCACTTTTCGGTTTTACGATATATTTGTTTCCAAGAATTGAACTCTCCTATATACACTCTCGAACTTTGTTCATTTTATGTGAAATATAATTACTAAAAATATCATATACAGTACCTCAGACTCCACAATTAATCATGAATATTTATTGAAAAATAAAAACTTGGTAATGTGGTTATTACCATGAAAAATAAGGGCATATAATAATAATGATACTATCTCATAAACACCATAGTGTACCCAAAGACATAACCTGTGTGGTATGAACCACTAAATTATGAAAATAGGTACTTTTACTATCAACTTTTATTCGTTCATTGAAACTATATCATTCTGAAACAAAACTTGTTCATGTTGACTTGTTAATTTTCGATAATTTTTATTGGAATGTTACATCACCTTCTGTATAAAAGTAAAAAATAGACATGTGCAAAAAAGTATTGCAAAATTAATATCCACATTTGATATTCATCCAATATATTTATATATTTTTTTATGTTTTTGAACCCTGCTTACCTGTAATATATCAAGATAGCATGCTAAATAATGTGGGCCAAGATTGTCAATGAGAAGCTGATGCAACCACTGTGTGATTTTTGGATCCCATGAGACAGAGGCCAGTAATCGTCTTACTCTTTGCACAGCTTTATCAATCACATTTCTCCTCAGCAATGGTTCATTGTGGACACCTGTCTGAGCCAACTTTGATAAATTAAAACTATTCAGTATATGGGTTATGCTATTAAATACTCTATGTTGACCAGTACTCCAGTTGACCCTGAAAATCAATCATCAGTTTGGCAGTAAAAACAGGAACTTGCACATACTTTGATATTCTTTCATCCCAGTCTTCCTCATTTCCTATTCTAGCAGAAAAAGCATGCTTTTCACATTCCTCCATCATGCCTCGAGCCTTGTTTTCATCATAAACAGGAGCAGGAATTTCAGGATCTGTTACTACATCAATTATGTCTTCTACATCGAGTGGTGTCAATGAATTACTAGATTTAGGTTTCTCAGGAATCAGTTTACGAACAAATAAAGTTTTGGTGGGACGTAAGAAACTGGCATCTGGTCTCCAATTCCAAGGTCGAGCATAACAATGATCTGTTGATACCGTCCAATTTTCTCTATCAAAGGAGTTTGTGAGTTGTGTGGGATAAGTGTATTTAGATATTTCTTCAACAACCATGTTTTTATTATAAGTCCCACTTGGTAAGGCAAAGCTGAATTCCTTAGAAATTCTGGTAAGCGAAGATTTGGAGTTTGTCCTAATCTGAAACATATGAAAAACTTGAAAGGAAATAACAAAAATAACATAACCTACAACATACCTTGTAAAACAAATTTCGAGATAATGTGGATTTTGAAAATTTAATACTATTTTCGACGTCACTATTAAAATCTTCATACATTCCCACATACCATTATTATTATTTTTTCAAATACAACACGCAAAAATTGCGGTGGAAATGGTGGAATGTAAAATAATCGAGAATAAAAATTACGAACACTGAACACTGCATCTTGATTCATGATATTCTGTGAATCTTGACAGCCTGACAGGAATCAAGAGCTGCTTTCCAGTTGCCACAGGGAGTAGCACCGAGTAACTCTGGGTTGCTCCTGAAGGGATCTGACAGATCACGATAAATCGTGTTCCAATTAAACCCTATTTATAAAGTCAGGTGCGGTGTCATTGGAGGAAGCTAAGTTGGAAACTTTGAAATTGGTAATTTGGGTTATATTCGATGAAATTTAGACAAATAAGTAGTAATATCTCTCAAGGAGGATTTATGGGATTCATAATGCACAATTTAATGCATATGCATAATTTTAAATTCGATACTCAGATTCATATGAAACCATTTAAAATTATGCATATGCATTGAATTGTGCATTATGAATCCAATAAATCCGCCTTTAATCATACGCAGATTTTCCAATAGGCACGCACCAAATAGGTTTTGGATTCAATGTAACTATTATGGGAAATACATTAACAAATTTGGCGACTTCCCTTCAAGGTCGGTCGGTGGCTCAGTAGCATGGTCTCTAGCAGTGGACCATGACCCGGTTTTTTGCATCAGCCTTTTCCGGGGTAGCACGAAACAACCGCCTCTGATCAAACTAGACGACAATGCAGTATCTACATTGAATGCTACCGACCGACGACATGCATAAGCTTTGCAGGAGGCATGTATCATACGTACTGCAACCACTATCGTTTGGAATACTCGGCCATCCGCTAACACCAGCGGAGATGGACACTAGCGTCTCTGACCGGGACCCTATGTGCATCTTGGCACAAGCGCTCCCTTGCTCTGCAGCCAGAAATGTCTGTGGAGGAAGGGAGGCGGCTCTCAGTGCGTCCTCCCGACCCTTCCTCTCTCCTGGTCCCTCTTGGGCGAAGAATTGAGCTTAGGACGGAGTTTCTGTATACCAAATGATGTGTATTTACAATATTAACTATGTAACAATAAACATTTATTTATTTATTCTAGCAGTGGAACTTCTAGTTCGCATCAGACAGACGTTCGAGGCTTGGGTACGGAATCTTTTTTCTCAAGTACACGGCTTTCTTTAGGTGACCACATGCCTTGTTGTAAATCAAGTGTGTTGTGAGTTGCCTAGATGCCAATCCCGACGTCTGGTGGTAGCTAGAAGTGCGCAGTAAGTCGCCCCGGAGCGCCACGGCAAATAATAATAATAGCCGTCCTCTACCCGCACATATGCCTTTGGGCACACTCTACAAGTGTTTATGAGGGAGTATTATTATTATTATGACGAAAGAAGATCCGGACAAAATCGATGACATTTCGTAACCCCCCAATCCTATGGAACCCTGCTATGAACTTATGTATTGTTCCAAATCTCGACAATAGAGTAAGTGCCCCCTTTATGTGTTGAACTCTCATTTGGATATACACGATATAAACGGATAAATCATTTCATTTGAGTCCGTGTGTTAACTTTTATGAATTGTGCGATAGAATTACGCATATGCAATAAATTACGCATTATGAATCCAATAAATCCTTTATCCTTTTCATAACTTATAATTGATATTCACATTCCATAATGAAAACTATGAAGTTCCTAACTTTTAACTTTATGCACTAATGAAGTGGACAAATAAGTTATGCGCCTGCGTAGCCTCAAAATTTGAAGATATGTTTCACATTTTGACAGTATAGAACTCTTGTCTATGGTTGTTTTGTCCGGGTTTTATTTTGAGAATGAGTATATTGAATGGTTTTTTCATCAAAGAATTCAAAAGTTTTTCTTTTGTGGACGTGTCTTGCGGGTTTTCTCGTTCGTCCTACCTGTGTCTGCCTGATGTTGATCGTTTTGGATTGGGATAATTGATTGTTGTGGTTTGGTGATTACGGTCGGAAGAAACAGTTTCCAAATGGGGTTCAATTTACGGCTATCATCTTTAATATTCCGGCAATCAGGACGTTTTTCGATTTTGATGGCTTCTCTGATGAATCTGGAGGTTCTGGAACGTACTGGAGCGATGGTTCTGGATTTCTCAAAATCTATGGGGTGACCTGTTTGGATGAAATGAAGGGCTAATGCGGAGCTGGTGTCTCGGTTTCTAACGGAAAGGGAGTGTTGATGAGATCGGAAGTGGATTTGTTTTGAAGTTTCTCCTATATATGAATGGGGGCAAGTAGAACAGGGAATTTCGTGGTCTTTGTTGGAAATTTTGTCCTTCGTTGATCTGATGAGGTGTGACAGTTTTTGCTCTGTGGTGAAGATGGTTTTGATATTGGCTGTTCTGAAAAATCGGCTGATTTTGTCTGTTATTCCTTTGATGTAAGGGAAGAAAACTTTGGATGGACGGTCTTCAACTTGTGATTAGATTTTGTTTTGTGGTGACTTCTGGAGCTGTTTTTGGATGTTTCTTTCTATGTGGTCTGGGCTGTAGCCATTTTGTAGGAGAGCTTGTTTCACGTTGTGGAGTTCGGATTGTCTGCTGTGGTCATTAGTTAGACGAATGGAGCGGGATATCAGAGTATTCACGACAAAGTTGAGTTGCGACGGATGATGGTGGAACTTTGAGTTGAGGTATCGGTTTGTGTGGGTAGGTTTTCTATAAACAGTATATGAGAATCCTTGTTGGGGATTCTTCTTGATTTGTACATCTAAGAAAGGCAGAGTCGAATTGCTCTCTATCTCCATCGTGAAGCGGATGTGAGGGTGTACTTCGTTCAGATGGGTCTGAATTTTGAATTCTGTCAAATGTCAAGTCACGTGACGTCACACTAGAAAACTAATTTTGATTGGTATTTTGAAGTTGTAATCCCAAAAAAATTTGTGAGCAATTCTGCGAGAGCCGTTGGCAACCCTGATGCTAATACGTAGAACGGGCATCAAATAGTCACATGGATAGTTGAATTACAACTCCCATATTTCACAATAATTGTCCTATTTGTAATTCGGCTGCCAAAATATCTGCTTGCTTATTGTTTTTCATGAAGAGTTATAAAAATATTATTAGTGTAACCAAAAAATTTGTATTTTCATTACATAATGGATTGTGACAAAATATTTGAATACGATGGTCGCTCTGATTCTCTATTGCAAATTTTACTTATTGTAGTTTTTACATATCTTTATTTTTTATTTTAATATATTTTGCATATAGGTACAACTTTTAGTAAATTTTTTTCCGACATAGTTGAGTTGCCGACAGATGATGGTGGAACTTTGAGTTGAGGTATCGGTTTGTGTGGGTAGGTTTTCTACAAACAGTATATGAGAAACCTTGTTAGGGATTTTTCTTGATTTGTACATCTAAGAAAGGCAGAGTCGAATTGCTCTCTATCTCCATCGTGAAGCGGATGTGAGGGTGAGTAAATGTATTTTAATTCTTGACACGAATTCAGGATCTTGAATTTGAATTGACATCACACTGGCTCCTTTATCAATTTTCTAGCTGCAATTCTCGAGTAGAAGCATCAAACTGAAATAAAAAAAAAATGTAATGCAACAACTCAACACTTTGAAAATAAAGAAATATACAATACAACATGTCAGAAAACAAAATGGATCATCAATAATAAATCAGACCCGAAAGATGGTAAAAACATCATGTGAAAAAATATTATAGCCAACCAATTGGTACTTATCATAGCTGAGCTTGGAGTAATAATCAGGATTTAAAGCTTTAATTGTGCGATGAAGCAGATAATAAAAATAATTGAAACTCACTTTCTCATCATCACCAGGTAGTTGAGGTCGATTTCAAAATATTTATTGAAAGATACTTCATGCTGAAATGAAAACTTTTTTAAAAAACAAGCAATTATCCATAAGAGAGAAAAATTTATAGATTATTAGTTTCATCAGTTGAGAAAAAATGGTCATCAATAATAAGTCAGACCCGAAAGATGGTAAAAACATCATGGAAAAAATGAAAAATTTCAATGAAAAATTCAATTTTTTTGTTTGTTACAAAATCTTACTTGTCATGTACAGATCATTTGCTATCTCTCCAGTTCAAAGCATTCTGGGACCATTGTTGGCTAAAAATAAAAATAAAAATTAAAAAAAGGAACATGTATTCAACAGACCATAAAATGTAATATAAACAGTCAGTGTTAAAAAGCTCGTATCGTGAATCCTCACTTTGATCAGTTACAAAATGTTCATCATATGGTAAGAAAACCAGAAAAATCACCAAGATCTGGTATATATGAATGTTTCAAAAATAAAAACAAACCATATCTCAATATAGGTAGTTACATATAAAATTTACTATCTTTTGAATTGTTTCAAGACTATTTTTTGGAGGAGAAATAAAATTTGGTTGGATTTCTTTTGAAATGTTCAGTTTTCTGAAATAAGTATATTGTAAATAAGTGTTCGAACAGATGAATATTTCAAATGGAATTGAATACTTCAGTAAGATTTATTATAAAAAAAGTTTACATATAAAACTTCTTTTCAAGAATAATTACACATATGCTCTTCCATGAGAAGTCTTTGAACAAGAATGTTGTTTTATGATTTCCACAGATGATTACACTACACTATTGATACTTTATTTCAACAGTTCAGTGGAAGATAAAAATGTATAATAGAAAATAAAAAGAATATGAACTTACATTCAAATCAACTTCAGATTATCAGGGTCCATTCAAACATCCTCACTTTCGATCCTCCATTCTGAAATGCACATAATTTTAACAAAACCAAAATAATTTGTAAAAAACAAATTTACAGAAACTTTCATCAGTTGAGAAAATTAGGTCATCAATAATAAATCAGACCCGAAAGATGGTAAAAACATCATGGAAATCTTAGATATACTCTTATATTTCAAAATACTCCTATTGAATGTTGGAATATTCCTTTATATATACCTCTTTTTTTTTCTGAATTGTTTCAAATAAGAAGTGTTTAACATTACAGACTTTTTGTTAGAAATCCGAAATTACACACAAAACTTTCATTTGCTCTTATACACTCCAGACTTTTATTTAATAATCCCAACTTTGCTTATATATGACCTTCAATATTTCTATACTTTTGCATGCAATAGCAAAATGAAAGTCATGCAAAGTGGATTTTAAAAAATGTCAAGCAGCTGAATTGCAAGCCAATTTTTAAAAAGCCTCTAATGTTAAATTGTTGTAAGGAACCCCATCAATAGTTCATTTAAGAATCTTACCTTCCAGATTTAAGGTCTTTGTCAGACTTGTTGACATGTTAGTAATCAATCAAATCATGTCTAGTTTCAGTACAGCTGCTCAAAAACCATTTCCACTGAAAATACAAATTAAATAAATCAATACAGGGTTATTGAATTTCATTTTTCAATAACTGTAACAATATATTCAGTGTTAAAAAGCTCGTAACGTAAATCCTCATTTGGATCAGTTTCAAAATGGTCATCATGTAGTGGAAAAAACAACAAACTTTGTACCAATAAAAAACAATTAAAATTTTAGATACAATGAAATTATATCAAAAGACAGAACGGAGAGAACATCAACACATGTTTTGGAAAACATTTAAATGTCTAAGTACCTGTCCCTCAGTTTATATCAAGATAGATCTAGCCAGGATGGCCTTGAAGGTAGGGGATCTGCTTCATAACCAAATCAACCAGTAGGAACATGGGTTCAGATCCCAGGACGGTAACCAGATCCGTGCATGGCATCACACGTTAAAATGAAAGGGCTACGTCTCCCCTAGTCTCTCAAATATTTCTATAGAGGATTGCATTGTAGATGTGCGGAAATAACAATTTCAACAGTTTTTATTTCAAGTTTAAAGGATGTGGTGCGGCAGATTTTTTGTTTTCCTACAGATGTAGAAGCAAATGCGTCCCTAAATCGCAACACGTTGCCTCTAGAACTTTTATTTTGGTTGTTTTATTACTAATATATTTTTTAAAACCATATTTATTTTAAAATTATGCAACTGTTTAGAAATACCTTATGGATGGAATCCTGATAAACAAATAGGATCACGTGGCACATAAGTAGGTAGTTTTTATTTGCATGCAATCAAAATCAGAAAATCAAAACAATTAAAAAAAAATTGTTACCTAATAAATAATAATATAACAGTTTATTTTCAGTATTTTCACGTACCTTCATGTAGACTATCTACACCCCATCCTCCATCATCCGGTCGTAACGTAAGAAAGAACAGAACATAAAAGCTTTGTTCTGGTTCTGAAAATTATTAGTCCTGGGACGTCAGGATTGTGCGCAGTTGAGAAATAGTGAGCGAATATGAACCTAAAGGCACACTTCTCGTCAACTGCGCATGATCCTGACGTCCCAGGACTGATAATTTTCAGAACCAAAACAAACCTAAAATTAAACAACGGGCTGAAAGGGCAACGGGAAAACGGATACGGATGAAGGGAAGTTACGTGAGCGTGAGATGGCTGTGCTGTGCTCTGTGACGGAAGACAGAATGGAGAACATGGACCACAGAAGAGGTTATCATAGAACCACAGAACACCTAAACATATGTGTACTGTGCATCGAAGTGTAGCTTTTTTTTACACTCTGAGTATTCGTTTCCTCATTCGATTGACATATTCCTTTACACTTCACTACACCTCGTAACAGACGAAAGGACCTATATTGTCGACCCCCTCTATTCTCGAGTTCATGCGAAAACATTTTCATACGTTTGAAGTAACATAGAGCGATGCAGACACCGCTCGTTGAAGAGAGATACAACATCGAATTCGTATACGTTAAATCTCCAGAATAGACCCCCAGGTTTTTCTCTATCTCTCACACGAATTAAACCGTAATGACATTGTCAGTTATTCCATGGAAAGTAGAATAGGGAACAGGCATGTATCCCCGTTTTCAGATATTTTCATTTGCACGTGAACGTATCCGTGAATATATATTTTATAATTATGAGTTCTGTGGTTCAGCCGTGCTCAAAAGTTGAGTGAGTTGATTTTGATGAGTCAACTTGTTCGGCTGAACGGTCTGCTGCACCATTGATCACTCCCTCACCGTTGAGCAGCGAACTCAACAGTTTAGTGATTATTATCAACGATTGTGCACGGCTGAATGAACCCAATGAGTTTTTCTCAATATTTTGATTTTTTTTCCATTATAATATATAATGACTTTTATATTATTGGCCTTATATTTTCTTTTATAGTGTTTATTCAAATCATCATTATTTAATTGAATATGTTCTCAAAATAGATGTGGGAACTATTATAATTGCATATTACTTGGTCTCTGCGCGCCAGAGACGATGGAAATACCGATTTTATTTGCGTAGAATAATATAATCGTATATTGACTATATTCATTCTAATTTTTAAATGTTCACGATAATAGGGCTGAATAGGAGACAGAGGATAGGATCAAAATTCTAACGGATTCGTGGAAAAATTAAAATTACTAAATCGCTCGCCAGTTAAACGGCTAAAAACAGTTTTGTCAGGCAGATAATATAAATGTCACTATAAAAGTAATTGAAAAAAAGTCAATATATTCAGAAAAACAAATTATCGAGGAGGAAAAAGTCATTAAAAAGATTTTTTGATAAGAAAATATAGGTGTCAACAAGGTGCCTGCATGTTCATAGTAGGCGCCAGTGATATGAACTTATTCATAGCCGCATTCAAATCACCAGAGGTAGTAGCCTCAAAAAGAGCTTGTTACCCCTTAAGTTTCTATAATCTGTACCCCTGAACTGAACCTTAAGTGAACTGGACCAGACTTTATAAATGATTTTCCATGGTCTGTCAAATTACTTCAGGAGCTACACGGAGTTACCATGCAGGAGCTACCCATATTTCTAGTGAGGTTGGGTTGGGGGACTGGGATCATATATATGTAGTTAATACATATATGACTGGGATTTCTTGTTGAGTTCGGTCGAATCAAAGGC
Source organism: Chrysolina americana (assembly GCA_958502065.1). Taxonomy (NCBI): domain Eukaryota; kingdom Metazoa; phylum Arthropoda; class Insecta; order Coleoptera; family Chrysomelidae; genus Chrysolina; species Chrysolina americana. Next base: position 15,712,765 of record OY293414.1, read on the forward strand.
TGCGTTCATGATGACGCCCGATTAGACAAGTATACTGCAGTGCTCGTCTACTCGGATGATTCAGTGCATTGGGGTGCACACCCTTTGAATTCTAACGATTGTATCGGAAACTGGATAAACAAAAACGAAATAGAATTGGTGTTTTCTATTATGCACTAACAACGCTCAAAACCCTCGTGGAGTAATTCTAAAGAATGCAGCTTCATCGTTATGTAATATTAGGAAATCGTGTATTTTTCCTCTGTCAGGAATAGCCCCCCCTGGTAATATGTCTTATATCACCTATTAATATTATTAATAACCTATAAATGGGTTTAATTGATGATTTTTCGTGATACGTTTAGGAACTAATCGGTGCTACTCCTTTTGTGGCAGTATAAGAAAGCGGCTATTGGCAACCTTGTGTGCAAGTGGGACTCTAAAGGGGAAACACACATATTTTCAGAACGTACTAATGGGAAGTTCACATGCTGGCTTTTCGCTTCTTGGCTTATAGCGTATTGTAATCTCATTATCCGAAATATCTGAAAGTGCTTTTCAAGGTCATAAGCCAAAAAGTCGATCACAGTCCGACTTTTCGCGGAAAAAAGCTAGGAAAGTTAATAGTTATAGCGATGTCATGAAATTGATGAAAAAAAGTGTTCTGAAATGCTTTGTGTTTATTTGGAACGTGTAAAACAACGACATTTCTCTTATAATCTCAGATACTCGTGCAAGTTTTAGTTTCTGGGGGAACTGCATTCCTCACAACATTTAATTTCTGTATTAACGGTTTGATGAGGCTGAGAATATATGTGAATCGAGTTTGGTCCATTTTGAAATAGTTCCTAAAGTTTTCTTCGTTATTCACCAATCTCATGTTCACTATATTGAGTTGTCACCAAAACCTTGAGTTTTCTTAATTTTCTCAAGAAGGCTTGGGATCACCCAGATCCTTGGATTCTTTCTTTTTATATGTATTTTATAATAATTATAATACAATGCCACAGCTTGAATATTTTTTTCTCAGAAAGAACACATAATTCAAATCATGTAAACTATCTGAAACTTCTTCCAACTCCTCAGAAAAGATGTCTCTCCACCGACAGGATAGTAAGCATGGCCTATGGATTTTTTGACATTGTTCATGTGAACAGTGCGCTCGTTTTTTTCAAGCTTTCTGCGATAGGCGAAAGCTGTCATGTGAATGCGGCATAATCCAAACCAAGAAACTATCCGATTTCACTTAATCAAATCGTGTCTTGTTCAGAAATGGACATTTATAAACTGTAATTTTTCCAACCGTACAATGTCATATTCCACTTTATCACACAGTACCTATTTTACTCGAATGGACATTTGCAGAATGCATATCAACTGTACATTACTGTACTCGGATTTCGACATACCTGTAAAAGATCCGAATGAGACTTTCACAGAAACTCATTGTTTCAGAAATGGCTTTTTAAAGTAATGTACATCCTCAAATTCGTACATTCTCCGATTGATGTTTCACAATATCAGCATTTCGAAATACCCGCACATATCCATAATAGGACAAACACCGAATGCACATGCTTAAGTCTGATATCCATCTATACCGCCAAAGTTGCCGACCCGTACATTGACATACTGTCACAGAGCTCATAAAAGTAGATATAACATAACCGCTCTTCCAATGGTAACAAAATAACCCCTCATCCATGGCCGCCATGTTGATTCCGCTTTACGTTGGCACAACTGATTTATAATCGGTTGTATTCTTCTAACGAATGAAACAGAGCGAGATGTAATTTACTTTCGTGGATTGACAGCCACACACTTCAAATCACTAGTGTTACCCAAAATACATACATAAAATCGAAATTTGAGAAAGTATACCCGTAATATACTAATATACCCTAAATAAATAGAATTGTACATTCAAAGGCGTTTATTCAACTTGCTTTATTGTCTGAAATCTTGTAATCAAAATTTCGACTACTTCTAATTGAGATTTTAAATTTGTCAGATGCCTATCATTCCGGTGTCGAAGCAACAAGACATTTTCACACTTGCACAGATAATTAATTTCTTTGGTAATAAAAGGTTTCCATTGATCACATCAGTTATTTTCCTTTATTATTATTGGTAATTTCATTCCACGAGTATGAATATTTCGGGAAGTTAGAATATCAAATAATTTATCGATAATTTTGATGAACTCAACTGTTGGTTGAACATTCTGAAATTCTTCCAAATGAAGAACATCGGATGGGTACACTCGAGCTGAGTGTTTATGCAGCAACGTTCACCTGGAAACTAAAAATAAAATTCATAAAACCCACCATAAATCTCTATAAACCAAAATGTTCCCTTGATATCTTGGTGAATTAAGAGTATGCACTTTTTACAAGAAGAAACAAACTATTTAGAAATTTACAAAATCTATAGTGATTTACATGAGGCAGACCACAGAAAATTATAGAGTTGCCTATAATTATTTACCTTATTTAAGAATCGCTGGCTGGACAATGGACATGAACATTTATAAACAACAGAAGAATATTAATAATGATCCGAAATTCGAATAGAGTTTGGCATAATGATACGACACCGACCCTGACATTTAGTGGTACCAACATAAAACGGATTACATATGGCGACGAACACATAGGTTCCATCAGAATTTTAGCATGCTACATCTACTTCTTTTATGAGGTCTGTGCATACTGTACATTGATAGACTGCCCCAGGACTCCGATGATTAGAAATGTTTTATAGAATCGAAATGTGACGTCATATTCGAAATATCGGTACTATGCTTCCCATTTCTAACGATCGAATATGACGTCACATTCTCGACCCATTTCGATGCAATGAAAAATTTCTAATCATCAGAGTCCCAGTGCTGATGTCACTTTCGAACAGTGTTGCCGGTGCTTGCAATTCAAAGGGAAATTGAAGAATTGTTAATTTATAATGGAGTATATAAGCTGTTATATAATCAATACTCTAACGATCTAGTTCATACCCTCGCGAACTTCGCAATTTTTCTGCGAATAAAATGGCTCCCAGTCATACCGGACCAATTGTTGATGCAGAACCATGTCGGCAGCCATTTTATTCGCAGAAAAACTGCGAAGTTCGCGAGGGTATGAACTAGACTTTAATGTTAGTGGTGTTAGTTGAACATTCATGATTCATGTAAATGAGTTTGTTATGAACCTAGAATGTGACATTCAATATAACAAAGCGTATTTTTCTGATAAAAATATTTCACATCTTCTCATGAATTAAAACTTATTACTGATACTGCGAATCTGATAACCTCTAAATAATAATAAAGAGATTATGATATTTAAAAACTGAGACACAGTCACAGTTAACTGATATTGGATATTATTTTGGTCACGCCCCACAAAAAATATGAATGTTAAAATATTCAAGCTTTATTTTTCAATTCTGTTTTGCATCCTGTTTTATTTCTAAAATTTGCTTATATTATAATTCAAGGGGTAATAACTAAGAGAATCCCAGTAAACATAAAAACATAACTTAAACATCACCGTTATATCACATTGTGACTTGGTGATGTGTTATTCAGAGATATGCTTGATGTTACAGATACGTTGCGTCCATATGCCTTTGTGCATCTTGTAAATATTACAATGTAATGTTAATTACTTAACATTACATAAATGTTTCATATTTTGCGCAACTTTAATGTGACTTTATTACATACATATAATGTTACTCAAAACATCTATGCAACATTTGTAAAATTTAACATTGTAACATCAGGGTGGAGCATATACTCATGGTTTACCAACACTTTTTTCTATATTTATAGGTATATTTCTGGAATTGCAGTAGTCACTTTTCAGTAGATGAATAAAAACAATAGCAATTAACAAAGTTATTCACCTACCAAAGAGTGGCGATTGAAATTCCAGAAATACAACTTTAAGTGTAGAAAAATAAGTGTTGGTAAACAATGAGTATAAGCTTCACCCTGTATACTAAGAAATAAAATATGTATATAAGGGGGTAATGATGTAAAACATACCAATCAATCAAAAAACTTTATTGTCAATGATTAAAATCTCATGGATAAAGCGTTATAAAACAAGACAGTTACATCATTAACAATTAAATTAAAATTAGCAGTATAAAAAATATAATCTTGAATCACTATGAACAGACCAAAGTACCTAATAATATGACTTACCACATGAATCAGATGAAAAATTTATTGATAGATCTACCAAAGTTAAGTGTTATTAGAAGAATAATATTGAATGAAATCCTATTTCTTTTGAAAAATAAAAACAGATATCACTGAATCAATAATTATATGGTTGTCTTGGTCAATCCATCACTATATGAGTCAAACTCTTCATCTGTGATTGAACTGCAAACATCTATTACATATTCTGAAAATATAGTCATTACAGTCACTGAAAACTCACATTAATCTTTATGATATAAGAAAACGACAATCCAATAAATATTAATAATTCTATATGTTGCCCCTAGAGGTGAAAGAAAAATAATTACTTACGTTTCAGTATGTCCATAATTATCAATTCAAAACTTTTGGATTTTTTCTTTGCCCAGTCCAGAAGGGCTCATTTTCGATTAGTTCGGAAACAACAACTGCTATTTAAGTTTTTGTAATCTGATCATTCAATAAGTACCAGTTTGTACATCAAACTGATAGAGGAATGTGAAAGGACACTACCAATCTGAAAAGAAAGAGAAAACGCAGTTAGTTTATTGATAATTTGTATTAAACAATTCAGGTGATTTCTCTACAATCTTAAGAAACGTTAATATTTCATAGATTAATGAAATTAATAAAGATCAGAATACTCTTTATAAAATATATAATTTTGAGTTCACTTACAAATTAAGCAGCTCCAATATTGTTGTTTTAGCAAGCTAAATTCATTGGTTTCAGTTCCAAAAATTCCTTGATCAATCGGTTAAAAATAATTTGACACAGCCCCAGATGTCAGCAACCATTTCCATGCTGTCCAATATCTGATTAGCAGGAACCACAACTGATAGCTTTTCTACTATTCATAGCATCATATATGTAGATACTCTCTAATCAATAGTAGATATCACTACATTCACTACATAACCTAAATGCTAAAATAACAATTAGTGGATGGAGCAGTGGAAAATCATAATCTTACCATGAAAATTATGAGTTTTGCAATCCTATTGATTCCAATCACTTTTAAGTAGTTTGAATTATATTTTAATTCTATGAACTCAAAACTCCTACCATGACCGCCATTATTATTAGGATAAAATGAACGATGGAGTCAGTGATATATTTATTTCATATTTAATGGATAATATTGTTTGAACGTGGATATCATTTTTTTGAGTTACGTAGATGAATGACGTCATGACGTGGTCATTACCCAAAAATTACATTTAAGAAACCTTTAAGATATTATTAATTTCAAGGCTCCCTGTACACATGTCAGTAATGTTTTGAGAAGGTTAGACAAAAATATCGAACAAATAACATAACTACTCTGTCTAAGATATATCTGGGCAACATATAATCAACATTATATGTATTACCTAATGAATATTATTGGTTACATTATTTTGATGTTACATAAACATATAGTTGAAAACACTGTGTTGGAAACGTCAAGATGACATTAATATAATGTTAGTTTGCCAATATCACAAAATTGCACAAAAGTTATATCTGGAAAATATTTTTGTTATGTATCATGTTTAGTGAAAATTTTTATTATACTACTTGGTACAACAAAAGTTTCATTACAAAATTGATAAAATCAGCAAAATGTGCATGTCTGTTAGGTATTTCCCACCCTTCAGTGAATATTTTCAGAGAGCCGCTGTTTTTGAAGCATTTAAAAAATAAAAAAATATATTACTGGCATGAAATTTGATATTGCAGTAGAAGGTACCTATATAACTACCTAATAGCTAGGTATAATACTCTATTATAATAATATTAATAATTATTATACTGCAGTTATGTTCACAATACTATTATCTTTTATAAAAGTAAATGAGACGCTATCTGACAGCTGAGTATCCATTGATAGAAAACTCGTGCAATTTATTGAATGCAATTAAAATTGCGAACTGTAAAGTAGCTCTAAGAAGTATCTTCCAAAAAATAGCAGTTTTAATGGCACCTTTTGTAATAATAATAAAAAATAAAAAAATTGTTTTCGTCAAAAGGGTGTACCTTTACGAGCACAACCCTCAGAAGTCTTCGAAAGACTTGTGCGAGCTAGGAAATACCTTGCATTCCACGGATGCCATATGGAAATATATAGATTATAAACCTTTTTCCGACGACCTACTTGAAGTACGTATCATTTCGCACTATGAACTAGCACAGAAAATTATGTATTTGGCACAAGTGCGAAATGAAGTATTTCGCACGGTCTCCTCGCTCTGCGATTGACAAATATTTCACAGGGTATCGGTGATCTTTTTTTTGCTGTCAGGTTGGTAATGAATTTTGGTTTTTATTATTTGAAACACCAATCCCCAGTTAATAATAATTTGACATTTGTCATTGCTGACACATGGCACATGACAGTGTATCAAAATACAGTGTTTCAAATATTTAAAACCAAAATTCATTGCCAACCTGGCAGCAAAAAAACGATCACCGATAGTCTGTGGAATATTGCGATTGGTACTTTAATTTTTACCCATATTTAGGCAGCTGTGACATATCTACGAATAAATTCATCACTCCAAAGTTTCATATTCACATTCATGATGTTTGTGCCTCTCAGTCTTGCCATTTGGATCTGAAAGTAGGTACTATTAGAATCCTGAAGTGTAATTATGTTGATTAAAACGTTCACATGTAATATTTTCTTCTTCTAACGTTCACTATTCACTATGGAAGCCTGAAATTCTCTGAAAAGTCTTTATATTCATGATAAAATCAAATTTTAATAACACAAATACACAAAGAATCTATCCATACAACACCGAACTCCAATCCAATGAGTCCAATGTCAATATTTACAGTTCTACGACTGCCCACCTTGGCGCTGCATTCTTATTTTCAGATGCCTCGTTTCATCTACGTGCTTGTTACCTCTGAACTGAAATTCACCTGACTTCAAAATGGGTTAAATTGGAACATGATTTCTTGTGGTCTGTCAGGTCACTACAGGAGCTAGTTCATACCCTCGCGAACAAAATGGCTCCCAGTCATGCCGGACCAATAGTTGATGCTGAACCATGTCGGCAGCCATTTTATTCGCAGAAAAATTGCGAAGTTTGCGAGGGTATGAACTAGACTTTAACCGTCAGATTTCGTTGAAAATTATCGTTTAACGTAAGAAGCTTTCATTCCGTTTGTGAATTACTACAGAAAAATTCTGTTATTTCACTAGAGTATTGTTGAAGGGTTGTTTTTCTCTATCTGAATGCTTAGTAAAGTATAAGCTGAACAATGTTAACGATTGTGGGCTTCTGGCCCCTGGAAGCCTAATCCATATTTTTTCGGGTTCGTTGAAGTTTGCATTGTTCAGTAGTCAACGTATGATAAATATTCATTACCTTACATACAGACAGGAACGTCGAACAGAAATAATTCAACAGCCCCATACGACTGCTGAACCTGTTGAATTAGTAGAATTATTTCTGTTCGACGTTTGCCGACAATCCTATAGCATAGGAAAATATGCGAAAGGCTAGATTATTTTTATAATCAAATTTAATTTTGGAATTTATTTCCTTTCAAGTATTCCCAGTTCCACATGAGAAATATTTTTCATGATGAAATTATAGCTATACATAAAATTCTACAAATTCTTAAGTTACACAATTTTTTTTAGGTCATTAATCTTAGTAAGTTGGCATTTAATGAGACAAATGAACTACGGCGAGAGATTATCATCTGTCTAATAGACAGTTCATATCAGTCTATTAGACATCAGATAATACCAGTCTATTATTTAGACAGATTACCAGTCTAATAGACACATAATATCAGTCTTTTAGACAGATCATATCTGTCTATTAGACAGATCAGATCTGTCTATTATAATAACTGTCTAATAGACAGATTTATCTGGGAATTAGAAAAAATCACTACATCTGGCGCTTCTACGCCTTCGTATGAACTAGCCTTTATGTGGTGGGAAAATATCAAAAACAATTTAATGTTGGTGTTTCTGTGCTTGGCCCGAGTTATACACCTGATCCACCCTGTATTCCCAGTACCGGAGCACCGACGAGATGCTGACACAGACTTTTGTCCGTTTCAATGAACTTTGCGGAAACGCAAAACGTGTAGTAATTATAATCTATTTTATTCAGTCTTGACGAACTATTCACGTTGTTCAGAAGTACTTTTATGTTTTCTGTCTTTTCCAATTTTGAAAATAAAACCTTTTTAAAAACAGTCTTCGACGTTCAGAGTATTTAAGTGGCGCAGTCGGTAGGATAATTTTGTGGATATCCATCGCGGAAAATCTGTGAGTTTCAACTCTTAAACGAAATATCCGAACTCTATATACAGTGTGTCTTCCAAGAATCCAGCCAGGATAGCTGAAAGAGTACGCATGGTTCCGGACGTCGCAATACTGATGCTGTAAGTTGATTTTCTTTAGTTCATGTCAGACTCCTCTTCATCCAGTGATTCCTTTTGCGAAAACACTCAAGATTTAGAGTCAAATTCTTCTCGTGCTTCATTTTGCGAAAACACTGAAGATTTAGAATTAAATTTAGTCGAAATATTTGATAATTTAAAAATTGCCAATACAGAATTAAATATGGCTCCTCCAGCATTAGATATCAAGAATTTATCAATAATTCCAAATTTTGATGGAAACCCAAATAAACTTCATAGATTTATTAGTTCCTCCGAATCGATTCTCACTCATTATTGGGACACAGTAAATGTCAATAATTTTCAAAACACACTTTTGTTGAACGGAATTATGAATAAACTTGAAGGAAGGGCTGAAGAAGTTGTCGCCATCTATGGTATCAAAAGTTGGGCCGATATTAAATCAGCCTTGATCCAAAATTTTGGGGATCAAAGGGATGAAAACTGTTTGAATCAGGACTTAGTTAACTTAAGGCAGAAGCCAAATGAATCACCTTCTCAGTTTCATGAAAACGTTTTGCATTTATTAAATACAATTTGTAATCATATCGACCTCAATGTAGAGGATGCTGCTCAGCGTGAAAGTAAGAGACAATTCTTCAAAAAACAGGCACTCAAAACATTTTTGGCAGGTTTGAAAGATCCATTAGGTCCAATTATACGTGCTATGAGGCCTACATCGCTCGCTCAATCCTTACAATTTATAATCGAAGAAGATAATATTAAATACCTTCAAAAATCTAACCAATCCAATCATACAAATATGCCTGTGAGAAAACCGATCAATCACTCTCAATTTTCATACCGACAACCTCAAAATAATTTTATTCAACGATTTCCGACACCACAATACAGACAAATGAATTTTACCTCACCACAACAACCCCAATTTCCAAGAGGGCCAATATATTTGCCAAGACACCCAAACCCACCTACCCAAAGATTTCCTTCAAATACCCAAGTTTTCGGAAAACCCCGAAATGCATGGAAACCATCCCAGAATGTTCCTCAAAACACACCTACACCAATGAGTATATCGACCCGAAATACAACACCTCAGTATAGGAGACAAAGTCCTAATAACTTTTTCCAAAACAATGGTCAACGACCCAATATAATTTCGGAAGAATTGTTTAATACTGAATATTTTGATGAACAAGTAGAACCCAATTGCGAAGAGAACCATACGAACTTTGAATACGAAAACTATGACGACACGTACCAGGAAGAATCTCATGAAAATTTTCTAGAGGACCAGACAATAAACGAAGAGACGTGATAGAGTATCATTTGTCGACCGACAAAAAAGAACTTCCCTATATCCAAATTCATCACCCCCCTTTGAAACTTCTAATCGATACTGGTTCCACGAAATCCTTTATCAACCCCGAAATAGCCTCCAAATATTATCACGATAAAATATTTTTCGAGCCGTTTATAGTATCTACGATTTTTCAAACCTCATCCCACGACTACTGTGCAGAGATCCCAGCATTCCCAGAAATCAAAAAAAATGATAGCCTCAAATTTTACCTATTCAATTTTCACAATATTTTTGATGGTCTCATCGGACTCGATAATTTGAAACTTTTGAATGCCCAACTCGACTTTGTCAATTCCAAATTATTCACCCCTACTTGCGTTATTCCGATACGCTACCAACCATCCCTTCAAAGTATCAATTACAAGGTGTGTATCAAACCTCATACAAAATTGATTACCAAAATCCCAGTTGACAGAAAAAACGGTGACGTCATCATTCCGAAACAAAATATCCAAAATTGTGAAATTCCCGAAACTCTTTCTACAGCAGAAAATGGCCTAGCTTCAGCTGAAATTTCCAATAAAACAAATCAAGAAATAACTTTGTCCTTATCGAATCCAATAAAAACAATACATTTTGAAGAAAATAATTACGAAATATATCATGTTGATGTGACCCCAAAAAATGACATTCCGAAAATTGACATAGACAAATTGATTCGAACCTCTCATATGAACGACGAAGAAAAACGTGAAATACTCCGGTTATGTAAAAAATTTTCCGACATATTTCATTCAGAGAACAGACCACTAACCTTTACCAACCAGGTCAAACATTGTATAAAGACAAAAGATGAAATACCGGTTTTTACAAAATCATATAGGTACCCTTTCGTCCACAAGCCCGAAGTTGAAAGACAAGTCAAATCGATGCTAGAACAAGGTATTATTCGTCCAAGCAATTCGCCATGGTCATCACCGATATGGATTGTCCCCAAAAAGGAGGACGCATCCGGAAAAAAGAAGTGGAGAATAGTCGTCGACTATAGGAAGGTCAACGAAAAAACTATAGACGATCGGTATCCCCTTCCGAATATAACGGATGTCTTGGATAAACTTGGAAAGTGCAACTATTTTACTACGTTAGACCTAGCTAGCGGATTCCACCAGATAGAGATGAATTTTGAAGATATTCCGAAAACGGCTTTCAACGTTGAGAATGGGCACTACGAGTACTTGCGTATGCCATTTGGGTTAAAGAATGCTCCAGCGACCTTCCAGCGAGTCATGGATAACATTCTACGAGGCCTCCAGAACGAAATTTGCCTAGTATATCTCGATGACATCATCATCTATTCGACTTCCCTCCAGGAACATCTTGTTAGTCTGACAAAAGTTTTTCAACGCCTCAGAGACACCAATTTCAAGATACAACTCGATAAATCGGAATTCCTCAAAAAAGAAGTAGCTTACCTGGGCCATATCGTTACACCAGAAGGAGTCAGACCAAATCCAGACAAAATCGCCGCCATCAAGAAATATCCAATTCCACGAACAACCAAAGAAATTAAAGGATTCCTTGGCCTACTCGGATACTACCGAAAATTCATCAGAGACTTCGCCCGCATCACCAAACCCCTAACATTATGCCTGAAGAAAGATGCCAAAATCGAACATACCCCCCAATTCATAAAATGTTTCGAAGATTGTAAAAACATATTGACCAACGAACCCATTCTGCAGTACCCCGATTTCTCCAAAGACTTTAATTTGACCACAGATGCAAGTAACGTTGCCATTGGGGCCATTTTATCTCAGGGGCCCGTCGGAAAAGACAAACCAGTGGCGTACGCCTCGAGGACACTCAATCAATCAGAGCAAAATTACAGCACAATCGAGAAAGAGTTGTTGGCAATAGTATGGGCTACGAAATATTTCAGGCCATACCTGTACGGCCGTAAGTTCAAGATAATAACGGACCACAAACCACTAAAATGGATGATGTCACTCAAAGAACCAAATTCGAGACTAGTGAGGTGGCGTCTGAAACTTGAAGAGTTCGAATATGAAGTAGAGTACAAAAAAGGAAAAAATAACACCAACGCAGATGCACTTTCCCGTATCGAGATAAATACAAAAGAATTTTTCCAATACGTAGATGAATTCAATCAATCATTAGCTGGACCTAACAATCGGAAATCGATATCTGATGATAATGAAGACAACCTCTCTACCACAGGAAACGTTAGTGACCCACCAATAATGACAGATGTGAGGGACCAACAACACCCCTCTGAGGAACCCGCCACAGCCGAAGAAAACGAAGAAACAGACGGAGATACAATACACACCAGCCATGAAGAACCAATACTGGAAATGAAAACCTCCGAAAAACCACTCAACACCTATGATCATCAATTAATGATAAAATTCGTCTTACATTCACCAACAAAACCAAAAAGAGAACAAATATTCCCTACAAAAAAACGCATTCTTTCCCAAATATCGATCGCCAACCTCGAAAATGATATAATCAATCTTTTCAAAAATTATATTGATCCAAAATTCACATACGCGGTTTATTACGAAAACGACACGTATACTCCTCGTATCATCACTACCTTACAAACGACTTTCAAAAACTCTGCATATAAATTGATAAAATGTAATTCAGTTCTAGAAGACATTACAGAAAAAGACAGACAGACAGAATTAATAAAAAACTATCATGAGGGTAAGACAAATCATCGCGGAATCGTAGAAACCGAAACGAGAATCAAAAGGTCATATTATTGGCCAGGCTTAAAGAATGACGCAACCAAGTATATAAACTTATGCGAAATATGTCAAATCAATAAATATGATAGGAATCCACCAAACCAAAAACTTATGATAACGCCCACACCTTCGAAACCATTTGAGATAGTACATATCGATACTTTCCAAGCACAAGGTCAGAAATTTTTAACGATAATCGATACATTTTCTAAATATGCTCAGGCATACCCACTTTCAGGAATTTCAGGACTAGAAGTCGTGAAAGCATTTTTAATTTTCATCACCCATCACGGTATCCCCACTCTTGTTATAATGGATAATGGATCGGAATTGAAAAATTCCGTAGTAAAAGAATTTTTTAAAACACATCAGATTAGTATTCATTACATAACAGTCAATAATTCCCAATCGAACGGTGCTATTGAAAGGTTCCATTCAACTCTAATCGAACACTTGCGAATTATTAGATCCAAAGACAAGAATAAAATCGATATTTTGAATCAAATGCCTTATGCTATTTTAGGGTACAATCACTCGATTCACACATCGACAAAACAAAAACCAATCGATATCATAAACGGACATTTGAACACCAAAGATCCATTTGACATTGACATCAACGAAAAACTTATGAACAATTACATTCACGAACATCGCGAAATGACGAAAGAAATATACAGAAACCTAAACGAACAAATGACAAAACGCAAAGAGAAAACGATTGAGAGACATAATCGAAATCGAGAGGAACCCTTAGAATATACCCCAGACACCGATCTTTATCGAAAAATAAAATCAAATACAAGAAACAAACTGTCACCAAAATTTACGAAAGGAAAAGTGGTCAGAAATAAAAATATTAAGGTCATTGCCCTTCACAAACAAAATTTAAAAAGACCAAAGGCTAATCAGAAAAAATTGTTACAGGTGCCACCTACTGGTACCAGCAGTACCACAGGAGGTAACAATAACCAACCTGAACAAGAACCCAGGGATTCTGCCGTTCAAGCTAGGAACGACTAGAATAAAAATCAAAACCCATAGTTTCATCCACTATTACGACCTAAAACCTATCGAACATCAAATTCAATCAATAACAAATCTTTACAACAATATCACAGCTACCATTCATAAAAAACAAAATATCTCCGATATGTCCGAGCTTGTAAACCTTGATCGAACACTTTTGTTTCAAATAAATTCCGCGGAACAGAAATTCAATTCATTGAGTCCAAATGGACGAGTAAAGAGAGGTCTCGTAGACGGTTTAGGATCGATTATAAAATGTATTTCCGGAAATCTAGATGCAAATGATGCCGCTCACTATGACGAGGCAATTAATGATCTTCAAACCAATCAACAAAATATCGTTAAAAAATTGAACAAAGAAATATCTCTTACCACCGAAATAATCGAAAATTTCAATAGAACAATCACAACAATTGATCAGAATCAGAAGGCGATAACTTCTACGTTAAACAAATTGAATACCAAATTGAACAAGTTAATCTTAAATATCGATGAATATTGGCAAATTAGAGACGTACTGGACCAAATCAATATTTCTCTCCAAATTATCTTGCAATTATTGACGGATATTGAAAACGCAGTAACATTCGCTAGACTCAAAACAACACATAGTAGTATATTGAAAATTGATGAACTTCAGTCTATAGTTGAAACAATTTTGAGTTACTATCCTCCAAATCAATTGATTTTTCCAAACGATCCAAAATTCACTCATAGATATTATGAGCTATTAGAAATTGAAGCATACCATTCAAATACTAAGATTGTTTTTGTGCTCCACTTTCCTATTGTCCATCCAGAAACCTTCCTTCTATATCATCTCTATTCCATCCCTACCGCCAATTCAACTATGATTGTTCCACCCAGTACCTATCTGATAATGAACGAGAACTTCTACCAATACACATCAATGCCATGTATGGAACTGCGACCAAACTACTATTGTCCAATTAACAACCTTATTGACGGCCTGAGACAACCAGACTGTGTATTCCGACTACTCCAATTGTCGTCCACCTACGTCACCTGCCAGCAGACACCAGTAAGAACCTCAACCAAATTAATTGAGCAGATCGACGAGTCACACTATATTGCGATACTTCCCAACCATACCAAAATCCAAACCACCTGCAAACGAAGTGATTTTACAACACTTCTGGGAAACTATTTGATTGAGCTACCCACCGGCTGCCGATTCGAAACCGATGAATGCAAATTTATCAACGAAAAAACCGTCAGTCATGGACAACCAATGTTCCTTCCAGAAATCATTGTACCACATAGTCCACCCAGGGAGAACGTATCCGAAATCATCATCAAGAACATCCCTTTGGACAAGATCCACGAACTTCAGAAGCAACAGCACAACCTAGGACCGATCCACACTGTTTATAAAGAAAATTCGTCAACCACCCACTGGATCATCCCTATCTACATTACAACTATTTTTGGAGCTGCCTATTACAGCTTCCAATTCATTCGTAACAAACGAAGACCAAATCCGGCAGGGCCAACAGATAACCAACCCCATGAGAACGCTGCAGCATTTTTCAGTCCTTGAAATATGCTTCCATTTGGCGATGGAGGAGTTATACACCTGATCCACCCTGTATTCCCAGTACCGGAGCACCGACGAGATGCTGACACAGACTTTTGTCCGTTTCAATGAACTTTGCGGAAACGCAAAACGTGTAGTAATTATAATCTATTTTATTCAGTCTTGACGAACTATTCACGTTGTTCAGAAGTACTTTTATGTTTTCTGTCTTTTCCAATTTTGAAAATAAAACCTTTTTAAAAACAGTCTTCGACGTTCAGAGTATTTAAGTCCCGGTGGGATTTCGTGTACCATAGAAATCTGTAGTCGATCAAATAAGTGAGATGTCATCATCGTTGAATTTATGAGAGAGAAAGAGACAAAACTGTCGACTTCAGAATTCTATGATACACGGTGCTCGGCACGCTTTCCGCTTATTTATTAATTTCAAAGAGTCACAGAACTGACAGATCTCACAGCACAGTCACAGATCATAAAGAGTTTAGTAGTGTCGTGTTGTAGGCTGTAGTTGATTTGATGTTGATGGTCGCCATATTTAATTTTTCGGAATATTTGTTGTATGTTCATGTCCAAACAAATTTTGAAAGACTACTGATTGAGAATAACTGAAACATTTTGAAGAAAAACTTTGATAAAATAATTGTTGATCTGGAGGAAAAGGGTATGCAACATGAGGTTATTATTATTGAAAAAATAGTTAATATAAGAAAACTTTCTCTAGATACAAATATGTCTGGGGGTGGTGACAGTGATGAAGGCTTCATTGCCAAGCTAAGGGGCCTTCCGTGGTCTGCTACAGTTGACGATATTATGAATTTCTTTGAAGATTGTAAAGTTCTTGATGGTAAAGCTGGCATTCATATGACTACTTCAAGAGAAGGGCGACCTAGTGGCGAAGCTTTTGTTGAGTTTGAAGACGCTGAAGACTTAGAAACTGCTGTTCAAAAAGACAGGGAACATATTGGAAATAGGTACATTGAAGGTAAGCTGAAAATGTTGAAGTTGATTGTGCCAAGCTGGATTAGCATCATAGTTCAGGATGATTGATTTTGAACTCTTTAAAATACGAGTAATACAATTCAATGGTATATTTATGCATCCCTACCTAAGAATTCAACCTTTTCCAAAGAACTAAGAGTGAAACAATGCAAACTATATGACTAGTGAAGTCATATAAATGTTTGTGTTTTTTCCCTATTGATGAACTTTCATTTCTTAGTTTTAGGTTTAGTTCTTAGGTTGGGGGTGAATTGACCATTACTTGTTTTGTTGATCACATTAGTTATATTACTCTTTTTTTTTCAGTATTCAAAGTAAATAAAGCTGAGATGGAATGGGTGATCAAAAGATCAGGACCTAGTTATGGATCAAATGATGATGGTTGTGTAAGATTGAGAGGTTTACCTTTTGGCTGTTCGAAAGAAGAAATTGCACAATTCTTCACTGGTATGATTTTCCTATATGTTTAATGTTTGGGTCAAGCCATAACTAATAGTACTGTTTTACTTGTTTTAATAACTCTTCAAGAGCAGAAATGTTTTCAAATTATTAAATGATTCATATTTGGGTCTGCATTGAAGAAAATAACAATTTATGCAAGTCTTGAAGAGAAACTTTTTGGAAAATTGTTGTTTGAAGTTCATCATGTTTTCAGTGACTGCTATTATTTCTATAATGGAGAATATAATATAGCAATTGATATAGCATTGCAGCTGAGAATTAGATGCACTTCATGCAGTTCAAATCAATTGTTGTTGCTTGAACTAACAAATAATGCATGAAGATAAATTATATAATCTTGTTCATTTTAGTTGAAGAAAATTATAGTAGCTAAAATTTCAAAAAGGCATTCGGCTCTCAATGTACAACCCTATCAATGATGTTTTGTTGGAATGGTGTGTTTGAAATCAGTATCTATAAAATATTTCCAAGTTACTGGAATAAACATTTCATTCAGACTACTTGTCACCATTCAATCAATTTTCCTGCTACTCACGTTTTTTCCTGTATCTAAGTATTATTAAGTTAACCTCCTTAAAAAGTATTTACAGTTTTTATAACTCTAGTCTCAAACATTGACAGTGAAAATTGTGTTTAATTTTCCAACTTCACCAATGAATTTACCCAATAACTAACTAGGTTTATTCAGAAATCAGACCAGTAGTATGTTGTCTTAAGGGGTATTTAATTTAATTTCACCCTTATTGATTTTTTATAGGATAGAAACGCCTACTAGGCCTAAAAACTACTGCAGCAAACATTGCTTAGGTTTGTTCATATTTAATCAGTGGCTATATAGGAAACTTTCATGATATTAAATTCTAACACACATCCTATTTTTCCGAGCTAAACTACTACTAGGCAATTCGATTAGTGTCCAATTCAGTTCAAAATCTTTATTTTTTTTACGAAGAAAAATGTACGTGTATATGAATAAGTAGTCCTGAGTAGATTCAACATTCTAGAAAATGACACAAAATGTAAATAGTAGTAATTATTGCCCTGACATAAAAAAAAATCATAATGGGTGGGCAAGACTATAGATATTATTTCTATTTGGTCATCATAGATTTGTCAATATTTGACTCTTGAGATAAGGAGTGAAAAAAAGTATCTTTTAACAAAACCTAGGATTATTAATTCTTAAATTTAGTAAATAGTAAAATCCCCCACATCTAGTTAGTTTCAGTAAGTATATCATCATTTAGCACCATTAATTTTACAAAATAGTTTTATTTAGTTGATTGTTGAAAACATAAGTTTTATGGTTGGAATATCTTTTATAACTTATTGTTTTCTGGTTTGATGATTAAAATTTTTGGGCCTGGTGAAATTTTGGCAATCTTATATTTGGTTGTATTGGTGTTTATTTTAAAATCATTTTATTGTTTATATTCCTGTGTTGGATTCAAATTGATGTAACTGCATCTGGCTAAGTTGGATATTGCTCTCAGTGTCTTCTTACTGAAGCCATAAATGTGTAGCTGGCTTTCTATAGTTGATTCTGTTTGTCTTTCATTCAAGTGTTCCATCGTACTGATTATGACCAACAACCTATCAATTTATTTTAATTTACCAAGAATGCAAGGCAACCTAGGTCTCTGTGGCACAACCACCATGACCAATCTTGTTTCTGATATAAAAAATCCAAATTGCCTCACAGTAAAATATTTATCCCAAAAAGATTGATTTATTTGTATTGAAAATGGAGAAACATTGCATTGAACAATTTTCCAGAACATGAAGCATGCTGCGCTGGTATTGAAATATTTTGTACACATGAAATTAGTGTGAAGTGTTCCAGAAATCTATACTTGAAAATCTTCGTGCATTTTTATGGGACAATGACTCGTTTGAAATTCTTGATTACTTACAGTATATTATTCTTCAATCAATCAAATATGCCTTATTATCAAAAGTTAGAAATCTTGCAGACAAAGCAACTATTACAAATTAATACCTCAAAACTGAGTATTGTGTCTGGATTGAAATCTGCACCAATATTACAATTTATCGACGCAGGGTCTTTTTCAGAAAAAGTTTTTTATTGATAGATTGAGCAATTTATTTTCATTTTGTATAAATTACAATGGATTTTTTTAAATAGTGTGTTGTTATTTGAAAAGTTGGACAAATCCCATACCTTCATGTAAAAAAAGATTTATCAATCGTCTCTAAATTTTTTATTTTGTTCAGTCGCAATGGGATGGAAAATAACACTATTGTATTGAATTAGGCAAGTCTTGAAACCTCATTACAATCGAGAGCTATGGGATATGCTTAATTTTTCAAATTTGTAAAGGTAAGCATCCTTTCAACGAAATTATGTTATGAAATAACTTCAACAACAATTTTCCAATAAATAATTACAAACATGGTGACCTAAGGTTGAAGCAACAAGTGAACTGTATATCTAGTTTAAGTTTGAGTTCAAGGGCTTAATTGTTCTGGGTTGTCTTTGGGTAGGGTTGGAGATAGTACCCAACGGAATAACACTTCTGACTGACTACTCGGGGCGAAGTTCTGGGGAGGCGTTCGTAGAGTTTGTTAACAGAGAGGTGGCAGAGAAAGCTCTGCAGAAACATCGAGAAAAGATTGGACACAGGTGGGGTATGCGGGAGGGATAGGGAGATCCTCCTTTTTTTTAATGTATTATTTTTCTCAATATACCGTAGACTATATAATGAAGGTTTTAATTATTTTGTTGAGTTTTGTATTGTATGTATTATGTGTTCCTTGAATTTGAGGTTTTTCATGAAAAATTGTAATGTTATCAGTTGTCATTGACATTTATTTTAACCCATTATTATTGAAATTGATTGCGAAGTGGCATTATAGTAGAATTACTTAATTTTCTAGCTTTTCAACTTGATTTTTATTGATGGAGAGCCAAAAAAACATACAACTTTCTTGTCATTACTGAGTGGCAAGTTCCCAATGGCCCTTATTCAACATTCAGAAAACTACCAGATATAGCACTAAAATTAGTAGGAGTTTCGTTACGAAGCAGAGTTGATATGTAGGGAAACCTATTTTCTCAGACAATTCTTATATTTTCAAGTTGGTTTTAAAAAATTGCTAGGTGCCAAGAATTCATTAATGTTTTTCCTGAGGCTGATATTAAATTAACCTAGAATACATTTCATCCCAAAGTTTCCGGAATTCCTATTTGATTATTATTACAATACAAAGACAAGAAAATAATATAAATCTTAGTGTTACAAATTTTAGTTTATAGAAAACAAAATTTCCCATTTTTGTTGAATTTTTTGTAGTTTGTCAAAATCTAAATTCATTTTTAACAAAATAAAAATCCAATTAAGAATGCAACAAAAATGATGGTAAATAATATTATTTTGTTCAACGGTATATACCAAGTGGGAACTATTCCAAAACTTTATAAATTACTTATTTTTTTTATTCATTTATCGTATTGAAATTTGGAACGAATGAAAGTATTGAATTGAAATGAGATCAAATAAAATGAATTTTCAGAAAAGGGTCTTAAGGACACACATTTTGACATGGTTTTCAAATGTGTCAGAAAGTTTATGTAGAATATACATGAAACCTGAGCTAATTCAGCGATTTGTTTATGGATCAAATTCTTAATTAGTTCAATTCTGATTCATATATCATTTGTTCACAAAAGGAATATTTATTTTGAAATGATTATTGTAAGAAAAAAAATAAAAAAACATGCAATATCTTATTGCTGAATTTAATTGTGATTTATGTATTCACTACGAACATTAGTTTAAAAAATTTAGGATTTATTGAATTTTACATTATTGGTTAGAAATCTTCCTTTCCTGGGTTTGGGAAAACCTGTTTTGTTTCTGAAAGTGAACAATAAAAAGAAAACTAATATTAATGATTCTTGATTTTATGATTCGTGTTTCCATTAACTTGAATATATATGAAGTGATACTTAATTTTTTGATTAGTGGGAAATATCCCGATAAAAATACAATACTATTAATAATATAAACGTGTAGGATATAAATAATTTTTTCACATAAACTAATTAAAATCAAATGAAGTATCTTAAAAATAAAATTATTTTTAAAATTTGTTTTACATTTTCTAAGGTATCTAAAATTTGTGCGAAACTTTTTGATTAGGATGGATTGTAAAATTACAGTTAAATTTTTATCTCAATAATATACATGTGATTGGAGACAAAACAGTAGATGTTTTAAATAATAAATCAGGTATAAAAATATGATTGAATAACATTTTTCATCTGGAAGTTTTCCATAAATTTTTCAAGTGTTTGATTAAAAAAATTAATGTTCTGTTGAATTCTCAGGTACATAGAAATATTCCGCAGCTGTCTTTCAGAAGTGAATAGTGTTGTTGGTTGCCAAGATGGCGGAGGAATGGGAGGAAGTGGTGGAGGAAGAAGAATGGGTTCAGGCTCCGGTATGTTCAATAGCCGCCCCAGTCCCTATGACAGGGACAATAGATTTGGGGGGGGTCGATTTGGAGGAGCTTCAAGGGGGGCCCGTAGTTTCAAAGGTATGTATCAGGTTGTATAGTGTAGGCATTTAATTCATATAAATTCATTTGGATTGAAAAATAGAGAGAAAATAAAACTTCTAATTTGTTAGTCAGAAGGATGTATCAGGATTTTTCCTGTAATAATACATTTTTTTCTTAATTAAAAGGCATATTCAGATTTTGACATTTTCAGATGAAACAAAGTAAATTTAGCCACACTCATTTTCCATCTTCTTTGTAGTTCCTTTTTCCACTTACATAAAGCTTGTGTTCTGCTTTGAAATGTTCCAATATAGCATCAATAGTGCAATAATAGCAGAAAAAGTTTCAAATTGTAAAGATTTGGATATTAAAATTCAACATTTCAAAAAAGTTTTTCAGAATAGTTGAGCGTAACAGTTTCTAGATAGTAATAGCGAATTCACCAGTTGTTAGAAAATGAAAATGATTTCTGTATTTTTTAATATAAATATTAATCTATTAAATACTATTTCTGTTCATTGGAAATTATTTTAATTTATATACGTAATTTGTGAATTGTACTTGAACAAAAGAGGTGATCTCTTATAATGAATGATTAATATAAATATTTATGTTCATTTTCCAATTTCCATAGATTATAACAACAGTTATGATCGTCCATCTCCTTGGGCAAATAATCGAAATGGAAATGACCTGGGATCAAGAAACTCTTGGGATTCTTGGGGAGGTGGTGGAAATGAGCGTTCCTCAGGTGGTATGCATTGCATTCATATGAGAGGATTGCCATTCAAAGCATCAGAAGATGATATTGCAGAGGTGAGTGAAATTATATGAATAAAATTTATATAATTATTTAATATTTCCAAACTGATACTTGTAATGCAATTGATATTTCCAATGGCTCACTATGAATTGAAGTAATTATAGACTAGTCTAAGTAGGGAAAGTATTTACAGTTACAAGGGTGCCATTTTGGATAAACCATTTTTTTGGCAAACATTTTATTTCAAAAGTACTTGGCGGAATTTGTTTTTGGTTTTAATATGTTTGACGAACTTACATTTTTGATCTTATCCGAATTATTCTCATTCATGGTTTAGTGTTGCATGTTTATTATTCTGAATGAATCACGTAGAGGTAGTGGATTTTCTTGAGAGCTATGACTCATACCATCTCAGAGAATAATTTTACTTTTCGGCAGTCATCTACTGTACGTAGGCTGTTATAGGCTGGGCTATTATAGTGAAGTAGTTGAGTCATGTTTTCGATTTCAATTTCAATAATTTTGTGAGTTGATGCCTGTAAGTGACGCGCAGATATATTCAAGGTCATAGCTCTCAAGAAAATACACTACCTTTACTATAATTTGTCCTGACTTGAATTGATCGTTATAATTTTTTCTTTCCAGTTCTTCAAACCAGTTGTTCCAATGAACGTGACCTTACTCCAGGACTCAATGGGCAGAGCTTCTGGTGAAGCTGACGTAGAATTTGCATGTCATGATGAAGCAGTAAGAGCGATGAGCAAAGACAAAGGCCATATGCAACATCGATACATTGAGCTATTCCTCAACTCTGCAGGCAGTTCGAGCAATGGCAGCATTGCTTATGGTGGAATAGGTAGAAGACGAATGTAACTTGAATAATTGAGGTTTGCCAAATTTTCAATTTGGCATGGTGTTTTATAAAAATGTGCTTAATCTCACAAAAGATTATTTTTTACCTAAGTTCTCTTCAGTTCAATGTAGCTGCTGATTAAACATATATTTTTTTTTATTCTTCAATGAAAGTTGTTTAGTGACACCGAAACTCTTGGTAGAGTACATTGATAAGATTTCTTGTTTCAAGAAATCAACCATGGATGAAAATAAATAAATCAGATGTGTATGTTTAATTTTTGTACATGAACTTTCCACTTTTATTCCTTCCACTAGTTCCACTTGATTCAGGTGGGTGCGTTGAAAAAGCGTCCAACTTAGGGCTACAGGGCCCGTTTTTAAACCGCAGTCGGGGCAGATATTTTTTCAATGTATTTTGTTAGATTGAATAATTAATTCACTGGAATATTCTTGTATTTTTGTAGAAGATAATAGAATCGCAATAGTTGTCATATATCGTTCGCCACCGGGGAATTTCAGCGAATTTATGTTATTGTTCAGCTTGAATCCCTGACTGATAAAAAGTTTAGAATCAATTAATGGAGGTGACTTTAATATACATTTCTTGTAGAGCAGTACCTTGAAATGTAAATTAATTAAAACTAGTCATTACCAAAAGAGCTTAGTTTATTGTAAATACTGTTGTCACATCTTACAACGTTGAATGCATAATCGTTACTGAATTGGGATACATATTGGTTCATCATTTAATCTAATTGTTTTTATATTTGAATTGAAACAGTTCACTGTACTGAAATGTTGCAGAAATACATAACTGAGTCGGTGCATGTAATGCCCTGATCAGTTTAATGACACGCGACGTTTCTGTACGTATATTTGCTGAAACAACATAATTAAAAATAACACAATTTGGCAAATTATTGGAAATGAAAGAAAAATAAACGATTTGAATTTTTATCACAACCTGTAGATAATTTTTTGGTGAATTTCAGTGACGAGTATGAATTTCTGTCAAATATTTTTCTGTATCTGAACATTATGCTCAAATGATAAAAATGTCTGAGCGATTGAATAAAAAATAATAACTTTATTCCTACATTAAGGATATATCTGAGGAAAATGTTGGGGTGCTCCTTTAGCTAATGAATCTTTGTCTGATGTGTATAAGGAGAAATTAGTGACATGAGAATATATATGTGGACATAAGTTGTTACTACAATATACAAAAAAACCTGAAGGAAACTCATACAGGCAATATAACTAAATTGTCCAATAATAAAACAGACCTTGTGGAGAGTTATCAAAGATATTCAAAATAGTAATAAAACGTGAGATTCGAATAGTTGATGCCAATGGAAATGAAATCTCAAAAGATATAATGGTTGAAAAATTTAGCAAGTATTTCTCTTTAGAGACCGCTGTAAATAATATTGATTATGGTTTCACAGGTAATAATTTTAGTACATGTTTTCTCTCTGCAATAAAGAGGCACTTATTTTCAATCCTCTAATTTATTCACATAAATTTGAATTACTTATATTCCACACTGACTAACACTACTAACTAACATATATCTGCAACTAGTATTGCAGATAACTCTCTGTTACTGTGTTTGCCTCTTATCCACTGATGTTGAGCGTCCGGCTTATATATTGGTGCAGAGCTCCGAGAGATCTTCTTGAAGACTCGCGTACAATCTTCATTTTCCGCTCGTGTCCTGACGGAGCCACCTAGAACCTGGAACAATTTAGAAATCTATTGCGTTTGGAATGCTATGAACTCATGCGTTGTAAACAAGCCGAGGACGACCATCTAAACAAAGGCGATCATCAGGTCCGGCTCCCGCAAGTTGAATTGCCCCCTAAGACCTTTTGTCCCAAATGTCATCCTTGGGGTGTGTCGACATCTGCCAGAAGTAAAACTCCACAGTCTTCATGTTGGGTCATGGAAGATGGTTACAGCACACCAAAATCTTGACGCCGCAGGATCTGAATATCGTCTCCAACATGCTTCTTATAACTACAGTTCAGCTCATCAATCCGACAGGAATACATGCTCGTGGTTCATTAATTGTTACATTCTTTGTGTAGTACCTTGCCTTGGCTTGTTACCCTCCCCTTAGTTCTGCGAATTAAGCCCTTCATCTGCCTTCTCTGAGGGTTCCTTCTCCATTGGCCTTTCGGCGGCATTTCCGCTCCGGGAATATGCCGCCTCAACATCTTCGGTCTCCAAAATCGGTTCGGCATCATCTTGCTCGGTGCTTTTTCTGGCCTTGTGCCTTTCTTATTCAACTCTGAATAGTAGAGGGAGACATGTCCAGTTTCTTGATTTTCTTTGTATAGAGAAAGACTATATCGTAAGGCCGAGCCTAGAATTCTTTTTGAGGGGGATCTATCTCAAAAAATAATACCCGATAATTCAGATCTTACACCCTTACATTGACACGGAATAGAATCTTGTCTATGGACACGAAAGAAGCCTGCCACTGAAAATTCTGAACATATTCGTTTTCAGAACTAAAAATCGCAAAATTCCAATTCAGTGAATTCATAACACAAACTCGAGCCATCTAGACTTCTTACGGGCAAATTCAGTTATAAACATCATCAGTTGGGATGATGACGTCTCTGTGAATTGCCATTAGACCAATCCGGTTAGCCTCTCTTGCCCACAAGGCTGTTCGGGCTTATTGGTATTTGGGTTGGCGTGATGCTATTGTACTGATGTCAACCGTGGAAGATTTGATCTCTTGGATCGAATGGCTTGAAAGAGTGATTATGTTTTCAATATGATCGACCCCGCTGTTATTGAACCACACAAGAGGTGACTGTAGGACTTTGCATATTGTTGAGATTGCTGCAAACACCTTTCGTCAAAACAAAACAGAGTGATACCACGAATTCGCTAGCAAGAGCAGATCTCAGAAAAGAAGAAGCAGCTTATAGTTGAAGTCTCCTATCCGGGTCTGTGCTGAATTTTTCTGAAGTCTCGATAATATTTTTATAGATTTGTTTAAATTTTAACAAGCCTTTGTGATTTTCCACCCACCGCATTTCACATATTGGTGTCAATTTATGCCAAGTTGCATCAGGAGAGTTAGCCTTTTAATGCATGTCTGTAGGACGCATGATCGCTTTGAAGATGCTTTCAAAAAAATTTCGACTGATTTCACAGTTCCTATAAAATTTCTTATAGGAGGTACACTGCACGAATGACACATCGCCAAGTTGTAATGGACAAACAGAGCTCGGGGATATATTCCCGTATTATTGCTTGAACGCCATTGAATGCAGCTTTCATCACAGCTGCTCCATCTCTCCATCGTCCCCCTCTTCAACCATATTGTTGCAGTCAATGCCAAGGATTTTCAGGGATATTATGATGGTGTCGGTTCTATTATCGACCATTAGAAATCCGAGAAAATCTTTTACCACATAACAAGTTTTGACCTATTTTGTGTACCTATATAACACATAGAGTTGTTGGTGTCCAGAAATAACAGCAGTTTCGTCGCTTCATTTAAACATTTTACAATTTCCTTCTGAACTATTTCCCCACAAATTGAAGTTAGATAGGAATGTAGGCTTTCACGGTTGGCGTCAATGTTTTGGTTGGTTTCCGGATTTTGCCGTGGTCTTCTTTGGTTTAAATCTCCAAACATTTCGATTGCAACTGCGGCAGTCATCTTCAGTGGCGTGGTCGAAGTACTCTTCTAGACGAAGTTTCAACTGAAACTTCGTCTAGAAGAGTACTTCGACCACGCCACTGAAGATGACTGCCGCAGTTGCAGTCGAAACTGTAAATTTGAAATCTCCCTCTGGCGTCCACGGAGTGCTCAGCAACTTAAATTTTAATCATCTTTAATTTTTTTATCTACATATTGTTTTCTAAATCGAATAAGTGATGAACTGGTAAGGTTCTTTCTTCAGCTCTACTAGTTCGCTTAGACATCTTTTGGTGATCAATGATCTGAAAAAAAAAAAATTGTACTAGAAGATCGATGTTGATTTTTCTTTTCAACCTATTCACTGCGTGAAGCGTTTTTGTAATGTTATTTACTTTAGTACGGCTAATATGAACTCTGGTGCTGATCTACAAGATTCCTACAATAAATAAAACAACGGAATGATTTATCATAATTATAAAGTTCCCGTATATAGTGCATAAATATTTGTATCCAGGACCATATTTACGATTATATATTTGTCTATTTTAGATTATATTAGTATTCTTATATTCACTATTCACGTACACTATCACTATTAATGAATAGACATGACAAAACTTATAGTTCGACTGTCTTCCCATTAATGATAAAACAGGTACCTATTCTAGTAAAAAATAAATAGGACGAAAATAAATATATATCTGTTCTGATAATAAATCAAAACATATTTTGTTCTGGTTCATCTTGTATTTTTTCTACTTAATAGTCAATTTTAGCTAGTGGAAGTCCATTTATTCATTTCGGTGAGGGGTGCGGAGTCCCCCCTGGTCACGGCCTTGAGCTTATCCAAAGGTGTGTTGAGCCTGTATTTTGAAACCTTTAGCCTAGGCAGAATATTTTTCGCTTCCAGCCTTTGTCCTCTCTTACCGGAAACGTAAATTGTGAAGGCATATGTGTCTGGTAAGTCATCGTGCAACTCCCAACACTGTCGGGGTTGTCCCCTTCCGGAGTTTTATGGTTGCGATGATTATTCCCTCCTACCACTAGTGCCATTAGCGCATCCTATAATCAGGTACCAATTCTGCGAACAGCACTTGTGGTACCTCTGTGGGGATTTTGTCGAGAGCCTCTGGGACTGGGATATGGACTTTTTTGTAGTATCTCTCTAGTCAGTTTGTTTATGGGAACTCCTTGGGTACCACAGCAACCTTTGAAGGTGACCCTTTTCTGCCTTGCCTTCTTTCTCAGCTGTGTCATTTGTAGCGATGCCTATTCTAGCCTCTTCTGATGTCCTATTAGCAGGGCCTGATTCACCCTTAGGCTAATTAGGCTGCTTCCTAGGGCGTGAGGATCGGGGGGGGGGGCGCAAAGTCAAAACTAATATACTACTTTTTAGATCGACCGTAACACACACACACCTGGCGGGGGCGCGTCCTCATAATTAGCCTAGGGCAGTCAGAACTCTTGATCAGTCGCTGCCTATTAGCCTTTAGATCTCAGCATCAAGACAATGCAGGATATTTTGTTTTTAAGAAAGTTTTATTGATTACTAGCCTTTTGATTATTATGTACTCAAAGTCATTTCCGTAGCATCCCACAACCAGAACCACCGATACATATTGTAACGATTTCGAGACCGGCCCCGAGACCGGCCCTGATCTAATTAATTATATATGCACCCTCGTTCAACTACGACAGCATATCTGCTGGCCCACGAATCGCCGAGAACAAGCTGGAATAAAATCGATCGCTTCGATACTGTTCGAAGAGCCATCTAGATGAAATGTTCTATACTCCCGAATAATCGAGAGTCGTGGATGGAATCTGCTTGGGAGTATATAAGCTGGATAGTCAGAATTCGGAGAGTTACGAATATAATAGTTCCAGAGTTCACAGATAGAGACTGACACAGTAATAAATAAATTATTGAAGTAAATGTTTTAGTTGAATAATAATTGTTTAAATATTGTTTTAAATAAATTAGAACCATTAGTAAGTGCAGTTCTACTACATTTGTTGTCAGAAGTCGGATGTTTAAAATAAATAAGTGTTCGTCGCGTTGAAAAATTGATAAACATTTATCGCGCCTAATAGACAGTTAGTGACCCGTTAAACATTTGAGTGTTTGCAAAGTTGACAGTTTTGCGCGTCGCTGGACAATAAACTGAAATTTTTTTGTGTGAAATAAATAATAGACTGATATTTCGGTTAAAAACAATTAAAGACAAAATGTTTCCGAGGAGAGTTCACCTGGTTGACCTTAAAGTTAGTGAATTAAAGCCAGAGTTAGAGGAGCGTGAGCTAGAAACAACTAGAAAGAAGGCCGTACTCCAGAAAAGACTTTCAGATGGACTGATTGAAGAAGGAGAAGATCCCGAAACATTGTTATTCGAAGTCTCTGGAGTCGATTTGAGTGCTATAATGAACAAACTCGAGGAAACCACGAATAGTTTGAAGGAGGAACTTCAACAAAATTCGGCGATTCTGGAAAATAAATTTCTTCAAAATTTAAAGAGTCTGGAGGAAAAGCTTCTAGAAAATTCTGTCAGCCTGAAAGAGGAACTTCTAGAAGATTCGAATTGTCTAAAAGAGGAACTTCAATAAAATGTAAAGAGCCTGGAAGAAAAACTTCCAAAACGAAAATTCGAAAAATCTAGAAAAAAAGCTTGAAGAAAATTCGAAAAATTTAGAAGTGAAACTTCAAGAAAATTCGCAAAATCTAGAAATGAAGCTTCTAGAAAACTCTCTGAAGGCTTAAAAAAAGAACTTTGTGGTGTGGCGAATCGGTAAGAAGGAAGAATGGGAACTGTCGAGACAGAAATGGAAAAATTGAAAGAAACAATAAGTGACCAAGTCAAAGATGACATGGTGGAAGAAATCAAAAAAATCAAGGAAACGCTCCACGATGAAATAAAAGACGGAATCGAGACAGAAATCGGCAGAATAAAAGAAAAATTCAGTGAATTGGAAAAGCGAATGGATTCTGCTCACACCCCAGAAACTTACAACAAAAACCCAATGCTGGACCTGAGTATGAACCTGGAGGAAGTTCAAAAATACGTAAAAGTTTTGAAGGTCAGTACGGAACCAGGAAAGCTCTCATTGAAACCGCCTCAGTTCGACGGAAATACTCCATGGTCAAACTACCACCGACAATTCGAAGCTGCTGCAAAGGAAATTGATGGAATGCTGGGGAAAAAGCTTTAGCATTGACACTGGCATTGCGTGGCGAAGCAACAAATATTTTATAAACGCTCACCGCCCAACAACAGGAAGACTATGAACAGCTGGTAAAACACTTGGAACTGCGCTATGGCCAAGCCCGCCTCGAACACATATATCACTCAGAGCTGAAGAACCGATGCCAGAAATCAAGCGAATCGTTGCAAGAATTTGAAGCAGATATTGCACGCTTGGTGCGTCTTGCGTACCCAGCTACACCGGAAAATGTAATGAAGCTACTAGCGGTCCAGGCATTTTTGGATGGACTTCGTGACCAGGAAACCCGGAAAGCCCTACCACTAGCTCGCCCCGCACATCTCGTGGATGCATTGACACGCGCTCTGGAATTCGAAGCAGCAAAGCAATCCTGCGAAATCCAGTGTAGAGTCCGGATGATCGAGGAAGACCGACAGGAGCCTACTAATATGGAAGCTGTGATGCGAAAAGTGCTGAAGGAAGTTGTGCCTGAGAGAAGACTGATACGATGCCGAAATTGCTGAAAACTTGGGCACATGAGTAGCAAATGATGTCCAACATTGAAAAAATCGACATCAACGATGAAGGTCAAGAAGGAGCAACCGTCAGCCCGTATCCAACAAGCCCCAGTTAAAAATGCAAAGACAAGACAAAGGGGTCTTCGTAGACGGTCTCATTAACAACGAACCTCGCACCATGCTCCTTGATACGGGTGCGACTAGGACAATCCTTGGACCTACTTTTGCCAAAACACCGTCAAGAATTGAATCGTCGATTTGGAAGCTACGCACAACAACTGGAGAGCCGGCAACTGTGTATGGTGAACTTCCAATTGAACTGGGCAGCACTAAAGTGAAACATCGGGCTCTAGTAGCGGATATCGAGGTTGATGCAATCATAGGGATGGATATCATGAACTCCAGAGGGTTCGAGTTGAATTTCAGAGACGGCGTTCTACGAGTGAATGGAGAAGAGTTGGTGCTTCACGGGAGAAGTGAAGAAATGATTCGTGTTCTGCTGGCTGAAGATGTGAGCGTACCGGAGAGGGCTGAAACCATTTTGGAGGCTCGCCTGGATGGGGGTGCGAGCAATGGAAACGTGGTGATGTTCGAGCCCAAGCTCCATGATGAGAAAATTGGACGAGGAATCGCACTAGGGAAGACCTTGTTGCGAGTTGATAAATTTGTGCCGGTAAGGGTAATGAATGTCAATTATTACCCTTACCTTGAAGAAAAGAACAATTCTGGGGCACTGCTCGTCAATTTCCTCTGTGATAAGGAGTGTACGCGGCACTGTTTGTCCAGCCAGTAACTTGCCAGCAGAATTGGAGAAGTTGGTTGCCATCTCATCCAAAGACATGGGACCCGCACAGCAGCCCAAACTGAGAGAATTAGTTAGGCAGTATCAGGACATCTTCGATACCGGAGTGGGCAGAGGTGGTAGAACAAAGATGGTTCAGCACAAAATTGACACTGGAAATGCCCGACCAATCCGGCAATCAGCCAGAAGACTTCCTCGCCAAAAAGGAAAAGGCTGACAACATAGTCTGTGATATGGAGAAAGACGGAGTCATCGAGCCATCCGACAGTCCTTGGTCCTCTCCAGTAGTACTGGTAAAGAAGAAAGATGGTTCAACTCGGTTTTGCGTTGATTATCGTCAACTTAACAACGTGACGAAAAAGGACAGTTACCCTCTACCAAGAATAGACGACACGCTAGACACGCTGGCTGGATCTATGATTTTCTCGACCTTAGATTTGAAGAGCGGATACTGGCAGGTAGAACTGGCCCAGGAAGATCGAGAAAAGACAGCCTTCACCGTCGGTTCAGGTTTGTGGCAGTTCACAGTTATGCCATTCGGGCTCTGCAACGCTCCAGCCACATTTGAAAGATTGATGGAGACCGTTCTGAAGGGACTCTCATGGAAGACGTGTCTGGTGTATCTTGACGACATTATTGTGGTCGTCAGATCGTTCAACGACCATGTGAAGGAGGAGGTATTCCAGCGACTGAGCAGCTCCGGACTGAAATTGAGCCCCAAGAAATGTCATTTGTTCCAGAAGGAAGTACGATATCTTGGCCACGTTGTCTCTGGAAAAGGAGTGGCAGTAGATGAGCAGAAGATCAAAGCTGTTAAGGAATGGCCCATTCCAAAAGACATACATCAGCTTCGAAGTTTTCTTGGTTTGTGCACCTACTACCGCCGATACGTACTGGGGTTCGCCAATATCGCCAAACCGCTGACCAGGCTTACAGAAGGGCAAACAAAGTTCCAGTGGTCTGAAGAATGCCAAGACTCGTTCATGAAGCTAAAAGGAGCATTGATCAACGCACCAATTCCGGACGGAAAATTTATTTTGGACACGGACGCCAGTAACGTGGGACTTGGAGCTGTCCTGTCTCAGATCCAAGAAGGACAAGAGAAGGTCATCGGTTACTTCAGCAAGCCCCTCAGTAAACCGGAGCGGAACTCCTGTGTCACCAGGTGGGAACTGTTGGCTGTTGTCAAAGGAGTAGAACACTTCTACAAGTACGTGTATGGGAGAAGATTTCTACTGAGAACTGACCATGCAGCTCTCAAATGGCTCCTACAGTTCAAGAATCCCGAGGGTCAAGTGGCACGTTGGATCGAGAGGCTCCAAGAATTCGACTTTGAGATCTAACATCGGGCGGGAATCAGCCATACGAATGCGGATGCCCTATCGCGAAGACCATGCCCAGAAGACTGTTCGCACTGCCGACGAGCAGAGGAGAAAGAGTCGACGCTCTGTAGAACTACGGCGGTGGATAACTGGGATGACAACAAGATCCAGAAAGACCAAGAGAAAGATCCAGATCTTGGTTTAGTCATCGGCTGGAAGAAGAGTGATCGAAGACCGTCATGGCAGGAAGTAGCCAGTTGTTCTTCAGTCGTTAATTCTTACTGGGCCCAATAGAACTCTCTCACCCTTGACAATGGAGTCTTGAAGTGTGTATTGGAGTCGGAGGATGATGGGGAAGAAAGACGTCAAGTAGTAGTTCCCAGGAGCCGAAGACATGAAGTGCTCCGAGAAATACATGATGAGGTCAGCGGTCTGGGAGTGACGAAGACCCTCCAGAAACTGAGGTATCGGTTTTACTGGGTTAATTGCCAAACTGACGACAAAGACTGGTGCAGAAAATGTGTTGTATGCGCTGCCAGCAATGTGCCTCGAACAAGACCTAAGGCCCCGATGCGCCAGTACAATGTGTGCAGTCCATTTGAAAGGATCGCCATTGACATCGCTGGCCCGTTTCCCCAATCTGATCACGGGAATAAGTACATCCTTGTGGCGGTGGATTATTTCAGCAAGTGGGCCGAAAACTATGCCCTACCCAACCAAGAAGCCATCACCGTTGCCGACATCTTAGTAAAGGAGTGGATTTGTCGATTCGGTGTCCCGTTAGAGCTGCATTCGTATCAAGGCAGGAATTTTGAGTCGAACCTGTTCCAGGAAATGTGCCAGGTGCTGAACATCCGTAAAACGAGAACCACGGCTCTACATCCACAGTCCGATGGAATGGTGGAGCGGATGAATAAGACGATTAACCGCCACCTGTCCAAGGTAGTCTCCGACCACCAGAAGGATTGGGACCAGTACCTTCATCTGTTCCTGATGGCATATCGTTCCGCAGTTCATGAGTCAACCGGCCAAACCCCTGCTAGTGTTATTATGGGCCGAGAGCTGCGGCTTCCATGTGACCTGAAGTTTGGGACGCCACCAGGACAAGACACTGCGGGAGATGATTACGTTAGCAAACTTCGACAGAGGATGTACGATATCCATGAACGAGTCCGTTTGAACATTCAGAGTGCCAGCGACAGAATGAAGGAGACCTACGACATCAAGGCCGATGCTGGCGGATATCAGATGGGTGACCTTGTCTGGCTTTACAACCCTAAACGTCGTCGTGGCCTATCACCAAAGCTTCGGAACTCGCGGGAAGGTCCATATAAGATCATTAAGGATAAACGACCTCGTCTACCGCATATATAAGCCACCACGAGGAAAACCTAGGGTAGTCCACTTCAATAGGTTGTCTCCTTATGCCGGAAACCACGACCAAGTCCGCACCGTCAGACCACCGGAGGATGAAATTACGATTCAGAAGTTCATGTCCCTGTACTCAAATGGACAGAGAGTTCAACAGGGAGTAACCCAAGAGGAGCCACGAGACCTTTTCAAGGCGCCTGCCAACTACGCGTTAGCTCACTGTGTGGCAGAAGATCTCCAAATGTCCAGATGCATTGCCGTAGTATTCTCCAAGAAGTTCGGTCGACTTCAGGAACTGCGGGAACAGAACCCGGAAGTTGGAGGGGTGTTGCAGCTGAGGAAAGGTCAGAGAAACATCTACTATCTGGTTACCAAGAAGCGTTCTCGAGATAAGCCGTCTTATGAAGATGTTTGGAAGAGCCTTACGAGATTAAGAGACACAATGCTGGACCAGAATATTGTGGACCTGGCAAACCCAAAATTGGCCTGTGGGCTTGATGGGCTGGACTGGAAGTTATAAGAAGCATGTTGAAGAAAATATTCAGATCCAGTGGCATCAACACTCTGGTGTGCTGCAACCATCTTCCTCGACCCAAATTGAAGACTGTGGAGTGCTACTTCCATCGAACGTCCAGATGCAGATATGGAGAATCTTGCAGATATCTTCACACTCCAAGAATGACGTTTCGGGGCGAAACGTCTTTAAGAAGGGGGCAATGTAACGATTTCGAGACCGGCCCCGAGACCGGCCCTGATCTAATTGATTATGCACCCTCGTTCAACCACATCTGCTGGCCCACGAATCGCCGAGAACAAGATGGAATAGATGAAATGTTCTATACTCCTGAATAATCGAGAGTCGTGGATGGAATCTGCTTGGGAGTATATAAGCTGGATAGTCAGAATTCGGAGAGTTACGAATATAATAGTTCCAGACTGACACAGTAATAAATAAATTAGCGAGGTAAATGTTTTAGTTGAATAATTGTTTAAATAGTGTTTTAAATAAATTAGAACAAATAGTAAGTGCAGTTCTACTACAATATATAGTACTATAGTACAGGCGCGTAGATAGGATTTTTTCCTGGAAGGATACTTTATCTCCTGGAGGAGGTACTTATGATACCGTAATTGATTATAAATTGGTGTTGGCTAGTACTAGCGTTTTTTACATAAGAACACAACAGTTGAGGGGGTACTGTCCCCAAATACCCTCCCATCGACGCTAGTGCTTGAGCAGCAGACGGAAGGTTCGTTGATCTGTTGTACGGGTAGTCCAATAACCACAAAAAAAATTGTACCAAAACTGAAGGATGAATTGTAACACTATGAAACTTGGCACGTAACTTCTTGACAGGGAGGTAATTCTGGACCTCACTCCTCTCCATATCATGGTGAGGAGAACTGCTTGGGGAGCAAACCTCAGGTCGGCTAAAGTCGAACTCAAAGGGACAGCACACATCGTAAGGGGCCGCTCAACCCCCACCGAAAGTGCACACGTTGCCGATCTCGCAACTGACGAAATTACTAGGAAATTTAGTTTCGAGAAATGCTGTCGAACGGAATTAAATACCAAGAATGGATGGAGCATACAATCCATTCGAGAACTGGGAAAGAATACCTCCTCGCACCAAATACTCCGAACCCATGGGCCAGTTCCCCAGTATTTTTCAAGCGAAAATTCACGCCATAGAAAGGTGCATTCAATTCAACCTCGACAGGAAATACCGGAACAAGGAAATTGCAATCCTCTCCGATAGTCAAGCAGCCATCAAAGCGTTGAGCTCATATAACATCCTCCTCTGGATGCCGGGGCACGTCGGAGTGGAGGGCAATGAACAAGCAGATACCCTGGCACGAAAAGGGCCATCAACGCCACTGATCGGGCCAGAACCATTTTGCGGATTTAGGAAATCTTACTTCCAAGACGAACTCAATAAAACTGAAGAAGCAATGAGAGCAACTTATTGTCAAAGACTTTCAAGGCTAAGGCAGGCCAAAGATCTCCTCGGTAACTTCAACCGAGCAAGATCGAAGACACTGATTAACCTCAGCAAAACTACTCTAAAGACAATCAAGGGATTTCTTACGGGGCACTGCAGACTCAAAGAACACCTAATGAAGCTAGGCTTAGAGGAGGACAGCACCTGCAGATTCTGTGGGCAACATCCAGAAACACCACACTATATATTGATGTTATGCTGTACATCACATCATAAGATTGAATATACTGGGATCACACCAGCTGACTGTGGGAGAAATACCATGAATAGACCCCCTCAAAATCCTTAAATTCCTTAGGGAATTGGGGCTTGAGGGGCTGCTGTGAACGAGAACACCTTGAAATATCAGAAGAAGATGGGGCACAATAGATCTAATTAGGTCGCAGCGCATCAGTCACCATCCATTTTTACCATTACCATTACCATCAACTTCTTGAAATCATGTTTAGTTAGGAAAAAAATGGTTTACCAAAAATTAAGTAATATTATGAGAATTATGAGGATGGCCAGTCCAGGTGATATGCAAAAACTGCTAATAAATCTACATAACTTCTTTCGAAACTTCATAATAGTTTCGGTTGATGCTTTAGAAATTGTCATGACCGGTCGATTTCTTTCTTGTACACATTTTTTGGACATCAGATCAAACAGCAATGCCAGAAATCGAAGCTTTCTGAACTTTTCCTGAGTTTGGATTTCATTGGAGAATATGAATCAATTCGAGGGTCAGGGCTATGGAATTTGTCATTGCCATACTTGAACTTCTTGAAATTTGAACTTTGACGTCCACTAGTTCATCAAGATTTCTGTATGAGAACCCCCTTTCTCTGCTCACGGAAATCAATGTATTAGCCCTGCTGGAATGAAAAGACACCAATCCGGGCAAAATATATCTGTATTGCAAATAATACAAATTCCTTAATTTTGTGACAACCTACAAACTAACACATTTTTTAAGATTCAACCATTTAAATTTACACCTATGTTCCCTCTTATCCGACTGCCATTTATTTCTATAACATTTTCTCAAAGCGATTTAAATAATTATGTATTATTATTTATAAAAATATATTGAAAACGTATTTCTTCATATAATTGTCCTGATACGGACAAATCCCTATGGTTTGCGTACGTACTGTAGTAAAACTGCACTTACTAATTTTCCTAATTTATTTAAAACACTATTTACAACAATTATTCACTAAAACATTTACTATTTCAATTTATTTCTACTGTGGCTATCTATCAGCGAACTCTGGAACTGTAACTAACTCTCCATTCTGACTGTCCCGCTTATATACTCCCAAGCAGTTTCCATTCACAACTCTAGATTATTCAGGAGTATAGAACATTTCATCTAGATGGCTCTTCGAATAGTATCGAACAATCGATTTATTCCAGCTTGTTCTCGGCGATCCGTACGCCAGCAGATATGCAGTTGTAGTTGAACGAGGGTGCATAATTAATTAGATCAGGGCCGGTCTCGAAATCGTTACATTGTCCCCTTCTTAAAGACGTTTCGCCCCGAAACGACATTCTTGGAGTGTGAAGATATCTGCAAGATTCTCCATATCTGCACCTGGACGTTCGATGGAAGTAGCACTCCACAGTCTTCAATTTGGGTCGAGGAAGATGGTTGCAGCACACCAGAATGTTGATGCCGCTGGATCTGAATATTGTCTCCAACATGCTTCTTATAACTCTCCAGTCCAGCCGATCAAGCCCACAGGCCAATTTTGGGATTGCCAGGTCTACAATATTCTGGTCCAGCATCGTGTCTCTCAATCTCGTAAGGCTTTCCCAAACATCTTCATAAGACGGCTTATCACGAGAACGCTTCTTGGTAACCAGATAGTAGATGTTTCTCTGGCTTTTCCTCAGTTCTAACACCCCTCCAACTTCCGGGTTCTGTTCTCTCAGTTCCTGGATTCGACCGAACTTCTTGGAGAAAACTACTGCAATGCCTCTGGACATTTGGAGATCTTCTGCCACACAGTGAGCTAACGCGTAATTGGCAGGCACCTTGAAAAGATTTCGTGACTCCTCTCGGGTTACCCCATATTGAACTTTCTGTCCGTTCGAGTACAGGGACATGAACCTCTGAAACGTCATTTCGTCCTCCGGTGATCTGACGGTGCGGACTTGATCGTGGTTGTCGGCGTAAGGGGACAACCTATTGAAGTGGACTACCCTAGGTTTTCCTCGTGGTGGCTTATATATGCGGTAGACGAGGTCGTTTATCCTTTTCATGATCTTATATGAACCTTCCCACGATTTCCGAAGTTTCGGTGATAGTCCACGGCGACGTTTAGGGTTGTATAGCCAGACAAGGTCACCTGTCTGATATCCACCAGCATCCGCCTTGATGTCGTAGGTCTCCTTCATTCTGTCGCTGGCACTCTGGATGT
The DNA here is from genome assembly GCA_958502065.1 of Chrysolina americana. Lineage (NCBI taxonomy): Eukaryota > Metazoa > Arthropoda > Insecta > Coleoptera > Chrysomelidae > Chrysolina > Chrysolina americana. The sequence goes on from OY293414.1 coordinate 15,750,887, forward strand.
TCAAACGGACCCGTTCATGGATGTCGTCCATTCTCTGTCGCAGTTTGCTGACGTAGTCATCTCCCGCAGTGTCTTGTCCTGGTGGCGTCCCAAACTTCAGGTCACATGGAAGTCGCAGCTCTCGGCCCATAATAACACTTGCAGGGGTTTGGCCGGTTGACTCATGAAATGCGGAACGATACGAGATCAGGAACAGATGGAGGTACTGGTCCCAATCCTTCTGGTGGTCAGAGACTACCTTGGTTTATCGTCTTATTCATCCGCTCCACCATTCCATCGGACTGCGGATGTAGAGCTGTGGTCCTCGTTTTCCGAATGTTCAGCATCTGACACATCTCCTGGAACAGGTTTGACTCGAAATTCCTGCCTTGATCCGAATGCAGTTCTAACGGGACACCGAATCGACAAATCCACTCCTTCACCAAGACGTCGGCAACGGTGATGGCTTCTTGGTTGGGCAGGGCATAGGCTTCGGCCCACTTGCTGAAGTAATCCATCGCCACAAGGATGTACTTGTTCCCGTGTTCAGATTGTGGGAACGGGCCAGCGATGTCAATGGCGATCCTTTCGAATGGGCTGCCCACATTGTACTGGCGCATCGGGGCCTTAGGTCTTGTTCGAGGCCCATTACTGGCAGCGCATACAGCACATTTTCTGCACCAGTCCTTGACGTCAGCTTGACAATTGGCCCAGTAGAAACGGTTCTACTGGCCTAACTTTCTGGAGGGTCTTCGTCACTCCCAGATGTCCTCCGGTGACCCCATCATGGATTTCTCTCTCCTGTCTTCTGCTCCTGGGAACTACTACCTGACGTCTTTCTTTCCCGCCATCCTCCGACTCCAACACACGCTTCAAGACTCCATTGTCTAAGGTGAAAGAGTTCCATTGGGCCCAGTAAGTTTTAACGACTGGAGAACAACAGGCTATTTCCTGCCACGACGGTCTTCGATCACTCTTCTTCCAGCCGATGACTAAACCAAGATCTGGATCTTTCTCTTGGTCTTTCTGGATCTTGTGGTCATTCCAGTTATCATCGATCGCCGTGATTCTGCAGAGTGTCGACTCCTTTTCCTCTGTTCGTCGGCAGAGCGAACAGTCGTCTGGACATGGTCTTCGCGATAGGGCATCCGCATTCTTATGGCTGGTCCCCGCCCGATGTTCGATCTCAAAGTCGAATTCCTGGAGCCTCTCAATCCAGCGTGCCACTTGACCCTCGGGATTTTTAAACTGTAGGAGCCATTTGAGAGCTGCATGGTCAGTTCTCAGTAGGAATCTTCGTCCATACACGTACTTGTAGAAGTGCTCAACTCCCTTGACAACAGCCAACAGTTCCCGCCTGGTGACATAGTAATTTCGCTCCGGTTTACTGAGGGTCTGAAGTCCCACGTTACTGGCGTCCGTGTCCAGAATGAATTTCCCGTCTGGAAGGGGGTAGCTCAGGATTGGTGCGTTGATCAAAGCTCCTTTCAACTTCCTGAATGAATCTTGGCATTCATCCGACCACTGGAACTTTGTTTGTCCTTCCGTGAGCCTGGTCAGTGGTTTTGCGATGTTAGCAAATCCCAGCACGTATCGGCGATAGTAAGTGCACAAGCCAAGAAAACTTCGAAGCTGGTGAATGTCTTTCGGAACGGGCCATTCCTTAACAGCTTTGATCTTCTGCTTATCTACTGCCACTCCTTTCCCAGAGACAACGTGGCCGAGATAACGTACTTCTTTTTGAAACAGATGACATTTCTTGGGGCTCAGTTTCAGTCCGGAGCTTTTCAGTCGCTGAAATACCTCTTCCAAGTTTTTTACATGGTCTTCGAATGATCTGCCAACCACAATAATGTCGTCGAGATACACCAGACACGTATTCCATGATAGTCCTTTCAAAACCGTCTCCATCAATCTTTCGAAACTGCCATAATCCGGAGCCGATGGTGAAAGCTGTCTTTTCTCGATCTTCCTGGGCCAGTTCTACCTGCCAGTATCCGCTCTTCAAATCTGAGGTCGAGAAAATCGTAGATCCAGCCAGCGTGTCTAGCGTGTCGTCTATCCTTGGGAGAGGGTAGCTGTACTTTTTCGTCACGTTGTTTAGTTGACGGTAGTCTACGCAAAACCGTGTTGATCCATCTTTCTTCTTCACCAACACGACTGGAGAGGACCAGGGACTGTCGAATGGCTCGATGACTCCGTCTTTCTCCATGTCGCAGACTATTTTGTCAGCCTCCTCCTTTTTGGCGAGAGGAAATCTTCTGGCTGATTGCCTGATTGGTCGGGCATTTCCAGTATCTATCTTGTGCTGAACCACCTTTGTTCTACCGCCTTTGCCTACTCCGGTATCGAAGATTTCCTGATACTTCCTGACTATTTCCCTCAGTTTGGTCTTTTGTGCTGGCCCCATGTCCTTGGACGAAATAGCAACCAACTTCTCCAATTCTGCTGGCATGTTACTGGCTTGGCTAACAGTGCCGCGTACACTCCTATTCACAGAGGAAACGAGCAGTGCCCCAAAATTGTTCCCTTCTTCAAGGTCACTGGGTAATAATTGACATTCATTACCCTTACTGGCACAAATTTATCAGCAAGCAACAAGGTTTTTCCTAGTGCAATTCCTCGTCCAATTTTCTCATCATGTAGCTTGGGCTCGAACATCACCACGTTTCCACTGCTCGCACCTCCATCCAGGCGAGCCTCCAAAATGGTTTCAGCCCTCTCCGGTACGCTTATGTCTTCAGCCAGCAGAACTCGAACCATTTCTTCATTTCTCCCATGAAGTACCAGCTCTTCTCCGTTCACACGAAGGACGCCGTCTTTAAAATTCAGCTCGAATCCTCTGGAATTCATGATGTCCATTCCTATAATTGCATCATCCTCGATATCCGCTACAAGAGCCCGATGTTTCACTTTAGTGCTACCCAAAGTCAGTTCAATTGGAAGCTCACCATACACAGTTGCCGGCTCTCCAGTTGCTGTGCGTAGCTTCCAATTCAATTCAATTCTTGCCGGTGTTTTGGCAAATGTAGGTCCAAGGATTGTCCTAGTCGCACCTGTATCAAGCAGCATGGTACGAGGTTCGTTGTTGATGAGACCGTCTACAAAAACACCTTTGTTCTGTCGTTGAAGGACAGGGACATATGCATTGTTATTTGGGGCTTGCTGGATACAGGCCGACGACTGCCCCTCCTCATCGACCTTCTTTAGTTTTCCTGTGTCGGTGTCGCTTCTTTAAAAGTTGGGCATTTGCTACGCACATGCACAATTTTCCCGCAATTCCAGCACCTTATTTGTTTCCTTTCAGGCAGGATTTCCTTCATTAATTTTCTCATGACAGCCTCGATATTAGCGGGCTCCTGTGGCTGTGGGTCTTCCTCGATCATCCGGACTCTACTCTGGCTTTTGCAGGATTGCTTTGCTGCTTCGAATTCCAGAGCGCGTGCCAATGCATCCACGAGATGTGCGGGGCGAGCTAGTGTTAGGGCTTGCCGGGTTTCCTGGTCACGAAGTCCATCCAAAAATGCTTGGACCGCTAGTCGCTCCATTACATTTTCCGGTGTAGCTGGGTACGCAAGACGAACCAAGCGTGCAATATCTGCTTCAAATTCTTGCAACGATTCGCTTGATTTCTGCCATCGGTTCTTCAGCTGTGAGTGATATACGTGTTCAAGGTGGGCTTGGCCATAGCGAAGTTCCAAGTGTAATACCAGCTGTTCATAGTCTTCCTGTTGTTGGGCGGTGAGCGGTTGTAAAATATTTGTTGCTTCGCCACGCAATGCCAGTGTCAATGCTAAAGCTTTTTCCACAGCATTCCATCCATTTGCTTTGGCAGCAGCTTCGAATTGTCGGTGGTAGTTTGACCATGGAGTATTTCCGTCGAACTGAGGAGGTTTCAATGAGAGCTTTCCTGGTTCCGTACTGACCTTGAAATCTTTAATGTCTTTTTGAACTTCCTTCACGTTAGTACTCAGATCCGGCATTGAATTTCTGTTGAAAATTTCTGGGGTGTGCGCAGAATCCAGTCGCTTTTCCAATTCACTGAATTTTTCTTTTATTCTGCCGATTTCTGTCTCGATTCCGTCTTTTATTTCATCGTGGAGCGTTTCCTTGATTTTTTTGATTTCTTCCACCATGTCGTCTTTGACTTGGTCACTTATTGTTTCTTTCAATTTTTCCATTTCTGTCTCGACAGTTCCCATTCTTTCTTCCAACCGATTCGCCACACTGCAAACTTCTTCTTTCAAGCTTCTCGAATTTTCTAGAAGCTCTTCTCTCAAATTCTCCGAGTTTTCTAGAATCTTCACTTCTAAATTTTTCGAATTTTCTTCAAGCTTTCCTTCTAGATTTTTCGAATTTTCGTGAAGCTTTTCTTCTAGATTTTTCGAATTTTCTAGAAGTTCCTCTTTCAGGCTGACAGAATTTTCTAGAAGCTTTTTCTCCAGACTCTTTGAATTTTGAAGAAATTTATCTTCCAGACTCACCGAATTTTGTTGAAGTTCTTCCTTCAAACTCACAGAATTTTGTTGAAGTTCCTCCTTCAAACTGTTCGAATTTTCCAGAAATTTATCTTCCAAGGATTTCGTGGTCTCGTCGAGTTTATTCATTATGGAACTCAAATCAATTCCAGAAACTTCGAATAAGAACGTTTCGGGGTCTTCTCCTTCTTCAATCAGTCCATCTGCAAGTCTTTTCTGGAGTACGGCCTTCTTTCCAGTTGTTTCTAACTCACGCTCCTCTAACTCTTGCTTTAATTCACTAACTTTAAGGTCAACTAGGTGAACTCTTCTCGGAAACATTTTGTCTCTTATTGTCTTTGCCGAGATATCAGTCTATTATTTATTTCACACACAGTTTTCAGTTTATTGTCCCGCGACGCGCAAAACTGTACACTTTGCACTCAAATGTTCAACGGGTCACTAACTGTTAGGCGCGATAAATGTCTATCAGTTTTTCAACGCGACGAACACTTTAATACTTATTTATTTTAAACATCCGACTTCTGACAACAAATGTAGTAAAACTGCACTTACTAATTTTCCTAATTTATTTAAAACACTATTTACAACAATTATTCACTAAAACATTTACTATTTCAATTCATTTCTACTGTGGCTATCTATCAGCGAACTCTGGAACTGTAACTAACTCTCCATTCTGAATGTCCCGCTTATATACTCCCAAGCAGTTTCCATTCACAACTCTAGATTATTCAGGAGTATAGAACATTTCATCTAGATGGCTCTTCGAATAGTATCGAACAATCGATTTATTCCAGCTTGTTCTCGGCGATCCGTACGCCAGCAGATATGCAGTTGTAGTTGAACGAGGGTGCATACTTAATTAGATCAGGGCCGGTCTCGAAATCGTTACAGTACTTTCAATGATATACAAATATCAATATCCTGAAAATAGATTTGTTGGTACACAGGCTAATCTACTTGCGTTAACTTCAGAGAGAGAATGTTCTTATGATTTAGTTATCAACTCTAATAATTCCTTTAGGGAAACCTTCCACATAACAAATTCGAATGGGAGAAAGTTGTGGTATATGCACTTGACAACAATCTTGTTTTTTGCCACAATAATTCAATACACCCTCACACCTTTCCACCTTACTTTTTGTAAAAGATAAGCACTGATAATTTCATAGTAACCACAACATTTAGTACAATTCCAATACACTCTGAGAATTTTTGAAGTCTTGTATGATCTACAATAAATTTCTACTCACTTTCAGGGGGACAGTCGCAGCTGGATCTATTATTATAATCTTGATAAGTGTCTTTCACTATGCAATTTCTCAATAATAAACTCAAAATTTCACAGCATGACACAGTAGGGTTCGTTCGACATGTCTATAATAAGTGGAATACTGGGACTCGATATACTACTCTCGCAGCTCATGATCTGAACTGCCAGCATACTGGAAAGTGGGTCCATTGTTGGCTTAAATAGATATTGTGGTTCGATGATCCTGGACTATGTTGTATATATGGAATGAACAGATAATTTCATCTTCTTCGGTTTCGGATAGTCAGAGATTTCTGAAAATCGCTTCAATCGTTCAAAGGAATGAGTTTTTGGACGGCCTTCAAATTTTATGAGCTATAAGTCAATTTGGAGTTGTTTTTGTATGACCAACAGAAATGTAAAGTGCAAACCTCCAGCTTGAAATTTCACACTTTATTTATTTATTATTGATGCAGGATGTGCATGTATAAGCGATTATTTTCATCATTTACTAGATAAAATGTGGGAAGCCGGAATTATGAGGGAGTTGAAAATGAGGCAGGAGTAAATCCCAGTTTTTTTTGGCGTGTATAAGTGAGATCTGTTTCACTATACCCTTAAATCATTGCTTAGTGTCTAAAGAGGGTCATGGTTTCTGCTTTAGTGCAGTTATTCCAGATTAATTAAAATATCTATGATTTTTGCATCCTCCGTAAACAACGCAGTAGGATTTTGTGACGTGATTACATATAATCCATCAGAAAAGTAAAATCTCAAACTGAAATTGACTATGAATTAAAAGTATCGAACCAATAAAATCCAGTAAGATATTCTAGAGAAGCGAAATGGTTCAGAATTAATTTTAAAGAAATCGAAAATAATCGAACGAGAAATTTGGAAAATCAATATATTGCAGTAACGGATATTCATCAAAATCTAAAAATTCGAGAATCATTAAATGATCGTATCGATCTTACGAAGAACTGAAAGTAGATGAACAATGCCGGAACTGTGACCGATGAGTGTCACAGAACCGGCATTGCTCCACACGGTAATCTCTCGATGGCCGCGTCCATCGAGTTCTTGCCATTGGTGGAGGGTTGGTGCTGAAGAAGATGACGTGTTCGCCGAAGAGTTTCAGGGTGAAGGGGGTTCAAAACGTTTCACCCTAAGTGGCGCGCGTCTTTTCTGCAAAAAAACATGGCGGCGATGCAGCGGAAGGCAAAGAAACATGGCGGCGATGCAGCGGAAGGCAAAAAAACATGGCGGCGATGGAGCGGAAGGGGCGGCGATGGAGCGGAAGGCAAAAAACATGGCGGCGATGGAGCGGAACGCAAAAAACATGGCGGCGATGGAGCGGAAGGCAAAAAAACATGGCGGCGATGGAGCGGAAGGCAAAAAACATGGCGGCGATGGAGCGGAATGCAAAAAAAACATGGCGGCGATGGAGCGGAAGGCAAAAAAACATGGCGGCGATGGCGGAAGTTATGAAAAAACTTTCCCTCACGTGATTCGCTGAGAGAAATTGACTGGAAGAGAAGAAAACATGGCCGCCGCCACCTTTACTGACAAAACGAAAAATTAAATATGAAAAAATGTCTACTGTCTTAGAACACACACAACAGAAAATTATGATGGACGACTTATTATTAATTCACTCGCTCTCGAATTAAATTCCAAAAGAAAAAAAAAAAATCTCCGCCGCCGTGAAATAGCGATAAGACACGTATCTTGAATGTTTACTGTCTGCTCTCTCAAGTTGAACGAAATTTTCAGTAAACACTACGATGATCCATTTTTGACCTTGAATTTGTTTTTCAGATTTATCTCACACATCCGGTGTCTGTTTACGCTGCTCGAGCTAAATTGACCTTGGAGTTGTTTACTGTTATTGCGCAATTTGGGTTTTCCCCAGATCGACCGTTGCATACATTTGCAGCGTGGGTTACGCGAACTCGGCGTGGAGGTGGACGACGTGGGTCACGTGACACAGAGAGTTAATACGTACGTTCACAGCGAGCCTGCGTCATTTCATTATCTGCGTTCGAAGCAACAACAAGTGCCTCTCTGCCGCTCATCTGTCTCTCGCTTTTTTTCTATACAAGTGCATTGTTTTTTATTGTGAGTGCCATTTAATTCGTGATTTGCAAAGGTCAGTAGTAGTAGTAGTTATTCTTTTTTATTTTTCGCGATTGTTTCAAGTGTGCCTATTTCTTTCGATTCACTTTTTGTAGTGTTTCTTTCTCAAAAAAAAAATCAGAAAAGTACATTTGTCATATTTGTTTTTCGTCTCATACAGAGTGTCTCTCTCACAAAACGTCATATTTTTTTTGTTTTTCATACAGTGTGTATGGATTGCATTTTTTATCATAATTCCTTCTCATACAGGGTGTCTCTCACAAAGTTCCATTTGCTATATACAGTGTGATTGGAATTGTATGAATTTTTTTTCATTTTTCAAATGATTTCGCAGATGTCTCATCTTCTCGACGAAATTAACAAGATTTCGTTGGCTTGCAGGAAGAACCTGCGGAAGTTGTCTGAGCTAACGAAGGACGAACCCCATCTGATCCTCGGCGCTGAAGCGAAAACAACCAAATTTGGAGAGTCCATCCTAGTGGAGTTGGAGGAGTGTAAAGTATTCCTGCCAAATCGAGTGACTGGTGCATTCAAACCCATCCTCGACAAATTAACCGAGTCCCAGCATATGCTCATCTACAGGGGCGAGCAGAAAATTGCCAATCAAAATCATCCGCAGCAGCTGTTTGAGATCGCTAAAGCCTGAAGACGCTGACGCCGCCGCCGCCGTTGGAAACAAAGAGTGAGTTTCTTGTATTTTCATTTGACATTTTCTTGAAATTTTGTGTGTCTGTTGTATAATCATGTCATCTGACGCTATTGTTGCACACAGTATGGAGATGGTAGCCAAGTTGCGTAAGGTCAAAAAAATCCTCAAAAAGGGTTGCACTGATGAAGAACGCAAACATTGGCTGGCCCATTGCAAGTACACCGCCCGCCTGATCAATAGTGCGATCGCGGCAGTGGATTGCATAGGCTCTCTGAGAAAATAACAAACTTTATGCGGACACTTGAAAATTATACGAAATTCAATCAAAAAGTCAGGTCAACAACAGCCAGGCGTCGACGTGGTGGTGGGAGAGGAAGTCAAATCAAAATTAACATCTCGAGTAAAGTGGGAGAACTTGAAATCGGCATTTTCTTCGCGTTTACGCACCGGTATAATTATAAATTTGAATCATAAAGATATTGGGCAATTTTTTGGTGATGCATTCATTCTATTCAAAAGCAGAATTCAAAATTTATTGAAAAAACATCCAATCATCAAAGTCAATGCGACATTTTGTGGTAAATTCGTGAAAAATTCCTTGAATCAAGATCAAATAATATGCGACTATAACTATTTGAAAAAGTGGTTCCTACAAAATGTCATCGATCAAATTCAAAACAAACTGTCGGAATTCGCGGACAAAGAAAGTGGCTGGAGATTTCAGAAAATTGTTAGTTTGGAAATCAATACGAATAAATCGGACGTGGGAAACGGTTCGTCTTTCATCGAGTTGCCTAAATCTATTGCGAATAAAAAAGCTTGCATTAATTTGAAAAATAAAGATGATGCGTGTTTCGCTTGGGCCGTCGTTTCGGCCTTGTACCCTGTTGAATCGGGTAAAAATCCAGATAGAATTTCATCATACCCTCACTATTCAAATGTACTGAACTTGGATGGAATCGACTTTCCTATGAAATTAAAACAAATTACCAAATTTGAGCGATTGAACAACATATCTGTGAATGTGTACACCTTGGAATTGATTCAGCCGCAGGCGAACAAGGAGGCATTTTTCGTTACTGTTCCGAGCCGACTCACGAAACAAAAATTAGACAAACATGTCAATCTCTCCTCATTCAAAATGAATATCACCCGAAATTAAATGATTACCAGGCACCACCAGTGGAAATCGCCGATGACGACAACGCCATCGGCGATGACATAATATTCCATTATGTTTGGCTAAAGGATTTATCTCGCCTACTCAGTCACCAACTCAGTAAAAATGAACATAAAACATTCATTTGCGACAGGTGTTTAAATTATTTTACGAGTGTGGAGAAACTCGACAGTCATACTGTTGATTGTCAAAAATTAAACGAGAGCAAAATTTCATTTCCTTCGTATGATCACGTAGAATTTCGGGATTTTGTACATAAAGAAATAGTACCCTTTGTAATTTACGCGGATTTTGAGTCGATTTTGGAACAGTTTAATGACGAAGAATGCACCTCACTTACGACAAAGTACCAAAAACACATTCCTTTCAACCGCTGGATTTTATTTCAAGTGTGCATATGACGATACTTTGTCATTTTATAATAGTCATCGGGGCCTCGACTCGATGGATTGGTTTGCGGAGAGAATGGGGGCCATAGCCAAATTTGTGGAAGCCAAAACTTTGGATATTGTCCCCATGATCGTCTCACTTCCAGATAGAGCGACAGCGCCATGTTGCCACATCTGCGAAAAACCTTGGAAAACTGACGAAAAAATTGTAATAGATCATAATCACTACACGGGAGCGTTCCGTGGATATGCGCATGCGCATTGCAATTTGAACTACAAAAAGTCGTTCATTGTGCCAATCATTTTTCACAATTTATCCGGATACGACAGTCATTTTATTATTCGAGATATAGCAAAAAGGGGTCGAGTCAGCCTGTTGCCTGTCAACAAAGAAAAATACATTTCTTTCACCCAGTACGACGGCAACACTGACATTAAATTTCGATTCATTGACTCTTTTCGCTTCATGGGCATGAGCTTGGAGCATTTCGTGCAAACACTGACCATCCATGACTTGAAGATTTCAAGGCGCGAATTTGCCCATTTCGATGCCGACCGGTACGAGTTACTCACTCGAAAAGGGGTATTCCCATACGATTTCATCGATTCGATGGAGAAATTAGAATGCCCAAGTTTGCCGGCGCGCGATCAGTTCTACAACAAGTTGTACGATTGTGGCATCACCGATGCCGAATAAGAGCATGCGCAGAACGTGTGGCGGTCGTTCAACTTGACAACACTGGGCGAGTACTCTGACCTATACATGAAAACCGACATATTGCTCTTGGTGGATATTTTCGAAAATTTTCGAAATATCTGTCACGAGACGTATGGGCTGGATCCTGCGTGGTATTACACCCTCCCGGGATATACGTGGTCCTGTATGTTGAAGTACACCCAGTGCAAATTGCAGATACTGAAAGAAGTCGACATGCTTCTCTTTGTCGAGAGAGGAATTCGTGGCGGCATCAGTCAGTGCTGCAACAGATTCTCCTCGGCCAATAACAAGCACATGGGTGAAAGGTATGACGCCTCCAAACCGTCGACCTATTTGCTATATCTCGACGTGAATAATCTGTACGGTTGGGCCATGATGGAATATCTTCCGTACGATGGCTTTAAATGGCTCGAAAATGCAGCCGATTTCGATGTGTCGGAAGTGTCGGACACCTCGCCCATCGGCTACATTCTCGAAGTCGATTGGGAGTACCCCGAACATCTGCATGACAAACACAAAGATTTACCCTTGTGTGCCGAGCACCGTACACCGCCAGGCTCGAAATTACCAAAATTGATGACCACGCTGTACAACAAGGAAAAATATGTTGTGCACTACAGGGTGTTGAAACAAGCACTCAAACACGGCCTTGTACTCAGGAAAATCCACAAGGTGTTGCAATTCAATCAGTCGGCGTGGCTGCGTCCCTACATTGAATTAAATACGAAATTACGCGCTCAAGCAAAAACTACTTTTGGCAAAAATAACTACAAACTAGCCAATAACGCAGTGTTCGGGAAAACCTTGGAAAACATACGGAAGCACCGTGTGGTGAAAATGGTCTCCAAGTGGGAGGGACGATATGGCGCAAAAAATCTAATTGCCAGTCCAAATTTCAGGAGTCGCACCATTTTCGACGAGAGCCTCGTCGCTATCGAGATGGCAAAGACGGATTAGTTATTCAATAAGCCCTTGTACATAGGAATGTCGATTCTCGATATTTCCAAGGTATGTGTGTACGATTTCCATTACGGCTTCATGATGGAAAAGTACACGCACGATCAGTGCAAATTGATGTATACGGATACTGATTCGCTCATTTATGAAATTAAGTGCGATGATATTTATCGGGATTTGATTAGCAGTCACATTGAAAAATTCGATACGAGCGACTACCCATTTGACATTCTCCTCAAAAATAAAAAAGTACCCGGCTTGATGAAGGACGAAGCCAATGGTCGTATCATGACAGATTTCGTGGGGCTTCGATCAAAGTTGTACACCTATAAGATACAAGGTGGAAAAACCGTAAAAAAATCCAAAGGGGTCAAATACAGCGTTGTCGAAAATCACATCACTTTTGAAGATTATGTGGAATGTCTGAAAAACAATGTGGAAAAAATAACTTCGCAACGCTGTATTTGATCCTTTTCACACAAAGTTTTTAGTGTAGAGCAAACAAAGATTGCTCTCAACCCCCACGACGACAAGCGCTGTTTGATTGTCGGCTCTCATGACACTCTGCCGTGGGGCCATTACAGTCAGTTAGATATCTAATAGAATTTAAATGTTTTTTCAGAGAGCACATACCCACACACGCACACACACACACCACCACCATGGTAGACACTTTGAAAAATTTATGCTGTCTGCAAGTAGTCAGATGTACATCATCAATAGTTGAATTCATCGAGGCCTCACCTCTACCATGAACGCTCACTGATCGAATTTTGAAAATGTTTGCCGATGAAAAATGGGTACAAATCTATAAGCAGGCTCAGAGCGTCAAACGAAATTTCAATGATTTGAGTCACTTAGAGTACACGAGAGAAATCAGCTTTGAAGATAGGTGTGAAGCTCTCAAAAATCAAGACTGGGAGGGTCATTTGCACAAAGACCAATACTGTATGTGGGTGAATGCATATCGTATTCCAAAATATAATTTACGATTTTGCCACATTTGCTATAAAGCATTCAGAAGGGCTATGCAAAACCATCCGGTTCACAGCATCAGAGACCATCAACATATGGTGTTCGGTGTACAGCACATGGACAATATATATCAATGTTGCAAATTTTGGTGTCACAACAGATTTGATGAAGTACTGTTCACTTTGAAAACGAGCAGCCAATGCTACTGTGACCTACATCTGCGTGGTGGTGGTGAGCCCTACGGATTAGATCTCACATATAAACGCTTCATAGGCTCAGGAGATGAGGATTCAGAATTCGATGAATGAGATTGCCAAACACACACACACACAAAATTTCAAGAAAAATGTTAAATGAAAATGCAAGAAATTGTGCTCTTGTTTGTTTCTTTCCACACACACACACACACTACATACCGGGTGGCTACGGAAGTATTGCCTACGGAATATCTCAGTTATTGTATGAAGTAGGTTTGTGAAATTTGGAGCGTCGATATAATGACATAAGAGCTAGAATTTGAGCATATTGACATGTCGAAGTTAACTTCCGGTCTGACCGGAAGTAACATCAACTTTCTTATGTTAAATGGAAACCCTATTTTTTTTTCTTTTCGCTTTATTCAGCATTCAATTCACTTTCTAATGACATATCACAAGTTGGTATCTAACCAGAAACTAGATCAGAAAAAAATTATTATAGAAATTCACCGAGTAGCAACTGTTATCAAGTGACATATGGTTTCCATAGCCAACTTTTCAATTTTTGGCTTTCATTTTGCTTCCACGGCCTACTCGGCGAATTTCAATAATAATTTTTTTCTGATCTAGTTTCTGGTTAGATACCAACTTGTGATATGTCATTAGAAAGGGAATTGAATGCTGAATAAAGCGAAAAGAAAAAAAAATAGGGTTTCCATTTAAAATAAGAAAGTTGATGTTACTTCCGGTCAGACCGGAAGTTAACTTCGACATGTCAATAAGCTCAAATTCTAGCTCTTATGTCATTATATCGACGCTCCAAATTTCACAAACCTACTTCATACAATAACTGAGATATTCCGTAGGCAATACTTCCGTAGCCACCCGGTATATTATTAATCAAATAATAGTCGATTATGTTTTATATTTATGAATGAATAAAATCAATATGTAATCCGTGTCTGGATATTATTATATTTTGTTTCACCCTTCCAATCTCCCATTCAAAATCCCACATATTTTTAGAGATCACTTTTGCATCAAAAAAGGGTTACTTTTTTGCGCAAAAAAGTATACTTTTTTTATACGAAAAGTGTCACTTTTTCATGCAAAAAAGTGTCACTTTTTCATGCAAAAAAGTAACACTTTTATTGACATGGTGGAAAAAGCTGAGTGAAAGCTGAGTGATTCACTCAGCCACTCAGCTTTCACTGAAAATGCTTCACTCAGCTTTTACCACCATGTCAATAAAGGTATCACTTTTTTTCATTCAAAAATACATGTATTCTTATGGAAAAATGGCAATTTTTTTTATAAAAAAAATGACCGAAAATTGACATGGTGGAAAAAGCTGAGTGAATGCTGAGTGAAAGCTGAGTGAATGCTGAGTGACTCAAAATTCACTGAAAATGCTTCACTGAAATCCTTCCACCATGTCAATTTTGGGTGTTTTTTTTATCGAAAAAAGTGTCACTTTTTTGCATCAAAAAGTGGCACTTTTTGCTTCAAAAACGTGAAAATGCAGTTTTTGATGCAAAAAAGTATCGTTTTTGAGCCAAAAAAGTGACACTTTTTTTGATAAAAAAAATACCCAAAATTGACATGGTGGAAGGATTTCAGTGAAGCATTTTCAGTGAATTTTGAGTCACTCAGCATTCACTCAGCTTTCACTCAGCATTCACTCAGCTTATTCCACCATGTCAATTTTCGGTCATTTTTTTTATAAAAAAAATTGCCATTTTCCCATACATGTGGTGCCCAATGACGACATTCGTCTGAAATTGCTGCAGTCCATCAAAACAGACGCTCCTGTAGTGATTTCGTATCGCAAGTGGGACATACACGAGTTGCCTGCACTCACTCAGGGTTCCACCAAGGAAGGTTGGGCTGTGAAAACTTGCACGGCCATGGAGAGTCCCCGATTCGTCATTGTGGCCTTCCAAACAAATCGGATTGGCAATGCGGCTCGAGATGCGTCCTATTTCGATCACATCGACATCAGCGACATACGCCTAACCATGAACAGCGATACTTACCCGCATGAACGTATGCACTTGGAATTCAACAGAAACAACTTTGTCGAAGCCCATCGAGCCTACACGGAATTCTATCCGAGCTATGCCAATTGTCCGAAGAAGCGCCTTCTACTCGATTACGGAGCATTCAAAAGCAGAGCGACCGTTTTCGTAATAGATTGTTCCCGCAGAGCGGAATTCATGAAATCCTCCACTGTCGATGTCAAACTTGACATCGAGGCCAGAGTCGGATTTCCCGCCAATACTCGAGCCTATTGCATTATCATTCACGACTGTATGCTGGAACACTTGCCCTTGAGCGAGATTGTACGCCGTCTGTCATAAAAAAATAGTGACATACAGTAGTAACAGTAAGTAGTGGGGGAATCCACTCTTTGTTTGTGTGTATGCATGTAATGCAGGCATCGACAGGTCGAGAGCGTCAGTTGTGAGCCAAACGTTCAGTTGTTCAGTCGGTGTTTATTAATCTCGCTCTCTCTCTCTCCGAGTGTGTGTCTCTCAGTTAATCAAAGCAGTGAATCAGTTCAACAATCATCAAACAAACAAAAACGCAACAAGATGAAACTCGTAGCCTGTGACATTCAGGGTTTCACTGTGGGGCGGTGAATTCCAACCCAAAGAGCTTGCCATCACCGACGGGCATCGCACAAACCACTTTTTATTCAAAGCCGTAGTGCCATTCCATGACCTGAGCGAAGCAGATAAACGGTAAGTACGATATTTGGAGAGAAATATCCACGGCATTCCATACTCTGATGGCTATGTAGAATTCAACGAGATCCAGGAAGTGCTGCGCCCCATCATCGAGGCTGATGTGGTATACGTGAAGGGTAATCAAAAATTCGATTTTTTGCTGAAGTGTGTGCTCGATCAGCCTAAGAGACCACACATCGTCGATATTGCGGCTACTACAAGTACAGTCGTCACAACGCCTCCACCGACACTCGAAAAGCAAAGCCCGCTCTGTATGAATTATATAGCATCCGGAGAAATAGAAGTGCATTGTGCCGTGAGACACTGTTTCGATATCTGGCAATGGATATCGTCACACCTGATATGGTGAGGCCCCACGGAGATCACGACGACGACCACGACACTCCTATCAATCGGCACTTGTAAAATTTGCGCGAGCTCAAGGCGCACATAGCAGAGTACGAGCACAAGCTGTGTATTTTCAAACGCTTCCAAAATATGCAAATTAACGATGGTAAATGGATGGGGCAGCAACAGCAGCATTCACTGATCCACCACGTTCCGCCGCCGTCGCCGCCAGTACCAAGTCCATGACGTCAGCCACACCAAGACTAGCCGAAAACACACGAAATATTATTATTCATATTGTATTATTATTCATATTGTATTATTATTCATATCGTATTATTATTCATATTGTATTATTATTATTATTATGTATTAATAGATGTATAAAACCAATTTTTCTTGATTTATTTTGCGGATCGAATGAATGAGAGAGAGAGAGAGACTGAAAGAAATACGAGTCATGTACATTGAGCAATGGTGAATGTGTGTGTGTGTGTGACATATACGCTGTTTCTCAGTGTACATTGAGCTGTCGTCACGATGACAACAAATTATATAATTCTAGCAGCCTTTCTGTCGAACGTACTGTATATTAGCCCGCCATATGAGTACGGTGAGGTATTGGTATCGTATTTGCACGACGATGATTCGAGTACTTCGAATTGGACGAAAATGACTCAGGCGCTAGCCAATGATGGATATTTGCCTGTGTTGAGAGCCGAAATCCCGATGAACACCTCATCGTACAGACTGCGGAAGATTTATACAAATCTTACCTATAGCGATACGCAGTGGTTTCCGCTGAAGATGTCTTGCCCCTCTAGCAGTAGCACTTCGAGACCATCGTCGTCTTCGTCGTCGTCCCACCCAACTACCCAACCCGTGGACGTCAAGATGCAAGTCCCTGCTGCTGCTGCTGCTGATCGAGAAAGTAAGGATTCCAAATGTGAGCTGCCGCCGCCGCCAACACTGCACGATTGGTTTATGTTTTTCTTGTCAATGGTTCTGAGTGTTCAAATATCCGAATCCATATATAGGTTTATTAAATCCATGCATCAAAAATATTTTTCAATCGATTATGATAATGTATCTTCATACTACGCCACTGGCACTGAAGTGTAATTTTTTATGTGAAAAATAAATGTATTTTTCTCGAACTGACGTTATTCATTTCAATGAATGCAAACAGAGACAAAGACAGACATACAATGCCATGGGTTAGAGTGAGACATTTAAAATGCCTTGAATCGATCAATTTGGCTTCAAACTCGACTCTCTTATCTCTTCCTGGAAAACAAACATCCGAGACAGTAAACAACTCCAAGGTCAATTTAGCTCGAGCAGCGTAAACAGATACCGGATGTGCGATTAAATCTGAAAAAAAAATTCAAGGTCAAAAATGGATCATCGTCGTGTTTACTGAGAATTTCGTTCAACTTGAGAGAGCAGACAGTAAACAAGTCCAAGGCCAAATCGTATTTCTTAGAATTTCATTGGAGAGAGAGAAAACACCAGATGTGGCTTATCGCTGTTTACGACTACAGCGCGCGGAGACGTATTTTTTTTCTTTTGGAATTTCATTCGAGAGCGAGTGAATTAATAATAAGTCGTCCATCATAATTTTCTGTTGTGTGTGTTCTAAGACAGTAGACATTTTTTCATATTTAATTTTTTCAAATCAAATCAGAAAATCAATATTTTGTAGAAGTGGAAAAATATCGGAACAGAATATTATAAGAATTAAAATCGTCGAATTCATAGAGTACAAGACCTAAAATTTCCATATTGAAAATAATCAGAAGAATATATAGTAGAATCGAAAAGGACAGAACCGAAAAATATCAGAATTTGGAGAGGGGATAGCGGATGGCTCTAGTCTCTCAGAGATGGAGCAGCGTGCGGTCAATATTACTAAATTCTAATATCGGAATTAATTCGCTCATCTCCTCCACAATTTCTGCTAGATTTCGATTCTGACCGTTTTCAGTCTGACACATTTTGTTTCCAAGGATTTTATGTCACTACAGATTCATTTTCAGATAATTTGTTGGATTTACGTGTTTAGATACGATTATATGTTGTTTTGATGGAATTACATTTCGATATTTTTTGAGCGTGATCGTTTTATGTTTTGAAGAGCTTAGGTTATTGAGATTTGCAATTACTTTATTTTCTCATTTCGGTCACTTTCCAATCTTGCCGGATTCAGACTTATGAAATATGGTTCTACTGTTTTCGCGTATGATGCTTTATTGTTTCTTATAAAAACATATTAGATGAATTTCAATTTGGATCATAAATCATTTCTATCCATTCAATTCTGCTGTTTTTAAGATCTATAAAATGTTATTCTGAAACATAATTGTTTCTCCATTTTGTTGGTTTTACATATTACTGGTTTTCTCATTTATTGATATTACAAAAATTATTCTGCTATTCTATGGCCCACCGGCGGGTCAACTCGAGCCTGAAATTTGATGTCGGCGTTCAATCACGTTTTCTGAGAAAACAAGCGTATTTTGTAAGGAGTTACGGAGGGTCATTCTTGTAGGGAATTGATTGATCTCCAACCCTATTCAAATCATTTTTCATAAACTTCATTATTTCCAAGATGACAACACAAAAAATATTACTTGTTTTTTTCGAATCAAGTTTTTTTTTTGGGTTCCACTACCGGATTTTTGGTAGACAATTTTTTTCTTATTTGACATGGTTCCAACTACTAGCATTCCAAATTTGGTGGTTTTACAACCGATCCCCGTCTCAAACACTGAGTGGACTGAACTAGACAGGTCTACTATCGATATCAAAATCAGCCGGCTTACTATGACTTTTTCATTTGCAACTTCACCTCCCGGACTATCGGTAGGTCTATGTAAAGTTATCTGCTTTCGAGTGATATTAAATGCTTCGAACTTCCGAGCAATTTCTTAAAGGCGATTGCAATATCGTGTTCAAATAAAAACAATTCAGATAATGTAAGCCCGATAATCAAAACATAAGGAAACCTGTTTCATTTTATTTAAACTCTAATCGTACCTACATCCGAAGTCGTAAGAATCAAGAAAAAATTAATGCAAAAAAAAACGGTTCTCAAAACAATACGACGTACCCAAAAAAATACTTAACGCTAAAGCATTGTGTGCATATGATTTCGAGTAGTTGGATTGGAATACTAATACTGTGGTATCACTGCCAGAGGTCAAGTTGTGGATGAGTACCATGTATCTAGAAATTTCACTAGCTGCATCACTCACTCTTCTTACTCTAGTGAGCCTGAAACTATACGTGAAACTAACTACAGGAATATGCCATAGTCCAGTTTGTTTGAAAGGAAAAACGGCTCTCGTTACAGGAGCTAATTCCGGTAAGTATTTTTCCGATTCAATTCACTGTAAGATACTTTTTCAATACTTTCAAACATAAACAGTATTTGAAATGAATAATTCCGCCAAAATCGAAAATCCCCTTCTCTCTACACATTCCCACAGTCAGATTTCAGATGTAATTGTCCATAAGGGAAAGTAGTTGTTTTCCGTGAAAGATATTTGCCTCATATTTTCCAATTTATGGGAATGTGTAGAAAGAAGGGTATTTTTACTTTGTCGGATTTATTTATTTCATTTATTTTAAGCTTGGTTCGATTTAATGACCAATATTTGTTGTAAAAAATGAATAAATCTTCATTGGAAATGGGAAATACAAACATAAATAATACAGTGTCTTTCAAAAGTATCGGAACGGTCTCATATCTCAGAAACGGCCCTGAGAAAATTTACGAAAATTTCGACATGGTGGTTTTTGATGATGCCCGATTCAAAGGTGATATCGGCAATGTTGCCAAATCAACAGTTTTCCAGATATTGAAGGTAACTCAATATTTTCTAATGGAATACCCTATTTGTTTTCATTGCAATCAATTCAGCGATGCCTCAGTACTTATGTCTCTAAATATCAGATTTTAAATTGGTGCAGTTTTCAAAATATGACAACATGGCTTTTTCGTTCAAAAGTCTGGCTTTTTCGTTCAAAAGTCTGGGAAAGTTCCAATATTTTCAATACGGTTCAACAAAAATTCGTGAAATTTCATACAAGATGGATTCTGATGATGCCCGATTCAATGGTGATATCGGCAATGTTGCCAAATCAAAAGTTTTTCAAATGGAAAACCCTATATTCATTTTCGTTGCAATCAATACAGTGCCCCGTCGTTACTTATGTCTACAAAATGTGAATTAATGTGGTTTTCGAAATATGAGAACATGGTTCGTTAAAATGTCTGCGAACGGTCCCATAATTTCAAAAGGGCTCGAGAAAATATCATGAAATTTCATACAAAATGGTTTTTGTTAAAACAACTTTTTAATAATTGAATTCTTTTCTAATAGAGTTTTGAATCAAATAACATAAACTAAAAACTATCTGACCAAGTGCTCAAAGGTATTAGTAAGCATTTGGGGCGTGATTAAAAGAGCTGCCTGACATATTTAATTTTTTAAGATTTCTAAATTTGCTGGTTCATCAAACTACATCAATTCAAAATTTGATATTTGGAGACATAAGTAATGAGGCGTCGCTGAATTTATTGCAATGAAAACAAATAGGGTGTTCCATTTGAAAAAATGGAGTTACCTCCAATATCTGAAAAACTGTTGATTTGGCAACATTGACGATATTACCATTGAATCGGGCATCATCAAAAACCACTCTGTCTAAATTTTCATAAATTTCCCCGGGGTCGTTTCTGAAATATGAGACCGTTCCGATAGTTTTGAAAGACACTGTATATAGAAAATCACAAAATAAATAAATAAATAAATTAAAATAAAATTATTCGTCGAAGCACAAATGATCATTGGATTAAATGAAATATCAAATTTAAATATGAACCAATCATATATAATTGTAATACTAACACTAGAATAAAACATATTTCATATAAATAAAAAGATGGGAATCATTCAAATGATTTCAGAGATTCGAAATATTCTTCTTAAATATAGCAAGGGACTGTGAGTTTTTTATTTTATTGAGTAATTTATTTAACGCTTTGTAGGGGAAAGGGGGGTAGTTTCGGACATTTTTTAAAAAATAGTTGCTATTTTCAAAAAATTGTTTACCAGAAGGGAGTTTTTAGTGGTTATCGTTTATTTGGACTTTATGTTGTAATTTAACTCTGTATCCAGTCATGTATAATTATAACTGTCAGAGCGATAGCCTTTTAAATTTTTCGAAAAAACTGTCCTAATGTACCCCACTAGTGGTGTAGTTCCGGTCAAGAGGTGGGGAAGTTTCGGCCAAGGTACATTATTTGCAGAAATCATTTAAAAAGTGAAAGAATTGGGTGTTTTAATTAAAACATAAAACAAAAAAATAAATACAAAACATTTTCTTAACATTTAATATACATTAGGTACATAAATCGTTTATTATTTTACAATCATCACACCAAAATTATATTTAAATGAGTGAATAGATTGGGTTCTGACTGTTCCTGTTAAGGTAGGTTTTTGTAAGATGGACACTACATCTTCTGGATCCACGTCACTAATATCTGGAACTTCGAGGAAATACAAAGTAGAGGAATTTCTCTTTCTTCTCAAAAATTGCACATTTAAATGATTACCCGTTCCCTTTATTTCTTCTATATAATGAATCTTTGTTGTTTTAAGGAAACTGTACCAAGACAAAATCTCCTACTGTTAGAATTTCTCTGTCAACTTCAATATCTACATCTACATCAGAGTCAGTATCCCTTTGCAGAGAAAAATCTGACTCATTACTTGCAGAGCTGTTATCTGATGTTTCACTTTTCTTTAGTTTCTTTTTGGGAACTGGTTTTGGAGAACCGAAGACTTTTTGAATAATTGCTTTTCCTTTTCCACCTTCCACGGCCTTCTTCCTAATACTCCGTTGACTTTCTATTTCTTCAATCCTTTTTTTTTTCCGCTACTATTTGTGTATATTCTTGATTTGCCAACATTTCTTTTCTTCGAGTTTGGTTTTCTTGGCTCTGCTTTGGGATATGGTCTGACTTGATCTGGATCAATTATTACGTGGTGCTTACAAGTCAAGCCATTTACATTGCTCACTGGTGATTCATTTATTAATAATGGACTTAAAACCTCAGGAGATCCTCCATTTGCTGCACCTCTATTACATTTGATTGAAGATAATTTGTCTTCTGAATGAACCTTACTCGTTGACGGTTTATTGAATTGGTCATTAATATTGCTGAGCTGGTTTGTCTCGATTCCAATTTTTTTACTAGTTTGCTCAGTTTTTTTTGTGTTGTCATTTTGCGATGAATCTGGATCTGGTCTATTAGTTACATTGCTCGGTTTGAAGTCTGATTCATTAAAAATTTGTGTGTTTAGAGGAAATAAACCAGTATTTTTAAAGGCATTAACTATGTTTTTTATAGAAAATGTTTCTTGATAAGGATTTTTCGTCAACGATAGGATATGTCTAATAGAAATAGTTTTTCCAGGGTTCGCTAATAACCAGTTATCAAAGGAAATGGAGATTTTAGTTTTAAATGGTGAGAATATTCCAATATCCAAGGGCTGCATCCGGTGGAAAGTGTGTGGATGAAATGATAGTAAGACAATCCCATTATTACGGGAATATTCTATGGCTGGTATGGAGGTATGAGAATCGTGGTTATCCATGAGTAGAAGTATTTCATTGTCTTTATTGCACTTGGTATGCTTAACAATATGTTTTAATACATCTAGGAATAAGTCTTCTGTCATCCAGCCAGTTTTATTTCCTAAATCCAAACTTCCCACTGGTGCATCAATTATGTAATCTTCCAGATTTCTAACTCGCGGAAAGATGTAGATCGGTGGTAGGGCTTGACCCATAGCATTAATTATTCCCACAATGGTTACCAGCTGACCCCTTTCAGCTGATGCAACTTGCGATACTTGGCGTTTCCCCTTTGTAGCAACAACCTTAACAGTTTTTGAAACCGTAGTGACACCACATTCATCCAGGTTATATATATTTCCTGCAGTAAATTTGTATCGATCTAACACTCTAACATAATTGTCGAAAAACTGCTTTACAGTGTGGGGATTAAAAGCCGTTGCACTTGCCAAACTTGTACTCTCAGGTTTCCTTAGTGCTAGAGTCGGATGTCTGGTCATAAAACTTTTGAGCCATTCTATACCTGCCATACACCGTTCATTCCATATTTCCGGAAATTTACAATTGGGTAAAGCCATACTGATATGCAAATTTTCGTATGTTTTTATAGGATAAGCCATGGTTCAAATCGGAACACGTTTTTATATATGTTTCCAATTTTTTCTCTTGCTCGTTGGTAAATACTTGCTTCACCGTATATTTGGACGAATATTTTAACGTTGCATTTTCATTGTCGCTCATTTCCGGTCCCGAATCGATATCAAATTTTCTAAGGTATTCTTCTACTGTATATTTTCTAAGAATAACTTTTATTCGAGACTGTAAGGTGCTCCTTTTAATATTAAAAAATGCAGATGCTCTTCGAAGAGATTTTGAACCATCAAAAATGCTAATAATTGCATTTTTCATATCATCTTCGTTAATTGATGATCTGTTTGTTTTTTTAATGTACTTTCTTGGCATCTGCAACAAAAAGTTACAGATGTAGCAAAAATTCACAACATACGAACTTAGATAAAAAAAAAATGGGGCACAATCGGCCATAAGAGGGGTAGTTTCGGCCCCTGCCGAATGTAACCCACCAATAAGTGGCCGAATCTACCTCATACTACAAATTATTATTAATTAGAATATATCCTCCATAAAATACTTTTGAGGTTATAATAACGTATGAGATCGAAAAATTAATAAAATTATATTCACAAAGTGCTAAAATTCGTGAGCGTAGTGCCCTCAGTTTCATTTCCATGAGATAAATGAGTTAAAGTTAAAAACTTACTTTGGCGTAACAAAATATCAGCTTTTTCACCACAACAATTTAACACGTGCAACCATCAGCAGATAATGCATCAAACTAAAGAAGTGTGTATTACCAACCACAGAAATGACAACTTCGCGGTAATTTTAAAAATCAAGTAAGATATCTGTGTCCGAAAGTACCCCATGGCCGAATCTACCACCCTTTCCCCTAAAGTTATGAATTCATCTTGTTTGTTTTTGTTAGGTGAATATTGCTTATAGTTCTAATATTGTAATATTGAATATCTAAATTGAAGCAAATGAATTCTTGAAAATATATTGATGCTAAGTTATTGACAATGATTTTGAATATAAAAATCATTGCTAAATAGAGCCATCGCTGGGAAACAGACATCCATTGTAGGGCATCTAACATGAATGATATAGGAGTGGCTCTACTACAATTAAAATTATTCTCATGCCCCTATTTCAAAGTTTGTGTAGCTCATCAGTTTGACTCAAATTGAATAAATAAAGAACAGATCAAGATGCATGGAAACCCTGGTGTGATCACTTATACCTGTGACACAGAATATTCTGTGCCTGTGATACCGACATACAAAAGTGTTGATATACGGCCTACTTGATTCATGTTATTTTTATTGCATTGGTACCGTTTCACTTCTTTAGCACAGATGGCGGCAAAATTGCAGATTAATGTTGTCATTGACGATTGACGGTTGGACAAGCGACAAGTGTCATGTCAACATTCAAAAACAATGATATGACAAATCAAGGCACCGTGGAATGTTGGAAACTCGGCTATTTTCGACTTTTGCGCCATCCATCGACGAATGCAGCCAACGGTATCAATGCAACTTTGGTAGAAACAAAATCGAGTCTGTGATCGCACCAGGGTTTCTATGCATCTTGGAACAGATGCACAGTAAATCAACTGTCATTTTTGACTGCATTGTTAGACAAGACGAAATACGTGAGAAAAAGGAGTTTTTTTTATATTTTTCTAACAATGTATTCACAGTGGCCATTTAATGTTAAATAGTTATCTAATTTGAAAACCAAGATATTCTATAGTAGTGACAATGTCTATTCTTTCGTTGTCAATATTGATATTGAGTCCATTTAGGTTCAACATATTTTTTATATTTTGTTGTAATAATAATTGCTCCAAAGGATGTACATTCAACTTTCATGGACGTTTGGACTTGAGCTGGACGTAAAATGGACATCCATTAGATGTCATGTGCTCTGTGGGAAGAGATGAAAAATAATATACATATTAGGTTAATTAAAACTAAAATAGAAATTTTAGCCAGGCCGGGCCCTGCGCTTATAGGATAAATCGCGCGGTATTATTTATCTGTAATAATTCGAAAAAAGTTCGAAAATATATGCTGGAGATTATCATGAATGAAACGAATAAAATCGACAAAGTCGAAGTACCCTTTCTCTCCACACGTTTCCACCAAGTGGAAAAATGAGGCAAACATCTGTCAGAAAACAACTACTTTTCTGGCTAATACCACGACGGACTTTGAATTACATCTGACAGATATTTGTGCAACGTTTTTTCAAGAAGATCCAATTGCAAGTATGTATATCTTGTAATTAAACAGTAGATTATCCTTCATTTGGCTGTGAATGACAACCTGCAAACATGCATGTTTCGAGGTATGGCCTCTCATCAATAACAGGGTAGGTCGGACAACATTACAAATGTCCTGTCGAACTTTGTTCGAATTAATACAGTTAACTCTTCCTGGAGTCTGTTGCTTTTTGTGGAGTGTGTTGATTTTCCATGCGGATGGCGCTGCGATCAACTTAGTGTTGGCGAAACGTCGAGTACATCGCTCAATAAACGTCGGCCTAAGAACCCGGAAAACCATTATTCAAGCAATGACGACCGCGAAATCCTTTCAAAAAACTCTTTTATCACCTCTTCATTATAATCAAATCGCATCGGTGCTTTCGTCAACTTGAAGTGCAAAATAAGTGCATTCTTATTGGATCAGTTGTTCGACAAATCGTCTCTTTACTGTGTGTTGATTGACAGTGATATTTTTTTAATTTCTTTGGCTGCCTTTTCTCTTAATACGGCTTGGACCATATCCACAGCGGCCAGCAGTAAAAGCGGCTCACGGATTGTGTGGGGCATTCCATCTTTTGCAATTCTTAAACTAGCAAAAGGTATAACGTCTCTATCAAGTTATTATCAGTATTGACAAACTTCGTCAAACATTGGGTTTCTTTCTCAAAAACATTCAATGGGCTTACCAATCAAATCAGGGTGCTTAGAATTTTGGTGTCGCATCAGTAAAGAATGAATTTGATTCGAAAGTGTTTCAAGACATACAAAACACTGAGGAATAGAAATATCACTGGTTTCAGTCCCTGGCTTCACTATAAAACCGCTCTGTAAGTAGCTTTCATCATATTTACGATTGGCCGATGATTTAGTTTTTTTTAGCACAATCCTTTGAAATAGAAGAGGACGTCAAAAATCGTTTCATAGTTCAGTTTTCTTATATGAAATCACAATTATTTATTACAACACCCACAACGAACAACACAATGTATCTGAACCTTTACTTTTCCCGCTAAAATTGACTGCAAATATTCTGTTCGGAATCATCTTTTCCTCTTGTGGCCGTTTTTCTCTTATACATCCTCTGTAGCACTCGAGAGCGTTCGACGCATCTTCTGGAACACAGATGTCTCCCTCTTTCTGGTCGTTTCGGGAAGCGGTGACGCATAGTTGTTTACAAATGAGTGTCCCTGTGGTAGAGCTGTGATATATTATGAAAGTCAGGGGACAGGTCCGGCCTAGATTTGCTACAAGCTGCACTACACTATTGATGCATGTTGCTCACATCACTCGCGCGTACCACCTGAAACATTCCCGCGTACCACCAGTGGTACGCGTACCACCGGTTGGGAACCCCTGGTTTAGAGTTTTAAATAAACTAGCGAAATGTAGTTGAGTGTATTGTTACTACCATGCGATGCTGAATTACAGATGCTTATCTTCTTTACTTTGTACTGACGAATATATTGATTTTTAAGGTATTGGTTACGAAACTGCCCTGGATTTTGCCAAAAGAGGCGCCCACGTTATTCTAGCATGCAGAGACGAAAATCTAGCTAAACAAGCATGTAGAAAAATAATAGAAGAAACCAACAACGACAATGTAGTTTATAGATTAATAGATTTAGCATCGTTTGATTCCGTTAAGAAATTTGTCGAAAAAGTAAAAGAAACAGAAGAACGTTTAGATATACTAGTGAATAATGCAGGAGCTGCTGTTTTAGGTGATGGGAGAACTGAGGATAACTTACCAATTGTCATGCAGATAAACTACTTTTCCCATTTTCTCTTGACCAATCTACTATTAGGTGAGTTATACGTATAGAAAAAGTTGTTTTATCTAATAATCGAAATAAATAAGTTACTTGTGGTTTTTGGGGTCATTTGTCTGATTTTGAAGTGAAATACAGAGACATCCCGTTAAATTTATCCAAGTAAAAGAAACATCCTTGCAAGTTTACTCGCTGCTCCGCCATAAAGGGTGGGAGCGGTGAGAAGAAATACAAAAGAGCATTCCAATCCGCGATTGTCAAAATGTGCACCGATTAACAGTCCAGATTGAGAATCGTGCAGATCCTGTTTCGTATGCGAATTATGTACTTATAGATTGTTCTGGTGCTAAGAGATCGACAGTGAAGAAAGAAGAAGACTCCCCTTCACTCCTCCGGTAACCACACGTTAGAATAATAAGTGCGTGAACCACAGAAAAGAATATATCTTCTCAAAAACAAATCATTCAATGCGGAATCAGAGCTCAGCTTTCGCAAGTCTCAGATTTCATCAGATCTAAGGATATTAATAATCTCTTTAGGATATGCCGACCAAATAAGAGATCCATGTTCTTATTTCGTAATCGGAGAAGCACTTATTGTATCTGATTTTGAATAGGTAAATGTCACATCCCAGCCAACCATGTGATATAAGAAATATGTATAACGGTGATATCACATTGAAACGTGCGATATCACATTTAAAGTCACAAACATGTATCCAATATATTGAGGTAATGTGAAAATGTCCGCCTCACGGAAAGTCATTGTAATGTCTTTCAGACATGAAATGCGACGTCACATAGAAAGTCACTAACATATAATGTTATACGAGTCCACATTTCATATCACAAGTGGGTTACACTGTCAATTATTAGAGGCTACAAGTAAACATCACATTCTGGACCATTTAAAAGAGGGGCATCACTGTAACTTTTATTTGTTGTCCGATCAAAACAATTCCTTTGAGCTCAACACATTTTTGCATTTTTGGTGATGAATTAAATTAGAAGTAAGTAGGCCTTGAAATATTGAATTTTATTTCACATTCATGGCGCTGAACTAAAAGTGTATTGATGCTCTATCCAATGAAGAAAAGAACTTTTGAATCGGAGCAAAATGATCAGTCGATCAGTTTTTCAACATATTCATTGGATTATTACAGTACATACTTGTAGGCGATATTGAGATGTATTATATAATATTCATCCGCTCTATTTCTTAATGTGATATCACAACATGGTGGATTTGTTGGTGTCGTATAGGTGTGATCTGATGAAAGTTGATGACAAATCATATTTTTGTCCTCCTTGTGATCTGTTATTGTATCTGTAAGATTCAATATACGTCGAATATAGGTTAATATTGAACTTCACATTGGTGCAACATTGTTACATCACATTATTGTTGATGTCACACGATGGTTGGCCGTTCACCATTACTTTGTGCATGCCTAGATAATCTGCTGGTTCTGGTTTGGCTCCATTACTTCAGTAGGAACAGAACGAAACCCCTTAAAGAAGTGGGATGGAACACAATGCTTGTTAACCACTGGGATGTTTGACCAAGTCAAACATTACAAAAACTTTTGGCTCAGGGAAGAAGACAATCTGTGTAAATTCTACTGCCAATAAGTCCATTAAGCCTAAAAGCCAGGTGCATAGGTTTTGGCACTGTGAGACCGCGAACTA
Organism: Chrysolina americana; assembly: GCA_958502065.1. Classification (NCBI taxonomy): domain Eukaryota; kingdom Metazoa; phylum Arthropoda; class Insecta; order Coleoptera; family Chrysomelidae; genus Chrysolina; species Chrysolina americana. The sequence continues at coordinate 15,779,836 of OY293414.1, forward strand.
GGAGGATCTGGGCTCCGAACCAAAAAATCAGACCTCTATAACTGTACAAGGGCTTGAGCAGTGAAAACTATATTCAACCCAGTTTCCAGCACTGCAAACTACTCGTCAATGTCCCAAATTATATATTCTTCAATGTGATGCAGTGCCATTCGATAAATTATAAAACTTTGTACAATTTGTATTCGATAGAGATATAGGTTTCGCCAGGGCTTTCCAAATTGTTGAATAAAATATTACAAGTCATATTCTTTTACAATTATTGAAAGGATCAGTATTATTTTCCAATAACCACATTTCTTTCAAGAAGTACATTATTGGATGGCGAGGAGGTGGCGTTGTCATCTCTGCCAAACGTTCGCTTAGTTATCTACAATATAATTTTTATGATACTAGGAGCCACTTTTCGGAGATGATAGGTATCTAAATTGATTCGAATCGTATCCAAGGTTGAATTTTGTATGGTTTACTTTCCGAAGATTGTAGCAGAAGATTTTACCGCGAAGCACATACTGGTGGAACCGGGAGTTAAAGACGCAGACACAATGAAAGGTTTATATAATAACTTCACGATGAAGAAAAACTCAAAATCATCTCCACAAATTTAATATAACCACCAAATGTTAGTGCTGTTAGAACGATAAATGACTATCGATCAGTTCAATGGTTTCATAGTAGTACATGTTTCGAACCTATATAGGTTCATCATCAGCTAAGTTTAAAATTATGGAGAGAAAATTATGTAGAAAATTAAATTAAAGAAATAAAATGAGTGTCACCACATTATTCCCCAAGGAGTTATCACTGAAAAGTTAGGCGATTTTAAAACATTAATTAAAAGTAGTAATAGGGGAGGCTAGGAGCCTGTATGCCGTTTTATTAATTAATGAGAGAGGCTCAGGTTTATGTAATAAGTTTTGAATAAGTTTTGAAATTTGTAATTTTAGGATATTGTTACGAGATTGATAAAAATCCCCTAGCTACGCCGCTGGATAGACTTGCACGCGTATCGTCGATATGGTTTCCGAGAAAAAGGCAGATAACTGCCGGTAATGAATATTCGGGATAACCGAACCGTCGCATCGCGAAGATTCTGGTTACATTTGAGTACCTATATAAACGCGAGACATTTGACTGGGGAAGAGAAGTTTTATGAAGAGAAGTTGGATGAAGAAGATAAGAAGATTAGGAAGAAGTGATAATAAGCAGTTTTTGAAGAAGTATAGAAGTGTTAGGAATATTTAGCTAGTTGTATTGTTGTATATCTAAGTGTTTTATTAGTCAGTGAAGTGTTGTATGTTTGTTTATAGTGAAGTTAGAAAATAAACAGTTTAGTATAGTGTGCTCGGCCTATTATTAGGCAAAAACGTAATAATATCAATTTCAGAAATAAAATAGGATACAAAACACAATTGACAAATAAAACTGACTAGTCTGATAAGTTTTATAATTACATTTATAATGCTTCAATGATGAATAAATTATCTTATCTTATCTTATCTAATTTACGAACAAGGTGTTTTTGTGGCGTGATTAGAATAATAATGGCAATGAACAGTTTTATGTTGAAAGGAAATCTATAATTACAAACATTTAAACCAAAAACATAAAACTTCCATTGTATTTCAGCCTTTACGAGACTCATTAGACAGACATGACTATCACGTTGTGAAACTTTCTGTGCAGTTATTGGAGATGGGTACAGCACCTCTGGGAGACTCAATTCTTTTGCTGAGTTGGATGAGGTAGGTGTAACATTCAAATTCAACATGTAGATTGCCTTGGATGCCTTTTATCAATTATCTTATCAAGATATACTACCATGGATCCGTGAGCGGGCTCTGTTTTCTGGAATCAGATTTTAAGGGCTGGTTAAAATGCAAAAGAAATGAACGACAAATTACCGAATCGCCAAAACAAAAATGAGCCAAAACTCTCTTGGGTCTGGAAGCTGAGGACATTGAGATTTGGTAAATTGCTGGAAATAAGAAAGAACAAGAGGGTTAATCTCTCATCGATCTATGACGAGCTCGAAGTTTACAACTACCTAGTCAAAAGATTGGACCGGCAGTTCGAACTAAATGAGCAGGACGAAATCGATGGGGATATTCGGTTGGAAAATCGAATTTAAATATTTCCATTATAAGTGAATAAGTGATAATGAAAAAATGAATTATAGAGCTTATATAGTGTGTGCCTTAACTGAAACAACAACCCAGTCAACACACGGACATTCGATTGATATCCATTGGACATTAATTTTGGATATTGGGGATATCCAGAGGACATCCAGTAATATCCGGTGGATATTTTATGGAAGTCCAGTGGATGTTCCGAGTGGACGAAGATGGACTTCTATAAGATATCCTTCTGTAATATCCATAAGATATAGTTCAAGGATATCCATGAGATATTGTCCACATATATCCATTAGATGTTGTTCAGGGACATCTACAAGATATCCACAGGATGTCCATAAGAACTTTGTTCACAAATATCCAAAAGATATGTTTCAGGAATAACAATATAAGATTATCATTGAGGAATAAGGGAAACTGTTTAAATATATTGATATTGAAAATTGATATTGTACTCTGTATTCATTTTATATTTGCTTCGCATATTCATTGCTATCTGTAGAATATCTTCTAATCGATATTCATTTCGAAGTCAACTGCAGGGTGGTAACAGAAGCTTTTGGCCTTCCTATGGACCCAAAAACGTATTACCCAATAATGGGAAAAATTGGGATCATTACACCCAGACGAGCTATAACGTTGTAATATATCTTCTTCAGAAATTTCTGCGGAGTTGTATACGGCAAAGTCCGGAAACCACTAATAACGTGATGAAAAATTGAAACCCCAATTCAGTAAATACTTATCACTTCACAAACAGTTCATTTTTATTCGAATTCGCACTAATTCCATTTTAGATCTGCTCAAGAAAACACCGAGTAGAATCGTCAATGTGTCTTCGATACTGGCTACGCTTGGGAGAATAGATCTGAAGAATCTTACTGCATATAAAGGTAATAGCAGTCAGTATTGTCGCTCGAAGCTCTGTCAGATTTTATTCACTATAGAATTGGCAAGAAGGCTTCAAACTACGAATGTGACCACTTACTCGCTACATCCAGGTGTGATCACCACAAGAATCTTCAGGAATTGTGCTGAGAAACGGATAAGAAGATTGTTTTTACTGTTTTTGGAAGTGTTCTATAAGGTAGGTGTAAACTTATTTTGTGATAAAAACTGTTCTGTAAATTACATGTCTCAATAATTCGTTTAATTCTTCTGAAAATAAAGATGATTTCATTTGTCTTCAGTCTTCTCTTTTACAATTATATTCGACGGAAAGATATGATAAAAAATAAATTTCAAATAATCGTGACAACAGGGAATTTTTCAGAATGCATCTGCAGATATGGCATTAAGTATTTCGGCAAAAAACATCATAATTGGAGGGGTGAATGAACGTCACTAAAATGCTTAAAACAGTGTGCTAATATACAGTGCGGCTTTTAATAGTCCCCCCTGATAACTTTTGAACGGTTTGACGTACAATCATAAAAAAACCGTTTGGAGGGTTTCACCGATACTTTTTGAAATGAAACACATTATGATTGCTCGATAGATGGCGCGGAGAGGCACATCAACTAAAAAAAATTAAATGCATGGCATGAGGGGTCATGTGTCACATCGTTGAAAAAATAATTCAATTCTTTTTTCAACCATCTGAAAATTTTTAGAATTCCGTTCCACTAAAAAAAAATTCTGTCCCGTTATTTCACATTAAACCATTCAAAAGTTATCTTGGTCAGATAAGGAAAGTACGAAGGCGTAGAAGGGCCATATATATATTTTTTTTATTGCATATCTTTTTCCGACTTTGATCTCGGAATTTCGAGAAACATAGAGGATCGGTATTCATTTTGTTTTTTTTTGCATCATATAGTACTCGAGCAAATCGGATCCTAAACGCACTTTTGCCCCTCCCCTATTCATCCAGCGCATTCTCTCGGTTCCTAAATTATATAGGTGTCTGCAAAATTATGAATTGCTCAATCAGTTTTTCATAATCAGTTGTTGATCGTTCGTCAAATTCTTAAAAAATGTTTATGGTTTCATACCGAAGTCGACAAAATAGGCGAGGTTCTTTCTGGAACCTAGAGATAGCGATGGATTAATGTATACTTCATCTTTCTGAACTTGTACAGAAAGAATTTTTTGATTCGTATGGGTGAGCCATATATAGATTCGCTGATGATTGCCTGCTATGACCACGAAACGTACTTGGGTGGTTCCCCATTTGAATCGAATCAATTTCTGTTATGAGATTTAGAAAGTATTGTAAATTATTTCTTGTAGAGAAATTTGCCAATAATCTAGCAGATATAATTCAAGAGCCGTAGGGGCAGTAGTTGTTTTGAATTGGGAGATTTGCTGACGAAAATACCTATCGATTCGATATATCAGATTACCAAATCCATTTTTTAGTATTACTCCAACACTATGTTTATGATCATTTTCAGAGTGCTGTGGAAGGAGCGCAACCCCAAATATATTGCGCTCTAGAGAAGGGATTGGAACAATACAGTGGAGAGTATTTTAGAGACTGTAAACAAGTGAGTGGCTATGTAAATACCAGAAATCAAGAATTAGCGAAAGCACTTTGGAAAGAGACTGAAAAAATTGTTGGTTTGAAGAGGTGTGTGGAATAAATGTTAGTGCATGGGGTTCCGTGACGTAGAGGTATATGAAATGTATTCAAAAATAATAATAATTGCCTGCTTGTGAAATTTTGTTTCAATACAAACCTCTATTTTTCCCATAAAAAATATTTCAAGTTGAGGAAAACTCCCAATTCGATTAAGTGATCATTCAAGCCCATAACAAGCATATATGGGAATATATATGGCAAATTGTATATACAGATGAGTGTGGGCCATTGAAAACGAAAGAGCGGTTTCTGTAGGTCGACAGAACTGAATTATATATAAAAACACGCTCGGACACGTCAACTACATTTTCGAGGGGAACATCGTTTGCGATTAAATTCACTGTGACCGCCGTCCCTAATTTTTCAGATGGCAACATATCGTCACCCTAATATTACAAGGTTGTATATTTTATGGGCCAACAATATATAACACACAACCTGCTCGTTATAATTAGGGTGACGATATGTCAAGTGATACCTCATTTGGAAGGTTATTTTTTACTTCATAATATCAAACAACAAAAATAAATCAATTCTATTCATTTGTTTTCGAGATATATATTAGGAACTTAAAGTTAGGAAATCACTTTTTTTTCATCAATAAAAACAATATATGATAAAGAAACCGTCGCAATAATTATTATTGTCAATGAATTAAATGTTTAAACTGTCTACTACCCATTTCCATACAATAGTACAAGTTCTGTTTAGAATGAGACCTCACATTTCGTAGCATTTCCGGCGTTATTCGACGGCATTCTTCAATAATTCTACTTCATTAATTTTCCAGAGATTCTGGTTCGGTTGCATAGATTTTGTTTTTCAAGTGATTCCACAGGAAAAATTCGACTGGGGTTGAATCTGGAGATCTGGTGGCTTCTTTATATAGAGCCTCTTCTTCCATTACAACTTTCAGGAAACATTCTATCCAAAAACGTCCTAACAGGCTGTGCATATCGTGGAGGTGCTCCGTCTTAATTGTTGAAATATCATGTGATCTTCATGGTAACGTTGATCATTTTCAATGTTGTCTATTAATTGCGGATGAACAAATTCATTCAATAATTCCAAATAAATTTCTCCTGCCAGGATACCGTCCAAAAATACTGATTCAATCAAACGGTCCCCAAAAATAGCGGCCCAGACATTGAATTTTTGGGGAGTTTGAGTATGGACTTCGTGGAAAACATGTGGATCGACTCTGACTAATAACGATGATTCACAGTCAAATTCAAAAAGAATGTAGACTCATCAGAAAAGCAGATGTTGAAAAGAAAATTCTCATCAGCATCTATTCTCGCAGTCACAATTTTATAAAATTCCTTTCGTCTATCAAAATCATCTTCATTGCAATTGGTGTACCAAATCTATTTTGTTTGTATAGGGGTGGAATTTATAATATTTTCAGGATTCGGCGGATACTCAGGATTCGGCGGATACTGGTAACACTAGCCAATTTCCTTGTACTCAATGGTGGGCCTCCATGAACTTGTCCTAAAACTACAACTTCAACAGGTTCACATCTCAACAGATACTCACGTTCTGGGTCTCGTTTCGTTTGCTGCTGATCCAGTTTGACGAAATTTTTGCACTAATTCTAGAACGTATTTTCTAGCAACAAGTTTATCTGGATGCATTTCATTGAACAAATGAGCTGTACGGTTACAGCACTCATTCTTAAATAAATTATTTCCGCGACCGTGTACACCATTGAGGCAAGATATTCAGCAGCTCTATTCAAGTAATGGACGTCCACAACTGCGATTTCGAAAAAAAAATGAACTCATACATGTTATTGTTTATATTCGCATTTCAGTCGAATTCAAGAAAACGTCTTTTTATCAATTCTTAAGAACCTCAAATTTCTTTCGATCAAGTAAATGAGAATGAAATGAAATTTTCAAACGAAATTGCATGATATTTGTTGGTTAACAGTTAGATCTGAACTCCGCCATTTCCAGAATAATAATTTTTATTATAGTAATGAACACAAGCCTTAGCTTTGCTGCCTCTGGTGTATTGGTGATATTTGAATGGTATAATTCTGACTTATGCAGTTTCTAATATAAGTATTCATAAAAGTAGTAAAAATTAAACCAATAAATGAAATTCATAAACGAAGTCAATCCCAATTTAATTCTCCAATTGTATTGATTCTATACATTTAAATTAAAGGTTTATGATACAAAAATAACACAAAGTATAATATAATTAAAAAGCAAATAATGGAACATACAATGTCAAAAAATCCTTTCAATGAATCTAAACACAGTTCAACGCCTGTCCCTAGAATCTGAACGTCCTCGGGAATCTCGACTTCTCGATCTGGAGCGAGGTGAACGCGATCGTCTTGGTGATCTGGACCTATAAAATATATAAATGTTATAGTACAGAACATCAAAACAAACCCCATCAAAAAAAATTTATTGAAAAGTAGTTACAAATTAATAATAGATACGCTAAAACTGCACCATTATTAATAAGATAATTTGCTCTAGTGATTTGTGGGTAGAAAAACAAATTATGGAATAAATGTATCATAATGCAATACTTCAGATGAAAATAATCATAAAAATGTCATCAAATTATAAATAAAACCGAAAACAAGTAAGGAGCACATATTCACTTTTTAAATTTTTCAGTTACACCCAATCAAATGTGTACTTTCAATATCTGCAGAAACCATTGAATGTTAATTCAAGGTCAGAACTAGATCAGATTGAACCAAAAGATCCATTGTTTTTGAAATCAAAAACCATGTTTTCTGTAATTGTGAATTTTCTTTAATAATATTATCTGAATAGGCACAACAATATTGGTTATAAATGAGGGAAACTATTAAAATTTACCATATATTGATAATGAAATAAATGCCAATATTGAAATCAATAAAGCAGTATTGGGTAATTGTCTAAAATAATGATAAGGAGGGGGAGGGACAAAAGAGTCACTGAATGTATCAATGAAACATAGTATCAAATTTATTTTAAACTTTCTATTGCTATATAAATTACAAGGGGAGTATTCTCAAAAAGTACCATTACTTTTGTACCAAAAAGATTGATACATTAACAATAATCATAAAAATAATCATTCTTTTGAAAAGTGTGTTCAAGGTTTTGTGACAATAAGGAAAGACCCCTAAAATTAATTCTATATCAAGAGAATAATTTCATATAACCTTTCCTGATTCATATTGTCTATATCTGAATTTAATTATAAAAACCATTGATTAATAAAAAAAATTCATTATTTCTTGACTCATTAAGATAAATGAATTTGAAAATATGCTCCTCCAATGATTTATTTCTAGAAAATTCTTCAATGGGAAGTTTCCTGAAACTTTCAAAAATAAACTCTCATCTATACAAGCCATTTCTGAGAATTCAAAACGATACCTTACACACACATCACTAGAACAAACCCAATCAAAAATTCACCCAATGAAATGTAATCTATTTTAAATTTCTAATATATCCCACCAGTCTCGCGTTGATTTGGAAGAGAATAGAGATGAGATGGATTGATGCTTGTTGGGCAGACTGTCGGTGAGAAGAGAGTTGCCGCATAGCCCTTACTCTGTTGTGGATTATTTTTGCAAATATTTGTTGAGTAGTGGTGAGACAGTTGAGTCGCGCGAGATGTCATTTTTCATTAGCAAGTCGGTAAGCTGTCATAGCACCACCACAGGTAGATTGGCTGTTGGGTGTTTATTCGATGTAAGATGAGATGTGTTGTAGGCCGGGGAGGAAGGTGTAGGTCTCAATCTCAAGGGGGAGAATACAACAGTAGTGGCGCTGCAGGTGGCCTGTAATATGAGCCCCAAACCTAATTATAACTGCTGCCATAGCCAGAGCAGATATAATGTGTTTCAACTCACAAATTACATGGGTAACATTTTAAAATTACATCAACAAATGTACAAATACACGTATCCCATCTTTGTAACGACTTCATTCATAACAATAACCTAGAGCAACGTATTGTCTATGTGAGGAAGTTGAGGGCCAATTCACAAAGTTCATGATCAAGGTCAATTAGTAAAAAATAGTTACAAACATCACCCTCCATCAAACTCCTCTTATATTAACAATGTTGGGACTTAAGACACCTTTGATAGTAGGTAATATAAATTTTGGTTGAAAAATGCAATTTCAATATAATTTTTGGTTCAGAAGCTTTGAAAACGAAGTCAAAAAACTGAACAAGAAAAATCATTTAAGATGAACGATGAACAACTATCAGAAATATGAATAATAAGTACTTGGAAATTGCTACTAATACTGATGCCTCTCTAGGTTATTTATGAATGAATTCAGTTATATGAAGAAATGCTGATTTATGAAAAGATTTTCTGCATAAATAGTGATATATTTCTCTATTGGAATAAATAACTTTCATAGTTAAATGAAAACCACAATAATTGACATACAACACTCACATATGTACATTGATTGTAGAAACTTCATTATTATGAAGAATTTCAATTGGATGTCACAGAAAAATTGTCTATCAACACAAAGTATTTACTAAGGGGGTTTGGGTCTAGAACAATAAATATTTCCATTCTAATTATTTGTTGTCTAGGCTCTGTTCGGCAATTAGTGAAATATTCTTATTATACAATTGACAAAGCATATTACTCAGTTGGTGAATGGGATAGGTATAATTAAATTGCTTCTTTGTTATACACTTTTTAGTTCACAATCAGTAAACATTTTCATATTATTGTAAGAAATAAATAGGAATTCTTGGACATATGAACCCCGTATGAAGAGTCCTGACATTATATATTTGATGAAAATACTTTAAATAAAAAATAGACAAAAGGATATGACATTGAAGTCTTAACTGAATGGTCATCCAAATAATAAACAGGACACTAAATATTTTGCTAAGATATTTGTCAATGAAAATTATTTTACAAGCTTTTGCTGAAAGCCATGGATTTTATATCTTCCTTATTATCATAAATTAATATTTTTTCCTTCCAACAACTAAAAGATTTTATATTTCAAGACTTGAATCGTTCATTGTGACGAAAACAATAATGTCTGTAGAAGTGATCCAAATAAAAAAAAAAATGGATTCTTAGCCCGAAATAGATCAAATTGATTTCAATTTGGTAGAAAACATAAGTATCAATGTAAACAATATGCATTTCAATAAAAGCCATTTTAGATAAATAACTTTTTGTATTAAATGTTATTAAATCGAATTCTATCATACACAAAATAAAATAGGGGTCCTTTGGAAACAACTGGACTATAAATAATGAACAATTAACACAACATGAATAAAAATGGGAATACTTCAAAATAATTTGTGAGTTGAAACCTAATCAAAAATGGTCAAAATAACAAAAAATGCAGTCAATCTGAAGCAATACTGACCTGGAATATCGAGAAGCACCTCTTCTGCCTCCACCCCCACCACCACCTCTTCGGGAACGGCCACTTGACATTTCAACTCTTACTCTGGATCCACAGCAGCGCCTAAAAAATTCAAGAGTGGAGATAGGAACATTTGCTTTGTATCTATCGCTAGCATTCCTATTGTTTTCAATTTAGATCCTAAAGCCAGATTCAGTATATTACAAATAAGTATAAAATCAATGTACATTTACAAAGAAGTTTTCTTATAGTTCATGAGCAAATAAATACATTATCAATAAATGGAATGGTAAAATTCTATTAACTAACAGCCACAAGGTATCATCCATATTTCTTTTGAACTTACATAGTTTGGCCTCCTGAACAAAAATCCAAACAAAATTTTTGTCGGTCTGAAGTAACTTTGGAGATATGGACTTATTTTTGAGTGATGACTGACATTTTCCAGCACACATTTCTACCGCAAAAAAAACCTTTAAAACGCTCAAAATTCTTCTTCTTATCACTAGCAGAATGTAAACAACCTTATTAACCTGTTTCACACTTTTTCTTTATTGAAAAACGGTACTTTTTAGAAAAAAACTCATGTCTTTTATGAATATTATTCATGTCAAGTTGGTAACTGGAAAAAAAAAGTGAGTGAATAATTTCCTATTCATGTTGAAATTAAATGGCTCGAAAAGTTGGCTGTGCAAATATGCAAAGTTACCAACTTGACATGAATAAATTCACTAAACATTTTACATAAATTTGTTGTTTGAATATTTTTAAAAGTAGGTTTTATTTTTGGATAAACAATGTCTTTTTTTAATAAAAAAATAGCTTGAAATTGGTGAATTAGGGAGTGTACATTGTCTTAGCTTGACGAAGGAAGAATTTTGAGTGTTTTTTGCAGTAGAAATGTGTGCTAGAAAATGTCGGTCATAACTCAAAAATAGGCCCATATCTCCGAAATTACTTGAGAACACCAAACATTTCATTTGGATTTTTTGTTCAAGAGTCCAAACTATGTAAATTCCAAAAAAAGAATTTGTTGATAGCTTGCGTCTATTTGTTAACGAAATTTTACTTGAAATGGAATTATCTGGTTTGAAACCAAAAGAGAATTACAATGTTATGATTAATGAAAAACTGTATGTCACAGAATTATTTAAAAGACCATCACTACCATCTGCATAGCAATAAAAAAAAATTACCATTTCACACTTGCAGATGAAGAAATTGTTGCACTGGTGAAACTATTGAAACTGCAGATGTTGAATTGCAGTTCGAAGTTAGTGCTGTGGAGTTGATAATGTTGACTTACGTTCCATCCAATCCTCTGACTGCATCCTCAGCATCTCTGGGATCTTCATATTCTACAAATGCAAAGCCTGGAGGATTTCTTGCAACCCAAACATTTCTCAAAGGTCCATATTTACCGAAAGCACTTTCGATTTCGTGTTTGCTAGCAGAAGAGCCAAGGTTTCCTACATAAACCTTACAGGAGAGATCCCACTCACGATAACGAGACATAGTTCTCCTGGAATTTATATAATAGCATTTAACAGTTAATTCTCAATTCCAAAAGCCAGTTTAATTTTAATTTGTAACAATTTTGGTACCTACAGGGAACCTTTAAAAATCCATTAAAATATCAGCTGGCTTGCATTTACCCGCGCCTTCATAAATTCATAATAAAAAAGAGGAAATTGAGATTGTTGGGAAGCTGAAGTGGCATGAACAATATATACCAAGTTAGAAGAATGCACATAAAATCCAGCATTGAACATTTAGAAAAATACATCACAAACATTACAGTTTTCTAATCAAATGAATAATAACAAAATTATAGAAAATATAATAGCACATAGTGTAAAGTAGCAAGCTAGCAAGCCAAGCCCAACCCATTTGTTTTATAGGAAAATAAATGAAAAACTCACCTGTTTCTAGATATTTTGACTGATAGCTTAGAATGGAAATAAAAACAAGGTACAGAGACCAACTCTCTGTGGATATCACAGCTATCTATAAAATTGAACACTACTCAACACCAATACATGCACACAATCAAAATGGCGCGGCGTCTTAAAAGGAGGACGAAGTGGACGGGACGGACGGACCTCGGACAGGTGCAAGAATTCCTATCCACAACACTTCCCAATAGGCAATCCGCATGAACCAATCAGATCTATCCTGGCCAAGGCAGTATATTTGAATCGATGCTAAGGCGGTATAGTAGTCCCAAGTATTCAACTTGGATAGCAAGGTTAGTTTGGTTAGGATAGATCATGTTCCATTTTTAAGCCATAAAAAAGGGAACATGATCTTATTTAACCAAACTCGACTTGATATCCAAGTTGATCCTCAACGGAACCTGAAATTACATTGCACACCACGTAGGCGCAACTAAAATAGAGTTTTGATTGGTCTATGCGGATTGTCTATTGGGAAGTGTTGTGGATAGGAATTCTTGTCGGATAGGTTTACACTGTTCACAGTGCGCTGCCAGCGATGCCACGGCTTATTTATGAAAGTGGGTACCGTGCTACCGTGTACCATAGCATTCTATAGTCAATAGTTATGTCTCTTTCTCTCTCATGAATTTTACCATAATGTTATCTCACTTATTCTGTCGACTATAGAATTCTATGGTACAAGAAATCCCACCCAAGAGATTGAAATTGGACTAGAAGTAAATCAATAATTCTAGTGGAGTAAAAATTATAGCAACCTTGGCACCAATTGAACTTTTCTTATGCTATTGACGATTATACAGTTCCGTGTACCATAGAACATATAATTCTATAGTCGATGTCGATAGCTCTGTCGCTTTCTCTCCCCATGACATCTCATTCATTTGATCGAATATAGGATTCTATGGTACACCACAGATCACAGAAAACTTTTTTCCTAGAAAACTTATTTATGTGAAGTGCGAATCACATACAGGAGTGGGATTCCGTGTACCATAGAACTCTACTTTTCAACAAATAGGGGTGAGTTCCTAACGCACTGTTTTTGCTTTTTGCGTCGCGCATCACGCATTCTGATTGGCTTTTCGCCATTTGTGTCAGTATGACCAACTGTCATATTGACAATTGACATGATCTGTAATTAAGATAAACCCTGGTGTTTGCACTTATACCTGTAAAACTGTGGGATCAATCAGAAGACACCAGGTGATTGCGAACGTGGTGGCATCCTTACCCTGCAGTCTCTAATAAGATGGCCCAATTTCCCACATCTATAGCACGCCCTGTTCTTCTGGGTGCTCATTCCGCTTATCAAAGATTTAATCTCTTCCAGAACCTTCTCGAATGAACTAGTAGTTGCGCTTGATCGTTGATCGGGTTCTTCTATCGATACCGCTCGTACTTTCGGCCTCGAGGTGTTGAAGGCCGCCTCCACTTCTAAGGAACGTACCAAGGCATCGCTACTCCTCTTAAAGTGTGTCAATCGCAGAGTCCTTTGGATTTCGGTGTCTCTGAGTCCATCTATAAATAACTGCACCGCTAACTGTTCTTTGAAATCTCCCGGTGCTTCTGGGTAAGCCAACTGAATTAGGCGTCTCACATCCGATTCAAATTCCTGCAGACTCTCACCTGATTTCTGAGTGCGCGTTTTCATTTGAGCCCGATACAGCTGTTCTCGATGTTGATCGCCATACCGTAACTCTAATGCAGTAATCAGGTCTTTATATTTATTTTGCTGTTCGATAGGTATCGTCTGTAACATACCCAAAGCTGGCCCTCTCAAAGCTACTATAAGGGCCGTAGCTTTTTCTTCTTCACCCCATCCATTTGCCACTGCTGCAGCTTCAAATTGCCGGCAATACATGGACCAAGAGGACTGTCCATCAAAAGTAGGTGGTTTTACGGAAATTCCTGATGTGGCAACCCTGTCTCGACGATCTTGCTTCTTGAGGAGTGCTATCTGATTTTCGAGTCCTTTCACCTCCTCTCGCACTGTATCCACTTTCTTATTAAGCTCATCGTCGATTTTCTTGACGTCTTCCTCTATTTTTCCTTTCAGTTCCTCCATTTGTACTTCGGTTTTCTGTAGAACGTGTTGAAAAAACTTATCTTGATGTTCTAGAACCTTCTGGAAGTCTGTTTTCCTTTGTTTTTCTATTCGTTCCAATTCATTCTTTTGTTGTTCGAGAATTTTCTGGAGTGCTTCTTCTCGTTCTTGTTTTTCATCTTCTCTCTCTTTTCTCTGTTCTTCGAGAATTTTCTGGAATGCCTCTTCTCGTTCTTGTTTTTCTTTTTCTCGTTCTTGTTTTTCATCTAACAGTCGCATTTCCTTTTCTCGTTTTTCATCTAACCGTCGCATTTCCTCTTCTCGTTTTTCATCTTTTCGTTCTTTCTTTTCCCCCTGGCGCCGCTTTTTCTCTACTTGTTTTTCCTCCTGGCGCCTTCTTTCCAAATCCGCAAACTGATTTTGGATAAATTTCACAATGTCCTCCATCGTATCGTACGATGTACTCCTCGTATTCACCATAAATAGTTTATAAATATAGTTTCTGTTTTTCACTAATATCCCGCTTCGGACACCACTGTTACGTTTTGCTAAATAATAGGCCGGGCACACTACTAAACTGTTTATTTTCCAACTTCACTATAAACAAACATTCAACACTTCACTAACTAATAAAACACTTAGATCTATCTATACAACAATACAACTAGCTAAATATTCCAAACACTTCTGCTTATTATCACTTTCTAATCTTCTTAAAGAATTCTCTTCATAAAAACTTCCTTCCCAGTCAAACGTCTCCGTTTATATAGGTGCTCATCGTGTAGACTGGATATAACGCGATGATTCGAGAATACTCAAAACGGAGAACTTCTACACATTTCCAGGAATTGAGCGACGACGCGGCAACTCTGTTATCTAGACTATTCATGCAGTACAGAAAACGATCCATCCAAATAAACACTTCTTGGAATTGATTTATCGATGAGGCGCCCGCGGAATGGACTCAGCGCCGCAGCTAGGGGGCTTTTATCAATCTCGTAACAATATAGAAAGGTCGCTCTGGGTTGATAAATTTAATGGCTTATGACATTAGATAGGGTAGTCTGAGACGTCGTGCCTAGAAACAAAATGTTAAGATTTCATAAAGGGAATTTGGTGTCGAAAGGTCCTAGTGAAAAGTCGAGGGTGGTAGGATATGAGGGCTTAAAAATGTTTTAATTTGCGAAGGGGTCGATGTGTGTGTATAAGTGTACATCAAGTAAGTTCGTAGCTTTACTATTATAGGTATTTTACACTTTTCCATGTCTCACAATAATAATAATATAGTTTCGTTTTAAACTTGGGGCGTGTTTGGTCTGTAGACGATGAATATGGGGTGTTTCACGATATCAGTATAAGCTTCAGACATTCAACGTTTCATATGAATAATATTAATAATTGCTAACTAATATTGGTTGTTTTGTCATTTTAAATTGAGGGTAGCTGTATTATAAATTTGAGGGAGTTATGAGGGCGAATACGAGAGATTAATTATAATAATAGTTTAAATTTGGTCATAATTTTTGTTGTAATTATAATAGTAGTGAGGTAATTTAAAAATATTTATTATCGGAAATGTTTTAAAGGGGTTGTTGGTTAGAAAAATGCATGTTTAACAGTAGAGTGATCTTTTGAGTTTATGAGAGGGTGATCATATTTTATTCAACTATATACCTACTTTACTTTTCTTACGCTTCTTTGCATATACGGAATGTATGAATTCTTATAGTTGGATTATTTTATAAATGTTAACAATTTATACATTTTTATATTTTACACATTTTTTTAATATTTACGTTACTATTTTCCACAATTTTTTTGCTTTTGTGAATAAAGTTGGTTGATGGAACTTTGCTTCTTACTATTACTTACTTTTTCAACCCCTCATATAAAGTCCTAGCATTTGTGAAGCCGGGGCCGAACCCACAAACCTTCATCTTTGCCTTCGAGATACTGGCGAAAACCAGAAGAGCTGTAAAACATTGAGCATTCGGGCTTTTGGAGAGGCTATCCCCTGAGCCTAAATACGGGTGGCTCAGAGTGGATTCAAAACTATACTCTGAGTCTGGTGCAGCAAAAGTATACAACATCTATACTTTAATTTAATTTTAATATAAAAAAATACTTCCTAGGGTGGGCGACTAAGGAGTGGTTGTTTTCTTTGGAGTCAGTTTGAAATTTAACCAAAGATATCGTTGCCTAACCCCCCTAGCGATTTATTAAAAAGTCGAAGTACCCTTTTCTCTCCACACGTTTTCACCAAGTGGAAAAATAAGGCAAACATCAGACAGAAAACAACAACTTCTCTGGCTAATACCTTTGAATACATTGAACGACATCTGACAGATATTTGTACAACATTCTTCCAAGAAGACCCAATTGCAAGTGCTTATCTTGTGATGAAACTACCCTGGTTAAAGGCATTGGATCTCAGAATTCAAACAAATTAAACCGAAATGATTTTGTTTTCCACGACAAAATAGAAAAACACAAAATTCGGTCCATATGAGCCGATCTTTATTTCTCAATTCTGTTTTGCATTCTCAAGAATTTAACCGTAAATCGCAAAACTTGAATCTTTAGCCAACATTTGTGAGGTGTGAAGTCAGCGTTCGCCAGTATTTGAAAAACCACGAAACTCCCAATTTAGCTACATCTGCTTTAGAATGAATTGTTTAAGATCAACTTTTTCTGAACAGTTTTACAAAAAGAAAGAAAATAGGAAATTATGTAGTGTGAAAATAGATTTCAACAATCCACTTCACTCTTTCCTCCATATCCTCCTCTTCACACTATCTTCGTTCCACCAAATCTACATCATCGTATCTCTTCTGTTGATATTTGATGGTCTAGACTGGGGATTCTTGGATGAGTAATTAGTAACAGTTACTTTCCTCAGCGAAGGGATCGTCGTAGACTTCGTCGTCTATGAAGGTTGAGTTGGAAAATTCTGCAACCCCCACTTGCAGAGGAGATGAATTTGACACTGACCTCACAGCTGAAAGTAAGCAGTCGGCTAGTGCAAGTGACTTCTTCCTCCATTTTTCAATGTTTCCTTTCTTTTCGTCATATCTTGGCCATCACTACCGTATCTGCGGAAGCTCTTAGAGATGCTAGAATGAGATCATCAAAGCCATCCAAGAATTTTTTGGCTGGAGGGTACCGTGTCGTGTTACATTTGAGATCGCGTATCCTCAACGATGTAAGAAGCTGGTGCCCTGTAGCCTCTCGAAACACATAACACGTATCATAGATAAAACAGCCACAGATAATATATTATTCGTGCTCGCCTTCAGAGGCTGTAATGCTACATCAGCGCAGTTTAATCAAAATGAAATAAAATGTGGTAATGTACCCCAAAAAAAATCAAGACGCTAATCCAGAGAACCTGGACAACGATTCCTCCTTGCATTGTATGGGTAAGTTGGCGTGAAAAGTATGACATTTTCAATTAAAGATACACATGTATCACTAAATCAGCATATACAAATAAATTTAATAGTGCATCGCTGCCACCTACTAGGGAAGCAGCAGCACCAGTTTTAGCAGTGGTAAGGAAATGCAGAGCGATGGGGATGGAAAAGAAGCAAGAATGGGATAATTTCTGTTACCACGCTGGAGCCCCCAGCTGTGGAAATCTTGTTGAAACTCATTTCTTGCAAATGCGAAGAAGGATGTTGGAGAAGCTGTGGATGCAGAAAGGCTGGATTAAAGTGAAACATTGCAATGGTTCCTTAGTTTGAATAGTTTTAGATAATGAATACTCTGTATAACGAAGCTCTTGAAGGGGTTGCCAGGGAAACGTAATAAATAAATAGATGATAGAACTGAAAACACATAGAAAAGCTTCTAAAATTATTGGAGTTAAAATATCTATCCAAAATCAATATTATATTGGAAATCTATAAAAACTATTATCAACAATCAAAAATAGGAAGATCACTTCATTGAATTTGACTGAACGTGTATTTGATACCAGCGACGTATGCAATCATCATATAGATGAATCCTTACATCAAAAGTAACTGGAATATTGGAAGAAATACTTATATATACTAAAGGAAAGGGTCATTCTGGAATGAAATATCAATAACTGAGAGCAGGTAGGAGAATTTACATTAAAAAAAAACCGACATTTGGGAAGGGCAGTTTTGCGGCTTCAAAAGAAAAACGGTTATTTAAGTTGGTCCATTTAAGACGACGTCTGCCAGCCAGAATCATTCAAGGTTTCAATCTTTATTTCAAATCATTACAAATTGTAAAGGGTTCTGGCCAGAATTTCTGTTTTTTCAGTAATTACAAATTTATCATTTTGTTGACATGTCATTTTGGTTTACGCATTGTCACGTCAGTTCAACTTGTTCAAAGTACAGAGTGTTCATTACATGAGTTTATTTGGTGAAGTGAAGTTGTCTTATTTCAGTGATTTTAATGAAATTGCCCTGAGATCGTTACAACATTATGCGCATGAATTGCAATGGTACATGGTACATGATAATTTGAAAGTTCCACTAAAAGATAGCGATGAAGAGGAACAAACGAAGACTGTTCCCGAGCAAACCTATGACGAAATCGAGGAACAAGAGGATTACAAAGAAGCAGATAATGAGACCGCTGATGACGTGGAAGAAATTTCTATCTGTGATGTTTCGCTCGGTACTGAAAACGATGAACTCGCAAAACTTAGTCAGTCAAAGATAGCGATGCGAAGGAAAATGCGCAAAATCTTGTAATACTGTATTTCATGTAGATCATGTCTTCTTAAAATACCATAAAAAACGCGCAACTTGCTCTACCTCAAAGTGACGCCAAAATGTGTTGGAGTAGATTCTGTGGCGTTCGTTCCCCAGGAATTCCGAACAGTTGTGCTGTTTTTTGGAAGGGGTTCATTTAGAGGAAGATTATTATTAATTTCAATAAAGAAGATAGTTTGGGGCATCTGGCGATCAAAATTTCTTTCGTTAACGTGTCACTATCCCTATAAACTTACCTTATTCCACGTAAACTCTATGAAAATGGATAGTTGTTATTGTCAGTAGGTACATTTTAAGAGTATAATCAGAAAAATTTACTTATCTTACCGATATAAAACACTTATAACTGAATTTAGACATAAATAGGTACTCCATACACAAATTATCCATTTAGAATAAATCATATCCTGTGAGTGAACTTATTTGAATATGGCTTTGGTAGATCTCGGTCCCACAAGTGGTTTGCCGACCAACTATGAATATTACACATCAGGGGGTATCAAGCAAGGACTCTCAGCAGATCAACCCCATTTTACTTTGAACCACAGGAATATTTCCATATACAGTGGAGCAATGCACTACTTCAGAGTACCAAAAGCATACTGGAGAGACAGATTGAGGAAAATGAGAGCTGCAGGATTGAATACAGTGGAAACATATGTTCCCTGGAACTTACATGAACCCCGGTCAGGTAAAATGCTCACTTCTGAACTTCAAATGTTTCAACCATTTACCACTTATTTGCTTCTTGTCATTTTGAATGTTTAGGAAATGTTGCAGTATGAATAATTGACTTTTAACTATGGTATTATTAGTTGTCATATACCGACATTAAACGTCGACAGGCTATCGACCGAGGCCGTTCAGCCAGATGTGTTTTGAGTAGGCTTTGTTATTATCTTCATACACCACATTAGAAGTAGCCTGTTGATTTGATTGCAGAAGTGAATCAGTAGGTTAATGAAAATTCATAATCTAATTCATTAAATTGAATCGAAAAAATATCAGGTCACATAGCCCAAAGTAATAGCATATACCAACAGTTTTTATCGTTTTGGCAATATTTCAACCTTTAGATATTTTAAAACATATTTCAGTAGCGTTTTGAATTACTGCCGAACTGGTTAGGCAGCAGGCACACTGAGCAACCATGGCCGACCGTCCGCGACCGTCCATGATTTCCAAAACTTGTATTCTTATCGGATAACTCACACTGAATGATCGTTTTCGAAGAACATGTTTAAAATGGCAATCTGCTGAAAATTTTTGTCGATCAGTGTGGGTTTGAAAGTTTTTATTGATCCCTTTCAATTTTTGGTCGTTGCTGAACGGTCGCGGGCGGTCAATGCTGGTCGGTCAGTGTGATTCCTAGCTTAAGAATCGTGGTTTGTTCTTGGGAAGGCAAAACCACACCCCTGCGAATTTCGCGATTTTTCTGCGAATGCCAAACTTGCCGTAAGGAAGTTCAAATATTTTAACTTTTTGCGAATTTGCGCAAACCACGGAACAACAGAATAAATATCAAATTATTCCATGCCTTCATTGCCTTCGCCATATTATTGATTCAACTGACTTGAATATCTTTGGATTTTGAATCTTTTATTTTGATTGCAAAAATATTTCATTTACATTTTTAAGATTTCACAATCAATTATGAAAGATCTGTAGTGTTTTTCAAATATTACATGCTAGAAAAGTTCAGCAAGATTATTAAAGGGAGATGGGGATGTATGATTCCAATAAATATCTTATTTACTGGCGGGTGACGAACTGTTGTCCACAATGGGGACAAAACTGGAGGGTGTCTTCAGGTTTGGAACCATTGCATTCTGCAAGAAATGCTCTGGTTGTAACTGAGTTCTGTATTATATAGAATTTATAAAATATAATAATCTCCCATTCAACATTAACGCCATTTTGAAAAATCAAACACTAGGAAAGTATTATTTGACCTGTATTTTGTGGTGACTGAACAGTGACCACAACATGTACATTTCAAAGTAGATTTGAGTTGAGAAACAAAATGCATTCATAAAGTCAGGTGCAGTTCACTTGAGGTTCAGTTCAGGGGTAGATAGCAAGCTCTATTGGGTGCTATTCCCCCAAAAGTATCTAGACCACTAATATGTAGCATTTTCAAATATTTTTGTTGAAATCAAATCTCGCTTCTGCAATGCTCTAATAACATCTTAATACCGACTACCTAGTATATGTATCTTAAGAACTCCTGAGCATCTTGCTGGGCGTTACTGTTGAAGCAGGGTGTGTAAAACTTTGAATATGACTTTTTAAGGACACTGAATTAAACACTCAATCTGATCCTTAATATTAGTTATACTGTAACTGCATTTTTGTTGAAGTTACATTGCATCTGGAGATAACAATAACATGATATCGATGTCATTTGCATGCTGAAAAATACTCCGTATTACGAATTATATTCGAAACATGTAGGTATAATGGGCCGCGGTGGTGTGCGGGTTCAGTTCTCGCCTCATAAGCCAAAGAGCGTTAGTTCGAATCTCAGCATTGCCACCGGTCTCGTGCATGGCATCACACGTATTAAAAGGTAAGGGCTACGTCTTCCTCTAGCTCGCACAAGTCTTTGACTTTTGTGGGTTGCACGGATATAACAATTTTAACAACAACAACAATGATATTTAGGAAACATTGAACTTCTTCCATGTTCAACTGTCATTTGAGTTTTTTCAGAAAAAAGAAAACAAACAATTCCTAACCCCAAATACCGAAAAATTACATGTTATGATTCATCATTTACCGCAATTTTTTTTCCGCATGGGTATGAGCGTTCATGCGGCGATTTTCTTGCAATTTGCGAATCGCACAAAACCTGCGAATATTCGCGAGGGCAAGAACTAGCCTTATAAACCTCCAGTGTATTTATTACTACACTAAAAGTTCCAAACAGTACACTCCAATTTTTGAATTGGGGTAAATGATTTTTCAGTAGGATTAGACTAGATTAATTTGGGAATTCCATGCTACAACCTTCTGCAAACTTTTCAGATCTATTCTTTCTGCCCTCTAAATTGTTCAGAGTTTTCTGTCCAACCCTGCCCTCTTATGAGAGTCTATAGTCTAGTTTTTTAAAACTCCCATATGTATCCAAGAGCTCTTGTTTATTCTCTCAGCGTTAGAAACCTTAGCCTTGACAAGTCCTCGCAGTGGCATGCCAATGTGTACTGACGTTTCCTATTCTTCCTGACAGAATCTGCATAGCATTTCTTCTACCAGGCCAATTGATGGATTGCACTCATGTTTGTTGAGTCTTCAATACCATATGAGAAGTAACATTTGAGTACTGCTCCCTTTCTGGCTTAGTAGACATTTGATTATTTTGGGAATGTTGGCACCGGTTTTTTGATAAACTCTTTGGCCTGTCTCATTCCTGGTGAGTTGTTCCATCTCCATCATTATTGTACAACTTTTGCTATATCACAAAACGATTCTGGTACATTCAGGTACTCGACTTCTTGGGCCTCTGGGCTGTTTGAGTAAATGAAAATGTTTTTTTCTGACAACTTGTAATAGTGTGCACCTATCTGTTCTACATGGATGATCTCAAACTATATGCTTTGAAAGAAAATAATTTTTATCAGTCCTTAAGGGTGGTGCACGGTTCATCGCAAAAGAGGAATACGGAGAGGACGTTCAGCTCGTAGATGGAAGCATCCTACATCATCTGGATACCAGAGAGACGTATTCTTATCTAAGGGTGAAACAACGCCTCTCCCAAGAGTAAGCTACTGTTAAAAACTCTCTCCACGGCATGTATCAGCATAAACTCCGACAGATCTAGTCATTAGAACTGTTTGGGAAGTACAAAGTTGCTGTAACTAATATTCGTGTTGTTTCGATTCTACTTTAATCCTTTGGAGTGATGAAATGGACTCAAAGAGAGCTGCGACAACTTGACGTATAAACTCACAAAATGATGCATTTTCATAGCAGCTTGCATCCTAAATTGTCTGTTCCACAGTTATACTTCCCCAGACAACGGAGAGTTCAGTATGCGATCATGAAAAAGCAAGTATTGCAGCCGATGAACTCGGTCTCGTATTTGACACTGAACGGATGAACCCAAACTCTGTCACTGAGTTGGAACCCGTTTAGCAAAAAGCCTACGTCAAAGCTGTGGAGAGTGAGAGTCTCCTTCAGCTAAATAAGGATAAGCCAATGCTTGGGAATTTCTTGAGAAGTTCCAATAGAACCACTCATTCCCCACCCTCAGGTAAATTCAAGCCAATGAGCCTGATGTAGTTCTCCTCGACCAACCGACGATTTTCGTCATTTAGTTTTTGTCTTTTTGCGAAATTAAATCTTCCGAAAAGAGGAGAAAAACGGGCTAACTATCAAGATCTACTCTTTGAACTCCGCAGGGTTTACACAATTCATTCTGTTAAAATGGTGGTTCTGATGATAGGGATCCTTGGTGAAATGATGGACACACTGCTCTCAAACCTAAAAATCATACCGGCTTGACGTAATATGGGAGAAATCTTAGTCGGACGATTGCAGAAGGCCGTCATCCTTGGTCCAATCCGCCTACTCATGGCACAAGATTCTCGGACCCAACAGTCATTTATCCCACGATGTGGGAAGTGGTTATTGGGGCAAATGATCCAGCGCGCCCTCCGGAAGTTCTAACGGATAAAAAAAAAATATTATCAATATTGTGTCAAGTAGTTTCACTATGTATTTTCCAAAATGTTTCCAAGTCAAATAATGATAATAATAGTTTCGTTATAAACTTGGGGAATGTTTGATCTGTTTCGAAATTCAATGCTAGTTTAGATAGGAATACGGGATGTTTCACTGTATCATCATAAGTTAATCAATACTTATAAGCTGCAGGAATTCAACTTAGTTCTTTGTGAATAAAAATAATTAAAGACCCAGAATTGAGTGTTTTAAAGTGAAGTTGTTTTTATTATAATCATGAGGACGTTATGAGTGCGAATAATAATAGTAGTAGTTTTTAATTTCAAATTTGGGGATTGAAACGCGCGTCTGGTGAAAATGAAGTTATTTTGGTGTTTTGCTTGAATTTTATTCACACCAAAGATTCCAAATATTCCATTCATTCACTTTTGAGAGCTGATTAATAAACTTGAATTGATTTCAATAGTTGTTGGATTCCTATCAACTTTTCATTGTGAACCATGATTCGATATCTTTTGATATTGATAGTCTATCGATTTATATTTTATCACTTAAGATAAAATGATTGTAGTGATACAGGGATATCCTCGACCTTAGAGAAAACTTATTATTCTTCCCAATATCTAATTCCTCTAAATTTGCATCGTCACTATCAGGCTTGGGGCTTAATACCGGGAAAAGAAGGTTAATAATACGTTGAGACTCGTATATATGTTTTTCGTATAGAGTTAAACAATATGCTCTTTCCAAAAATTTTCAGAAGCGGGGCGTTTATTTAGACCCCTCGCAAACTTTTGGGGCCGTTCGACAACTGGAATTCTCCAAAAATGTTGGCGAACAATATAACCCTTCAATCTTTTGAAGTTGGTACACATCGTAACCTGATTTTTCGGAGCAATTTATTCATTCGGTAGACAATGAAGTGACAAATTGCAAATTTGATAATCGTTCCTAGGATTATTTTTTCTAGTCTATTGATCCCACCTACAATTGCTATTTCACAGAGTGTTTATATGTACTTATTTTGCTAATACCAATGTTTTCGTACCACTTGGAATGATCCAGCAACAGGACACTCGAGGGTATTCAGTCTATTAATTCATCATATATTTTACACTTCCATGATAGTAAGGAAAATCTACACTACCTTTAGGGAATACAAAAACTTCATTCCAGATAAGGAACGGAAATATCTGACGACATCTCTACGATCTTCCAAAAATCCATAAACATGCCATTGAGACCAATCACCAGCTCCCGGAACTCGCCAACCCATAATCTAGCGAAATACCCCAACCGATACTACAACCCTTGCAGGTTACTAGCAGTTAAATCATTATAAGCATTTCGTGGATACTTTCAAGTGGGACCTGAAGATCGTTTTATCAACTTTGACGTGGAGAACCTCTACATCAATGTCCCCATAGAAGAATTCCTCAGTATCATTGAGACGAAACCACGGGAACTTGTCGCGCGCACACGAAAAAAGCCTATTTTCTCGACTCCTACTGAAATATACTATTACGAGGTCCCATGTGAATGTGGAGATTCTCACATCAGAGAGACCAAGAGACCGTTCTCCCTAAGAATAACCGACACAAAAAGTGGTCTCAACGGGGGGAGACAAATAAAATCGGGAACTCCTGATCGTGGCTGGACTGACCATCATCGAAGTATTTGGAATGAGGCTAGTGTTCTTCATAGAGCATTGGTTCAAACGAAAATTCATAGAAGCCGCTTATATCGAAGCCAAAGGTGCTTTCATTCAGCCCAGCGTGGAAATTAAAAACGTATGGATACCGCTCATAGACCGCTTTGAAGGGAAGAAGAAGCGCGAAATAATTCGCCCTATAGCACCGTTATAATAACACCTTGATTACACCATATTAACAGACCTATATAAGACCTAGTAGCATCTAAACTTGTCATTATTCACCTGAAGACGATTGCGGATACAAGTAATTGAAACATTGTGAAAAAACCCATTAAGACGATGGACTTCCGAAACCTATGAGATATCATAACGTACCAGTGGTGGATCCAGAGGGGGGTAAAGGGGGTAATTACCCCACCCAAGATATGATATGTAGAATTTTATTTTCTTGTTTTCACCATTTTTATTTTTATTATGTTATGAGTACAGTTATAACTTATTTTTGTGATACGTCACAGGGGGTAATCTAACTTCTTACACTCCTGTAAATGACGGCAAATTACAATAGTCCGAAAATTCGAAAAAAAATCTGGAAAAATATAAAATTTGAATTTTAAAATTCGTCGAAATGTTAGGAACCGCTGTCTGCCGAACCTCAGTTGCCTGGATCAGTGCCGTTAGTCAACATTGGCTTCTTACAGCTCTAATCTAGTGAGCTGTGGTTAGGCGAACGGCGATTCTCAACATTTCGGCGAATTTTTAACACCAAATTCAATTTTTCCAGTTTTTTTCTTCGAATTTTTCACCACGGTAATTCGATTTAAAATGGTATCCTACATCCATCATTGACGGGAGTGCAAGGGGTTAGACTACACCTTGTATATATACCTTTAGAAATGTGATTTTATTTTATTTTGACATATACAGAATGTTATTTGTTTCATTTATCATTAGTATGATGTTTTGTTTTTTAAATTTAAGTCCGATTCATATACTGACATTTCGCTCATCGGCCACCCATTTGGATGGTGGGCCAACGTACTTTGACATCTTAAAGTTTGAATTATCATCCGTGCATAGTATCATACGATTCATAATTCATACGTTAGCTAGCTGGCACAAGCCTTCTGAGGGTTGCTCGTAAAGGTGCAGCCGGTTGACAAAAAAAAAGTTCTGCATATACATCTGTTTGGGAGCAGTTACTACTTGCAGCCTGCCAGGCGCTTCGTTAGGTTTTTAACTGAGGGAATACTCAGTACCAGAAGTGATTATAAATGGGGGCTAGTACTACCGCGTTGTTTTATCTAAAAATACAGTTGAGGTGGGGGTTACTACCCCCAGTACCTTCTGGTGCAACCATCAAACCCTTTTTATATTTATATGTATATCTGTTCATATATTTGGTCAACTGCGGAGAGTATCTATAGGTACGTGAGTGCATTATAACTTAAAACGTATGACTTTTTCAATATGTAGTCGGCAGGTAGGTATTTCTTTGGGTTTGGTATAGATTTTTATTTTTGGTGAACAGGACCTGTAACCTCTTCTCAGATGTTGATGAGTACCGAGAAAGTTGACTGTTTGCATATATACATAAATATTCATCCAGCAGGATAATGTTCAAGAAAATTTGTTTTGAAAATTTTGAAGATTCAGTTGGTTTGCCGGTCTTATAAATGTGTATTTGGCAACACTTATTCATATATGTAATAATATATTTTTCCTTCCCTAGGTGAATTCGACTTTGGAGATGGCAACAACGACATGTCTGAATTCTTGGATTTGGAAAAGTTTTTGAAAACAGCTCAAGAAGAGGATTTATTTGCTATAATTCGCTCGGGACCTTTTATTTGTGCCGAATTTGAATTTGGAGGCTTTCCGAGTTGGTTGTTGAGAGAAAAAGATATTGAAGTGAGAACTTCGAATTCCGTTTACATGAAATTCGTTAGCAGATATTTCAGCGTACTTCTACCAATTCTCGCATCTCTTCAGTTTATTAATGGCGGACCAATATTTATGATGCAAGTGGAAAACGAGTACGCTGTTTCAGGAAAAAAAGATTTGGACTATCTGAAACTACTGAGACAGCAAATGCTAGATCATGGTGAGTTAAATTGCGAAATACGTAGTTTGTACAATGCCAATTTCATTAATTTTATATTTTCATAACTTCGCGCCATTAATATGACAACATATTGTAGATTGATAGAAGTCAATTGTACTACTGTATACTGAAGAACATAGCAGACATGAGCTTCAGTTCAATATATATGACAAATGTACACATTCACAGTTCCTTGCATACAAATTTACCAAAATAAAGGATATCTGTCATAACAAGACATATAACACTTGAACAAAGGCGGTTCGGACAATGATACAAATAATTTCACTTCCAGAACGTACTAAATACTTAGAAATAAGTATACAAACCATATATCTTTCGTATCAGATTATAAAATTCGATTTTGTTCGTAAATATTATCGAGATTTACACCAGATGTCATGAGTTGTTCATACAGTAAGACAAATCAGACAAAATTGCAGCAAATCGATTTTAAGACGACCTATTCTTAGGAGCAAGCGATGGACCTAGGTTAATTTGTGAAGAAAATGTGAGAATTTGAATCTTAGAAAAATCAGATTGCTGCCTGACGCCAACCTAAGCAGTGATATCGACACGTTTAGAGGACAACCTAAAGGTACCGAACATTTTTGTCTGATTTTTCCAGGAGAATACAATGATTTAATGAGATTTTCAATGGCACCATTGTCCGACAAAATTAATAAGGATCTTCAGCAGTCCGACGCTCCAAAGATGTCGATTTGACGACAAAGGAAGACTTACCACAGAAAAATAGAGAATTATAATATATTTCTTTCATATTAACATCCTCAAACAAGCTACTGATTTAGTTCAGTTCAGCCAGTACGAAACTGTTAAGTAACTACACATTTTACCAAACTTTACAACTTTACAAAACTTCACCAACTATATAGAAAAACAATAGTATGTTTATGACATCAAGTGACGAATAGAAATAGTTTTTAAATGAGTACTTAATTGGGCTTTCATTATTTTAAAGGGTAAAGTATTACAGTCCATATTTGGTAAAGGGTAATATCCCCTACAGAAATTAAGTAAGCATAAGTGTATATTGCAAAATTCACATGCTCCCATTTATTTATAATTAATACTGTGACGATCCTGGAGCTGGACCTGACCGCTTGTTTGGGAATAATCGAGCTCGACTCGTGAATAATGCATGACAAGATCACTCCAGAATGGCACTTGCCACTTCGAAGAATTATTCAGACAAGACACCGAATCTTCCTAACTGTTCTAAATAATAGCAAGCCCTTTGGAAACATCTGGAGCGTTCCAAAATAAGATTACTGTTGGACAGAGATGGCACTTACAGTTACAATCTGAGTTCAATACATTTAGCACATAGACAGTACAGAGTTGGTTTAGCAGTAGTGACATAAATTATAACTTTTATTTTACAAGTATAAATAAATTAATGGAACAAAGTGAAGACTATTTTTATTAAAATATGAATGAATTTCAGGGATAAAGGAATTACTAGTAACATCTGATAATCCAGTTCGAGGTACATCAGGCACAATCAGAAAATTATTCTTCATGACAGGAAATTACAACACGGAGCCACAGAAGCAACTTGACATGTTGAAGGCGCTACAGCCCAACAGGCCCCTGATGACTATGGAATACTGGTCGGGATGGTACGATGTCTGGGGAAGTAGTCACACTAACAGATCTGCGGAAGTATTCAAGGAAGTGTATGAAGATATTCTGAAATATCCTTCATCTGCTAACATTTACATGTTTCATGGTGGTACAAACTTTGGATTTATGAATGGTGCTGAGAATAGGAAATATGACGAATTAGAATCAGGTAACTGTCATACAATTGTATACAACCAATAGGTTGTCCAACTTCTTTTTCGAAACAATCTGACAAAAAGGTTCGAATCCTTCCAGTTTTGGTAATATTATTCAATAACTAATTCTTGATTAGGATTATTTGGTATTTTGTCGATATAGAAATGAAGTAACTTTGTTACTTAATTGGGGTTCAATAAAACGTCTGGAAGGGTAAATTATTAATAATCCGATTTGATTATATTAAAGATGTTCAACAATAAATTTCCTGAAAAACCCTTTGGTTAACTTTTTTGGGTTGGATATTACTCTTCATAATAAAGTTTTTGATGAAAGAGGTATCGACACAAAGTTATCAACGTGATCCCTGGAAGAACTTGGCAATTAATTGTTTAAAAAAAGATTGTTTTAAAATTGTTTTTTCTAAGGATTAACGAGATCTTACCTTTTAACGTGCGATTCCTAGCATTGAAGTGGATTTTGCTTGCAAAATTCCTTTTTCTTGTCAATGATTCTGCGATGCATCGTTCAGCAATCTTCCCAGGCTCCCAACCTCCATGCTGCTTAAGTGTCACCAAGTCCACCACCTGCATTGGCGAGCAGCCTAGCCGAAGTTATTCGTAAACAATTGCCAGTATAACTTTGAGAGTTTCTTAATTTAAAAAAATTCAATGGAATGTAAGCCACTGTATTTTTTTCAATTACATTGACAAATGATTTTTCTTTATAGTAATTAACAAAAAATCTGGAGTGCGATGTTTTGGGCTGTCTGGAATTTTTATATTTTCGTTATAAAGCCAAGGCGGACATTCCGTTTATTATGTCATTAAAAACAATAAACGTGACTTTTTTTCATAACCGGAAGTATAATAATTACCATATCACCACGATCATCAAGGTCCATTTTGATTTTGATCTAAAAAAAATAAAAAAAAATATGGATATTTTATGATTCAATCAAAGACACTTAAAAGTCAATTTGATATTTGAGGAAAATATTTGAACGACCATTCATACAACCATTTGTTAACCAACCAGTTTCTAAAAAACATAATAAATATCGAAGTACAATAAATAGCTTACCTTCATATGCAAATAAACTCCATCCGAAGCTTCTGCCAAAAATCTTAAAATTTCATCTCTCTCAAAAATCCGCGTAACCGTTGGCTCCTTATTTGAGGAATGCTATTAATTTTGGACACTTTGTTTTAAATGATTCACCCCGTATGATAGTGAAGAGGTCTGGGCAAGGGTTGTGAAAGTTGGAGATATCTAGAATTAAGTATTGTCATTGTCATTCCACAAAATAATTTTCTGAATAAAACTTTTCAAAAAGAAACATCCTAACAAATACTAGGAATTATCATCGCTGAAAATATTTCCTACAATTCAGAAGTGGTCCCGATTGATTAGAAAGGTATTGTTGTAAATGATTCACCCCGTATGATCGTGAAGAGGGCTGGGCAAGGGTTGTGAAAGTTGGAGATATCAGAATTAAGTATTGTCATTGTCATTCCACGAAATAATTTTCTGAATAAAACTTTTCAAAAAGAAACATCCTAACAAATACTAGGAATTATCATCTCTGAAGTTATTTCCTACAATTTAGAAGTGGTCCCGATTGATTAGAAAGGTATTGTTGTAAATGATTCACCCCGTATGATTGTGAAGAGGGCTGGGCAAGGGTTGTGAAAGTTGGAGATATCTAGAATTAAGTATTGTCATGAGTAATACCACGAGTGATTGAATTTTTGCGATAATTCTGTCGATTTATTTCTGAACGAAACTGAATTGCTTCGTGACTAATTCACTCATCTTAAAATTCTCACATAATCTGACCAATCGCAAACCAAAGACAACTCGTGTTATCGCGATAACACCAGCTGTCTTTCAATTCTGATTGGAGGATCAGCTTCGGTATTTTCAACGACGTAACCATGGCAACACAAAGTTTGGCAGTTCTAGCAATATTCATTGTTCCTGATTGTGTCAAAATGAGTCGCTTCGGTGCAAATTCAAATGAAATTATGAAACGAAACATTAAAATATTGACGATTTTAATAATTTGTTTATGACTGTTATACATTGTTCGTATTTATATTAATGAAGAAACTTTATTCGTGAAATAGTCTAATGAAATTCAACTCGTGATTGAATTTATCTCATAAGTCTGTCTTTTATTTCTGAACTCAACTGAATTGTTTTGGGAAAACACCACTCGTCCTGCGGACTCGTGGTGTTTTCACGAAGCAATTCAGTTTCGTTCCGAAATAAATCGACAGACTTATCGCGACAATTCAATCACTCGTGGTAAGAACTGGCAAACTTTGTGTTGCCATGGTTACGTCGTTGAAAATACCGAAGCTGATCCTCCAATCAGAATTGAAAGACAGCCGGTGTTATCGCGATAACACGAGTTGTCTTTGGTTTGCGATTGGTCAGATCATGTGAGAATTTTAAGATGAGTGAAATAGTCATTGTCATTAAAAAAATAAATCATTTCAAAAAGAAACATCCTGACAAATAGTGGGAATTATCATCGCTGAAGATATTTACTACAACTTGATGTTTATATTTTCCCTCACGTTTAGTACTGATCGTAACATACTATATTTGCTCCATAATTTTGATGGTTTAAATTCTTTTGCTCGCTGCGAAAAAATACTAGGGTGGCATCTTCGGAGACTTATTTACGCTCTTTCAACCTTTTTTGTGGTATCAGCATAAGCTCCGACAGATCTGGTCATCAGAACTGTCGGATAAGAACAAATTTGCTGTAACTAATATGCTTGCCGTTCCGATTCTACTTTACTTCTTTGTAGTAATGAAATGGGCTAAAGAAGAGCTGCGACAACTCGACGTAAAAACTCGCAAAATGATGCATATTCATAAGAGCTTGCATTCTTATTCATCTGTTCAACGGTTATACTTCCCCAAACAACGGGAAGGCCGTGGACTTTTGAACTTGAAGTGTCTACACAACAGAATGGTACTGGATGGAGCCTGTGAAGTAATCAAGAGTTCTGATCCCCTTCTCTGCTTATTCCTTATTATACGATCATGAAAAAGTAGGGATTGGAGCATTTCTGTTCAAGGCAGCAAGGATTACCGGCTTGCCGTAGTATGCCAGAAATCTTAGCCGGAAGAATGCAGAAGGCCGTAATTATTGGTTCACTCCGCCTACTCAGAGCACATGATTCTCGGACCCAGTAATCACTCACAACATGGACGTGAGGAGTGTTTACTGGGGTGAAAGACACACCAGCGCGCCCTCCGGATGTATCGGAGACAGAGCTTGACTGGGATTTTCCCGATGGAAATAAAATTGTTTTTATTGACAGAAATACAAAAAGTACATATCAAAAAGCAGGATTCAACATCTGCACATAATGACTCATGGTAGATTGCTCTTCCATCCAATTGATCGGTAACGAAGCGTTTGCAGACACATGTTTATGGAAAAAAGTCTTATTTTGACCTGAAAAATACGCTCTTAAAATCTTTATACTAAATTTTGGAACACTCTGCATGATGAAAAGTGCTTGTAGTGGCATAGAACTTCTCTCCGATAGTGACGCGCTGGAAGCCCTCTAATCTTTCTTGTTTTCTTGGTATCTATCTTTGTTCGACAGTAAATCCGTCTATTTATCATTTGTGCATATCTATGAGCTGTAGGAGCACTTATTTTATATAGGGGGAACGGATTAGTTTTATTTTTGTTTGACAACACACATTTTTCGATTTTTCTGAAAACTGTGTGAATTGAAAATGTTTATTTTTTCTAATCAGTTTTTGATTTTCAGATTACCATTCGATTATAACGAGCTATGAATATAATGCTCCTTTGGATGAAGCCGGGCGCTATACCGATAAGTATTATGCTACAAAGGAACTATTGGAAAAATATAACACTATTAAAACAAAACTGCCCGATCTTCCAGAACAATCAGAACCAGCTGCCTATGATACCATCCCTATCCAAGAGCAACTTTCCATCGAATCAGCATTGGAATCTTTAACGCCCGTAGAATCTAAAGAATTGATATCGATGGAAATGCTAGATATAAACGGAAATAGCGGTCAAAGCTATGGATACATAGTGTATAGGAAGGAAAATCTTGATATACCTGCCAACGCAGTATTGAAAATAGAAGGACGGGTATGCGATACTGTTATGGTTCTGGTAAATGGTGTCCTGGTGTCTCCATGGCTGCAAAGAAGTGCCGATTTGAACAAATTTGGTACAACTAGAGTGGAAAATGGAACATTGGTGCTTTCAAATGTTCAACTAACTGGTGCTACATTGGATTTGGTCGTAGAAAACTGGGGCAGGGTGAATGTTAGGGTATACAAACAATTCAAAGGCATTTGGCAAGGCGGTGTCTTGTTGAATGATGATTATATTTCCGATTGGATGATTTTGCCTTTGGAATTCAAAAAATCCTGGACGAATACATTGAGTGCATGGCAAACATTTGATACAAATTCTGTTGGACCGTCTCTATATAAATCCTTTCTCGTAGTGGATGGTCAACTGAATGATACTTTCCTGGATATGAGTAGCTGGACAAAAGGAATTGTTATGGTAAACGGGTTCGTTTTGGGTAGGTATGCTAGAATGGGCCCGATTCAAACTTTGTACTTACCTGCACCGTTTTTGAAGCCCGGAACGAATGATATAGTTATATTTGAACATTTCAAGCCACATTCAGCTGTATCTTTTTCGAAAAACCACATATATGCATCTCACTAATCAAGATTACTTACATCAGTGGTTGAATTTTCAACAAAAAATCGAAAATAAATACTATCATCATTCCTTAAAGAGTATTTTATTGATATAATTTGAATGTTACATTTTAGAAAGTTTTTCGGTTTAGTTGAAATATTTGTTTAATTTTCTTTCCTTCCTGTTCGTCAATACATATGAGGCATGACTGATCACTAACACCAAAAAACGTAAAAATGATATGATTTGTGATCGAAAAATCTCCACTTCAATAACAGATTTCAAAGTTACATTCCGCCTCAATACCCTACTCGTATCTTGTGTCATCTATGTTTCATCAGAACTGATTCATCCTAATCACATCAAAATTGTAACCTGTCTTCAATGAATCTATTCCTTGGTATATCACCGCTCATTCATGGTCAAAGCTCCGCTAACCTTTCTTCTAATTTTTATCTCACATGAGATCATCTAAAACGACCCAAAATATCGTCATTTGAGCAAAGTTATAAACAATCCATATTGTTCTACCTGGTTGCGTCTCAAACTTTAAAATTATATCCAACAATATTATATTTATATAAAAGGTAATATAGAGCATCAAAACAAAGGAGATAAAATGTAATAAAATCCTTGCTGTACCACAGAGTACGGCGAGGATTGAACCACAACAGGCATGTCTGCCCACCAGGTTTTCTGGGGGCGGGGGAATCATGCTATCATCTGTACCACAGGACAGATTCCACGATGTTAGTGGAAATATCCATGTGGTCGCGAATTTTCGAACTTCCTTGTCACCTCCAGGTTATGTAGGAGAATTTCTGGTTTTGATTAGATATCCTGCTATTCGACATTTCCATTGTCGAGTTTTGAGTATAGATCCCGGTAAAACAACGAAAAACCCAATGGCTGGTAGATTAGCCCACCATGCTTTGTTGATCTGTTATGGAAGGCTCTTACGGCTGTCATATCCTTTGTTAGAGTTCTTCTGTGGATGAAGTAGCGATAGAATTTATCCGCAATTTGCTTGATATACCTTACGAAAAATCCCTAACAAGGTTTCTCATATACTATTTATAGAAAACCCACCCACACAAACCGATATCTCAACTCAAAGTCACACCATCATCCGTCGCAACTCAATTCCGTCGTAAATACTCTGATATTTCGCTCCATTCGACTAACTGAAGGCCACAACAGACAATCCGAACTCCACAACGTAAAGCAAGCTCTTCTTCAAAGCGGCTACAGACCAGACCACATAAACAGAAACATTTAAAAACAGCTTCAGAAATCATCAGAAAACAAAATCGAACCACAAGTTGAAGGCCGTTCATCTAAAGTTTTTTTCCCTTAAGGGTAACAGAGCAAAAGCTGTCACACCTCACTAGATCAACGAAGGACATAATTCCCAACGAAGACCACGGTGTTTACGAAATACTTTCCCCCATTCTTATATAGAAGAAACTTCAAAACGGATTCATTTCCGATCTTATCAACACTCTTTTTCATTTAGGAATCGAGACATCAGCTCTACATTAGCCCTTCATTTCATCCAAACAGGTCACCCCATAGACTTTGAGAAAACCAGAACCATCGCCCCAGTACATTCAAGAACTTCCCGATTCAACTGAGAAGCCATCGAATTCGAAAAGCGACCTGATTGCCTGAAAATTAAAGATGATAGTTATTTTTATTTTTTATGAAATGAACCAAAGACCTAAGAATCGAGCGCTGAGACTACCTGCTTCATTATTTTTACCCAGGTATCCATAAAGTCTTGCTGAATCTATTAATATAAAATATGAGACGATAATAAGACATCTAAAACTTAAGAAGATTATAGGGCAAGCTTAAAAGAGAAATGAATATCATGTCGAGGCACCCAAATCAAGTGTGATATCTCAGGCAGATAAAAAATATCCATTACATTTCAAGTCTGTGAGAAGTTGAAGAGAAAAACACATTCATCTGTTTCCTGACATTTTATTGTATAAAACAGAACAATCTCAAATTTTAAGATCACATAGATATGAAATCACTGATTTTCACCAGTAATGTGATAAAATACTTACGTGTAATGAGAAGAATTATTAATACTCAAATTCAAAACAAGTATAACAGGCTATTTGAAGAGATACCCTTCATACCTCCATTACGGAAGATCATTGAAAAACAACTATTTTGAACAATGAAAGTAACTGCATTATTATTACTAACTGTAATATCTTTCCCTATTGTCCAGCCATGGCATAAGACTTAGTCGTGGTATATGCTCACTGTCACATCTTACTAGATCATTTCTGAAAAATTAAATGAAAATTAATCAATATCTATCAATTCTATTCGAGGTAGTACGATATAATTTTCAGTTTCCAAACTAACCATTTCGCAACCATTAATTTTTGTGGTGTTTAAGAAACCAACAATCATGATTCTCAAGAAGTTGTCTCAATTATACAGAAAAAAAAAATTACCACATAGCTAGCTGTATTATTAACGAAAGAATTTGAATACTAATCAATCAATCAACTGAAATCACTAGTGGTAATAAAAACTCAATAGAAATTAATTCGAATCTAAAAGAGGTTACATCTACATCAACTTTCTTTGATGTTAGTTCTTCATTCTATAGTGTTATGAATTCACAGACCTCAGCATATCTTAATTTTTTTCACATGAACCCGACACGATATTACAGGTGGGCTATTTCGATAAATGGTTTCAAGATTGTATTGGTTGTCGACACATCAGAGCGAGTGTGGCAGCTCCAGCCCCCTGGTCACGGTATACGCTTATTTTTCAACACTAAAAAAAATGTCAGAAAATTATTTTTTCTAGTCCACCACTTTGGCACTTCGCCATAAGTACAGTGTAATTTTCCCAAAGCACAGTTTTTTGTCAAGTTTGGATAATTTGAAATGCCATACTGTTATAATTCATTCTATTTTTTTTCATATCTTTCTCGCGTTTAACAGACTTCCGCCCCATAGTTACAGTATGGGATAATTTTTTTCAGGTTGAATTTTATCCAAACGAAACGAATACGATGATGCCATACTGTACCAGATGATTTTATGTCTTGTACCTCGAAAACGTGTCGAAAAACCAAGTTTTACAAGAATGGTGCCACGTTTTCCCTCTACTAGAAGTATGGCAAATATAATAATGGCCACATTGAATCATATAATTTCCAAAAATCCAAATGCCATACTGGTACAAATCGTCAATTTTAATTTTTTTTTTAAAACATATCTCAAGTCCAACAGTCGTCCGCCCCATGGTTACAATCTGGAATATTTTTTTTAGGTAGAATTACATCCAAACGAACAAAATACAATGATTTCATGATGTAAAAAATGATTTTACGTATTTTACAGTCGTATTTTCAAAACGTGTCGAATAAATAAGTTTTTCAAGTATGGCAGCACTTTTTCCCCCTACTAGACGCATGGAAATATAATAATCAAATGCTTTTCAAAAATACAAATGCAATACTGGTACAAATCGTTTAGCAAAAAAAATACTTCCTTGCGGTGGTATGGCGGCCTTTAGGAACCGTTGGAAACGTATGACAAGGTGATTTCCGTGAATGGCTACTCGACGATGATTAGCTGTGCAAAAATTAGCCTGGTACAGTAGTAGTAGTAGTAGTACTCATGGGGAGGCTGTTGGTACAGCCAAGCAAGTAGGCCCTTTTTGCTATCCCCTGCTCTCCTCAAAGTCTGGGTGTATAGTGTGTTTATGCTTGTCAAGGGAGCGAGTTCCTTCGATCCGCCACTTCAAGCCCTGGTAGGGCTGGTTCTCGGTCGGGCGGTGCGGCGGCCGCGGGTGATTATATCACCGGCTACTAGACCAGCAGTATTCGATTCGACGCCCCTTCTCGGCTTTCTTTGGAGACTAGTTCTCCAGTTCTCACTGCGAGTTCCTTCCATCCGCTTCCTCGGTAAATTCCTGGTAGGTCCTGATCGGATGGTGCGGCGGCCGCGGGTGATTCATTCACCGGCTACCAGTCCCGCAGCACCCGAACCAAGGCCCCTCCTTGGCTCCCACCGAAGACCAGATTTTCCAGTTCCCGCAGCGAGTTCCTTCGATTCGCCTCCTCGTGAAAACCCTGGTAGGGCTGGTTCTCAACCGGGCGGTCGGCGGCCGCAGGTGACTCTAGCACCGGCTACCAACTCCGCAGCACCCAATCCGAGGCCCCTCCTTAGCTCCCACTGTCGGCAGATTTTCAAGTTCTCGCATCCCTCTGTGTGAGTGGGTGTGTGTCGGGGAACATGTGTGTTTTGACGTTGGTGTACGGTAAGCTAGAGCCCACGGGCCGCCAAACCCGTTGACTGCAACGCCTCAGCCACCCTTGGGGATAGCCTGGTACAAATGGTTGAATTGTTTTTTTTTTTAAATTAATGTACCTATTCGTGTCGGTATGGCGGGCTGTAAGTCACACCGGAGAAGTATGGCATTACGCTACCGCCTACTTCTTTTTTTTATCGACGATCGGAAAATACAAGCACTTTTGTGGAACAAATCCTTCGACACTCGTTATTTATCCGTCATGTTCGATTAACGCCCACGCGATTGGGCCGTCGGTACCAGCGCTATGACCATCATTTTCTTTTTGCCATTCCGTAATTAGACCCCTAAAGAACCGCCATGCTGGTACAAATGACCTAATATTTTGTGTCACCATATCCCGGTCTAAAACGGGATATAATTATTTACTTACTTTCTTCACTGGAATATTTCGGTATTTTTTATAATAATAACAAAGCTACCCACAAAAATCATAGATTGTGCGTCCCTTTTTGGTCAGTTGGTAATCTAATCTACGTTACAACTCACCTTTCGGAAATTTTTTCTAACACCTTAGGTTGGAGCTCCTTCATTTCGTTTGAATTATCGCAGAATATCCTTGCCAGTGAGACCTTCTGGATCTCTCTCAACTGTGAATCACTGAATGGATGTGGTTGCTCTCGATTACTGTAGAAGTACCGATCACCTATCTTGGAACGCATCATCTGGTCTTCGATGAGACAAGAGAAAGTCGGACCTAGTAAGAATCCAGGTTCAGGCTCTTCCATCAATCCACCAACAATTAGGTCCACGTCGTTAGGGTGGGAGTAAACTTTAGATAAAGCGTTTAGGTTCTGCAATGAAGTATAAGCTGTCAGGTTTAATATCGAATAAATGAATATTTTTCTAACTGATGTTATAACAATTCAACTCATGTATAAAAAATCGCATATGCCACAGTGCAACTGTCACTTTGTCAGCGGCAAAAGTTAGCGGCAACAACTTCTACAGCGACAATTGCACTAGTGTTTTTTTCACTTATTCATTTGTTTATTAATGATCGCGGTGTTGGTTGCCAAAATAAATAGTTTGACATGTCTGTCAAACAACAACAAAATGTATACCTACTACTACAGTTGCGACGCAATCAACAATCTGGCGACAATGACGATGCAAAAATATATTTATTTGAGCCAGATACTTCCATCGAGAAATTTTATTTAATATTGCAAGATTGGGCATTTAATATGCGAAAAAGTTACGGAGAAGACTACAAAGAAATGGCGGTTGAAACAATTTGGAACATCATCGATAAAATGCTACAAAGTGAATATTAAAACAAATTCAATATTGTTTTTAACCCTTTTACCGACGTTCATTTCGATTCTTCACGAGTTGCACGTGATGCTAAACGTGAAATCCTACAAGCACAACCCGAATAGAGAAAATCTAGTGCATTAGCTCTTAATAAATCTGAATTATTTGAAATGGCCAGATAATTTGAGGAAAATAAACCGAAAGGACTCCAAAAGAAATTATATCACATTTAGGCGTTTGAATTAGCTTGGCGCGGAGGGAAAGCACAACCACTTATTTCGTATCTGAAAATGAAAATAATGGAAAAGAAACTGGACATATCGAGTATAATCCTCTATTTTCGAAAACGAGACAAGGCGGTAACAGTAAATTATGTGAGAGCAAATGGATTACGCCTAATATTTTAGAGGAAGATATTTTCCCAATACGTTTATTTATTGGACAGAGTATTTCTTACACCAAATCCCTTTTGGAAGAAGAAAAATTCTAAAGGTTGGTATAAGAATGTCCCGATAGGCATTAATGAAATTTACAAGGGGACTAAATGCTCAGCACAAAGCATTGCTATAATAGATGTTCAACCTAAAAACGCTCCACTTTCGGTGGCAGTTTTTCTCTTCTAATTGCTAGGCAACAGTTTTTCATTGAACAACCAAAATTTACCCGATAAAATACAAACCTCTCCTGCAATTATAAGTGAATAAATAAATAGGCTTCGAACTCCTGAGTATGCTTGAGCTCCTGGTTGAGACAAGATGGCTGTAATGATATCTGACCTACCCTAGCACTGATGAGAGGCAAGAACGTAATAAACGTTCGTGTATGCAGGTGGTCATTCCCGACTAAATGAAGGATAATATATGTTAATGGAGCTGGACAGTGCTTGAGTTATCAACTTTATATCGACTATTTCTCAATTTTTTATTTTTTCTTTTCGAAATGGTCGTTCTGCGTAAACGACGAGAATGAATTTTTTTGGATACTTCAATAGTTTCCTGGGAATTTACGAACCTGTGGCGTTATGTTATCTCCAAAATCTGCGAAACTATTTGCTTTTTCAAGTCCGCAAAAGCGTCTGAAGTTGTTATAGCTAGGTAACCCATGATCCCTACTTCTTTGAATATCCAAACTGAGTACGTCATAACCGTAAGGTCCATTGGCTGAAAATTTGTTGGTCAACTGCGAAATGAACATCAGCTCATGATAAATTCGTATATCGCAAAATGGCAATGACTTAAAAAATGTGGAAGCAGTACCATGAAAAAACTTGAAGTGAATAT
Organism: Chrysolina americana; assembly: GCA_958502065.1. NCBI lineage: Eukaryota > Metazoa > Arthropoda > Insecta > Coleoptera > Chrysomelidae > Chrysolina > Chrysolina americana. The sequence continues at coordinate 15,820,567 of OY293414.1, forward strand.
CTTTATAGTTTAAGTTGATATTCCATTTAAAAAAAATCGTATATCTTGATTTTTGTACAGGTTCACTGCTTCCACATGCTGTAGTCATTTCGAAAGATTATACTATGAATGGAAAACTTACATCTTCTGCGTAGTGTATATCGATATTTTCTGCTTTCTGCGTTGCAAAACCCCTGAGAAGCGAGTCGAAGACTTGTGGCATCAAAATCAGTTTTGGCTTGTTGAAATGTTCGCGTGGGTTCAGAGAGGAAAATTTATGGCGAGTTTCATTAACTAGACTACAAAATAAACGTACTCATTATTTTGACAGGAATGCTATTCGGCAAAAATTAAATCTTCCTACCTTATGTTTTCGGAAATCATAGACATGAAGGCTCTCAAGGCAGCCGATGCGAAACTGTTGCTCACTCTTGGGTCAGATTCCTCATCATATACCGCGTTGTGAATCTTTGAGAAATGGTTATAATCTGCAAAAGTAATAAAGGAATTAAAAATTAAATTGTTAAAATTGTTATTTCCGTCAACCAGCTGCACACCCTTAAGAGTACAACCCTCAAAAGTCTTCGAATGATTTGTCCGAGCTAGGAAGACGCAGCCCTTGCCTTTTAACGTGTGATGCCATGCACGACTGAATGAATTACTATACAGTATTGATTACATATACTTAGAAGACACAGAATAAATGAAGAAAAGAAAACGATGTGTATGAAATTGGACACAATTTGCTATTACAGACTATGAAATGAATATGGAGCAATTGCCGATGCTTTGGATCAATGAAAGGTACACGGATAAAGTATACTCAAGTTTGTTATCTCCTTGAGTTACCAAGTACGAGGAAAGTATAAATTTTCTCAGTATAGTCTTGTGGTTGGTGAAAAAATTATAGTTCTTGTGTTTTCTCTCTGTTCAGATCGAAAGTAATGATTCGTGACTTTCTGTGGGATATGTATATTATCGCCTGAGAGGCAAATGTATCGAAGAAATCGACCACATACATGATAAACACTAGGGGCACTGGAACTTACCCTTGAGGTATGCCACTCGTGACAGGTTTCAAGTGCGACAGAGAGTCTTTCACAGACATGTTGACAGCGATATTGCATATGTGGTGCAATAATAATTGTGAACGGTTGACTGTATATGAAGTTGTTAATAACTTCTTCCATGGAGTCAATTTATAGCAGCGCAATAGCTGACGGAACGATATTATTCAATTTTTGTGGTATGTTTAACTCTAGATATTTTCCAACTGTTGATGGAAGTTACGATACATTATGATACATTGAACAACTCGTAAATAACTGGTATTACTTTTGCAGCATATTGTTAAGATAAGTTGTCGCTGTAACTGGCCATCTCAAAGTGGAGAATGAAAGCAAACATAAATTACACGTGTCTTTGAAGTACTCGAAAATGCCTAAACAAAATTACAAGCTCAATAAAACCAAAATTACTATATCAACAAATCATAGAATGGTATACGCCTCCATAGTTGTTGGCTCATAAACCAAAATTAAGCCCACCCAAGGGTCACATTACTTCGAATCGAGGAATTACTGAACGTTTCCTCCAAATACACTGATTTTTCAAACAAATGACAAGCCTCACAGGTGTGGAATAACAACTATAGCTGACCTTGTCAACTTCCACACATGCCATGATGGCACCAGTTCACCTATAGGCGATACTGGTTCTATTTGAATATAAAATCGAATCGAAATTTTGGTAGAGGAACTGTTGCTACGGCTGATCGTGAGATTTGACTCTTGAATTGATCTAGGGCTTTGAAAAGTTACTAGATTTAGTTTATTTTGTAGCTGATCTACTAGTATTTATTAGCCTTGTATTGGAAAATCATGTGGATTATGGTCCGTTTGAGAGATATCATTTGAAGAGCAACGATGGTAATGGTAGTTTCCCCTTTTATTGAATTATTTTATCCAAAATTCTTAGTAGGTACAAACTGATAAATTATTAATATCCCATAGATCATAGAGTGAATGAGGCAGCAGATACACTGAGCAACCATGACCGACCGTCCGCGATCGTCCAACTACGACCAAAATTTCCATCACGTATATTCTTTTCGGATATTTCACACTGAATGATCGGCGGTTTTAAAAGATCATATTTGAACTTCAATCTGCGGAAAATTTTGGTCAATCTGTGTTTGAAAGTTTTCATTGATCTCTTTTAATTTTTGGTCGTTGCTGGACGGTCGCAGACGGTCGATCCTGGTCGGTCAGTGTGATTTCTTGCTAAAGGTTCAACAACATCCCCAGTAATAGTAGTATATCGAATTCTTGTAATTTTGCAACTCACAATAAGAATCGTGTTTGTTTGATCAAGAATATTCCATAAAAATATTCAATACTTAGGCTTACCCAAAACATTGCTCAACCATTCGTTATAGGTGATATGTTGTATTTCAGCAATGACAATTCTTCTGCTTTCCTGAAAAATGGTCTCGTCGTCCCAATAGCCGTTTAGTAATGCCAATTCAGCTGCTATCCTGTTGTGTTCTCTCAGCCACAAAGTATGCATTACAGTGAGGTGTGGTAGGAAGTTAACTCTGGGATCACCGGAAATGAAGCAAGGAGCTGTATTTGTTTCAACCTGGCAATCTTCAGTTGGATTCGGAGACAGCGGAAGGTATTCTCCATAGGGTGTTCTAGTGACTGCTAGTTTTCCATCAACATACATCCGCAAGTTCGAGGTTTTTTCGAAAGTGGTTCCGTATATTTGAGAACCATCGAGAAAGTGGGTAGCTTGATTGATCTATAACAAATAAGTTATGGAAGATTTTTTTCTACTGTGGCACAGTGAAGATATGACATTTTGGTGATAAACTATTGACCCACTTCTTCCTTCTGCAGTACCCAAGTTTCAGCATACAGCATGGCTCAAAATTCATTCTCTATTTTGCGGATTGTGATTTATTAAAAATAGTCCCTAAACGTCCGAAAACATTACAAAAAAAACATTCGAGTGGCTGAGGCATGACTTATTCGTGTTCATGAGATCAAACAATTTTTGAGTTTATGTAGACGTGATAAGTCATTTTGTTTCAGTAAATACAGAATTGTAGAACAATAAGTAAAATGGGGAAGGACTAATGAATTGTGGGGTAAAAGTTTCGCCCACATCGTCAAATACGGAACACATCAAGATATATAATATATTTTAAAAGACAGTGTATTTATAATGTACTTAGTTGGCATGTTCTGTAAATTGAAAATTCTCATCTTGAACCCCTAGATATTTGAATTGTGTAGCCCTTTCTACAGTTCCTGTCCCCAATATCATATCGTTATTTTCGTTGAAAACGATAGTGTAGCGTTTTTCTTTACTTATCACCATGTATTCGGTCTTTTCAGCATCAATCTTCAAGTGATTAACCGTAAACACTTCATTGATGGTTACATGAGAAGTAGATCAATGTGTCATCAGCAAAAAAATTAACTGAGCTCTCACAATAATAATAATAATAATAACTTTATTGAATAATCAGTATGATTATGAAAATTTACATAAACATAGCCCTATGGCAAAAAAATAAATGCATTATTTGAAAGGTGACGTTCGGGCTGAAGAAAGAGTCTAATCAAATGGAGAGGATCAACAATACAGATGATTTTCATCAAAAGCAAGTATAAAAAGCAAGTGTAGCTATTATTGTTGACATTCTTTTTGAAATATCCTGATGCAACTAGCTTGATGTCGATACTCAATATTTGGGAAATTCTTTTGGAGTTTGCCAGTGTTAGATTACTTCGATTCGACAAATTTCAGAATGTTCCGAGGGCACGAGGACATCATCTCTGGAGCCGATCTTAATAGAAGCAGAAGGTAGATACTTTAGTGGACTCTTTGTCTCTTTGTATCTTTCATGACCATAAAATAAATTAAATGAATAAATAAATAAATAAAACGCGATTTCATTAGTTTTGGCTTCAAGAAAATTCGAACAAAATCTAATCAGTCGATACACCAGGGATTTCAGACATCTTAAATAAAATTGAGAATTTAGCGTTGTTACCTCGTTACAATTATTTATTTATCGAAAATACACCTTCCTAACAGAACAGGTTTTGGTCTGAGAAAGATGCTTTGTTCAATATAAATATAACCAAGAATTTCAAAATTGATTAAAAAAACACATTCACCATCTTATATATAACCAAGAATTTCAAAATTGATTAAAAAAACACATTCACCATCTTATTTACTTAATTATTTATTTATTCATTGTTTTATATTTACTCTAATACCATAATATTAGCAGCAATTTTTCTGGTATTTTCTGTTTGTGTTCCACATTTCTCAAAATATAAAAAGAGATCGAGAGAACATTAATTCCCTCCGAAATTTTCCGGAAATATACGCAAAAATCCAATTACTTACCTGATCATTGGGTCCAAGAGTGCAATCCGAACGAATCGCAGGTAGTGACCTGACGTAACTCATACAATGTATACCATGTTCGGAATAATAATCATCATCCAATGGTATCGGAATGGCGTAGCAAAATGGATGAAGATATCTTGGGGACAAATTGAAGCCATTTTTATCGCAGCAGTCAATGGAATGATTGGAATGAACTAACAGAAAATACAAATTATTTTGGTGTCCTTGAGTATGGCAATAATTATATTGGGGGTTATTGTATTATGGAATGGGTAAACATTTTGTGAAACAATAGATCATCATCGAACAATATCTCATCATCGAACAATATTTGGATGGAATTATTAAAAGTGATACAGAAACAATTTCCAGGAAACTTCCTGAGATATACCAGCGTTATAGGCGTTGTCACTAGCACATTTTTTAAAATGAGCAGCTACACAATAATCTGGTAGCTGAGTTCTCATGGACCTTGCAAAACCATGATAATCCGGGATAGCAGGACTCTTGAAAATATTTCTTCAGTCGCTCAAGTAGGTATATATTTGTTGGAGTTACCGACGTAACTCTAAAATAAAATGATATCAGATGAGATGGTTCCTTAATGTACTTACGAATTTTTCGAACAACTGTAACAGGCAGAAAGGTATGAAAAGACCTACAATCAATACCAAAATAGCGTGCTATACGGACGGTTCAAAAGCAAGAGACGGTGTTGAAGTAGGAATATGCAGGGTGAACTATGATCAAATACTGACATTGAAATGATGAAATTTTATAGCAATCTGTGATGATTAATAAAATTCTGTTGTTTGCCAACCTCCAATAATTCGAAATGGTCGATGTTCAATTTTCTGTGACTAGGGCTTCGCGAGACCAAGAGAATGGTATTGGTCTTGTATCAAGACCAAGACAAGACCAAGATAAGTCTTCCCAAGACTTTACTTTCGAGACCAAGACCAAGACTCTCCCACAAGAGTATTGGTCTTGGTGTTGGTCTCGAAAGAAAAATAGTGAACTTAAATCTACTCAACATTAAGAACATTTTGATGGAAAATGCTATGGCATTTTATTTCAATTATTTTTTTTTCATGGTTGGTTTTTAAATTTTGTTAATTCACAATACAAACTATATTTTTCAAAGTATGTAATGCAGTTATACAGTTTACAACAAATAGGTGTATGTTGTAAGGTCGCAGTGGTTTATGAGTATTGTAATTTCCTCGGGATTCCGTTTCCACCACTCTGCCGCAACCGCATCTTACTGCTCATCACACAATAATCCATTGTAAAATGGTCAATAAAAACCTAATTAAAATTCCAACCATTTTGAACCTTTTTTCTGGTCTGTCGGGCGTCGACCTGTGTGCTGTGTGGGTCTAAATTGATATTCATTTAAGATTTCCTAAAATTTTTATTGTGATGGTAAAATGAGAAATTTTTATTTCGCTTACTTTACCCGTACAAATTGACAATTGTTAAAGACTGAGAAATACGAAATAACCATTATATGCATATAAACTATTGGACAATTGAATTGAATAATTAAAATTTTTAGACAAATTTTGATCCAAGACCAAGACTATCAAGACCAAGACTATTAAGACTAATTTATTTTTCGAGACCAAGACCAAGACTGATCAGCATTAATAACTATGGATTGAATGGAATTCGTGCTCGAAAAGACGTTATAGTCGCCTATATGAAGAGCTCATTCAACAGCAATATTCGAAAATTTACTTTCATGTGGTGCTGTGGTCTGCAGAATTCATTCATTTTTGACATTTACCATTGGGCGTTATGCCAAAACTTTATTTTCAATCACCAGCTACATTCCCACGTTTGATGGAGGAGAAGGGGCAGGGATTTTCACTCTTCACCTGTTCACGCCCGTGAGTGGTGAGTGGTGCGTTCCTATACGCACAAAAAGTATTTTTTCCCAAATTTCTCTTAGTTTTCTACTTCTTGTGATGGGGAGAGCAAACTGTATAATTATCCGTAATTAGTCGGAGTTCACCTTGTATAGAGCCAAGCCAAAGATGAAGGCAAACATTTAAGGAAAAGATAGCGAACAGGCTCTCAAAGCAAGGTAACCTTAAAAATTGTTTGAAACTGTTTGGAAGCTCTATAAGGGCTATAGCCAGGGCTCCACAAAGCATAAGGGCAATAAAGTGGCTGAGACATTAGCCGTAGATCGGATATGAATAACTGGTTGGCCCAAAACCCTCATGTATAGCGAAAGCGTAAATTGAAAAAAACACACAGAAATACTTGGATGAAAAATCGATCTCAAACATGGTGCAGCAAGACTTCAGAAATGAGACAGCTGAAATGTTCATCTTCTACCGAGTGTGGACTTGGTCAGATCAAAAAATGAACGATGAATATAGTTGGACTTGTATGTAGACTAAATAACCATATTAACAACACCAGACCGACTGAAACAGCTATACATATGCTACAAAGAATATCAGGAAACCGAAGGGCACAAATTACGGTAGTGTGAAGGTCTCACAAGGCTGAAGTTTTCTGCCCTTGGATTGCGGCTAGAATATTTGGAGAAAATATATAAAATATGTTTTTCGGTACTGCACTTGTTTGAAACCTTTGGTGTAGTAAGGAACGCCAAAACACTAGTTTCAACAACTCGACACGTATTTCAAACACCAAGTGGAGGATGGCAAGTCACTGTGATTTACCTGAATGTCACAGACGAATCAATCTCTTATTGGATCAAGTACAACCACTTACTCATGATGGAAGAGGCAAATCTACTCAAATCATGTTCCAAGAATTGGGCCCAAGCTAGTACAGCCATCGTCACTTCCTGATTTGAGAATTGGGAATTCTCCACGAGATAATTACTGACCCTCCGTGCATTTGGAAGAGGTCTCCTGTTGTATGCTCTACGTGGAATGAGAACCTCATCGGAATATTCGGCGGGTAAAACCCTGAAACGAACGAAGATTGAAAATATACAAGGAGAAAATATAACCACTTTCGTTAATATTCATAGTCATTTTCTTACCTTGAAAATCCAGTGAAAGCTTCTCCTAAACTGCATTTGGTGAAGTGATTGCAAGTTCCACCAGGTGATCGATAGGGGTAGTGATATTCCTCAGGAGTGCATGTTTTTTCTAAATGACTACAGATGGATCGAAGAGGCGTGTCATTGAAACTTATTAATTTTATTTGGGCCCTGCATTTATCATAATCTACATGGAAACTGAAAATAAAATGATAAATTGTTCATATTGCAGCAAGGTTTTCATAAAAAAATACAACCAAATAATTAGCATAATGGTATACACCAATCAACAGAGTATTAAATGGGTGATTTTTTTACAAAAATACTAGTAAGAAACCGTGTGCCATCACATGAAAGACAGTCCGTAGTTATATTCTGTTATGTTTTGGACTCGCAACTGTCATTTATTAATTTGCTATAAACATTTTAAAACCAAAAAAATTGTTATGGCTCCCTTATGTAATGGAAGGTATGACCACTGTACTGCACAAGCAGTGCAGCATATGTGCCCCCGTTTTTTCCCAAAACAACGTCTGATCATCACTAGTGATGTCACTGCTTTTTTGGAGTCAAGGATTACTACAAGATATTTGACTTAGCCCTTTATCTGTATGTCTTCTGCTCGAAATCGTATGGGTTCCAAGCCGTCTGTTTTTTATCTTCGGGTGAATGCTGCTATGGTTGCCCTGTTGGGGTTGAAAATCAGCCCTTTCAGGTCCGTCTAACTCGTTACCAGATTAAGAGCCTTCTGCAATCGATCTCTAACCGTTGTGTTATATTTTTCCTGTGCTATGACCAATATATCGTCAGCCTAGCCAACGGTACGATGTCCAGCGTCGTTCAGAGTTTCCAGCAGCGAGTACCCGATCAGATTGCCTGTCGGCAAACTCAGGTCACTCTGGCTACTACGGTCTCCTCTAATACAGTAACGTTTATCAGCTGGTTCTTTAGCATTGAGGCCACATACAGTTCCTCGATGTCTGTGTCTAAGAGCTCTGGTAATTTAGTTTATAGAGGTGTTGTCGAAAGCCCTTTCTATGTCCAGAAAGGCCGCTAACAGAAAATTCTTATTTTCCAGTTGGTGGAGTACTGTCTCCGCTGAACAGCCAGTCCTGTAGGCATATTGTTCGCGGTGTGGTGGTCTTTCCACTAGGACGCCGCACCTAATATGTCTGTCCACTAGCGTCTTTGAAATTTTGAGTATACATATGATATGAGACTAATTGGTCCTAGAGACTCTCAGGAGCCCTGTCCTGCTGTCGTTATAGGAATCGAATTTACTCATGGCCGACATTAGAGAGATTTATTTTCTTCCGAATGTTCCTGAGCCGCTGGCGCAACTCACAGATGCCTCATATGTTGGTTGACCCCACTGCTTCATTATTATAAATTATTTCTGGTTTTTCTGGCTAGTCTAAGTATATATATCTTGTGTTAAATTGAATGATACTCACTCTGTGCATAATTTGTTTATGAGTTGAAGGGTAGCTTTTGAAGCTATCAGTGCTTCTCTGCCCCTCACGACCGCTTGTTCGTCTGGTCGGTACGAAATGAACAATCCGTGGTTGGGTGAACCCTTTTCGATATTCACCGTCCATTGAATGTTGTCTTCTAATCGTTTCAGATGATTTGTTATCGTGTATGCAAAATCGATGGAGTTTTGGATATCTTCAGCTGTTATGGAAAAGTTTTTGAAGAGCTCCCCGCGAAGAAATCGAAAATCTGAAAATAAGAAATTCAGTGAATTCATTTGGGCACCACGAATAACGGTGAATTATTTTTAGAAAATTCCTCAGAAGAGTGTAAGTGTATTTTTTGAGAAAAAATTTGGGTATAATACGGATATGAAGAAAGATTTATTGCTTCATATATCTATCGAGTTTCCAAAAAAACACACAAGAATCACTCATCTTAGTCAATTGATTTTTTTTTGTATTTCAAATCTTGTACGAGTTGAGCTCCTGAGGATGCCAACGCGCCGAGCCGCCAAGTGAAACTGACGTTGTTTGTAAATATTCATATATTTGAACTGTTTATTAATTCAAACTTAAATAAAAGTTTGTTTCTTACTTTAGTTCCACGCATGAGTTTTTCGAAAATTTCTGAAAATGGGGCCGCTAATCAGATACATGTAGGTGATCACATTTTTTGTATTTAATACGGAGATTTTTCATTTGTAGACACTTATTTTCCTGACAATATTCTACTATAATGATAATTCCAATTCCTACTTCACATTCCTCTCTTAGATTGAAATCGTCATTTTGTTGGAACTATCCACGGCTTCCAAGAAAATGTGTTACCGTCCCATTCAATAGAAAAAGCTGAAGATTCCCGGATGACCGTATCAAGATTGAGATATACGTTGAGAATGTGCCTTTTTTACAAGGTTATAGCGAATAAAAATGCCCTAAACTATAACCCGTATATTCATTTAAGACTTGTAACATTTAGATTCTAATTTATTTTGACAAAATACAGTCACTATTGCTAAACCTACTCCGTCTGTTTGCAAACTATGATTGTAACTAACTAATCGTAAACTGTCCACTATTGAACTCTCTAATCTTCTGCTCTACACCGAAAATATTTCTGTTAGAACATTCCGGAAATATCGAGAGATGTCGCCGTCATTCAGAGCAGTTCGGAACACTTGATGACTCGTTTTGAGATGTTTCTAACAAGGTTCCCGTTTCGTCTTCGATGTGATTAGAGCAGTAATGGTAACATTCATTGTCAACAAGCCCAGCACGATTATCCAAACACAAGCCATTAGGTCCGGTTCCAGAATCTTTATATTGCTCCCATCTTAAAGACATTTTGCTCCGGGATGTTATCCTCGAAGTGTGTCGATATCTGCAAGATTCTTCATATCGGCACCACAAAGTTCGATGAAAGTAGCAATCGACAATCTTCATGTTCAGCCGTAGAAGATGGTTACATTACACCAAAATATTGACGACGCTGGATTTAAATATCGTCTGCAACGTACTTCTTATAACTCTCCAATCTAACCCATCAAAATCCTACGGTACAATTTTGGGATGGCCAGGTCCACAAGATTCTGGTCCACCATTGAGTTCTTTAGTTTGGTGAGGCTCTTCCAGGTATCTTCATAGGTCGGTTTATCTCGAGAATGTTTCTGGGTTGTTAAAAAAAAATTGTTAAAATTGTTATATCCGTCAACCGGTTGCACCCCTACGTGCAACTCTCAAAAGTCAGACTTGTGCGAGCTAGGGGAAGACGTAGCCCATACCTTTTAATACGTGTGATGCCATGCACGAGACCGGTGGCAATGCTGAGGTTCGAACTCACGCTCTTTGGCTTATGAGGCGAGAACTCAACCCGCACACCACCGCGGGTAACCAGATAGTAGATGTTTTTCTGGCCATTCTTCAATTACAGCACCCCTCCAACTTCTATATTCTCTTTCCGTAGTTCCTGGAGTCGACCGAACTTGTAGAATACCACGTCGATGTCTCTGGGCATTTGGAAATATTCTACCACACAATGTGCAAAACGAAAATAAGCAGGCACCTTGAAAATATCCTGTGGCTTCTATCGAGTTACCCAATGTAGAAGTTTCTTTCCGTTTGAGTACAATACCATAAATGTCATCTCATCCTCTGATGATCTGAAGGTGCAATGTTGGTCGTCGTCTCCAGCGTAAGGGGACAACCTATTGAAATGAACGATTCTAGGTTCGGGGTGGATTATAGATTCGGTAGACAAGGTCATTCAACCTCTACGGACCTTTTCACGAGTTCCGCAACTTTGGTGATAGTACAGCCAAATTAGTTGACAAGTCTGAAATCTTCCAGCTTCGGCCTTAATATCATAGGTGTCCTTTTATCTGTCGCTAGCACTCTGGGTGTTAAAAAGACTCGTTTGTGGATGTCGTCCATTCTCTGTCGTAATTTGCTGACGTAGTCCTCTTCCGCAGTGTCTTGTCCTGGTGTCGTTCCAAACTTCAGCTCCAAAGGACCACCGAATCGATAAATTCAATCTTCTACCAAGACGTTGGCAACAGTGATGGCTTCCTGGATAGGCGGGGCATAGGCTTCGGTCCACTTGCCGAAGTAGTCCATCGCCACAAGGATGTATTTATTCCCTTGTTCAGATTATGGAAGGACCAGTGATATCAATTGAGATCCTTTCAAATAGGCTGCCTACATCGTACTGACGCATTAGGGGTCGTGTTCGAGGTTCATTTTTGGCAACGCAAATAGTAAACTTTCAGCACCAGTCCTTGATATCAGCTTGGCAATTGGACTAGTAAAACCGTTACCTCAGTTTCTGAAAGGTAATGGTCACTCCCAGATGTCCTCCGGTGACCCCATCATACATTTCTCTGAGCACTTCCTGTCTTCTGGTACTACTGTCAGATGGCTCTCTTCCCCGCCATCCTCAGACTCCAACACATGCTTCAGGACCCCATTGTCCTTAGTCCAATGTTCATCGTGCCCAGTAGGATTCAACGGCTGACGAATAATTTGCTATTTCCTGCCACGATGGTCTCCTTCTTTCAGCCGATGACTAAACCAAGATATGGATCTTCCTTTTGGTCTTTCTAGATTTTATTGTCATTCCGGTGGTTCTACAAAATTGACGTCTCCTTTTCCTCTGCTAGTCGACAATGTGAGCTGTCGTCTGGGCATAGTCTCCGCGATAGAGCATTTGCGTTTTTATGGCTAGTCCTCGCTCGATGTTCGATCTCGAAATCACATTCTTGGAGTCTCTCAATCTACCGTGCTAACTCACCCTCGAGGTTTTTGAACTATAGAAACAATTAAGATCTGCATGGTTAATCCTCAATAGGAATCTTCTCCAAACACGTATTTGACAACGGCCAACAGTTTCCGTTTGGTGACATAGTAATTGCGCCCTGGACTCTTTCCTGTTCTTTCTGGATCTGAAACAATACAGCTTCAAATTCCATGTTGCTTGCGTCCGTGTCCAAAATTAATTTTCCGATCACCAGGGGATAGCTCAGGACTGGTTCGTTGTTCAGTGCTCCATTCAATTTCGTGAACGAGTCTTGGCACTCTGCGAACGACTAGAATTGGATTTGCTCTTCCTTAAGACTGATTAGAGGTTTGGCGATATTAGCAAACTCCAACACGTATGGGCGATAGTAGATGCACAGGCCAAGAAAACTTTGAAGCTGGTTTATGTCTTTTGGAATGGGACATTCCTTAACGGCTCTGATCTTTTACTCGTCTACTGCTACTCCTTCCCCAAAAACTACGGGGCCGAGCTAACGTACTTCTTTTTGGAACATATATGACATTTTTTGAAGATTAATTTCAATCCGGTTCTTCCCAGTAGTAATCATACGTCCTCCAGATTTTTCATATGGTCCTCGAAAGATCTGCCAACCACAATTATATATTCGAGTTATACAAGACACATCTTCCAGGAAAGTCCTTTCAGCCCCGTCTCCAACAATCTTTCAAATAGGATTACTGTGAAATGCCATAATCCTGAGCCGACGTCTATTCTCGGTCAGATGTTTCGATATCTTCTTCTTTCTGCATGTCGTTAACTATTTTGTCAGCCTCCCTTTTCTTAGCGATTGGAAATCTTCTTGCTGATTGCCGGATTGGTGGGGCATCCCCAGAGTCTATCTTGTGCTGGAAGACCTTCGTTTGAGCTGTGTAGCTGATTCTACCCTTGGGGACGATCAACTTTTCTAATTCCGCTGGCAAGTTGTTGGCTTGGCTAACAGTGCCGCGTACACTCCTATTCACAGAGGAAATTGACGAGCGGTGCCCCAAAATTGTTCCTTTCTTCCAGTTGACGGATATAACAATTTCAACGAAACAATTACCTCATCTGATAGTTTATCAACACGCAACAAGATTTTTTCCTAGTGCGACTCCTTACTCATTATCATGAATCTTGGGCACGAATATCATCACATTTTCACTGCTCGCACCACCTTCCAGGCGAGCTTCCAGAATGGTTATGGTTGCAACCCTCTCAAGTACGCTCACATCTACAGCCAACAGGACCTGTATGATATTTTCACTTCTTTCATGAAGCAACAGCACCTCTCCATTAACGCGTAAACGCCGTCGCTGAAATTCAGCTCGAACCCTCTGAAATTCATAATGCCCATCCTAATTGCAGTATCCCAGTCAGTTCAATTGGTAGTTCACCCTACACCAACCTTTGTCGGTGTTTTGGCAAATGTAGACCCAATGATCGTTCTGGCTTGATGTATGAGCATGGTGCGAGGCTTGTTGTAAACGACACCTCTGTTCTCATTGATGGACAGCGACTTATGCGTTGTTATTAAACGAGGCTTGCTGGATACGGGCCGACGATTGCTCCTTCTTGACCTTCGTCGGTGTCGATTTTTTGAATGTTCAGCGAGTGGAAAAGAATCCGGAGCTTGGCCCAACACAGTTCCCGTTACATTCCTGGGAACTTTATTGGATGATGAATCGTTTAGGATCTCAGTTCGTCTACAGTTGTGATGTTCTTTATATATCAGTCATACCTTAATGTGGCCGTGGATTCATCATTACAGAAAAGAGAGGAATCCATAGGTTAAGCTGCAAATTGAGTTAAGAAAATTCGCCAGCTAGACCATCTGGACTTTTGGTGTTTTTGGAAGTTATTGCACCAATTTTTATAAAAGCTAATGTTCTTCACATTTAAATTTCAGTCTCAGCATGAATATTAATGAGGAGTTAGCATTATCTACCGTCTATATAATCATACTAGCTATTCGTACCTTTATTGGAACTTGGCAATATCGTAGCATTGATTTGCAAAGCCATCAGAAACAATATCCCAAATTCATTTTTGGAAAGCTTCATCTCTGAGAGTTTTCTCTGAATCTGAAAATAAAACATGGTTATGAAAGGCAGCATCAGAGAGTTGACTATATTTTCAGGTTATTTCATATTTCTTTCAATCAACCCCCAAGTCTTTATCATATTGACTGATCATATATGAAAAACGAAAAAAATATAAATTATTACATATTATGAACGATGGTGTAGAACGGGCATTTGTGATATTTATTTCTTTCTCAACATGGAGTTATAGCTCGAAATTGGTGCTTATCACATAATCAAGCACGATTAGTTCATAAATAGCCTAATAGTAACCCCACCATCAACTTTTGAACGGATTGAAAAATGTCAAACCCCACTGGCATTGGAGGTCAAGTGATACTTCATTTGGAACGTCTTTCAATCCTCTATACAGCAACAAAATTTCATACAAAAAAATTATGATTTCCTCAATTTTGCTGAAATTCAAAAAACAAAGTCAGTCTACCTCCCAAGTCATTGGAATTTTTATCGAAGAAGGTACCCATCTGCCATCGAAGTACTTTTGTAGAAACCAAAATAGTTATTATCGTAAATTCGGGAAAGTACTTTTTCTACAAGCGTGCGTGTTCCGCCCTATTCCCGCACGCAATTTAGTTTGAGAGGTGTCATATTCCCGCACTAGTGCGGGAAAAATTTTCCCGCACGCTAATGTCACTTCAAGTGAGTTTTTCCCGCACTAGTGCGGTAATAATTTTTCCCGCACGTGAAAGTTTGTTCAAGAGCATCACATAAGATGTTTCAATCCTCTTATAGAAAAAATCTTGATCCTTACTCATACGGAAAGGTACTATCCCGCACTCGACTGCTTACCCGAACGACGCAAAGCAGTCTCATGCGGGAATAGTACTCTTTCCGTACTTGTTAGTATAATAACTATTTCCTACAACTGCTATGGAAAGTAGCGTATTTCTCATGGCTTACTTAATTTCAAAACGATGTATTGCTCACACTGTGAGAAATATTTTTTCTCACGGCACTTTGCCCACAATCAACAAAAATCGACAAAAACTAGATGGCTGTTGTTCATTTTTAGATAGTTATCAGAATTGTCAGATTACAGAACTTTTTAAACTCTTCAGATAGTTTTCATTTGTGCTTTCATAAACATCGTCATTTCTATTGAATATTATTTCAATAAGACATAAGTACTTACTCATAATAAATAATATGGATACTGACAATAGTGACGATTTTGATAATAATACTCCGCCAGAGATATTCGAAAAAGCTGCTAAAGTAACGTTGGATTTGTTGCCGGAAATTAAAAAAAAAGTATGAATTGGCATACGAAAAATTTATGGAATGGAGAAGAAATCAAAAATAAAATCCGGGTTTGACCATACAGAATTGTACAAATTTATCTGTCAAGAGGTGGGATACTTTAGTGTTATTGTAGTTGTGCAGGGTACTGGCGGTACAATGAGGATATATATATATATATATTTATATATATATATATATATATATATATATATATATATATATATATATATATATATATATATATATATATATATATATATATATATATATATATATATATATATATATATATATATATATATATATATATATATATAATTAAGTAGGAATTCTCGGGTAGCGGTCTGTTGAACAATGAAACTCATTCGATTTAAATCTTCAATATTTCGTCAACCTTTATTGACTTCTTCAGAAAGAGCTACAATTAAAAAGGAATATGAGTTGTTGAAGGACTACATAAAAATAACATGATAACTTACAAAATTCACAGAGTTAGTTCTAACCTATGGAACATTTGGGAGGACAATTGTTATTCTCCGCTGCAGACTAATCGCTTAATTTACCTGACTGGAGTGTTACTATGGTTTGAAAAAGGATTCGTTTAAATACAATGGTGTTAATTAGTGTAGGTATTCCATTGGCACCAACTGTCAAAACTACACACAACGTTGAATGGAATTTAAAATATTACAATATATACTACTAAGTTGTCCTGTATCGGTTTTGTAGTTAACTGTGTTAGGATTCTTGTTGATATGGACCATCTCAAGGAATAACCTGTTTTTTTGATTGCTGACTTTGTCTAGAATTTTTGGATTTGAATAATCAAACCGGTGGCCTGTTTTCTGGGTGTGGTCGACTGCTGCACAGGAGTTTTTTCCCAATTGGGCATCACTCTTGTGCAAAGCTAGCCGTTGTTTTAACCACTGTGAGGTCTGTCCGACATAACTACCTTCACAACCTTGGCATGGTAGTTCATAAATTACATTGCTAAGGAGTGGAGTTGGTGTTTTGTCTTTGATTTTGGAGAACAAGTTGGAAAGTTTTGTATTATTACGCTTGGCTATTTTGATTTGTGGAAAGTCTTTGAAAATTTTTATTATGCGGTTGGATACTTTGTCGATGAATGGGATTGATTTATACTTATATTGTATTGTAACGTCATCAGTTGGTCCGTCATAAAAGTTGGAGTTATAGATTAGTTTCTTTAAGATGTGTTTTGGGTAACCGTTGTGTGTAAAAATGTCGAATAACTTTCTCAGATTCGCTTTCAAAAACGTTTCATGGCAGATGTGGGTGACTCTATTTTTCATAGCAATGACGGTGTTGTATTTCTGATTTAAGGGATGGTGAGAGGCAAAGTTGATGAAACGTCCTGATGCTGTTTCTTTTTGGTACCAATCCAACAAAATACTGTTGTCTTCAGTACGTATCAACCTTGTATCTAAGAAGGGGACACTGTTATCTGTTTCTTTTTCGACAGTAAACTGTAAATGTTTATTGAACGAATTGAAAGTATCAAGCGTCATCTGTATAGTGTCTGCCGGTACTGCACAAATGATGTCATCTACATATTTGTAGATGAAGGGCAATTGGAAGGGTAATAATGGAATAACGGAGTCAAGTAAGTGGTCTAATACAATCTCTGCTAAAATTGGACTTATTGGTGAACCCATAGGAGTGCCGAAAATTTGCTTGTAAAATTTTCCATCGAAACTGAAGTAGGTATTGTCGAAAATGAAGTTAATGAGGTTCAAAAAATGATTTTTTGAGATAGAAGTGTGATTTTGCACTAAGTGCCATTTTTGTTCTAGAATAGTGTTGATAAGTTCTACGGGGATATTGGTGAAAAGTGAAACAGGCCACCGGTTTGATTATTCAAATCCAAAAATTCTAGACAAAGTCAGCAATCAAAAAAACAGGTTATTCCTTGAGATGGTCCATATCAACAAGAATCCTAACACAGTTAACTACAAAACCGATACAGGACAACTTAGTAGTATATATTGTAATATTTTAAATTCCATTCAACGTTGTGTGTAGTTTGACAGTTGGTGCCAATGGAATACCTACACTAATTAACACCATTGTATTTAAACGAATCCTTTTTCAAACCATAGTAACACTCCAGTCAGGTAAATTAAGCGATTAGTCTGCAGCGGAGAATAACAATTGTCCTCCCAAATGTTCCATAGGTTAGAACTAACTCTGTGAATTTTGTAAGTTATCATGTTATTTTTATGTAGTCCTTCAACAACTCATATTCCTTTTTAATTGTAGCTCTTTCTGAAGAAGTCAATAAAGGTTGACGAAATATTGAAGATTTAAATCGAATGAGTTTCATTGTTCAACAGACCGCTACCCGAGAATTCCTACTTAATTAATAGAGTTCGGTCGAGAATACTTTGTTATTATATATATATATATATATATATATATATATATATATATATATATATATATATATATATATATATATATATAATATATGAATATTCATAGAATGTGAAAAAGTGTGCCATTTCGTCAGTTCATAGAATATTCCACAAATAATATATATATATATAAGTGGATTCTGGGAATATTCCATCATTCTGATTGGAATATTTCATGAATATTCTTTGAATATATAATGCTATCTGGGGAATGAAGCATATCACTCGGCACCCAATGCATTTTAAAAAATATTTCAAAATGGCGGCCTAAAGCTAATTTGGAAGATAAACAGTTTTTTATGGTTGCCAAAGAGCAGTTTATTTGACCAAAAAAATTAATCCGTTGAAAATGTAACTTCATGGACCGACATTTTACAGTAGAGCGGCATCCAAGTGTGCAAAGCGCCGCATACAACAGGAGTAACAACGAATAGGCCCCAGCTACTTCAAAAACACAGAGCTACGAGAATCAGAAAATCTGTTTACAACTAAACCGAGGAAGAGCCTCGGATTTGATACTTTTAACGTGCATGGCACTACACGTTGAAAGGTAAGGGCCTTGTTTCCCCCAGCTTAGAGAATTATCCCGAAGACTTCTGAGGATCGCTCGTAAGGTTTCATATAGTGGTTGCTGCACCGTTCGTTTGGCTGAAAACTAGGGCTTTCACAAGGAGGAAAATTGGTGGAACTTGATGTTCTCTTGACGAGCTCCCTCCCATACACTACATGCCCTCATAATTTGGTCCTTTCAAATATTATGAGCACATTGGCTTTCTTTCAGGTCCTTCCATAATATATAGTGATTCTAGATGCCTGTATTTGCAAGTGGGGTCGAAAAGAGCTGCAAGTGTATTTCTTACGGAATTGTGTGGCTTGATGAAATAATAAGTATCGAAGATGCAGGTGTGATTGAAGTTACCAAGAGTAGCGAAGACTTTTTCCTGTTAGGACCAGGATCGGTGCTGAGAAAATGGTAATGCAAGTGAATAGCTCACCCAGTAGTTTCATATCATGAGTGAGCTGTGAGCGGCAACATAATCAGCCCGGTACCATCTAAGGAGGTATAACTCCAGGCCAATTGCGATCCTTTCTCTTCTGCTTCTCAGCCGTCATTCATTCCACTCCGCTCTTCTTCTCTCCATCTAGCATTCAGTCATGCTTTCATCAACCTAGCGATGACACTTTAGTAGCGTATGCGCCACAGTATCCCAAAATGGGCAGCTATACTCCTCGGTCTTTCGAATATTTTCAGGTAGCTACGGAAACAGCCATGCCCCGTGATCACTTACATTATAAAATAATCCTCCTGCCTGTTTCCACTAGCAGGATCAACCTTCGAAAGTCCGGGATTAGCGCCTTCATCCACTGCGACGTTATCGTCAGCCATTTCTCTCTGCCAGTTCGATATTGTCCTGGCCATTTCTTCTTTCGTCGCCTTCTCATTTTCATCGTACTGCTCATACATCTTTCTCCTTTATTTCGCCAGCAGGTGCGTAGGCAGCTTGACAACCTGCTACAAATATTTCGAGTCAGGTCGCGTAATGTACATTAAAATCTCATACAATGATACTTGTGCTGAATATGAAGTTCAGTTTGAGTAATCGAAACTCAAAGAAGTTGCTTTAGGATGGGTCTGTTTAGAATTAGCCAATTTAAACTCTCACATCGAAGTCATTCGGTTCCAAATACTCATACACTGATAGATACTTCTAAAAAGAATCAATTCACGTTTCTCGAATACTGCAGTAATCTCTTCTTCAGATATTTTGATGGCCAATGCATATTTGAAATATTATCATCAGTCCCACTCTTACCAGTTTCATCAAGATTAACTCGAAAAGTTTAATCTAACCCATTGTCCTTAAATACTATAAGAAAACTCAGATAAGCGATTGGTGTTACAATTTAGTTCGCAGTCAGAGATCAAGCTCAGTTTCACCATCAATAATTGATAACTGAGGCATTTAACCGCAAATTACTTATCATATCACTAGAGTCAAAGTCCACGTTCTTCCTTGTATTGTTCAATCTTATTTGGTTCATGATGCATTTGTGCATATTCATTCATTGATGGTTACAAAACTAAAACAATGAGGTGTAAACAACGTTATCGTTGAAATTATCAAGGAAAGAATCATCATAGACTGTTGATGTTGTTGAGGTCGAATCGAAAGTATTTATAAGTGTAAGAAACTGTTTATGATTTCATTGACATGAAAATTATTATACTCATAACCAACAGAATTTGGAATAATTAATGCTGCTGTACTATTCCTTAGTTTGAAAGAAAAAAACTTCATGCAGTCAACGCACGTTTCCATGTTTTTCAGTAATATTCACACCAAAGCATTCCAAATATTCATATAAGTGTATTTTAAACAATTAGTTTTTTCACTTTGTTGGCTTCATCAGAGAACACATTATGAGAGTTGAATAGAGAAGAGATAAAACCCTATGAGGTTCAAGAGATAAATCAATAGAGAACTCACTAAGAATGAAATGGAAGCTGAACAAAGTACTTCATATGGTCATATATAATGGAAAATCCATGATAGGGCCACCGGAGGACATCTAGGAGTGACGAAGACCCTCCAGAAACTGAAGCAACTAATTGCCAAGCTGACGTCTAGGACTGGTGCAGAAAGTGTTCTGTATGCGCTGCCAGCAATAGAATTCGAAAAAGACCTAAGGGCTGCGATGCGACAGTACAATGTTGGCAGTCCATTTGAGAGGATCGCCATTGACATCACTGGTCCGTTTTCAGAATCTGATTATGGAAATATGTACATCTTTATGGTGATGGACTACTTCAGCAAGTGAACCGAAGCCTATGTCCTTCCAAACCAGGAAGCTCTCACCGTTGCCGATGTCTTGGTAAAAGAGTCAATCGGACAAACCCTTGCTGAAGTTTGGGACGCCACCAGGAAAAAAATGGAAAACTACGGCAGAGAATGAACGAAATCCGTTTAAACATCCAAAGTGCAAGCGACAGGATGAAGGAGACGTATGACATCAAGGCCGATGCTGGAGGATTTCAGGCAGGTAACCTAGTACAACCCTAAACGTCGCCGTGGTTATAATCGAAGTTGCGGAACTGGTAGAAAGGTCTGTACAAGATCGCGAAGAGAATCAACGACTTTGCTTACCGAATCTATAAGCCACCCCGAGGGAAACTTAGGGTTGTTAATTTCAATAGGTTGTTCTCTTACGCTTACCAAGTTCGCACTCTCAGACTACCAGAGGAGGAGATGACGTTCCAAAAGTTCATGTCTCTCTGTTCAAACGAAGTTCGGTCGACCCCAGGAACTACGGGAACAGAATCGAGAAGTTGGAGGAGGGCTGCAATTGAAAAGGGGCCAGAGAAACATGTACTACCTGGTTGTACCAAGAAGAATTTTCGAGATAAACCGTCCTATGATAATGTCTGGAACAGATTAAGAGACACGATGCCGAGGCAGAATCTGGTAGACCCGGGAATCTCAAAATATATTAAAACAATTTTGTGGTCGTACTGCTGCAAATATAAATATAATGGAAGATAAGAAAGATGATTTAAATTCTTCGCTTTTACCAGAAATTTAAGAAGCTACCAAAAGAGTAACTTCAGATCTGTTGCCTGAAAAAACACGGAAACAATATGAAATTGCTTACAATGGATTCATCGAATAGAGTTGTAATATCTGATTTTCGTTGAGATTTTGTTCAATTGATTTTGTCAATGTCAAGTTGTTTAAAGCAGAATAAAGCCTATATTTCAGTTCAGATTTATTTTTACAGGAGTCAAATGAAGAAAGTTGAAGGCAAGCGTACTTTTAGTGTATTAAGAACGCTGGGGTCTGATGCGAATTCTCCATGCTAAAAGCTGAATTGTAAATCAAGAAAAACGTGGATGTAAGTAAATACCATAAATTGAGGGCATTTTTTAAACGAAAAAGTGTCGGATACCTTGTATAATAATTTAAATTCTGACAAGGGAACAAATTGACAGATTTTTAAATGAAGTTCCTGCTACCAAATATGATAGGATTGAAGTGGCAACCATTTTTTGGATTATTTGGAGCGTGCTGTAGTGAAGAAGACTACAAATCGTCGGTTTTTCCTGATTTACTTCAACAACAAATGCACTGTTCAACCAGTTGGAATAAATACTTTTGGGCCTTCCATTACCCAGTTAACACAAAATGCTCTCAGAGACAGCAGAGTGCTTCACATTCAAGTTTCAAGTCACATGCGTGAAGTGCATTGTTACTCACATTTAAATCTCATTAACTTCTATTTGGGGCCACCTTGACCGACAAACATATCACATTGTGATGCCAAATGTCACTCACAATGATGTGAATGTGATATACTATTCAATCTTCGAATAAGGAAGGACATTTTTGTGCCTCAGATCGACATCAATGAGAGAAGATAACTGAGATCTCCAGTTGCATTGGTCACAGTAGTCACAGTTAGCATCCTCACTTGGTAACAGTGATGTACAAATGTACCTCACTTTCTAACCGAGTCATGAACAAGAAAGCGATATCGCAGAGATGTTTGTGTTTACTGGGTATTGCCAGATCCGCAGCAGATTACCGGCCATTGCTTTCGAAGATATTCAGCATCCCTATTAGCGAATTCAGGAGCAAGTTTGACTATATAATAAAACGATATGGCGGGTTGAAGTCAGCTGTAGCTGAGGGTTACATCGAGGATTCCATTGAAAATTTAAATAAAATTGTTGATAAAATGTTTCCTGATATAAGTTCTAGTTCTGCACCAGCACTATTTGATCATCCCACTTCATTAGCACCATCATTGGTTAGCGATGAAAAACCTCCTACAATTGGACTGAATACTTCTTCAGTAACGTCAGGGGAATTAATATTACCAATTGTAGAAACTGCCAATTACGTTTATAAATAATTCCTTCTAATAAGTACGTGTTCTGATTATTATAATATCTGATTGAAGTGTTTCTTTCGGAGAGATGTATACTATTGAGTATCCATCATCTCATGTCATTATACTTTTAACACTAGTGTCAACTTTAGTCCCGTATAATAGGGACAAAAATGTATCTTTCAGTCCCTAGGGAGATAAAGTTGCATTTCAAATTTTGTTGACACTGTTGCTATAACGTTACCTACTGAGTAATCCAAGTACCGTGTTTATATAATTCATAAAAATTATTAATTGTATCAATAGTGAGAGTTATAATACTGGGAAGTGCAAAAAATAGCGTATATGCCTCAGGACTAAAGATATATTTTATCCCTTACGTGATTAAAACATTCACTTCAGTCCCTTGTTATATAATATACTAATTTGCACTTCCGGGACTAAAGTGCCAATTTAGTCCCGCGTATAACGGGGACTCAAATGTATCTTTCAGTCCCTAGGAAGATAAAGTTGCATTTCAAATTTTGTTGACACTGTTGCTATAACGTTACCTACTGAGGAATCCAAGTACCGTGTTTACATAACTCATCCAAATTATTAATTGTATCAATGTTGAAAGTTATAATACTGGGAAGTGCAAAAATGGCGTATTTGCCTCAGCTCTAAGCAGATATTTTATCCCTTGTGTGATTATTGGCACTCGGGCTCTACGAGCCCTCAAGCAATAAACATCACGTGCGGGATTGAAACATTCACTTTAGTACCTTGTTATATAACATACAATTCAATACTAGTGTTGAAAGTGATTTTGACATAATGTGAAAACGTCAGTTTCTAATCAATATTCCTATGAATTAAAAACGTCATTCTTGATAACAGTTGTACAAAAAAGTAATTTCGGAAGTCAGTAACTGTCATTATTTAACTTGTTTTGCAACAGTGCGTATACTAAGTTTAGCAAATATTTTTTTATGATATTTAAAATTCAATTTATTTCGTGACGAGTATTTTTGTACTTACTACCGTGTTGTGTTAAACTCAGCGCAGTGCCTCACTCAAAAAAGTTCACCCTCACACAAAAAAGTTCTACTTTACGAACTGTTACCATTACCTACAGTGACAAAAATCGTAATAAGCTAACTATAGAATCTCTCGTTATAGGTATGAACAAGTAGTGCTACAGTTTCAAATCGTGAAAGGTATACCTAAAACGGAAATATAAAAATCAACGTGAACGCATTTGGTCCTCCTTCTAAAGCTTCAAATTGAAATAAGGTTTCAGCTTGAAATCAAACCACAATATTCAACTCGTTACTACCTCTAACCGGTCAAACCCATTTCAAGTGAAATGATGCGTACCTATTAATGATCATTATTTAAAAATAGTTTTCCATTTACTCACTTGTTTTGAACAAACTAAATGAAACAATGATGATTGATTCACTAATAACTGTCTCTGCCAGACAATACTCTGAAGTGTACTAAATGAAGTTGCTTGATTACCAATTCTTTAAATGAATCGAACGTGCTTAGAGAGGAATGGATTCTTATCAGAGTCTGAGAATGATGGGCAATGGCCTAAGTCACTTCTACTGGGGGGCAGCTTGAGTTCGTTTGGTTTTGATCCTAGTGCCAAGGGATTTGACAACTCAATTTTGAATAACTGGCTGAAAATATGATCACTCGGGCAGGACATGTAGTCTAGTCGACAAAGTGCCTTTTTGGTCCACTTTTTTCAACAGTCTCGGAAAAATATGAACCAGGTATGGGTCCATTAGGAATAGCATGTAGATGAGTTTTGATAAAAAGAAATTTCCGTTTGCAAAAATTGAAAAAACTATAAACAATACCTCAGCGAATACCTCAAAAACTGATTGAAATTTTTCAAATCTTAAAAAAGATTCAAAAGTCTCAACTCCCGGAACTGAAGGAGCAATATTTATAATTTTCCCAGAGGGATGAGAATACGGCCAAAAACGGGTGCTCTGGGAAGCTACGCCTACTTCGGACACTTCATCAATAAAACTTACTTAAACATATTAAATATTAAATTTGAGAAATGAAAAAAATCAGAGGTTTACTGCATAAATGAGTGAATAATAATCCGCCATAAAAAAATTTATCGCAATTTTTCAATTAATTATGCGATAGTAAATTAATAATTTTTTGCTGCTTGAACATGTACATTGCAAGTGTGATAATTGTTAAACTATAAAGAAATTATTGATCACCGTTGGAAAAATGTTATAAAAATTATTTTTCACTTACCACTTACTATTACCGTTGAAAGACCATTGTTTTCAATTATTATTTGTTTTTCTTATCGGTATAAGAAAAATTGCTCTAATTAATTTTCCATTGTTTATTCCATAAACAATTTGTTATAAACAAATTAATATTTCCCTTATATTTTTTTCTCATTCTTTCCACTGTAGCCAAAATAACCATGATATTTTAAATTTTTTTCATTTTTAAATATCCATTCTTTGTAATTTCATCATTCTTACCAGGTTTTTCATCTTTGAAGTTATTATAATTTATAAACTAATGGAGATACGATCAAAATACCCACGACTCATTCATTCTACATTAGGTAATGAACGAATCCAGCTCAAAAGTAAAGTTGTTACCAATTTATTTGTTAAATTTATTGCAATTGTTTATAGAAAATACTTCGAGAAAAAAACTCATAGCTACTTTTGTTTATTATTCTTTATTAAATATAATGAAAAATTAAATAAAACGTTTTTAAGTGGTAGAAAATGATTGCTAACAAATCAATAAAAATTATTTCGAGTAACGATTGTTCTTCAAATCATTTGCATCAAAGATAAGGATTACAAAAAAGAATTTCAATTATTTTATAAACAATGCTTTTGTTTACAATTTTTTAAACAGTAAAATACAAAAATTATTGAAAAAATAATTTCCATTCTGCTCCTGGTAACAAAAAACGAATCATTAATAATACTTGAAAAAAAAAATGTTTTTGATATATAATTTGAGTTTTGATGTTGCAACTAAGTGAATTATTATTAAAAAACGTAAAGGCACGTTCTGCCCAGGTAAAGGGGGCGGCAATTAATATAATTTGCCATGGTGCTTCGACCCACTTAAAGATTTTTGATCGACATATTCAAAGCAAGCACTAGGATTCGTATGTGAGCAACTTTTTCCAACAGGATCCATTTATATTGGGACTTCGGAGTCACTATAACCAAGATTCAAGACATTGTGTTTCCTCTGAGGAACGTTGTGACTCCCACTCTATTTCTGTGCTCAATACTGGTTCAACATCCCCAGCTGTGTCCCTTTTATGTCCCAGAGTGTACCGTCAGTACACGGACATTTTTGGGGCTTCCCAGGGATGTCCCGCAGAGGATATTCAGTAGATGTCCCCCCAACAACACAGGTATACATTCCTGAGGCATCTCAGGGATGTCCTCAGTACCAAATTCATCATATGCGACATCAATAGCCCTTTTTGATGGCCAGCGGATGTCCCAGGAAAAAATTAGAGACGGGATGTCCAGGGGATGTACTTGTGTTGTTAGGGAAGGATAGCGGTCTATTGAATTCTTCTGACCAAATATGTGTGTTTAACGTATAAGGATTAACGTTTATCCTAATTCCTTTGCTATAGCGTGTACGACTTATTTATGCCTCAAAAATCATTGTTTTACCAAATGATGTGCAATAACTCTCGATTGCCTCCAGATCTTAGAGTAAAAGCAGAAGTAGGGCTAGGAATATCCACACTCGACTCGACACTCGATCCGTAGTGAGATACATATTTACTTCATTTAAATTTATTTAAAACAAAATACGATTGATTAAATCTCCAAAGATAATCTTTTACTTTTTTCATGTTCAAAATTTCATCATTCCGCTAACAACCACAAGGAGCGCTAGTGTTTGGGGGAAGTTATTCGACCTCACGGTCAAATTGTGTTTAAATCGAAGAGCAATTTCAAAACTCAAAATTTTGGAAAAAAAATAAGATTTAATGAATTATTTTCATTGAATGTTATTTTTGAGGCCCAAATTGATACAGAAAAGCCAAAAAATAAAATCATGCGTGTTCCCTATTCTAACATTTTGTCGGAGCTGGATAATGATCTTGGTTATCGAACCCACAGAAAATAAAGAAGAAGAAGAACATTACTGACATGTCTGTGACTCGACTCGGGACGTGACAGTCGTGACGTAACATATAAAACGTAAAGTCTTATAAATGATTCTTTCATTTTGATTCATCTTATTGGAAGGTTGTGTACTCGTTTTCTTGTAACCTATCAAACAATTAATTCATAATCATAAATCCACTTTTTATAAATCAATCGAAATGGCTTTTGCTAATTTGAAAGGTGAAAATTACGTTAAGGAACTGAATAGTTTTTTAGAAGATAAAAGTTATATTAGTGGGTGAGTATTTCTTTGCAAATTCAAATTTGTGAATGATGAGAGGTTCCATTTCATTAAGGGTTACCATATTAATACGTTTTCATGGTAATCCTTCGCCAGTATTAATAATTGTGGCTTGTTGCACACATATAATTCAAACATTTTTATTGGTTTAAATTATATCTGTCAAGGAAGGCCCTTCTAGTTGTACATTTTATTGAGTGTTTTATATAAGACATGAAATGTATATAAAATTTTATATTTAATACAGCTGATATGTTACATCAATAGGTACTTTTCCTAAGATGTCTAAATTTTCCTAATTTGAGCACATCTTTGACATTATTTATGATAGTTGCCGAGAAAGTATAGAAGAGGAGTGACTTTGATAAAGCAAACGTATGTCATTTAATTTCTTGATAACATGTTAGATCAATATGACTCTGAGGAGTTGTTTTATTGACTCATAAGTCAATTGTATACAGGTGCATTATAACATAAGATACCAGCTGTGGTGAATGAACATTTAAAGCTATTTCAACATGTTATTTGCCGTGGTTATATAAGGAAAAAACTTTACCTAATATTACGCGTTTTCTCATCTTGAAAAACTACATAAAGAAAATTTATATGTGATGGAATGAGTGTGAGAATGTTTCAAGCAAAAAAAAGTTTATTGCTGTTTCTGATTTGCACTGTTTTCAGAAAAAATGAAGGAACTACTTTTGTTGAATTCTTATTAGTTCCTTATCAAGATAAAAGTTTTGAATTTACATTTTATATTTTCAGATTTTCCTTGAGTCAACAGGATCTTGAAGCTTTTGCTAGACTGTCGAAAGCACCAGGTTCCAATTTCCCCCATGCCCTTAGATGGTATAACCATATTAAAGTTGTTGGTGGAGTCAAAAGTAATGATGCGAGTCCATTTATAACGGCTGGAACAACAACAGCACCAACCAAAACTGAAGATGATGATGTGGATTTATTTGCGTCTGATGAGGAGGAAGATGAAGAAGCAGTAAAAGTACGGGAGGAAAGACTTCAAGCTTATGCCGATAAGAAATCGAAAAAACCCACAATAATTGCTAAATCTAGTATTGTTCTCGATGTTAAACCTTGGGATGATGAGACAGATATGAAAGAATTAGAAAAATCTACTAGGACAATAGAAATGGACGGTTTGTTATGGGGCGCATC
The DNA here is from genome assembly GCA_958502065.1 of Chrysolina americana. NCBI lineage: Eukaryota > Metazoa > Arthropoda > Insecta > Coleoptera > Chrysomelidae > Chrysolina > Chrysolina americana. The sequence continues at coordinate 15,849,039 of OY293414.1, forward strand.
GAAACTGGTACCAGTGGGATATGGTATCAATAAACTTCAAATTATGTGTGTTGTTGAAGATGCAAAAGTATCAGTGGATGAGTTGGTTGAAAAAATTCAAGAATTTGAAGATTTTGTTCAGTCTGTAGATATTGCTGCTTTTAATAAAATTTAAACTATTTTGTTACTACATAAATAAAGAAATAAACAAATGTGTATGCTATTTTTTTTCACAATGGATTTGAATTCATAGGTAGAATTTTTATTCCCTGTTGGATATCAAAAGAAAATTCATAAGAATTGGATTCGACAACATTTAAACCTATATAATTATGATTACTCTTGTCTATATGATAATGTTCTATTTCAGTTTTTTTTGCGTTTGATACTGTAACTAGTTCAAAATTATTTATTTGATGGGGTTTTGATGTTTCTATTGTCACAAAATGATTACGTTCAATGCTTTTAAATCCAAAGAAATTTTTTGAAATGAACTGAATCAACATTTTAAATGACTCGATGGTTCCCGAAATAACAGGAATATAACGGTTACGGTAGCTCTAGTTACAGATGAGTCACCGTACCACCGTAGTTCCAGGTTCTAGGAAATAATCACCGAATTGTCAGAACCGCCAAATTACAAACAAGAAACAACCCACACTGATTCTGAGATAACTATCGTATCGACTCGATACGAAGGAACGATAGTTCGTATCGAATAGATGTTCGGAACTTTTGAACCCATTGAATTGACATCAGGCGGACTCCCATAATGTTCTGTTGCCAGAATCTAATAAAAATCGAGTGGATCGATCTGTTGCAAGCGTTGTTTTTTTTTTCATGTGTTTTGGTGTTGATTTATATTGCCGTCTGATGTCGTGTGGTGACTTCTAGGTTTCATTAATAGATGCTCATTGGGAGGTACTAGCTGAAGCCATGCGGGTTTCCGTGTACCATAGAATTCTATTGTCGATAGTTCTGTCTCTTTCTTTCCCATAATTAAACGATAATGTTATTTCACTTTTTTGATCGACTATAGAATTCTATGGTACACGGAATCACACTTTAGAGTCGACGACTAGTGTAGTGTAGTCGTTGCCCCCGAGTTAAGGCGGATTTATCGGATTCATAATTAACAATTTAGTGCATACGCACAACTTTAAAATACAATTTATAAAAGCGGATTTATCGGATGCATAAGCATAATTTATTCACTAACGTACAATTCATAAATATTTGAACTTTATTAATGCATAAGAAGGCGGATTTAGCGGATGCATACACATAATTTATTCACTAATGTACAATTCATAAATATTTGAACTTCATTAATGAATAAGAGATTAGAAAAATATGGTTTACTACTTCTTCAATGCATGCGATCTACACCGATTTCTCAAAGGCCTTCATAATAGAGTAAATCATAAAATTTTAATAAACAAATTGGAATCAATTGGCTTTTCAGGGAAAATACTTCTTTGGATAAGTAGTTTTTTAACTAACAGAATCCAATATGTTAAAATCAATAACTTTATCTCTGACTCAGTTGAGGTGTTTTCTGGGGTACCACAGGGGAGTCACCGCTGTGGACCTTTGTTTTTCAATCTTGTTGTTAATGATATTGTCAGTTAAATCACTAATTCAAAATGCTTACTATTCGCGGACGATCTTAAGATTTATCGAGTCATTCAGGCATCTCTTGATTGTCATTATCTTCAAGATGATATAAATCATGTTGCAGACTGGTGTAAAAATAATTGTATGGAGCTAAACATCGATAAATGTGCCGGTATGTTTTTCAATCGTTCTCACTCCCAAGTTGTTTGAAAAATATATTGAAGTGTTAAAAGATCTAGGGATTTATCTCGATTCAAAACTTGCTTTTAGTGATCATATATCCAGATTAACACAAGATTCACTTAGAATACGGGGGTATATATTGAGAATTGGAAAAGATTTCTCACCATTTACTCAAAAAATACTTTTTTGTTCTTTAGTACAATCAAAATTAGATTATGCCTCTGTGATCTGGTGTCCATCTTATGCTTCTCAAAAACGATGTGTTGAATTTGTACAAAATAAATTTTTACGTGTTATAGCCTATAAAATTGGCTATCAGTTGGATAGCTATACATGCATCGGCGTAAAGGAAGATTTACTTGAAAAGTCCTTACAGATAGAAAAGATTTCAACCATTTTATCAAACCAATCGGGATTTGGAAATCACAAAGCTTTTGTAAGAGTCCTTTTCATGCCAGACTCTATCAAAAGCCTTATTGGCTATATATTTATAATATAATGATAATAATAACACTCCCTCAAAAACACTCGTTGAGTGTACCCAAAGGCATAGCCTGTGGGGGTAGAGGACGGCTATTATTATTATTTGCCGTGGCGCTCTGGGGCGACTTACTGATGTTTCAGGTGATGTATTCACTTTTCAGCTGTAGGAAAACTCGGAAAATCTACAGCACCACCTCGGGTGGTCGGTGTGCACTCCAAGCTAGCACTAGACGAGATTGGCATCTAGACAACTCACAATACACTTGATTTTCAACAAGGCATGCGGCCGCCTATCGATCCGATATAAAGTAATTGAGAAAAATTCTCGTACCTACATCGGATTCGAACCGACTATCGCTATGCTGGAGTTTCGAACGGCCTGTGCATTAGACCGTTGATCCACCGACCACCCAATTCTGGATATGTTCCGTTAATAAACTTGGTCGTTATGGTTGCACATTTTGTGTCCCATAAAATATTCCTGAAAGATTGGCGAGTTACGGGACATGATTCCTGAAATTTTGGTGACTTTTAGTAGTAACAAAACGACCGGGGTTTGCACGTAGGTGAGCGGTTAATACGATCTGTCGTATGTCATTAGAATATATTTCAAATTTCAAATTTAGTATTGGATGAACTTGTGGAGGTATTTGAATGAAAATTTACTACGTACAAATCATGAGATGCCTTATATACCTAAAGGACTCCGAAAAACAAAATTATCATCACTGCTGGAACTTTCAGAAAGAATATCATCAAGAAAAATGAGCAGCTGCTATATGCATTATTATAAGTATTGAATAATATAATTGTAAAATACAAAAGATTGAAGATTCTCAAAGAACAAAATTCGCAGAGAAAATAACACAACAATAACAAATAATAATGACAAATGACAGTAAATACCCAAATGGAAGTGCCCCGTATTACGCACTAACCAGAGTGTAGCTGTCACGAAACCAGAATTATTTTCAGTTATAACCACTTTTGGTAACATATGTTTATTATAGGCTGAAACACAATGGAAGTTTTATGTATTTAGTTTTAATTTTCATAATTTTGGATATTTTTTAACGCGAAACCATCATTGCCATTATTATTCTGATTACGCCTCATAAAAAATCTTGTTGATAATATTCAAGCTTCATTTTTCAATTCTGTTTTGCATTTTGTTTTATTTGTAAAATTGATATCGAAAATCCCAAAACTTAAAACTTATTACATAAATCTTCCATTGGGTCTACGGCTTAACGGAACACATCCAATATAAGGGTGGGCGGTGGGCGCATGCAAGTAATGTCTGCATTGGTAAGTGGCAACACTGCGTAAGTGGTTTGGGTGTCAACACTGTCACCTAACAATTGTCACTTCGTCACTTGTCAATCTTGTCATAATAACTTTGGTATTTGTGGCTCGTGAACATTGTGAATTGTGAAGTGAAGCGTGAAGAGGTGATTTAAGTTCTGTTGATTCAGAAAAACCATCAAAAATGCCCCCATTAGAGGTGACAGGAAATAGCAATAATGAAGAACCAGGTCCAATAAACCCAGTGGTGGGTATAATTTATCCACCCCCAGAAGTGAGAAGTATCCTTTTTCCAATTGCCTGTTTTACTATATTTCTAGCATATTTTACAGCCAGAATTTATATTGCAAGTAAGTGTAATGATCTACAAGAACATATATTGTGTGTTTTCCTGACAAAATCGCTAAGATATTGTTGACAAAACTGCGAGTTTCGTAGCAAGGAACGGACCAGAATTCGAGGCACGTATACGACAGAATGAACTTGGCAATCCCAAGTTCAATTTCTTGAATACAGGAGATCCTTATCATGCTTACTATCAACACAAAGTTAAGGACTTTCGAGAAGGAAAAGGTAATCAAATTATAAATCATACTGGAAAATGTGGCAAGTTTGTTATAATGCTTAAGGTATTTAATGCATTTTTTTCACTACACTGTAAATCGGTACAGAAAACATCACTGATTTGCAGTTATGGCAATTCAATAAAAACAAATAAAATAAAATCCTTTTACCGGGCTACAGTGTCCTATAGAATGTTGAATTATATGTTTTGATAAAGTATTGCTTTTGTATTTGCATTGAGTTTTCTGGGGACAAGTGATTTGCCTAATCTGTATATGGGTTCTGGCAAAATCATTGTCATCAATTATTTAAAGCTAGTCTTTAGTCTCATAACGATTAACAGAAGCTGTAACTGTTGCACATAGATTGAACACTGTTAGAACTCCGTTGTTTCATGGATTTGTTGTTTTGTAATCGCTATATGAAGGATGAATTTTTTAATAAAAAGTGCCGTTTTCAATAAAAAATGGGGTGTAACGGTAGAGACGTGTGCTAGAAAATATCAGTCATTTATAAATAAGTATCTCCGAAATTACTTGAGACAGCCAAAATTTTTATTAGAATTTTTTGTTCAGGAGACCAATGTATGTAATTTTTTCAATAGCTTATAGCTGTGTATTAACGGAATTTAACCTGCCATTGGAAAAAACAAAGGTTTAGTCTACTGCATCCAAAAGCCATGGGCCAAGCTGTTCTGGCTTAGCTGTACCCATATATACCATGATGACATTTAGCCAAATCTGAATATTCGGCTGTTGTGGCCTTGAGTATTATGATCAAAATATTTTTGAGAGCGATTATAACAACTGATATCATGTCAGTTAAAATTTGGAAACAAACTATGTGGTTACATGTTTTAAAGACATTTATTTTAATTTTAGGCCAAGAACCTTCAGCCGGACTGAGTCAAGCAATATCAAAACTTTCTGTAACAGCAGCAGCACAGCAAAAACAACAAGAAATTTTGAAACAAGTTGAGCAGCCCTTCGTACCGAAAGATCCTCCCCCAGATTTTGAATTTATTGCTGATCCACCGTCCATATCTGCTCTTGATCTGTAAGTAATATTTTCATTTAGCAAGAAAAAATTACAGTAAACTTTTTTAGGGACATTGTTAAACTCACTGCTCAATTTGTAGCAAGAAATGGAAGGGCATTTCTTACACAGTTGATGAACAGAGAGCAACGGAACTTTCAGTTTGATTTTCTAAGGCCTCAGCATTCATTGTTTCAGTATTTTACAAAACTCTTAGAGCAATACACAAAGGTACTAGTATATCACGCATTTTTTTATGAGATTCCTGAATATAAGACTGTTTTATAGGTTCTCATTCCTCCAAAAAGCATGCAGCAACGCCTTCGTGATGAAGCTAAAAGTGCCAAATCAGTTTTGGAGCAAGTAAAATATCGTGCCGAATGGCTGAAATATCAAGAAGCACAAAAGGCTAAAGAAGAAGAAATCTTAGAAAGAGAAAGAGGTAAAGTTAGTGATTATTATTTGAACTCTTTATTAATTGTTTTTTTTTAGTTGCTTATGCCCAAATTGATTGGCATGATTTTGTTGTGGTGGAAATAGTTGATTATCAACCATTTGAAATCGGTAATTTCCCTCCTCCAACTACCCCAGAAGAAGTAGGTGCTAGGATCCTCATTCAGGAAAGAATTGAAGATGGTGAAGATATTGAAATGCAGCTTGAAAGTGATGAGGATGAACCTCCGCCTGCTGTAAGTATTACATTAAAGCCCCAGCATTTTTTACTGAAAAATCTGAATTGTGGATACATTTTGATAAGAATTTCCTAACAAATTTCGAAATAAAATTATTGAAATTTATTTTATTACATTCGAGTAGCTAATGTTAGCTATCATCCTTTATGGTTATATGGAATGAAGTGAAAGCCAGAGCAACTTTTGAAACCAATCAATTAAGTTTAGAAGTCGAGCAGTTATCTTCTATCAAACACAATTCCCAATTTCTTTAAAACTGATGTTCTTTCAATAGAAGCATTATTAATCTTGTAGTTTGGTTTATCAATTCTGGAGAAAGCTTCAAAGTGACATTTGGAAATATTAAGGTACACGTGATTGAGCACATACAATCATAAAATCATGATATCTATAAATCGGAACGAAAAGGCTCACAGTGAGACCCCTTTGGAAAACCCAAAGACACTGGAGTAGTGAATGACGTACAATCTCTAATTTTTTACAGTATGACTCTGTAGGTACTTCAATTTATCAATTCAATCTGAAGAAACTTGCATATTTTTTATATAGGAACCAGCAATATGAATATAAATATGAAAAAAAATATATTAATAGGTAATAATTTAATATAAATATAATAATTGAATTAGTGTTGAGCAGATGATATTAGAGAAGTTATGCTTCTTCATCCTCAGTAGAAATGAAAATTTTTCAAATTCCTGTTGTTTTCCAAAGTATTCAAAATATAGATTTCGTAATCAATATCCGCAGAATCCTTCGTGACTATTTCAACACATGATATTGTTGGAAAATTCAGATAATATGAAATCTTGCTTTCATCACATGATTAATATGGAAATGGATTTGTACTTTTTTTATAAAATATAGCAGTTGAATAAGATGCCACCACATCATTGCAAATGGTTTTTATAGTAAATAATTTTCAGGATGATGGACTGAGTACAATGCAAGACAAAACAAATAGTCGCAAGGGACGTGATGATAATCGAATTCAGGATATGGAGGAGGAAAGTTCCGAAGATGATGACGATATTCCTCTCAAACCACCTCCACCTCCATCTATTCAACCTCCTCTACCACCTGTACCTGACAAAGTTCTCGTGAAGAAATATGATCCAAAACAAGGTGAGATAAGTGATATAGTTTATCAATCCTGGTTTCAATATTACTATCATTACTACAAAATATCAGTACTACTAGAGCTAGTGGTTTGCTGGCATCCAACCCACGTCAAATCTCTCTCTACTATAAGAGTCAGTTGTACCTCGGACCCAAAATATTGAACAAATTTGAAATTTCAATAGAGAATTCACCAAATATTTCGATATTTAAGCCAGACTAAAAAAACATCTTGTACAGGGAAATTTCTACACTGTTAATGAGTTTTGATCAATATCTAATGTATTTGTAATTTTAATTCATTTTGTATTCTTCTTTTTGAGTAATCCTTTTCCTAATTTTCTTTATACAATAACGTCTTCCTTGTAACTGTGCAAAAATATTTTTTACAATTTTTTATACTTTTTAATATTTAACAGGTTAAATATATCTATTCTATCAAGGTGTAGTCAGCAAACAGGTTTATGAATTGAAATTTCACAAAAAGTTCAATATCATTCAAGTATAATGTGAACAATTGGGGACCTAATACACTTCCCTGTGGAATAACTATATCATTACTTAAATCCCATAATGTTTGCTCCTTAAAGCATACTTGTTGCTTGAGAAATTCAAATTTTAATAGATTGCTGAAGGAGATCAAGAATTCCAATACTATAATTCAATTTAAAAATCGATTGAAAAAATACATTCTTTCTCAAAGAAACCTTCCTCTATAATTTATCACCAAATGTGTATTACTTTTTCATTTTTCTTTTCTTAGTTTATTTTTTCTCCTTTCAGTTGAGATTATTACAGAACAATAATTGTTGAAATGTTCAATCATAAACAGTATCCACCAGTTTTACATAACTGACTGTTTCATGGAAATATTATATTTTAATTTTGTAATACTGTTATATATGCCTTGTAATATAAATATTTATGCATGCATCAATAAATAAAAATGTTGAAATTGATGAAACTAGAAAAAAAAAGTTGTCATTCAACCAACATAACACTTAACCACCAATATTGTATTAAGTCACTTCAGATAACGATATCCTCCGGTCAACTATTTTAAAGGCACTCTAACAGTCAGATGGTGTTGAAACTATTTCGACATTTGTCTAAGTATAGCGATAATTTCGACACTTTCAATACTAGAGACAAAATTGTTGATTTTACTTACAAAGGGATAATAATAAATCTTTAGTATTGGTAATAAAATTATGTGGCTATCACCTAGGTTTTTCAGCCAGTATTGATAACCACAATGCCTCTACAATTTCACTTATGTCATTGTGAATATTCAGCTAGTGTTTATATAATATCAAAAAAACTTTATTCTGGAAGGTGAGTTTGGTCTTCATTTTTGTAGGTCTATTATTGCTCCCCAGATAATTTTTTCCGGGTATTTAGCGCCTTTCTATCATTTTCTAATATTCACTTAGCTGTCTTTTTTGGGAGCTGCTTCGTCATAAACCTCATATTTTCTTGAAATCTTAGGTTCTTTTTTTTTTATTTTAGAAATTTTCTTTTATTAGAACTTTGATCACAATATAAGATTATTTTGACTAATTGTTTTTTGCCTTCTAAACATTTACGTTCATAAGAAATTCTTCATTAGTTAGTACCAAGTCTTTTACACAATCCCCATTATCAGTAGAATGCATTATATAATTAAATGGAATATTGACCACAGAACTAAAATATTCAAGATATGAATTTAGTTCTTCATAATATTTTCTCTGTTACAATGATTCATTGAATTGAGAATCCCTTGAGTACATCTCATTCATTTAATATAGTAGAAAGTGAAGTGGAAAATTATGTTTTTGTATTGAATTATGACACTTCTGTATTCCTTTTCAGCTGTTAAAGTAACCAGACCAACTGTCGGTGATGACTACCTCGTATCGCCAATAACGGGCGAGAAGATACCAGCGAGTAAAGTCCAGGAGCATATGCGTATAGGTCTCCTCGATCCTAGATGGGTCGAGCAGCGTGATAAGCAAGTAATGGACAAGATGAATCAAGAAACGGTGTACGCAGCTGGTTCGGCAATCGATGCTTCATTGAAACTTCTAGCCGAAAGACGTACAGATATTTTCGGTGTTGGGGACGAGGAAACCGCCATTGGTAAGAAGATCGGAGAGGAGGATGTCAGGAAAGACGAGAAGGTGACTTGGGATGGACACACGAGTAGCGTTGAAGCTGCTACCAGAGCAGCCAGAGCTAATATCACGTTAGAGGAGCAGATACACCAAATTCATAAGGTCAAAATCATAATTATTTTATTTTGATAATACGAATCCTCTATTTCTGACCTTTTTTAATTAATAATATCATGTTTTAGGTTAAAGGGTTGCTACCAGACGAAGAAAAAGAGAAAATTGGTCCTAAAAATATTGGATCCAAATCCGGCAAGATCAACATTCAAAGTGTCATCACAACAAGACCACAAAATCAATCTCAGGTATGCTTGGAATCATATTTCTTAAATTTTTGAATTTTATTATTTTAATTTCAGCCTCAAAAATCTCAGGGGTCCCACATGCAAAATCAACCTGCTCCACCAATGGCCATACCAGTACCACCTCAACCCACTATGATGGCACCACAACCTCAAATAATGATGATGACGGCTCCTCCTATGCCTCCTATGAGGCCACCTCCTATAATGAGTAAGAAACAGATTATAGTTCATTTATATTACCATAAAGATTTGAAAGTTCATTCAAGACATGCCTAGAAAAAATCCAATTTATTGATTTTGTGAAATTTTAAACAAATTCACTTATTGTTAAGACTAAATATAATTTTATATTTAGGAATATATACCTACACAGCCTTGCTTTCGCGAAAGGTAGTGATGAGTTACCTCACGCGGTCCTGCAGTGTTGCCATATGTTAAGAGCTCCGAGTGCATAATCGAAGAAAATCGATGATAGTCATGGATCAATTTTCCTTGAAATGTCTCGGTTTAATGGACATTGCAAAAATAACCAGTGCGTGTGTGAATACCAATAAAATTATTCTACTACATAACCCGTTTCCTGCAGAATATTCAGTTGAGAACCCTAATAGTCCTAAGTACAGAAATTTAATACTCGTTCCCGTTTATCACTCTGTCACTAGTCACGCGCATCTTCAGTTGGTTTAGTAGTTAGGAAAAAATCACTACTGTTTAGAACTCCATGTAATTATGGTTTTTGGACAAACGAAAAAGAGCATTGGCATCAGCACAACCGTTTCTCCGAGCCGTGGTGAGGGAATCGGCAACACCGCACGGTAATTAATTAGACGTTCGACTCATTTATTCGTTGGTGTCAGTATCTCGGCTTATTTGGAAAACTAGGAAAAAACAAGAGAATGAATTTGTAGAGAAAAGAACGCCGTTTAATGTGGTTGTTTCATTATCTGCATCACAAACTGAAATCGCAATTTATTCAATTTCTTAGAAACGGGAAAACTGACAAGTTCGGTTTTTCCCTGCACTAAAATTCACATTTCAAAAAGTTGATATCTGATTTTTTTCAGATTCTTCATTTGGAAAATAATATTATCAAAAGGTACATATACTGAATGTGCCAAAGTCAGGTAAATTATTTCAGATGAATATTTGCTAGGTTTACACAACCACCATGAGATACTTTCAAACCTTGTCAGAATATTTTCAAATCGAAGGGAAAAAACCATTTCAACGCATTGAATTCCAACTTATTTTTACCAAGGTAAACTTGGATCTGCATCTCATTCAATATTATAATTTGTGAAGTTATTCTCAGGTCATTCTCATTAGCAGAAAAGGAAACATCTGATTGCAAACCTAATAGATAGAACTTTACCATCAGTATGGTGAACTGTCCAATTATCAATGTTTAGTTTTTCGGCATATTCCCCAACTAATTGAATGTAACTGTGATGAATTTTAAACTCTTCTTAATTATTATGAACATCTAAACATTTATGACGTGTGTCATTAGGGTTAGTTCTCAATTATATTGCAGGTTTCGAAAAATATTTTGGTAAATTCAGGAAAATTTAAGGAACAGATTTCTTCAACTTTGGACGTTTAAGCATTTTTTTTATTGATCCAGCATCCAGCTGGTAGAGGAAATATTTTATATCTGATGGTATTAGTATCATGAAACTTAATGGGAATGGTATGGAAGAAATCTAGTTATTTCGGTATTCCTCATCTTTCGCGAAAGAAAATACTGAGATATATATTTTTTTGTGAATCGTAATTCGACTTACACCCTGTCACACAACAACGACTGGGCATATTGGCATGAATAAAGTAAAAATTTCCCCCTAAAACATGAAACTTACTAAAATTCATCAATAAGAACACAAATAATTTACCCTAGAATATCTACTTAACTTACGTTAACATTCGACAATACAATGACTAATTTCGTCGCTTGGTCGGGCGCGATTTCGGTATTGTCAAATTTCTTCACCATAGCTCGAACAATTAAGACGGCTGTGGTACCAGAATATATTTAAAAATTATAGAAAGAAATACACCACGAAAAGTTCAATAAAAAGGAAGGAAAAACATACCTGCCAACGATTTGACACACAGCACTGGGAATCGCCGAAATAAATCTGTGCCACCCTAATTGAGTGGAAAATATTCGTGAATTCATTGCAGCATAACTTACGTGCAAATCCATGCATGCTGAAAATGCGCGCCAACACAACAGCATTATAGATGGCGTACAGGACCAAGAGCTTGATCAGCATCAGTTTCAGTTAATGCATCTTGAAGAATATTTCGTCCTTACCACTGAAGATTAATGCGGCGGATGCATTCGAAACGTTTGGACATTTTTGACAAAAAAACACTACAAAACTCGGAAATCAACTAAAACATTGATGTCAACGGTGAAAGCAATCCTATATTCCTACATTGATATTTGCAGGAACTTGCTAGTAGGACTTTAGATATATATCCGATGAAAATATACTTCATTTATTTTTGATAGAATATTGACAAATAATAAGAGAATTTCCATTCCATTAAGACAAACATACAACACTATTAAAAACGATCGAAAATTTACATGTAAACATGAACAAGCTTATTTTTCATGGTAATAATTACATTTTCCGTTTTATAGTGGCTGCACCACCGCCAATGGGAGGCTTTGTCACACCAATGCCCCCACAAATGGGTCAACCCATGGGAATGCCAATGAAACACCCGAATGATGGCCAGTTAGACGAAGAACCAAGCAATAAAAAGTTGAGGAATGAAGACTCACTTGTACCAGAGGAAGTATTCATGTCGAGAAATCCGGTAAAATTTCTAAGAATGTGCATAGTGAACAATAACTAATGATAATTTTGTTATAGGGTCCAGTTTCTATCAAGGTAACAATTCCTGTTATGCCTGAGAAGTCTGAATGGAAACTGACAGGGCAGCTGATGAGTCTCACATTACCACTGGGAGAAAGTGTGTCTAACTTGAAGGCTAAGGTACAGGAAGAAACAAACATGCCACCCGCTAAGCAGAAGTTGTTCTTTGATGTAAGTGTGATATTATGTTTAAATTCATTCAGGGCTTTGCAAATAGTCGTAGTAGTAGAACTGTTCATTTTTATTCTTTACCATAAGAGTCACGTGTTCCACAGGCACATAAACTCTTTAACGTTTCAGAGGTCCCATGATGTAATGTTTTTTTTTTTTCAGGGAATGTTTTTCAAAGATTCTAATACTTTGGCATACTACAATGTTACACAAGGTGCAACAATTCAACTTCAAGTGAAGGAAAGAGGTGGACGAAAGAAGTAAATACGTTAGAATTAAATGAGCAGAAAAAAAGTGTGTGATTTATCATATGTATGAAGTAAAGAAAGAAATAAAACCCTGTGTTTATTTTCCCAGATTCCCTACACATATTGACTCCTATCTAACACCGAGGTTCTTACTGTTTTTGATGCCATTTTATATTTGCCAGTTACTGCACTGCAGTAGACACAATGTCTATATAAATAGAACAAGATGAAAAATTTTAATTGTTATATCCGTCGACCGGCTGCACCATTACGAGCAACCCTCCGAAGTCAGCACAGCAGTTTTTTGAGCAAAATTAATAGTGATCACTGAAAATGCAAGCAGGATAGAAAATTATGTTGCTGAGGGCTTGACGTTTTTTCTTTAATATTGTGTGTCAAAAGTAGTTATTCAGAGAGTACTAGTCAATGGTTTTCTTGGCGTGTTTTTTGGTTGTTGTGTTACCGCCGTTGGCACTTGACATGAAATTTTTCTCAACTCGAATGGTAGGCAATGTGTTAATTCATATTTACCCAGAAAAATTATCCCAAGAGGAACATGAAAAAGTTCAATTCTTTCTTCAGATAGGTCAAGATTTCTCCATTCTGAAGGTAAAAGAGTAAACTTAATTCATAAAGAATGGGCGAAAAAACACTTAAAACTATGTAACAATCAAAATATGAAGCATTGTGCAATTCATGAAGAATAGACGACACTACTTGACGAAAGACTATCAAATTACTAAAAATTCGGCTTTTCGTCAGGGCGTGGTGTGGCGTCCGGGTTCGGGGCTAAAGGTCCCGGGTTCCAGCCGCAGTCTCGTGGCTTGACCGGGGCGAGTTCTGCATGATTCACTGTTGCGTTCAAATTATCAGTGCTCTACCAAAGCGGTGTACGGAGTTAGTAACACAACCTACCCAGAACACATAGTGGCTAATGATCTTAGTAATCTATGCCACTATAAAAATCCAAAGAAAAAAAAACGGCTTTGTATTGAAGTCGACACACAGTTGAAGTGCTTCCACTGGAACCTAGAGATGGCGCTCGATATATGCTTCAATAGTTGTTGAAAGGATTTTTTGATTTTATTGGGTTGAACCTTGTCGGTAGTTGTTTTCTATTTTTTTGCCGAAGACTGGAATATGTCCTTTCAACAGTATTAGTAAACTTAATTATCATATGAAGTTTTCGAAAATCTATCGATTTTCAGGCTTTAGAAAAGGTTGCAATTTATTCTAGACATATTTTTTCCCACAAAGTTATTAGTAGAAACAATTTCAATGATAAAACAACCCTGATGGATGTTATTTTATTGAGAGCTTCAGAAAAATAAAACAAAGTTATAAAAAATATATATTTGTCATACAGAAAATTACAAACATAATATGAAAAAATATCGCGGGATCAGAGTCTGCATTGCTTGGTTTTTTTGTCAAATGTCATGATAATTTTTTCTCATGTCATTTCTCTGAGAAATTCCTCCATTTCTTGAATAGCTTTAGGATTTTTTCACATTAACATAGCTATTCATCTCAAAATTAGCACAATATTTGAGTTGGTATGGTCTATCCATTTTCCAGAAATATATCAGTCAAATCATAATCTACAGAAGTGGTTTTACTACTAAAATATTTACCATCTGAGTTATTATCATAACTGCCACAGTCCTGTTGAAATGATTCAGCCAAATGGGTTGGTTTTAGTTGTTTATACATAAAATCTCTATTCGTATAATTCATATTTATAGAAATAGTTTTCTCAAATATTTCAGGCTCATAGAGTCTTGGTTTCAACCCAAAATAATTCTCTATAAATTGCAAAACACCAGTAAATGTTTTCAACTTGTTAAAAATTTGCCTCTGGTTTTTCGGTAATACTTTTTCAAGCATGAAAACTAAATGATGATGAAAACATTGGAATGTCAGATGTTGAGGTTTCTCTGGGATGGTTAGCTTAGGATTGACCAACTCTTCTTCATAACTATCCATTGTCAATGTGCTATTGTAACATATGTCCAACCAGTCTTGGATGCAGTCTTCTGTTGTACAGGAAGTGCCAGAGAATAAAGTTGGATTAGATAAAATGCCATTTGCTATCATGATACCGTTACAGCCAGTATAATCTTGTAACTTGAAGCAGTTCTCTAGAGATGTTACACCACCGTTAGCTACTATTGGAATGTTGCAGGCATCCTTAACTAACTTCAGACTGGAACGATTGATTTCACCAGCAATCTGATTTGGAGTACGAGCATGCACCGTTAAAAAGCTAACGTTACATTTCTCCAACTGCCTGCATATTTCAACAGTTTCAATAATATCATTTGTGAGTCTCATTTTGACGCTTACTGTGAAAGGCGCGGATATTCGATTCCTGCACTGCCTAACTAAATCATATATTAGTTCTGGTTTCTTCAACATTGCACAACCTATCTCTTGTTCTTTTGCCCAACCCTGGGGACATCCACAATTCAAATCGACACCGTTACAATATGGCGATGCCAAATGAGCAGCCCCAACAAAATCATGTACAGTATTGGTTGCAAATTGGACGATTAGTGGCGAGTCCACTGAATTAGTAGTAAACTCGTTCTTCCTAGCTTTTTCGCTTTGGCAAAATGAATCTGCCAAAATCATGGGAGTGAACATTAGGTCACAATCATAATGTTTCACCAAGTTTCTGAATTGTAGCTTGCTATATCGAACCATGGGGGCACAAATTTTCACGAGTTTTTTATCTTGAAACAGGTCAAGAACGTTCACAAATGGACCTGATGATTGTTTTGTCATCGTCTGGTTTGGAAAATGAAATACAAATTATGATTTTACGCACTGAATTCAAGTACAAAAAAATATTTTTTGTACTTGAATTCTCCAATATTCAATGCAAATTCAAAAACTCTTTCAGTCTAAACAATCTTCGTGCTCGCTTTTCACTTTTCTCTCTCAAATAGGTTATGTCACCAACACCAAACAGTGGTTATGTTTATGTTATGTGTTATAGTTTTCTTCTTCTTTATTTTTGTTTGGTTCGACAACTAGATTATCTGTCCAGTTTCGACAGAATTATTGTGCCCTTCTTGTTTGGTAAGATTAGTTTGGTTTTTCGGTGGATATCCGACAAGTAACAAGTTCGAAAAGTAGTACTTTTCCGCGCGCGTCAGCAGTACACGAACGACGCGGAGCTTGGCAAGTCTCGGTCTAGACATCCAATTTTAGTTAGAATACATAATTCAGTCCATTCCCTCTGTTAACTTTTGAACGGTTTGACGTACAAAAGAAAAAAAAAAAACGGTTTGGAGTGTTTCACCGATACTACTTTTTGAAATAAAACACATTGTGATTGCTTGATAGATAAAAATATTTAAATGGCATGGGGGGTCATGCATAGGTCACATCGTTGAAAAGATAAATCAATTCTCTCTTCAACCATCTAAATTTTTTAGATTTTCGTTAATAACGTCTTTTCACAATATGCATTTGAAATGTCAGTGAATCCCTTCTCTTACCTGATCACGATAACTTTAATGGTTTGATGTGAAATAACGGGACAGATTTTTTTTAGAATGGAACGAAATTCAAAAAATTTTCAGACGGTTGAAAAGATAATTGAATTATCTTTTCTATGATAAATTTTTTAGTTGATGTGCCTCTCCGCGCCATCTATCGAGCAATCACAATGTGTTTTATTTCAAAAATTAGTATCGGTGAAACCCTCCAAACGATTTTTTTTAATGTTTGTAAGTCAAACCGTTCAAAAGTTAACGGGGGTCGGGGGGGGGGGGGTATTTAAAAGCCGCACTGTATACTAAATACCAACATACCCCACATTTTCTTTAAATGGAAGTAAATTTAAGGAGAAGGGTTGGATTTTTTCAAATAATTTCCAGTTGAATTGTATAACATTTATTACATGTTAAAGTAAATTAAGATTACTTTTTAAATTATCAAACCTATAGAAATAAGTGCATATGAAACTAAAACTCTACTCTTCTGGCTTTCTTTCTAGCGAAATCGTCTATAATATCATCATGTTTCATTCTTCTTACTAAGTCGGGCTCGAGTGCCAAGATGTTGAGATTGTTCAACATTTCTTGCTTCATTGTTGACGAAATTTCATTCTTGCTTCTTTTGATGATGCTAAAGCTCCTCTTTCCTTGACTTACTGACACAGGTATGCAACAGAATAACTTGTTTTTCTCAACAGATTCAAAAGTTGTAGCGGTTTTAGTTTTGTTTCACCTATGATTGCTCTTCAGTATTTATTTTAAGTGTATATATAATCTCATTATAGATTCCAAAGTCAATGTATTATTTGTACTCTTGATACAAATTTACACAATGCTTTTCAATTACATCATCTGGTAGATATGTCCAAAGACATTGAAATAGTTTACTATAACCGGAAAGTTTAGATCTTTGTGTGAGACCTCCTATGATGGAATTGATATGTTTATAGTACACACTGATCATGTTTCACGTGAAGACCAAATTGATTATTGCTCGATGAGATCTTGCTATCGAGGACCTTATCATGGAACGGTTCTGTTTTCCTTGAAATCTTTTTCACATTCCATGTTTTTTTATGTTTTCAGCCACAAGTTTTGCTTCAGTGTGAAGATTGTTTCTCTTTCATTACGCAAATCTATTAGTTCTTCAATCAGGTCTCCGATTTTTTTTTGTCTCTACATCAAGGGTTACGATCTGGCTTGCAAATCTTTATTTTTTGCCTTTTTTACTATTTTCTTCAATATATTTTTGCCCCAGCCTGGCTCCTGGGCAATGCCCTAGTTGCTCCCCCCTGTCGCCAGCCCTGACTGTTTGGATGTTTGGGACTTCTGTGCTGTATTCACAGAAGATCTACCTACCCGTCTCGAATACTGTAGAAAATTTGCCAATGCAGCAGATTTTACTTTGAAATTTCATCTACCATTTGTTCCCAAGCAATTTTTATCAAACGTACTCAATAAACCCAATCAATCCATCCTTTGGTCATGAATCTCGACTATTTTTAAACGTCAATCTACAAGGAGTGGTTCTTCGTTCTAACAGTAAACTGTTCAATCAAATAAGAGGTTTTTTCTCCCAACCACAACCTTCCAACAGTCAAGAGGAATGTTTAAAATTACCTTATATCAAGCTACTCTTTAGAGTCTATATCAATTTATTCTGTTCTCAATCTTCTCTCCCATTTTTTGTATATGTTTTTTTGGGGATTTGAGACTTGAAATCGCGGATGTTATTTTCATTTTCACCAAATGATACCATACCTACCTATGTTATCAATGATAATTATTCTCCATGGTTGAATACCTCATTATTAATGAAAAAACTTACATAATTATTCAGCATTGTCTAGTGTTGATAACGGAGGGTACTTACAGGGTCGCACATACAATTTATGTTATTTTGTTGATATTTCTGTCAACCGGCTTCGCCTTTACGCAAACCTTCAGAAGTCTACGAGATACTTGTGCGAGCTAGAAAAGACACGTAGCCCTAACCTTTTTACGTGTGATGCCATGCACGGGACCGGTGACCGCGCTGGGATTCGAACCCATGCACCTGCGGATGAATGGATTAATAAGCGAATGCTCAACCCGTACGCCACCATGACCTGAAGCTAGTAATGATATCCGGATCTTTGTATCTTGTCAGATCTTTGAGAGTTGGTAAACTATTTTTTTCAACTTTCTTCTACTGCTATGAAACAATAATGTTGTTCCCTAACCGTCTTTGAGGTACATTAGGTACCTATGTCTTCAAGTTAATTTCTCTACTTGAGTTACTTAGTTTTAAAAAATCTGAAATTTTCAGCTCTTTTTTATTTGTTTAATAATGATCAGAACAAAAAACCAATAGAGTATGCCATTCGAAAGCAGCCTAGAAGATCAGGAGCTTACCGAAGCCTGTTTTTTTTTTCTTATTCGACTGCTGTAGTCATTAGCCCTGTTTGATGGTAAAAGTACTGCAGAACATAGAATATTAACATGATTGGTGTGATGATGCAAGAATGAGGAGAAATTTGCTGATGCAAATGAAGCAAACACAAAAGTAAATGTTGAAGATTTTCATGCCAGAGACAGCAAATAATGCATCGTTAGGAAATGTAGCAGTGTGGATAGGAAAATAATCCTGGGGGTAAAACGCCAATGTGTAGAACTCCCCGAAGACGACTAAGAGTGGAAAATGTCAAGGTATCTTTTGACAAAGATACAATGATAAAGGGCAAGTGATAGGACTCCCAGCACCTCCAGCCCTCCCAGCAGGAGAGAGTAAGAGAAAAGCGATTTGGAATCGTCTTCTGAAAAGTCATGAAAAACATCCGAAGCTTTGATCTTTAGATGCCTAGAAAGGTGTGAATGCTCAATGTGGACAGAATCCACAACAAAATACGAACTGTTGTTGATTTCGCCTATTGACATGAAACTTACACAGGTTGAGAATCAGAGGATTCACCACCATCAGAAAAGGAATAATGTACCGCATATGTTCCTGCCGTCAACGCAAAGTTGAGTAGAAAACGCCGGCATACAGCTGGATAATGGCACCAGAGTATGTGCAGTATATAATCCTCCGAGAAATAGGATGAAGTCATTGAAGTCACTGGTCACAAAATGCTTCTGGCCGAGGACGGCTGAGTGAAACTGTCCCTATCAACTCAATGTCAACGACTGGTAGTACTCGATGTTATAATCAACTTCCTGGATACATCAACGCACTTTCCCTGGAACAGAACATCGCCAATCGTTATGATAAAATCTCGAACAGTTTCAGAGCTCATATCGGACCACGGGCTCTCCGGGATGGAAACAATCCCACGAGGGTCGAGGGTAAGGCGGTGGTTTATGACTAATCCACCACGGACTGGGGAGAGTACAGATGAGTTTTGAATAACAAAACAACAATAAACCCGAATAGGATCAAATCAAGGGTGAAACTCTGACTTTGACTTAATGACATACAATCAGCTAGGAACATCACCACCAGGACCCCCTCCCAGACTCCTTTTATAACTTTTAAAAACGAATCACACAGAAAAAAAGAAGTGGCAAGACACTACCAATCCCAGACACAATGATTACTCTGGGAAAAGAAATCACATAATTAATAAAAATCAACAGGGATGAAGTCTGGAAGAGGAAACTGGAGAACCTCAATGCGGGAGACAACTATCTCTGGCAGATATCCAGATGGTTCCAGAAGGTCTTCGATAACGTCTGAATGGATGGTTTCTTCATAAATATGTTAAGAGCAGACATGTCAAGTCATATGGCTAAAATCCTGGATTCGTACCTGGTGGGCAGTGCCTTGAAGGTGAGGGTCAAACAAACTAGTTCCGCAGGAGTGCAGGGATCCAGCCGTAGCCCTTTTTGCACTCACTGTATACACACGACTTTTCGACACAGAGCTCATCAACTTAACCAAAAAGATAAAACGCTCCAACTAGGACAAGCGGTTAAAACTTATTTAGCACGTCAGCTTGGCAACTCAGACGTACCCGCGAATAAACAGGAGTTGCAAGCTAGCGCCCAAGAAAAAAGTTCTTATATACAAACAGGTCATCAGGCCAGCGATGATCTATGCTTCTCCATCATGTTGAAGCCGTGGTACTGAATGGTATAGCTGGAGAGATGCAAAACACAGATATTCTGTATAGTCACGGACAGTGACGGGTACATTCGGTCTGTCGAATTACGCGAGCTGGCCAACAGAGACAGACGATCGAAGAACATATCAAGAAGCTCTCGGAAAAGTTCTATCGATACGTCATCCTTGACACATCACAAGAATTGAAAGTATTCATAATTCCCCGAGGAAACACCAGGGTTGGGATTCCGTCTACCATAGAATTCCATAGCCGGCATTTATGTCTCTTTCACTGCCATGAATTCAACGATAATGACATCTCACTTATTTGATCGACTATGGAATTCTATGGTACACGGAATCCCACAGCAAGGGCTGATATACCACTCGCTGGATATTTTCCATGAACCACTAGAGGACAAGTAGGAGTAAAACTAGTGAAAGGGCGCAAAGTACAACACGCGGTGTTTTCGTAGTTTTTCCAAGACTCAGCAGATGATCTCACCTATAAAACATCAATGAACTTATGCCAGCAAGTGAACCAACATCGCTCCTGCATAACTTGAAGGAGACAGGGATTTTCCCGAGCTTTGACCAAGCCACTACTTGAGCGTAGGTCCACATTACAACGTGGGCTCTGTTCTCGGAAGAATGTGTTGGTATGTTTTTCCGCCCCTGTGAACAGAGGGCAGGACTGAACCCTTCACCCCTAAAAACTTACGAAACTCGTACCATGCCCCCACCCTGTAGTTGTAAGGGAAAGTTTCTAAATGTTTTTTAGATATTTATACGTTCGTGACCGTGTGTTGTATTTTTACTAGTAAAGTTCTTTGGGCGTATACGAACAGTAACCGAAGAGAATTTTTTCATGTAATGCACAATTAATACTCATATTATACAATGATAATCTGAAAAATACCTGAACGACAGCTTTTTCCATAAAGAAGGCAAATAGTCAAATGTTATGGATCTGTGAATTCCATATTTCGTTTTGAAAACTTTCGATTGTCATCTAATATGTGAATGCTTGTTTGAAACACGTCTTAGGTATTTCGGAGAATTTTCAAGGATTATTTGTGGTGTACGGTTGGAATTCACAGCTTGGTAACACTAAATTATTCTTCTCGTTTCGGTTTACTTTAATGTTTCTGTTATATAATAACATATAAACGTAACAATAATGCTGAATATATTTCATAACCAGTTTCCCAACATTTTTATGGAAAATTCATATCACGTTGAAATATTTTCACTGATTTCATCTGGTATCTAAAACCATTATTTTCACGAACAACGTTGAATGAAATAACTGTTCAGCCCTCTGGCCTAGGAAACTTTGTAATATATATTTTTCCTACATCTGATGATGAAAGTGCTGATACCAGAAGAAAAACCGAAGGAGAGAAAAATTAACCAAATTGATCTCAATAATTTTTAAGTTACAAATTTGATTACTTAAAGTACCTGGGCCACCGCCAGCAACTATGGAAATCCTCTATACATTGTCGTGGAGAGAAGCTAGATGGACAATCTACAGAATCATGTATATTGCCAATTGCATGTAACAGACTTATACAGAGCGTAGCAGACTGCTGATTGACACTGAAAGTCACAACATTCTGGAAATGACCTCTGATATAATGCCTCCAACAGTAAATTTTGAGCTGCCTAATGCCGTTCTAATTCCAAAAAGAGGCGACTGGGTGCTTCAAATTACTGTTCACAGATAGTTCAAAAACCCCCTTAGGTTCTGGTGCAAGTGTGTACAGTCGTATACCTAGAACAGAAATATCAACCTTGCTAGAATTATATGCGACAGTATTCCAGGCGCCCCCTCAATAGGAAGACTCAACAGTTTGTCTCTGGTCTGGATTCCTGGCCACTTCGATATGAAGGGAAATTGAAACGGCGGACCTTCTTGCAAGAGAAGTTGCCGCAAGTAGATTCGTTGGACCAGAACTTGCCATTGGCATCTCAATAAGTTTTGCCAAATATACATTAAACACCTGGACAACAAGGAGAGTATTAAACTTCTGGCAGAACCTACTAGGATTGGCTCATTCCAAGGCATTCATATATTCCTCGAAGAATTCGACCAAAACATTGTTAGACTCCAGCAGGGATGACCTGGAAAGACCAAACATGGCCTATAAATACTAGAAGTTCCGAAGAAATGTTGTTAGAAATGTTGTCACTATCACT
Source organism: Chrysolina americana (assembly GCA_958502065.1). NCBI lineage: Eukaryota > Metazoa > Arthropoda > Insecta > Coleoptera > Chrysomelidae > Chrysolina > Chrysolina americana. The sequence goes on from OY293414.1 coordinate 15,871,573, forward strand.
TGGGGAATAACAGGGGATAAACAGACGTCAGATGTGATTCAGCGTTCGTAAGGGGAAGTTGTTGTTGACTGATAGATATTTTCCCCTTTGTTGGACTTACTTGAAAACGATTGTAGGTACGAACAACGGAAACGTAACCGTAGACAATTCGCTTTTATTTAATTTTTTATCATTTTCTTGAGTCAACAGTATTCAACGCCTTGGTAGAATTTAGGAAGGCACATAAAGAAGGGTTACTTGCAACTTAAGCATGATAAATTCCACAGTTGAGTGAACAAATGGCATCTGTTCGAAATTCATACTGATTTTCTGCTGTATTATTAAGTTTTTCTCAAAGCTGAAATACATTTAATAATACAATTATATTCAAAACAATTTTGATTAAACTTGCTACTTTGAGATTAACAGAAAGGCGTTGAAATATGATTACCGTTGATATCAGAGTGAAATAACTAAAAAATATAATTTTTTCTAACTTAGAATGAAGTCCTTTACCTTGTTCTGATTCAAAATTGTTCTTATCTGAGAGAAGGTATAACTAGGAGAAGAATAGGTCCCACTCGTATGGACTCTGAAAACATCCCATTAATTAAAATATTTAGCAAGCGTGTACTGGATTCGCAGAGTAGAATTTGCCATTATCGAGAGTGAGATAATGGTCCTCCAAGTCCATCGCTTGTAGAAATTTTGTGAACAAGAGAACTACATGAAGTTTTAGAAAAAAACTAAAAATACGTTCGTTTTGTAGTAACATTTTGACTCGGGAAAGACAAATATCGCTTGAAGGACTCTATTCACGTAACACGCTATACCCAGAATACATCGACTTTATACTAGAGAACACGGGCCGTCGACACAAAATTTGCTTGTCTATGTATCGGAAAGCCGCGCCGGTGATTGCAATCTAATTTCGAACTCGCAAAACTTAATTTTGTAAAATGTGAATGTTCTCATGTGGAAAAACAAAACTCTTCTAGTTGACCAGAGCGGGGATTTTACTAGTACTGATGCTGCGTTGCCTTTCTGGTAAGCAATGACATTTGCGTTGTTTGTGCAATTTATCTGACATTTGTTATAAATCCTCCAGCCAATTTCTCATACGAGATCAAATATTCAGTAAGCATCATAAGTGTTACCCCCTATCTAACTTGTTACTGCATTTTTATTTCACTTATATATTATATTTTAATTTCACTTAAAACAACTCAAAGAATCCCGCACAGATAACAAGAATGTGGACCATAGTAAAATTAAACCACGTTGTGAATGCTAGGGTAAAATTATAAAACTTATTTAATATCTTGTACTTGTAATATAAGATTGCTATTCTTCATCTCTTGATACTGGCTTTCAGATAATTTAGCATTCACTGTTAACGCCAAGGCTCTTTTACTGCTCAATTGACTTCTAGATTCATTTGGAATATTATTTTCGTTAATAACCCTTGGTTTCTATACTTTTAGCGGTCATTTTTCTGCCATTTGCTTTTAAGTTCATCTGAGATGCAAACAGAAGTTCGTTACTATCTGATTTCCTTGAATTTTCTGTTTTACGAAATTTACCGCTGTAGGTAAGCTGGCCAAATTCTAATTTTGGTCTTCAAACACCATCTGTTGTTCAACCAGTTTAAATTTTTGCTTAGAAAAACATGCTTGGTTCTATATATTTACTGCGATCCATCTTCTACGAAAATCTTGTATTGTTTTTCGATTTTGCTGGCAACACTTTTGGCATCCCACATTCAAATTTTTTTTTTTAATTTTGACATATAAAGTAACACTTTTCAAAACTGACGTGAATTTGATAACGTCCAACTTTTCATCACCAGTTAGGAAATGTTTTACTTTTTCTAACTGATTAGGAAAAGTACATTACATAATCAATTTTTTCGCTTTCGACTTGGTAGGAATCAATGACAGCACAGCAATTCTTGCAGCCTCTTCAATATCGCTTGGGATATCTGAACCGGAATCAGACATTCTTTTCTGTATAAATAAATTATCTCTGTATGTCTTTGCAATTGAATAAATAACATTTTTCTTCAAACGTCAAAAAATGACAAGGTTCGCGCATTGACAACAATATGCGAAGTGACCCTTTTTTTCATTTTCCTTCGTCACCATGACACCGTGCGCGAAGTAGTGTGTGAAATACTTACTTCACACACTGCATGTAAACTATATGGGATTTTTATATTTTAACCTTTATGTTCCTCAATCAAGCAAAAATCCAAGAAATCATTTATTCATTATGTATAAAAATAATTAAGGCTTTCAAATTGTGAGAAAATTTTGCACTACCTAATTTTATTTATTATTTACAATGTTATCATTCATGCGCGAAATACTTTGGTGATCTCCACTATTTTTTTTAACTCGGCTGCGCCTCGTTAAAAAAAATCAGTTCTCGATCACCAAAGTAGCATTTCGCGCACTAGATACAAAAATAACTATTGTCAATTTTGACATTTTCATGACCGTCACACAAACTGTCGCAAAACATTTGAATTGTTAGAACGATTGTTGAGGATACCGGAATTTTGTGAATTTTTGATTGCACTTCTCCCGATTTCTCATAAAGGGGCTCCCCCCGGTAAAGGTAAGTATATCGGGCTCCGCCTTAAGATGAAAGAAAGTGATTCAACTTACATAGGTTTATCTCCAGAACACAAATCCGAAGAATTTCGAGAGGGCCTCAATTACTTTTTGAGTTGGTGGAGGTATGAAGTGGACCACTCGCTATGCGGGCACAGTGTATACTATTCATACATTTAACCTTTGAGTTCTCGCTTACTGCAGTCTGGATTTATCATGGGCCTGAAATAACAAGGGACTTAAGTGAATGTTTTAATCCCTTACGTGATGTTTATTGCCTGAGGGCTCGTAGAGCCCGAGGGCCAATAATCACGTAAGGGATAAAATATCTCTTTAGTCCTGAGGCATATACGTTATTTTTTGCACTTCCCAGTATTATAACTTCCAATACTGATAGAATTAATAATTTTGATGAGTTATATAAACACGGTACTTGGATTACTCAGTAGGTAATGTTATAGCAACAGTGTCAACAAAATTTGAAATGCAGCTTCATCTCCCTAGGGACTAAAAGATACATTTTAGTCCCTGTTATACGGGAGTAAAATTGGCACTTCAGTCCCGGTAGTGCAAAAAATTAAAAACTTGACATCAATTCAAAATCGTTTTTTTTTCGACGTTCTGAGGAATTTTGAGTCATTTGTACCAAAACAGCACTTCCTATTGCTTTGCAATGTTAAAGTAATATGCACAACACGAGTAGAGATTTGAGTAGTACAAATAAAAATCATTAGTTTTATCAAAGTTCTGTAATACCTTTAAATCTCAAATAAGTATTATTATTATAGTCAATTATTCATAGTTTTCAATAGTTTATGTGCAATTGAGGCTGCAGTTGAGGCATATTGTTGAATATTTCATGCCTACTTTTTGGCAGCTGCACTTTCCTGTACACTCCTTTGTTCATATGGAGGACACAGTGGGGATCCTTGGTGTTTAGTCCGTCCTCCTCCAACCCCAGCTCCGATGATCATTTGGTCTATCATACCAGCCCTGGATTTGAAGGTACACCCGCAGAATATGTTGGGAGGCGGCTGCTTTTGTTGAAGGTAGGAAGGCTAGCTCAAAAGTTGGCTTTGTTAGGGACTTTGAAAATATCTGGTAGCGAATTTGGTCCAGGAGGTCTCATCCGCTTTAGATGAATAGAGGGCTGCCAAGAACAGTTGACCTGCTGAAATGAGAAACTCTGGATCTGCATCTTCATTATGAAAAACCTCTACAGTCTCTTGTTCTTCTCAAGAAGCTTGACAAACTTCAACTTTCCTTGGCGTTAGAATGCAGATCTCATCCACTGATTGCATGTAGGAACAGGATATTCTCTTTGACAACAGATAAGAAGTTGAAGTACTTGGGAGAGTAGAATGTATTTTGAGAGGTTTCTTTTCCAGGTTTCATGACATCCTCCCCGATTATGATGACCGTCGCAAAGTTACCTGCTAATTCAATGGCAGTGTTAACAATAAGGGTGTCAGCATCCTCCACACGTTGCCTTACTTTAAACTCATGCTGTACCAATCTCTTACACATCATGGAAATTAGCCGTTCTTTGTCATTGTCGTTGAATATAAATTGTTCTTTCGGCATGGTTGCATTCATCGATTCAGTGAACACCATTTTTGCAGAAGAGTACTTGCTTTTACGGCGAAGCCGCTTAGCTGATTTGGTACTCTCTACTGATGCCCCGTCAGTATTTCTTAACGTAATCCACATATCTGAAAAGAATTGTTGAAATTTTTTCCTTGGATTGCCAAACCACTAGATGTAAAAGTTTGGTGGATCCGACACTGGCGAAAATAAATCGTAGAAGACAGTTTTTTTGTTTTTCGCATAGTTGGAGTTGGGATAATTGGAGTTGTACTATTTCTATATAACGTAAAATTTTGTCCTCTGCAACTTTTATTCCATGGATTTTCCGTCAGACGCACCGTGCAAAAATTTGGCGGTTTTGGCTATTAAAAGTTACGCTCACCTCCTGGGATGGTGCAAACTTAGATAGCACGAAGCTTGCTGGAAATAATTTCCTCAAAATATACTAATTTGAGGGCCAGTTCCATAGGTTACACTTAACGCTTTAAGTGTCACTTGCAGTTGAGAATCCGATAGAATTTGTTAAATGGTATGTTAAATATATCAATACTATCACATTTTGAATCATAAATTTAAGCGTCGCTCAGTACACTAAGCGGAAGTGGTGGAATCGGCAATGATTGGTCTAAGGGCGAAAATAATTTACGAATATTATTTCTTATAGAAATGTAGGTGGTGATTTAAAACAGAACTTTAATATAGGTGACTTCCGGAAAGTGGAAAACCAGGTTTTTCCTATCATATAAACTACTTTGATTGATACACTTCAAACATATGGACGTCAACGCGAGTAGTGTGAAAATAAAAACCGTAAGGGTGTGGTGAAACAATCAATTTTTCCCACGATTTTTTCAACAGTCGCGTGTGAACGATGTTTGCACGAGCCGATCCCAGTTTTTGCGACATTTCGACAGCCACCCTGTGTAATTAACTTTACCTCGACGTTGCGCAGTAATCTCCTCTGTTTTCCCATGAATATTGGAACATTGTCAAACTAATTTCTTAAAAGTACTAACGCGGAATACTGGCCGAAACCAGTTAGGGACTCAATATTATTTTTAGCTCATTTGCTAAGTCTTTATTAGAAAAGCTGCACGCAAAAAAGAGCACTTTCCTGAGAGGGGATAGATTCAACGATAAAACTTATAAAAGATCAATTAAAATAATAACGTCTGCGTTAGTGCTAAATCGAGTGTACACGTGTTACGAAATTCATTGCTAGACATTGTTTTTGTCCTGGTCAGTGAAAACCAAGTTTCAGTAGTGTTTAAATGTGGAGTTATGATCAAGTCTGCCAGTAGGGATGTAAAGGCCGCCGTAGCTTGGGCTGGTTCGGACATTATCATCAAATTTTTCGCGCCACAAGAGGAAAATTTCGTGGATGACGATGGTCAGTGAGTTCAGCATGTAAGCATTTATAATGCGTGTTTTTATTTCTCCTTTATGCCTCGATTGTCATTGTTTTTAACTTGGGACATAATTGGTTTCGATAACAAAGAACATTACTCACTGCAAAATGAATATCATTGGAAATTTTATGTTTTTAGGAAATATAAACTGATAATGATAACTCAGAACGCCTTATTTTGTATTTTGACTTATATTATTGATAAGTATATGTTTTGTGCGCAGACTATTCTAAAGAATAAAATTTTATTGGTTTTCATTTTCAACAAAGCTAGTCGAGGAGTCTATTCTCACACACCTCGCAATGAACATTGAATTATTTCCAGCAGTTCAGTTGAAAATATCGGAGGTAATTATCTTGGTTTCCCTCAAATTATCTGTTTTTTTGCAAAATTCGTTTTCCGTTATGGTATATCGAGGTCGTTGGACGAATATATTCAAAGCTTGATATGATTGTGTGAATAATTACTATACAACAACCTCTTGAAAGGTAAATGAAACAGATAAAATTTGAATAGTATTTGAATGGGAAGATAATTTTGTGAGAAAATTAATACAAGTGAACAGTTGCAAAAATCCATTGGTTACTTTCATTACCGTTCTCTATGTTTTTTGGGGTGCTGAATCCAAATCTAGATATATTCACAAAAATCTGCGAAATTTTCGCACCTTTCTGTTTTTTTTGGTTATAATTTAAAACATGCTTACGAAAAAATAATTGAGCCGTGATATCCCATCAATTTCCAAAGGTTATGATTTTAACTACAAACGATTTAAATACCTATTACGTATAAAAATACATCCGAATAGCTGATTTCTGGACAAAAAAAAATTAATTACATAAGACGTAATAGAATGTTGCGTTTACGCAACGTTTGGATTTGTAGAAAGCGTATCTGATATTTGGGTACACATTATACGGATTGTTTTACTGCTGTACTGTCTGTATCTCCTACTGGCCTTATTCTCCTATTCCAATTTTGTTAAAACACAAAGTGGGAAGTGAAACATTCTTGGGTGGTCTTCCAGAATTTTGGTTCACGAAATCATAATTTAGCCTATTGTGTTCTCCAATTTCCATCGTTTTCATGATTATTGGTTTTATCTTTATTCATAAAAGTAAGCGCTAGATTCCATTGAATTCTACTTGTGATATTTTCTGATCATTTGCTACAATATACAAGGTGTTCCTGAACTTCATGTACATCCGAAAGGAAGAAAATCCTTGGCTAAAAGTTCATATAAACATGGGTCCGCAAACGTTTCGTTACCGATTTACGGGCTGTTGAAATTTCAAGAGTTTTGTTTTTTCTTTATAGATCCTGCAGTTGTTGGGATATTTGTCTCAAATTTTAATCATAGGTTACGTTATAGGGCTTACATCAATGGATATCTCAAATGTTTGTGAGAATCTACAGGGTGATATTTTTTATGGGTCATGCCTCCTTTTCTTCCCCTGAACTATTCATTTACAAACTTCTATATTTCCTGTAGTTTTTCAGTATCTACAACCATATACGGGCCAGAGATAATCCACATGCATGGAATTGTAGAAATGCATTTTCAAGAGCAGTTCTCATTAAATGTATGGTGCATGTGTTATAGTTGGGGATCAATTGATTGGTGTATTTTTTTTGCCTGGTCGACTTACTGGTCCCTCATACAGGCATTTTTGCAACACGATTTGCCATTATTACTTGAAGGCTCACCTGTTTTGCTCAGCACATTTTTCTGTTTTGGCTCGTCAATATTCAAATGAAGTGTTTGAGAACGGGTGGATAGGACGGGGTGGACCTCTCTATGAACGCTGATTATGTCGTCAGATTGAATCCATACAAACACAACATATACCAGTGCATAATATTATCTCAACATCGGTAAAACCCGTTAATGATCACATGAACCTTGATTGTTTGGAAAGCACAGTCATCTAGAAATATTCCCTGGAAAACTTAATTGCTATGCTGGTCTACTGAATTCCATTTGGATTAACTCCAATATTTGTCATTAGCAGGAAATTGAACTTTCGTTGGGATAACATACAGAGTGGCCTCCAAACACAGTCCGTATTATCAACCTATATTTTGTCATATTAATATTGTCAAGTTCATTGTGACAGGTTTTGCTGACTAAAGCCTTTAGTTCGAAAAAGTATTACATTACATAGGGTTCAGGGATTTTAAAATGAATATTGAAAAATACTCTGGAAATCGTATATTTTTGTTTCTAGATGGCGATAATTTCAGTTGCTACACAGAGAGAAATAAATGTACGTTTTATATACAATTGTGTATAATTTTGTCACAATTTGTCTCTAAAGAGTTGACAGCACCAATTTGTTCATTATTCATCTATAATATTGATGAAAGATTGGACAATTGTGTAAAATATCTGCACAACTGTGTCTTACACAACGTTGTGCATAAGCATTTTCTCTCTGTGTGTAACTTAAATCTCTTAGGGGAGGGGTGGTAATGGTGGTATTAACCCCAATTTCTTCAAATTTGCCAGTGGAAGTACTTACTGTGATACATCATGAGAATCGTGAATCGTTAACACCAGTTTTTTGCAACATTTCTTATAATAATTTACTTAGGGATATTTTCTCAGAACTGGACAATTGCACGAGTACAACCAGTCCCCAAAAAGGGATAAAAGACATCACCTAGCAACTATAGACCTGTCACACTGCTATCTAGGAATTGAATCGACAATATGATTTTTGTCATCAGAGATCAACTGGTGATCTACTGCTTATGTCTCACATGAACGGCAGCAATCTATCGAAGAATATGATGGTGAAAATCTGGCCGTTGCATTAGATATCTCAGTTGTTTGATTTCGGAAGACTAAGCTGAAAAACACACTGACCGACCAGGATCAACCGTCCGTGACCATCCAGCAACGACCAAAAATTGAAAGGGATCAATGAATACTTTCAAACTTATACTGATCGACCAACATTTTCAGCAGATTGGCATTACAAACATGGTCTTTGGAAACCGGTTATGGACGATCATTCAGTGTAGTTATCCGATAAAAATACACGTGTTGGACATTTTGGTCGTAGTTGGACGATCGCGGATGGTCGGTCATGGTTGCTCAATGTGCTGGCTGCCAACTAGAATAGATTCATTCATGGACCCGATCGACAAACGGATGTACACGCACTGTACAGTTTTCAATGATTCAGTTGACGGCCAAGTTATGTGCGTTGTTTACATTTACATAATCGTAAATGAGGAAAAATCAATGTCAGTAGACTTTCTGATTTTATTTTTTTCTGTCAGGAATTTACCAGTCAGGCCCTATCTCTGAAGCCCCGATACACCCGGAGGGCGCGCTCATGTGTCATTAACCCCAGTAAATACTCCCCACATCCGCGGGGTGAGTGATTACTGGGTCCGAGAATCATGTGCCCTGAGTAGACGGAGTAAACCAAGAATAACGGTCTTCTGTATTCGTCCGGCTGAGATTTCAGCCATATTACGGCAAGCCAGTATGCTTTTTAGGTTTGGGAGCACTGTGTCCATCATTCCACCAATGACTCCTATTATCAGAACCACCATTTTAATAGAATGGTTTGAGTAAAGCCTGCGGAGTTCAAAGAGTAGATCTCGATATTATCTCCATTTTTCCTCCTCTTTTCGGATGATGTTCGTTTCGACAGGAGTCGAAATTTCTATGACGAGAATCGTCCTACTTTGATGGTCGAGGAGGACTTCATCAGGCTTATTGGCTTGTATTTGCCTGAGGGTAGGGAATGAGTAGTTCCAATAGATTCGGCATTTCTCATTCTCCACAACGGACTCAATATCCCCCGGAGCATAAGGCAACACGCGGTATCTCGTCAATACCGTACGAGTTTCGTAGATGGTAGTTCAATACTCGTAGCGCCGCGTTATGCCTGTAGATATAGGCTAAGACCGCATAAGCTGGACAGGCTGACAGCAAATGGATTATGGTTTCGGTTGTCCCACGATACACTCTGCATCTAGTGTCAGATACCTCTATACCCATCACGCGACTACGGTGTCGAGGGTGTTGAAGACACCATTATGAATTCTTCGGTTTCTGACTTCAGCTCACTTGACCTGAGAAAAGCGAGGGTCAGGTTTCTGAATAAGCCAGGGTCTTCAATGTTCTTGAAGAAAATCCCATGCATTGGCTTATCCTTATGTAGCTGTAGGAGACTCTCACTCTTCACAGCTTCAACGTGGGCTTTTTGCTGAACGGGTTCCAACTCTGTGACAGAGTTTGGGTTCGTTCGTTCAGTGTTGAATACAAAACCGAGTTCAACGGCTGCACGAGTTGCACCCTTGTAAAGAAATGTCAATCCCAGCAGAAAAGGGAACCGAACTCAAAAGTCCATGGCCTCCCCATTGTCTGGATAAGTATAACCATGGAACAGATTTAGGATGCAAGCTCTTATAAAGATGCAAGATTTTACGTCGAATTGTTTCAGCTCTACCTGAGTCCATTTCATTACTCCAAAGGAGTAAAGTAGAATCGGAACGGCAAGCATATTAGTTGCAGTAACTTTCTTCTTCCCCGACAGTTCTGCCAGAGTTTATGCTGATGCTTGCCGAGGAGAGAGTTTTTAACAGCCGTTAAAGACCGTTTTTACGTCCATGCAATTTGCACAAGCAGACTTGTGCATTCCAATTTGCGCAAATGAACTGAGTCGTTGTATTCTATTCACACGTTCAGTCTATTCGCACGATTGTCGAGTGTGAGAGCGAAAGAATTCTGATAATCTGAATAGGTTAGAAATAATAACAAATGGATCAAGACGAATTATATGCTCTAGCTTGAGATTTAGCGTTTCTGTCGCTGTATTCTTTGGATTTGATTTTCCAAAGGCACGGAAAGGATTTATACAGCTCAATGAATTCTGTCAAGAATACTTTTTCTTTTTTCGACATTATTGCCAAACAAACACAAAAACCACCAAAATAACTCTGTAGGTTGTTTTAAGGAAGCTTAAAGTTACACAACACCGAAATCACAAAGGTGCCGTGCAGGTCAGAACAAGAATTCGCTGCTACTGGGCTTCTGCGCATGCGAACGGCATCCGTAGAGTTTGAGTGTTGTTTACACGTTCAAGCATTTGCGCCAACCACATGCAAATTATCTGACCGGCCAGATTTTACTCAAGTCAAGCTTTCTGGCTTGTGCAAGTGCACGATTTTGGTTTTCATGGACCAATTTACTTGCGCAAATTGGCATGCACAAGTCAATTTGCGCAAATTGCATGAACGTGAAAACGGACCTTTAGAGTGGTGAAAGTGGTGAAAGTTGTGAAAGTGGCGTTGTTCCACCCCTAGGTCTTTCCGGCATCCAGATGATGTAGGATGTTTTCGTCTACGAGCTGAACGTCCTCTCCGTATTCCTCGCATCTTCCTCTTTTGAGATGAGCCCTCGAGGAGTGATAAAGATCTTTTTCTCCAGAGGCATATAGTTTGAGGTTATCCTTGTAAAACAGATGGGTGACCTTATGCCTTCGGATATTATTAAACGGCGGGCTGGCCATCGGCCGTTGGGCAGGTAGTTCTGCGTAGAACCTTTCTGCTTCCCGCTGTCAGGTCTACTTTATGAAAATGAAAGTAGCGTTTCACACATAATTTTGTAAGAATTGTGCCATCTGAAAATACATAGTAGATGTTAAAGTTATAGTGACCAGAATAATAAAAATCTATACGTCCTCAAAACAAAAATTGCTGAGTCCCAGTTTATTTAATAATGTGCGTAAACGTAGTTGGGCTGCTTTTGGTGGACCATCATGTAAAACAATGTGTAGGTACATGGTTATCGATTCTAGGAATATACTTAGTAAAAGTTTGCTGCAAGGAGAAACTTCATTTTTTGTTGTCAACGTGTGTTATTACAGGCGCACACATACCCATTTATTCTTGCTGCGGCGTTGTGCTGTAGTTAGTGTATCCGACTCATGAACCAAGGGTCTGTGGGTCGATTTTTGGCTGGGACGAGAATTTTTCATTTGATTATAGAAGTAGATTGAATTCAAAACTCTGTATACTGACCAAGAAGAGTCACTGTTGGGTTCAAATTAACAGTGCAGCTCCTAAAGTGGTGTATAGAATTAGTAACAAAGCTTACAGAACTCTTTAATACAATTACTACTGTTTCTATAAAGAAGAATAATTACAAAAAAAGTCAACCAGTACGAACCTCTGGATGAAACAATATATAGATTAATCATTTTTCCTACAATTAAATCAGGGGGCGTGTAAAATGAATGGATGAATTTGGAAAGCTATTGAGACACTATACGACAACGAAAAGAAATTGTCAATTGTCAGAAAACTAAAAGAACTTGACTAGACCTGTACATGACAAATTGTGAATGAACGTATTATAGAACTTCAATATTTTTTCGTTAATTGTGGTTTTGGTTATATATGCAAGGACGACTGTGCCTCAGTCGTTTCTGAAGAATCATATTGCACTCAGATGCAGTGTTTTCAGTGTGTTAGGTGGAAGCAATCCTAGCACCAAATATTACTTCTTTGACTTCACACACTCGAAATGAGCAACTGCTTTGTTTTTTACGTTCTGATAGCTATTATCGGCGACAAAAATATATTTGACATACGTTTTCAGGTTTGCGTTCAATGCGATAATATTTATAACCTGTTCAGTTTGAACTGTAGGTCTGCCAAATTCTCCTGCGTATGTGCCAGTGTAGAAATCTTGATTTTTTATCATTAAATATCTTGGTATATATTTAGACGCAGACCATGAAATTATTATCGAATACAAGTCTGCTGATGTGTTAGTAAACACTGAACGACATTAAGGATCACCGATGTGAATAATTCATTTTCTATTTTTGATGCAACTTGGTCAGACGCGAGATAAAATCAACAATACAATAGTTTTGTTTGGTCTGTGTGCATGATTTGTATACAGCCAGTCACACACATGTTCTGAGTGGATTTTTTTGCCAGTGACGTCTTTTTAGGGGATACCAGAGCTCTGTTGACTCAAAAATAACTAATCTTAGTGTTGATCATACAGTTAAAGTGAATTTTTAAGTTTTAATTGTGAAGACTACAAAACATGAGATTTAGTAGAGATTTTATATCAATAAATGATCAGTTCACCCCAATAGTAGTATGTGTGAAAGTTTGCTACTGGTTAGGTAAAAAAAGAGATAATTTCCATTAATTTCAATTTGATTTTATTCTTTTTTCCATCATCTGGTTGCACTTCAACAAGCAACCCTCAAAAGTCTTCAAGAGTGCGAATTAGGAAGAACGTGCGATTCCAAGCAAGGTCGATAATTCCTACTGAAAATGTCTTTGTCCATCTAAACTGTAACCGCTCCTACGGTGGCTTGGCTTTCTGATCAACACCACCAAATCAAATCCAACTGACGTTTATGATAAAAGATTGATAGATTTCAAGAGTCAGTAGTATAGTAATATTTTTTGAGGTCAGAATTGTTTGCAAATCACTAGGTTAGGTAAATCTGTATCATCTCTTTGTTGGTGATAGGAAGGACATTCTATCAGGATCAGGACACACATCTATGGAAATATTAAGGAAAACCCAGGATCTGATTACGAAATCACAGTTTCAGCTCCTGAACTGTGATATGTGTTACATCAGAACTATCTATTGTACCTTATAAATTATTACCATGATGCGAAGTCTTAGGATAACAATATTCTTGATGACATCGATATATGAATTATATGAATATGAATTCTAATGGAAAATGTTGACACTGGTCACAATGATGCCGTGTCATCAAATTGATGATTTAATTTTTTGGTTTGTACTCCTACCATTCTACGAAATATCAGTTAACTTCTGCTGTTCAGTGTCATAGTTTCACGATAATAATTCCTTATCTAATGCCAGTGACATTTTAACGATGTTAAGAACATTTCTACCTTTCGAATTGATCGTTAGTTGTTTCAACAACCGACATATATACACTGGATATTTCTCCAAGTGAGCAATTCAGTCAGTTTGTGAGACCCATTTGCAATCACTCAGTCAAAACACTGTTTAATTTTATTGATAAATGAAGTAATTCAATAATACAGTGTGTCGAATATTGAGTAACCAACATACTTACCCGGCAGAAATGGCTGTGTATTGCCTCCCAAAATATCAGCGATGTATCATATCTTCGAGTCGAGGCTATGGCACAGCTCCTCCTCAGCCGTTTACCGAATAACGAATTAACAGAAGTGGCAGGTCACATCATACCACTGACGGAGGGCATCAGAACCCGCATGGCGCTTCATAACATAACAACTAGCCAATATTCACGATAACCTTCCAGAAGAGGCTGTCATCTGGCAAGTTAATACAGTATAATGTCTCTCAGACTCTGTTTCAGATGAAGAAGAGGAATGCCGCTTCTCTGATTGGGAAGCATGAGCGACGCCTACATAAGATGGAAGCAAGATCAAGTCGACGAGACAACATCTCGTATTCAATGTATGATGCACCACGAGAAGGTCAAGAGGTCTCACGCACCTAGTGTGGCACATATATATGGCGTGCTGATGGCCATCAAACAGCACTGTGCTGATACAAATGCTAATGGCTGCACGAAAGTCACTAGTGAGGTAGGAGAGAAGCTTTGCGGAAAAGTTCCGTAAATGACCTTCCCGTTTGTTTCAAGAGCTTCCACATGTTGAGGATCTGCCACTAACTGGATGAGAACCCTTTGGAAGAACATCTATGATTATTTGCAATTACTCAATTCAGACACTTGTCCTCATAGATCTCATGTCTAAAAGTTTTAGGTTAAAAATGAGCGGGTCTGCTCGGCCCTCCACTGCGATCCGTAAGAGTCTATTGTGGCTCATATCAATTCATATTTCATCATATAAACCTAGCTTCTTGACGGAGCCGATTAGTTTATTTAGTGTATGATCTTCCAGATCCGAGGGAGAGAGTGAAACTCTGTCAAACATCGAAAACCTGATTCGGTCCACGGTAGGGCTCTGCTGTTTCATCATCTTGAAAACAGAGACATGTCGGGTCATCCAACAGTTTTAGACGTGTCATGTGATGATTCAAACGACAGTAGCCTGTATGTAGGCCTGTTAGACATCGCAGGTCATCCCTGCTGGAATATAATAGTGTTTTGGTCGAACTCTTGAGGAATGCATAAGTGTGTCTTGTAAAGAGCCAATCATGTTAGGTTTTGCCAGAAATTTGATACTTTCCTTGCTGTCCAGGTGTTCAATATATATTTGGCAAAACTTGGTGGGATGCCAATGGCAGGTTCTGGTCCAATGAACCTATATACTTGCGGCACCTTCTCTTGCAAAAAGGTCCGCCGTTTCATTGCCTCTACACCGGAGTGGCCAGGAATCCAGACCAGAGACAGACTGTTGAGTATTCCTATTAATTGAGAAGAGTCATTTCTGGCAGTTTGACACCAGCTTAGACGTTGATTGATACGAGTCAAGTGCTTTCAAAGCTGCTTGGCTGTTCGAGAAAATTTTGATTGATTTTTGTGTGAGGTTGGTTTCTTCCAGTCTCTCTACATATAGATCGATGGCGTGACTTTCCGCCTGTAATCCTAGATGGGTTGATATTTCCGTCCTAGGTATACGACTGTATACACCTGCATCAGATCCTGAGGGTGTTTCTGAACCATCTATGAATCAACAGTAATCTGATCTCAGTAGTTCCTCTTCTTGAAGGATCTAGTCGTCTCTCTTCAGAATAAGAACGGTATAAGGCTGGTAAAATTTACTATTGGAGGTATTATATCAGTGGCAGTCTGCCACGTACTGTATGAGTCTGTTGCATGCAATCGGTAATATGCGTCCATCTAGCCTGGATCATGGGTAGACGTCATTGAATGTTGTTAACAATAAAACAAAAATTAGTCTATATTAATGATCTATTTCATTACTTTTGTCATTAAATTGTTCGGAATATAAACACGGTGAGAAGGTCACAGAAATAATCTGAAACTATTCTGTTATTTCCAATTTGTAAACATTTATTCAAAATTCCAATAACAATTATTATTATATGTAATTCCATAGAATAATAGTACAGTCAAATATCCCAGTATATTTTTATATATTACGAAATAAATTCAACATAATTTCTGGAGAGAATATAATAACAATATTTTTTGTACAAATCACAAAAACTTCGAGTTTAGCGTTTCAAGTATTCGACTTGGACGATGACGGTGAATACGATTCAATAAATAAACTAAACACTAAACACTAAACACGTGTTTTGTTAACAAGTTGCAGTTTTTGGATTGTTTACAGAGAGAAACCACTTCGTTCTATAGATATTTGTGAATATGAGACAAAAACCAATTATAATTTGAAGAAAGATGATATGTGAAGAATCTCGATATCATTTGCATAAGATATTTAGTAATATAATTTCATAAATAAGAGAACGAACAGTGAGTATTTGAATTGAAATCATCATCATAATGTCCTAATATTTTGTTGCCGAAGATTATTCCATATTGTGTTGAATAGATAGTTGTGTTGATATTTTTTATCGTTTATCTCATTATACCAATGAAACATATTTGTTCTTTTCTGCGTCTAAAATAAAGTCATTATGGAATATAAATGCTTATATACTCAATTTAGTTTTCTTCGTGGTCGGTAACATCAAACTCTCGGATGACAGTCAGACAAGTTATGGTCAGATATTTCATTCTCTTTTTGATCCATTGGCCTATGGGGACAGATAATGTATCTGTGAACAAATAAACTGACAGCATCTGTCAACTTTCATATATTTTATCAGTGTCACCAACCAAATCTTTCTGTTTTCAATTGTATTCAAACACATTTTTTTGATAGAAACTACAAATAGGTGAAAAATGAAAAACTGATGTATATATTATACACGTTTCGTAAAACATGCATGTTTTGGCACTTGCTCTCCAACAACGATTGCGATACAAAAGTGTCTAACAAAAAACTAATTTAATCATATATCATTTCAATATCCAACGACCAACAACTAGCATTGTTTATAGAATACAACTGAATTCTTTTTCTACATGATTTGTAATCGTTATCCTAACAAACTCGAATTGCGACAATGTTTTGTTTCGCATTTGATCAGAATTGTTTTTTTTATACTAAGTTCTACTTAAAGATCTAAATACATCACTTGTGTAGCTGATATAGCACCAAAAAATGCTAGAGTACTAGCAACGCTTACTACCGCTGTGGTAGTTCCTGTAACACTGACAATGGTTCCCATACACATAGAAAGGATGAACTGTGCTAAGAACACCATGCTGGAAACTAAGGCAATATCTGTGCCCAAACCTCGGATTTGTGTGGATATCTTCTCGTCCCCTTCCGCGGTTGTTTCAAACTGGAATTGAAGACAGAAATGTCAATTTAGTACACGTAAACAAGGGCAACTTTGTCTCTCACACTTGAAAGCGCACCAGAATTAATTTTTATTTCTTTCTTTCCGATGAAGAACTGCGATCGAGTCAAAGACCAAGCTTTCCTGGTTGAAGTATATTGCAATTAAGATATCGCATGCGCAGAAGAGACTGACTTCATCTGCCATCTTTCATCTGTTCCAACACTTCACTTGCCTTCCATCATATGCCAACATTGACCTTCCATCTGTCATTTATAAATAACGAAAACGAATCAAGGAATATACCCTAAGATTTCTAGTATAGATCTAGTTAGATTATTTGGCTCTATGATTAACAATCTCAACATATTTCTTTTCGTAAATATGCTATTTTTAAGGGTTATAAACAATTATCTCATATTTAAAAAAAATTTAATATTCAGATATCAAAATATTTCTCATGTGGAATTGGGTGGCATGGGATTCTGAGGTTTGGTTATGAACTTTATTCGGATAGTCAAGGGTAATATAACAAGACCTTGATAAATAGTCGACTATTTTTTATTGCATCTAAATTTCGACTGTATTTTATAATAATTTAACGAGACATTATTTTGGCATTAATAATCTGATGAGAGCCCGAGAGCGAAGCTCGAGGGCTTTCATCTCTGATTATTAATGCCAAAATAATGTCGAGTAAAATTAATAAATACAAGAGAAATTTAGCAGCAATAAAATAGTCGACAATTAATCAAGGTCGTGATATATTTATGAAGATTATTTCTTGAATCCATTTCTTCATATCTGTCATATGAATGACACTGTATTGTCAGGGATTGTAGCCTCGATATCTCATCGTTTTTGATTTTTCCAAACCGATTCATTTTCAAATAATTATTCAGCTTTAACACGATTGATTCTATTTGACGTTTAATATGTATTTATTTAGAGTACTGTCAGATGCTCAGGATCCTTGATATGAGTATCATGCTGAATAGTCGGTGACTATTGTGCATCATGTAAATAGTCGCTAATAGAGCGTGTTGATTGGTCCTGTCAAACAGGAAACAAACGTATGATTGGTTGATGACTGATATTTAATAGACGAAAGATATATAATCGTAGGTAATATCCCAAGACCATGACAAATAGCCGACTATTATTTTCTTCATAATTCTATCAAGAGTACCTTGTATTTTGACAATTTAATGAGAACATATGAACATTAATAATCTGAATAGCTTTGATTATTAATGTTCATATGGTCGAATTGAATTGTCTCAAAATACAAGTTACTCTTGTTTGAGTGTCATGTGAATTCCTCAAATACCAGTCCCAGTAACTGCAGAGGACGTGGTGCTAGAGCATTTATTTTTCAGATAGACGAGCTGATTTTATTGCGAAAATAGTGACTATTCTGCTGTTCAATTTGTCTGCAAGCGCCTGGACTAACGGTTACGCTGGAGTACGATCATAATGAAGTATGCATTCTATACTGACGACACGGTAAATTTCAAGAAATAATACATCTTCAGAATACGACTTTTTCAAAATATCGTTTTTTATTGCAAGATACTCTAGTTTATGATTTCTCATTTCTACGAAGTCAAGTATGATACGGTTTGTTACGACAAATGATATGCTGTGTAGTTCCAAAACTTTTGTTTTTCTGATGTTGTATAATATAATATTATGTCTGAAGCTACAAATCTAGGTCACTTTACAGTGTTGGTATTGTTGGTAATTTTATTTTGGATTATTGAATTACTCCTTTCTGTTTTCTGTCATTTGAAAAACAGACGACAAAAGTTGGTATTGATAATTTGAATTCGGTACCTTCAAATGACCAATCATGTGTGCTTTAGGGCTCTATTCCGAGCCCTTATTTATTCAGAATTCACACATTTTATTTGGTAAACAGTTTTCAGCAATGCAATTTATGCTGTATGCTGCTAACACTCAGATATATTATAATTTCTGCACTTCCGGGACTAAAGTGCCAAATTTAGTCCCGTATAACAGGAACTACAATGTATCTTTTAGTCCCTAGGGAGATAAAGTTGCATTTCAAGTTTTGTTGACACTGTTGCTATAACGTTACCTACTGAGTAATCCAATTTCCGTGTTTATATAACTCATCAAAATTAAATAATTGTATCAATATTGAAAGTAATAATACTGGGAAGCGCAAAAAATAGCGTATGTGACTCAGGACTAAAGAAATATTTTATCCCTTACGTAATTATTGGCCCCGGGCTCTACGAGCCGTCAGGCAATAAACATCACGTGCGGGATTAAAACATTCACTTTAGTCCCTTGTTATATAATATACTATTTCCCCCACTTAAAGCTGCAACTCATAACTGTATTATGACAACTTTGATAAATGATATTTATCTTCATAACAACAATCCAAAGAGCTTATGCTTCTATCAAGCTGTTCTATAGAAACAAGCATCATCTATCCCCAAAAATTGAAAATATCACTTTGTGAAACATTGGACTTTGCGACACTCTTTATGGACCTCATTCAATCGATATAGACAACAGAAATTTTACCTTCTTCTGATATTTGGTATCAGTAGAAGGCAAAGAATATCACACGCATTAAAGACCGTGGCTCACAATCAAATAGTTTTGTCAATGTGAATGAAAGAAGGAGAACTGAACATGCGAACTGTATCATATAATCGTTATGAGTGAAATCATACTTGCATAGGAAAATAACTTACCATACTGATATATTCAGAATATGAATATCAGATTCAAACATGTTTTGACTCCACCTATACTCAATTCAAAGTTATTCAAGAGATCAGAATTATTTTTATTAGGAATTTTTCCCATCGTTATTCTTATCATTGGGTGTTTATAGTGGCATCGATTACTAAGATCATTAGCCACTGTTTGTTCTGGGTAGGCTGTGTTACTGACTCCATACGCTACCTTAGGAGCAGCACAGTTAATTTGAACGCAACAGTGAATCGTGCATTATTATTATCATATTATGTTGCAATATACTCACCGTCCCTTTAGCATGGTAGTGAGCTACAATCAGATATGGCATTGTGAAAAGTGTAGAATACATAACACCAGCTGTCCAACTGAAGAGAATCACTCCAATTTTGTGTTTTGTGATTGCCATTAAAAACATGCCAGTCGAGTATACCAACAATCCACCGACGTAAACCTTCTTGGCGCTAGAATTTGGAAAATATCGATAAAAGGATTGAAAAATCGTATTAACTAGTTAATTTTTATCATTGGCAACCAATTAGAAATTGATTTTGGTGTAAAATACCAGTTCATTTCGGAAGCCTCAGACCTGCTGAAACTTTTGTTCCTTGTTCATTCTATCAACCAGCTGCACCCTTACGAGCAACACTCAGATATCTTCGAGAGACTATGCAAGCTAGGGAAGACGAGGCTCTCCCTTTTTTTTACTTATCTTTCTTCTCGACAATTGATCTTCATCACCGAAACCAGTAGGTGTTCTTGAGGATAAACACCCACTCACTACTCAGCCTGGGGATTTGCCAAACCTTTCTTTCTCGGCACTCGCTCTCCCAACGCATGGCAAAGCAATTTATTTCACAAGGAGCAAACTTCATCAACCAAAAAATTATAATTAATGACCAATACCCATCTTAGGATTTATGATTCTCACAACGTTGTATTGAGATCCTAACTTATTTTTGTGTGAATGATTATATTTCTGTTGATTTGAGAAAATCAACAGAAATACTGCACTTCACTTTGGCGGCATTTGGCGGATATCATCCATCCCTCAAAAACACCAGGAGACTTGACTATGTATTCATCTCTGTATGTTGCAGAACCATTGTGAAAAATTTTTGTGAGGAAAGTATCGATATTGAAGAGGCAGCATTTCCATACCATATTCCAAGTGAGGGTTGCCCTGTTGAAGATATTTTTTACGGGTTTGTTTCAGTAGTTTCGAGTCCAGAGTAAGTCCTAGATACTTTACTTTCTTTCCCCCGGAAAACCTCACTTTCATTTCGACGATTCTTATGGTTCGCATTTGGTACATCCATCTGGATGTAGCCATGTCCACTCCCTTATTGGTCAGAGCTCTTTTTATTGCTACGTGAGTGTTGCTGTTAAATGCCTCCTCTATCTCTGAGATTGCGCATACAACCTTTTCTTTCAGTTTCAATGATTTGTGGATGCTTTCGACGAGTGTGAAGAGCAAATAGAAAATGAGAGTAGTACGAAGCCTTTCGACGACACGAGACTAACGTGGTAATAAAGAATGTGACGGTTACTCACCCCAATACTTTAATAAGTTTTTCAATCTTTGTTGAGTAACAAGCACATGACAGAGAATACATAGACATTCCCCAACATCCGAATCTGACTCCAGATTCATATAAATCTCGTGATGCACTTCCTTCTATTGCCTGAAAAATATTATTATTGTTAAATTGTTAAATATGTTTATTGAAAAAGTTAGTTAGAAACCAACCTTTTTTTCGTCGTAATTTTCCATATTGGGGTACATTTTTTTAAAACTAAATTATTCGAGGATAAGATCTTTTTCACTCTTTTTACGGATACTTCCGATTTCAACGAAATCTTTTTCGATTTCCTATGCACTTCTACCTAGCCTTCAAGGAAGAAGGAGGGAGGTAACGTTTTTTTGTTGTTCTAAATGAGCATTCAAGTAACTGGTGGTGAACCATATTGTATTGTATTGTGAAGTGTTATCTATTTCTAACACTCAATATTAGATTTTGAGGATGACAGATAGAAAGAAATCAAGGTAATTAATAATGAAGGTTTAATTACGAATCTGAGTAGTATATCTACAATTGGTGACCCCGACATGATTTAAACAAATTACGAACTACAGAAATAGATAATGAAGAAGTTTATCCATAATATGAAAAAGGATTAACTTGGGAAAATATTGCTGTTATCCTGGAGGTACAGTCTCCGACATGAAATTGAAAGTGGAAGCTGAATTTATCAAATTAAATATAGGGAACCTGGGTGATTTTGACTTCTCGGAACTCCTTAATTTCATAGAAAGTTCTGCTTCAATCGAAGAATCACTATCAATGAAGCCTCCCAAAGATTAGGAAAAGAAAATGGACGACTCGGAAAATCTATGTGGCCATATGATGCAATTGCTAGTAGAGCAAAACAATAAATTTGAAGGTTTATATGATGCCTTTAAAAACACAACTTCTAAATCAGGTAAATCCAATCAACATGAAACTCGTGCTTCAACTTCAAGTTCAACTAATCTTGACAAAATTCACGAAAAATCAACTGCCGAATCAGAAAGATGCTAAATCGATATCTTTACCTCCATTTTGGAAACACGAACCAGAACTGTGATTCAACGCCATTGAATCCATTTTTGAAATCAATGGTATACATTCTGAGAAAGTTAAGTTCGCCAAAGTACTCTCGATAATGGACTGTAATATAGCGAAAGAGAATTCAAACCTCTTCAAAATTGAGGATAAATCTCAGTCATATACCATTTTGAAGTCCCAACTTATCAATATGTATTAGGTTTCCGATGAAGAGAAAATGATAAGATTGTTTGCCGAATGTCAACTAGGAGATAAGAAACCAAGCCAGCTTTATAGAGAAATGACCCAACTGGCTTCTGGTCAGATGATCAGGAACTTTATAATTTTATCATTACTAAAAAAACTACCTCCAACTGTTGAACAAATTATTAGAGCTTTTCAGTCAAAATTGTTAGATGAAGAACTTATCACTATGGCAGAAGGTATGATGCAAATAAAATTCAAGCAGTGAAAGTTTCACAAGATGCAATGCTAGAAAGTGAACTCGACAAGCTGATAGAAAAAGTAGAGAGGTCAATGGATTCAAGAGCTAGATCTCGTGAGCGTTTGTCAGGATCAAGATATAGATCATACAGGTCGAAGTCTAGAATTATGTCGAAGAATCAGCACTCTATTTGTTATTATCATCAAAAATTCAAAGAGGGAGCTCTGAAATGTATCCCTTCTTGCAGTTTTGAAACAAATGATGCAAAAAACGAAAAGACCACTCGTTAATGACAACGAACGACAAAGGCCAACAAAAGGAAAGTCTTCGTTTTGTTCACGATCCTGCTGCCAAAATTACCTTTTTAATAGATACGGGAGCTGACATTTCAATCAGTCCAAGAACGAAAGCCTCAACGAAGCCGTCGAATAAACCTCTCTATGCTGCCAACGGAATAAAAATTAACACTTATGGAGAAATGATCTAGAACTTGGACGAGAATTCATATGGACTTTCGTAGTAGCCGATATCGATAGAGCCATTCTTGGAGCTGATTTCATACAAAATGTTGGTATTGTAATTAATTCACGTGATCAAAAAGTTATTGATAATACCACAAATGTTTCGAAATATTGTAAATTAACTGAATTAGAAAATTGTTATAGTATCAAAACAATAAATGTATTCGTTCTATCATAGAATTTTATCTGAATTTCCCTCCACCACCTCATCAGGACTTCTTTGAACAATGATAAAATTCAAACAACGGTTGTCGCTCATCAAATTGTTACTAAAGGACATCCAGTCAGTTGTAAAGTGCAAAGACTAAATCCAGAAAAACTTACAGCTGCCAAGAAAGCATTTCAATATCTGATGAAACAAAGAGTTATTCGACCATGAAAAAGTCCATAGTCTTCTCCTCTAAAGTCTAACGGAGAATGGCGAGCTTGTGGAGATTATCGTCTGCTGAATTCAAAAACACTTCCAGATCGATATCCGTTTCCAAACATTAAGGATTTTACTATCCAGTTGGAAGGAAAAGCTATATTTTCAAAACTTGATTTAGTGAAAGCATTTCATCAAATCCCAATGGCAGAGGAAGATTGAAAAAATGGCAATACTCATGCAAATGGAAGAATGTATATTGTAGGGTGTATGGTGAACCAAATATCATGCAGAAGCAATGAACATCGTTTCTGTTTTTCTTGAAACTGAAAGGTCTGAGGACTGAAACATTTTTTCGCAAAAACTCATCAAAGACGTAGATATATTTTTTGTTCGATACCCTCCGCTTACATCCTGGATGCAAACTCATTGGTGCACTTACCGTTGGGTTACCTTGGAAGACTGCTTCTCCAACAAAGTCCGTGAAATAGAGGGAATAGCATACGTGTGCCATCCAACAAAACAGGTTTGTTAAACATAGCATCTTTATTGAGTGAGGCATGTATATGATACTCATGAGGTATACAATCAGTGACGCGTTTGGATCTGGACTAATGCTCTTTCGAGCTGTTCTCGAACATTGATTTTCCTCCACGCATCCCTCCACTTGATTTGGGTTATCCTGAAAAAAAGTATAATAACATGGAAATCAAACTTCCATCCAACAGCGGAAAGCTCTGCAATGATTATTCATGTGCGGGGATTGGATCCTTCCTTTTGTTAGGTTAGGTATCTGTACCGAGTATCCTAGCAAATGAAAGCATTCATTATTGTTATTATTATTATTACCATTATTAGATACTAATAGCTAAAATTCCCTGATGGATGAAAAACTGGTACTCTTGTGCCTGTTTAGAAAGTATTGAAAAAAATCTTGGAACATGTAGAATACTACCAACTTACTGTATATCTAGAGCGATGATATTCTATTGAAATTAGGCAAGCTTTAAACATCACTCTTGTGAATCTGCATTACAGATTACGATCACAACATGAAAAGAAAGCATTTATTTTGCTATTAGAAGATGATAGTTTATGTCGTTTCTGTGAGATACCTTTTTGAGTTGCTCTCATATCATTATCTGAAAATAACATAACGACCTCAAAATTTTATTTGATATCATTGCAAAGCCTCTTTTGGTAACTGTTGGTTCCATCTGTGAGGTGAAATAATTCCTATTAGATTTTCATAGTCACTAATATAGTAAAAAATACAATTTTTTTTTTAGTATAATATGAAATATGCGTGTACTTACATTATATTCTCCATCCGCGTCCCTTATAGCACCATAAGACTTTCCTCCTTCACCGATTGCAAGTTCATTTTCTTCGTCATTGTCGTAGTTTTCGAAATGTTCAAAATCGTCTCCTTTCAACTCCAGTATTCTCAGAGGCATTTCCTTGAAACTCGTGATGGTGTATGAGACGCATATTATGAAAATTACTGTGATTAAAGTAAACACTGCTCGAACATGACCACCAAGAAGGGTTCCTTCAACAAAAAAGTTGGTCGGTAAAAATGATTCTTCTCGAATATCACAAACGATATTTCACTGATACTTCGCGACATTTGTTTCTCGAACCAAGTTCCAGTGGATTATATTACTAAAAGAAGTATTTGCAAATTTCGATTGTGTTAAAACCGATGTTCCATGAATTTTTCTACCTCAGAGATTGAAGAGTAACAATGAACTGACCTATAAAAGTTACATCCCAATTTATTCCTCCAAGGGCGTATCCAAAAAATCCTCCCAAACCTGCCATTATAGTGAAGGTACTCAATCCTCGAGCGTGGTCCTCTGAAAAAATATGGTGCAAAGTTTCATTCAATAATCAAAATAATGAATCAATTAATTCCGTCTATATTTTGGACTAGGTTAGTTCATTGCACATATAGTAATGATGATAATACAGAGTAACAAGGTTGGACGAAATTTGTTAAACTTATTGCGCATGATGTGAAAGTTCAGTTATACCCTTGTATAACTATTTGACTCTTACTGCTGAGCCAATTTTTCAGAAAAATGGAAACATTTTATATATGGTTTTCAAATTGAATATCACTGAATTTTCTGAAGCTACTGAAGTTTTGGAGTTGATTCTGATTTATTGTGGTTTTGTTATAATACGCTTATGTAGATACAATGAAGGTAGAATTTCACAACTATAAATTATCATGTTAATAAACAATCAAATAAAATAACAGCGGTCACAGAATGTGAACAAATTCTCTCAAAATTTCAGGAAAGGTTCACAACTGAATTCATATTATGCCATCTGCAGTTTGCAAGTTGCTCTGAAGTAAATCACCACGCCGTTTGGCCAAATATTGACTGAAAAGGAGCCATTTTTATTCATTACTATTTTTCATAACTCGTTGAGTTCTTACCTGGAATAGTGACGTCAAGAAGGTACGCTCTTGCAGGACTTTGACAAGAATCTGCATCAAAATCAAGCAGAACTGTTCCCAGTACCGTAAAAAATACTCCCCAAGGATGAGAATTATTATATAAGAGAGGTTGGTCAGTTTCGTCGCTTTTTTTGATAGAAGCAACGTCAATATCTCCAACTTCGTGTTCCGTGAGTGCTGAGGCACTCGTCCTATGTGAAGCTACTCGGGTATAATTCAAATTGGGTGGCAGAGGATCACCCATCATGTACCCCAATTTTTCACCATTTGGCACCAATATCAAACCTATAAGGAAAATGAAGCGTTTTGTTTTGAATTTGTTATGTCTTCCCAAATAAACTCTTTGTTAATGGTAGATATTTTGAAGTTACGTTATAATAATGCTTGAAAAAATAAAACAGAAAAATTAACTCTACCCAGACCAAAAGGAACCCAGGAAAAGAAGAAAATATGCCTTGAAATATAACTTGTTCCACTGACGATTTATCAAAAAAAAAACTGATTTCATTTCAAAACTTCTATATTGAATTTCCCGAATTTTTGCCTACACTTTTTTAGGAACGTCACTCCATATATTATATACCTTGTTCAATATTTCAATGCCATTTACTCTAGCTACTTTCCTGCAATATATACAGCCTGTGAAATTATCAGTTGTAATATCACAAGAGAGTGAGAATAAAGTGAAAATAACTTGACAGATTTTTGAAAACTTGTTGCCAGGCAATAGATACGAGAGCCCGAAGGGCTCGAGTGGCTATTGCCAAATGGCAATAAATCAAAAGTATCAGTTGTCACATGATAAAAACAAAATACCACAAAAATTACCCGTGGCAATTGTCAAGGTAGAAAATTCCCACTATTATAATGCTGTGATTGGCCTGAACGTATATGAATGCTTTGAATTGTTGGTTTCGATTGGTTGCAAGAATTGTCAAAAAATAATCGTTTGAATAATTTTCTGGGTAAATGGATATGAACTGCTCTTTGATAGGATTGAAAGATGTTAATTTTTCATGATGGCATTGAGGTGAAGTGATATCTCATTAGTTCTGTTCTCTGTATGGTAGCAAAAAGTCAGATAAAAATATTCATCCACAACAAAATGGCGGTGCATAATGTCAGAAATCTAATACGAGTATCCTTTGGAATTGATGGGTATTAACGAGCTCTAGTAAAAGGATTCATTTGAATTTCTTTCGAAAATAGCTTCCATCTGTCTTTTTGAGGAACAGACAATTTTTGTAGATGAGTGAAAAATTTTTATCAGTTTACTAGAGCTTTTTAATAGCCATCTATTCCAGAAGAAGAGTTCAAACATGTACCGTCATTTTGTTTTGAAGGAATATTTTGTATAAAGCATATCGAATGACGTATCACTTGACCTCTAGTGTCTTTTGAAACGATATTTGAAAATGGTGGCCTGACGCCGTTTTGAAAAATTTACATTTTCAATTATTATCAAAGAGCAGTTTATGAAGTGCCATTTAACTGCAAAGAATCAGAGAAAATGTTCGATTCTTTAAAAAGTTAAGAGAGAGGGAGGTTAACTTTATGGATGGACTGTATTTAAAGAAGTTATTGTAACTCTGCTTTATAATAGTGTAAAAACCGGAACCGGTCGTGAAAAATAATATGGAAATTAAACATACATTGCGAGGTAACTCGGAAAACCTATAGCACCTCATAAATGTTTACATTAAAATAGAACGGATAAAAACAACAGTGTGTTCACCATCTCATGAAATTCAGTTTTATTGGATTATAAATTTAAGATACAATGAACTCACCAATGAGAACTCCAACTGACAAAATGAAAATGAAAGGGCGTCTTCTCCCTAAGCTTAAGTGACATCTATCACTTAGCGATCCTAATATTGGAGTGAGGAAAAATCCAATAAGCGGCGATAAGGCCCATACGAGAGTCATATGTTTGTGCTCGACGCCAATTTTTAGTAAAGTGGGAGATACAAACGCCGTTTCAGCAGCATATGAGAATTCAATGCCCATTACGGCTGCTGATACCCTTACTAATTCCGTCCTAGTTTTTCGCCTGAAAAAATACAACAAACTGTAAGCAGCTTCGATGCTGTGAAATGTGAAGCGGGAGATAATTTGATCATAAGGCTTCGATTTGTTTGTTATATAGAAGAGTGGTATAACATGTTTAATTATGCTCATAGGATATTTATTTCAACCATTTATTCATTCTCAAACAGATATAAACAAACGTAAAATACTTCTATATCAAACAATAATTTAATTAGAGTTCTCATTCACTTTTCAAATTACTTTTAAACTATTAGTCTCTTCTTTACATAGTATGAAACAAAGTCACTATGCATCTGTCTGTTTTTCTGATTACTTCTTCTGAATTACGAAGAGTATTTAAATACTGTTTTTACTG
Source organism: Chrysolina americana (assembly GCA_958502065.1). Taxonomy (NCBI): domain Eukaryota; kingdom Metazoa; phylum Arthropoda; class Insecta; order Coleoptera; family Chrysomelidae; genus Chrysolina; species Chrysolina americana. The sequence goes on from OY293414.1 coordinate 15,900,056, forward strand.
TCAGTTTGAGAATTTCTTACGAAAAGTTTGTATACACAGTATGTTTACTAGAGAAAATTAATTGTTTTGTTGTGTCGTGAAAAAATTGATTTTCTGGCGCGTACAAGGCTTCCGATGGCTCAACCTTAAGAGATACTCACTACATCAAAATGATGTACTAAAGAATTATAATTCTTCAAAAAGCCTTGAGAAAAGTTGGCAGTTGCATATGTCTATCTGCTAAAGTTTACTCATAGTGACCACTTTTATTTTTAAACTAACTTATAACTTTAACTACCAAAGCAATTACCTCTAAATCCATCAAATAGTATTTCGTTAAATCTAAATGACACCACATGTAAATTGATCCCGAGTATTTTACGAAGAATACAATAGAAAGTCACCATTACTATTTCTTTTCGAGTTGGAATTGTTTCCTAACGTTTCGCTAGCATCTTCAGAGGTCTGTTCGTCTTTAATATCCCTGATGACTCAGGTTTTCTTATTTCGAATTATGTATTTATGCTGGTATAGCGGTTTATTTGTTGGAAATATTAGCAGAAAGCAAGTACTTCCCTTTACGACCGTTGAATCATATCTGAAGAGTCTAACAGTCTGCATTCGTCCGGCTAAGATTTCTGCCATATTACGGCGAGCCGATACAATTTTGAGAATCGAGAGCAATGTGTCTATCATTCCGCCAAGGGCCCCTATGATCAGAACCAACATTTTATCATGGTTGTGTGAGTGATGTCTGCGAATTTCGAAGAGTAGGTCCAGATATTGGGATATGCTTCCGTCTACGAATTGGACATCGTCTTCGTATGACTCGCACCGTCCTCTTTTGAGATGAACCTTGATACATTTGTCGATATCGAATTCCATTTCGATAGCATGCGTGTACCTACCCTTCCACCACCCTCAAGAAGTGGTGTAGATGCTTTCTCCAGAGAAATATAGTTTGAGGTCATCTATGTAAAGTAAATAGCTTGCTTCGTGCCTCCGTTTATCCTAACTTCCACGCCCCTTATGAATAAGATTACTTGCTCTTTTAAAACTTTTTGGGCCAGATTTTATGCTGAAGTGAGTACTCCAGAGCGGCATCAGTTATTCAATGCATCTCATTATTTCCTACGCAAGGCATTTGAACAAATGCATGATGAGATCATGCAATAATATATTGAATGCCCTGAGGTAATGTTATCCTACTGTAGTCCTCTTGATCAAATGAACCTCTGTTTTTGGGGATGAGCCCGGTTCGTCCCCCAACAAACCAATCCGGAATTTGTTGCTGACGCTCTAGCCATGCGTTGAACCCTTGCCAGATTGTGGAGAGTAAACTATAGTTATTCAATACATCAGAGCCTGGAGCAGAAAAGTTCTGACGAAGCTTTCTGTAGAAAACTTTGAACAGCGGCCGGTGGATTATTCACAACACTTACAGGCTCTTAGAATAAGAAGGTTTTTCGCGGAACTCTGCAGCCACCAGCATTCATTCTGCCTCATGCGTGACGAATATCCTTCGAAAAGACGAAGAAAATCAGAAAGTATCGAGGTCTACTCTTCGAACTCTGCAGGTTCTGAGTATAAAAATCCTCGGTAGAATGACGCATTTTCATAGCGAAACTGCCATTTAATGTGGGCATAAAATGATTGATTTATTAGTTTACATTTGAAAAATGGGATAATTGTTAAGTAATAACATGTTAGTTGTGGCACCTATAATAGCGCATTCTTTTATCATAATCTAAACTTCAACTAACTGAACATTTTCAGAAATCACCTTCGGATTTTTAATCCAGTATATATTCCTTGAAATGACTCATTAATATTCATGGAATACCTAGTGTTATATAAAACATGTTTTCAAACAATAAAACGTGAATTAGACTAAATACAATTGAAAAATACTATGGGTTTTGATATTTCAGAGGAAAATTTATGATTCTGTTTACTGCTTGCCGGAGATTTTCTGATGATATTGGGATTTTCACTTTCTGTCCATTGTTTTCAAAATTACTTTATGTTTAGCAGCCAGTTTTTAATGTAACCTCTTTTAGCAACCTACCGTCAACACCTCAATTATGTTGTTATCGTACACTTTTTAGGACTTTTCTCAATATGTTGACCATATATTTATTAGTTGACTCCAATATATACTGGAACCGAACGATTATGTTCATTTTAGCGTTCTTTCATTTATAAAAATATCGTCAATGCTTATCAGCAGGAAAGAGCAATATATTTATCACCTGCTTCCGAAGCATATACGAAAATGAGCTCCACTAATAGATGGAGCCATGTAACCTATTTATGTATTTTTTTTGCAACGCGGCAGCTATGTTGAAAATAATGAATAGTTATTTATGCAACAAGTGCAAAAAGTAAGTGCAATGAACATATTTTGCACGAGTTGCAAGCAACATTTTTTCTACGTTCATGCAAAAAGCAAAAAATTATTTATTTAGTTGCGGCACTAGGTGAAGGAAAATGAAATACGCAATTTAAATAAATAATTATTACTATCGATTTCATCACCATCATCTAATTTTACCATTAATATTACTCATTTTAAAACTTTCAGTTCTGTAATTGTCAGAATTAAATTTTGACCTGACGTTTATAAAACCACAGTTGCTTTATAAAAATTAGAATCATAGTAGCCATGAGCGCGTATGTTATCAAGAGGTGTGGTTATAGTACAGACAGTTTGCTCTATGCAGGTAGACGGTTTAGAACATAGCGGATCGGTTTTGATTATGGAGGTATTCTCGGGAAGGCATTGTTTGTTCAACTCTGACTGCTAACATTAATACAAAATAATATGAAATATGTGGCTGTTTAAATCGTATGGCCAATCTCACAGAATATCTGCTAAATATGTAGTAGGTTTGAACGTTTATGTTTATCATGATGACAGCACGTTGAAGTAGAATTACAGATGAGTGCAATAAAAACTTTATTGCACTAGTGCAATGAAGAGCTTCTTTTTCCACTGAATATAGTTCAATAAAGTTTTGCTTTTTGCATGAATGTAGAAAAAAATGTTTTATCATTAAGTATTTTTAAAAAGTATGAATTGACAAGTTTCCGAAACAGATGATTTTTCAAAACATGATGTGAGCGCCATCTAGTAGTGGAACTTAAGAGCTCATTTCCACATATGCATTGGTGACAAGAAATAAATATATTGCTTTTTGCTGCTTATATATATTGACGATAATTTTTTGTATGAATGAACGTTTACATTGAAATAATCGTTCTGTATATATACCGGTGTCAATTGATAAATATATGAGCATAAGCAAAGTAGGTCTCGATCTTGTTTGCGCCATGGATATCAACTAATTATATAAAATTACTTTTTCTTTGTCCCCATGCAATATGAGTATCCATTTTTATTCCAAGTTAACCTATATTATACTAAATATTTTTTACTTTTATATGAATTTCAATATTTCAAAAAAGGTAATTAATGATATTTGTTTTTAGTTTAACTTCCTGTTTATTCAACTGAAAATGAGCAGCTCGAAAACAATATTTTTGAATTTTGTTTGACGCACCCTTTGACAAGGATCAGCTGCCTTGACAACATGCTATCCCTTATCTGGGGTTTGAGTATATATGTGAAGACGATTTTGAGTTTAACTTAGTATGTTGAACATAAATATTTTTTAATAAATAAAATATAAAAGAACAACTATTTTTGAAACTAACGGCGCCCCATGAAAATTATTCGAAAAAAAATAAAATATATTATTTATAATTATCGGCGCTCCGTAATTATATTATATGCGATAACTCAAATTATTGTTTCCTCCTTTCTTTGGCAATCTTGATATTGATGATAAGATAAGCGATTGATTTTTGGAATATTGGATCTGAGCAATTTTTCGTCTTTCTTTACTACGACGCTATACTAAAAAACTTTTTTAATGGTGGGTTCCCGTTAGAATTCCAAAATCTAACTCTGATCTACTTTTGCTGATATCAAATTCTGGATGACTACCACCTTTATTTCTAAAATAATTAGCCTAAATATTCTTACCTATATATATGGGAGAAATCCTCACGTACGCATTCATTTTCCTCACCTTGCTTCTTCGAGAAAATTTTCTCCTTCACCCACCCCACCACTCCACCAGAATTATTTTCTTTCCAAGTTGAAATTTTTTCCCGTACATCGTCCCTGAAGACGTGAAATCTTCCAACGCACCCCTGATACTCGTACAACTTTTCAGCCATTTCTGATAATTCAATTATGAAGGAAAATCAATCAGCGCGCTTGCAATAAGATATTCAATTCCATAAAATGGTTTCAGAAACATGTCACCAACTTGATGATTCCGGTTGTTTGTCTAGAAGCGAACTGTAAATTTCTTGAAAGAGACTGAATTCCTTGCGAGTCTTGCGCGCAACAGGAAAATGTCTTTACAATGGGAAATTATAGCAGTCAGCAGGAAAACTGATTTCGAAAGTTTGTTCACATTGTTGCATAGTGTCAGTAAATTGGGATTTACGGGTTCTGGTATGCATATTGTGTCCATGATTTCGAATATATAGTTCTCGTGAAATCTGCTGATATTGTCTACAGGGCTTGTGGAACTTCAATGGTTATTTGACACCTTTTAATTTGAAAACATCGGATGAAGGTGAGGATGTGATAGATTATGTGTCTTGTGATTACAACAAATTCAAAATTACAATGAATACAGAAATGACAGGAGTGCTACCTAAATTGCGATAACAAAATAGAACGATAGTAAAATTAAGTTGGGTTTTCTTTCAAGGGTATACTGGAGATCTAACACGATGACCTAAGATGATTTCCTAAACCATCACGCTGGGGATACAAATGCACCGATAGTTTTTTTTAAAGCAGACTCAAACTTTGAGGCAATTTTGAATTTCGATGAATAATCACAAAATTGAGATTATTTATTAAATTTTTTCAGTTTCTCCGCATAATGAAATACAAAATTATCATAAGGAACAAGGAACAAGTGTATATGAGGCAATTAGAAAAAAAAATTAACGTAAACACCTTCATATGTAGATATTATTTGATACGAAGGCGTAGAAGGGCCACCTATTGATGAAAAAAATATTTTTGCTTGTTCTGAGATATTAAGTCAGAATTCCGACTTAGCAGCTCAGAATTAGCTAACCGTGAGATACCAAGTCAGAATTCCGACTTGGTATCTCAGAATTAGCTAATTCCGAAATACTAATTGTGGCTCCATTGGCACCCAAAACTTCGAAAACATATTATTCACCAGAGCTCTTGCAACTGTAGATGATTCTTGATTAGACAGGGCATAAGCTTCAACCCATTTGCTGAAGTAATCAGTGGCAAGGAGGATGTATTGCCATCATTCGTCACCAGAAACGATCCAGCTACATCGATGGCGATTCGTTCCAAGGGAGTACTTACATTGAATCGTTTCGTCTCTTCTCTTGATCTTGTCCACGTCTCTTTGCTTTCTTCACACTTCGGACATCTTCGGCACCATCATTCTACATCTTCACGACATTGAACCCAATGAAACCTCTGTCGTATTTTATCCAAAATCTTATTCTCTCCATAATGTTCACCTGATTTGCCGCCATGGATCTCCTGCAAGATATCACTTATTCTCGATCTATATAGGTACTACCAATTGAGGAATAACTTTTGTGCCGTCGGCTGATACCCAAGCTCTCTTCTATAGACTATTCTTATTAATCAGGGAATCCCATTACACCCACAATGAGAGTTGGGATCAATCAAATGGATCCATTCGCTCGGCTTTCCTTCCATCTTAGAATATCCGCAACGCTTGGATCACTTTCTTGACCTTGTCTCAGTTTTGCTGTGAACTGATTGTCATCAACCATTAATCTCACTTGGTTGATTCCTTCGCGACATTCAATTTGCTCACAATCCTCACGAGTATCCAAACTAGGTCTTCTGGACAAGACATCTGTGTTGTTATGCAATTCGGTTGTTCTTCTTATCCTCTCAACACAGGGATGACCCTGGGGCTCTATTATTGGTATCCAGCATACGCCCCGATATGCAGAAATATTTGAAGCTATTGATAGACGAACTCGTTTCTACTCAACGAATCTGTTTGCAAATCCAAGAGATCTTGATTATGGCTAAATGTCTTCCAGAAAAGGGAAGAGGGAGTTTTGTTGAATGGTCAGCACGGTCCTCCGATCTGATTTCTTTACTTTTTTCTTCATTGGGTTACATCGAGAGGAAAGTATTCTCCAATTGACTAACCATGATCGAACAACTGATGGAGGCATGAAAATAAATACACCCAGAAATTCCCTGAACCGTTTATTCTGTAGATGGAAATCGATTGATGTACTGCCAAGGAGGAACTGTCAAACTACTTGAATAATTTGTATGATTTTGCCTCTCATCAAACATTTCTATAATGCTTCAAAAATGTTTCCAACTAGTGCTATTTTAATATAAATAAAGTCATTGAATGTTGGTATATGTATTTGGAGAAGTTCCACATCTCCCAAATTGAGGGGGGGGGGACGGCTGATTTCAACCAGAAATTTGTTCACATATTATTCTCCCCCTAGAAAAGTGAACTGTTGCGTAAGTTCCTACTTCTGGGGGCTGGAGGGATTGGGAGTCAGAACCTGCTTTTGCATCATAAGTTTTCAACGACTTCAGTGCTTTTAACCAAACTTGGCACACATAATGCCGACTTAGTGGGCATGAGTCACATCAGAATTGAGGTTGTATATGAAATAGTCTTCAAAAATTCTTATAGAGAAAAGAAATACCAGCGTCTAAACTTTTCAAGGCGCACTGTATAAACATTATTGGGGCCAGATACGACCGAATGGATCGGAAATATCTAGAGTTACGACGTCACTACCAAAGTTTCGCCATTTCTGTTTAAAACATGGCATCAGCAGTTGATTGCTGATGAAAACCATAATATTATGGTCTTTACCCACTAAACATGATACATAACAAAAATATTTTCCAGATATAACTTTTGTGCAATTTTGTGATATTGGCAAACTAACATTATATTAATGTCATCTTGACGTTTCCAACACAGTGTTTTCAACTATATGTTTATGTAACATCAAAATGATGTAACCAATAATATTCATTAGATAATATATATAATATTGATTATATGTTGCTCAGATATGTCTTAGACAGAGTAGTTATGTTATTTGTTTGATATTTTTGTCTAACCTTCTCAAAACATTACTGACATGTGTACAGGGAGCCTTGAAATTAATATTATCTCAAAGGTTTCTTCAATGTAATTTTTGGGTAATGACTACGTCATGATGTCATTTATATGACATTTCAACATAACTTAAAACCTAACCTCCTAACCATATAACAACAACATATATCATAAATGTCGACAAAAACTCAAAATCTACGTAACTTAAAAAAATTATATCCACGTTCAAACAATATTACCCAGTAAATCTGAAATAAATATATCACTGACGCCATCGTTCATTTTATCCTAATAATCATGGCGGTCATGGTAGGAGGTTTGAGTTCATAGAATTAAAATATAATTCAAACTACTCAAAAGTGATTGGAATCAATAGGATTGCAAAACTCATAATTTTCATGGTAAGATTATGATTTTCCACTACTCCATCCACTAATTGTTATTTTATCATTTAGGTTATGTAGTGAATGTAGTGATATCTACTATTGATTAGAGAGTATCTACATATGATGCTAGGAATAGTAGAAAAGCTATCAGTTGTGGTTCCTGCTAATCAGATATTGGACAGTATGGAAATGGTTGCTGACATCTGGAGCTGTGTCAAATCATTTTGAACCGATTGATCAAGGAATTTTTGGAACTGGAACCAATGAATTTAGCTTGCTAAAACAAAAATATTGGAGCTGCTTAATTTGTAAGTGAACTCAAAATTATATATTTCATACAGAGTGTTCTGATCTTTCTTAATTTCATTAATCTATGATAATATTAACGTTTCTTGAGATTGTAGAGAAATCACTTGAATTGTTTAATACAAATTATCTGCATTTCCTCTTCCTTTTCAGTTTGGTAGTGTCCTTTCACATTCCTCTATCAGTTTTGATGTACAAACTGGTACTTATTGAATGATCAGATTACAAAAACTTAAATAGCAGTTGTTGTTTCCAAACTAATCGAAGATGAGCCCTTCTGGACTGGGCAAAGAAAAAAATCCAAAAGTTTTGAATTGATAATTATGGACATACTGAAACGTAAGTAATTATTTTTCTTTTACCTCTAGGGGCAACATAGAATTATTAATAATTATTGGATGGTCGTTTTCTTATATCATAAAGATTAATATGAGTTTTCAGTGACAGTAATGACCATATTTTCAGAATATGTAAAAGATGTTTGCAGTTCAATCACAGATGACGAGTTTGACTTATAGTGATGGATTGGATGACATTAGCAGAGCAGAAACTAAAAAGAAAGGAGAAGTGACCGAGACAACAACCATATAATTATTGATTCAGTGATATTTGTTTTTATTATTCAAAAGAAATAGGTTTTCATTCCATATTATTCCTCTAATAACACTTAACTTTGGTAGATCTATCAATAAATTTTTCATCTGATTCAGGTGGTAAGTCATATTATTAGGTACTTTGTTCTGTTCATAGTGATTCAAGATTATATTTTTTATATTGCTAATTTTAATTTAATTGTTAATGATGTAACTGTCTTGTTTTATAACGCTTTATCCATGAGATTTTAATCATTGACAATAAAGTTTTTTGATTGATTGGTATGTTTTACATAAGTACCCCCTTATATACATATTTTATTTTTTAGTATACAGGGTGGAGCTTATACTCATTGTTTACCAACACTTATTTTTCTACACTTAAAGTTGTATTTCTGGAATTTCAATCGCCACTCTTTGGTAGATGAATAACTTTGTTAATTGCTATTCTTGATATTCATCTACTGAAAAGTGACTACTGAAATTACAGAAATATACCTATAAATATAGAAAAAAGTGTTGGTAAACCATGAGTATATGCTCCACCCTGATGTTACAATGTTACATTTTACAAATGTTGCATAGATGTTTTGAGTAACATTATATGTATGTAATAAAGTCACATTAAAGTTACGCAAAATAATTAACATTACATTGTAATATTTAAAAGAGGCACAAAGGCATATGGACGCAACGTATCTGTAACATCAAGCATATCTCTGAATAACATCACCAAGTCACAATGTGATATAACAGCTAGGTTTAAGTTATGTTTTTATGTTTACTGGGTGATTATAACTCTGGTGTACGAACTTCAGATATTTGATACGTTTGATGTTGGTGGATCTTTTCATGGTTCTTGAGATAAAAAATAGCAAAACGAATAGTTTAATATGGCTATAAAAGGCCTTTTTACGGGTTTTGTTGTATTTTCGCTACTAATCGTATGGGTAGAACTAGTCGTCCGTTACATATGTTAAATAACCCATAAGGACTAGTATTAGCTTAGATAAATTTATTTCAATACAATTATGTATTCATTCGTAGATTCATGAACGATTCTATTACCATTACCAGCCAAAATATCATCCATGCATACAAAACCAAACACTGAATTCATAGAATAAGCTCACGATTTACGGTAACCCACTGGATTGGATAGTAAGAGATTTAGCTTTAGATTCCCATATGATCCAAATTTTAAATTGAATTTTCAGTTTCCGTCTGATTTACAGCAAACTCATTTTATTTAGATTTTTCCATAATTTTTTGGTCGTAAGAATTTCACATTTCATCATTTCTGAGTTTTGTGCATTTTATTTTCTTCGAGTTGAAATGTAGTATTTAGTGTTAATGGAAATGTAGTTGAAGGGGAAAACATCTAACCTGAATATCATATTCAGCATAAAGTCAATGAAATACATTTTTTCCTGGCTATCAAATTGATATCAAGTCTGATTCTTTGACTTTTCCCTTCATTGGAAATACCCTCTATTTGGGTCGGAAATAATTGCAATCGCGAAACAACCCAATTATTTCAGACTTAACGGCGGAATTGAACAAATTCAGGAAGCCATGGATAGAGCTTAAGCCAATTAAACCTAGATTCAAGTGACAGACAGAAGATTATCTTTTCTTACGATATCATGGATTCTCTACAAGAGAGTTTTTCAAATGAATACATGATCCGTTATACCACGAATGGAAGCTCATAGTCGTCACATAGACGTGAAATAATGAAAAAGCTATAACTTTTAATTTTATTGAAAACATGAACATGATGTTCATAAAATCATCTGTGACTGAATGATAAACTTTAGGCGCCATTTTCCACTGTTTAAGATGAACTCCTCTGTCGAAAAAAGGGGAATATTCTTAAATAAGAAATGTTTTTTCAAGATTTTTTTTTGTTATATCTAACAGAAAACAATTATTTCTCCGACTAAAGCTACGCTGGACCACGAACTACATGTGATAGATATTGTGAAAAGACTCTAACTAGAAAGAGAAAATCTGTAAGTGAAAACTTGCATTTTCATTCCGATCGAAACTGGTAACGGATTTACAGGATCAGATTCTACTCTTTGCGCGATATGTATTCCTATTCAACGAAACAGTCCTTTCTTGCTTTCTCGTGCAAGGCTCATATGATGCTTGTTTATACATTTTGATTACTCATTGAGGTGATCAATTTTGAAAATTTTTATTTTTCATTTTTGCATCAATTGTCTTATAGTAAAATTAAATTCCAGTTGTTACTAGAATTACAAAATATATTAATTTATCAATGATGGGTATCGATATATTGCGGACTATTTTGTTAGTAAATGACGGTTTTTATTGAAAAATACAATTATGAAGCAAGCATCCCGGTATACATTACCTTGCGGACGTTTAATTTATGTGTTATTTCCATGATCATCTTTAACAGTCTATTATAAGTGGATGAGCTTTTTCTTTGTTTATCAACAACGCCTAACTGAAGGATGAAATCACGAATTTCACTCAATAACTGTGTTGTGAAAACTTGCAATAGATTTTTCAGAAGCCTACTACGAAAGAAGAGTAAACTCTGTCTACCCTGTATCATTCTGATGTGTTGCCTAATTTTTCCTGTGTAATGTCCTGAACGATTATTTGAATAGGGATGCAATGAGAGTAATCGGCATTAATGACCTCGGGGGGACGTTTATTTTTTTAAGTTTAGTTTTCTTTATAATCTAATTGGTTCAGGTGACATTGTGGAAGACAGAAATGCCACCTTGGCACCGGTGTTACTGGTGAGTTTTTCCAGTTCGTTCATGTTAGATGAGGTGATGACATGAAGATGTCAGAGTAATGTATCATGATTGTCAGAAGGTGAATCCTTCATCTTGATTATATGTCCATCTATGCCAGTGTCTTTATTCGTAGTTTATTTGAAAACTCTCGTTAGCGGGTAGTCTTTTTAGGAACCTCATAAATTTTTGTCGGACAATATAACCACTGAGTTTTCTATATTTTTTCAAGGGATTCTGAAAAAATTCCATGTACGGGTCAATATTTTGAAATGTCATAACTTTGCCATATTATTAGAATCAGTCTGTAAACCAAAACAGAATACATTACTGTTCGATGTACAATCGGGCTTAAAACGTGAGGTCCATTGTCAGAATTGTCTCAAACAGTGAAAATTAAAGCTTGCTTTATTTTGAAAACCATGACTAGATTACTGTGATGGGAAATAAAGATGATTGTTGATGCAAATTTGGAAAATAATTTATTTTGTCACCTCCAATATTCAGTTCTTTTGTAATACATTCACGCACGCAAACAATTTGAATACTCTCAAGGCACGAACCCACTCGATATTGTCGGAACAATTAATTAAAAGGGGACTCAAATATTTCTTGGTGTCAAGGTCCTTTCCCTTGGCACAATAAATTCGCAAACGATGTAGTGAGTGAAAGTATTGCACTTATTCTTCATATGCTAATTTTCTGAATATTTGTTTTCATAAGATATTTGATTGGACTGGTCACACCGATTACACCCAATATTATGAAAGATGATTGATTATTCAAGTGGAACTATCCAAAAAGCTTACGAGTAAAACAAAAATCGAATAACTAAAAGTACCTACTGCTGAGTTCGGAAAACTAAACACTAAGGCGAAATTTTCCATAACTCAATGCTGATAAAAATTTGATTAAAAATATTTCTAGCAGCATTTCTGAACTTGGACTTTATTAAAAATTTCAACAAAGTGAATTTTGGTTTTTGACTTTCAGTAATACAAAAAAAAGTTCACCTCTCGCAGAATTTGAGGTTTTACGTATTCATCAAGATAAAGGAATCCGATAATCGAATTAAAAAATGCTCTGTAAATATTACACATGTCTAAACGTAATAAATAAGCCGTTGTGTAATCGATAGTGATTAATTTTGAAATCATAGTCGAAGAAAGAGATATTTTGAATTTCCTGCATATTAGCATATTAGCAACTTCTCAAAATGGTAGTATCACCTTAAGTCCTGACACTATAAATATCATGTATTGCTCCTTTGCACAGAATATTCATGAATTGATTGAAGGATAGTAAAAACAAAAATACATCAGGCACGATGAAATATCGAGGAAATAATGAAAAACCTTCCAATAAGTGACGTAAATATATTGATATCACTGATAAGTTTGTACTTTTAAAGAGGCTCATTTTCCTCTTTTCTGAAAACGTATGTCATTCCTCCACATAAGAGCGGATATTTTTATGATCCCTCTAAACTCTGTTTTATATCTCTCATTCTAACTATCGCAAAAATTAGTAATAAAACGCCTACTTACTTGTATAAGTGAACACAATATTATAAGTGACAACCAGTTTGGTTTTCAGAATAATGAAAGAACATACGAAGCAATGAATATTTCTCTTCCTGAACAAAATTTTTTCTGAGATGAATGCCGGTGAAATGACAACAGCAGTGTTTTGTGATCGATCAAAGGCATTTGACTGCGTTGATAACAAAATAATACTGAGAAAGCTCCCACGGTATGGATGCAAAATATCGACTTGAGAATGGTTCGAATTCTTCCTAATAGGATGGATAGATAATGGTCAAAACAGCGGAACTTCCAGACAGAAGCGAAATGTATTCGGTAGTTCCACAAGGATGTATGTATGTGAATGACATCACAAGTATCAATATCTCGATGAAGTTCACGCTTTTCGTAGATGACACCACTCTACTCAGAAATAGTAAAAACCCTTGTGAGTTGTATAACATATCAGCCGATTTTGAAGGAGTATCATTATTCAAAATTCCATTTATATTAAAAAAAAGGGCTTTTACGTATATATGTAACCTAAAACCAAGAGAATCTTGTGTAATACTTTCTATAAAGAATAATATTTTAAACATTTTAACTATTTTATGTCAGCATATATTGAATTTAGCTGCGTCTTCTACCCATAATAACACCCGATATAGTAATCACACTCTGAAACTTACAGTGTCAACCAAAAGTTTCACCAAAGACTCCATATATTACAATGGTGAGAAAATATATTGAATCAGAAAATCTGAATGACTTTCAATCCAGGAAGGCAGTCAAACAATTTCAATCTGATATTATTGTTCGCAGGAACATTTTAACGAAATCCTTCAGTCGACTCACGTTTTCATATTGACTAACGCAAGATTTGTTGAACTAGGTTCAATATTCTGTAAATTTGATTTTATTCCTTTCTTTTCAAACGAATTGTTCACTTTTATTGCTGTCTCTGCCTCTATACCACGTTTATTCTTTTAGTTTCTAACCACATTTATTGACGAATTATTACTATAATTTGTTATGTACAACATATCTTATTCTACGATGAATTATATACTGCCCAAGCTTAGTCAACAAGATTCCGTCTACTGATAGAACATATTCATGATTATTATCATTATCATTCAGTTTTTGAAAACTGTTGGAGAAGAAATCTACCCCGCCTATTTTATTCATCAAACTCGTTCAAATATGATCCACAAGTTTTTCTATTTCTTTATATGCATTTAGAGGGTGTATGACACTATATCGTTCCTATTTGGACATGGGAAAACCAAATTCTGTGGAGCTCTTCACAAATAATCTAATTCAATACAAGTGCATTCAGAAAGTAAGATCTATTACTGACCAAAAAAGGCTCAAACTCTTCACGATCTTCACTCTCAGCTTTTTGGAAAGTGTATGACTAGAAGACTATCACATTAGAATCAAAATATCATGGACGTTATATTAATTATTTGTAAAAATTCATTAATTCAATTCACAGTCATATTCGAACGTTCTTTCGGGAATTTTATTGAAAAAATCATTAATAATCCACAAACATCGGCTGCTTCGCCATATTTTCATAATTAGCTTTCTACTAAATAACAGTAATATTTCACAACTCGAGATTTATGTAATCAGTGATACTTGCTATATTCTCCTATTTAAAAGGAGCGATGAGTATTCATAAATATAGAAGTTTTGTTAAATTGAATGAATCATAAATCAACAGGTATGCAGGTTATAATGAATCTCTAAGAACTAAAAAATTGACAGGTACAATGTTTCTCAGGACCTAACGAATGAAAACCAGAGTTAATTAGTCTGGGGTTTTACATGAGAAAAAGTTCACAAGCATTCTCTAGTTACCACAGGAGTTTTATACCCTCATGAAATTGAGCATGACTGTTTTTCACTAATTTTTCAATCGACTGAAAGTAATAAAAGTGAATAATGAAACTGATTTCGTACTAAAAAGGAGGCGAAAGAGATGATTGTTTGCATCAATAAAACATATTTTTCTCGAAAAAAAATTTTCAGTACTTATTTGTGGAAAACCGTGTTTATGGTATCTGATCACCTCGGAAATATCCTACGCCTTTTGTATGTTTCTGTTCTTTAATCAGATGACAGTTTTTCATTGTATTCACCTCCGATCAAGTAACACAACCTAGATGAGTAACTCGCCGATCACGCCTCAAACTTTGTTTGTAAGGGACATCTGAGAGAGAAGCCTATTAAAGATGAAGATAACAATAGCCTTTTCCCGAACCGACAGTGTCGTGCATTGTATACAGAAATATTGAGGTTCAATAGAGTAGAAATAATGAAAATCCAATATGGAATAGGAACCTGAAATTATGATGGAAGAATCTCCACATGATTTTGAAAACAGCCGATGCTCGAATTGACATGTTTTTTCGTAATTCATTCATTTTACTCCTTTCCAATTCGGTTTCCCTTTCTCGATAGTTACGACACTGATAGCTTACCTACCTATGAAATGATATATTGTGATTTCCAGCTTGGAATGGTCTTTCACACATTTCACAATGCTTCACCATAATAATAATAAAAACTAACGATAGTTTAATAACAAATTAACTCAGAATTTGCCCTTTATTCACGAAAAAAAACACTCATATAAGCCAAATACTTAAATAAACATAAATGTTTTGTTGTTGTTCTGTCAGATATCAAATACAGCGTTGCCGTACTGACCAGACTATATCGACAACAAAGAATCTCCGTTAGGTGATGGAAATACTAACATTTGCCAGATCGAAGTGACAATTGTCAGATAAAAGTGACAATTGTCAGTTCAAAGTGACAATTGCCAGTTCAAAGTGACAATTGCCACTTCAAAGTGACTATTGCCACTTCAAAGTGACAATTGCCAGTTCAAAGTGACAATTGCCATTTCAAACTGACAATTGCCAGATCAAAGTGACAATTGTCAGATCAAAGTGGCAATTGTCACTTCAAAGTGGCAATTCCAACTATTTTGAAAAATATTTTGTTGTTGGCCCTTCTACGCCTTCGTACTTAGATAATTCCCAACAACGGTAACTTGATATGTCATGACAAATAATAATAATAGTCGTCCTCTACCCGCACAGGCTATGCCTTTGGGTACACTCAACGAGTGTTTATGAGGGAGTATTATTATTATTATTATTATTAGAAGCATGTATACATATTTTAGAAACAAATTGTCAAATTAATATCCGAGGTCTTATTCATTGAAGGGGACTGAAGATTAATACCTACACGAGGAAAGTTTCTTCTCAAATTCTCTTTTTTTTGTTGAGAAAATTACTCTATTTTTCAACTTTCAGGATTCAATTCAGATAGCTGATAATAGAGGACTTCGGATAAGGATTCAGTCATGCCACCACACAACTTTTGTCTTTAAAACTACTGACACGTTTTTCGATCATTTTTCTTTATGAGAAAATCATCATCATCTTTACTCGTTAAGTAAAGATTATTCCAAAAAGCTCAATTTCTAAGAAAAATATTGGTATCTTAAAAGTACTCTTATCTCGTATTGCCAATTTGAGTTATGAAATGATAATTAGTTTTAGTTGAATTTGTATGAATTTGATAATATGGAGGAAAGCCAAATGTTTGATTAATCTATTAATATTTAGTCAGAATTTATTTTTGGTTGTTTCGCTAGGGAGCCAATTATGCAGTAATGTATTATCAAAACAAAAATATAATGAGCCATGTTACGTTTTATTTTGAATTTTATGTGGGCCTGTCTCCCACTTTCACCTTGTTTTCTCCTTGAAAAAAATTCATTATATTAATTGGTTGCTTTTCATGATGACGATCTGAATGAGTATATTCTTCAAACCTTAGGTCTACAACGAAGTAAGAAATGAATACAACAACTTATTATTTAACGCCAAGAAGGATTCATACTCAAACAGAATCATCCAATCTGATAATAAATCGAAATGCATGTGGAGCATTTGTTCCGAAATAACAGGAAGAGTTAGAAATGAAGAATGTTGCATGAAGGGCAACCCTGACAAAATAGTAAATGATTACAATAAATACTTAGTAGACATTGTTCCACAATTACTAGCAAATTCCCCAAACATTCCATTTCAGTGTGATATCACAGCATTATGAAAAAGAGCCTAATTGCTATTAGTGAAATCATATCCTATATTATAAATAATTCAATGAAATATTTCCAACAGGATTGAAAGCATCAGTTGTGAAGCCAATCTTTAAAAAAGGCGATCCAGAAAATTTAGTAAATTATCGACGAATATGCATCCCTCCAAGTTTTTAAAAAAATTTCGAACGAGTAATGTCAGTAAGAATCATAGAATTCATGAATCAATGTAACTTATTCAGTAGGCTTCAACATGGATACTTACAGGGTAGGTCAACGCAAACAGCCATATATCAATTTACACAAAACATAACGAATTGATAGCTCTCGGTATGTTCTTGGATTTATCCAAAGCGTATGACTGCTTGAATCATCAATTTATGTTAATGAAATTAAAAAAATATCGCATAAGAGGTTCAGCTCTGAAATGGGTTGAATCCTATCTATCAGATCGTCTTCAAACAGTAGAAATCAAACGAAATGGCAAAGCCTATAAGTCAGAAACTCTTCCTACAAACCTAGGTATTCCGCAGGGCAGTATTGCCGGACCTCTATTGTTCGTCATTTACTTGAACGACTTATGCAATCTCAATCTAAACCAACATCAGTTCCAAACTATTTTTGCAGATGACACAAGTTTGTTAGCCGGTGGCGAAACTTTCCCAGAAATGATGGTAAATAGTACAGAGTTGTACAACAGCACTAAGGATTGGTTCAACAGAAATAAACTTGTACTAAATGAAACTAAAACAAATATTATCTTGTTCAGAACAAACCAAGACAATATTGATTATCCAGTTATGGTAGATCTTCATAACTCGTCTTTCAAATTGTCTCATAATACCAAATTTTTAGGAATCCACATTGATGAGAACATGAATTGGACTTCTCATATCGATCAACTCGCAGATAAACTCAGTGGAATATCGTATGGAATTAGAGTTACATCTAAATATCTGCATAACGAGACTACAAAAATAATATACATTGCCAATTTCGAGTCGGTTGCTCGATATGGAATTATTTTTTGGGGCAGTAATCGCAACATCGAAAAAATCTTTATAGTACAAAAAAGAATAATAAGAGGAATCAACAATTTGAATTATAACCAGACTTGCAGAACGGTATTCAAATCCACTAATATAATGACAATTTATGCAATCTATATCTACGAGTGCCTAATGTTTATTTATAAAAATACACTTCTTTTCACTGGAAATATACCTGCCCATAAGTATCCTACTAGAACAAATGAATATATATTTCCACATCATCGACTAACCACAACTGAAAAAACCGCCCACTATATGGCAATTAAGCTTTTTAACCATCTTCCCAACAGAATTAAACTGATAAAGAAAATTGGAGATTTTAAAAGATAAATAAAAAAACTTCTCATAAATTTAGAACCCTATGATTTGAACACATATCTCACTAGAACAATTACTTAAAAATATTTTTTTCATGTATATAACAAAAAATTTGAACCTTTTCTTTGTTTGACGCCATTTCATTCTAAGTTACCGACTTTTGTAAAAATGTTTGTTATCTACTCTGAAATAAAGCTGTTTATTATTATTATTATTATTATTATTATTATTATTGAATATGCTGAGCATGATTATTGCGAATAACATGAGCACTACAACGTCGAAACAGATGAATTTTGAATTATGCGAAATGAGTTTTGTGTAGCACTGTTCTCTGACAGTTGAAATCCATTGATTTTAGGAAACAATGGTTGTTTTCGTTGCATAAGACAGGTTATCTCAGAAGACAGAATTTCAAGTTCATTGAAGACCAATGGAATATGAAAGAAAAAAATCTGTAGGAAGTAATAGTAGCAGTACCAAAAAAACCATGGCTAAGTGTTCATACATGGAAAATTACAATAAAATTCTGCTGGGTTTTGGAAAAAAGTTGCGATAACTTACAATTTTATTACAATATATTTTTGTTGATAATGCCCTATACCTATCTCTATCGGTTTACGGAAAAAATATTATTTGTGTTGAATATGGTCCAGATCACAGCCCCACAAACTTGAGTAAATTAGTAGTTCCAATTATATTTTGACAGTAGTTTGGACAAACTCGAAGTTTTTAATTCACACTGAGAATTGAACTCCATATACCCTTTATACATTTTCTCAATGAAACTTATGACAATTTGCTGATTTTTATGGACAATTTATAAATAGTTATTGATGGTATTTCAGAAAATCTTCTATTCAAACGAAGTTCTTATGAAATTATTTATTATAAATGAACAATGTGATCAACTCATTGCCAGAACTTGCTGAAAATTCAACCAAATACATCCTTAACTAGAACCAATGAACGAGAAGAAATTTGTTAGATTTCAAAATAATTTCATTACCTATGGCTCAAAGTTCCCAGGGATCATATACCAAAAATCACCTTTTTATCTCGCATTTCCAGGTGAAGAGTTAGATTTGAATGAAATAAAATTTTAAATGAAATTTAAATTACAATAAATGCTAGAAATTTTGTCAATTTTATTCTAAATATTTTAAAATAAGCGACTCATGCTTGATTTTTCAATTTCTTTAGTAGGTAGTATACCCTTTCTTTCAAGCGGTGTGAAATCGGGTGATGTAGGTGGCCAATTTGACGGCCTTCGAAGCCCAAACCAACGATCGTCAAATATTTCGAAAAGTTCCCTGGAAACTTCTTGGCTGATAAACAGTTGTCCTTGTCATTTGGAGATATCTCTCAGCATTTAGTGTGCTATTATTGATAGAAAAACTAATTTCATTGTTCTTGAAAATACAGAAAACATTTAAGTAAAATTTTCCTTGAACCATTTCTTCAGTCACATGAGGATTATGGTTCTATTGAAAATTCTATCCGTTGTAAGCATGTGATACACAAAAATATTTTTCTGTACTACGAATAGAAGCTCCTGGTTATGCATGAAAATATGCTTAAACGTTAACAATATTGTCTTCATTTGCATTATAAACTTTTGGTAGTATTGGAGGCGCTTTTAACTTTGAGCTACGGCAAAAATTAAATTCTTCAAGAAATTATTTTTCCCAAAAGAGCGGCTTCTTAAGATTATTTGAAGAGTTGCATATAGGAATATGCATAATGTCATCTTAGAGCACTTTTCTTCATCTTTCAATTCATTGAGTGATATAGCAGAGGTTTCATTCCAATAAACAAACTTTTGAGAACTTTTATGCATAACAAAAGTAATAGTAATTTTTAAGGAAGCCCTGTATGATATGGAATCGAATTCTTGGTGTAAGTTAAATACTCTCTTTGTCCAAACTACTATCAACTTTCATGAAATTGAGAGTACTTATTTTACTTGGGTCTATGTTTTGGACCATATTCAACACAAATTATTTTATTATCTCGAAAACCGATAGGGATAGGTATATCAACAAAAATGTATTGTGATAGAGGGGTGATTCTAAAAATGTGTTACCGAATATACAGGGTGTTCTATTTGAAAAAATGAGGTCGCTAGGACTTTTTTATAGGAGCGGCAACGTCGCAATGTTGAAAATAGTTTGGATCGATAAACGAATGAGACAAAGATGAGAAATTTTCAAAAAAAATTGTGTTGCGTTTTCCATAAACATGGATGAAATATGTTCTCAAAATCCTGTGAAGATTCTTTTATTATAATTTCAGGTTTCAATTCCATATTGGGTTTCCATCATTTCTATTTTATTAAACCCCAATATTTCTGTAAACAACGCATGAAACTGCCGTAGGGGAAAGATGTCCCTTACAAACAAAGTTTGAGGGGTAAGCGGCGAGATACTCATCTAGGTTGTGTTATTTGATCGGAGATTGAACCTTTGTTTTCGAAAGAGTCTAATAATGGAAAATGGTGGATTACATAATCTGAATGTTCCACAAAAATTCTATACAATAGTTATGGTCGTCGGTAAGTATTCAACAGAAAACAACTATTTGCAATTAGGCCTTACTTCTGAATATTCTGGTATTTTTGGAAGCTTCGATGATAACGCTGAATCAACATCATCATGCTTTCTTGTTGAGAAAAATTATATAAGATTTTATCAATTCCTCGAAATCTCCTGTTGACGGCACTGCTTGGATCTTAATAATTGACATACATCACAGTTGTGTGACTTTCATAGTTTGATTACGTGACGGGCTTTTGAATTGCTTTTTCCAGGGAATTCGTTGAAATATTCATTACTGGAACAAATGAGTTTTTAATTGTAGGTAGACTATTTTTAACGCTTTTCTTTGAAAAAGATGTTGAATAGTTGAGGTAGGTCATCTAGTTAACCCGAACTTGAACTAGGTATATGAAAAGAGTTATTTTTGTGTCATTCGATACCACTTGCGCTGCATTTTTTGTACCTATCTTGCATTTATGTCTTTTCATTTTATATTTGATAACTGAGGTTGGATAAAACTGTTGAAATACTTCAACTCTTTAGAGGAAAACGTAAGAAATACTTTTATTATGCAATCCAATAAAACTCCATCTTGAAATATTTCTTCCTAGATTAACAAATATTTTTGTAACCGAATTTTATTTCAGTCGGTAGCAGTTTTTGCATAAAAAAGTAACAGGCAATTTCATAGACTTCTACATTTTCATAAATATGGTAAGGTATATACTAGATAAGTTAATTTTTATAAAAATAACGGATATGGTACCTACTATTTGAAAAAGTTTTCCCGCAGAACAAAAGGAATGAAAAAGTTTTCAGTTTTGTTACTTTGCCACTCCCTTCTGGAAAATTGTTTACAAATATCTTGCGACTTTACTCAAATTGATGTTTGAAGGTCGTATTTTCTTATCTGAAAATGGAATAATGAGTTCAATATCAAAGTCAATTGTCTTTTGACGATAAAATTGGGGTCGAGGATTTTCTACCTTCATGATAAAAATATAACGTATTTTCCAATGCATGAGGTCTGATAATGAATGGCCATATTGCTCATTGGTAGAATGAGTCTATTGAAAGATTCTGAATATGTTTTTTAGTCAAGCCGGGAAAATTGTTGTTATTTCAAAAACATCTGTTCTCTTTACAGTTGTGATAGTTATAGGTAGAAATTGTAGGACAACAATAAAAAAAAACACGTTTGTCTATTCTAGTTTTGACTTATCGCATTTAAGATTATCTGTGGAGAATAGAAAAAAGTAAATTAATTACACAGGCTTGCGGTAGTTTACCCTTCTAAAAACTATTTACCAATTTGGGTAGGTATAAGGTACTGAGCTGAAAAAAAAATAATAAAAAAATTCCATCATGTACATTGTCTAAGAAAATTACGTTAGTTAGTTTTCTTGGTATAACCGCGTATTACCAGCGTTTACTTCGAATTTCTTTGATAACAATGGTATTGATGACATGTAAATATTCATCCATCGTGCTGGTTAGTCTTCAATACGAATGTGCTACGATATTTGTTGTGATTTTTGTGTGGTAATAAATAAAACACATGACCTATCGCGAATGTGTTGATTCCCCAGATAACTTCTATTTCATATATGTGAAAGTTACGTAATAAGGAAACAACTGAATTGATATATCGAACAATCGTATCAAAGGCCAATTTCAATTACCTATGTACTAGCATTTTTATCGGATGCAAAGATCAAAGAAGGCATTTTTTGTTGGAACTAATATAAGAAAGTTAACGCAAGTCGCTAACTTCATGAAAATCATTAATAAAACCGAACATATTCAGGTTAGGGAGAGCACATACCAAGGAGATGAACCCAATAGAAAGCATGAGAGAGTGACCGATCAGAAGTTTTGAATTAAGAAAATATACCATAATTATTTTTGATTTACTTATTCTCTTTGAAGTTTTTTCACTTATACTGTTGGTACCTATATTGTTAAAAATTCTACAATATGTTCAACATCATTGTAGATAGATTTCGGTGTGCTGGAAAAAAAAACAAAGCAGTATTTTAATTGACCATACAGCTATTTGAAACCATTATATAGGTACTTATTGGAAGGGGGACAACAGAGTTAAATTTCATAGGCCTGTGTTATTAGTGAACCATTGAGAACAAAACAGGAGTTAGATGTTGGGATAAAACTCCAGTGTTTTCATTATTACACCAAAGTTTCTAAACAGTGCAATGTAATCATGCATGTTAGACATTATGAGATCAGAATGTTAGTTTATGATAATATTTTAGGAACTCACAATGAACCATACAGAAAAATTTAAGTCCACCATTGCCGTATAGACTGAATCAGCACAATATCGTTTTCCAAAAGTTATACAAACTCGATAGATATTACAGATTTCTCACCTAAAAGAATTGGTTAGAATAATCCCGATCCTCATCATAGTTACCATTGGGTGCTCGGTAGCGAGGCGGTTAGATGCCGACCTTCTGAACTTCCGCTTACATTTGGCCAGGTTCGAATCCTGGAAAAAGAGAAAAAATTTCTCAATTTCATAGGAGTTGATAGGCAATGTAAGGTGCTGTAAGTTAAACGGGGTTCCCTGCAGCTGAAAATAAATAGGCCAACAAAAATCCCCCCGGAGCACCAGGGCGAATAATACTAATAGCCGTCCTCCACCCGCACAGGCTGTGCCTATGGCTACACTCTATGAGTGTTTATAAGGGAGTATTATTATTCAACTAAAGATAGAGTTTTGCATGCGTGAAATACTACCTAATGTCCCTATTCAGACATAAAAAGGAATTTTTCACAATACTCTTGTAGTGACAGGCATTCTTCTTGAAAAAGGCAAGATAAAACAGCATTACTGTAATGTCTGGAATACTGATTGTTCATTATTGCTAGTAAAGGTGATGGATTAACATTGTTTTAAAAATCGTTGAATGTACTGGAGAAAATTATTAATGACCATGCGTCTATTGGTATTATTGTCATGTGTTTGTGTGACATTGACATTATTTTTGTTACATTGATCCTCACCGAACTGATTTAAATTTAGAATCGATTTAAGTCGCCTTGCATTAGTTTCATTGCCAATGATTGTTCATCAGATTTATCAACAATATAAACTGAATCTTTAATTCAATAGTTAATATGAAATGATCTACATAGAGTTTTCTCGCAATGTAGGGCAAAAGTCGTCATACCCAGTGAGTTATTGAATGTTTCATTAGTGGTATTTGAAATAAATACACCGTATTCGGATTTGGGAAATCACCTATTCACCAAGCATTGTAAACATTTCCCCTTCACCATACACTTTTTTGAACATGTTCTATTTGATAACCAAGAAATAACCATTGAATTATATCTGTAGGGGGCAGTAGTTGTTTTCTGTTGAATACTTGCCGACGACCATACCTATTGTATAGGTTTTTTTGCGGAAGATTGGATTACGTGATCCACCATAATTCATTTTTAGTTTTATGATCTTCCGTCAAGTAGTGTCGCCCATCCTTCATGATGTTTCTGGCTTCATATTGAAGTCGACACGTAGTCGGAGTGCATTTTAATCTGGAACCCAGAGATGGCGCTCAATTCATACTTCAGTGTTTGTCTCAGGGATTTCCAATTAGGATGAAAGGATTTTTCGATTCAGTTGGGTCGAACTAGTCTTCGCTGATGATTGGCAATGACCATGAAACCGGTACGGAGGTGTTCCCCCAATTAAGTCGAAAAATAATTTCAGCTTTGATATTTGAAATGCATTGCAAAGTGGTTCTTGTAGAAAACTTTGCCAAGTATTAAACAGATATAATTCAATGGTCGTAGGGGGCAGTAATTGATTTCTGTTGAATACTTGCCGACGACCATACCTATTGTATAGGTTTTTTTGCGGAAGATTGGATTACGTAATCCACCATAATTCATTTTTAGTTTTATGATCTTCCGTCAAGTAGTGTCGCCCATCCTTCGTGATGTTTCTGGCTTCATATTGAAGTCGACACGTAGTCGGAGGGCATTTTAATCTGGAACCCAGAGATGGCGCTGAATTCATACTTCAGTGTTTGTCTCAGGGATTTCCAATTAGGATGAAAGGATTTTTCGATTCAATTGGGTCGAACTAGCCTTCGCTGATGATTGGCAATGACCATGAAACCGGTACGGAGGTGTCACCCAATTAAGTCGAAAAATAATTTCAGCTTTGATATTTGAAATGCATTGCAAAGTGGTTCTTGTAGAAAACTTTGCCAAGTAATAAACAGATATAATTCAATGGTCGTAGGGGGCAGTAGTTGTTTTCTGTTGAATACTTGCCGACGACCATACCTATTGTATAGGTTTTTTTGCGGAAGATTGGATTACGTGATCCACCATAATTCATTTTTAGTTTTATGATCTTCCGTCAAGTAGTGTCGCCCATCCTTCATGATGTTTCTGGCTCCATATTGAAGTCGACACGTAGTCGGAGTGCATTTTAATCTGGAACCCAGAGATGGCGCTGAATTCATACTTCAGTGTTTGTCTCAGGGATTTCCAATTAGGATGAAAGGATTTTTCGATTCAATTGGGTCGAACTAGCCTTCGCTGATGATTGGCAATGACCATGAAACCGGTACGGAGGTGTTCCCCCAATTAAGTCGAAAAATAATTTCAGCTTTGATATTTGAAATGTATTGCAAAGTAGTTCTTGTAGAAAACTTTGCCAAATATTAAACAGATATAATTCAATGGTCGTAGGGGGCAGTAGTTGTTTTCTGTTGAATACTTGCCGACGACCATACCTATTGTATAGGTTTTTTTGCGGAAGATTAGATTACGTAATCCACCATAATTCATTTTTAGTTTTATGATCTTCCGTCAAGTAGTGTCGCCCATCCTTCATGAAATAATTATTGATCGGATCCTTCAATTTAGATCGCTAGGTTAGTTCGTTTAGGTACAATTTAGTCCTTCAAAACTCACTGATTATTATATGTTCTTGAAAAGTTCCGTAGTAAAAACGGTTTTTTAAAGACTGAATTGTACCTGAACGAACTACCCGAGCGATCTAAGTTGAAGGTTATCCAATCACTAATTATTTCATAAAGATACTGATAATCAGTATATAATTGGACGGGATAATTTTGCACAAGGTTAGTATTGGTCAGGATATTATTGTCTAAGGATATTATTGACAGGATATTTTTGGCATGTTATTTTTGTACTGGATATTTAGGCGAATGGGTCTAACCATTCGCAATAATAAATCCCTCACCTATGCAGACTCCGCAAAAAACTTAGGTCTCATTACCGATTCCTCTCTGAAAAAACTGTATGGTTGTAATTGGTTGCCAACTACATGGATACTGTTTACTACGCCAGTACAACCAAATATGACCAGCTACGAATCCTTAAAGTCCAAAACGCATACTTAAGATTCATATTCGAGATTCGAAAATATAAATCGACTTTACGCAAGATCGAAAAATTGGGACAAAAATATTTGCACCTAGACATTTTCAGCTGTTATAATATTCTTCCAGACTCCCTGAAAATGCAAACTTTTGCTGGCAAAATGTATTCGTAGGTAATATCCCAAGACCATGTTGAATAGCAGACTCTCATATTCTTTATAATTCTATCAAGAGTACTTCGTATTTTAACAATTTGATGAGACTATATTATGAACATTAATATTCTGAATAACCTCGGAGACCTTCAGCTTGAGGCCATCATGAATCCCTCGGTTTACAGCTTCAGTCCACTTGAAAAGAGAAAAGTAAAGGTCAGGTATCTGCCAAGGTCTTCAATGTTCTTGAAGAAGACTCCATGCATTGGCATATCCTTATGTAGCTGTAGGAGCTTTTAATTATCTGCAGCTTTGATGTGGGAGTTTTGCTGAACGGGTTCGAACTCGGTGACAGAGTTTGGGTTCATCCGGTCAGTGTCGAATATGAGTCCGAGTTTATCGGCTGCACGGGTTGCTGCCTTAAAAAGAAACGTTCCAATCCCTGCTTTTTCATGATCGCATACTAAGCAGAGGAGGGGATCTGCACTCCTGATGACGTTACAGGCTTCATCCAGTATTATTCTGTTGTGTAGATACTCCAAGCTCAAGAGTCCACGGCCTCCCCGTTATCTGGGGAAGTATAACTGTGGAACGGACGATTTTGGATGCAAGCTCCTATGAAGATGCAAATTTTGCGAGTTTTTACGTCGAGTTGTCTCAGCTCTTCTTGAGTCTATTACATTACTCCAAAGGAGTAAAGCTGAATCGGAACGGTGAGCATATAAGTTGCAGCAACTTCATTCGTCCCCGACAGGGTGGCGTTGTTCTACCCCTAGATAAGTATACGTCTCTATGGCATCCATATGATGTAGGATACTTCCGTCTACGAGCAGAATGTCCTCTCCGTATTCCTCGCATCGTCCTTTCTTAGGATGAACCGTGGCACATTTGTCGATGCCAAACTCCATTCCGATAGCATACGTGTACTCTTGCACCACCCTTGAGGACTGATGAAGATCCTTGTCTCCGGAGGTCATCCACGTAAAACAGATGGGTGACCTAATGCCCTCGGTTGCTGGGGGTGCCGCAGTTGTATCCGCGGGTTTTCCGTTAAGTGCAACGGACAATGGCAATGGTGAGATGCAGAAGAGAAGGGGGCTGAGGAAGTCTCCCTGAATCTTAATATAATTTGGTTTTCTATTTCAGTTATAACGAATCATGGTACAACAATTCGAAAGGGCTGAGATTGAGAGCGACGTAAAGCTTCTTTTGGGAGCTTCAACGAAACTCCGCCCTTTCACCAAATCATGAAAAAATTGTACTCCTGTAATCACTGAAGTGAATAAAGGCAGTAATTATCATTATTATATTTTTTCAAATGCCAAGAGTTATGTTTCATGTTGGCGTACTATCTTCATCTGAACTACCATCTGAAGTGTTTTGGAAATATTAAACTATTATCCGTGACATTTCCACATCATTTTAAATTACATGATAGCAGAAGGTAATTTAAAAATATCAGAGAATAAGTGAACATTTTTCGATTACAGCTATTATGGAATTAAAAAAAAAATTATTGTAATGCTGAAAGTTCCATATGTCCAAAACATTCTGTAGTTCAGATGAAAATACGCCAATATGAAACGACTCTTGGCACTTGAAAAAAATAGAAATAAAGGTTCGAGGATGGCCCAATTCGTACTCTACTTCGTATATAATTTTCTTTCACACATTTGGACAGTCTACTGGAAGTTGCTACGGGAAAGTGCAAAAAGTTTTAAAAAGTATTCGCGAAATAAAAAGAAATAGGCAAAAGAAGAATTACGAAATTGTCGATTTTTCGTGTAAAACTCCAGAACTGAAGCTTCAGGGATTTGACCGCTGATCAGATAAACGCTATTTTGAACCTACTATCTCTTACCATTACTGATATCCCATATAACTCGAATGTATAATATAGGCATAATACAATTCGTGATCCAATAAAAGTTATACAACCAGCCCCTTTGGAAAAACACTTTACAAATATTTCAGTAAGTGATTTGTTGATATACAGTAATGTAGATTATTTTTACATTCAATTACAATATATTCAATTTTCAAGTGAAAATCGATTGCAAGATAATTGATATCAGTTCAGCAGGAAGCACGGTCTACTGATCGTTCTTGTGACAGTTTGTAATGAGTCAAGATCGACTACTTCACCTAGTTCGCAATCGAAGTTTCCATCAAAGGACGCATGATGTCCGGATGAATTATCGATACGAGTTTTAACGCGGATTTTAATGAGATATGAAGCATGATGTCTCAATATCGAGCAAAATTGAAAGCAAGATATGATTTGATAATTTACAGAATTGTTACTTTCATGTTAGAGTGATGTTTCATTTGTTTAGTTTCTTCA
The DNA here is from genome assembly GCA_958502065.1 of Chrysolina americana. NCBI lineage: Eukaryota > Metazoa > Arthropoda > Insecta > Coleoptera > Chrysomelidae > Chrysolina > Chrysolina americana. The sequence continues at coordinate 15,928,756 of OY293414.1, forward strand.
CTTTAGGGCAGCTACTCTCACTACAGAGGGTGGATAATTTATTTTCTTGCGGAGCGTAGCACATTCCCCGAAGAAAATTGCATGACCTTTGTTATTAAGTAACAATAAATAGACGAACTCGGTGGGAATTATTAAAACCCTCTTCAAATGAATGCCCAATATACAGTGTGTCTCACTTCCCATGGAAGCATCCTCGTAACTTCCGCAATTACCGAGGTAGAATAATGGAATTCTCAGGACTGAAAGAAATGATGAAAATGCATCTACCGGTTAACGATGCGGGCCTACGTGATGGATCTAGCGACAACAATCTTTGGAAATTCCATACCATTCAGAAATCTGAATAATTTATTTGAACTGAATTCAAATCTTATTTGACATTTCGTACATTAAAATTTGAATAAATGAAACATAAAAGACGTTTAGGACAACTACGACTATTTTCCAATGTTAATTCATGTTTCGAAATTATTTTGAAACATTTACTCAACAACGATCAAAACAAAGTTTGTCGAATATTTTTTCCATAATCATTTCAAAAAGAAAATATAATTGTGATTTTTACTGAAGATTTGACTACTCGATCAACCAGAAATTATTTAATATTAATTCTGTTCCTTAGAAGGATAATACATTCATTGAAATTGAAAAATAATTGCAAAAAATAGTTTCAGGAAGATTTTATACGAAATATTATATCCAACTGCAAATAGTTGAAGATAGTTTCCATGTTTTCCATGTAGCACTGATTTCAACAATAAATTATTTCAAAATCACAATTATTCAAAGAAGAAACGGAACATTTTATATTGATTCAGATTCACATGATTCAAAATTTTTTCTTCTATGAGTCATCTCTCGATGAGGATACATTTTTTATTCGATTTTTATTATTCAAAACTACTTTTCTCAATTCCTCAGGTGCTATAAGTTATTCTCGCTTAGAGGTCATCAGAAGTAGTGGGTCTTATTCTATACAATCAATTTTTCAAAGTTCACCATGGATAATAGTCTAGGGGAGTGAGATCAAAGGAACGTGGAGGCCACATCACGAGAGATCCATTAGGTCCTATTCATTTTCTAGGCAGGTTTCTGTTCAGCCATTCCCTTTTCACCCCGTAGTTGTGAAAGGGTGAACGGTCTAACTGGAAAATCCGTATTTTTCACAAGGACATTTTCATAGAAAGTTGGGAATTTCATTCAGTAGGGAATTAGAGGTAGTGGATTTTCTTAGGACCTATGACATTGAATATATCTGCGCGTCGCTTACAGTCTAGCCTAGCCTATAACAGCCTACGTTCAGTAGACGACTGCCGAAACGTAAATTAGTTCTCTACGATGGTATGAGTCATAGCTCTTAAGGGAATCCACTACCTATACGTTCAATAAAAAAAATCTGTTATTGTTTCATGTAGTCCACATCATACTTTTACTTTTTGGGATATTTGGTCTCAACAATTCACAACCCAGTGCGAAGCAGCCCAGTATCCCATATTCTGAAATGATACCAAATCGTTAGTGGTGAAAGTAACTTCGTCACTTATTAAAATATTTTTCAATAAATATCTGTCATTCAGGAAATTACCTTAGGTCCATTCTTCTTTGTTTGTCTCCACCTTGTAAAGTATGGAGAAATTTAGGTTTAAAGCCATTTCAAACATCTCCAAATTCAACTTCGTATCATATCGAAGTGACAAATTTCTTTCAACATGTTTTTTTTTTTAATTTTCTCAATATCATTACTTAGCCGGTTCTCTCGAACTGGTAATTTTAGAAAATGTTCCAGAGTGTATAGGAGTATAAAGTAGGTGTCGTCAATTACATTCAGAAGCTGTCTATTTATAAGATCTCGCACCTATTCCAATCATCAGCATCATTTCTGGTATAGTTTATCGGGCTATATTTTAGACTAATAATTGATATCGAAATCCAAACATCATCAATAAAAACAAGAACTCACAGGAACATATACAACAGAATCAATAGGAAATACAGAAATGATAAAAACGACAGAAACAACGTAATCAACAGAAATATATATAATTAACACGAGGAAGTAAGAATGAGTTCAATTCGCACAATCACAATACTGTTGCTTGATTTCAATCCTCATTTGTTTTCCATATCACAATTTTACGCCAACAATTATGGAAGATACGAGGACTCCATGAAAATTGGGGCAAATTTGGATTTTTTAGGACTGACATTATTTCAGAAAAAAGTTTTATCTCTAATAAGTTGGGGATCTTGATGACGAATCTGAAAGAATTTTGAGTTTCTTATACCCCTTAATATGATTTACCGTACTCGATTGGCACTCACCATTGAACCGACAGGTGTATTTTCATAATTTTCTTCAGTCCTGAGAGTATTTCTATTATACCTATATAATTACAGAAGTTACGGGAGTGCTTCCATGAAAAATGAGACACACTGTATTTCAAAAACGTTGAAATATTCTTAAAATGTGATTTCACTGATACTGATACTCAAGCTTGCTACTGTAGTGAAAATCCAACAATTCATTTGGACTTGTAAAATTTTACTTTTCTAATTTATTTCAATGAATTATAATAACGTCAATTTTATCATTATCAACAAACTGAGCGATATACAGTAATGTTGAAGAATATCGATATATAGTGTTGAACTTTGTACTTGGCAGATATTGCAATTATTCCAAATGAAACGATTTTTGGAGACAATCAGTTAACTTTTTTTTCTTCATGAAATGTTTTCTCCTCAAATTATTTTCACCAAGGAGTTTTACAGAAGTACCTATATTCTTACCTTGGCTGCCTCATCGTCATCAATCAAAATCACAGTATGCACAATTCTCCAAATATTAGGTACAAGAATACATTGCGAGAGCTGCCCTTGACTCGACAAAGTATGCGTGGTTTTCATTTTATGCAGATATTCTACGAGCGTAGACTATTTCATTAATGTAGTCAATGCCAATAATTTGAAGTATCCAATCAACATGCAAATGCATCTCAGTAGCTGATTAAATTGTAGTTGGCATAAATCTCAATCTCATAAATGAACAGCAACATTGAATTAAAATCTCGATAATTCGATTCATAAAAGTTTGATAATAAGGTTTCAATTAAGACGGTTCAATTTGCGTAAAAAAATTGTAGCAAACAACTCTCGCATTTCCTTTGATTAAAGATTAGGCAGTGGTTTGTTGAAGCTAGACTAATGATGACATCTACAAGATATACTTTTTCAGATAATGCAGTTTTCTGAATACTGAGCAAATCCCACTTGCCTAATAATGAAAAATTCAATCCAGACTTCCGCTTCAATCTATGTGATAGTTATATTTGTCAGCAAGTCTTCAATAGAAAACAAGTACTGTCTGTCCCCTACGACGGTTGAATTATATCTGTCACTGCCACTCTTCAGAAAAGGCTAGCACCTAATTGAATCAAAAATTACTTTCAACTTTCTTTGGGAGTTCCCAAGATAAACACCAAAGTAAGTATATGTGAATGTGGGGAGGAAAATTTTGTATAAAGTATATCCATTTGTTAATAATGCAAAGCGCTTTCGACTTCCGTCTTCTTGAGTAAAAAGTGAAAATAATTTCAGAAAGCATGGTTTTTAATGCAGAAATCACAAAGATCAATTTGTGTGGTAACTGTTGGAGGAGATTGTGCACGTACACTACAACATTCAACTTATAATACACCATGAGGCTGCAATAGCTATGGAAGATATGCCAGTTGGGCATTAAACTTGCTAGCTGTCACAAATAATTGGGTTTAGAATCTGCGGTACAGAAGAAACCTACGAGCAGATGCCATTCAATTTCTAATCGATATATTATTTTGCTGTTATTGTCCATTGAGTATTGAAACTTCAGTTAAAGATAGTATCTACAAAAATAAATTTTTAATTCCAGAAAAAGTAAGAATTATTTCAGAAAAAATTATTTGAATTTTGATGAATTCCGAAATACATATGTTAATTTTTGAAATACAATCGACCATTCTGAAATTCAAATATTATTTTCTGCAATAAAATTGATTATACTCAAATACAATTGACGCTATCTGAAATCGTCCTCTGCATTTTCTGAAATTCAACTATCATTTTCTGAAATTTGAGTCACTATTCTGAAATACAACTGATACTTTTCGAAATATAAGTTACTATTCTGAAATTGAATTGACGCTTTCTGAAATGAAGTTGATGCTTTCTGAAATACAACTGGAAAAGGTCAACATAATAATGACCACTACCTATGCCCCAATTTTTCTATCGTCAAACTGACACATGGATAGAGAGTGTTTGCTCTGACATCACCGTCTAATCCAAACAGGATTATCGATTCGATATTTTTTCGTCATTCCTTATTTTCCTTCAACAGGCACGTGGCAAGGTCCTCGGAATGATTCATCATGAAATCTGGAATTGTCAGGTGTTCCCTAGCTTACACGAGAATTCTGCCAATTCTTCTTTAGAAACTGAAAAATATCGATTTCGTTTCTTGTATCATTCAAGTATTTGTCATGACTGAATAATTTCCGATGGAGATTAAAATCAACTGATGGTGAGCAGAGCAACGAAAATTAAATTAAAAAGTGATGTGTTCGATAATCATGTCTCTGCAAAAAACAAGAGGTTCATAATTTCAGTAAAGATTTGGCGTTTACAAAAACTATTAGGTTGAAGTCGATATATAAATTTGTTTCAGTATGCTTTTTTATTATTGAATCTTCATCAACCGATTTAATTTTTGTTCCCGTTCAAAATCCTATAGTGAGCATATTTGAATACAACAGTTAGCTGCAAAGAGTACGTCTTTATTTTCAGAAAGGTATCGAATTTTTTATAAAGAGCATTTGACTACAATTTCTGCAGATTTTTCGTTCTTCTCAGTTGAAAATTGTAAGCGTTTTTGGAGAAGAAGAAGTCGATAACGAAAATCCTGTTCTTCCTTGATGTATACCGTTTATAAAGCTGCAGAATTTTTTTTGCAGAGTTGAAAATAATTTAAATGCACCCTGGTCAGAGTGAAGCTGACGTCTGTTTCAGCCAATAATGTAAATCGAAGTATCTCGAATGTTTTGGGATTTGGTCATCTAACTTTTTTTTGTTATATCTGTCAGCCGGTTGCACCCCTACGTGCAACCCTTAGAAGTCAGAGTCTTGTGCGAGCAAGGGAAGACGTAGCCCTTACCTTTCAATGCGTGTGATACCATGCACGAGCCTGGTGGCAGTGCTGAGATTCGAACCCATGCTCCTACGGATGTTTGGCGTATGGAGTGAGCCCTTAACCCGCATGCCATCAGTATAGTTAAATATTTTGACACCACAGTTAGTATACATGATGACCGTCGAAGAACAATTATAAAATGGAAAGATTCAGCGTTGAAACCTTTCAAGATATGTACTTTTGAAGACTAGTGCAAACAAAATGTTTCACAAAAATCGTTAAAATTCAAAAACGGCTTAGAATTAATAAAGAATCATTTCACACAAATTGTATCCAAAATGTAATAAAATACAGGACTTTCCATTCAAAATAAGGAAGTTTGTGTCCACTTCTGGTTCAACCTGAAGTACTATGCCACTGACGACAATTCAGATGGAGTTTTTGTGTCAACTTCTGAGTTCTTTTAATGAACCTGATATTACGCTTCTCCTCATCACCCGATCTCTCCTACTACTCGACCGCTTACTCGGGCTCACCCGTTTTCCGTCATGTTTGCAAACATTTTTCACCTATTTCACAACATTGTAGCGCAGAATGGGATTATACGTTTTGTGGTACTATACTTCTACTTCCAAAATCTGTTTGAGAAATTAAAATTGGACTATCATCAGAGCATCCACGCTCGATGCAAGAGGGTGCGAAAAAAATCCAGTGAAAATTGTATCAAAACTAATGATATGACAGTGCCTGTTTTGTGCATACATAAAGATCACATCATTCAATACACAAGAAGAGCCAACCCTACAACTTGAAAAATATCGAGGTTGAGAATTTTTTTTAATTCGCAGAACTTTCCGGTTTTTCTAGTTTTTCTCCGTTACCAATAATGCAATCGGATCCTAAAAAATCTCATTCGTTCATATTTCAATTATCTACAATATTTTTTCTTTGAACCAACCATAGATTGCTGAAAAACAGTTTTTTTTTTGTATTTTAATGTTTACAACAAATTAATAAATGACATTTAACAGAATATTACTACGGACTGTTTTTCATGTGATTGCACAGTCGATTTCGTACTAGTATTTCGTTTAAAGAATCACTCATTTTATACTCTATTGATTGGTGTAACCAGTATTTTAGTCATTTCCTAAAGAGCTACGTAAATTACGGTGTATTATGTCTTGTTCAATACTGGGTTCTATCGATGAGGTAACCCTTTTATAATCTCAAATATCCATTTATTAGAGACATTCTTTACTCTGTCAATGTTCAGAGGAACATTAAACATCGTAAACAGTAAGAACACAATTTTTTTTATCGAATTAATTTAGATTTTCAACGTTATAATTTTGTCAATCATTACAGTCTCGCAAAATTACTGATGAAAAGTCGAGTTGGAAAAATTGTATCCAGTGAAAGAAAAGTTCGAGTGTTTTTTGGCAAGAAAATCAACAACAATATCTAAATGCACTACAATAATAATTACCTCTATTCAAATTTATTTGAACAAGTGGTTATCAATAACACAGTTGATATAATGTTATTTTTGTGATTTATTCAGACAAAAGTTCCCCTAAATGACTCATATTGTGTCAAAAATATTCAACAACCAGAGCTGAGGAAAACTGAAATGACGCTTGACGGTGAAAATTTGGGGAACAATCATTTTCATAGCGATAAAAAAGAATGCCCCTTTCTCCCCCGCTAGATCTTTCCTACTGATATCTTCCATTTCACGTTTGTCACATTTTTTCTCTTCTTTCCTTTATTTAGTACATGGTTAGAGTGGCAAACTTTTTTTCCGATAATGAACAGTTCTTATCAAAGAATACTTTGAAATTATTGGCTTCAAACTTCAAAAAACTTACTAGTGAAGACTGCAAATTTGGAATATTAAACATAAAAGGAGTGAGTATGACAATCGAGAATTCTGAACGGAATTTGTGAAAGAATCTCTAGTATATTTTCTCTATTATTTGTGACTTTGTGAAAAAGATGAGACATGCCACACTCATCTCTGTTCCAACGATAACATTTTGGATTTCTTTCTCAGGGCACTGGCTCTAACTATATTGTAATCAGGCCAAAACCTGTTTACTGAGGTAAAGATATCCCAGAAAACTGTTTTGTATCAGAATCAGAATCTCATATTAGGGTAGAAAATTCTAGTTTCAGTTTTATCAAAGTAAAGTGAAGCATTTTCATCGTTTTAATGTGAAAACCTGGGTTTGTCCCATTACATATTTTAATACTCTGTTAGCCTTGTATAATAGTATGTATCTTCAAGGTCTTTGTTTTCAATACACTGAATCATTGTTTTCCCTAACTTTCATACTCAAAGATTGAAGGTTCCCTTATACGAGATATACTCATAATTATACATTTGTTGAGATTAGAATGCAATTTGATTATTTAACTCAATTCATAAATACTATGTATAACTTTTTGTAACAGCAAATGTGAGGCATTTTGCACTACTTCAAGTACAGAAAGAAAATATATAATAAAGAGAAGAGGTTCCAAGTTTGAACCCTGTGGTAATCCCGAATTTGCATGATATTTGCCTGAACTGTTACTATTGTGCTCAACTGTGAATCTTCTGTTTTGCAAGTGACTTTTCAACAGATCTACAAAGTTTACCGACCGACCTAGCTTCATCATTTCGGTAGCAAAAAATTTTTATCCACACTGTCAAAGGCTATACGAAAATCCATAAATACCGTATCATGCTGCGACCTACTCCCTAATACATGCGTTTCATTTGCAAAAATAAACAAATTAGTGTTAATAGACTTATTGGCAATAGAAACCATGCTGTTGAGTAACTAAGAAATTTTCAATGTGAGCATATTTGGCATGATATATCTGCTCAAATAATTTTGCTGGGACGCAACTTTTCGAAATTAATCTGTAAAGTTTAATGTTTCTCTCATCACCAGATTTATAGATTGGTATTGGAGAGCAATTTCCACTGATTACCGTAACAAAAATATGGATAAGAGGTAATTTGAGCATTTCGCCACAACCTTTCAAGATGTATGGACGAATGCCATCCGCGCCTGCAGCTTTTTTTGAGTTAAATTTTTTCAGGGCCTGATCAAAGTCTGCATCCAATACTGAATTTATTGAATGGTTTCATGATTATAATTGCCCTTTTTTCCCTTTCGTTATATACACTGTTTCACAATATATTTTGGAGTATCAAGAAATAATAAAACGCCCAGGAAGAAATGGCCAGGTTTTCACTTTCTGAAACACCTCCTGTGACAAAATCATGCACTACAAGATGTCTGCTATGGAATATTCCATTGTGGCGTGCCATGATTGATTTCGCCTTGTTCTCTCGCATCTCTCATCGGCCTATAAGCAATAAACACAATGTGTAACCTTAACTATATTAAGCCTTATCGATTTCCTAACCAAATGTAAATAAAACTGAATGCCAGCCGTGTTACACTGAAGTACTTACTAACATATTAACTACTAATTCGAAGTGAAACAAGTGTACCTACACCCAATTACGTAATTATTTTTGTCATCGATTTTTTTCTAAAAATAGTCTCACCATAATACTCCAATCCATCATTTTTGTCCAATTGCTCATGGAAGAAGTTTCTTTCGCCTTTCAGATTGTTCAGATTCACAAGATGAGCCTCAGTGTCTAGAGCGAAGACTCTCTCTCAAAATGATTGCGTCAGTAACCTGATTGTTTACATTTTTCGTTTGTTTTTGGGAATTCAAAGAGTAAATGTCGGTGGGTGGCTTTGGAACTGATAATGGGCAGAATTAGCCAATAAAAAATAAGTCTTGAAGGTGATCCGTGCAGAGTATGATAATGTCTCACCTCGGCTGTTTTCATTATTATAACTCTGACTCTTGCAAGGTGCTAATCTGATGTTCGGTGAATTATTTCGGATATCATTCGTTAAACTGGAGTTGTCAGTTTTCTGGAATCAATATGGGTTAGTGCTTTGGGAAAATATCCGATTTGTTTGGTGAATTGAAAGTTTTTTTTTGGTTCCAGGGTTGGACTTCATCGAAGGACAAGGAGAGGATTTTGAAAGAGCTTTAGATCAAACTGGTAAGTTTTTGAAAATATGTTATGAGTGTTGATATTTGATGTTGATCGTTTTTGGGTGTCCACAGTCTAACAAACAGTAATATTTGGCAATATAATAAGTGAGAGGATAAACTGAACTGAATTTTTATGACAGATCTTTGGAACTGAATTACCTATTGATCTTCTGTAAGTGGTTACCATTATGAAACCAATGGTTTTCTCCTTTTTCGAATGCCGTTGAAAAAGTTTTGATTTCAAATCAAGAAATTTCAAATTCAAGTTTCGTATAATTTTAATACCAGACAGCATTATTTTGGAAGAATAAAAATTTTGACTCTTACATTTATGCAAGAATTTTTTCCTTCATTAATGATTACATTTTATATTGTTCTACATTGGGCTGTATTATTATTAAACGTTGAAACATGGTATGAAAAATGTTTATTACAAATTTTGATACCATTTTGACAGGAATCCTCAATAAACGTAATGTTACCTGACAAGAATAAAGATGTAGATAGTTTCAATTCATCATAGTGGTTGAAGTTTAGGAGACTAGGTATGTAAGTACTCATTCAAAAAACTTTTCGGGAAATATACTTGTTTTGTCTTCATTCCCATTCTTGAATAAATAATAGAATTTTTATTTCCATATTCTTTATTGATGTATACGTAATGTGGATATAATTTTTTTTGTGAAAATGATATTGGATATTTAGTCTTTTTGAAATAAAAACAAAAAGAATTATCGTAAAAAAACTTTCAAAACCAAGCCATTATTTATAAAGTAATGAAATAAAAAGAAAAAAATAGTATGGAATGTGGGAAGCTGAATACACTCGTGTGAATTGAAACTTTCCCCTTACAAAGATATTATGTATTGTATGAAAAACAAGAAACTTCAAAGAATGTACACATCTCCTTTGTTTCAAGTGTAATGACGTTTCACGCCTCAAACTTTTTAGAAAATATTTGGATATTTGAAAGTAATTTTATTTTCATACGTAACATTATTTTTCACTTTTTATTTCACTATGTAAATAAATGTTTGTTTTTGGAAAGCTTTTCGACGTTCATTCATTCTATTTTGTACCTTTGAGCGTCAGAATTTTATAAATTTTTGTCTTAATAGTTGTGCCAGCTGCCTTTGCTATCCAGCTTCTCACTATCTAACCTTACCCATTAAGGTACATACATGTCAAACTACTAAAATTATACGACTCTCAGAATCTAAGAAATTTTCTGGATATTTTCAATGTTATTTTCGAGATATTTTGCATTAATTTTCCATCTAGCATTCAGGTGGACGTAAACATTTTTGAAAATGTTTTTCACTATTTTTACGGGTTTTTCATATTATATTTTTGCGATATTTTGCAATTTTTTTTTCAAGGAGGGGTCCAAGTCCCTTGACCGATAGTTTTTTTCGTCGTAATTTTTTATCTACGAAATAGTCGTATTTTTTCGAATTCTTATGTTTTCCATCTAGCTTTCGGAGGAACGGAGAAGTTTTATTTTTTGGAATGAAATTTTTCTACGATCCCATGATTTTCATAAATTTTACGTATTTTTTTTTGTTTTCGTTAGTTTTTGCAACTTTCTTCAAGAAAGGATAATAATATGTTTGTTTAGACCCATGTCTGTCTACCACGCTTTGACTAACGAGTGGCCGATGAGCAAAAGTTTTATTGAACATTTGAATTAGTTCTCTTTGGATCATACAAATAATTCGTTTTGATAATCAAACCATTCCTTACAAAATTACAAAGTTCCTATTCGATGAGCATTTCAACTAAACAACAAACTATTGGAAATGTATGCTTTATCGAAACAACTTTAGGCTGCCAATAATGCACAGTTTTTCACTTATGTACTTTTCAAAGTTATTATTTCCTTAAAATTCAGTATTATAAAAGTTCAAAACCATTATTTTTATTTGACCACTAGTCATAATTACCATGGCGTATAGAAAAAAAGGATCTTTCAAATTCTGTAATGAAAAAGTATCTATGAGAAAAAAAAATATAGTGGACTCTACCGGGCGGAAAACCAAACTGAATATACAGTACTATTCAAATTCGAGCATACGCATTGGCATCTCGATAAGGGTAAGAGATAGAGGGGTGGTTGAATGGTTGCAAAGTAGCGTATTCGAAAAACTAATTTCTTTAGTTCTGGAGTTATACAGAAAGAATCAACAATTTTCATTTTGTGAAGATTTAATGAAACTTTCTACATTTTGCCACAACAATTTTTGTAGGCTATCTTAGTATGTGAATAAAATGTATAGTATCGTACAAATTGGGCCATCCTCAACTTTATTCTCAATTACGGACCTGTATGTATTTATGCGTTTTTTCAAATGCCTGAAGTCATGTTTCATATTGTAGTAGTATTTCCATCTGAAAACATTTTCAATTCCGTATCAACTGTAATTGAAAAATGTCAACTTGTCAATTATTCACTTCTTATTCTCTAATATTGTTTAAATATTACTGTTAACGATTTAAAAACAAATTGGAATTTTACTGTAATTGTTTAGTATTTCCAAAACACCCTGTAATTCAGATGATCCAACATTGACTTGTGCTATTTCTCAAATGACCGATTCAATTGAAAAATGTCAACTTGTCAATAATTCATTTCTTAATCATTAATATTGTTTTCAATTACTGCTGTCATGGAATTAACAACAATTTAAAATTTTACTGGTAATTGTTTAATATTTACAAAACACCCTGTAATTCAGATGAAAGTATTAGCCAATATGAAACAGGAATTTGGAAAATCTTCGAGAAAATGTACTCATCAGTTTAATAATTTTCAGTGCAATGAAATTGTTAGTAACTTGAGTGAACTACTGATGCATCAATCATTTATTGCTCCTATCTCGTAACAGTCGTAACACAGAAGTTGTTTTTGGTTATGACTTGACTTAAATAATAGGTTATCACTTTCCCTTCGCCATCCTGTTCTTTAGATGTAACAATGCCTTGCTGAGACGCATCAATTCAGGTGCAGTTGTCAAGTTCTTCTTCAATGATTTTTCCATAACACCGAAAATTTTTTTACAATAAGTCCAAGGAATCTCCTTACTCCATGTTTGCAGAATCGGTTCTGATTCCTTGGGCCGAGATGATATGATCTGAGATACGAATTATTTTTGAAGAATCAGCACTTTTCTGGGTCAGGTTGTAGTTTGACATTTTCTGACCTCCAAAATTCTTATTCCAAATCATTCAGGTGACCGTTGAATTCCCTACTCATAAGCAAGTTTTTCATGCCAGGCAGTACCAGTTCTATACGACTTTCAATGGTGGCAGAACCATTACATAATCAACATGGCAAGATTCTGAATAGGTTCATCTCATGTCCGGCAGAGAAAGCTTCTTTGCCTGTGTTTTGAATCATTTCCAATTGGAATGATGTGTTAAGCGTGTGTGTAGAATGGTACGTCCCGTTGAACTGTCTGTTGAGAAAACGATGCGATGACTATCTATGAACTATTCAGCCGGCACCAGCGTCTGATTTTTGGATTGTTAGAAGCCCAAATTTTTTTTTTCAGTTCATATTCTATGATGTTCTCAAGACATCGGGCATTTAAATTGCAATCGTGACATTTTTTATCATTCTCAATAAATCCAGACTCCTTCCTCTTCCAGTCTGGTCATGATGATGATTTTTGAGTTTGTTGAGGTGCACCTCCGGTCTTCTGAGTGGCCTTGGACTGTGTCTATTTCTCTTCAATGTTTGGATCGGGATCTTGGGGCTTTGAACAATGAAAGTCGATAGACATCAGGGCCTAGTAATTCTTGTTTTCCTAGTCTTCTCTCAGGCGTTTACATTCTCCTCTCTGGCGTAGGCGACTTTCTGGTGAAGCGACCATGTTTTCTTCCGGGGCTCGGATAATTCGATTTCATTTCGTTGAATTTGGACGATTTTGATTTCACCCATCTGTATTTTTTTTTTCTTTCTGCACTCCAATTAGTTAGGATTTCGTCAGGTTTTTTGTATAAACTCTTCAGTGGTACTACACTTGTTTGAGATATTGCTGCCCTCATTCTATCTCCAAAGGTTCAACGATTCTGGAATATTCTGTCAGTTTACTCTCGAGAATGTTCTGCAGGATGACTAGTGCTTGGCCTTATAGAAACATGTATAGTGAATAGGCCATTTGGCATTTTGTTCCTACTGATGGCGTTATCTCGTCGAAATTCTTGAATCGAGAACACCCCTCAAAAGCAGAGCCTGTGTGAACAAGGGAGATCTGAGACCTACAGCTTACAAGCAAGTGGATTCCGAACCACTTTAGCTCAATGGCAGGAGGTGGCGATCAAACCTGGGCCACCTGATGGAAGGCAACCGCTCTAGCACCACGACCACTTCGGTTCATTCGTTCATTCACCGACAGTTTAAGTAAACTTGCGTCAGAACTCAGTTTAGTCGAACTGATGGTGAACTTGTTTTGTACAATCAACCATAAGAAATTCTGACAGCAATAACATCAGCAACTAGAACAAGAATAAATTTAATGTTTCATGTTTTTTTGACTTCTTAGAAGTTCATCTAATGAACAGCGCCATTTCTAGGTTCCAAAGAGCACTGGATTATAGTCTCGACTTCTTCTGAAGCCAAATATTTTCAATCAAAAAAAATTGACGACAGTACTTGGCGGAAGACCAAAATTAATTATGGAAAGTGGATTTACTAATCCAATCTTCCGTTTGACTCATACAATGAAAATATCCATCGACAAGCCTTCGACCGAAGGAAAAACTATTCCCCCTAAGACCATTGAATTATATTTATTTGTTAGATTATCGGTAGAGTGTTCTACAAGATCTACTTTGCAATTCTCTATTCAATTTTGAAGCTGGAAAGTTTTGATAGAATGAACTACCTCTGTGGCTTATACCACGAAGGCCATTGAACTACATCTGGTGGATATTTGAATGATATTCTCCAAGAAGGACTTCGCCAAGAAAAACCAAAATTTTATTTTGCCTTGATTGATATTTCGATTGTTGGTAGAGCGGAACAATAAATTCATTTCATGATTTTCCATTGTCCCAGGTGACATATAATCAATTCACTTGTGGTAATACACAATGAATTATTTCGATGAAAACGTTCGACATGGCGATCAAAACTGGTGTTTATTTATTTTATAAATGAAGGTTGATGTCGATGTTCTCATCAATTTTTGGCACGTCTTTGCCATTCAATTGCTTAATTTTTTTGTAGGCCAAGTTCAAGTTTTACAATACCAATTCAATTTCATTTAAATTTGAAGTGAGTGAAGTTCCATCTCATTTTAAAAGGAGGTTTTCAGAGATATTCATTCAAGGCGTACAACGAACATGCTATATTTTTTTCAATACCAACTTATATTAGTATGGCATTTTTATTTTCTGTTTCTAGTTTGGGTCCTTTCACAATATCTATCAGATGTATTTCAGGACGTCAAGTAGCCGAGTGGTTAGGATCAATGCTTTTCAATCATTCTGTCTACCGGTCATGGGTTCAAAGCCCAGCGACTTCAGTTTATTTTTCTGATATCCTGAGAAAGTGCTAGGAATCGCACGTTGAAAGATAAGATCTCGTTGATACTTGGCTCGCACAAGTTTCGACTTCTAAGGGCTATCATTCGTAGGAGGACAACAGCTGGTTAAAGGAAAAAACAAATTAGAGGACATTAATGACCAGCATGGCTTCAGCCAGGAAAGCAGTTGTTTTCAGTTCGATATTACAAAAAAATCTATTCATATCGTAGGTTTTTTTCATTTGAAAAAAAAAGTTTTAATTTTCATTTAGGAATATTCCCTTTTTGCAACTAGAAAGGGCCCCGCACCGCTTCAATGGGAAATTGGCTTTCGGTGAATTTGCTTGATTTTTTCATATGTTATAGACTTCATGATGCTGATCAAATGTCTCCATTGCACTGACGTTCTAAATTCAATAGATTCGATTCAGGAGATGCTGACATCTCGAATTGGCATTGATGTTGATATTCTATGAAATATCTAAAAATGAATAAAATTCCACCGCTCAATTTTTCAGAAATCACAACAAAACTGGCTGACTTTGGACTCACACTGTATATCGAGGGTCCGTGTAGGAATTGATGCACTTTATAGTGGATCCGATTCGGCCTATCGAGACGAGATCGAGACAAAACTAATGGGTTTTCTCGAGAACGAGATCGACAAAAACACTTCGAGATTTTTCGAGATCGAGAAATTATGTCGAGATTTCTCGATCTCGAAAAAATATATGTGCTGCATTATATTATTATATTTTTATTAGATTTAAATAATCATTTTCAGTCAGTCTGGCGTTTCAGGGTGAAGAAATTCCATAAAGGGAAAGGGCCATAAATTCAACTTTATTTCTGTAATATTATCTTTAAATATGTTAGTCCAAGCATATTACTATAATACTTCTAAGGATATTCTTATGGCAGACTTATGGCACCAATTTTGCATGAATTTCACTATTCAGTAATGCGACCCCTATTATTGAGATGAAATAATTTGGGTAATATCGATACTTTTTTCAACAGATGATTGTTTCGAATATAAAAAATAAGTTTGTTGCTGGTGCTGGTACATTCTTCTCTTCACGAACGAAGAAACAATTTTAAACTTTCACCTTTCGCCCCTAGGAAAATTTTAAATGTATGGATAAAAGACTAAATTAAAACATCAAGGATTCGTTTAATTTAAATTTTTTGAAACAATATTGTTTATTTTTGTTCTGATACTCGGCGTTTTTTGTTATACGTGGCTTTTAGTTCATAGCATATAGCCTCTGTATTTTAACGTAACTTTTTTATAGAAAAAATTTAATACCCTGTATTTTGGTGCAGCCTTGGCCTTGTGTTATACGTTATAACCTATAAATAGCATTTTTTAATAATATTCAGTTTTTGTTTTCGAGAGTCTCGAATCGAGATCGAGAAATTGTCTTAGAGAAAAACATCGAGACGAGAGTTTGTTTATTTCTCGTCACGATGATCGATGAAACCCTGGTAACAGGAAATTAACACCAATCAAGTTATAATATAAATATTCATTGTTACTATAATACTTTTGAATAATGCGTGAATTAGGTCTTGTTATTGGGATTCACTCCTGTTTAGATATTGAAGATTTTTTTATCATAAATCAAAATTAATTGAAAAAATTGCATGTCCGTTGTACGCATTTGTATACAACCTACATATTATGTTAGTTGTTAAATTTGAGTATCAAATCATGCAAACGTTTTGATAAAATATTTTTCAAAAAGAAGAGATAAAGCTCGCATGTATGTTACAACAATCATAAGGTATCGACAACTGAGGATGTGAATAGAATAATAGAAGGAAATAGTACTGTACTGTGGCGTGTGTAGAAAACAATGTAGAAACAATAATTAAGAAAACGAGTTAAATTTGGGAATTTTGACAAAAAATAACTTTCTATTAGTGTAAGAAAGCAGAGCCCCCGGATATAAACAAATAAAAACCTAGGACCCCTTTCTCTGGGACTGAAGCCGTTGGCCTGAAATGGAGTTTCAACATGACTCAATTAGAATCTGCAATACAACACTGCACTGCCTTCAAGTTGAGGTAAATGTTCGACTTTGGCATCGAATGATCCACAATCGAATAACAATATTCGTGAGAGGTAACACTGTCATATTAAAAAGTATTGATTCGCAATAACAGTCAAAATACCATCATTGTTCAGATCATTGCAAAATCAAACTGTCAATAGATAAACTGAAGGACATTTAATTTAGGATGATTAGGGTTCTCAATGGAATTTTCTCGAGAATACGGATTATGTCGTAGGATGATTTTTTTGTATCTATGTAGTAGTAGTAGTTTGGTGAGGAGTCTGCTACTGCAGCCTGGCAAGTTGGCCTCTATGGGACCTTTTTGCCATCCCCTGGTCTCCTCATCCCCTGTATATGTACGGTTAGAGTATTGTAATATTACTCGACAATGGTTGGATTGATTGTGAGTTTGTACATCAATTATACATTTTGTATTTCGTTTCAGGTTTTGGAAAGTTCCATTTTGCTCTTTTGGCAGTATGTGGTCTCATTTACTTGAATACAGCAGTTGGAATAACGATAATATCGTTTGTTCTTCCTTCTGCAACATGCGATTTCCAGATGTCCTCGTCAGACAAGGGGTGGCTTACTGCTGCCCCTATGCTTGGTGAGTAGTTGCTTTACGTAATGTATGAATGAAAAAGTGCAATATAAACATCTCGAATAATTTTTTTTTATAATTTTTGTATAATTCTCTGTTTTGATGATTAAATCAATATCGGTATGTTTAGTTCCCTGGTAGTTGAGGCTAACAAACATTTTTTGATTGACTGGCGTACTGATACAGAATTAGGATATAGTGGAAGCCTTGTTGTCATTTCATTACTTAGTTGTAGTTCTGGTTGCTGAATCCTGTGAATAATACTTTTCGAAAAGTGCCGATTAGAATGATTTAACAAAAGGTCTACCCAACATTATTTTGCATGATTTGGTTGAAACTGGTTGGCACCCACAACAGAAGCTGACGTGAATGGATTTGTTTTATTTTCGGACTAGCCCATTTTTTTGTCGGACATTTAAATTAATGATTAGAAAATATGCTCACCTACATACTTCATTTTTTCTGATAATTGGTTATCAGTGAAATGGTTATCCTTGGCATGTGACTTGGCGCTTCAGTGAAATTTTATCTGATCTGGTTGACCGAACAGTTCTCTATGATTGGTTGTCTGAACAAAACACGTTTATCCTAATAATATATACCCCTTGAAGAGCAGACCTTCATAGGTAATTTACACCCCTTGTATCATGAACCTACGGTCTACTAGTAAATTTTTGTTGCTGTAGTATTCAGATGTCCTGGACCAAAATTTTCAGAACACTATTTGCGATATTTGCTCTTTCCATGTTCAATCGAAACCAGAATCATACGAAAAATTAAATGTATATTTTAGAAACAATACTCAATAGGTGAAGTGTTGTACCCTTTAGTAGATGTGGTTCCACCAATTTTGTTCAGCGAACGGATGCGGATGCGTGGAACTCAATTCAAACTGAAATTTAGTTTTTTTGATAGTTTTTCCGTTAACCAGCTGTCATCCCCCTACGAACGACAGCCCTCAGAAGTCCAAACTTGTGCGAGCTAAGGATTAACGAGGTCTTACCTTTTAATGTGCGATTCCTAGCACGTTAACAGGTCCTAGCACGTTAACAGGATACTACTGAAAAGTTAATCTGGGTGTATGTACAGAGTTCAGAAGAGTTTAGACTACATGCTAGTGTTTATTATGAGACCTTCTATCTAATGAAGATGCGGTACTATATACGACCAGATGAAATAATAATGGCAATCTTTCACGTAACTTCAACTGGGTTCATGATCAGTAATAAAAGTAAAAGTAATTTATGATAGTATCCTTGACAACAATAATGAACTGCTTTTAATTGAAATTGATGGCCCTTAATTATTTTAAACGGGCGCCGACTTTCACAATGTTGTTTTTGGTTTATCACAATATTGATGTGTTCAGTGTTTTTGAAGTGTCTGAAATAATATACCACACTTATAATATTAGAGATATAAACGTGTACCAGTTTCAAATGTAGGTGTAATTTCTTCTGCACATTGATTATTCAGTCTACTGAAACCAGCATTTCATTATTGTAGTCGTATTGATTATATTTCGTTGGAGTTTTCGTCACTCACTAGCTCTAAGATTATAACTAATGCAAGAATGCAAGCATGCACGTTTCATAACGTCAACTCATGGCACATAATTTTTTCATCCAATGATCATTTTCGTCGCTTTCATTGTCTCTTTGAAAAATATAAGTGAATATGAAAATCACTTTTATAAAAGAAAACAATGATGCAATTTTCCGGAATAATATATTCATAAACTAGTGGATTGCAAACTCTCATCAATCAAGAATATAGCGTTAAAGACAAATTTGCCTAGAAATATCTACAAACTAGGCATTACCTTTTTTTTACAGAGAAAATGTAGAGAGCAGTATTTTTCAGCAATTAAGACAACATTTAAATTTTTCAGTAATATATAGTATTGCGATATGCTTCGAAAGATTATTGGGGATAGTACCTCTATTTGCAATTTCTAATGAGCAAATGGTAATTTTGCTCAAGATATAAATATTTATCTGTTTTTGTAATAAGTGTTTTTATCAATTTTAAGGACAGTCTCTATTTCCTATACCTTGAATACGACCATAACTGGAAAATAAAAAATTAATTTCATTTAGTATTGCGAATAGTATTTTCTCTAAAGTAATACTTGAATATCACTCCGCTGACCATATACCGACAAAAACTCAAACTACAATTATTAAATCATGCTCTGTGATTTGAACTGAGAAGCAATTCTTCAAATGCACTGTGTTTATTCAGAGACGATCAGCCCTGAATATTTAATAAAATAATAATATCCAAAGTTGGCAGAACACGTCGACTTTAATTTCAATGGGAACAGGCACACTTTGTTATCCGTACAATGCGACTTTTAATACTCCCCCTACTTGTTAACTTTTAAACAATTAGACGTATCAATTCGAAAAAACGTTTGGAGGGTATAACCGATAATAAGTTTTGAAATAAAATACATTGTAATTGCTTCATAGAGGGCGCGGGGGGCACATCAAATTAAAATTTTGAAAAATCATGGGGAGTCAAGTGTCACGAAATTCTAAAAAATTTAGATGGTTGAAAAGAGCATTGAATTATCTTTTCAACGATGTGACACTTGACCCCCATGTCATTCAAAATTTCACAGTTCATGTGCCCCCCGCGTCATCTATCGAGCAATCACAATGTGTTTATTTTCAAAAAGTAGTATCGGTAATACCCTCCAAACGGTTTCTTATGTTTGTACGTCAAATCGTTCAAAAGTAAACAGGGGGGACTATTAAAACCCGCACCCTCTACCCCCCTCCTTCTTTTTGGAGTAGATTATATCGAATGCTATTTTATTCCATAGGCCTATAAATCAGGTTTTCAACGGCTAGTAAATAAGGGAGATGAGGGCATTTTGAACTCGAAATAATAAAATGACGTAAAACGTAAATAATCAACACAACCTTAACAAATGTTTATTAAATAATGTGCTCAAACCGGCAGCATCCTTATAATGTAATGATATGTTTTTTCACTCTTAAATATTCTTTTCCACAAGAGTTATTATTGATCCAGTTTTGAACACCAAAGTCTTCGAATGACTCCCTGGAAAAAAATCCAAAGGAGTCAATTCTGGAGACAAAAATTCTACGCACATATAGGGCTTACAGTAATTCATTGTTTCCATTCCAAATTTTTTTCATTATTTCATTACCTAATCTATACCATTATTCACTCACTGAATATTAACTACTGACTCTCGATTTGATAAGTTTTTGGATTAAAAATGTATCGGAAAATAATTTTAATTTGGAATACATTTTGAATTATTTAACTTTGCCGACCTATCCACTTAAATCTTGTTTGAATTGTGTGGGGTCTTGAACTGAAGAGAATATAAAAAATATATCAAATTTTGATGAAAATCATTTGGTTTCGTGCCCTGTTCTTTGTGTAGATACGTGTTCCAAACACCCGAAAAAATATTCAAAATTACGGCATAATTGAATAAAACCTGTAATTATTAGTACAAAATATAATATATACACATGCATACAAACATACGTTTATGTGGGACGTTAAATAAACTAAATTGCAGAAAAACCCTGGTATAGTAAGTGTTCCAGAATATCAAGTATTCTGCGGAACTCCCATCTTATCCAATTGCTGATATATATCAATGTCGTCAATGGTAATTTAAAATCGTGTACTTAATTGTTTTTGAAAAACATCGTGCAATAAATCTGAACAGTGCTTACCTTGATTATTCGCGATTCTCCTCTTGATCTGGTATGCCTTGTAGTAGGGCAAGGATAAGACATTAGAGAAAAATTATGTGTTATGAAAGGCAAGGTGCATTCATTAATAAAATTTAAGTATATATTTAATGAAGTGTAACAAATGATATACAACGGATCCTGATTTATAGGGGGCAATAAAAGAGGTCAATAGAATATTAAAATATTAAATAAAATATCAGTCCACGTTATCTCTGCATTTATATTTTCGAATTGCTGTACATGTTTTAGAAACGAAGATATATTTTTTGTGAATTAGTGTACTCACAATGTGAAAATTAGAAAAAAAAAACGCGACGAGCAAAGAGTAAGGGTATGATAGGTTGAGAATTCGTTTGAAAGATACTGCAAAATTTGTCAATTTATATTGTATCAATACTCATTTGTCAACCAAAAAAATCACTGGCGCAAAAATTAATTTAGGTCCATAACCACAACATTGCGTACTCCATTTTAATACGTTCAGTACCGGATCACTCGCCCATTTTTTAGATTCCTGATATACAAACCGCAGCGTACGGGAAACTTTTTTATTACCACCTTGATAAAAAATACTTTTTGTAAAGAGTTCGGATATCAAACTTTTTCAGCCGCATAAGAGATTTCTTAAAAAAATTAATTTTGTGCAAGAGTAAAGTAATAAATCGAACAAACTTTGAAAAGTGTTTATACGGGGGAGGATCAAATGAATCAAAAAAAATTATTCCGACTACGGCTAAAAATACCGTTTTCCACATTTCCACAAACTGGAAAAATGAGGCAAATATCTGACAGAAAACAACTACTTCCTTCTACGAACATTGCATCTCATCTGTCATCCATTTGTGCAATGTTTCTCAAGGAGGAAACTATTCGCGAGTGCTGATTGTATTGAAACCATTGAATATTGATTATTAGACTTCATTTTGTTGGAAATGGCCACCTGCATACATGCGTATTTCGAGGTTATTTCCTCTCATCAGTGCCAGGATAGATCAGGGAATGGCTTCATTTTCAGGAGAATATTATAGAGCTCTTGTATGTTTTGATTCGTTTTGTGGAACAAGACGACTCTAATGTTAAATATCTATAAAAACTTGAACTGATATCTGAAATCTGATGGCTACTTTGGATTCTGCACCCAAACATTAACGAGGAACAATTAAAAAATCGCAGGCACCAAAATGTCTGTTGGCTTGTGTTAACTTTCGTTGGGCTGGATAAATGATGGATATTCTCCGCTGGTTGATTACAATAAACAATAGTGTTTTTCTGTCATATGTAGTTCAATGTCCAGGAAAGTGGTTGATTCCTCTCAGATATTTAATGAGTGGTGCTCGTTACCGCTTGTCAAAGTATATCTTGCAGAAACTTTACCAAGAACATGATAAATACTATTCAGCCGCTCGTAATAGATATCAGCTGTTTTCAGTCCGATTCTTGTCGACAAAATCCTCATTGTAATACAAGTATCTGAATCCATAAGTCTATTATTTCTCAGTTTTTGTTTATTGTTATTTTGTCAGATATCCCAAAATACTCAGACATGGGGTCACTGCTTCCTAGAATTTCATACACTTTTCTCAGTTTTATCTTCTTTCACTGCACCAACAAACAGCACCTCATCATGGAAAGTTACAGACAAATTTATGTTCTGCTCAGCCTGCAAGTAAAAAATTGTGTTAATCAAAGTTGGTGTTGACATAATTTGTTATACGCTCTGATAAATTAACTATTCATTTCCAACTGCACCTTTTCATTATAACCGATGATGAGTTAACTCATAAGTACTGTTTGTCATAATATTTAGGATTCAAGTTAAATCAATAGGTTGAATCAATAAAAATAAATTATTTGGGTAACATGTGACCTGATGTTTGATAAAATTATTAGTTTTATCTTTCAATAGTTCTTTTCCGTATTCTACTCCTGACTTATTTTCATATTTTCATACATACAGTCTTTCCGAAGTCAGTTGAATATGTTTATTTTGGGGTCGATGTTTAAGGTTCGTTCTTTACACATGAGAATGAGTAAATGATGGAGGGAAATAAAATATTAAATAAAGATTAATGCCGGTATATAGAATATGGTAGAACAAATGAAGTGTGATTCTGGTTCAAAAAATATGTATCAGTGACTTCGCTGATCTATAGATATACCGTGTGATACAGACTCATGGTACACGCCCTTTTCTCCTTTGTTTCTGTAGCTATATTTCTGAAATTTTGAAACAATGAATATGCTCACTATAGGGCACTTTTAGACATATTTGGAAAAGAAACAACTTCTGGTTTTTCCGCAAATGACATCAACTTTCGATTTTCAAATGGGACATTCTGTATATTGCTACTCTGTCGATCGTAACTTCGATTTAAAAATTATCGTGGTTCGGAATATGTGCCAAAAAAGTGAACCAAAACCTTCTTTTACTCGAAATTCCGTTTTTACCATAATGGTACTCTGACGTCATTCGAAAGTACCATCGATGGGGTATCCATCCATGTTAATTTTTTCTGTATAACCAATACGAACACGATAATGGAGTTTGGACAAGTTTAAGTATCTTCTTAGTTCAATAGCAATAATTTATCAAGGTGGCTATGGAACACAAATAATAATTTGAAGTTTCGATAATATGTAATTGTCAGATAGTCACTGAATACATAATTGAATTGATCGGATTAATAATAGAAATAAGTTAAGAAGCCACCAGTTTATAACAGAAACGAAAAAATGGATAATACGCTATTAGTGTATGGGGAATGTCGGCAAAATCCAGTTGTTGCTCAACAGCTGTAGGTACTCGGAAAGATACCTCGAACGACAAGGTCTGACTCGAAATTATTTCAAGCGTCTTGAAGACCAATTCTGAAGTGAGCCTGCTTTTGGTACGGAGCCTAATTGTTTCTGATGACATGGAGATAAATGTTATCATGAGAGTGGAAATCGACAAAACAGTATCTCTTAGGGAGATCGCTTTCGAGTTGGATACCCGTCGTTAAAGTGTCAGAAGAATTTTGAAAAAACATAAGTACCGATCGTATTAATATCAAATACATCAACATTTGTACGAAGACGATAGTATAAGAAGGATGTAATATTGCAGGTGGATACTACGCAATAATGTATAGCAAAATTATGAGTTCCTAAAAACAATTGTATTCTCCGATGAGTCAAGATTCACCAATCTTGGTTTATTCAACTCGATATTGGACGCAAGAGAATCAGCATTTATATAGGCAGGGGAATTTTCAAGAACGTTTTGGATTTAATGTATGGCTGGGAGTAGTTGGAGATCGAATAATTGGTCCCATAATATTTGATGTACCTTTGAATGGTGGTAGATACCTAAGTTTCCTCAGAAATGAAATTGAAGATTATTTAGAAGATTTACCACTAAATCTGGAAAATCGACTGTTCTTTCAGCAGGATAGTGCATCTCCGCACAATAGTAGAATCGTGACGGATTACCTTCGTGATCGATTCGGGGAAAACTGGATCGGAATACATGGTCCTGTTAGATGACCTGCAAGATCACCTGACTTAACCCCTTTCGATTTTTTCATTTGGGGTTACTTGAAAAACATCTTTTACAAAACCTACCCAACGACCCGCGATGACCTAGAATTACGAGTTAGACAAGGCATTACTTACTTACATTTGAACCAAGGCTCTGAGCCTTCGAGATTTAGGAGCTCTATGGGTAGGATAAAATATTGACTAGATCGCCGTGAAAGTCGAAATGTAAAATTGTTGTTTGTGTTCCATAGCCACTTTGATAAATTGTTATTGAACCGAGAAGATACTTAAACTTGTCTAAACTCCATTATCGTGTTCGTATTGGTTATACAGAAAAAAAGTTAATATGGATGGATACCCCATTGATGGTACCTTCGAATGACGTCAGAGTACCATTATGGTACCGTTTGAAAAAACTGAATTTTGAGTAAAAAAGGTTTTGGTTTACTTTTTGCGCGTATTTCGAACTACGATACTTTTTAAATCGAAATTACGATAGTGTAGCATTATTTTCATTATTTGGAATGGATCGAAAAATAAAATGGGTGTCCTGACGAATGGAATATCAACCATGAGGTATCATTGGATTCAGAAAATTATGCAGATTTCAAAAATGTAATAATATATAGGGTGTCCCATTTGAAAATTGAAAGTTGATGTCGTTTCCGAAAAAACCAGAGGCTGGATTTTTTTCCAAATATAGCTACAGAAACAAAGGAGAAAAGGGCGTGTACCATGAGTCAGTGTCACACGGCATAAAATAACACAATTTATTTTTATTGAACGACTCTAGCAGATCAGTGCCGTGTGCCGTTATGTTTGATTTGTAGTAATGAAAATTATAAAAAATAGTGAATTGAATTTTTTTATTTTGTTGATACAATGTCCTTTGATTCGAAAAGAAACAAGAAATAACGGTTGTGCACTGCCACAAAAATAAAATGATCCCCGCCTATGGTCGGTGTATGAGAAAAAAAGTTTTTTTTATTTTTTCAACTGACATCGGTAAAAGTATATGAGGAAATATCATTTGAACAACATTTGCAATGATATTCGGCCGAAAACGGCCTTTCAACATCAACAAAAAATATAGAATTCTGAGAAGAATAATGAAACGAATGAAATCGACAGTCAATGAGAAAACAACTATTTCCGTGGTTAATACCCCGACGGACGTTCAACTACATCTGATTACAGCAGATTATCCTTCATTTAGCAGACATGCATATTTTGGAGTTGTGCCTCTGATGAAGCTACGATCCACAAATAAGTTAGTCGCAGCGCTAGCACTCCTCGAAAAGTTCAGAGTCCAGACAGAGTTAACTGTATCAATTCGAACAAAGTTCGAAAATATGTGCTGGAAAATAATAACGATAAAGAAACGAATAAAATCGACAAAGTCGAAGTAACCTTTCTCTCCACACGTTTCCAAAAAGAAAAGAATGTTGAATGATGGAAAATTATTGAAAATATAACAGATAAGTTCCATAGTTAAAGAACAGAATCATAAAGTAGGTATATATAACTCAAAACGTAACTTACTACAAATCGGAAAAAATAGTTTCAGACAGAATACATGATTTGAAACTTTATTTAAATTATGCCAAGTTTCAAGATTTATAATGTAAGTGGAATTCATACCGCAAATTTTGATAGCAAGTTATGAAAAGTTACTTTATTTATTCAGGCTTTCTTGAACCTTTCTCATTGAGAGAAGTATCAATATTTTTTTCAACAAGGAGTTTCAGGTATTTTGTGATCGATATTAACCATCATAATTCAAAAAGTAATCAATGAGTGAGGATAAATATCACAAGCAACCAATTAAATTTTTGACTAGGTTTGAAGATTTTGCATATTTCCAAAAAAGTTTATGTTCAGATTTGAAAGATTTTCTTTCCGCTTTGATGAAATCATTTTTGGAATTCCTTAGATTTTCATACATACATACACGAAAGAAAACACTGGAAAAATCGACTTTTTTATATTACGTATCTTATTTTAAGGAATATAAAAATAAAAGGAACATTTTCAGTGTCAGCTTTTGAGACATCTAGAAATTTCAGTTCGAAGAGATTGAAAAAAAATTTAAATATTCGATCTACTTGTCTTTCACTGACTCTGAATAGACAAATAATCTCAAAATTGCATACCTGACGTTTGACTATTATTTAAACGTTTTGAGTATTGACCTCCAGTGGTTATTTATGAGGAAATACGATGTTTTATTAAATTTTCATGTTGGCTATTCTTTTTGAATAATTCTAGTTTTCCTTAGATTCGTTCGTTATTGTAGAGGAAGGGAGAAAAAGGTCAAAGAATAGATCATGGTCGAAACTACTTTCCGAATAATCTTCAATTATATTACTAACTCCTGTGAAATGACTACATACAATTGAGAAAAGAATTTCTGGAATACACTGGCCATTTCACACAACAGAGTGAATAATCTCATGCAAAACAAAAACTTCACGGTTCTCATTTCAGTTCTAAATGCAGATTTTAATGACAAACATCAAGACAAAAAGTCAACATGTTGGCAAAGGATTTGATCGTATTTTCTTATTTTAAAAGGCATGTGGGAGAGCAGGTTCGAATACGCATTTTTAAACATTAATGGGCCATTACTTTTATTTTGTAATTTTCCGTGGTCGATATACGAGTACATACTGGAAATGACGCATTATGACATTGTAAAATTCCTTGAAAATTGCTTATCTATTGAACAGTAAGCAGGAATTCGGCTCAATCCTTAGTAGCAAATTATGAAGTAAACTTGTTAATTTTTTTGGACTTCAAGTTCTCACGTAAAGGACACGTCTGAGATATATTCAGAATATCCAGAAAAAAAGAAAATATTGTAAAGGGTGTAACTTTTGAAATTCTCAAGGCATATATTCCTTAGCAATAGCTTTCCAAACTTTGCGATATGTTTTACAATAAAAAGGGAAGACGAAACTCGCCTTACTTAAAATTTGTCACCAGTACTTTTTTTTTTTTTTGTTGTTGTAGAGTCTGATGTTGAATAAAAGTATCCATGGGCACAAACCAATTCTGTGGCACGTCGCCATATTTTTGAGGTAACATTATTCTTAAAATATCTTGAATTTAAAAATTTTGCGCGACTAATGTCATTAAAAAAATTATTACTTGATACTGATTGAGTCGAGCATCATTGGAAATGAAATTCTTAAATGACCCTAAGAAATGAAGATACAACTAACCAAATAATATACTTGAATGTTCATGGTTTGATTATATCAAAAATCGAAATTTTGGACTGTGTGAATAAAAAAATTACAATTTATTTAGTGTCTACTATTTCGTATATTTCTATTTCATATTTTAAGCTTTATGAATATTTAACTACAAGTCATTCAAAATACTATTTTTACAAAATTAATATACAGTGTGGGATAAACGCTAGGTTATATGATCAAAATTGCAAAAAGTGATGTTTTTATAATTTACGGCTTGTTTAAAGATTTCGTGATTTGATTTTGCCATTTTTTGTAATTTTTTTCAGTTTAAGTACAATATTATATTGTTTCAACATTTAGAAACCTTCGAAGAATACTAAAGAAATTTCGGAAAACAATCACGTTTATTTTAGTTCTCAATGCTTACCGAATAGTATTGTTAATTCTAAAAATGCTCAAATGTTCGAGAAGTAACATTCCTCTATACAAGGTAATTCATGTAGGTAATGGTTGTTCCTGAAAATTCGTATTTAAATTCAAACATATTAATGAAAATTTTATACCAGTCAATTTTAGCCAATCAGATGCCTGCATTTTGACATGTTGCTATGATAATAACCTAATTTCTTCGGAAATTTCCCTGCGTAGAGGGAAATTAATAAGTGTAAATTTCCCTCTGGCTTGACAGCTGTCATAAACACAGTGGCGTAAAATATTTTTGATAGATATTTATTTTTAACTTAATTATAGGTACATGGTATTATCTGTTATTTAATTATTTGAACCACATTTTGATAGAGCATAGGGAAATTACAATATTTGACAACAAATCCGAGATTAATAAATTAAGGTGTTGCCGATGTAATTCATTTGCTTCCGATAGAAGTAGACGTTAACTTTTTTTCCCGTTCCTCTAGTATTATAAAATTATGTGATTTTGGTAGAATATTTGCTTCTCTATTCAATCATTTAAACCACATTTCACTAGAGCATAGGGAAATTGAAATATTTGATATCAAATCCGCAAAAAAAAATATTCGCAATTTGCTGGTGTGAGACAAAGCCTTAACAGCGGCCTACTATGATGTCCGTTACATGGATAATAAATATGTCACCTAAGTATGTCACCAATTTAATTTCTATTTTAAAAAAGTTTTGGTGTAAAATTATCTTACCGAATCTCCCGCGAGCATGAATTAATATTCCGGAAATTTTCCTCAGTTGCGAATTTTTTGAGAAAATTTCCTTCTGCTAAATTTTCAAAAAATTCGCACTTCGAGAAAATTTTCAGAAATAATTCACGCTCTAGGGAAGTTATAAGTGAAAATTTTACACCTCTACTTTTTAACCAATAAGATGCCTTAATTTTGACTAGTTACCATGGCAACTAAAAAAATTTCCGGAATTTTTTTCGTGGCGCCACGATATTTAATTGGAAATTTTTTGACAGTTGAAAAAGTAAACATATAATCTACAACCATTAAATATTGTAGATATACCTGTGAATAATGCAAAATTTCTATAAGAATTAACATTATTATTTATTATTCGATATTAAGTTTCATTAAACAGAAAACAAAAATTTGTTTAATTATTATGCATTAACAATTTATGTTTCAAAAAACGTAGGATTTACAAGCATAGTAAGATTTAAATGTTGCTTGAATTCTAACCCATCCTCTCTTCTTAATGGTGAATAGGAAGGTGACGAATAAATTAGATGTCTGTGTTTTAAGACATATATGTAATATTTTGAAACAATTTTGTTCAAATCTCTTTTACGCAAAAGGCCATATTTACTTGACATCTGCAGCAGACTTTCTTGGATTTTCGTAAACAAACCATTCGACTCTAACGCTTCCTGGTCGCAATCTTCCATTAAATTCGTTAAATATATTAATTTTGGATGACATATTTGCACTTGACTAAACTCTGTGCAGTATTTACATAAATTGTACTGTTCAAAGCATTTCATTTTTCTCAAATTGTTGAACGCAAATGCTTTCAACATTAGCACAGAAGCCAAAGACAGGAACTCGTACGATATTTTAAAACGCTCTTTTTAACGGGAATTTGAAAATAAGACAATCTTATACAATCTCATTCTGATTCAGGAAATATCTTCAAGTGCTCTCAATATAAGTACGATCAAGTTTTGAAATCAGGATTGTCTCTATTTTTCTAGGAATGGTCATTGGCTCATATTTTTGGGGATGCCTGGCTGACACTAGAGGACGCAAAGTTGTTTTGATTGGTGCTCTCCTTATGGATGGAATGTGTGGACTACTTTCTAGTATTTCACAAGTGTACTGGCTGTTTATGTTGATGCGATTCTTGAATGGATTTGCGTGAGTATAAAAATAATATTCCAATGGTTTGCATTGCTATGTAAAGCTGGCCACTATGTGCATTTTTTCATTCCAAGTGGTCCATAAATATGAATTATATGTAGAATCACTCAACTTCATTATAGATTAATATGTATAGTGGCAAAAACACAGACGTACCCACATACCTAAAAAGTAAAGCGAATATCAATGCACAGACAGATGTAAAAATCCAAGTCCTTCTTATAACTTTCAACAATCTAACTCAAAATAAATACCACGACTATTTGATTATACAGTGTGTCACAGGACTACCTTTTTTCCCCAGGAATGTATAGATGGGGTCAAAATATGTCCAGTAGTTCATATAACTTTTTTTAATGAAGTTCTTCGTTGTTAAATTACGGTCACTTGAGTTTACAAACTAGAAGTTGTTTTCCCGTCATAACTTTTTGAGTAAATATTGAAAGTCAGCCGAATTTTGGAAATTGACGAAGCAAATGGAATCATTCGATGAGGTGTCAGTTGTTTTGCACTGAGTCAGGAACAGACTGCCCTAGAGTCCACATCACAAAACTTTGAAATGACTGGGATTTTTCAATATTTATGAACAAAACTAGACATCCTAGACAATATCCTGATTACAGGCACTCGTGTATAAAATACGATTTAATTTGACGACATTCAACCTGAAGCGTCCACCATTATTTGAAAATTGTTTCTTTCACTAGAGTTCAAATTATGAATAAAAGATTCGTTTGAAAATATTCATAATGCTAACACAATTACCTAAGTCAGTAACTGTCTACTGCCAATGTTCATTACCTCAAAATGTTAATGGGCCTAGATATTTCAACCTTTTTCAACGTAAGACTAAAAATTATCAAAATCGGTACCCTGATCGACAGCACACTCGTGTACTTTCATTCGGTAAATTGTCGAGAAAACCTTGATTTTCCTGACTATGTAGCAAAACAGTTGACTCGTCAATATTCACTTGAAAAGTTATAAGAGAAAAACATTTTCCATTTCGTAAATTGAGGGATCTCAACTTAGTAACGATGGATTTTTGAGAGAAAAATAGCTTTTAGAATGTGGTGGACGTCTCAGGCTGGATGTCGTTGAATAAAAGTGCATTTTTATCAAAAATCGTTATTCCGATTATCTTGACACACGATTATTTTCATTATTTTCGTAAGGAAAATTCTCAGGACCCCTTGTTTTGTTGAAAAATACCAGGAATTTCGAATATTTCAGTAGCGAACCTTCAGTGGCAGTCCGGTTCTGAACTGACTAATGCCTGACACCTCATCCAATGAATTCATTTGATTTGTCCATCACTAGAATTTGGTTGATTTTCCGTATTACTTGAAAAGTTATTGAAGAGAAACATTATTCATTTTGTAACTTCAAGGCCCTGTAATTTAGAAGAATTTCATGAACTACCGACATACTTTAACCCCATGTATATATTTCCGAAGGAAAAAGAGGTAGTCCTGAGATATCCTGTTGTTGTAACAATGGACTCTAAGGAAGAAATGAAATGAAAATTCAACATCTCTATATAATTTATTCGTTATTTTCAGTATAACAGGCGCAATGGGAATATGTTTTCCATATTTAGGAGAATTTCAGCCGAACAGGTTCAGAGAAATGATTTTATGTTGGATGGAACTATTTTGGACATTTGGCGTGATTGTATTACCAGGTAACTCTTTAATTAATGGTAGTGAATATCCATTGCAAGATTTTCATTCTGTTTCCAAAATTGATAATTTTTTCTTCATGAGCTGACTTTTATTTCTTTATTGAAATGAATAAATTAAACCATTGTCTATTTCCACAAAGTAACGATACTGAAAAGGGAGGGGGTTATTAGTAGTTGTGAATAATAAAGACTTGACGGAAACAGAAAATACTTCAATTCATTTATTTTAATCAATGTCATCAGTCACATCAATTGAGTTATAACTTGTTTGCAATAATTTAAATGCATTAACGTATGCTTCATACTCTCAATGAACCTGTTTATGACTCGTAATATTGGATCAACGTTAGCACTAGCAAAATAATATTCGTTTTTTTTCTAATAGGTCATTGCAATATCTGTGTGTTATGCAGAACTATTAATTGAATTTGAAGTTTAATAAGCTGCATTTGTCGAAGAAAACAAGTGATCTTCTATCAATACGCAGTCGCAATGGCAAAATTATATAAGTTGCGCTACTAATTGGTTCTCCATCCACCATATCCTTCAGATTTGCCCCCTGTGACTAATATCTATTTCTAAAGTTGAATAAATGTAAATTGGGATCAAATGAAAAGGTCATTGCTATAACAGAGGCTTATTTTGAGGGCCCCCAGAAATCGTTTATCTAAGCCAAATTGAAAGGGGAGGTAGCAATTGCTTTCTCTTCTGATTTTTGATAGTTGTTCTAAGCAGTTCATTGAAAGAATAAATTCTATCCAGCAAGTGTATTTTTGATCAGGCCGAACTCTACTGAAATAGTCGAGTTGATCTCAATAACACTGCTAGTGGTGAAGCGAAAGATGATAGACTGACAGTCAGACTGTTCACATTTCTACGAAACACGTGGTTTCCAAGAGTTGACTCTTCACTTACTAATGTTCAATTTGTTTCAGGTATTGCGTGGATTATAATTCCTATGGAATTTGAATATGTAACAGAAAATTTTAAATTTGCAAGTTGGAACTTGTTCGTTGCTACTTGTTCTGTACCCAGCATACTGATAGGACTATGGTTATTTTTCTTCCCTGAAAGTCCGAAGTTCCTGCTGGAATGTGGAGAAGCTGATGCTGCTCTCGATGTCCTCAGGGATATGTATGCGAGTAATACAGGTGATGATGGTGCAAACTATCCGGTGAGCGATAATTTTATATTTATAACTCCAATATTAAGTTGAAATGACTCGAAATTAATATTTGGTAGTGACAAAGAGTTGCTGAAAGTTTCTAATACGGTTGTGAAACGCAGCTAGTACTCGGTCAAATTTCGCGGAAGATGCGACCAAATGTAAAACGACTTTATGACATATCTGAAATAGACAAAAATGTTGAAATCCCATCGTAAAGAACATCGTGAAGTGCATTTCATAATGGATTGAAGTCATGAGTGAAAAGAAAAGTGCTAAGTAATATACTAGTTCTAAGCCATCAAAAATTCTCGCAAGCACTGAGATCCTTCCAAAAAAGGTTAGAAATTTCAAATACCAAGCAATTCCGAATAGTTTTGAAAATGGAATTATGTAACGTAACTGATTTCAGTTTGGTTTTTGACACAGAATAATGACGAATAAAAATAATGCTGTACGACAATAATTGTTATAGAACTTGCCAGTTGCCCTTTTTTCGAAATGTTAGACAAGAAACGGAGGAATTCTAAAAATAGTTCGACATAAAATTGAGAGAGATCAATTACTTCCAAAAGAAAATTCTGTTTTATTTTTGATGATATGTCTGAAATATTTGAAATATCTAATTATAATTCATTGATACTTTCACAATTGTGTATTATCACTGTTTTTGTACTTGTCGCAACAATAACTGACTAAAATATGCTGCTGTTCTAAGAGTTTGAATACATATCATCATTATAAATTAACTACATGGTGATTTACGTAGACCGAAGAAACTCAAAACTTGGTATGCACTCATAATCGATAATGTGCGTGCTAACTCAAATATTTTTAGTGCATCAGCTACACATGGGGTACCAAAAGTCGGTACCAACCGTCTCATTTTGAATATACAATGCCCGCCATAAAATATGTAACATAAAGGAAAAAGGTTTATTATTGATGTATTTGACAAAAAAATTTGGGTGATAGATCATGCATGTCCTACAACTTGATAAACGATGTTAACACAAAAGACTTCATCATTTAATTTTTGTAAAAGTTCAGTTTGTGTAGTCAAATAGGTATTTTTTTGCCGCGGATTTGTTTAACCCAATAACCTGGTATTTTTTTTGTAGGTTACTAGTTTGAGGGAAAAAATACGCACGATGAGCGTGGTTTCCCAACAATCTACCAGAAGTATACGTAGTTTGAGGATTCGAAAACCGAAAGAACTCAAACTGTTATTACGAGAAATTTGGGAACAAACCAAAGCTTTATGCAGACCCCCTCACCTCAGGTATACGGTTATAACGTGTATGATACAGTTTGGATTGACAACAAGGTGAGTTCAAATTAGAAAAATGTAGGTAAGATTCAGCTTTGCGAGATGTGAAATAATAGAAAATGAATGAATACGAAATCCGTTTTGCCTTCTTTCGATAGCAAGTATCCAATAGAAAAAAACTACTTTCCTATCTGAACAGCTAGTCAGTTTTATCAGTTATCAGTACATAATTGAATGAGTAATTTTCTATCGAATAGTAGGAGACAAAATTGTATGAGTTCTGGTACAAAATAGTCATTTGTGCGAGCAGTATAGTGTACATTTTCTAACACATCCTATCCACTTTTAATATTCTAATAAACCTTGAACAAAGAAATATGCAATTATCATTGCTCATGCTTTGAATACCGAAAATTATGAATTGAATGTGCATCTAGTGAAATGTGGGAAACTCTTGGAAAGCTGGATCTTTATTTTTGACAAAGTAGCCATTTGCTGAAGTCGATGGCAATGTCCTGTACTATATTTTCAAAATATCATTAGCAATGTCAAGCTTATTTTTTTGACTCATCGATATATCTCACATCGACCGCCATGATTTTTCCACAAACGACTGCATCTCTAAAATACAGTGTTCGCCAAAAACTTGTAACCATATGGGAAACTTTTTACCAAATAGTTTCTCAAAAAAATTTCGTTCTACATAAAAGTTGATGCATTCGATTAGACTAAATATGCGCATAGTCGAGTAAAGTGGCATTACTATACAAAATATCAAAAAAGTTGTTTGCAATTGAAAGATACTTTCAGTTATTCAGTTTAGTCTGCCAATTACTGATTTCAATAATTACTTAAATAAGACTTCTTATTAGATAGTTCGTAGATGAAAACAACTTTTTCCAATAACATTTTTCGATATTTTGTATAGTAATGCCACTTCAATCCATAGTGAAATTAAAATATCGGCCGATTCCTTCTTAACCGCACGCCACTGATAAAAATGGCTATGCGCATATTAAGTCCAATTGAATGCACCAACTTTTATGTGGAATGAAGTTTTTTGAGCAACCATTAGTTAAAAAGTTTCCCATATGGTTCCAAGTTTCTGGCGGACATTGTGTAAGGGTTCATGATATAGCGGATGTTAGGCAAAATATGCAGTGTGAACCAATGCGTCATGTCCGATATGCATTATAATACTTATGCAAAAATAGCTATTTATGACTGAATTTACAATCGCTTGATCGTGACATATTTCTAGGCTACAGAAAAAACAAACTCGAAGGTTATATTTTGTACATTTTGTGGGAGATAACTGAATGGCTGATTGATGATGATATCAAGCCTAGATATAGATGGGTGACTGAGTTTTCTGTAATAAGACGTTTATAGATGAATAATTTCATTATCTGATTTTTTTTTGGCGTAAGCCTGTATTAACACATTTTCTTTTCCAGCTACTATACTTTGATGATATGGTTTCCCGAGCTGTTTTATCGTTTCGAGGAGTTTGAAAGTTTACACCCCAATGAAAGTGCTTCGGTTTGTGAAGTTTCATCTGTGGTGATACCATTCAATACCTCTTTAGGACAAACAGAGTTTTGTGGTGAACCCATAGCCGATTCTGTTTTTCTGCATACGCTCATCATTGGATTGGCGTGTATTCCAACCAGTTTCTGGTTGCCACTTTGTGTACATAGGCTGGGCGCTAAATTTTTCTTAGGTGAGTGAGAAAATATTATTCAGAGAGTCTCATAATCGAGTTCTCTAATAAAAATCTGATATACCTATTAATTATCGAACAAGGCCAATATAATACAACTTAGGTTAGGTTAGGTTTGAATGTGAATGGACTTACATCAGGCTTCCTACCACGGGACACGGTAAATTATGATTCACTTTATGTTTATATTTCTTTTGGTATATCTAGACTCTTAACGAAATTGGTGAGTACTTTGGGAGAACAAGAAAATAAAGTTTTTTGTTTCTGTACTTTGGGAGAACAAGAAAATAAACTTTTTGTTTCTATTGGTGTGAGCCGTGTTTTAATTTTTTGAAGTCACCGGTGCAACTTATAAAATATTTTTAATTGTCGTTGAAAGAAATTGATTTTGAGCAAATTAAATGTCAAAATAAAGTTCATGAATGAAATACTCTTCATCGATGAGCAATTGGAAGAAAGTGGGATATTTATAAAGTCAGATTTTGTTGAGGAATCTCAAAAGAGATATCTCTCTAATATGGGTCACAATTCTAAATAATTTTTGAGAATTTAGGGCTCAATCACGCCCATAAAAAATTGAAATGATCCTTTTTACGATTCTCAAGATACCTACGATAATTTTTGTCAAATATTGTTTTTTTTTAGTGTTCAGCTTGCTTGTCGCTGGTGCTGTGACATTTGGACTCTATTTCGTCAACTCAACAATGTCGAATTTGGTGCTTTCATGTATTTTTGAGGCCTTAACAAGTTTAGGAATAAGTACTGTGTACTGCGTGATGGTGGATCTCTTTCCAACTAATTTAAGGTAAATATTACTTGTATTTCAACGATGATATGAATTTCTTTCATTTCAACTCAATGTTAGGTTTCTCTTGAAGATATTTTCATACATCGTTATAATTCAGACAGTGAGTTGTTTGGTACTTTTTTCGTATGAAATCGTAAGATTTATATTGAAGAAAAAATAATTTTTATGCAACTTCCAGTTTTATTTTTTATGTGTTGTTGTTCAGATAATTCTGAACAATATTGTAGAAGGAACAGTATCTCTAGAATCAAAAATAAGTAGGATATTGATTTAAAAAAACGCATTTTGATACAATTCACAATACAATTTTATTTGAGATCGAAAATGGCTCTGAAACAATTCTTCATGAATATGTTTCAATACAAAAGAAAAACTAAAAATTATTCTCGATAATCAACAATTTCTCTTGAGGCAAGCTGCTACTCTGAGATGATTGTTATATTGTTTTAACACTATTGTCTGTAGATATTATCTTGTAACCCAATGAATATATGATAATCTAACAGCTTAAAGACTGGGGATCTCGCGGGCCATTTGAATGGAACTTTATTTGCAATTCACCTGTCGTAGTAGGTATTTTTAGTAAAATTATGGCCAACTGCTGCAAGAGCTCCCTCCTTGTGAAAAATGGTTTCGGCTCTCATTGCAAGATATAATAAAATCCACGGTGTAATTTACAATTTGATGGAGAATATTTAGATAAATAAGGTCATTTAGAATTTCTAAAGTGTTAATGCACTGTTCACAATTTGTAAAAAAAATCAATATTGTCATACTGCATAACGGTTCTGTCTTACTTTTCCCTTCATGGACTGGTGAATCGGTCTCTTCATTGCCTCTATCACCTGTGGGTGCTGGTACCCAGGCTAGGGCCAGTTTGTTCTGACTACCCAGCTCTTTTAGGGCTTCAATTCAGTCCCAAACAAGTTTGGAGGTAACTCGCATTGAGTTGACTGCTTTTATCGCATCTTGGCTGTCTTTGTAAATGACATTGTTTTTTTCTGAAAACTCATTCTTTATTATCTTTTGAGCGCAATGGTGTATTGCGACGATTTCCACTTGAAATATCGTCGCATATATACCTAAGCTTAATGAGATATTTATCTTCGGCTTTTTTCCATAAATGCCGGCTCCATCAGTTTTTGGGGATTACCGCGTTGATTAGAGGT
Source organism: Chrysolina americana (assembly GCA_958502065.1). Lineage (NCBI taxonomy): Eukaryota > Metazoa > Arthropoda > Insecta > Coleoptera > Chrysomelidae > Chrysolina > Chrysolina americana. The sequence continues at coordinate 15,966,824 of OY293414.1, forward strand.
CCTTAATTTCACGCATCCCTATCCGTTAAACTAATCTTCAAATTTTGTCAATGCTATATCTGGATAGTATGCCATCTGATGGCATTCTTATAACAGGGTTGTTTTCTAACTCTTCGTATAGCTTGTTGTAGTCTCTTCCTTGCATGTTGCTTACTAATGCAACCTGCTCGTGACTGACGCGGTTTCCCCTTGAATGTATATGTGCAGTGGGGGCAGGTTGAGCAAGACCTCTAGAGCGTCTGTTGGGGTGGTTTCCATGGCCCGGTGGCACTCAGACATTCTCGTCTCTGCAGTGCTTGGTCTTTGGCCACCATACGTACGTTATCATGATTCTGATAACTCTAGCATAAAGCCATGTGGTCATTGTTGGTTGTAGCCCCCAATTTTTTCCGCAGATTGAAAGCTAGGTACTGTGGTTTCATGAGGGTTCACTCTTAGCTTCTTCTCTTTGAACCTGTCAATTATATCTAGTTAAGAGCAATTTGTATTTCTTGATTGACTAGTTGCTGTCTGTGTAAGCTCCGAGACTGTCTTTGCGAATTTGCCTTTTGCAATAATCGCAAGGTCGTCGTCATATCCTAAGCAATGAAACCCTCTGGATGCTAGCCTTTTCCTTAGTTCTTCTAGTAGGATGGCCCAGAGTTCGGGCGATAGCTTCCTTCCCTGAGGACATCCCCTATTTGCTCCAGCTGTTCTTCCGCCAATTGCTGATATGACAACCCTGTTCATCAAGTTGATATTTATCCACTGGCACAATAGGAGAGGTAACCCTTTTTTTACTAGAACGTTTACTAAAAACTCGGTGGATGCGTTATTGAAAGCACCTTCGATGTCTATAAATGTTGTCGTGGCTATCTCTTTGTCATCCAAGGACTTTGTTAGTAGCCTGTTGAGATCGTCCAGTGCTGAGTCTGTTGACTTGTTTGGCTGATACGCATACTGGCGTTCGTTGAGCGGGCTTGTTTGTTAGTACATCATCTCTTATGTATCTATCAGATTTTCCAACGTTTTGAGTGCATGGGACTTATGGGACGATATGCCTTGGGTGTCTTGTCATCTAGTCTCCTTACTTTTGGAAGATAAATGATTCTCACCTCTTGCCATGTCGTAAAGCTAAGCAAGCCTTGAATATTCAGAACTGGTATGGAATTAGTATTTTCAGCCCTTTTTTGAGGAAATATGGAGTATATTCCATCTATTCCCGGGATTTGTATGGTTTGAATTTACTAGGTATAGTAAGGAAATATTGACAATTATTTGAAAAATGGGATCATTAATTTTTCTGTCACCAAAACTCATGTTCTATCTAAAATTTGGATAAGATGATATAGAAATAAGTATAAAACCGATTCCAAAAGGTGAGATGAAGCCTTGCACGCATTTATTTCATTATCGAATAGGTCAAGAAATACTCCATCAAACATTCAGTATATCCAACAAAAGTTTGTTCAATCCGGTTTGAATCATTTTGAGTAATTAAACTTATTCATTGTCTTAATTGTTAGTGGTGCTAACCAAACCGAACCGATATCGGAGCATTTTAATTTTTTTCGGGAATTTGAGACTCTCAGCTGCGTGCAATAACAGTCAATTATCTTATATTAGGACTGTTTTCGAATGCTGTGTCACATTAATTGCCCTGTCTAGTTTTGTGACGCATTTAATTTGTTTTCCTTGAAGGCTGTGGAAGAACAATGAATTCGAGTGCCGCATTTTAATTAATAAAAGTGCCGTAACGGTATAATGACAGTGCGGAATTCCTCAGGAATTGACAAGGAACATTCAATATTCGTGACAACGAAACATACACAGGCGCTATGGGAGTTTCGCTGATAAATGTTGATAATATGAACAATTTCGCATGAAACATTGACCTAACCTTTCAACACACTCATTTGCTCTATAATTTTCAAGCACGAATCAGAGAGTCATTCGAATTAGGATCCTTGGTTAATTGGATCTGGCTCTGATCGAAAACTCTTCATTTCCTGGGTCGATTTTATGGACTTGACATACCTTGTTCCAAACAAAAGTGTAATGGCCGTTCATAGAAGTAAAGAGGAACGACTTCTAATGAACTCCAAAGTAAAAATAAAACGATATAGGGCGATGTCAATCAAAAATGCATTGGAGTTGTATCATATTCTAATCGTGCATATAATGAACATATTGAATAGATCCAAGGATAAAATATCATAGAAATCATCAGAGAAGTGGACTGGTTTACATACGGGTCAAAGACCGGCAATTGTACTGGATGTACGATGATGTTAAGATTCCTAAAAACTCTGGTATACCTAATCATATTTGCAAAATTTTGGGATCAATCGCGAGATACTCGCTAGCTTGATTTGGAGAAAACAAATAAAAATGCGTTCTCCTTTCTAAATATTCCGCGATACTGCCGTGAACCGCCACCGTCGGTTTTCTTGATAGGGTGAATTTTCATGAACAGAAGTTTCGAGGATTGCCAACGGACATGAAACAACATACTCAATTATTATTATTTGAATTTACGCTATTCACTGTTCCTTAGCATATTTATTTGTTGCATTTTCGACTTATAATTTTCATTATCTGAAATCTGCGCAATTGTGCCCGAGTTTTCACTATAAAGTTTTGTCGCTTTTGATTTAATTTAATTGATTTTCTTTTTATATTTTTGTGCAATTTGGTTAGAAAAAACTAATTTTTTTCTGTTGGTAATTCAATTACACTGAATATATTTTACCATTTCAACATATAAGTGAATGGAGTTGTAAAATAACAGAAGCCTGAACAACCTTGAAGATATATAAATCATTGATACATTTCAGTAGGAATTTTTTTTCAACCTTACGGCTTTCATGACTAATGATTATGGAAGATAATATATGAAAAAGGAAAAGGGCGTAAAAACGCATGTAATTGATTGAATCAGTTTTAAAATATTTTTGCCATCAATATTGTCAACTAGAGCCTGGCGAGTTTTAAAACAAAATGTCAGTTTTAAACTATGTTACTGATTCATTTCGGTAATGGATCATTCTGGATTGTCCACACAAACATGATCAAATTATCAATTCGATGAATGTGTAGAATGAAACTTGGTCTTCCACTGCGAGTATGTGCTATTATACTTGTGTATATTTTTTGAAAGTTGAGTGAAAGTCAAATAACAACAATCACAATTACCATGTTCCTGAGATATTGACAAAAAGACGAGGACGCCATCTCTGGCACCGAATCAAAAGCACACCGCGATATAATTCGTTTTGTATTAAAAAAAAAATTAATTAGTCGGTACACTGGGGATTTCTGATACCTATCGTAGATGAAATATACTGCTGAACGTTTTAGAGATATCCTCGATTGTACAACGTCTATGAAAATATAGAAGAAGGTTTCGTGAATGATCAATTACATAATAGTTAGGTATAGCATTGAAGGTTATGATGTGCTGAGGATCATAAAAACCAAAATGATGACCTTCGATTTTCATAATATTCACGTGAAGAACTGAAAAAAGTATATTAGTACCGACTACAGAAAATGCACAAATAATACAGAGGAGAGAATAAAGAGTATCACGAAAGCATTTTGGTCTTTTATATCGAATAAAAATCGTTAGCCATCAATTCCCTTGCAGATGAATCTTAACAATATGAAGGAATTGATTACTTTGCTAGCGTGTTTGAAAGTCAAACTCCGTGCCTTATCAGAGAAAAACGGTTGAATAACAATTTCAACATTCCATATCTCAAAATTAATAACTGAATCATTGAACGAGCTTGATATCAAAAAAGATCCGGGACCTGATGGAATACCCTCTCTTTTCATTAAATGTTGTGTTCAAAGTTAATCCAACCCCTATCCTTTTAATTTACAAGGTCAGTACTCGGAAAGTTTTTCCCCAATTGAGAAATTGCTCAAGTACTACCAATATTTAAATCAGGTGATCCAACAGATGTTCGCAATTATAGACCCATATGAATACTCAATACATTTGGCAAAGTCTTTGAAGCAACAGTGGTGACCAATTTGATACCATTCGTATACTGATTTTTCTGAGGTCTTTAATAAAGTACATCTTCCTACCCTGATAAAATGTATTTCGGTATACACGCCTACTTTCTTCTGATAGGTATGTATGTGACACTGAAAAATACTAAATCAAGAGAATGTTTTGTTACATCTGGTAGGTTTTCAAAATTTGATATATTAGCTGATGACGATGACCTGAAAGTGTACTCAAACATGGGCAATATGTTAGAATACGTACACTTGCAAGAAGATTTAGACAGACTTTATTATTTCTGTTATGTGAAAAGATTTTTTGTGAATGTTAAAAAATGTCGTCACATGCTATTCTCTCGATGCAAAAGTCTTCCCACACAGAATGTATTCCTAAACAATCAGATGTTCCCCCGAACCAATCTGGTCCGTGATTTAGGAGTATTGATGAACTAACATTCGAATATCACATTGATGCAATGGTTAGGAAGGCGCTTCCTACTCTCTGATTCATTCTTAGGAGTTCTAGAAGCTTTCGTAACCACAGTTCTATAATCACTATGTACAAATAACTGGTCAGACCAATTCTGGAATATTGCTCATCGGTATGGAATCCAATATATGAAAAATATGCCACAAGGATTGAATATGTCCAATCAACAACCTGAACTTCAGAAATTTCCGAGTATCATGTTGAGTATGAAACAAACTTGAAGTTGTTCAAGTTAAAACGTCTTCTCTTGAGGAGAGAATATATCGATATATTGTTCACGTATAAAGTCACTCTGAAATTGATATCTTTCATCACTATCTAACTAATCAAAAAAAAAATTCACTCCAATTTTATGATACTACCCATTCGAATAGTTTTTCATCCTTTTTATGTTTCCTATTCAAGTTCACCTATCTAGCTATTGGTATTTTTTAAGTTACTACCTCAAGACACAACTTGTTATTAGCTAATATATTTCTGTAACTTTGTGATGTCCTGTTATTCGATGAACTCTAATAGGTTCATTTGTTGGATAGCCATGTACTTCTAATAATTAAATAAATAAATGAATAAATGAGTAAATAAATAAATAAGTAAATACAACAGAAAATATTAAACCTACTCTGGATTATACTTAAATTTTAAATTCGTAAGGGGAAGTAGTTTTCTCGCAACCTTCCAACAGTTTTCATACTAATTGTCTAATAAACAAATATAAAACAGAGTTTATTATTGGCGGTTCTTCTGATCACAATACCAGACATTCCTAGAATATAAACTGATCAATAGTCCAACTCGTTCAGGTGGCGGTTTGGTTCATTTGAATTACTAACAAAGATCTTCTTCAGTCATCAGTATGTTTTTTTGATACTTATAGTTCTATGGAAGTTATGATCCTCAGGAATGAATCTTAAGGCAGTATAGTAGTCCCAAGTATTCATCTTGGATAGCAAGGTTAGTTTGGTTAGGTTGGATCATATGTTCCGTTCTTTTTTCATTTTTGAGCCTTGAAAGAAGGGAACATGATCTAATCTAACCAAACTGGACCTTGATATCCAAGTTGATCCTCAACGTAACCTAAAATTACATTGCACACCACGCAGGCGCAACTAAAATAGAGTATTAATTGGTCTATGTGGATTGCCAACTGGGAAGTATTGTGGATAGGAATTCTTGCTAGTCAGTTTGTCAAATCTAAAACCAAATTGGAATTGGAATTATTGAAAAAATGTATTCTGATAAAAGTATGACTGACAATGGGTGAGGGGAATAAACACAAAACTGCTCTTGAGTGATAATTGTCTTTCAAAGAGGAAAAGAATCATAGATTATCTAATAGAAAGCTCAATTGCTGATAGTCCATATGGGTGTGATGTGATCATTTATCATAGGACAGTTTTCTCTAATACACAATATTCATGTCTTAAAGTTCTATAACCACATTTCTTTCGAAACCAATGATTTCCTTCATTTTGAAACATGCAAATATACCTTTTTTACTTTTCAGGGTAATGGCCGCTGCGTTATCACTTACATTTGGAAGAGGCGGGGCTTTAATAGGAAATCTCCTATTTGGTTTTCTGATTGACTTGAACTGTGTGGTGCCAATAGTGATTTTCTCCTGCATGTTATTAGGTAACGTATGAAATTCACAATAACAAAATTCTGAAAATACTTTCATAAACATGGTATTTAAAAAATTTCAAAACTGCGTATTTCTATTTTAGAAGCTCCCACCTGAGATACGAAGAGCTCTGTTGATCTCTAGGATTCTTTTTCTGATGAAAGGAACTTTTGAGTTTTTTTGTGGATTGACCTCGAGGTTCTCCGTCATACACCATGTCTATGAGAGCTCAGTGCACAGACCCCATAAACTGCCCGCCAAATATTATAACAAATCGTAGACGTAGCCTTGGGTCCGGTTTAAGTCTGCAAAGAAGCTGTCTACCACGAGGCTCCACAATAGTGGGGATAGTACTCCTTCCTGAAGGCAACCTCTCGTAGTTCTCACCTTCATTGTGACCCCGAAAAAGGAGGCCTGTAGTACCCTATCACTAGGAATGGCATATATCCACGCCCCTTCTACGTCTAGGATCGTTGTGAGTGCAATCTCTTCATTCGTGAGATATTTCTCAATTCTGTCGACTAGGCTATGCAGCGCCATCTGACAGAATTTTACTATGAATCGTTATCTCGGGCCTTCCTATCAACTGGTTTTTTCATCGTTTAAAGAACAATGAGAGGAAAATTTGTCTGAATGCCTTATCCTGAGCATAGGATGGTTTCCCCGATTTTGGTATGAAGACCACCTTGGATCTACCACTGAACAGCCTGACTAGACATGGAATTGGAAGGTCTGCTCCTTGCCGTAGTAGTATACTTGGGTTTAGTCTGGCCCTGCTGATTTGAATGGACTGAATGTTGCTATAGCCCATTCTATTTTCTATGTGGGCCTAGCTTTGACTATTCGTACTCTCTGGAATGCAATTGGGTCATTTGTTGCTGTCCTGAAGTCAGGAGAGTGAGTATCACATCCTGAATACAAATTGTTGCCTCCTCAATTTCCTCAGCCCCTTCTTTAGAGAATATCACATACTTAAGGTGAGCTGTTAGGGAGCTTCTGATTGTCTTTCAGTCGATTTTTCTCGAGTTTCTAAAGATCGTATCTTCACTGGTTCCGGATATTCCGAAGCTTACGTGCCAACCTTTGATGAGTGGGCTGACCTGTGGGGTTGCCCATGTGAACTCTTTGACCCCGGTCTAAGGCTTTTGGCAAAAGTTGCCTTATTCGCTGTATTTATAACAACGAGGTTTTCTTTCATTAGAAATTCTAAACTGTACCCACCTCGTCTCTTACTCCTTACCAGATTAAAATATAAATCCATGATTTTTCACATGTCTAGTGTTGTCAACGTCAGTCTGAAGTGAAGAGAAATATCAGTATCGAAAATTTCTACTCTGACACGATGTAACTGATTTTTATTCTACTTATATCATATACTGTATGCCTTAATATTACGAATCACATTAAATGATATATGATAATAAATTTACCTTGTTTTCAGCTGATAACTTTCTTTTGTTTACAGGAAGCGGACTCCTGTGCCTAATGCTGCCAAGTACAGGCAAAGGATCACTGGAATAGTCCAGATATTATAACCATTGGGTATATTGTAATATTGCCGTGTTCAAGGATCTCGAACATTGGAAGATGACGATAGCATTCAGTAACAGTGTTTTTTAACATAGATGTGACTTTGCACGAGCTTCTCTGCCTGAGTTAATATGAGGCAAAATACATTGATACTGATACCGAGTCAAATAATATTGAAGAACCGCTATAATAAGTAGCTATAATAAATAGGAAATAGGACTGAAATAGGTTTGAAAGATATTTGACTTCTTTCAAACCCATTAAGACGATGGACGTCCAAAACCTAAGTAATCAAGTTTATTGTGTTATTTTAAAAAAAATTTGAGGGTTATATAACTTGACTACGTTTACGCGAGAATATGATTTTAAATTTTTGTTTGTTTCGTTTGGAAATGTAACGATTCAAATACGTAGATTTATGTTCTGCCGATGAGAACTCCTGCCCAAGAATTCTCGTCGCCTCAATTTTTCAGAGTCTAGAAATGTTGTTTCTTGAATGGCGCGTTGGAAATATTTATAAGTAGAAAATTGTTCCACATGAACTATTGAAAACTGAAAAAAAACTCAACACGCCAAAATGAAGACGAAAGTTGAGAAGCAAAATGTTTTATGAAATTTAAACAAAATTTTGATCAGCACATCAAGAAGTACAACCTATCAAACATTCACTTCAAACTATTTTCCTTAAGAAGACTGATGTGAAATTGGTCCAGTTGTTATTTTAGCTTCACTCGTTTTCCTCTCGAACATCTTGGTCATTCGCCGCTTCATTTTTTACTTCTCTTTATATATGTTTTTCCTAATTTTTTCATTGACTCTTTCGATACTTTCAGTTGGAGTAGATTTTATAAATTTTACTTTCCCTTGTACTTTCTCAAGACTACTTTCATTCTTCTTTACTCCTGGTACTCGAATGACAATAAAACTTGATTATATTGTTGAACAAATTCTAAAACTTGTTATTGTTGAATATTTATTCAGTGTGATCTGCTACAAAAATGATCTCGTCTTCAATAGTATTTTTCATGGTTTACGATTCTTTACGAGCTCTTTCGCCACAGGTATCATAAAATTATATCGCACGTGTTCAAGTTCTTAACGTTTTTTCTTCATCAAAATACATTTTCAGAGCATCAGTGGTCCTAACTAATTCAAGAAATAGAAAGTACCCCAAACATCAAAACGTTAATTTCACTTGAGGTGGTCGGTGGATCAGCGGTCTAATGCACAGGCCGTTCGAAACTCCAGCATAGCAATAGTCGGTTCGAATCCGATGTAGGTACGAGAATTTTTCTCAACTACTTTACTATCGGATTCGATAGGCGGCCGCATGCCTTGTTGAAAATCAAGTGTATTGTGAGTTGTCTAGATGCCAATCTCGTCTAGTGCTAGCTTGGAGTGCACACCGACCACCCGAGGTGGTGCTGTAGGTTTTCCGGGTTTTCCTACAGCTGAAAAGTGAATACATCACCTAAAACATCAGTAAGTCGCCCCGGAGCGCCACGGCAAATAATAATAACAGCCGTCCTCTACCCGCACAGGCTATGCCTTTGGGTACACTCAACGAGTGTTTATGAGGGAGTATTACTTGACGCGTGTTTTTCCAATAGAGATGACATCCTCAGGATCTCATAGCGTCCTGAACTACTTATGATATTCTAGTCCATTTTTTACTACTTATCTCAGTGGCTAATTGCACCCTTTTACATACTCTACAGCCTAGATTATACCTGTCCACATTAAATTGTGGACCTACTTTTATTATTCACTTTATTTCCTGATTTATGTGCTTTAATCAATTCCAGACTCTCGAATCCATCGAGAAATCTATTTTCACGAAACTGTCTAATATATTTCGAAATTGTGTCATTGAATCGGTGGTCGTGATCCAAAGCAAGTTGGGCCACACTCGCTTTTTCTGTTCTCGAACCGGATACCTATGAGCAATGTGCTCTTTGAACCGTTTTTTCATGACCCTCCTAGTTTGATCCACATACTTTCATATAGTTTCAGCTGACTTTTTTTTAATTCCCGACATTTCTTTTTCGTCTATCTTATCTTTGGGATTACCCAGGATCTGTTGTAGTTTATACGAGGTAACTTAAGTAATGACTGCATTTTATGAGAGAGGTGCGGAGGAATGCTCATTTTAGCAATAACGGAATTCTAGCAATGCGATATTTGATATGTGTTCGATGTTCGTCTGAGAACAGAAAAACGGAATTTTTTTCACGTAATGGTTAAACCATGGGTGGGATTCCTTGTACCATAGAATTATATACTCGACACTTATGACTCGGTCTTTTCTTGAATTCAATCAGAATGTCATTTTACTTGGTGAAAAATAGGATTCCATGGTACACGGAACCCCATTATTTTGCCAGGTGCCAGGTGCTCTTATTCTGGTTTTGAAATCAGTTTCCTATCAAGGGGTATCATTTTTAATTTAGATCCGTATGTACTGAAATATTAACAACTTTTCACTTACACTAATATAGCAGAGTTACTGGAGTTACTGTAATATCAAAGTACCTATTTCTATTCAAAAGACGCTTTATTTATGGATATTAGATAAAAGACGAAGGGTAGCACTAGTGGTCCCAGTAACGTTTATCATCAAACATTACTGGACCTATTAAAAATTAAGTTTAATATTGGTAGAATTGAGATTCAACATTATGGAACGAATAAACTGATCGAGGAAAGTGAATATGACTTATGACTTATACATTATTGTCACTCAGACTATGTAAGGTATAGGTATGCGATAACCAGTACATAACTGAAATGAGATCACCTTCCACCCAATTCATAAAATTGTTTCGAATCTTCATCAACAACCAGGTAGAGCAAGTGAGAGTAAGAAGTTCACTAGATTTAGGACTGTAGGACTTTAACTGTATCAGGAACATTCGTTGCAGATATGGAGACACACAAATATTAAGATTCCATATTTAAACATAGTTTTTACCCATTTATCATGAACGGAAAAAATTGCTGGATATATTAGTGAAAAAAATATATTTTTTTTTAGAGAAACACTTAGTGAGTTGAGCTCAACATCTTTTATACACGGTATATTCTTGTGATAAACAATCTTGTATTTTAATTTGTTTAGGTTAGAAAACAGAAAAGCTGCAATATTATCAACAATAGTTTTGCTTTGATTTCTGTACCCTTTTTTTTTGTTAGAAAAAAATTTGCATGTGGCAGCATATTTTTATATTGTCTTTTGAATAATTTGTATGTATTAGTGAACCAGTGATCAAAACGGGAAATTGAGTCAAAATATTTCTATTTTTGTTGAACTTGGCATACTAGTTAATCTCATGTTGATTCAAATTTCTCATTACCTTCACTGATTTGCAACCCAACATATCTAATTCTATACTCTATGATCTTAGTTTATTTTCATAAATGTATATTTTGTATTTATAAGTATTATTTTGGACTCCATCGTTTTTGATTATTTAAGTTTGTTGCAGAGGAATTTATTTATTGATATTTATTCATCAAGCATGTATATGAAAGTTATAAAGAAAATGAAATAAAACCGGCACAAATGACACGGTGTGTTTATTTGAAAGATTGATGGATTATGGCATCACACGTTAAAAGGTAAGGGCTGCTTCTTCTCTAGCTCGGACAAGTCTTTCGAAGACTTTTGAGAGTTGTACACTTAAGGGTGTGCAGCTGGTTGACGGAAATAACAATTTTAACAACAATAATAGTTTATCTATATCGAAGTAAATATAGGTATGATGAAGAGTGGCAGTTTTAAATGCTGCAGATGACAGCTTTATCTTTACAGTTAGAACATTTTGTTGGATATGAAAAATTAAATATGTTATAAAAACATTCGTAACTGGGTCTAGTTTTGATTTTTTCAAAGTAGAGAGAGACAGAGAAATATACTTTATTGTCGAAGAATACAAAATTTCTTATTGACAAAGCATGGTGTATAAAATCAAAGTAAAGTGTATAACATATAAATTATTTACAGGTACAGAAGAAGTTTATTAAAAATGTGGTAGGACTTGAAAGAAAAGATACGGTACATTTTTAACAGTTCAGCTTGAATATAGAGGTGAACAATTGTCATAGCGTATAACATATTATACTAATGAAACTAAATAAACTTGTATAATACGGTCATGTCAGGATTTCATCAAAGAATTCTTCAATATTATAATATGCTTTTTTTAAAAGAGCCTTTTTCAAGAGTTTTCTAAATATTTTATGATCTTGGATTGAACTTAGTTCGGTGGGTATGTAGTAATATATTTTCTTACTTTCGTAAAACAGAGAATATTTAGTTAGAGTGGACTTTGGAATGGGTAGAGCTATTTTCCTTTCTGCTGTTTGTCGGGTCGCATGGTAAGTTTGCGTTGTAGTTTCTGTCATATATTTTTTGTGTATCAAGCATGCCGTTTCCAAAGCAAGTCAGTGTAAGAATTTCCTTACTCAAAAATAATGGTTTGCAGGACTCTCGTGGACCCACTTTTCCCAGATACCTTACTGCTGTATTTTGTAGAACCAACACTTAATGAAGGAGTTGCCGGCTACAATTACCCCAGAAGGCTATACCATATCTCAAGTGGGATTCTATCAATGATTGCGCTTAACTCGTTTGTGACCACTGGTTTTGGTTTTCTTGTGATTGAAGCATAAATAATTTGCATCGCAATAAAAAATGTTGTTGAATTGAAATATTATTCATAATATTTAATTCAACTTTATTGCCATTTTTAATAATCAGTTGATACCATGTCGTTGCAAAGCAGTTAATTTCTATATTCTAACATTATATCCTTTGACGGTCGTAAAGGGCAGTACTTGTTTTCTGAGGGATACTTGCTAACGAAAATACCTGATGTACAGTTTCAAACGAAATATTCGAATTTGAAAGAAATGTCACTTTTTCGTACGAATGATATTTTGAGCGGTTTTCATTTGTGCGAAATGCCTTCATGGATTAAATGAAATATTCAACGTCAACCCCCTAATTTACCGTCCATTTTCTGAAGTTAATTCCCCAGCTAGTTAATTTAGCTGTGGTAATCGCCATGTAATTTTCGTAGTTTGAAAATAGGTCTCACCCAAAAACGTTTAGGAGCCCTTTTTCTTCGTTTCTTCAATTAAAAATTCGAATACGTTAACAAAATAGTAGAATATAAAATATTACGGCTGTTCATATACTTATAATAATAATCATGAGATTTCTCCATATTTAACATTAAAATATTTAATATGCCTGGAAACATAACCGCACTGATCACTGTTTCCCTTCAAAATTTCGGACAAGATGGCTTTATTTCAACTTCTTGAATTTATTCATACCATCAGTTGAAATTTGCCGCCACGAAATATATTTGAAAAGCTTCTGACAGATTTCGTACGAAAAACAAATAATTCGTGTACGTGAAAACTAAGCTTTAGGTACGAAGGATTTTTCACAGTTCAACCAGCTTGGTTTTCCTAATGAAATAACCAGTAATTGGGGGTATCATATTTTTGTAGAGATATTTCAGTTCTTCAAATTATGATTATTTAATAGAAGTACCTTCTAAAATTTATACTTTCCCAGAAAATTTCCAAGCTGTTGAGTAATTCATTTTGATAGTGAGCTTTGACTTTTTACGTTAAACAATCGTTTTTATTTTAAATGAGCAGGGAATTTGATATGTGATAAGGTGTACTGAAGGAACACATCTTATGCCTACAACAATTTTCTTCAATAAGAAATGGAAATATTTAATTAAAGGAAGAGAAGCTTTCATGATTCACGAGAACGGGAAATGAAACTTGTCAAAAACATAAAGAACCAGAAAAAAATTGAATGACCATTGACGCACTCAGTATCAGTTGATGTTTTAACTTTAATTTCCAAAATCCAAGAAACATGCAATGAAGTAGAAGATATTTTCAGTGAATAATCGAATGCTATTGAAAAATTTGGGGGGTTTTAACCCCTGAAACCGCTTTTTTGGTACACCCTTGGACATGACTGATATGTTGATGGTAAAATAGGTATCATAACAACTGTGAAGACATTGTTAGACTTTACCCCAAGAAATAGTTTCTTGATTAGAAAATCTGTCATGGATTTTTATTTCGGTGGATATTTAATTGATTCGACTTATATTTTCAAAGAAATCAATCACAGCAGAAATAGATTTTGAAGTAATAATCCTCAAATTCATACATTTCCGACTGATGTTTTACAAAACCAATATCTCAAAATACCCACAAATATCTATATCGGTACCACCCTTGATCAGACATCTGTCGATCGATAATTAATCCGGATGATATTCGGCAAGATTCGAATTATATAGTGAAGGCAGCAGAAACGTATTCCGTCAGACTGAACTTTGTACGGTGTTGCCGGCGCTTGCAATCAATATAATATATATAATAATTTTTAATTAATTACACTGTTAATTAGATATTTATGTGAATCATGACTGTGCCATGGAATGATAATATGGTATATAACAAATATCATTTTTCAAATGAACTTTTGCTCTTGAATATTGGTTGTATCGACAACAGAAAGGACAGGTATGGAAAAAAAATTATGGGCCGCAGTGGTCATGATGGTAGAGGGCTTGTCTATCAATAAGAGGGACGTGGTCACTGGTCTCGTGCTAGGAATCGCACGTTAAAAGGTAAGACCTCGTTAATCCTTAGCTCACACAAGTTTTAACTTTTGAGGGCTGTCGATCGTAGGGGGATGACAGCTGGTTAACGGAAAAAACAATATTTTTATTTTTTAAATAAAGGAACTGCGGTTGATACACTGATACTGTCACGTAAATTGTGCTCGAGGTAAACTAACAGTTTGCAGGAAGGATAACGGTAGTCCAGTTGAATACTTGAACTCTCCATCGATTATATTTGTAATATTTTGTACTGGTCCATTGATTGATTATTTTTTTGAAAATTTCCATTGAAAGCCTTCTGCTGAATGTGAATATTGAATTCAATCAATAATTCCAGTTCATCACAGGACTAGACTCATATAGAAAAATCAACCCAATACATCCATTGATAACAACTCTTTCAGATTGTGCTAGTATTTCTACTCAAAAGTAACTGTTGAATTCACTTTATTGACGTTTCAGAATTACAAAATTATTTTCAGTCTATTCAAAGAAAGGGTTTCAAAGCGAATAACAGTAAGTATCTCATGTGATAAATAATACTGTAACGAAGTACGTATGGTAGAATTCAAACATAATATATTGTTATGATGTTATTGTTTGTATATTATATTAGTTTTTATTTTATTCATGTATAGTGTTTATGTTGTGTGGGTGCAGTAAATTCAATTTATCGTATAGAAAATATAGAATGAACTTCTGTGATATAAATGACCTTTCTACATTGCCCTAGCTCAAACCTTTATTTTACCCGTTTTACCTTTCCTTATTTATATTTTCTTCCTTTTTTCAGCTCAGCCGTTTAAACAAGAAAAACTCCTGGTCTCAGTTGGATTCTGGAACATGGATTGCCCGGAATATAATTCGAAAACATGCAATTTAAGAAACATTAAAAAATAAAGAGTAATTTTTTTTATTTTAATGTTGAAAACTTTGTATGGAAATAAAAATATTAATAATTTTTTTTAGGATTGAACTCTTATTTTTAATTGAAAAACCATGAAAAGCTTCCTAATTAAAAATAAACCTATCATCTGCTATCCTTTGTACGATGTTTTTTTTAAATAAACTACCTGCCCTCTATGATCTAACTCATCTACTACTGAAATTGAGTCCATTCTATAAATTCTAACAATGTCCGATAGATGGTACTTTTATCAAAAATGAGGTTATGGTAAATACTAATATCGTCCGCTTTGATTTTGAAATTTAAATAATAATATTGTTTATAAAAATCGTTCAAATATAGTCAGTGATTAGTTAGAAAAATGTTTCACACAGTTTAAAATATTTCCTCAGCTGTACTGCTCTGCTCTGCTTCAAAACTCATGCAAACTGGATTCAATGTGTTGTGAAATACTATAAATACCTTGATACAAGATTTCCAATTACTTTTACTTCTTTGTGGATTCTATTTTTGTCGTCGTGTATGTATTTTTGCTTGTATATTCTGCTTACTTATTGGAACTTTACTTCAGTTGGATTTTACTGGCTGCTCTCTAACATTGTTGTTCGTGTACTTGTCTTTCACTTAATGTTATTTTTATTTTCTTCTCAAAATTTTGTAAACCTTTCTCTCTGGAATTTTTTCTGCTCTCCCCCGATTTTTTTTCCTCGGCAAACCGTCTTCAAATTTTTCTTTTCTTCTTGAGCAATCACAAATTTTTATTTCACCTCATTGAACTTTTCATTATTTAATTTTAATTCCGCACTGTTGAGGGCGGGGATTAGCGCAGTGGTTGATCGCCAGCCTGGTTACCGAGAGGTTCCAGGTTCGGTTTCCGACCGGGGCGGGCTTTTTTCATTTTCAGATGTGAAATTCTGAGTGATTGAAGCTTGTGTCGGCTGGGAATAATCCTCCACGATTTGCTGTTGCTTTAATAATTAACAGTGCTGCTCCTAAGATGGCGATGTAGTTAGTAACAAGGCCTATCCAGAATACACGGCTAATGACCATAGCAGTCGATGCCAAAAAACCACGAAAAAAAATGTCGGCACTGTCTTTATATACGTTTTCTAATGTCTAACTTATTCTACCTATTTACAAAGTGCTTCCATTAATTTTTATGTCCATTTAGGTTCCCCTTTCGTTATATTATTCAGTTTTTCATTTTTGCTTCAACTGTCATCATTGACATTTTCTCACCTTGCTTCCAAAATCATATGCAGTATGTTTTTTCTAATAATATAACTAATTTCGAATTTTGTAGTGATAAAAAAATATTTTGACCTACATGCATATTTTAAACTGAGTTAAAAGTGTTTCTGTTCACAGGATGAACTTAAGGATTAAAATTCAATATAAACAAAGATATAAAACAGGCAAAACATTGGGTATTTTTGAGCTGTGCAATGTTTTTGATTATTGCACTCATTTCTCAGCACTGATTTCGACAAAAACACAAAAAATATACCACACAGACATTCTTTCAATGGTATATATGGTTTGTTTGGATAATGGGCAATGGCCTATGACCTTCATGCGGCGTGACGTCACACTAAATTCGTCTGTTGGATTGTACAATCTGATGGATTTTTGGTCCACAGAATCAGTCTGATGATATCCAGATCTGATCAATTCCGAATCTGTGTAAGTATACACTTCTGCTGTATTCCGATTGTGTATATAAACCATTTGGATGGAATAACTTTCTGATTTATTTGAAATTCGCTGCATTATTTGTTTATAATTTTACTGATGTAAATTTTTACGTTTATTACATAATGCATTTTTCATTTTGATATTATAGAAATGTAGTTTCTGATGGGATCTAATCGCTATACCTATGTACAGTTGACAATTGTAATATCGCCAAAATACTGATTTAGCATAATCCGATTTCATTCATTTATATTTCTGAGTTTTTTATTATTGAGAAGTATTTGTCAGATATTTTACTTTTCTGCTTATATATATGGACCTATGGTAAAATAGGCATCATAACAAATTGATAGTCTTAATACTTTTCAAAGAAATTTAGCGAGTCAGTTAAATAATTTATATTTACTGACAAATTGCCAAACTTTGTACAAAAGAAACATAAAATCTTATAACAAGAATAAATAAACAAATTTGATTAACTTATCATTCACAAAATGAAAAAAATGTCTATGTTGGGTTTCGCTTCACGGGATCATCTGCTATACTGGCAGCGCCCTCCATCGCAGACGTTCCAAACATACATCCCAACGGAGCGCAATACGGGGCAAATAAAGAAGAATACTGTTGTTGAACTGCGTTGGGCGCAAAATAATGTGGAGCAAAAAGGCCCTGTCTCTGAGCCATCTTCAGTCGAGTAGTAAGTTGTTTTTTCCATTTCGTTCGCCTGTTCTGAAACCAGGTTTTTATTTGTACTTCGGTGAGGTTGAGGGATTTACTGAGCTCCATGCGTTTACTGACGCTGAGGTATTTATCGATTTTGAATTCGGTTTCCAAACGTTCCAGTTGTTTGGCGCTGTAGGCTTGGCGGGGTTTTCGATCCAAACCGGGCTTTCGGGAGCGTCTGTTGATGGGTTTAGGAGCTGAAAAAAGTTTGGATAATTAAATTTTGAATAGAATGGTACGATTTACAAAGTATTATTATAGTGTCATCAGTAGCCTTATACAATTCATTTATGGCAATTCATATTTCAAAAGATTACCATAATACCTTAATTTACTCATACAAAAAGAAACAATCAAAAAATGAAGGCAAGGTTGGAAAATGGCCAAATATTTTTCTAGGGGTTAATTTTTTTTAGCAATATGCAATTGAACAGTAGGTTAACCTACTTGAGCCCACGTAGCATACTTTGCTGGGATATTGGTACAATATTATGATGAGTAATAGGTAAATACCTATTGGCAAAATATTCAAACTTAATAGTGGCCATGTCGCGATGTTGGTACCAAATGTTACTTCTATAACATTGGCAAAGTATTCTGAAAACATCTGCCTTAAAACCTTCAGAGATGTTGGTATCGTATTTCTGATACCAATTGGACCGGCATAAAAAGTTTCGATAAGAAATTCTCTTTCCAGCGGCCTGCTTGACATAGGCATCGGTATATTATTTTTCAGAAGTACTGTTTCATTCTCATAATCATAGCAATTGATCGTCCCATGTGAAACACCATGGCAGTGATTAAGGAATATTGTGAACTGGCATTCGGCTTCAGATAATAGGTGTCCAGTCCAGCTAGCAGCTAGCCGAGCATTTATTCCTTGAATATATTAGATAGATAACTAATGATCTTGGGGACTAGGGACACACGATAGAACTTTTTTTATGATGCTTTGGAAGTAAATTACTGGTAGTACCTATGTGAATTTCTCCTTTGTCGGGCAGTGCATATGGACACTCCTCATAGTGCTCTTATTTTTATTGCCTTTCCAATTGGGACTAGAAATACTTTACACTGAAGTATATTGAGAAAATATTGGTACAATATTACGCAAAATCGAAAAATTATTCAAAAGTGATATTGATATGAAAAAAATGTGAATATTTCGCGATATTGGTCCAATTGGGCAATATTGGACAATTAAAAAATAATACTAGACGAATATGTCTGAAGAAAAAGTGTCCTCATTTCGATTATATTGAAATAATCTGTTTTATTGAAAAAATTGATGAAATATTTTCAAAAAATGTCGGATAAGTTGGAACTTCTATACAAGTACTATTCTCATTCGATTAAGGTGTCACCAGAGTCTGTGTTTTGGTCGTCATAACCACTGATGAGTCAACTGTATCGAAATAAATTGTGAGAAGGACTTGAAATATTTTTTTAGGATTCGGTTGATGTTCTATATGTAAGCCACCTAGAGGTTTCTCACCCATGGTTAATTATAATTTATTTCAATATTGTTTATTGGATATCCGGCCAATATTTATATTTCAATATTTGTAATTGGTTTTCTTATATTTTATCAATATTAATATTTCGTAATTGTCGTGAAGTTTTTGATTCAAAAAGTATGGCTGCCTTTTCCGGAGGTCGAACCCGAAACCTCTGGCCTAGAAGTTATTCTATCGCATCATGTCATGGATCATTTATATGGATCTCTGTTGATCGACAACCAATTAGATTGGAGGAACTGAATACCACTGAATAAAAGGTCATTAAACTAATAAATGTGGGCCTGAAATTGTATGAAGAAATAGGGTTCAAGAAGTTTTGAAAAGGATGAAATAATTTGATATCATTTTCCACATCGATTTTTTTTCTGATAAATTGGTTGCATGGTAGATGTGTAGTATTTGTACCGAGTAAAATATCGTTAGTGAATTGTGTCAACTTTCAGTAACATCATGTGATTTTTGCATATTGTTGATGGGGTTTTCCACTGAATTCTCAATAACGATTGTAATGGTCATAGAATGAAGGTAGATTATAAATAATCTAGCCTTTCACAGATTTCTTATTATATCTGATTGCCGAATCAGTTCTACTCAACACCTATATGGAAGTTTTTCTACAAGAACATACTCTTCGGATGTTGGTATGTGCTTGGAATTTTTTCCACCAATAGTTATTTAGCTCGTTAGGGCCTGGATCAGCGAAGTTTTCCGAAACTTCGAAGGCCCGTAAAATGTTTCCCGGAGTAATCGGATTGCACAGTTCATTGAGCTCAGGCTGACGCAGCCTCCTGCAAAAAGCTTGCAAACTGCGCTATGGCTGGAGTATCCACGTTGAGTTATTGCGAATTCTCATATATATTTTTCCAGGGTTATCTACAACATGCTCTTTGAATAAGCGAGAAGGTTTATTCCGGAATTTCACGCGAAGCTCTTCACCCACCACACTAGTAACTTCTTTGCAAAAAAATGCCTTAATTCAGTGTGTATTGGCCGCCACGTAGTCCGCCATACATTGGATACGAGACGCGTGTTGTCTCGCCGACTCGATCTCTGCTCTTATTTTGAGTACGCGATACTTATGCCTCCTAATCAAAGGAATGGTATCCCTCCTCTCTATTTGAGACCAATTCTGAGCGGCTGCATACATGGCAGAGTTGATCTTCCAGATGTCAGCCTCTTCTGGAAAACTATCTTGAATATTCGCATCCACCTGTACCAGATGTTGTGGCTTCAGAGCCTTGGTGTTATGAAGTGCCTTGCAGGTTCTGACGCTCTCCATTGGTGGTATGATGCGAGCCTCCTCTACAGCCAGACCGACACGTGGCTCTGACATAGCCTTGACTTTGTGAGATAAGATACATTAAAACTGAACATTCTGTCATTGAACCCACGACCGGCAAAAGCTTTGATTCCAACCTTTCGGCTACCTGACTCCCTGAACATCATGAACAAAATGATATAGCTGTTAAGAATTGTCCATAACTGCTTCTTCCCTATGATTTTCCAGCCACCCACAATCGATTACTAACATTGAAGAATAGAGATGTATCATCATCACCTTTCTGGTCCATTAAGTTAAAAAATTACCCTTCTCTTGCGCCTCCGGATGACTACAGCATAAGCAGTAGTTGTTAACACGTATCACCAAGACATCATTAAGCGCGATGCTAACATTGAACTTGCCAGTAGAATCTTACAAAATGCGAAGGCACAACGACATGCAAACGCAACAGTGTTCAAGTTTTCACCCTCTAGGTATATGGAAAACTATGAACTGCTGGACAGGCAATCATATGAATTGGCCAATTCTAGCCATTTGTTTTCCAATTTTAACGTATTCAGTAAAAATCAAAACAATTATGATTCTGATAGTTATCTACTTCTATAAAACTTCTACAAACATTGTTCTGACATGCTGCAATGGACTACCTTCTGTAGACGGTAGGCACAAACAGGAACCAATAAAAGCACTCCGACTAGAGATCAGATTTCTTCTGAAGCCATCATGTAAAATAAAGAAATATTTCTACGTGATATGTGTAATGTGTCAGTTTGTTCGATGACAGTTTCATATGATGCGGAGCCTGCACTTCTCAACAACAAAAATTCAAAGCATGTGCAAGCAGGTAAACGATCTCTAAAAGGCCAAATGGCATATAAAAGTGTAAGTAGATATTCAATGCAATGAAAGAGTTGTATTTCGTGTAAAATTTAATAAAATCGCAAAGCGCTTTAGGCCATCATCGGTGCTATACTCGTCAGGTATTTATACAGGAGCAATACTTATAAGTTACCAAAACCATGGGTAACATTGGTTTTGATCGGACGCACATACATGTTAAAATTAAGTACTTAATATATATACATACAGTGTGGTCCAACGAAAACTTAACACCTCGATTTTCCGGCTTTAAAATGAAAATGTGGAAAATCGCTCGGACCCGTCAATTTCTAATATGGGGGGGAACAACTTTTCCGCTGTTTTCATCCCCGTAACTTCAACCCCCTAACGGGGGTGAGCACAACCCCTTGATTTTGAATAGGGATGCGGGGTGTTGCGATACCTCATTTTGAAGATCTCATCGTGTACTATCTGACCGTAAAATTTCACTTCAAAATATCCATCGATAATGAAATAACAGCGAAAATAGTGAAAGAGGCAATATGGAATTTATCTCGAGAATAGTATTCGTATCCGACGCATTTCAAAGGTATTGAGTCGTTAATTTTTTGTCCAAAAAAGTAGACGGACCTTGTTTTTGTACCTTAGTCTATCGTGAATGTTTGAGAACGGTACAAGTGTGTCAAATCGATTGTAAATTGGTAGTGGAATTAAAATGGTGTATTCCGTAGAAGAAAAGGTGGAAATGATAAAATTATTTTTCCGAAATAACGACTCTGCGCGCACAACAGCGGCTTTATTTAACGAACGACATCCTGGAAAAAATTTATCCGCTGCTTACGTTGTGCAACTGGTTGCCAAATTTGACGCTACTGGTTCAGTTGGAAACAAAAAGAGGGTGCATGAAAGAGACGAAGCGAGGGACGTGGCTGTCTTAGGTCATATAGCAATGGATCCGACCTTTAGTACTAGGAAATTGTCCGATGTATCTGGTGTTTCACGCACAACAATCATGAGAATCCTGAAACAACATAAATTCCATCCTTATAAGATACGATTGGTTCAGGAACTGAATGAGGATGATCCCGATCGCCGACTCCAGTTCTGTGAAGTGATCAGTGAAATAATTAACGGCAATCAAAACTACATGGTCGATATCTGTTTTTCGGACGAGTGTTCATTTTACCTTAACGGCATTTTAAACCGGCATAACTGTCGGTATTGGTCAGATGAAAATCCAAGATTATTTCGTGAGGTGTATACACAGCGCCCCCAAAAACTAAATGTTTGGGCGGGTATATATGAAAATCACATAATCGGCCCTTTTTTTATACCCGGTAATCACACAGGCCAAATTTATCTCGATCTATTGGAGAACGCTATTTATCCAGCCCTCGTGCAAGTATTGGAGAATGCAGAAGACCATCAAACGATCATTTTCCAACAAGATAGCGCACCACCTCACTTTGTTCAACCGGTGCGTCAGTTCTTAGATGACAATTTTCCTCACGCCTGGATTGGAAGAAGGGGACATATTGAGTGGCCACCCAGATCACCTGATCTGGCTCCACTGGACTTTTTTCTATGGGGTCACCTGAAATCCAAGATTTACGCTACCCAGCCTGAGTCACTGGATGATTTGCGAACTCGGATCATTAATGAATGCCGTCAAATTACACCAGAAATCTTGAGTAATGTACGTGAACGTTTTCAGCAAAACTTATATTACTGCATGGAAGTGGATGGTGCCCATTTCGAGCATTTAATAAAGTAATCACAAAAGTACGCACTCTTCCACTACTTTACCTATCCTTTCGTTATCGATGGATATTTTGGAGCGAAATTTTACGGTCAGATAGTACACGATGAGATCTTCAAAATGAGGTATCGCAACACCCCGCATCCCTATTCAAAATCAAGGGGTTGTGCTCACCCCCGTTAGGTGGTTGAAGTTACGGGGATGAAAACAGCGGAAAAGTTGTGCCCCCTCGTATTAGAAATTAACGGGTCCGAGCGATTTTCCACATTTTCATTTTAAAGCCGGAAAATCGAGGTGTTAAGATTTCGTTGGACCACACTGTATATATACCCATTTAAGGGTTTTTTAAATTTAAATATTCCGTTTTTTTCGCATTTTTCCAGGCAATGCAGAGCCTACTCGTGTTAAACTATCAACCACGAGAAACCGGTTTCCAGCACTGTTGACTCGCAATATGGATAGGGTGCATGATAAATTACCACCCTAGAAAAAGGTACTTGATAAACATCTGAATTCATGAATTGTTTTTATTTGATAGTTCATACAAGAAAAATGAGAACGTTGTTACGTCGCAAACAAAGCAACAACCGACGTATTCAAAACTTGAAGATTTCACGTGCATTTGCAAAATTATCTGAAATTTTACAATGATCATGATGCAGGTAAAAACAATTATTCTCCCACCCCTCAAATTTTGAATTAGAATGCAATGAATATGTTACGTTCTTTTCAACCGCACATCTAGTTGTGATTCTGGACCACCTATTTCGCGTTCGGAAGAGAGCAAATATAAATCGGACAGAGTACACAACGGCTTTCTTGGAAAAGCAAAGGGTGTGAATAATAAAAAAATTCTTAGCTACGCTTCAAACAAACTATTAATAACTTCAACAAATAAAAGTTTAGTTTGAACATATTAGTTCAGTCTTACTTCCAAGATATCTTTTGGGAGCAGATGTTTAAAATTATGAATAATGTGTAATTATTAAAAAGTCAAACAGAAGCAGACCTTAAAGGTCTGTTTGGAGCTCATTAGAAGTTTTAAAATTTGCATTTTACAATACATGTAGGAAGTTGACACTGCGGCTAGAATTTTTTAGGCAAATATACCTATAGACTCGGTTTTATGTTCTGCAACTACTGAGAAGAATCTAAAGATGCCTAGACAAATTACGAGGTTGGGTGGCAAGAATAGTTTGCTTTTGAAAAGCACATGAAGACATAAATCAAACAGTTGGTATTTCTGTGTTTCACTACTGCGAATGACTTTTATTTGTATCTCTTCTGAATATAAATTTATTGTTCATGTCTTTTCGTGGGAACCACGATATATGTTACATACCGGGTGGGGCAATCGTGCGTCAGAGTCCGATGGCTAGGAAGATGATTCAGAAATAAAAATAAGCTATACTCGATTTCGTAAATTCTAGATAGTGACTAGTTGTCAATTTAAAGTTTTTTACCGGGTTTGAGAGTACCCAGGAATAGTGGCATATTTCATATTCTTGAACTGCTTTATGGCAATAAACTGTGAACTATTCTGTAGACAGCAGAGTTTTACTGAAAGTACCCTCAATTTTTTTCTTCAAATTCAACCCTGCTCATTTTTCTATTCTGCATCTTACTTGTCTTAAAATTCTCTATTCAACTATGTATCACAAGTTGATATTTGTTTCTTAATTTGCTGTTGAATTGCATTTTATTAAAAACATCAAGTTGGCTTTGACCCGAATTTGATGATAGTATTTCAAATGGAAGTAGTCAATATACTCTTTGGTTAACGAAAACGAAAATAACTCTCGATATTGAGAAACCTGAGATACAAAATACTTTAAATTTTTTTGGCTACTTCTGAAGAAACAATATTTCAATTTTTGTCAAATACGAGCTTAACAAAAAATCTAAAAACAATAACTTGACATATTTAATTCCTGACGAATCCAATATTTTTTACTATTGCCAAGAAAATCACTTCCGACCTATTGAGAAAATTTCCATTACCAAAGTTCAGTTTTTTTCTAGCTCCAACTACCTGAAACGAGGTACTCTCCGCTATAAAACTATTAAAGAGATCTGGCTCAGAGGATGCAATACTGATAAAGGAAACATCCGATACCGTGCTTGAACCACTAGTTGCTTATACTAATGAATGTTTTGTTGATGACATTTTCCCAGAACTATTCAAAATTTCCAGGGATTTACCTCTGTTAAAAAAAGGTGACTCTGAGAAGTTGTTTTTCAATTGTAACTTTAACAGAACGGTTCTGTACTACTAGCTCCACCATGCCACCATGCCACTAAGAGTTAATTACTGAAAATCGGTAACAATATGTTTTTATTCAAGAAAATTGAAGCATCGATTCAAATTTCTTTTCTGTTTAATGCAGAGTTGTGATATCATTAAATATTTAAAATAGTTTATCTTATTCGATTTGTAAGTCCCAAAATGATGACAAACTCATTATAAAAAAAATATTGAACTACTTCACGTATCCAATAAAATTTTTTGATTTTTCACACGACATATTTCAGGCGATTATTTTGAAAAAATAAAATCACCTTAGTGTTAAATAGTAAATTAATCGTAATAAAATGCATTTTTCCTAACACGACGAACCACCCAACATGTTGCCACAACAAGTAGAATTGTGAATCCCGGAGTTGCATGAAGCTGGGTCACTCAAATTAATTCCACTAGTTTAAAAAACATAAAAGTTGTAGTGGGAATCCACCTTTCGCGTACACCCGGTATTTCCGATTTTCAGATGGCTCAAAATAACTTACACGGAAATCAATTTTTTTAGTTTTTATATCAGGAAGTTAGGTCATAGGAAACTAAATAATTTTTTATTCTCCCTCTGTCTAACGATAACCTCACACATAAATGTAATTGGCGATAACAGGAACGATTTGTATATTGTCTGAATAACACCTAATCCGCAAGTCCATTATATCTATCACGCTATTTGGCCATTTGGTGGATTTCTATCCTTTTCATTGTTGTTACCACCATTTGTTCTCTAAATATAATGAACCACAATTTTCCCCTTATTATGTTATTAATTACGAAAATTCATTCGCTTTGTTCCTGAATAGGGTGTTTGATGGTGAAATTTTGGTTGTAAATGAAGTACTTACTGGAATGGGAGTGATACCGTTTTTTAATTTGATTCACCGTATGATATCAGGAGTTACAACAAAATGGATAAATATGCTGGAGAAGAAACAAATATCTGTCAAACCATATTGCATTGAGATAGAGTGTCAAGTATACTACTAAAAACAGCGACTTTTGTAGATAACAACAATTTTTCGATATCACAAAAAATTATAATAGTTTATTTAAAAAAGGAACATTTTTGGTTGGGAATAACCTCATCATTGTTTATCTCCTTTTATTTGACTTCCATGATTAATGGGATTTTTGAAACATTTCGATAAATTTTCATAATCAGTATGTAACGTATAATGTCGGATAATTTTGGTAGGTCGAAAATATCTTCCTAACACTCAGTAACTAGACAAGAGGATTGCCATATAGATTTATTTAGTCAAAATAAAAGTAGGGTTTTCTGTGGAAAAACGGAAACCGTTTGTGTTCGACAAAAGTTTTAGGATTTGCGGTTGTTGCTTTTGTTTTTCTTCTTGAGGTCTATATATAGAGCATTGTTCAGATTCCAGTGATTCATACTGGTAGATAAAATACGTTGGTATTTATGATGTTACTGTTAAAAGTGCTGTTTTATTTTGTAAGAAGTTACCTCGAAGTTACCTCGAATAAAATAAAAGCATATTCAAAACATCATATAATGTTTTTTATACAAACACCATCAAAAGACTACCAAAATGATGAATGAAAAATATCAGGAATTCAGAATTATAATTGCAAAGTTAGGATGATGCATAACATACTGTTATGATAGTAATCATTTGCATATTTTCAAATATATAACAATCATTATTCATTTCACCAACAATATTTTGTCAGAAAGAAATAAATGATCGACAGTGAAAAAATGTTATTTGTCGTTTTCTTGACGTGATCTTTCTGGGATTTCAACGTTCCACAGTCTGAAAATAAAAATAGAATGAATCAAGAAAAGATATACAAGTGTTGAAAGGCACATTAATTAATTTGCCCCAATGTTTACTGCGTTCACAAACAGGTTGTCGTGAAAACAACATTTAACTTGCCAGAAACATCCTCAACATTCTGAGCCTAATACATTATGATATGGAAAACGTTTTATGAAAAACACCCACTTTCTGAAAAAATAAATGAATTACGTATTCGTAATAGAGATTGAAGAGACATCTTTTTATGAGGTTTTTAGCTTGTTCACGAACCTACTTCGGGAAGAGGTCATTGAATATTAGAGCAAACATAAATGTCTATATCTTAGTAGAATGATTCCAGGATATGGTAGAGATGATGTTTTTTTTCAAATGGAATCTGAGTAGAGGTGATTTGAAACCTATCTTGAATCACATTATTAAACTGGGAAGACAGAAAAAGAATATCAATTGCCTTCCTTATCAACGTTTCGAATATATACAACTGTTTATAGAAACGAAACACATACCACCAGATATCGCCACTATAACTCTAATCATCACACTAGTATGAAAAATCGAATTGTAAAATGCCTTCACAGTAACGAACATAAAATAGTTTACAATCCAAACAGGGATCTGGAAAAAGAAATATATTTCACGACTTTTGTCAAGGAAAATGCTTAACCCTTTCAATTCATATATAAAAAATATCAGATAAAGTCTGATGGCTTCAGGAGGTGATCAATTCTATCTCTCTCCTGAAGCCATCAGACTTTGTCTGATATTAAAGAAAAAAAAAACAAAAAACTCCACCCCGAGTTGCTATGGAGTTGCTTTCTGAGGTTTTCTAAACGTGGCGCTGCGACTGCCTTCTTACGAGACGCCGCATCCACCTCAGAGAATCATTTTAGTGAGATACCAGTGAATTTCGTGGCATGACCAAGGACGTCGACGACAGTAAAAGTTGTCGGACCTACCTTGCACTGAAGAGAAGAGTCAAGAGAGGCAATAGGTACCTCGAAATTAGTCTCTAAGTGGTCAAGTCCTTGATCATGTCGGGCAGGATTCTGCTATTTGATATAGAAAGTATTCGCGGCTGTCTCCCAGACTCTATGGAGAACTTTGCACAGATATCTGTTAGATTTATTTCAACGTCCGTCGTGGTATTAGCCAGGGAAGTAGTTATTTTCTGTCGAATATCTGTCTAAATTGTGGAGAGGATAAGGGGTTTTTACTGATCATATATTTGTTCGTTCGAAGAAATATATCCGTCAATCGGCTGGACCTTTACGAGCAATCCTTACAACTCTTTGAGAGACTTGTGCGAGCTAGGGCAGACAAGGCTTTATTACCTTTAACGCGTGATGCCATGTCATATAAAATCGAAAACAGTGATACACCAAACAACATAACCAACAGAAGTACTCCGATCACATCCACATCTAACAACTAACAATACTGGGATTTGCCATAGATAATTAAAACAACTAACACATTGAGATCAATACGAAAGAACTAATGAACGTTACAAGAATTTTATTAGTGTGGTGGAAATTGTCAATCATACGATGGAATGGAATGTTAGCAAGTTAGTGAGAGAATCAAACCAAGAAGAGAGAAAGTTGGAAGAAACTTCTGGGCAGGTTTCATTTGACTTTGTCTCCGTAATCACATAATTTTTGAAAAAAATCAAGTATCGTTAGTTATTTTCAACCTATTTTTTCAGGTCACCAAATTCTGAAAACGATAGTTATTGACAAAATTAAATCTATTTTTTTATTTTCAAGACAACGTCCTTGTGAACGCAGTAACTTATTAGGGCAAATTGAATAATTTGCCCTTCTACACTTGAATTTTTCATATTCAGACCATGGGAGGTTGAACTAAAAATAGCCAAGAGTCGAATTTCCTCTACAAAATCCAATTTTCACTCAATACTCAACCTTTCCTATTCTGTTTTTATGTTTCTTACCTTGTAATCCAAATAAATGACTAGAATTCTTGCTTTCTGGGGATGGACCCAACCAATTCGCATAGAATAAAGATGGAGGTGGAGCACCTTGCTGAAGATGATATTGCAGGTACGAAGAGTCTGAATTATTGGGTGATAACTTTGGGGGTAAGTACTGATGTAGCCCGGGATCTGGTGGGTGCGGCTCTTGACGTCTGTATTTATGGAGATCCAAAATTGATTGGTATAAATCACCTTGAAAACAAATGAAACAATTCAATAAGTTGCAAAAATATTATTCCTACATTCAAATGTAAGGGGATTTCAACACACAGAGTCGAAGCTTATTTTGTGGAGGAGAAATGTTTATATGAAAAGAGTTCATTCAAATACTCGATTTACTCGAAAATATTGCAAACACAATAGTCATTCATCTAACCCAGCTATGTGATAACAAATTTCGAATGCATATTTTCTCATAACCGTTTGTTTCATTACATTACTAGTAATGCAATGAATGTTTACGTAAATGAGAATGAATTTTATTGGAATTTGGAACAATAGAATGTCTGGAAATCCATAGTAACACGACCATCACTGCAATGATGAAACACAAATGAATTCATGAAACTTATCAGTGATAAGTATTGCATAAGAAGAATTTATTTGGCGAAAATTCTTCATTAGTGAGAAACAAATTTTTTATTGATGTATCAATTATAGTTTGTATATACATCGACAACAGAATTACTACAAACACGGTTACTATAACAAACTCCTGAAGCTGACGAACTATTTAATTCATCTTCTTCTTGAAATCCCTGTTTTCAAGTTATACACTGTGCCTGATGAATTCAATTCGGTTGAAACAGTTCCCTTGGAATGTTCTCCTAGTTTGATATCTATAATTCTTTTTTCGTTGTTGAAATCAGTTTCGGCGTAACTTTCTGTCACGGTACTGGATTTCAAGTGTCATATTGCTTAATTTTTTAAATGTCAGATCCTGAATATGCGAGCAAAGATGCAGATGACCGCCTAAAACAATGTCCAGTATAACTTGCAGGATTTGGTAAACCAAGATGGTGAAGATCTAAATGTATTGATACCTACTGGCGGCACTCCACAATAATTGTTACTATTATATTTTACGAAACGATCGTGCTTTGTAATTTGTGATCGCAAGATGACGTATTTTCGAATTCTATCAAATGAGACAGAAACGGTGCTGTTTTGACCACAAATTTCCGTATCATATTTGATTTTGTTTGGAATAGCAATTTTTAAAGAAGTTTCCTCAATATTCAACATCACTGATACGCATCTCAGTAAATTCCGCTTTTCTTTACAAGCACCGACAACGCTAATAATAATACTTCATACTTATGTGGTTATGATAGGTAGACCAGGGTGTTGAAGATACCATCCTCTTAGGCCATTATGAATTCCTCAGTCTCCGACCACAGCCACGTCACATGAGTTATGCGAATTCGAAATTTTGAGATAATCTAAGGTTGATATTCTTGAAGAATACCTCATGCATTGTCTTATAATGAAGTAGCTACAGGAGTATATCATATCAGCCTTTGCAGCTTCAATGTAAGCTTTTTGCTGGATGGATTCCAATTTGGCGACAGAGTTTGGGTCAACCCGCTCAGTGTCGGACATGATACCAAGTTCATTGGCTACATGAGCCGCTGCCTAGCAATGAAATGCTCCAATACCTGCTTCTTTATCATCGCGGACCGTGCAGAAAAAGAGATCTAAACTCATGATGACTTCACAGGCTCCATCCAGTACCACTCAAAGTTTCAGAGCTTCTCTATTGTCTGGGGCAGTATATGAGCAGGTTCTGCTTGTAGCCAGCGACCCCATTCTCTGATCCTCCATGCTCGTTCATCCGTTCATACATGTGCTCAACTGCAGTAAGTATTCGCATGCAAAATGCAAGTAAACATCCTATTACATGTGTTCAAACATATTTTCATCCTGTAATTTTTTGGTTCCGACAAATCTTTGACTTTTGGAACCAGCACAGCTCAACCTTCGACGAACCAACCTGGAATCTGCGACTCCCTATTCAACCATTAGTTGAAACTCTGACCACATGGTGAAGAGACTAGGAAATTGTTTCCACCAGTATCTAACGTGTCCGTCCAGACCTTGAACAGCAAAGTATTTTGTGTCCTTACGGGCTCGTCGAACTTCTCCGTCGGGTTGTGCAGTTCTTTGAGTTCAGGCTGTCGAAACCTCCCACAGAAAGCTTCAAACTGCACTAGGGCTGGAGTGTCTGAATTCGGTGGTTTTCATACATATCCTTCCGAAAGGATGCCACCTGATCAGCAGATAGCGGATTGTCTACAGCACGTGAATGCTTTCAGGAAAAGTTGGGACGGTTTTATGCGGAACATCAAGTCCTTCACGATTCTCCTCACTTGTCTCACTAGTGACTTCATGCAGCCATTAGCATTCGTATCCTATCGAAGCAGTGTCGTGTGGTAGTCAACAGCATTCTTTGATTAAGTATGGGATAAACTCTTCTTAATTTTTCGTTTAATGGCCGCACTACCGGCGTGAATGGCTTGTTGGCTGTCATATACTGCCGTCCTAAGCAAAAAAACCGTATCTGCAAAAACTCTGAAGCTGAGAATCTGTAGTTTCGACCATCTTAAGTACGAAAATTCTTAAACTTGTGTACTGAAGGCAAAATGATTGATTAACTTTGGCTATTTAAATCTAGTTTACGTAATTTTTTCTTTGGAGAAAATTAAATTTATAGTGTTTCAAGACTACAGAAACCAATATCTCCATATTCACATTTTGTGTAAATACGGCTTTTTTGCTTAGGACGGCAGTATAGTTTATCACACATTGAATACGAGACGCTTGGTGGTCTCGCTGACTTGAACTTTTTTTCCATCTTCTGTCTCACCCAACCGATGAGAACGGATTCCTTCTCTTCATTTGGGATAGCGATTGAGCAGCTCTGTACACGACCGGCAGTGTTAATTTTCCAGTTATCAGCCTCTTCTGTTAGGACATCACGAACCTCCATATTCACTTGGGTCAGTTGATGCGTCTCTAGGTGCTTTGGTAGATGGAGCACTCTGGGTGTTCAGATATTCCTCATTAATAGTGCGATGAAAGTCTTCTCCCAAACCAGACAATTCCAAGGCAAAAATGCCACTTCTGCTACTCCGTTACCCGTCTGAGTTGGTTATTGTTCCTCGATAATCAAATTCGATTAAACTTGATTCGAAGGTTAGATAGAATGGTTATTTTTGAGATGGTGTTCTGTTATACATCAAGTTCTATTTTTCTTTTCGGGCGAGTAATTTGAATGTTGAGAGCAAGAATCTTGATAGGGAAAAGTTCAGCTGAGCTTCAAGTAAACAGAGAAGAAATTATTTGGCCGGTTTCACTAAAACTCGTGGTGGTGGAAGAATAACATTTTTTCACAAAGATCTGAGACAAAGAAATAATATTTCCGAAAAAGTTAGATCGACATATTTTCTATGGTTTTCCAGAATACCAAGCAAAGTATCACGCTGAATCTTACCGCTTGCCGTAGAATATAAAGAGCCAATGTGAAGTTGCTCCCATTGCCTTTTCGGTAAAAATTATCACTGATAGTCGACAGACTTTTGATATAGAACCTTTGATATTATTTGCTTAGCTTTGGGTTGCATTTAATGTCACAGATTGATTCGATAGCTACAATAAGGTTATTGAATAGCTGTTGTTTTTTGTTGTTGTTTGTTGATTTACCTATTTTATTCATTTGTGGCTGCGACTTGATGCTGCAGAAGCTCTAAGGAGAAATTTGCTTGAAACATTCCGCCGTAACCCTTGCAAAAACAAAACAATGGCTTCTCGATAGAGTTGAGTAATTTTCAATAGAACTTCAATAAGATTGTATTTCAACATAAATAAGATGCAGTTTTTTTTGTACTGATAAGAGAGGTTTGAAAAAATTGCAAATAACAGGAAACAACATATTACTTGGAGCAATGCGAATTGATTTTCGATGGTGCCGATCAGCTTCTATTAATTATTAGTATGAAAAAGCGTTCTGACATGAACTCTGTCGGTATAGTTAGCACTATCTGATAACATTCAATAATGAACTTTTTTTTTTAATGAATCTACATCTGCTGAAAATCTACATTGATCATAAAGCTAGTAGTAATGTGGTATCATGGAATATCATTTTGTTGCAAATCAGGCTGAATGATCATCTCAATTTAATAAGGAAATTTAGAAATACTGTATATTAATGTTTTTGGCATTTTCAGAATTATAAATAGTTACAGACTTATTTCAAAAACCTTTGCAACCTGTCATTGCTTTTTGCGTTTACTCTTTTGACATTAGTATTGTAAAAATTAATGGCTCCCCAGATTATTAATATTTTCGTTTTTGTTTGGTTATGCAGTTTTTCCTCAGTTGTGGTAGGTAATTCATATCAGGGTATCAATATTTTCTGCGAAGAAGTAAGCATATCTATTTTTTCATATTCGTAACAAAAAAAATTCAAATGCTGTTCACATAGTTTCACAAATAGGTTATCTGATGACGATGCTGAGTCTGATTCTCTAATAAGCCCAAAGATGAGCAAACCAACAGTGTTAGCGTCACTGAGTAATTTAATTCATTAGGAAAATTTCATAAAATTTTATTTGTAAATATTCTATTTTGGATAATGAATTCTGAATGAAGTAAACACGAAATCCCACCGTTTTTTCATATATCTACAGCAGAGATTTTTTGCTTAATGATTTCAATGTGTTATTGAAACCTTCAATTAAAATACAAATGACTATGGCCAACCTGTATTTCTTGCAGCAGAAATGGGAGTTGGCTTGACACACTTGACTCTCCTCACAACGGAACACTTCTCAGTTAGTTCTTCACTGTTCTTCTTTTCATCACAATGGGCCTTAACTTCACTGAGTCCAAGAATGTTATCGATAGAAAATTTATTATTACTATTATCGGACACACCACAGGGGTATCGTTCTTTCTGAAAGTTATCAACATCACAATCTGTGGAAACAATATCGACACTGTCGTCATCGGAATCATCGAAATCTGTCTCTGCGAACGTGTTAACATCGTCGTCAGAAACTGTATCTAGATCACTCCGTTCCATCTTGAAAAGTTCAAATGATATAAATAGGCTGAACAAAATCCCAAGATGGGACTAAAGAATCAAGACTAGCTACCGTATTGTCGTTTTGTGGTCCATTAGAGATGATCTAACACCTCTTAGACTCCTCCTACTTTCTCCCTTCCCCTAATCTTTTACCTGCCGCCGCAGCAGATTGGCACTTTGCGTGTCTGTTCTCCTCTAAAATCCATCTTCACACCTTTTCACTTCCTTTTACATGTGTTCTCTGCCGTTTACCACCCTTATTATAAGTTCATGTTAGAGCTGGATCGTTTATCATTTCTGGTATGAAAGGACGTACTTGATTTTTCATTCGATGTTATTTTCGCGGGTTGATAGGACGGAGGGATGTTGGTTTATTTTATTTTAATCTGTTTTCTAGGCGTAGTTTCATGAGATGAAAATAGTTCGAGAGTTGTATCCGAATAACAAAAAACCAGTGAAAATGTCTTAACATATTCTACCTAGGAAAAGTTATTTAAATAAAAAAATTGGAAAATTTTACATAACGTAGATCTTAACATTCTTATTATATAGTCCAAATCACAGATCGATTCTCTAACCATTTTCGAGCTATATATTGTCAAAAATGATATTTATGCTGTTTAGGGTATTATACGATTTGCTTTTAGTGTTCTAATTCGAGCCTAATATTTACCAATATTTTTGAAAAAGTGCAAGTCTTCTTCAACAACATTACTACTCATATAATTGTCCCTTCAACAGTATAAACAGAGTGATAATGTAAATGCTTCCAACTGCTGTATATCATGAGTAATGAACAAAATGAAAAAACGATTCGTCCATAACTGTTTCCACCATATGAAAGGAAACTGAAATGATCCATGAAATAATACCCATCGATCCCTCTGATGTTCAGCCACCAATACTCAAATAATTTCATTACAAACACCTCTCCGTATGGGACTGAAATCTTCAAATTTTAAGTACTCAGTTATAAGAAATAATGATCGATGGAATTGAGTTTAAATTTTCTTAATTACTTAAAATAGCATAAAATATTTTTTAAAAAACAATTATTTGAGTGATAGTGGCTGAATTTCAAGGGGGTTGATGGGTATGGATTATTTCAGGTTTTTTGTTTCATCAAAAAATACGGACTTTTCGTAATAGTTATATCATTTTATTCATGGTCAAGAGCAGATGTGAGCATTTAAATTATCACTGTGTATTTGCTAAACTATATAATGTTGGACAAGCAATCATATAATAATAATGATGATAATAAACGCCCTTGCAATAAAGATAAAGTAAATTCAAAATTTTGAAGTTCACGCCTAAATTTGGAAATAAATGGCGAAGTTCATCTTGATGTAGATACAAGTATCTCATCCTCATGTCGTTGATGAAGACCTATACAAAATTCTAACAGTTTGTTTTCCAGTTTTGAAGAATCGAGTGAAAATCAAAATGGTTGTGTGTTTCTATGTATAATGTTTGGCTATGTTGTGATGCATCACCCTTCTTTATTCGAATAAGGGGATTCATGAGCTACAATTTAGACATGATGAGTTAATTTCTAAGAAAGATTCGAAAACTTGTGATAGGATCGATCTGAAATTGTACTATACCATAAGGATATACAACATTACATAATTTCAGAAAAATTTGCCTAAAACAATTTTACACGTTACAGTATTGACGGTAAAAATGTATCATACAAAAATGAACCTAGGTATTGTAGCACTCATATGGGTGAAGGAAAGGGAATTATCAAGGTCGATAAATTATAAGTCAAATTTGATTGTCTGTATGGAGTTCTCGAAAATGGTAAAACTTGCGGAGATATTTATATTAAAGCGGAATAATAACCTTCCTTTAGAAGGTAATTGACAACTATTGAAATTTTAAGAATTTGCTTTTTTCACATGAAATTTACGTTGACACTGAAAAAATAAATAAACGAAATACATTTTCCTAACATTATAATTTTTTTGGTGATTACTGATTTTCATAGACTCATTTCTTTGAAATTACTTTGAAAATCATAGATGAATTTTTGTAACGATACTACTAGCAACCATCAAAGTATTGCCGATGGACTTGAAATGAAGGGTATTCATCGTTTTGGGAATGAATAGAGTAATTCCAAAAAATGTGTTGTACATATATTATATGCAGATGAGCTTTCAATTCATTCTTTGAATACATAATTAGATCAGAATCCTGACAAATGAAGGTGGGTGAGTACTTTTCCCTTTTTCAACCAAAAAGTGTTTCTCTTAAACTATAGAATACGGTTTTCAGGATTCTGTACATGGTTAAACCCTAACGAGCCATGTTCTAAATTGCTACAGAAAAATCCTTTGCAATAAATAATTCCATTACAATGGGATACAAGAATTTTTGTGTGATTTTGAGAGTACTTATTGGAAAAATTACTCACTGCTGCAATCATACATAATAATGATAAACATAACAGGATAGTTTTGGAAATAGAAGATCAATATAGGATATTTTGAAAATAAAGATAACGAGAGTGTAAAAGGATATGTGTAATGCTGACAACCAGTTTCTATTTTTTGATGTTTGTTTTATCATAAAATTATATAATTTATTTTTATTTCAGTATGTTATGAATCATTGAATGAATATAAATATGTGGATCCTTCAAATGTGGTCAAATATTCAGTGGATTTTTTTTTATATTTACTAAATTCTTGACATGATCATAAAGTCAATGTCAATCATAGTGAAATGAAATTTGGGAATAGTCAGATTATTATATAAAATAATATTAGTATACTTTTCAACAAGAGATGAAAATACTGTTTTTTCTTGAGGTGAGAGTTTGCCCACGAGCGAAAAAAACGTATTTCATCTCGAGTATGAAATGCTAATTTTTCTACGATAGATGTTGTTTAAAAAATACTGAAATTTATTTGCTATCAGAGTCCATATTAATTAAAATTGTAGAGAGAAGTTCAAATATAATCGTGAAAATGTTTATAAACTGTCGAACGATGTGACGTTCGTGTGCTGACTCAAGTGCCAAGTAGTGAGATTAACTCTCATTAGTGACAAAATCCATCAAATTGTTTTTCGGGTCGCATGATGATGTTCATTTGCTTCATTTTTATCTCTAGAGTGAAAAACTATCACTTTCATATAGGGTATCCGGTTGAAATATGATCATTTTCATATACACGAGTAGAAAAACTGTATACCATCCGTGCTTCAATTATTTTTGGGTTAAGAATATTTTAAGAAAATTTCTTTTACCCACGGATTGAAATAATTTTTAAAATATTCACGATCAAGACAAATTTCCGGGAATGAATTAGGCACTAGTCTTATTACATGTGAGTATACGCATTATATTCCTCAAAACAATAACAAAATTGTCATTTTGACACCACTTGTATATGACGTTTCAATGCCTGCTGTCGGTCTTTATATAAATTCATCATCACCATTTTTATTTTTGATTAGTTTTTCAATTATAATGATTAACATTCGATACACCATTCTGACAGGCCATCATTGAAACGTTTGGGCTTGATTCTACAAAGGTATATGTTCTTTTGAACGAATGAAGATTTTTGATTTCCTCAAGAAAATTTCGAATAATTTCAACAAACTGACAGTATTCTGGTCTTGATGATGATAACAAAGTGATTGAATGAACCTTTGCCACTGCCGAAATCTCGATAACAAAAGAGCAAACTTTCGTGATGTCGATGATTTTCAGCACTTCAAGTTACAATTTCACAAATATGCAGAACGTTTGAAAATTGAAGACATGATTTGATGGAATTGCTGTGATACAGTTGACCAAGTTTTGATATCGAAAATAATAGATAGCCTCAACGTGAACAAATTTGAAATATGGTACTTTTGGCAAACCTATACTCATGATCTCAATTTGAAACCTTGCCACTGATGACACAATGAGCGTGAAGGTAACATTAATCATTCACAATCTTCAAAGATTTCCTCTGTCATAGGGTGATTTCGTTCTTCTTAGATCCAACCTCTCATGGGGTATAGGCTCCATCCTTCAAATTCTTGTATCAAATCATATCACTTTATTATCCTCTGTTGTTAACAGTTTCTAGAATGGTATTGGACTCTTCAATTACATTAAGTTTGGAGTGAATGTCAAACGTCATCAGACGATACAATTGTTAATACTTTTGTGGAAGAAATTCGTTACTTGACATGTTTTTTGATCTTCCCCAATCTAAAATTGAAAAAAAATTCGAAGAAGGAAGTACCTACAACTTTTTCTGCATTTATATATTCGAAAAGTGCGACAGGAGAGTTCAATTAAATGAAACGATTTATTTTCGAAAAAATGATAGTAAGTACGTGCTCCTCCACTCATTTCCATAACGTGGAAAATTTGAGACAAATAACTGAATGAAAAAAGTACTTGGAAATTGATTTATATCTGATATTCATTTGTGCAACATTCCTCAAGGAGGATAGAACGGCAAGGGCTATTTGTAAGAAAACAATGAATATTTTCTTCCTTTGGTTTAAATGGTTCGCCCGCATACATGACATGTGTCAAACTATGCACAAATAAGTGAACAGAAAGAACCTCAAAGCCGTCCATAATGTTAAATAACATCATGATATTTTACACTTCCGTTTCTTTAATATGAAATAATTCAATATATAAGAGGTATTGAAAAAAATTCTGGAATAAAAATAATTCATTACTTGTTCATTTTCAGTAAATATAATAATGAGTTAGACATGGTATTCTGCCACAAACAAATAATGAGAAAAAACACAGGGCTTTCGCTGTCCGTGTCAAATTTCTTTTATTTATTTATGTGTAAAATACGAATCTCAACACTAAATTTTGAAAAACAATCACTGGAATTTTAATAAGACACGTTTGTATTGCACATAACATGAAACAGTGTTAAGTAAGAATATGAATGAGCAGGTGGACATATAATAATCTTTCCTTTTTTTTAGTTAAGAAGTTATGTATAAGTTGTTCCTGGTTACTGAGACCTTATTCCTATAATATATTTCGGAGTTGAAATTGTTGATGATGCAGTTTTCTGAAGTAATATTTATGAAACGGTCCTAGCCTAGCACTGTTTTATTCGCTGATGTGGTTTTTACCTCATTTGAATATTTAGCCCATTTTGGGTAATTAGGAGAAAAAAAGTTGATTAGTTTTAAATTTTTTTGTTTGATTTGAGTTTAATATGATTTTAAAGACATATTTCGGTAGTGTTCAACTTTTCTTGGTATACATTTGTGATGCCACCCGATGCGATTATTCCATATGCTATACGGGAATCTACAAGAGTACAATAAATTATTTTGAGTTGGTACAGAGTTGATGCAGAGAGTTGGTGCAGAGGTGAATGTATATAATAATTCATTATACATAAGGAGTACTTCTTGCTTTGCTCGTGAGTAGCGCTGCAACTGATTTTGAACTTATCATCCGTTGGTAATTTCTAACCAAATGAAAGTGTGTTTTCCTTGAGGAACGTTGCACAAATCTATGACAGATATAATTAATTCAATGTCCGTGAGAAAACGAGGAGGGTATTTCAAGTAAGTCGAAATTATTTGTTTCATCGAAGAAAATGATTTGATTTTGTCAGTAAAGTATCGTATTCTGAATATATATTATCTGTTTGAGAGGGATAATTTCAAAATACTCAAGTGAAAAATGAATCTTTTTGTCAAAAAAACGTTGATGTTTCTGAGACTTTATCTGCCTCGGTTATCAAAAATTGCTCTAATCTTGGCAGTTTTGGAGTTAATACGATGTTTTTTAGACAAAGTCGAATGAAATCTGCCAAGAAATTTTTAAGGGTGACATTCGCTAAAGGGTGTCCGGTATCTATCAATCAAATTTATTTTATATTTTACTCTTTCCTGAGTTGAAGTAATCATGTGTAATCATCCTTTTCGACAGAATTTGTTGAAAAGCGGTTCTCCAATAGAAGAATTCAAATAGTTTCTTTCAACTTTTTCCTTTTTTTTCAGACGAGTTGGACAGTATGAGGCAAATATTTGACAGAAAACATTCAATTTCCCACCTGATACACACCACGTCGAGCATTGAACTACGTCTCACAAAAAAGATTGGTTTTTCATTTCGATTAAATAACTATGAAACGCGCATATCTCTTTTTTTACAGGTGTTTCTGTTCATTTTTACGCAGCGGAATCAAACATCTTCGAAAGCTTGTTACAAAAATTTTCCTAAACTACGTGCTTTTTCAACAGAGATTGAACATTCCCGAAATAGAATGATTAATTATCCCCCTCTTGAAGCCCGTATGAAAATCCATTAAAATAAGGAGTATCAATTACCCAAACAATAAGGTACCGAATGCAGATTCACATTGTAAAATTATATCTGCCACTTAAATGCATTCAGTAGCGTGCCGTGAATATTATAGCAAGTTGAGTTTTTATTTCACATTATCTGTTTTGAATTGGTGGAATTTGATCGAGAAGCCCGTCGATATTTTGAT
Source organism: Chrysolina americana (assembly GCA_958502065.1). Taxonomy (NCBI): domain Eukaryota; kingdom Metazoa; phylum Arthropoda; class Insecta; order Coleoptera; family Chrysomelidae; genus Chrysolina; species Chrysolina americana. The sequence continues at coordinate 16,007,511 of OY293414.1, forward strand.
TATTTGAAAATGATAATTCAACCACTCTCCTGGTAATAGCAACTATGTGTTTGTTTTTCAGGTTCATTTTAATACCAAATTATTTGATTGAAACTTGGTAGCTGTTGATTCCTTTCATTCGCGTATTTTAGTCTCATTACTTGACAAAAATTGTTTGTTGAAAGTATCTTTCATCCAGTTTGCAACCTCATACAATCTTTGAATCACCTTTTCCGCAGTTTCAAATTCTTCAAATAAACACCTGATAAATGTTCTAGGGTACTTCTTCTTCTTCTTTATGTGGAATGATCGTTTTCACTGTCACATCAACATTACTATTGTCTCACTTTCATCAATGTCAAATTACTTTTATTGAACGATGAATGAATTAATGAAATATTTGTATCTTGTCACAAACTTTGCCCACTTTTCAGGAAATTCATTGAATGGTTGACTTCAAGCCTTTCTACATACATGCTTCGTTGTTAATGTCTTCTCAAAATTCGTGTGTCATTTCATTCCTAACTTGAAGATCTTTTCACGTAGCTTAGGGGGCGTCCATAAATTACGTGAGGTGTTTAAGGGGGGGAGGGGGTCGAGTCAAATCTCATCTAATCTTACGTTGGAGAGAGGGGGGGTCTCGGCAAATATCACGCAATTTTTTTTCTGATTGAAACAAAAAAAAAATTATACTATTTTGGTCCATTTAATCCAGATTGTACATGCATAAGATTTAATCTTAAGCGTAATCGTAATACGATAAAGATCATTCACTAATTCGTTCAATAGAAAATAATTTCATTCATACTTCGACGTTATACATTTACTTACTGTCAAACCACCATATTTGTTTTATACCAAATAGCTCAATTCAATCTGAATTCACGGTACAGTGTAGCCCGTCCTTTGTTTTCGCGCCACTGTCATAACTAGTCGTAAATAAAAGCACGAAGCAAATTTGTTTTTTTCTTTTTACAATAACAATCCAACACGTTTACGTAAGAAACTCACATTTTGAAAAATCTCACGTGAGATTGGGAGATGGGGGAGGGGGTTGAATAAAATCTCACGACATCTCACCAGGGGGGGAGGGAGGGGCAGAAAATTAAAAAAAACACCTCACGTAATTTATGGACGCCCCCTTATAACATCTGAACAATTAATCACTTCCACATTCATTTCCTCTACTTGGTCAATATAATGTTGCGTGAACCACCTTAATAGAAAATATATGCAGTGTAAGAAGAAATAGGAACTTGATCAAAATCGATTGGACCCCATGGCAACATCCTCTGCCTAGTTGTAGGCATCTTTCAATGGTGAACGGGCTCATCTAAAAATGCTGATCTGCATTGGAACTCTTAGAATTTCTCACATCTTCCCGGTGTATTTCTGAAAAGGACTACAAGAATGAGATCCATTAGCTGCATAAAAGCAGGGCAAGGTTTAGCGAGAAAAATCTGTCAGATATCTCAAACTCGATCGAATTGCTTTGTGGAATCTTCTTATGAATTCGTAGAGTTACCATACAATCAGATGTAGATTTTGACAGAATAACGATTGAGAAATTATAGTACCTAATACCCCCAGAGTTCCCACAACTACACACAATTGAATTTTCTGGTGAGTAAACTTTTGTCGTTTTCACCCAAAATATGGAGATTCAACATTGAGGGAATACTATCCGGAGGTACGGTTGTTCTAAACGATTATTCCTGGGATTTGGTTAACGAATTGATTGGGAAACACAGATTCAAAAAATACCTGCGCCTTCAATAATCCTAGAATATGAGACAAATAAATGTCAGTTTACAACTACTTTCGTGGCAGAAAAATGGACAATGTTTCTCTAGAAGAAAACTATTGCAAGTTAATCTTGTATTTGAATGATCAGCTAAGTTTCTCACCTGCAGACCGGTATTGAGGTTTTGTGGAGCTCAGATTACTTTCAAATTCTGTGTCGAAATTGAAATTGGTTCGCTGGAGACACCACCAAATATAGGTGGAAATAACTAGAGTTCACCAAAGCAGTATAGATCTCTGAAATGCAACCCCACATGCCAGCTGTCGAACAGCCTTTGGGAAAACAAACATTAATTGTTATAAACGACAATCAGATACTAATGGGGTTCATCTCGGATTATAATTGGACATTTTGGGCTTTGAAGAATAGAAACGAATTTATATATCTCTATTGACACTTGGAACTAGATTATCTGTGTTTAGTGTTGTTCAATAGCCTATAAAATTGATCATTAAATTGTCGCTAGAAGTTCAGGAAATATACTTACAAAAATTAAAAAAAACTTACAGTTTTGATCCGTATTCATTAAAATTTGGTCAATGTAGCAGCGATATCAAGGACTTTGCAACAGTTTCAAACTACTCATGACAAATATAAGCAGATAAAGTTATTTAGCATAAATTAGCCAATTCAACAGATACAAATAAAATCGAAATGCAAAGTCCTTTGGTTTCCATGGGTAGCATGTAGAACTTCTGTAATCGTTTTTGAAATACTGCATTTTGTGTCTAACTTGTATTACCATACAATACATGATGATAATTTCTAGTTCTTCTATTGTGTTCTTGACAAGCACTATTGCAATATAGGTAGACCTACAGAATACCATTTTTTATCTTGGAAAGGAATTAAGGATATGTGAAGAAACCAAGTGTTAACCAGTTATATTTTATAGTAGTTCCCTCATATATGTTTTGATGCCAACAATATAAATTGTTCAAATACACTTTTTCAGTAGCTGTTTCACAGAGGATTGCAGTACATTTTTCAACAATTCGATCATTTTTTATTTTATCTACAACTAGGATATTAGGTCTTTAATTTTTCATCGCATATTTTCCTAGGTTTTCATCTTTGCAAACTTCGAAGTTCGTTAAAACTTCTTTTGTAATCAAGAAATTGATGGTACCCTTTTGGTAGTCAAAACTTTCGATATAATCCAAAAGACTTACCTTTTCTAAAATTAAAAATATTCAATCAATGTTAACTGTGTTTTCTAGATTATTCATATAAACCTCCTACAAATGGCTTCAATACATCTCTCAGAGGCTTAATAAACCCTTCTGGTTGCCTAAGTCCACAGCCGACGTCTCTTTTTCGAAAGAATATTTGGTACTGCATTACCGCTTTTGCTCTTGTATTTTGAAATTTTGCAAACATGAGTCTTGAGGCAAATTACATCTGTTTTCCCAAGGACTGAATGAGAGTCCATCACACGTGACCGTGGACAGCAGGAGTAGGCAAGTAAACATGAAAAAATAATAGTCACGAAGAATTATTGACAGAATTCCATCAGAACCAAGTCATTATCCAAACCTGATGCGTAGACAACATTTTCAGAGAGGTCTACATATTTGACTTTTCTCATACATATGCTGTGGCAGTAATATTCGTTGCACAGAAAATATTCAGAGGAAGTGAAAAGTGCGGAAGGGGCAGCCGAGGCTTCGAATATAATGTATGGAATTGTTTAGTTCTTGATTAGCTGAAGTTGCCAATAATATTATTTTTGGCATAAATTGCTTGTTATACGCCAACTAGGAATTTTTCAGTTGCGTTGAATTTGGAGCGAAGTATTTCCATCCCCGCCTCTGTTTATCTTCAAAGGCAGAAATCTTAACCAGCTCGCATTAAATAACTAACACAATAGACCCTTAATGTGGCTATATCTCGCTGTTATGAAAAACTCTCGCTCTGAGTAGTGTGGGAGAAATATAGCACGTACACGTGGATCGTCCTCAACGTTAGGACAAGGTATCACGAAAATTTCCCGGTATATTAGACACGCTATATAGCAGATGTTTTTTAATAACATGCTTGTTTAATTGAAACTGAGTCTGTAGTTTGGTGACACAAAATACGTAGGTATATTGACTTGGTTCGTGGAGTTTGTCTGACCAAAATCAATAGAGAAATTCAATGATGAATAGTTTTTTGATTAAAATTGCTATCGAATCTTAGGTAAGATACACTATGTACCGACTGCTCATCATTCTATGACGTTCAGGAACTAACAGAGATTTTTTACAAACAAAAAATTTGACCATGGTCCTCCTTAAAAAATAATCGACTATTTTCATTTATTAGAAGCACGTAAAAAGGTCGAATCATGATACTCACTGTGATGTGAGTGAAAAAATTTAACATCGGCTGAATGATGTTAAAGTTGGCCTATCCACCAATGGAGTAAAATCTATATCCGGCTGTTATTATTATATTATATAATTATATCCCTATACCATTCGAATGAAGATGACAAGAATTTTGTGAAATTATGGCTGCAGAAACGAATGCAGATAGGAATTTCTTTTTCAACATCTGCTTTTCGGATGAGTGTGAATCGTCATTATTGTCGGGATTGGTCAAACTAAGTCCACATTCAAACTCCTCAAAAAATTAATTTTCAGGCCGGTATATTGGGAGACCGTTTGATTTGATCAAGTTTTCTTGATGAGTTTGTTTATCCACGATTCGTAGACGTCATATAGAAGGATTATCGTTACCAAGAAGAACACTTAATTTGTCAAGCAAGACGGGACACCCCCACACTATTCACAAAAGGAGCTCCATCAGTTGTTAATGAGTAAAGCCGTAGACACAATGGAAGTTTTATGTAATAAGTTTTAAGTTTTCAGATTTTGGATATCAATTTTACAAATAAAACAAGATGCAAAACAGAATTGGAGAATGAAGCTTGAATTTTACCAATAAGATTGTTTATGAGGCGTGATCAGAATTATTGGTATTGGTATTGAGCACAAAGAAATGGCCATTTGCGCCTTCTTAGACATAGAGGGGGCATTCGACAACACCTCTCATGAAGCAATAAAGAGGGCCCTAATGAACAAGGGAGTGGACAGAACCACATCCAGATGGATGTGCCAAATGCTGGCCACAAGAACAGCTGAAACGAAAGTGGGTGAGAGCAGCTTTCGGATCAGCACAAACAGGGGGTGCCCACAAGGAGGGGTACTATCACCTCTGATGTGGAGTCTCGTAGTAGACGAACTACTCGGAACACTGACCGGGAGCGGAGTCACTTGCCTTGGATATGCGGACGACATAGTCATCATGGCCAAAGGCAAATTCGAAGGAACCCTCTGCGATCTCATAGAAAGAGAGCTAGAGACAACCAGAAGATGGTGCCTCTCTGTGGGGCTGAGAATTAACTCATCAAAAACCACAGTAGTACCATTCACTAGAAGAACAAAGGTTCAGCACCTAAGGACTGTTCGCCTCGACGGAGCAGACTTAGAATGGCAGCAAGAGGTGAAGTATCTAGGACTTACTCTAGACTCAAAACTACTCTGGAACAGACACGTAGAAAAGATCGCTAATAAGGCAAAATCATCACTGATGGTGTGCAGGAACATTGCAGGAAAAACATGGGGATGTAACCCATCAGTACTGCGATGGATGTACACCATGATAGTGAGACCTATGATCACCTACGGGGCAGTAGCATGGCAAGGCAGAACCGAACTCGCCACAACAAAGAAGATCTTGGAAAAAGTGCAAAGACTAGCATGTCTTTGTATAACAGGAGCAATGAGGTCGACTCCAACAGCAGCAATAGAGGTCATTCTGGACCTCACTCCTCTCCACATAATGGTGAAGAGAACTGCTTGGGAGGCAAACCTCAGGTTGGCTAAAGTTGGACTCATAGGGACAGCACACGGCGCGAGGGGCTTAACCCCTACCAACTGTGCACACCTTGCCGACCTCCCAACTGACGAAATTACCAAGAAATTTAGTTTCGAGAAACTTTTTCGAACGGAACTAAACACCAAGCGAGAATGGAACATAGAATCGATTCGAGCACTGGGGAAGAATACCTTAACATGGTATACGGACGGGTCCAAAACTCCCGAAGGAACTGGAGCAGGGGTCTTTGGGCCTCGCACCAAATACTCTGAACCCATGGGCCAGTTCCCCAGCATTTTCCAAGCGGAAATTCACGCCATAGAAAGGTGCATTCAGTTCAACCTCAATAGGAAATACCGGAACCAGGAAATCGTGATCCTCTCCGATAGTCAAGCAGCCATCAAAGCGTTGAGCTCCTGCAACATCAACTCGAAGATGGTTTGGGAATGCCTAGACAAACTTAATGATCTGGGCAGGAACAATAAGGTGACCCTCCTCTGGGTGCCAGGGCACGCCGGAGTAGAGGGCAACGAACAAGCAGATACCCTGGCACGGAAAGGCGCAGCAACGCCACTGATCGGGCCAGAACCATTCTGCGGACTTGGAAAATATTACTTCCGAGAAGAACTCAATAAAGCTGAAGAAGCAATGAGAGCAACATACTGGCTAAGACTTCCAGGGCTGAGGCAGGCCAAAGATCTCCTCGGAAATTTCAACCGAGCAAGATCAAAGACACTGATTAACCTCAGCAAAATTAGTCTAAAGACAATCACGGGATTTCTAACGGGGCATTGCAGACTCAAAGAACACCTGAGGAAGCTAGGCTTAGAGGAGGACAGCACCTGCAGATTATGTGGGGAACACCCAGAAACACCCCACCATATATTGATGGAGTGTTACGCTGTACATCGCAAAAGATTGAATATACTGGGATCACACCAGCTGACCGTGGGAGAAATACCACGAGCAGACCCCCTCAAAATCCTAAAATTCCTGAAGGAATTGGGACTTGAAGGGCTGCTGTAAACAAGAACATCTTGTGACAGCAGAAGAAGATGGGGCACAATAGATCTAATCAGGTCGCAGCGCATCAATCACCATCCATACTCACCAATACCAATGATCAGAATAATAATGGCAATGATAGTTTCGTCCTAAAAAATATCCAAAATCATGAAAATTAAAACTGAAAACATAAAACTTCCATTGTGTTTCAGCCTTTAGAGTACACGCATGCTATCAGAATAGTGTTTGGGATTGACAAGTGTGCTACGACGGTTCATCTTAAAAAAGGACGACACGAGGAATACGGTGAGAACGTTCAGCTCGTAGTCGGAAGCATCCTACATCATCCGCGCAAGTATCAGCATAAACTATGACAGATCTGGTTATCAGAACTGTCGGGGAAGAACACAGTTGTTGCAACTGATATGCTTGCCGTTCCGATTCTAATTTACCCTTCTGGAGTGATGAAATGGACTCAGGAAGTGCTGTGAGAGCTCGAAGTAAAAAACAAAGCAAAATGATGCAATTTTAGAGGAGCTTGCATCCTAAATCATCTATTCCACGGTTATACTTTCCCAAACAACGGGGAGGTCGTGGACTTTTGAGTTTGGAGTGTCTACATAACATAATAATAGTACTGGATGGAGCCTGTAAGGTCATCAAGGGTTCAGATCCTTTTCTCTGCTTGGTATGCGATCATGAAAAAGCAGGGATTGGAGCATTTCTTTTCAAGGCAGCAACCGTGAACTCGGTCTCGTATCTCGACACTGAACGGACGAACCCAAACTCTGTCATCAAGTTGGAATCTGTTCAAAAAGCTGTGGAGAAAGAGAGGCTTCTACAGCTATATGAGGAGAAGTCAATGCATGGGGTCTTCTTCAAGGGGACTGAATTCGGTAACCGAGGGATTCATAATAACCTAATAAGATGGTGTTTTCAACACCCTCATCTACCGATGGGTCCCTGGCACTAGATGCAGAGCGTATCGTGGGACAGTTGAGACCATAATGCATTTGCTGTCAGCCCGTCCAGCTTATGCGGATTTAGCTTATATCCATAACGCGGCGCTACGAGTGTTGTACTATCATCTACGACACACGTACGGTATTGACGATACACCGGTTTTGCCTTATGCTTCGGGGAATATTGAGTCCATCGTGAAAAATGGGAAGTGCCATAATTATTGGAAATCGGAGATCTACACTCTTTGAACTCCGAAGATTTTAACCAAACAATTCCGTTAAAATGGTGGTTCTGATAATAGGGTTCCTTGGTGGAATGATGGACACACTGATCTCAAACTCAAAAATCGTACTGGCTGTTGTTATATGGCAGAAATCCCAGCTGGACGAATGCCGTAATTCTTGGTTCACTCCGCCTACTTAGTGCACATGATTCTCGGACCTAGTAATCACTCACCCCACGGACGTGGAGAGTGTTTACTGGGGTTGAACCAGCGTGCCCTCTGGGTGGATCGAGGTTTCGGAGACAGGGACTGACTGGGAAATGACTGATAAAAAAATAGCTTTCATTGATAGGGTGAAACGGAAAGTACTGAAGGTCAGAGATAGTGCTTTGCCGGTCTAAGACAGATTAGTATTCTTTTAGTAAATTGATTGATATTTGACAAACGATCAATGAGAGCTAATTTTTGATTAACGAGGTCTTACCTTTTAACGTGCGATTCCTAGCACGAGACCAGTGACCATGCTGGGAATCGAAGCCACGTCCCTCTGACTGATAGACTAGCGCTTTACCATCATGAAAACTGCGACCCATTGAAAAATTAAAGTGGGATAAAAAAAACAAACATTGAGCAAAGCTTTCGTATTTCACTTTCAAATGAATGAATTGTCAAGTTCTTCAGGTGATTGGAATTATTGTTGAATAGCCATCTTATCTGGTAAGAGGAAGTATATCAAAATTGAGCTGTTTCATGTAGAGGAGGGGTTAGTCTTGACTTGAAATGGACATTGAGATGGTGAATATAAGTGCGAAACGTTATAGTCCCACAGAGATATGAAGGTTTATGTGTTTGTATGATTTTGTGGAATAATGTGCAAGCGTTTACTAGTTGTTTCCTAATTATCTTGATATTCAACCCAACATCCTCTTTCAAATGATTGCATAATGGGATCCAGATTATTTCAACTATCTGTCATTTTGAGGATTTCATTATTTGTTTTGACTATCAATCAATTTCGAGCTTTCTTGCTGTCAAACAGGATAACTCTGGATTTGAAAGTTCGAGGTTGGTATTGATTTTATTTGTGGCTGTGATGAGATCGATCTCAGGAAAAGAAATGCATACCTGGGTGTCATCTGCATAATGATGTCAATCAGTGTACTGTAAATATTAATTAAATTCGTGGGTGTGGATAATAAAAAGCGTGGGATCTAAGAAGGATCCCTGAAAAGCTCCATTTTCCACTGCGATATGATGGAAAGAAATATCACCTTGAATTGAAGAATGCTGTCGGATAATAGTAGACAGTTTGAATGTTTTATTCATTGACATTAACCTGAGTTGCATTATCTGATCTTGTTTTTAATGACTGATTGAAGAGTGTGATTTTATAACTTCAACATTGAATAATCTTGAAAACAAATACCAATTTTCTTTGTTGCTGGATATTCAGGAAACAAGTACCTTCCAAATGAGCAATCACCAAATGTTATTATTTTAAATTTTAGGAGTAGCTGCCACAGCACCGAGGGATGAAATATATTTCGGGTGAGTTTTCCCCCCGAAAATGTAGTTGAAGTGTTCAAGCGGTTTTGTGGAATCCGGTTGTGTCAATCGAGAGAGTTTTCTATGGCGCACTCGTTCGAAAACTTTTTCTTTGGTATACATTCTGTTGGCTAAATATTAAATCGAAAAAATTTGTTGCTTCTCTCGAATAATGACAGTGAACTTGAAATTCCACAACAGCGTAGTTAATGGTCCAGTGCATGGACTCTCGAAGACTTCAGAGGGTTGCTCGTAAGTGTGCTGCCCGTCGATAGGAATAATAATGTTATCAATTTTATAACAATAACGAAAGGTAGATTGAAATGTCTCAGTTATTACTGACAGCTCACAGAAATTCTGCCTGCTACTATTTCAGAGGATTTATCCTAAGTCATGAATCGATGAATATTTTGCCAAAAATTACAAAATATTCTCAGACATATTATCCGGATAGTGCTACTTCGCATTCATTCCTGGGTAAAACATTCACACCAATTCTCATCTAGCAGACCTGTTTTCTACTGGTAATTGTGAAGCTTTCGCTAAATTTCACACCTCGTTTTTATCACGTCCTATTTGTTCTACGTTGAGGTTTTGTTTGACAGATTTCATACTCGTAACTGCAAAATTTTACATTGATGGCTATAATAATGTATTTAACACCTTTTGTTTTATTTGTGTTGCAATAAATTTCATCAATTAACGAAATAATGTTAATTATCTGTTTTGGTATCGGAATGAAGAGTAAAGATGTAAAATAATGAATTTTTTCGTAAAAGTTGACCTCAGAATATACCAGTAACCACGATAAGATATGATCAAAGTACTAATATATAAAATATATTTTGGAAATTTCCCATTGAAAATCATTAAATGTTATCTTATCCGTCACGATGTTTATGCCTGAGATTACCTTTCGCCAGCGAACACTTTGCTGGGAGTTAACACTAACTAACAGAGCTAGTGGATCTGAATGAATTTTGCCGATCATTCTCAAGAAATGTATCCCCGAAGTAACCAGTTCTTTAGAAGTTATTTGTCCTCTCTTATGATTAGGGGTAATTCCGTCCGAATAAAAAAACAACCGGTTCCCATAAAGCAAAAAATGGAAAAGTATCTACCCAGCAACTACAGACTGCTATCTGTTATTTCGAATATCACAGAGAGAGTTGTCAAGGTCATGAAATATCTAAAATTCTCAGAAATTGTGAATGATCGATAGAAAGGTTTCCGTCATCAGATATAAAATGGTGACCTGATAGCTTATATCTCACACAAATTGCAGATTATTGAAATATATGGTGAAACTCTGGCGGTGGCATTAGAAATCTCTAAGACGTTTGATATCGTATGGCATCGAGGACTCTTGGCTAAGATTTAACCTTAAGGCTTTGTTTCTTTTTTGAGTTGCTTTCTATCTAGTTCTCTCTCAGACATATGTTTCCACGTGGTTGTTGTTGATTGTTTTAATCTGACACCCTTCCTATAACTGCTAATACCGCCACACCACAGCTTTCTCTTCTGAAGCTTCGATATCAGCATTCGAAACCAGAAATGAACGGAGCGCGATTTGGCAAAATTTCTAGGACGAGGATCTAACAACCTGGTAGAATTCAATGCAAAGGATACCTTTCCTCTAGAAAGACTGATTTCACAGTGGTCAACATAATTTAGTCAGGAGTATTCCTACCAATAAAGTCTTCTATTTCGAATCTTGGTGCTAGTATCAGCAGTGCCCTTTCATGAAGAAACTTCGTTGGGATCATTGCCAAAAGTGTCCCTCAAAATCTCGATGATCTGTTTTTTGTCAGGGCTAGTTCAGTTCCCGTCAACCGATTGTGATTTATAAGGTCCAGATCCAACCTGGCCTGGAACATTGTTCCTATATATGAATCACAGTCCTTATACACAAACTGGAATATTTAGATTCTGCCCCAAAAAGAAACAATTGTCGGTGATGTTTCACTAATAAGCTCCAACAAATCTAAAACATAGCAGAAAGGTTGGTAATATATCTCTGTTTTATAAATATTGTTTTGATCAATACTCTTTTGGAATATGTCAATTGTTCCACCGTTAGCTCCCTTCGAGACTGTCTATTGTCTGTGGATATAGGCTGAGACCGCAGAAGCTGACACCAAACATATTAAGGTCTCAGGGGGCTCACGACACGCATGTGTGTAGTATCCAGTACCTCTATACCCATCACGAGAGAACGGTAGACCAGGGAGTTTTGAAATCCATTATAAATCTCTTGGGCTGAGGCGAGAAAAAAACTCCGGTTTCTGGTTCCATATAGTCTCAGAACATGCAAAGAATAAGATCTAACCCAACTCCTGATGACTAATCAACTTGTTCTTTCCATCAACCGGCGGCAGCTTTACGGAGCAACCCTCAGAAGTCTTTGAAGGACTTGTGCGAGCTGAGGCAGACGAGGCCTTCACTTTTCAACGTATGATGCCATGCACGGACAAGAATTCAAACTATTTGATATCATCCAGGTACGTCGGCCACCCATCCGAACCGATGGCCACAGTCACCGTTGTTTGGCTTCAGTTATAAATGAATAAATAAACAAATAAATGAATAAAACGGTATTATAAAATTAGCAATAGTAATATCTCAATATATCTTCACCCCACTCGGGCTTGGATGTCCAGGGGATGGTATGGACGCACGGAGAGCCGCCTACCCTCCTCTGCTCATTTCTAAGCAGGGGAGCGAGCGCTTGTACCAAAGGGGAACCTAGGGTCCCGTTTATTGGGCTCTGAAAGCCACCTCCGGTGGTATTGACGATTGGTCGAGCTATTCAACTCATGGAGGTTCTTCTCATCCTGGAAGATATCCAACGCATGATTGATGAGCTCACCGTGTTTGCGTGACTCATTATTGTATATTGGGAGCCTGGTAAGGTCTCTGGTTACCGAACTCTTCGGAAGGTGGAATTTTTAATGACAAGTTTTTTACATGTGGCGGGATGGAGTCGATTCCCTCGAGGTCGCGCAGCGCATCCAGACGAATGTACCTGGAGATGATATGGAGTACTTACTCTGTTATGCATCCTGTCTAACATCATGCAAAGAATCTTGGGCAGGCTGTAGAACGCTAGGCAAGCGTATTACATCGCCGACCGTATGATTTGTTTGTATATTGTCATTATGATCCTCTAGTTTTTCGAGGTTATACGTGCGTTTTACCCCTGCCGTAACCTTCTGAATAGCCAGGTTTATATGTTTGTGGTCCAAGGCCCTCAAGACCCTCAATTCCTGCAGAATTCCCGCAGAACTTTAGGAAATTTAAATTCATTCGAGAAATTGATGGCCTCAGACTTTGAAGGGTTTAGATTTTGTTTTCCTCTAAATGCAGCTGCGTCGATGGAGATCAAATAGGCACATATAGCAGTGTCATCCGCGTATATAGTCGTCTTCGTTTTCTCGCATATAGGGTAATCATAGATATGTAGGGAATACAAGTGCGGAGACTCCTGTGAAACACCTGCTTGTATTGCTGCGGATCCTGTGTTGTACACCCTCATACGCAAAAGTTCCATCAATCAGGTACGAGTTCATAAGCCTCACCATGTATGAAGGCATTCTTATTCGAAGAAATTTGCAATCTTTCATCTTGTAAACAACATGGGCAATCTGCGACGTCATGCTATTGTTAAAAAATTCTTAAAATTGTTAAAATTGTTATCACCGTCAACCGGTTGCACCCCTACGTGCAACACTCAAAAGTCAGAGACTTGTGCGAGCTAGGGGAAGACGTAGCCATTACCTTTTAATATGTGTGATGCCATGCACGAGACCGGTGGCAATGCTGAGATGCGAACTCATGCTCTTTGGCTTATAAAGCGAACACTGAACCCGCACGCCACCGCGGCCCATGACCTGCACAAAAGCCAAATTGCTCAGCGGGGATCATTTTGAGTTTCTCCTCGAGAGATAGCAATCGTTTAAGGAGAATCATCCCCACTGTCTTTACGACAACGCAAATCGGGCGGTACCTATCCTTGCTCGGCTTCAGGATAGGTATTTCCAGCACCTTCTTTAGGCAATCCGGGTACCACTGCTATCTGATTTACTAGCTGCAAAAACTACACGAGGGACTTTCGCGGCAGGTTCTCGAGCAGATCGGCGTCAAGCCCATCTGACCCAGGCGCCTCAATCGTCGGAAGTCGTTTTATGTCTTCAGTCAGGTCCTCATAGGTTGATATTACTTTGGAAAACATATCAGGACCGATAGGGGAGGCCATAGTTTGTTTTAGTTCATGTTATCTTAAACTTGTGTCTATGGCCGTCACTAACTTCCGGCGCCTTTTTGTGGACAATTGCGCAGTATTCGCCAAAGAGTTCCTCCTTCTGAGGGTCCGTCACTGACTGAACGATCGGTACTCCTCACTATGGCTGGGACGGATTCGAAGCTCCATGAAATAGGCTTCGCCATCTGCCGTAGTGAGTTGTCCCAAACGTCTAGCTTGTCCAGCTTGTTCTTCCACTGCGTATCGTTACAATCGTCGATCAACTCTGAGATCTCTCTTTCCAGCCGGAACATATCGGCTTTATATTCCGGAAGTTTTGTACCTACATGCTCCTAGTATCATTATTTTATGTAGAAACTCAAAATCAAAAGTTCACGGTCTGGGGAAGTATAACACTGGAACAACAGACGATTTAGGAAGCAAACTCTGAATTTGTGGAGATGATTTTAAGTTTTTCTTCATCGTGAGTCTGAAGAAGAGGTTGAGTTGACCTCTCAAGAGCGGTGCTGTTCCCCGTAGATGAGTATACGTCTCTCCAGCATCAAGATGATATAGGATGCTTCTGATAATTGTCGAAAATAGTTACTTTGAGCCTCAAACGCGATATGAAGAAATTTCTCAAGAATATTTTCCTTGATTAATTGCAGTGATATTTTTGGTGAGGTGAGTATAGTCTTTATACTCTTGCTCTTTTGATATTCAAAAGAATCTCAATATTTCTTTCTAGTTTTCCCATATTATTAATAGAATATTCGCGAACTAGAAGTAGTTGATAATTTCATAATCCTTCCGTACTACAGGCTGAGTATCAAATGGTGAAACAGTTCGCGAACATAGTGGGCATTGAAGACTGAAGAGGGAACTGAAGAGCTTTTAACGGTGATTTATCTGTTTGCTATTGGCTGTCATATGCTTGGTTGGAGCAAGCGGGAGGTTATACAGTTTTAAACATATGTTTCAGACAGGTACATTCACACCGTGTTATAGCATATCGTTATCGCTCTTAAAAGCAATAGGGTTAAGCGGGGGTCCATTTAGGCCATCATTGTTGAAAAGAGGTCTATTTTCTATTCATACGAGTGAATCAGTGTGAATGCATAATCATTGAATATTTCTGTGGAAGTTTTTATTGAAGTATAGTTATTTGTCATTGAAAATCGCAATAGAATTGATTGACTCAGATTAAAAATCAGAATGAACTCTATTCAAGAAGTATTTTCTAACGGGTTAACACCTGGTATTCATTACTTCCTGATTCATCTGATGACACCGTTGAATGGTAAGACAATTGTAATCTCGGCAGTATCATTGGGGTAGCGCAATAAATTGAATCATTGAAATTGTCTGGAGGAAATAGAGATATATTTTGCCAGGACTGGTATCTTCCCACTCCAGCAGAGCTGGAATCATTAATTTCTGAGAGCAGAGAAAGGAGATTCTTATACAGAAATCTTGATGAATTGGTGGACGTCGTAAAACATGAAAAAATGTCGACTCAGGTCTAAGAGGTAAGTTTGTTGAGATTTCAAACTGTTTGCTCTTCTTCCTCTCCACTTTTGTATGAATTCATCCTTAATGAAAAGTTAGGTATAATAAAATCCAGATTTTCACCATAAAATTCGAAAATTATATTTGGTAGTTTCAACAATAGGCGAGGACACGAAATTTTCCAAATATTTTTAATGGATTCTACAGCGTACGAACATTGAATATTCTATTGAAAATGTTCTTGTTTTGCGAGTCGTATGAAGCTAAAAAATATTTAAAGTTCATAAATTTCAAAAATATTTTTTGGGTACATTTATATGTATTATGTATTTTAAACATTTGGAGCAAAAATATTTTTCCGTGTCCTCGCCTATTGAAATTTACAGACAAAAATTAGTCTGGGATGACTCGTTAAAATACTGAAATCAAACTTCAACTATAGTGATTTGACTAATGGAGTTGCTGTGGTAAAGTTTAAAAACATTTCTCTAAAAAACCGAATTACTGAATAATACAAAAATACGTGACTAATCAAAATAAGAAATATATAGAATAAATAAAAGGTGAATTTCCGAATTTTAATCGACCATCAAGCGCCGTTTATGTCAGTAAGCTTTTTAGTTTTGTGAGTAGAAAACAATTACATTTTTTAAAAGGGCAAAAAATTGTCAGGTGTGGGGTTCGAACCCACGCTCCCTTTCGGGAACCAGAGCTTAAATCTGGCGCCTTAGACCGCTCGGCCAACCTGACTGATAAAGTATGGTTGGTTATTTTTTATTATAAAAAAGTTACTATCAGGCAAACCCTTTCAAATTCAAAATTCGCATTCGAAGCAGAGTAGTTCAGTCGACAGGTTGAAAAAAGTGGGGTTAGGTGGAAAAAGCTCGGAAGTTAATGAAACTTCAGGAGGTTCTTCAGGGATGGTTAATCAACATTTTCTCAAGTTTTGGACCTCGAGGACCCTATGCGAAAAACGTAGTGGGGGGGGAAAACTGCAAAATTTTTGACCTCTCTCCGGTTTTTCCTCGATTACTTTTTTCCCTCACGTCCTACGGAAAAAATATAACAATACTTTTTTGTAGAGCGTAAAATATTATACAATTTTGACTTAACAAACATGTTTGTGAAAGAATTCGCTACAGAGATATGGCACGTCAAAAAAAAAGTCATGTTTCAAAATTTGCTAAGAAATGACAAAAAAAGCAAAATTACAGCTTATTTCATCTGTTATACCCGAATTATGATGAAATGTTGTAGTATTATGGTTCTTAGTTGAAGTCACCAACTTTGGACACCCCACTCCTCCTTCCCCTACCCAACCCCAATTCCCAAAATCTAACTTTCTGATGAAAGCCAACCATACCTATTCACATCATTTTGGTATTGATATCAGTTACTTTTCGGATCGATATCCCCCCGTTTCCCTACATAATTATCCCAGGACAGGAAGAAAAAAAGACGTGGTCCTTTCGTGAAAAAAATTAATGTAATTAACAATATTAAGTTATTCTCAAGGCATATATTATATTGAGGAATAAATATATTATAGCTAATCATAGTGGGTAGGTACTCATTTGTACTCATTACATTTCCTGCCGAGATTTCTTAGACGCTGGTTCTGCTCGTAACAGCTCGTCGTCCTCATGAGCGATAAGGCTGTCAATGATGTCGCTGTCGTCGTTTTCGTCCAATATTTCTGGTGAATCGTCCTCGATCAAATCAGTTGCGGGGGCGTTTTCGCAGGAGTGGCCTGTGCAGTGCTTGCACATTGCTGAGCATCGGAGACCTGTTTTCTTGCAGCCGCAAGCTCCGCTGCTACAGCCTTTGCTGCACTTGCAGGAAATAATATGGAGGATCCGGCGCAGCATTTCTGGTTGTGGGGATTGGTAGTACTCCTCGTGTGGTTAGGCTCCAGCCCCATACTGATGGGAGGAGATCATTGCCCAATCATGCCTGTAGGGGCAGCGTCCCTTGTTGGTGATAGGCGGGCTAGTTGTAATTTAGCCTTCGTCACTTATCGTTTGAATAATTGGTACCTTAGGTAGTCGAGATTGTCTCTGTCAATGTTGCCTCCATAAATTGCTACCAGGAACTTTTCTCCAGCGTCGCTGATCTGCTGAGGAGTAGCGTTTGGTGTGAGAAACGGGGCCACTAGGTACTGCAGAGAGGGAGGTATTCTTCATGTAGGTACTGCAAATTTTCTTCTTCCCCAATCCAAACGGTGCTGAAGCGGTATCACAACCACTCACTGCGTGAAGGGAAAGTTTGTCCTTGGGAGGAAAGGAACTTGGCGAGTAGAGGACACTGGGACCAATGCCTCTTCCACTTTTTTGAAGGTAGATGTTTTTTGTGGACGTAGCTAATGCTGTTAACAGAATAAGTATGTCCACATCTTCAGCAGTAATTATGACGCTGTCGAATTCGCTGGCCTTGGATATGGCTGTGTTGACGATCGTCACGTCGGCGTCCCCATATGCCTGCTTCACTTCGATGCTAGCATCCGTCATTCGTGTCATCAACATCGAAATGAATGCGCTCTTATTATGATCGTACTTATACCCTTCTATAATTACTATTTTTCGATTTCTTCTTGGAATTAATGAATAATAGAGTCATGTTGAAAGAATAAAATGAAAAGTGATCTAATATGACCTCAAAAATCGAAAACAAATAGGTCTAGGAAGCGCAGGTAGAATAGACAAATTTCAGCCTTCTATGTTGAATATTGGCTCATCGTTTACATTCCGCAGTTCTATAGGAGCATTGTTCTAACATCTATTGTTTTCCAGCTTTTTACTGCTGTAGCTGATCACACACTCCCCTCGGCCCGACACTCTCTTGTCCTTGGGAAGAACGACTTGACACCTGGTGGGCAAGCAGGAGTGAGGGTTATCTAAAGTTGGTGATTCCAAGTAGGAATTATAAAAGCAACTACATCTCATCATAATACTTGTATAACAGAAGAAATAGGGTGGAATTCTGCATTTTGTGACGAAATTTGAAAAATTACCTATTCTTCGAAGCGCCGTATCTCGGTAACAAATTGACACACAAACATGTTTGAGGCAACAAATTCGTAGGGAATTTGACGATCTACAAAAAAGTTAAAGGACATTTTTGCTGTAGAACGTAAGGCAAACATTATTGAGGAAAAACCACACCAAGGTCGAAAAATTTGCAGGTTTCCTCCTCCTACTTTTTTAGCACAGAGTCCTCGAGGTCCAAAATTTGAGAAAATGTTAATCAACCATCCCTGAACAACATCTCAAAGTTTCATTAACTTCAGACCTTTTTCTATCAGAAACTACCTGTCGACTGAACTAAGAGCGGATGATGTCAATTATAATGATTAGGACTGTTAATTAGGAAGAGATATAATTTCCACTTTCCACAAACAAACACATGGTGGTTGGAAAAACCACATCTTGAACACTCTGGAAAAAACATCAAATAAACACATCCTTGTTGTGCCAGTGGTTAATGAAAACAACTGATAAACTCTTGACCAGAATTTTTACGTGGTGATTTTACGACGTTATTTTTCGTTTAACGTTCAATCACGTTTTTGAACAAAGTGAATGCATCTAGCATTGTTTCCTCATGGAATAACTATTGGATTCAAATGGTGGCGACATGTAGATGGCGTTAGTGATCTGGCCTCCAAGTCATGTCGTAACTTGATCCTACAATTTTTTGAAGTTCCTCTCAATTCTCATATTCACTAAAATTAAAAACGCTAGATGGCATTCGCGTTTTGATCCAATATGGATTCCACAGCCATTGACTAACTATTTTATTTCTCTTCATTGGGAGACTGACAAATGCATCAAATGATTGGATGTGTCAATCTTTCAGTCCACATCCACATGCCTTGTTTTATAGGTGTAATGTGGGTTGCTCAAATACTAATTCCTTATCTTAACGACTGATGTTTTGCTTGGATTGGTGGAGATTTTTCTGAAGTTGAAAAGTTGATGCGCCACCAAAAATTGGTTGCAACAATTACACCACATAAAAATTAGGGCCCTCAGTGTAATAACGCAATTTAGGTTCGTGAGTTAGGCTGATTGGGCAATACTGACCATCCGATCCCAATTTAGTACATTCGTAGGGTTAAGTTAGGATAGTGTAAACAAGTACCAAGTGAACTATCGAGGATGAAAGCAAGCGCTGAGTTCAACTGTAATTTGTAAAATGGTAAACGTTGCTAACTTTTCTGGTTTTTCCACTTTTTCTTCGTTACTAATACACCGATAGAGTCGTAAAATGTCTCATTCTGTTCGTATTTGAACTCTCTACAATTTTTCTTATTGGAGAAACCAGTTTGCTGAATTGATTTTCATTTTATATGCAAAAACTAAAAAACACCGTTTTTGGTTTTCAAATGTTTATGAGAAATTAATAAATACCAGTTGCGAGTCCAAAACAGAATAGAATATAACTATAGACTGTCTTTTATGGGATGGCACAGTCGGTTTTCTATACTAATATTTTTGTTTCGAAAAAATCCTCTATTGATTTGCCTATACATGAAGTGCATGTCTGCCACCTGCCATTTCTGATTATCAAAAGGGATATCGAATGAATCTGTTTTACATTCAACAAAAAATTGGAAATGAGATAACTGTAAACTTGTTAATATTTGAATTCAAGTCCACCTTTCTCCAGAAAAAAAAAACAACCTATACTTCTTGAAAAATGGTTACTATACTATACTATACTATACTATACTGTACTGTACTGTACTGTACTGTACTGTACTGTACTGTACTGTACTGTACTTTACTGTACTGTACTGTACTGTACTGTACTGTACTTTACTATACTATACTATACTATACTATACTATACTATACTGTACTGTACTGTACTGTACTGTACTGTACTGTACTGTACTGTACTGTACTGTACTGTACTGTACTGTACTGTACTGTACTGTACTGTACTGTACTGTACTGTACTGTACTGTACTGTACTGTACTGTACTGTACTGTACTGTACTGTACTGTACTGTACTGTACTGTACTGTACTGTACTGTACTGTACTGTACTGTACTGTACTGTACTGTACTGTACTGTACTGTACTGTACTGTACTGTACTGTACTGTACTGTACTGTACTGTACTGTACTGTACTGTACTGTACTGTACTGTACTGTACTGTACTGTACTGTACTGTACTGTACTGTACTGTACTGTACTGTACTGTACTGTACTGTACTGTACTGTACTGTACTGTACTGTACTGTACTGTACTGTACTGTACTGTACTGTACTGTACTGTACTGTACTGTACTGTACTGTACTGTACTGTACTGTACTGTACTGTACTGTACTGTACTGTACTGTACTGTACTGTACTGTACTGTACTGTACTGTACTGTACTGTACTGTACTGTACTGTACTGTACTGTACTGTACTGTACTGTACTGTACTGTACTGTACTGTACTATACTATACTATACTATACTATACTATACTATACTACTATACTATTAATTGTTTTCAAGAAAATACTCAATATATTTTTGTACAAAACAGATTTTTTTGTAACTCAAATGCCACTAACGAAAATAACCCAATTTAATTTAATTTGATCGAAGACTCAACTTCATGCTATACTCAGTGTTTTATTTGAAGATGTGCAGAATAATTTCATTGTTTCGCAATACTGGAAAATGTTTGCATTGATTCTTTATTATAGCTTTGAAACCGTACAAGTAAATAAAAAAACTTCAGGACAGCAAAATCGTAGAAAATAAAACATCACTGAATACTGTTTTTTCAGAATATGTCTGTACTGTCGCCGTCCAGGCTTTATGGAAAATAATTGTTGCCTAGTCCAATTTTGTTGTCATCTGGTAGGCCAGTAGTGTTATTGTAAAACGTTTCTCTTCTCATGTCCAACTGGTATCGATTTTCATTTATGGGATCATAAACTAGAAGTTTACAACGAGAATTAATGAATGTATAGCTATTATGTACAAGTAGAAAGTTGACTGAGGTCTTTGCCCGTGGTATTTGCCTATGGGATGACTCAACACTGTCAAATAATTTTTCCCAGTTGGAATAACTATCAAGATCTCAGCAAGCGAATACTCACATGTTATTCTTCGTATCACAATGATCTGCAGTTAGTACGTGCAATGTTGATATCAAACTACCACCTCACCACTTTGTGGTACAGGGCGAGGCAAGGCTTGGTGCCTCCAGACTGCAGATCGTACCCAACCTGAACGTTGGACACATGAGAATCGTCATAATTGTGATCGGGGACGCGCTGAGAACGAGAACGGACCACATTCCGAAACGATACTCCTTCAACAACCAGTTAAGAGTGGTGGTGCCAAACAGAACTGCATGAAACGGCTCGCAGCTCAAGGACATTCTACAGGGGAAAATCTGGTACACAGATAGATACAAGACTGAGAATGGAGCGGGCTCAGGACTGTTCTCCAGGAATCCGAGTATTGGCATCAGCTACTCACTGGGCACCCATACCTCTGTCTTTCAAGCAGAAGTGTACGCCATCCTCCAATGTGTGAAGGAAAATAATAGGAGAAACGTTGAAAACGCGCATATCAACATCCTATCAGACAGTCAAGCGGTACTGAAGGCCTTGTCTAGCAAGGAAGTAACGGAATGGGACTACAAATAAGAACTGAAAACTCTGTCAGACCGGAATCAAGTCAAACTGATATGGGTCCCAGGTCATCAGGGAATCGCAGGCAATGAGAAAGCAGACGAACTCGCACGAAGAGAATCGGAAATGCTCCCAAACCAAGGGCAGATGCTAGGGGTACCGAAGTGTACAATAAGAGCGTCTGTAAAATACTGGATTAGGGACAAGCACAAAAACTACTGGGACAATGTCCCAGGAAACAAACACGGGAAAGAACATATTAAAGGACCGTGTAACAAAAGAACGGCAGACCTGTTAACAATGAACAGGAGCCAGTTGAGAACCGTTACGGGACTCCTGACTGGACATGCACCAGTGAAGGAGCACCTCAAAAAATGGGGCAATACGATGGAGATCTGACCTGCAGACTATGCGGTAAGGATCCAGAAACCGTGAAACACATACTGTGCTATTGCGAAGCTCTAGACCGCAAAAGACAGGCAATTTTTGGGCAGCCATCTGGCGACCCAGAACTATACAGTATCCACCCAATACGGAACTTGTACAAACTCGTACAAGGCACAATAATATTGGATTCGGTACTGTGACATTGAGACATAGCGGTGCCTTGGTTCGCGGACCTGCTGGCTTCATTGTTAAAACGTGGATTTGGCGGGTTTGCGAATTAGGGCATCGATAGCTACGATACAATGGGCTAATAAGCCTAAGTGTCACCGGAGGCAAAGCCGACCGGACCTACACAGAGGTGGATGTTTTAGTGAGTATGCCTACTAAGGAGAGTCTCACAGTATTTATTGAGTCTGGAGACTCAATATTTTTTCATAAAGATTTCCTCCACCTCCCCCCCAAAAAAAAGCGCTGAGTTTGGATGTTTTGCAATTCTCAGGAGTAATCGGCATGAATATTTCACAAAAATGTCAAATAAAGAATGAGATGACTGATATCAGAACATGTCGTAATTATGGAACAAGAACCAGGCTGATGCCGCTAAAAACTCACCCCGGAGGACTATGGCTAATAAAGGAAATAATAGTCGTCCTCTATCCAGAACAGAACAGAACAAGGATTAACTCATAAGTCTGTCTATGAGGGAGTAATGGTGTCGTTATTATCACCATAATTTTCCAGTTAGTATTCCAGTCAAGTCCTTTCTCCAGAGATTAATTCCATTCGGAGAGCGCATGACCCACTGAGCAAGTTATATAATATGTAACAGTAATCATTCAACGTAAAGTGTAAGGTGAATTTGTAATGTTTCTGTAACGCCTCTGCAACTACTGAAAGTGCTGGACACTACTGTTACATTTAGTAATGTTACATGAAGTAACAATGCAGAAGTATTCTTGCAAGTATGAAATAATGCAATGATAAAATTGTGTATCAGCTTTCTTTTATGTTGTAACAATATGACTGTATCATGAAAGAGGGGCGACACCACTTGACGAAAGACCATAAAACAAATAATGAAATATGGTGGATTACGTAATCCAATCTTCCGCAATAAAACCTATACAATAGGTAAAGTCGTCGGCAAGTAATCAACAAAAAACAACTACTGCCGCCTACGACCATTGAATTATATTTGTTTAATACTTGGCAAAGTTTTCTACAAGAACCACTTTGCAATGCATTTCAAATATCAAAGCTGAAATTATTTTTCGATTTAATTGGGGGAACATCTCCGTACCGGTTTCATGGTCATTGCCAATCATCAGCAAAGGCTAGTTCGACCCAATTGAATCGAAAAATCCTTTCATCCTAATTGGAAATCCCTGAGACATACACTGAGGTATGAATTCAGCGCCATCTCTGGGTTCCAGTTTAAAATGCACTCCAACTACGTGTCGACTTCAACATGAAGCCAGAAACATCATGAAAGAGGGGCGACACCACTTGACGGAAGACCATAAAACTAATAATGAAATATAGTGGATTACGTAATCCAATCTTCCGCAATAAAACCTATACAATAGGTAAAGTCGTCGACAAGTATTGAACAAAAAACAACTACTGCCCCCTACGACCATTGAATTATATTTGTTTAATACTTGTCAAAGTTTTCTACAAGAACCACTTTGCAATGCATTTCAAATATCAAAGCTGAAATTATTTTTCGATTTCATTGGGGGAACACCTCCGTACCGGTTTCATGGTCATTGCCAATCATCAGCGAAGGCTAGTTCGACCCAATTGAATCGAAAAATCCTTTCATCCTAATTGGAAATCGCTGAGACAAACACTGATGTATGAATTCAGCGCCATCTCTGGGTTCCAGTTTAAAATGCACTCCGACTACGTGTCGACTTCAACATGAAGCCAGAAACATCATGAAAGAGGGGCGACACCACTTGACGGAAGACCATAAAACTAATAATGAAATATGGTGGATTACGTAATCCAATCTTCCGCAATAAAACCTATACAATAGATAAAGTCGTCGGCAAGTATTCAACAAAAAACAACTACTGCCCCCTACGACCATTGAATTATATTTGTTTAATACTTGTCAAAGTTTTCTACAAGAACCACTTTGCAATGCATTTCAAATATCAAAGCTGAAATTATTTTTCGATTTAATTGGGGGAACACCTCCGTACCGGTTTCATGGTCATTGCCAATCATCAGCGAAGGCTAGTTCGACCCAATTGAATCGAAAAATCCTTTCATCCTAATTGGAAATCCCTGAGACAAACACTGAGGTATGAATTCAGCGCCATCTCTGGGTTCCAGTTTAAAATGCACTCCGACTACGTGTCGACTTCAACATGAAGCCAGAAACATCATGAAAGAGGGGCGACACCACTTGACGGAAGACCATAAAACTAATAATGAAATATGGTGGATTACGTAATCCAATCTTCCGCAATAAAACCTATACAATAGGTAAAGTCGTCGGCAAGTATTCAACAAAAAACAACTACTGCCCCCTACGACCATTGAATTATATTTGTTTAATACTTGTCAAAGTTTTCTACAAGAACCACTTTGCAATGCATTTCAAATATCAAAGCTGAAATTATTTTTCGATTTAATTGGGGGAACACCTCCGTACCGGTTTCATGGTCATTGCCAATCATCAGCGAAGGCTAGTTCGACCCAATTGAATCGAAAAATCCTTTCATCCTAATTGGAAATCCCTGAGACAAACACTGAGGTATGAATTCAGCGCCATCTCTGGGTTCCAGTTTAAAATGCACTCCGACTACGTGTCGACTTCAACATGAAGCCAGAAACATCATGAAAGAGGGGCGACACCACTTGACGGAAGACCATAAAACTAATAATGAAATATGGTGGATTACGTAATCCAATCTTCCGCAATAAAACCTATACAATAGGTAAAGTCGTCGACAAGTATTCAACAAAAAACAACTACTGCCCCCTACGACCATTGAATTATATTTGTTTAATACTTGGCAAAGTTTTCTACAAGAACCACTTTGCAATGCATTTCAAATATCAAAGCTGAAATTATTTTTCGATTTCATTGGGGGAACACCTCCGTACCGGTTTCATGGTCATTGCCAATCATCAGCGAAGGCTAGTTCGACCCAATTGAATCGAAAAATCCTTTCATCCTAATTGGAAATCGCTGAGACAAACACTGATGTATGAATTCAGCGCCATCTCTGGGTTCCAGTTTAAAATGCACTCCGACTACGTGTCGACTTCAACATGAAGCCAGAAACATCATGAAAGAGGGGCGACACCACTTGACGGAAGACCATAAAACTAATAATGAAATATGGTGGATTACGTAATCCAATCTTCCGCAATAAAACCTATACAATAGGTAAAGTCGTCGGCAAGTATTCAACAAAAAACAACTACTGCCCCCTACGACCATTGAATTATATTTGTTTAATACTTGTCAAAGTTTTCTACAAGAACCACTTTGCAATGCATTTCAAATATCAAAGCTGAAATTATTTTTCGATTTAATTGGGGGAACACCTCCGTACCGGTTTCATGGTCATTGCCAATCATCAGCGAAGGCTAGTTCGACCCAATTGAATCGAAAAATCCTTTCATCCTAATTGGAAATCCCTGAGACAAACACTGAGGTATGAATTCAGCGCCATCTCTGGGTTCCAGTTTAAAATGCACTCCGACTACGTGTCGACTTCAACATGAAGCCAGAAACATCATGAAAGAGGGGCGACACCACTTGACGGAAGACCATAAAACTAATAATGAAATATGGTGGATTACGTAATCCAATCTTCCGCAATAAAACCTATACAATAGATAAAGTCGTCGGCAAGTATTCAACAAAAAACAACTATTGCCCCCTACGACCATAGAATTATATTTGTTTAATACTTGGCAAAGTTTTCTACAAGAAAAAGAAAAGAGAAAGAAAAGAATTTTTGTCATTGTTAAGCCCGTGGCTCACGGTCAAATAGATTGGTCAAACTGCCTTCAAGTGACGTTATTTATAATGGTAGGTATGCTTCAAGTTTTGTGGAATAAACCGATAGAAATTACGTCACTTCAGAGCAGTTTGATCAAACAATTTGACCGTGAGCCACGGGCTTTACAATTTTATAATGTGTTTTTTATATTTATTTATAAGCTTTTATCTTTATAAACTAATATTTTTATTGTAGTATTTTATCGCGTTGTTCCCATTATGGGGTTAATATAGTATTTCCTTTCAGGAATATAAGGTTGAGTTTAAATACAGCTCACGCTGACACTCCGCCTTTTCACCAATCCTTGTAATTATTTTATGGTGAATAGAGACTAATTATTATTAGTATACATCGAACATTAAATTCATTTTAAGAGTAAATATTTTGTGATAAGTTTCAGTGCTATATTTTTATTATTAAATGAATATCTACTTAGGTTAGTCCTATTGCTGAAACTTGTACATGATATATTACCGATAAGTTCGGTAGGTTAATCGAGTACAGTGTGGCCTTCAAAGATAATAACAAAAATGGATTGTATAATCCAGTTTTCTGCTTCAACCTATTCAAGAGGTGTATAATCGTCGGCAAGTCTTCAACAGAACACATCCACTGCCCCTTACGACCATTGAAGTTTTATAAAAAACCACTTTGCAATGCTCTTTAAACATCATAGCTAAAATTATTTCTCGCATGTTGGTGTTCACCTCATTCAAATCGAAAAGTTATTTCAATATTCAGTTCACCAATTTTTTGGTAATCAATCTCTTTCAATGTTTCATTCATTGAAACTCCTGTATTTTCTTCAAAGGGAGTTCTGAAAGTAATACCATCTATTATCCGTGTTCAATCGTTAAACTTATACTCATGACGATTACATTCTCTTGCAGCCTCCAATATGTTTGTTTTATCCGAAATAGAACTGAATAATAATTCCAAATAAGTTCCTCCTGTCAGGTTATCGTAGAGAAATACTGGTCCAATCCAACGATCTCCAAAAATACAGGGCCAGACATTGAATTTTTGGGGAGTTTGAGTTGAAACTTCGTGGAAAACATAAGGATTGAGATCAGACCAATAACGACAATTAAGACGATTCACAGTTTCATTCATCAGAAAGGCAGATGTTGAAAAAGAAATTATCAGTAGTAATATCCCGACAAAATGCTGAATTTTCGAAAAATACTTTCACCTTGCTGTCACGAAAACTGTGTTGCTTAGAAACACCACGAGAGCTTGCTCGAGTGGTGTTTTGTATAGCAACACAGTTAGAGTGCCTGGTAAGGTGAAAGTATTTTGGAAATTCTGCATTTTGAAGGGATATTCGATGAAAAAATTTCACGATTACATCATATTATGGACTAAATGAGTATCGCAAGAACGGTTCATCTTGTGTAATCTATATTTACCGTGATTGTCGTAACTATGGAAATGTATACACAAGGTAGAAGCGAAACACCGATTTGAAAATACCACGGGCTGGAGGAAGTGTTTTCAAAAAGTCCTGTTGTCATTGGTTCGAAATGGGAAAATTATGACATTTGATTGGTTTATATAATATGAGGAAAATTGTCAAAAAATTCTTGTCGCTTATCAAAATCATCTTCATTCAAATGGTGTACCAAAGGTATTTTGTAGGGCTGGAATTTATGATGTTTCAGGATTCGGTGCATACTGGTTCTATTGATATTGGTCACACACGCTAATTTTCTTATGCTCAATGTTTGGTCTGCATGAACTTGTCCTAAAACTGCAACTTCAACAGGATTATTTCTCAACGGAAATTCACGTTCTGGGTCTCGTTTCTTGTTGACTACTGATCCAGTTAGACGAAACTTTTGTACAAGTTTTAGAATGTATTTTCTAGCAACAAGTTCATCTGGATGCGTTCTATCGAACAAATTAGCTGTACGGTTACCGCACTCATAATTCTCAAAGAAAATTGTTATTAATTCAACTCTTTCCGCGATCGTATATACCATTATTGAAGAAAGATATTCAGCAGCTTTAGTCAAATAATTTACTCTAATGTCGTTCAATCAAAGATCAGTTTGACACTGATAGATTTGGCGAAAAAAATTACCTGATACTTGTTTTTGTTGTACTATTTGAGTGGAATTCGAGAAAACGTCTTTTCGATTTTTATCAATTTGATGAGGATAAAATGAAAAATTTAAACGGAATTGCATGTTATTTCTTGGTGAAGAGTTAGATAATTTAATTCCTTGAAAATGATAATTATCTTTGAATAGTTGTATTGTTAGATCTTATTATTATTGATAGTGTGAATAAAAACTGATTTGCCAACTTCAAGTTCCTATATGTCGAAAATTAATGGGATGGGAAATATCTACCTTTCAATTGAGGTATCACTTCCCATATGTTGACATTTAAAAATTTAGGGGTGGCGGTCACATCTCCGAGGGATGGAATGTATTTCTGGTGGAATTCATTGCGAACGATGTCCTTCTCGAAAATGTGGCTGATGTGTCCGAGCGTTTTTATATAATTCGGTTCTGCCGACCTAAGGAGCCGATGTTTCGTTTTAATGGCTCACTCTGTATTTTTTTTTAATACATATACCATAAATTGTAAAGATTGTTTTGTACACTTCCTGTGTGTCTGCAGTTGTGAAATGTGATTTTATGCCATATTGTCATATACGAAGGTGTGCACAAGGAATCTTCATAATTTGTCAGTAGGCTACAAAATGTAAATTATTTACTTGCCATATGCAAGCTTCGCTGGGCTAAAAATGGTTATTCAAGTATCGTATTGTATCAGTAATAAATGAAAAATGCACGACACTACATCAGGGTATTTTATCCTCCTTTGTTTGTCCTTGTTCTTCCGTTATTATTTTCTCGTCGTCGACAATATTGGTCATTGCCATTGGTGAATATTATCGATACCCCCTTTATCGTATCCTAATGACCCACATGATTAACAACGTGGAATATATAAATATTGTTAAGTGACGAGTAGTTTGTTCTTGATTATTATACTGCTGATCGCATTGTTTAATCGAAACTTTGATTTATTTATAATGAATGATAATCAATATGATTCAAGTGCCTTCATTTGTTTTTTATTAATTATAAATTTCATCTCAAATCAACTTCCATACTCTTTCAGTTCGTGAGCAGTGGGACCAGGTCTTTTGAAGGCGTGATTTCACATATTGCCTTGAAACCAATGTTTAATTTCCAATGAGTCATAAGAAATATCAAACATGGCTTCATTCAAGACAATAAATACAAATTTTATACACGAAACTATACTCGATATCACGATACATCATAATTCAATAAAATTACTTTCCATCAAAAAAAAGCACAGTAAGCTATTCCTGAAATGTGTTAAAAGAAAAACACAATTTTCATTTTGTTGCAACCTACCAAAAATAAAAAACATTATCATTCAGGCAATGATTTATGACAGATTTTTTATCACTTGTACCTACTAAAATTGGCAAATAAACTGACAAATTATATGACACCACATAATACCTATTTCTGTATTTAGAGCGCAGTGATAGATTCCTGCTCGACAAAGAGCGTGGTAATCTTTGGAGAGCGGCAATGAAACAATGACATTTTGTGCTTAAAATACACAGGTTGTATACCTGGATACGCAAAAAAGGTCAATACTTCAACATATTCATATTATATTACCTGTGAGAAAATTAACGCGTAATAGATTACCTCTAAAATTGATATCAAAAAACAAAAGTTGATGAGAAAATCTCAAAAAAATGGAAGTACAACCGCGGGTACCTCAAGGTGGTGTGCTGGGGCCTCTACTCTTCATAATTTTCATATATGACATTCAGATCATTGCAAAATGTATTGTGAAGATGAAACCATTTTATATGTTCCTGATACTAGTCTAATCTCAGCTATAGAAAAACTGAAAGAAAATCTGTTGTGAATTGAAGAGTGGATGTATGCAGAGATGAAAGCCCTCGAGCTTCGCTCTACTGTTTTCATCAGATTATTAATGCCAAAATAATGGTCCCGTTAAATTATTATATACAGTCGATGCAATCAAAATAGTTGACTATTTATCAAGGTCTTGTTATATGTATATATTACCCCAGAATATTTTAAAATTATATCAGAAGAATCAATATTATACAACTTTTTCAAAAAAATATGATGAAATTAATTGAATATTTTTTAGTTGAAGAACTTTTAAATTATTTAAAAATGGAAAAAACCCAAGTCATACACCCGGAATGATAAATTAATAGTTTTTCACAAATTTCAAGGTATTACTTCATAATATTCCTACATTTTATTTGGAAGAGGAGACAACAGTAAAAGCAAATGGGGCGCACTCTGTGAGTGGTCATTGAAATTGCGGAAAGTTCAAAATGACAGACAGCCCCTAGATCACCAAGTTGAAAATTTGTTAAGTATTAGTCAACCTGACCTGACCTAACCTGTCTAACTTTACGTAAACAGAATAATAATACAGAATTGTTACTATATAACGACTATTTATCCAAAATTCAGAGAGCGCTTCCCGCATGCATTTCGCCCCTTTGATAGAAAAGTGACACAAGGTAAAATTGTGTGTAAATGATTGTTGATAATGTTGGAAGAGATAAGCAAGAGACACTTCAGAGAAATACACTGACCGACAGACAAAGTTCTATGCCGGTCAGTATATATGTAACTTGGGCATGTTGCTAACTGATTTTTTTTAAGTTCCACTATGGAGATAATTATTTGTTTTATTGTATGAGCCTAAAAGAGATTTCATTAATATATTGAAATAATTATAATAAACCTATCAAATCTTTCATTCAATTATTAGTCCTGTACTTAAATACTCCAGGGACGTTTTCAGAGCTGACATTTGAATCATCATAGATTAATCCATTGGGTTAAACATTCAATCTTTCTATGTAAAATACCAGTAGCAATCTAGCCAAACATCAACGATTATTCTAAAAAAAATCTAGAATATTCCTGGAATATTTACTTGAATATTCCAATTTCATTCTCAGAGCAGACATGTGAATCATCATAGAATAATCCATTAGCTGAATCATTTGATATTCCTGTGGAATATACCAAGAACAATCTAGCAAAACATCAATGGTTATTCTAAAAATAATCTAGAATATTCCTGGAATATTTACTTGAATATTCCTGTTTCATTCTCAGAGCGGACATGTGAATCATCATAGAATAATTCATTGGCTGAATCATTTGATATTCGTGTGGAATAAACCAAGAACAATCTGGCAGATTATCCAACTATTATTCTAAAAATATTCCGGAATATTCCTGGAATATTCACTTTAATGGGTCTATCCCAGAGTGGACATTTGAAACACGAATAATCATTGGAATAATCATAGAGCCATTCAATCATCTTGGACAATAATATTCTAGGCATGTTCCAGGGATATGTTTGTGCTATCTGGGTAGTAGTATAATGAGATAGTATGGTAATTTAATATATTAAGGGACACAATGGGGGTAACACCCACGAGAGGCTGCCTTCAGGGTGCATACTATCCCCACTATTGTGGAATGTGGAACCCCTTGGTAGACATCGTCTTTATCTATCTAAACCGGAAAGTGGTGTATGCATATGCAAGCCCCTACGGCTTTTTGTCCGCCTTTAATGGCGGTAGTTGAATTATTCTGATATCATCGTTCTAATGCTTAACGGGAAGTTCATGGGCATATCCTCCGTGAGGAACTTTGCACAAATGGATGACAGATGTAATTCAATGTCCTTATTGGGAAGTCGTTGATATCTGTCAGATATTTGCATAATTTTTTCTCTATGTGGAAATGTGTGGAGAAAAGGGTATTCTCGACCGTAGTTGAAATAATTTTTTTTCAATTGTTAGATTTATTGCATTTACTCTTCCTGGAGTATGTGAAACCAAGGAATGCTGTTTTGTTTTTCCCTTGCGGTTGGCGCTACTACTGACTAACTGTCAGTCGACGCTTCATTCGTAGGGGAATACTATAAGAAAGGCTTTTCAATGTTATCGTTAGTTTTGTGGAACAAGACGACTCTAATGTCGTCTGACCTATCTTAGCACTAACGAGAGAAAAAATCCTTGAAACTTGCATGTATGCAAGTGGTCATTTTCAACCAAATGAATGATAATATTAAAAGTAGGTACTTCGAAGTTATTGAGGTATTTAACTACTTTTATATTGCATACCATAATGTTATAGTAATTGCTAAATAAACGAAACTTCCCTTTCTCTCTGTCTCTCTCTAAAAAAAGAAAGGACAATAACTTTTGCATACTGAAAAAAAATCCCGAACTTATCAATTTGATTGGCCCACTTTGTCTTGTGTTGTAATTTGCAGATACTAGCTGGAATGCATTTTCGTTATTGTGCATCAGAAAAACTGTTTCCAAGATGTATAAATACTGCAGTTGATGTTCTACAATTTTTGAATAATTAACGACAGGAGGTTCTAGATCTTACCTTACACAAATATCTCAGGGCCC
Source organism: Chrysolina americana (assembly GCA_958502065.1). Classification (NCBI taxonomy): domain Eukaryota; kingdom Metazoa; phylum Arthropoda; class Insecta; order Coleoptera; family Chrysomelidae; genus Chrysolina; species Chrysolina americana. The sequence goes on from OY293414.1 coordinate 16,040,195, forward strand.
TTTTTGCAAGACAAAACTCACCAGGAATAACTGGTCTCTACAGGCTCCCCAGAATGCTATTCCTGGTCGTAGGTGAGATTCAACTACAGCAAAATACGCTGTTCTGGTAGATGAAAATCCTAATTCGGTGGCGATAATTCTGATGGTATAGCATCCAGAAGAAAAAGCCTGAGAGCTACCTTTACGTCTAACTTTAACCAGGGTCGACACCTGCTAGAAAGTATGAAGGTGTGTCGTAGAGTTTCGAATAAATGAAAAGATTAATTCTCAAAGTCAAAACATAATTTTCTTATGGCCACAAAGGAAAGTAACGTATAATCAGACTGCACAGTACTTCTTTCGAAGTTATTGAGGTATTTAACTACTTTTATATTGCATACCATATTGTTATAGTAATTGCTAAATAAACGAAACTTCCCTTTCTCTCTGTCTCTCTCTAAAAAAAGAAAGAACAATAACTTTTGCATGCGGAAAAAAAAACCCGAACTTGGTTCATCTGTTGTGATTGCATAGAATGCTATGAATTCACATCCACTACTAGCTACTTGTTACTTTGGTGAGGTAGAAAAATAATTTTTTATTATCTTCAGTATTAAAAAAATCCTAAAATACATAACCATTTTTGTGTATTTCCATCTGCATGACAATATAAAAAATCATTCATAATGAGCTTTTTGTAGTTCCCTATCTGGATTACGTCCCTCGGCAGTTGCAGTTTTTCTACGGACATGCTTGCTTCGTCAACTACTGAATTTCTTTCAAGTTGTAATCGTTACTTATACACTGATTACTATCGCGTCAATAGGCTACTCATTAGTAGGAAGATTTATGAAATACTGATATATACGTAAAAGAGATAAGCTTGTAATATTTACATGAATCAAAAGTAATAACAGAAACAAATCCATCCAGAATACACGTGCAAGCATAAATTCGATGGGCAGAGTCCGACTGTGAGAGTAAAGAGTGTTTTCCGGAGAAAAACATTTTCAAGTGGCTCCAGGAGAGTGAAAGTGTGAACAAGTAGAAGTCGGCTGGTGAAAGGCATAAGCACTACAAGAAAATGTTAGGACCCAAGTTGTTAGGTTTCAATGGAGTGGGACTTTTTCAAGTTCCTGTCCAAGTAGCTGCACTTCGGCCTGCGGTAATATCTGGGACTAGGGCCTCTTCTTCTACCACTAGAATGTGGACACCTGCTCAGGTAAATTTTTGAATGTTGACGACTTTGGGTAAAATTGCAATAGTCCCGTTAGTTTCACTCATTTGTTTTGACTGTTTAGAGTTACAGATTGAAAGTGCCATTTTCCATTTTCTTATATTCATTTTCAATCAATCACAACAATGGGTATGGTTGAAGAAACGTTTCAAAAGTTGATTGGAGCTAAATTATGATATGATTTCTAAATACACCATGTAGGTCCTGCTGAAAAAAGTTATTGATGAAATTTCAAGTCAGTAGTAGAAACTGTTTGAGTTATTGTTGTTATATAAGTACCAAATTTGAACAGGTTCGATTTGAAGATATGTTTTTTGGTTAGTTTCTGCACAATCATCAATTTCATGTTTGAAATCTAAGATCGCCAAACCTTTGGGAACATTACACAAATGAAAGCTCTCATGTGACATAGAATACCTCTCAGAAACGATGAAACATTGTCTTCTCCTTTTTTAGTGGGGAGTATTCCCAGACATTAATTCTGGTTTTCTAAATCAGATCTGGTTTGGTGATATATTGAAGTGGAGTAGTTTTCGCATCTGAAAATTCGAAAGTACTTACTGTTTGTTATGATAATATAAAAATATTTTCATACTGACATCACTTATTTTAGGTCGGAATGGAATGCATGCTTATCTTCCGAAATAATTTGTTTTGTTACAAGATATCGGAAACAGTAGAGATGATAACCTTTATTGACAGTTTGTAATAATGTAAAGAAATTGATGGTTTGAACCAATGTGCATTAAAATGAAAATAGCTTCTTCCACATTTCAATGTTTCTGAGGATACTTCTCTTACGAGTGGCGTATTTTGAGACTTGTGCCGTGGGTTTGCAAGATTTGTCGTCATATAAGCTTGAAAAAACTCTTTGAATAATTAAGAAATCCACACGAAAGAATATCCGCCATTTATTTAATATTGAATATTTTTGCGATGCACGAACTGATTTTTTTCAATTCTTATCAGTCCTTTTAATTGAATTTTGTTGTAGAAAAAATCTTGATCCTAACTCATCGCTACTACTTTTTGAAATAAAACAAATAGTGATTGCTCGATAGATGAAGCGGGGGGGGGGGCACATCCACTGAATAAATTCAAATAGAATGGGGTCATTTGTCACATCATTGACAACATAATTCAATTATCATTTCAACCATCAGCATATTTTCAGATTCCGTGACACTTGACCCCCCATGCCATTTGAAATTTTTAAGTTTATGTGCCTCCCTCCGTGCCATCTATGAAGCAATTACAACATGTTTTATTTCAAGACGTAGTATCGATTATACCCTCCAAACGATTTTTTTAAGTTTTTACGTCAAACTGTTCAAAAAAGGGTTTAAGATAAGTTGTGCTTTCACCTTAGTACGAAACTTTTGAACGTGTTTAATTTCCAAAAGTAGTATTGGTTATACCCGCCAAACGTTTTTTTTTAGTTTATAGGTCAAACTGTTTGAAAGTTAACAAGTGGGGACTATTGAAAACCGCACTGTATAGAGGATTTAAGATAAATTATGCTTTCACCTTAGCACGAAACTTTTGAACACATGAGATATTATTCATACTTGGTAAATGATTGTATAGTTTTATACCATTGTAATTAATTGAGTTCTTGATCATCGTATCGTAAGTACGGGGTATTATCAATTTGATTGGCCCACTTTGTCTTGTGTTGTAATTTGCAGATACTAGCTGGAATGCATTTTCGTTATTGTGCATCAGAAAAACTGTTTCCAAGATGTATAAATACTGCAGTTGATGTTCTACAATTTTTGAATAATTAACGACAGGAGGTTCTAGATCTTACCTTACACAAATATCTCAGGGCCCTTTTTGCAAGACAAAACTCACCAGGAATAACTGGTCTCTACAGGCTCCCCAGAATGCTATTCCTGGTCGTAGGTGAGATTCAACTACAGCAAAATACGCTGTTCTGGTAGATGAAAATCCTAATTCGGTGGCGATAATTCTGATGGTATAGCATTCAGAAGAAAAAGCCTGAGAGCTACCTTTACGTCTACCTTTAACCAGGGTCGACACCTGCTAGAAAGTATGAAGGTGTGTCGTAGAGTTTCGAATAAATGAAAAGATTAATTCTCAGAGAGTCAAAACATAATTTTCTTATGGCCACAAAGGAAAGTAACGTATAATCAGACTGCACAGTACTTCTTTGGAAAGGGGGTGGATAAGCTGTCAAATAGATGCATAATTTCCGTGTAGATTTCCCACTTCAAACTGTCAAAATGTGTGACAGAAAGCAACTACTTCCCTATGAGAACCTTGAATAACATCCGACATTTGTGCAATGTTTATCTAGGAGAACACTTTTGCAAGTGCTGATTGTGATAAAGCATGGCATATTTATGCCATGTTCCTCAAGATGATTGCAATAAAACAATTGAATATTATTTTTTATTTGGGGGTCATCTCTGACCAAATTAAAGATGTTATCCTCAATGCAATAGGTAAGATGTTCCATACGCGAACCCATGATGAACTGTCTGGTTTTTGAGTCCCGCCTCAGCCTTCTGCATTAGGAGCATGTTGTTAACATCATCCCACTTGGAATATTGGAGTAGTGTGTCCTCCTTTGAGGGAAGTTTCTTCATGGACTCACCCTTTTGACAAAAGGGCTCCTTTTTATCTTCATTGATATTGTCTTAATCAAATTACTCATCATGCAACCTTATGGTGAATACCGTGGGAGGGTGGATCATAATATTGGCAAGAGCATTGTTACTCGAGAATATCAATTTCATACCTCCCAAACAGATTTCTTAATTTTTGAAAAGAATAAAAAAATATTATCTAATGTGGTATCATATTCCGTGAATATGTGAAATACAGGAACGGTACGAAATTTCTCAGCTCCCAATAGGTCGAAAATAGCATTAATGTTATTATAAGTAAATGATTTCGTTCCAGAAGCAACATGAATCTTCACAACTTAACACTAGGTGATGGAAATTGTTAATGAGGATAGATCAACACTATGTAAGTGTCCACCCTCATGGTCACATGGTGGCGTGGACCAATGATTTCCTTAGAAAATAACTTCGGCCTTACATCTGACGACAATTTCTTTTTTTGCGGAACATTTACCACTCGATTATTTCTTTGAAAGCCATGTGGAAAGTTCATATTTATTGCAAAGGTATTTTGAGAAATCGGCCTATTCTAGTGGAAGCTTGTTCCTTCTTCACTCTTTCTCCTTACATCCTTACCTCACTTTTCTCTAGTGTCTTCATTAGGGCATGTCGAAGTGTATTTGTCTCACACTAAATTGACGTTTTTGCTGCATTCTAATTGTTTAATGATAAATGAATACCTACGTGAGCATAATCACCAAAATGTGATGATGTTGGCTACTAGGCTTAGGACGATACTCCATCAAAAACTTTCACATCAACAATAAAGAAACGGAACAAAGTCAACTGCGCACCCTTCACTTCTTGGCGACTCCAATCAAATCATTAAGATAACGTAAGGTAAGGGGTAAGGTGATGCTGTTACGATTCACGAAAAAGAAAGGTAGAATTGGCACGACTGACAGTTTTGTTTATTCAATTTGTCGTAAATATGACGAAACAGTTCGATTTAACGTATGAAATGAGTATCGTCCATATTTATTCAGATTTTCACACTTTTAGGTTTTCAAACCTTCTGACTGACGTTTCATTCGTTTCATACCTTGCATTTAATCATGAATGTGTCTACATAATTCCAATTGTTTCATTTTCTTGCGTTCTTGCGATACCTTACCTCACGTTTACATGAACCAGCCTTTATTCTTTTCATTGCACATTATGTGACCGCTTGTCAATACTCACGTGGTGCAGCTCATAGGGAGGATATGAAACATATTAGTCAAATAATTTGTTATGGTTTTGAGATATTTCTCGATACCTTGATGAATGATACTCAACGGGAGAAACCGTGGTGGTAGAATTATTTATTGTAAAATTATATACACTGCAATAATCTTGATTTTTTTTAGTGATTGAGTAAAACCTGTACTGAAATATATATTAAAACAGACAAGATGGAAACACTGAACAGTATTATAAAATATTCTGAGTGGCTGCAATTTTCCTTCAGAAAAATTCATCGGACAATCCTTCTGGGTATATATTAAATAATCTAAGTGAATAAAAAACAGATTTACCTCAATCTCACAGTTGTAAATACGGTAAAAACAGAATATTCCAAAACAAATTTGAAAATTATTCATATCCACTGAATTTGTCACAAAACCAAGTATGAACTAAACATAACTTGTACTTTCATACTTGGAAAAAAACATATTTTTTTTATAATATGAAGAAAAATCGAACTGTGCCAATGAATCTTCAGTAGCCCCAAAAATAAATTTGTAACCTAGGGTAAATTCTCAACAAAAAAAAGGTATTCATCAGAAAAATTGTTGATAATTCTTGGTGGAAAACCATTACACTACTGATGAGAAATTTGTTATATAATCGCTATAACCTATATAATAGGTATATTCATCAGCAAGTCTCCAACAGAACACAACTACTGCTTTCTACGACTATTGAATTATATTTCTTAGATTTGTAGCAAAGTTTTCTACAAGAACTATTTTGAAATGTTCTTTAAATGCCGTAATTGAAATTAGATTTCAAATTATGAATCTAAAAAATATAATGTAATGGTTGTAGGGGGCAGAAGTTATTTTCTGTTAAAAATTTATCGACGATTATAAAGCGGAAAACTGGATTATTCAATCCTTCAGTTTTTAAATAAAGAAACAACGGTTTTTTATTACGGTCGTTACATAAACTTCTATTCTTTATAAAAGTGCACGCTATTCTAATGCAGGTAGCATTTTGGGAAAAATAATTGACATTTTTCTGTCTCTGTTCTGCTTTCCACTCTTCGGCTTGATATACAGAAATAACGAATTTATTTCATACTTTATTGGCGCACATTATAACAGATTATCGTTCACTTCAATTTAATGAATACTAAGTATATTATCATAATTTTTTTAAATACATATCATAAAATACCGCTGGTTTTGAACTTTCGAGAACACGAAAGGAAAAGGAACGTACGGAACGTCAAGTTTATGAATTGGCCTTGAATTTATTTCGAATAAATGTTATATTCTTAAATATGGTGTGTATTTTTTATATTATTACGAAACGGTATTTTTCGAACACGCGATGTGATCATTTCGTAAGTAATCCTCTAAATGAATATTATTTCGAAAAGTTCGAAGAGATTGCCGATCACAAAATTTGTTTTTCAGAATGTAATTCAACGAAAATATTTCAAAAAATGCTATTCGATAATGAGAGAAAAAACTCATGATAGCTGATGCCGACCGGCATAAACATTTGCAATAATTCGACCAGAGGCCATAGATCAATGAATAAATGAAAAAATTCTTGCTCGTGGTAAACATCCGCAACTCAGACTTTGGCATAATTGGTTTTTACCAATCCATATTTAGTTTACACTAAATTAATTCGAATTATATAAAATTTTATGCATTGAACTTTGTATTTGTAGTTTCAAAAGTTTACCAATATTATTTGTTTTGGTCATTAACCGCAATCAATATGCACTTTTCGTTGATAAGTCGTTGAATAAAGATATTAATTTTTTTTCCGGATGAATCAATAATAGACGAAGATTTATACATGAGATAATATGAATATACAGAGTGACCCATTTGAAAGCAGGTCACATCTCTGATACTGTTATTTATTATCCGAATCAGAAGTTTTTTCATTCTGAATCAATAGTTATAGTTGAGTGCTATAAATTCAAAAAAATAATAAAAATTTCAAAGACTACTTCAATTTTTTTTCAAGGTCAAAAATCCAAAAACACATGTAAGATTTTTTAAAATAAAATTTCACGACGCCACTGGATTTGTGATGCATTCACGATGAAATTGTTTTTTTTAGATGGAACAGCCATCTAATTGAACTGAAGATGAGCCTCTTCTGCCAGTGGAAGTTCATCCATAGCGATGGAAAATTCGTTTTTCAAATAATTTAAAAAATGTTACCATTCAAATTGCTCATGAACTATAACCCATCCTCTTTTCATTATCGCCTTCTTTTGAGGTATGGAAAAACTTTGGTTTAAAGGGCTTCATATTATTATATTTCCTGAGTTCTCTCCTTATTTTTTCACGCGGTAAGTTGATGTCCAAACTTGCAATTCTCACACTTGTTTTCGGATTATTACCAAAATTATTTCAAATTCGTTTGGGATTATTTCGTATCTGTCTTTACCGTTCTTCAGAATATGATTAAAAACAACTCTATACTGATTGCAAATTTTGTTTACTCGTTCAAGTGTAGCTCTGCTAATATTTTGATGCTTCGGATGCATGTTATTGAAAATTCCATACACTTCCTTTTCGGATCTGTCGTTGTTAACACGAAGTCTCACTTTTTCAATTTTCTCCTGCAAAGTCAAATTATTTGCTATACTTATTCATTAGTGTAGGTACTTGGGGAGAACTTCACTACTAACACTGACAAATTTGTGTATTTTCTTCTTTTATTCTAATGACTTGGCATCTCTTTAGCCACTAACGTTTCAAAGCGTTCTAATAAAAATAATATTTTTGAAATGTGGCATCCCAGACATGTTTGAATGAAACCAAAATTCTAGATATTCGGAATAACTGTCAACCACCAGACAGAAACTGCGTGAAAGATTAAAACAGGCTTGCACGAATGTTGCCCCAAACCAATGATCGAATTGATGATTATATAAGGAATTGGTTGAAAAGTATGAAAATTGATGTGTAGGCAATCTCATCTCAATCAATTCTTTTGTTGTATCCTGAGGTATGGTTTCCGGGCTTTGAGGCCGTGGTCGGTTCACCTCCGTGGAGGCGGTTCCACTGGACGTTTCGCTCACAACTGCGGTGAGCATCTTCAGCATAGCTTTGGTCTTCTCGAAGAGCGACGAAAAACTGATACAACGGTTTGAAATTCTTCGCAATTAATAGTCGCAGCCTGGCTATTTTGATTATTTTGTTTCACTTGGGGTGACTGGGTTTCCTGGCCGGGTGGTATGTTGCAATTGTCTACCTGTCTAATTAATGAGTTGTGATTGCCCCGTCCTACCTGCTCGATTATGTTATATGATTGTTTTATCTTCGTGTTTTTCAGGGCTGGGTACCAGGCTTTGTTCAGCTTTAATGATTCCTCTTTTCTGTTGAAATTATTTCTGTGTTTATGTATTTCTATGGCTTCTCTATTGAGGCGGGCATGATAATGTTTTGTTGTTGAGATCACTTCAGTATTTTTAAACAGGATGTCATGTGTACCTTCTCCATGGGCGTGCAATACCACGGCAGACTTCTCTGTCTGGGCTAGCCTACATTGCCTGTGGTGTTCAGAAATCCTGGTTTTTACGCTGCGGAGGGTGGTACCGATATAAACAGACCCGCAAGAGCACGGTAATCGGTATACACCGGGCGTAGCGAGGTGGTCTCGTGGATCTTTCGCTGAACGTAGCAATGAACCAATTTGTCTGGTCGGCTTATAAATGGCTTTGACGTCGTGTCTCGCCAGTACTTTACCAATCCGGTCCGTGACTCTTTTGATATAAGGAAGGAAAGCTCTGCTTGTAGGCGTTATCGCGTTGTTGCCGTCTTCTCGATGCAACTTAGGGTTACTAGCCCTAGCAATTTCTTGCCGGGTGTAACCATTGGTTTGCAAGGCAATATTGAGATGTCTCAGTTCCGATTTCAGATGGGCCGGCTCACAGATGCGTTGCGCTCTGGTGTTTAGAGTTTTTAAAACTGTACGTTTTTGCCCTGGGTGATGATTCGAGTCTTTGTACAGGTATCTGTCTGTATGGGTAGGTTTTCTGTGGACTTTGTGGCCCAAAGTCCCATCCGGTTTTCTGATGACCAAGACATCCAGGAAAGGCAGTGGTCCATCTCTTTCTTCTTCCACCGTGAGTTGAATCTTAGGGTGTTGGCTGTTAAGGTGGTGAAGAAACCCTTCCAGTGCCAACCTTCCGTGTGGCCACACGACAAATGTGTCGTCCACATAGCGAAACCATGTAGACGGTCGATTTGGCGCTGAATCCAGAGCTTGCCGTTCAAACGTCTCCATATACAAGTTCGCTACTACTGGGCTGAGAGGGCTGCCCATGGCGACGCCGTCCAGTTGTTCGAAATATTTGCCATCACACTGGAAATAAGTAGTGGTGAGGACATGTTGAAACAAGTCAGCGAGGTCATCCGGGAACAATTGACAGAGAAGAGTCATAGTTTCGGGAATAGGTATGTTCGTGAATAAGGAGGTGACATCAAAACTGACTAGGAGGTCAGTTGGTGTTGAGCGGATATTCCCAATTTTCTTGTAGTTCATTTATGTTATCAATATTGGATCTTATTGATGACTTCTTCATGTGAAAATGCAAATTTCATTTATCTGACAAAAAACCGCAGTGATCTGATCTCCCATAATGTGGAGTTAGATTTGGAAGAAACAGAATTTGACAACATGTTGAATAACTGCTGCTTACAAACTTGACTGCTAGCGACCTAAAAGAGCATTCCAAAGGATATTTTTAAAAAGGTTGTGATTTATATGACGAGTATTCCGTAATATTCAGATGAAACGATAAGAATTTTTCTTATGCTATATTTCTGTTAAAAAAATATATCGTGAAACTTTATTCACACCCATTTGAAAGTATCACAAATCCAGTGGCGTTGTCAAGTTTTATAAGAAAAATGGCTAGTATGTTTTTTGGATCTTTGAACTTGGAAAAATTCGAAGTAGGCCTTGAAATCTTCATTTATATTTCGAATTTATAGCAGTCTACTAGAATTATTGATGCTCTCTCTATTGAAAAATTAAAAAAAATCTGAATTGGATAATAAATAACAGTTTTAGAGAGGTGGCTCGCTTTCAAATGGGTCACTCTATATAACATCAACATGACATAACACTGAATACAGAGCACCCGGAAATAATGCACAAGAATGAAATAATATGAACTAGACACCCAGCAAATCAAATTAATTCGATGTGATCGAAAAAGATTGAAACCAGTAGAACCGAACGTATTTTTAAAAACGCCAAACAGAAAGTTCCTGAAAAGATATTATATTAGCATGGAAATAATTCCTCAACCAGCATTTTTGGGTTTAAAAATATTCTTATTGCATTATTGATAGATAGATTTATTCAGGTAATAGTATAAACATAATACTGTTATTTCAATATTTCATAGATTGTCACCTAAGCCTAGCTTGTACTGTGCACAGTCTATGAGATGAGATAAATTTAAATATGTAATGTTTGATTGATTTTATTTGAATAGCATTAATTTTATTTCAAGTTGTGAAGTTGTGTGCGTTAAGTACCTTATAATCTTCTTTTCCTTGACGATAACTGATACAAGTACTACAGAGAACTAATAATAAAATTCATGTTTACCAACATATGAGACCTAACTACATTGTCATTTCATATTAGGAAGAATCTTTCATCCAAGGTAGTCTTGATGATGATATAAAATATTCTAACTTCTTCTATTTCTATCTTCCCTTCTCCATCTTGAAATAAAAATTAAATGCTGTCCATTGGATAGCGAATACTAGACCGATTTGTTGCTCGGTACGTTAGAAAACAGGAAGTGCTCACCATAATGATACGATTTCAACGAAGGATATGGATATTTTTTTATTTGGGGCAATTACCAAGGAGAGGCAGAAAATTTGGATGAACTACAAAAATCATAAGATTATAAACATAACTTCATTAGATACCAGCTGTGGATGAATGAATTAATTCATTCAGTTCGCGAGCTGAGATTTTGGAACATTCATATGTAAATGAATTGATTCATTCACTTCGCGAGCTGAAATGTTGGAACATTCATATGTGAGAATCTTCGCAGACTCGGATTCGATGTCAATTTTCTTGGTGCACTTCATTGCAATTCAAGAGAAAAGTGTAAGGAAGGCACAAATTGAAAGACACGAAATTGTCATTCAACAATTTTGTCCCGATTTGAAAACTGTTGGATTTGAATGATAAAACCATCATACTGATAAGATTTTCTTTTAATTGCAGGCATCTTTTGAGAAGAAAAGTCTAAAAGAGAAGAAACAATCAACTTTCACGGAGAGAAGTCAGTTGAAGTACGCACGGAGGTTAGTAGTCAAGTTAGGTAGTGCCGTTATCACAAGAGAAGATGAACATGGTTTGGCTTTGGGAAGATTAGCATCTATTGTTGAACAGGTACGTGAAAATTATTAGGTACATTTCAGTAAAATAGATAAAAACATAGATAGCATAACAATATTATTAAAAAGGTCTTTATTCATCATAAATCTACTAAAAACAAATTATAATTGTTTGGTTTGAATAAATTAACTATTTTATATATCACGGAATGTTGGGCATAGATAAGCCATTATTATGTTATACTTTTTTTGAGATTTTTTTTTCTAAATGTTCCGAAGATGTAGAAGCAGTCGATATACATAAAGAATTCGATGAAGTTCAAATTTATCATCACGGAATAATTACCCGCACATTTTTCACGAAATTATGTTAAGTTGATGATGACAATAGTTTGGAAATGTAAAACGTAGGTGTCAGCTCCAAGAATTCCAAGAAGTAGTAACTTTTTATAATTTTAGTGGTAATCAATTATCTTTGCATTAGCAGCAATCAACTGCTGATCGATACCCTCTTCTCTTTTAGATGAAAATCAATAGATACCTTATTGGAAAAATCACCAAAACATAATAGTTATAGATGTAATGAGGTTGAAATTGACGATGATTATGGCAATAGCCGTAAATATTTAGTATTTATGAAACTTCGGATACATTCTAATTCTAAACATTTTGAAAAAATAAAAAAATAGTTGATAATCTGTGCCTTGCCCTTTCGTTGACACTGTAACAGCAAATTAATTATTCGCTCTTGAATACAAACTGCTTTCAAGTGAAATTGAAATTTTGCATTTTGAATAAATCTGTTTTATATCACCTACTTGCATTCACTCTTATAAAGTTCTGAACAATCAGAAACTTTATCTTTGAATTATATCAAGGTAAGTACTGACTTTTTGAATTTTATTCTGGTGCTAGCATTATAATAAACTGCATTATGTCACTAAAATACAATGACATAACGATATCTTTATGATATGGTAGTAGATAATCTCAATACTCATTTTCTTAAAAATACCTACACTAAACAAGCATGCCAACATAAAAACTAACCAACCACTACGTTTTTATAACAAACTCTTCAACACTATACATATTACATATTATTACAAATATTTCTGTACATTTGCTCTCTTTATCGGTTGTCCCAGATCTTCTCATGAAGCCAATATTTCAGTTTATGTTACTTAGAAAAAAAAAATCTCGCATTTCAAACGCGTATGCCTTCGTTGCTATTCTGCTAGGGTCATGTTCTGTTAAAATACTTCTGAGAAACCGCCAAAATTAGAAACTTTGAAGTAAACAGTATTTGATGTAGAAAAATCAATTTTGTCATTTTCTTTATTTAGTTGTATTAACCACACGTCACTAGGAGCAGCACTGTTGGTTTGAATGTGAGAATGAATCAAGCAGGACCACCAAATCCAGAGATTTTGATGATTCAATCAGTTAAATTAAATTGAAAATTGCCATTTTGTTCAATTTCTTTTCAAGTATTGTAGGTGAAATATTGGATGCATGGAATGATTTGAAAAACTCGGTATTTTGGCAGTTTATTACATATTTAGGGCGTCATAAAGGAAGGAGAGTTGAGAAATACATTGGATCTATTAAAAAGTACATGGATGCAATTTTTTTGGTTCGGGTTTATCTGAATTGATAATGAATATTATAGTACCTCAATCCTCGAAAGAGTACACAGACACAGACAGTTCAAAAATTAACAATGAAAACAGTGTTAAATGTTATGCTTTCTCAAAACATCCCTGCAACTCATATAACCCGATGTATCAATGAGAGAACGCGAAACATATATTTCAAAAACCCGGGTAATGATTCCTTATTTTTCCGTAGGTGGCTGAATGTCAACTTGAGGGCAGAGAATGCATAATGGTAACGAGTGGTGCTGTGGCTTTTGGAAAACAGAAGCTGACTCAAGAGTTACTCATGTCCCTCTCCATGAGAGAGACACTGTCACCATCCGATCATACGAGAGAGGTAAGGACGTTTTTTGAGAATTATGTTTTTATTTTCACAATTTGTTTATGAGACTAGTCTTTTTCTAATATTACTTAAAATTTCTTTCCAAGGATGCCTCCATGCTTCTCGAACCGAGAGCAGCAGCTGCAGTCGGACAATCAGGTCTCATGTCACTGTATGACGCCATGTTCTCCCAATATGGTGTGAAGATAGCTCAAGTTCTAGTCACAAAACCCGACTTTTATAACGAAGAAACCCGTAAAAATCTAATCAGTACTCTAGCAGAACTCATCAGCCTCAATATCGTTCCCATCATCAATACGAACGATGCCGTATCACCTCCACCTCAAGTGGACGAACCCATCGGTGGTAAAGCTGGTAAAAGAGGAATCGCGATCAAGGATAACGACAGCTTGGCTGCTATGTTGGCAGCGGAGGTGCAGTCAGACTTACTCATCCTTATGTCGGATGTAGATGGTATCTACAACAAACCACCGTGGGAACAAGGAGCTAAGTTCCTGGATACGTTCACGTCTGATTTAAGACATACTATTGAGTTTGGACAGAAATCCAAAGTCGGCACTGGCGGTATGGACTCGAAGGTGAATTCTGCGACGTGGGCGCTTGACAGGGGTGTATCAGTGGTGATTTGCAATGGCATGTTGGATAAGGCAATCAAAACGATATTGTCGGGGAGGAAAGTTGGAACTTTCTTCACCGAGAATACCTTAGGTGGTGGTGTTTCCACGGAAGTAGTTGCTGAAAATGGTAAGACAAAATTTTAATATCTGAGAGCTTTATTATATTATCTTTTGAGGAAAAAGATGGTTCCGATTGAATTAATAATGAACAAATTAATTTTAAAATGTAAAATATTAAAGAATAACCAATGTGTGATTTTCGGTAATATTGAAAAAACTTTTGAAGTTACCACATACATTCAATTGATGGATGCATTTTCCAATTCTTCAAGGACTGTCCTCGTTTATTTCATCTCAGATCGCAACATTCTTTCTTTACGGCAAAATTTTTGCCCTTGAAAATTGCATCACATATCCTGAGAACTATCATGTAGCTTGGCTCCATGGTAACTTTCGATTAGGAAGTTGAGAACGGCATCATTCTCTTAACAAAACTTATTTTATCCAAAATAAAGTTGGGGCATTTAATAAAGAAGGATATATCCTTGTCTGTTGGAAATTGAAAAGGAAGCTTACAAAAATTGCGTAGTCATTCAAAAACATATTAAACATTACTGTCGCCCTTTAATCATGATTGATTATTTTCCAAGATGCCTTCAAACTTTTCTTTGCGAATAATCAAACCTCTGGAAACGGTTTATCGAAGTCTTGTTTCGACCAAAACCAAAGTTTTGGATACCGTTCCCGTCATCGATGTCAAAGACTACAATCATTATACTGAAGCCTTTCGAGGATATGTGGGTGCGCAGTGCAATTAGGAGTACCAGAAGTATTTGGTTGTGCCCATCTTTTTCCGTGTGTCATCCGGATACGACAGCTGTGAATAAAGGAAAATACATAGTTTCATTCAGTATAATGGGAACTCTGACGTTACATTCAGATTCATTAACTGTTTTTGTTTCATGGGCATGAGTTTGGGATATTTAAATTAATATCTAGTATGTATAATTGACTCGAGAGTAGGTATTTCCTTACAATTTCTCAATTCGAATGATAACAATAATATATTAATACTTCATCATAAACACTAATAGAGTGTACCCAACCTGTGCTGGTAGAGGTCGATTATCATTATTATCTACCGCGGCATTCATTTGTACGGTTGGGCTAAGATGGAAAATATTCATTATGGGGGATTCAAATAGCTGAAAAAGTTCGCTGATTTGAACCTGCGTGACATCTCAAATTACCTACTGTTTCTAGCACGTGCTGGAGGACGTGTTCTTGCGACCATAACCCCAGAGCAAAGGGCATCCTGCGTACACACCTTAGCAGATCTTCTTATCTCAAAACAGGCTGAAATCCTGGACGCCAACCAGAAGGATCTACAAGAAGCTACCAAATCAGGGCTGGCCAAACCACTACTATCCAGACTTTCTTTGACTCCGGCAAAACTGCGAAACTTGGCTGTCGGACTGAAGCAAATTGCAGATAGCAGTCACAAGAATGTTGGAAGAGTTCTACGCAGAACCAGACTGGCCGACGGCCTGGAACTGAAGCAAATTACAGTACCCATCGGCGTGCTCATGGTCATTTTTGAATCGAGGCCGGATTCTTTGCCTCAAGTTGCTGCACTGGCTATAGCTTCTGGAAACGGGTTGTTGCTCAAAGGTGGAAAAGAGGCAGCACATAGTAACAAAGCGCTTATGGAACTTGTGAAGGAGGCTTTGGCAACTGTAGGGGCCACTGATGCCATTTCATTGGTAAGGCCCATTTATTTATACAATTAGGATAACAAACTGGTCGGAAACTCAAAGAAATTGTGATAAGTAATTGAAACGGGACATAGTTGGGAAGAATATGTTTTGGTGGTGAAGAAAACAATGACTCAGTAGGTTTTAATTTCCATTACTATACACTTCAACATGAAAAGAACAAAGAGATTTTTGGGAAAGGAAGATTTTTTTTCGATAACAACAGGATGAAAAAGGTTATGATAATAATGACGTGTTTCAAGACGAAATAACATACGAATTATTCCGATTATTGTCAAGAAAAATTATTGAAAGATACGGAATATCTAAACAAAAACTCGTTCTGCATGTATACAAAAAAACCGTAGACACAATTGATGTACTGAGTTTTGAGTATTGCGATTTAGAATATCAACTTTTGAAATGAAACAGGATAAAAAACAGGATTGAAAAATTTAGCTTGAATTTTATGTATCTACAAGATTTTTTGTGGGGCAGATTGATAGTGGCGATGACAGTTTCGTTTTAAAATAAAATAAAAATGAAATAAAATCAATGCTAAAAACATGAAACTTCCATTGCATTTGAGCCTTTAATGTACACTTTGAGACATAAAACCTATTTTTAGTAAAAAAAATCCCCATTCTTCAATTTTTAAATGCCAATTTAAAATAGGAAAGTAATCATTTCAGAACGTCAATAAATGCTATGGCAATAGCAGGAATTCTGAAAATGAGCCGTATTCATATGGCTTATTGTGACCTTATTTTTGGTGATTTTTCAGTTGAAGTCGATAATAATTAAGAAAATGAATGCGTTTCATAAAAAAACTCAGAACATTCGATCCGGTTTCACATTACTGGGTGGCTCAACACACATAATAGATAGACACAAACTGAAATTAAAAAATACACTGTTAAACGAACCAACGTTTGTTCTATGGCCGAGATTCAGGGACCTAATTTCACTAACATCATCAACAATTGGATATTTTTGCAGACGATGAAATATTTTGTATAATGATATAAAGTTAGTTGATAGAAGGTTGTGGATTTTCTTAAGAGCTTTGACTCATACCGTCGTAGAGAACAAATTTACGTTTCGGCAGTCGTCTACTGAACGTAGGCTGGTATTGGCTAGGCTAGGCTACATGAAGTGTCATCACTTTCAAAATGTAACATAATGATTATGAATGATGTTCATGTTATTAAAAATATTAGTAACCGACAATATGTTTCTAAATAAAAATCGTCGAATGACACTTTGTCAGAAACATCTCCTTGTTGACAATATCAGTAGCTTTTCACGATAACAAATCATTTGTGTTATAATATTTTGAAATCACCACGAAATGGCCAATTCATTGATGTAGATGTGTGCTTACATTTTGTTTTAATTCTGAAGTGTTTCACAATACTGAAAAAATGTACCCACAAAAAAAAACACTGAAAAAAGCAAAATTTATTATTTTTCAAAATATCTCTAAAACGGAAGAGTTCCATATTGGGGAACTTTGTATATCTTCAGGTTGCTGTGGAAATGAATGATATTCTCATCGGTATACAATCAAAAAAATTTCAGGTATCAACTAGAGAAGAAATCGGTGACCTGTTGTCTATGGAACAACACATTGACCTGATCATTCCTCGTGGAAGCAGTGAATTAGTTCGTAGTATTCAAGAGCAAAGTCGTCACATACCAGTTATGGGTCACGCTGAAGGTAAACTATTAATCGTCAAATTTTTTGATCACTAAAATCGCAATAAGACTGAAAAACTCTAGTATAAGTATAACTAGAGCTACTTTTTATTTGAATAGCGGAATCGTTAATGTTGGGCTTTATTGTTAAGACATTGGAATCATACCTCATAGGCTAAAATTGAATTTGTCGAAAAATTTACTAGGTTCATAAAGTTAACACTTACTCTGGTTGTTCAACTCTATTTATTTTTTTCTTTATGATAATTCGAAATTATTAGGGAATCAGCCGAATTGAATCGATTTCTTTAAAATTTAATTAATTTTTCACTGATTCCAAACAGAAATTATTCGATTCTTTCCTTGTTCCACTCAACAAGAGATTTCAAAATTCAAATGTCATCACGGATCATAAATTTTCAAAAATATTGATACCAAGTATTGATTTTCCAGGCATTTGTCACGTCTACGTGGATAAGGATGCAGATCTGTCGAAAGCCATCAAAATCATCAGGGATTCAAAATGCGATTATCCAGCCGCTTGCAATGCAATGGAAACTCTTTTGATCCACCAAGACCTTATGGAAGGTGACTTCTTCTCCGATGTCTGCAACACGTTCAAGAAAGAAGGAGTAAACATCAATGCTGGACCTGCTCTGAACCAACTTCTGACTTTCGGCCCCCCTCTTGCTAAAACAATGAAACATGAATATGGATCTTTGGAGTGCTGTATCGAAGTTGTGAAGAACATGGACGAAGCTATCAACCATATTCATACTTTTGGAAGTGGCCACACTGAAGTCATTATCACTGAAAATAGTAAGTAACGAATTGATGTAGATCCTCATAGAATTAATCTCTCCACTCCGTGGACTAGTTTCGCCATAATATCTGGTCGAGTCAGAGTCCAAACAGAGCAGGTAATCTTCAGAAGGGGCGTGTTTCAGGGTGCTACCTCAGCTCTCTTCTTTTTTGCATTTGCGATGCACTATGGAACACCCGTGGATAATCCTACGGTACTATTATATGAAATTAATGAAATATGTCTAATAGGTCAATAACATTTGATGGGTCAAATTCTTTTATAACTAACTCATTTTGTTACAGAGGAAAATGCTAGCACCTTCCAGAAAAAGATTGACAGTGCCTGTGTCTTCCACAACGCCAGTTCAAGATTCGCGGATGGATTCAGATTTGGACTTGGAGCTGAAGTTGGTATCAGCACTGCCCGAATTCACGCTAGAGGTCCTGTAGGGGTTGAGGGTCTTTTGACCACTAAGTGGGTACTTGATGGTATCGACCACGCTGCAGCAGACTTCGCGGAAGGAGGAAGTCGTACTTGGTTGCACGAATCTCTTCCAGTCGACTAGTAAAGGGTTGTATTACAATATAGTGTTATGTTTTCATTTGAATACGAATGTGGAGAATGTTTGGGGCTCATTTATTTTTGAGATTGTGTATACAGATAAATATCAAGTCATAAAATTCAATATTTGATTCTGGAATAACATTTCTGCAATAGGGAAAATGACATATTATGACTTTGTTCTATAGAAGTAAATCAAGTCGGTGATATTTCTCCTTCTTCATAAATTGAAAGAAACCTCATATAATTTACGTGACATGATCATATTATCAGCAAGCACATTCCAAAACGTTGTCAATCAATTTTAATCCGATTTTGACGAGTAATAATGCAAATAATGATTTGAAAATTAAATTTTTAGTGGTATTGTTCACTCAAGTAATGGAACTTTTTTGCTGTAAAACATGTAAATTTGTAAATAAGGTGAATTATAATTAGAATAATTTTGTAAGTTTTTTATGTGATAATAAATTATTTTTACTTAAATATGTTTTCTTTTCGACATTTCATTTTGCCAGTAATATCAAAGGTGCATCCTAGGTAAATTCACATTTGGAATAAAAATATGGTATTGCTCCTTTACAACTGAAAAGTTATCATTACTTCCAAATACTCGTTTGATACTAGATGAGATGTTGAATCAGAAACTTTGAATGGTGACTTTGGATTTCTCACAGAAAGTTTCAAATGGGATTGGTTCAATGATAAGTAGAGATGTTGGTTGTTGGAGAACCGTCATGAAATATTTGGCTAGTGCCGGTTAAGGTATTTTTTCATCGGATTCACATTAGAGGAAAAGATATTGAGAGAAATATATAAAATAAGAGTAGCATCATCAGAAATATCATATTCATGAAGAAAAAATTGAAAGGAAAGGGATGAGAATGAAGAGTGATAGCAGAAGAGTTAACTAGAGAAAGTGGAGAATAGAGAAGAGATAGAATACAAGAGTGTGCAAATAAATCATATTATATAAATGAAGGAAGTGAGAATAAAGCGAAGAGACACGGACAATTTGATGATATTGATAGAGTCGTAAATCATTCAACCAACGAGAGTCTTTACTGATGAAAATGGAGTTACTTCCTCGAAAAAGTAGATTACATTTCAACAAACATTGGTTCAATGAATTATGAGGCGGATATCAGCGACCACAGAGTTTTAACGTCGACATATGAGATCAGTGAAAATATATCTAAAGAACATCCCAAACAACCGATACCTTATAGGGATTTATCAAAAAATAATATGAAAATATTGAATTCGGAACTGTGCAACACTGACTTCACCAATATGTACTCAAAGAATGATATCAACAGTGCCTTCGAATCTTTTTTAAATACTTTTCCATTCATGTTGGAAAATCATTGTCCCCTAAAAATAAGACACAATAACAATGCAAATAATACTCTTAACTGTTTCAGAAAGGCCAGTTAAGACCTTAAAAATTTTCACTGGTTGTGCAAAAACATCAACACTAGTGACTTTGGAGAAACTTGCAGATTAGCGAAATATAATTATAATAAACTACTCACCGATGCCTAATTCAATTTTAATGAAATAAAAAAATAGGGACTCCGACAATAAGCACACAACCGTATGGAATTTAGTGAATCAGGACTTGGGTAGGAAAAAACTTCACAAAATATAGATTTGCAGGTGGACGGCATTAGCTTTACAGATCCAAGAGACCAAGCGAATGTTTTCGTTGATTACCTACTTTGCTAACATTATTGAAAAAAGATTTGCTGAATCATTTTGATGATTTCAGATCTTAGAATTGCACAGTGTCAACAATGGCATCGTAGATAAGAAAACAGAAGTAAGTTCACTCGCTGCCATATTTGTGTCGACATCCCCACCTCGAATTTTGCGTAAAGCTGACATATTCTGTGCTATTGCGCAACCAAAATGAATCCGAGATAGAACGCTGTACGTGACATCAAGTGAGACAGGACAACATTCAGCCGACCCCTCTTACTAGTTCAGTCGACAGGTTGAAAAAAGTGGGGTTAGGTGGAAAAAGGTCGGAAAATAATGAAACTTCAGGAGGTTCTTCAGGGATAGTTAATCAACATTTTCTCAAGTTTTGGACCTCGAGGACCCTGTTCTCCCGTTTTTCCTCGATTACTTTTTTATCTTACGTCCTACGGAAAAAACATTTCCAAACTTTTTTGTAGGGCGTAAAATTTTATATAATTTTGACAAAAAAAAACATGTTTGTATATGGATTCGCTACCGAGATATGGCTCGTCAAAAAAAGGTCATGTTTCAAAATTTGCTAAGAAATGACAAAAAATGCAAAATTACAGCTTATTTCATCTGTTATACCCGAATTATGATGAAATGTTGTAGTAATTATGGTTCTTAGTTGAAGTCACCAACTTTGGAGACCCCACTCCCCCTTCCCCCACCCAACCCCAATTCTCAAAAGCTAACTTTCTGATGAAAGCCAACCATACCTATTCACATCATTTTGGTATTGATATCAGTTACTTTTCGGATCGATACACCCTCGTTCCCCTACATAATTATCCCAGAACAGAAAGAAATAAAAAAGACGATTTTTGACAGTTTTGCTGTGTGGTCGACGGTCTTCCTCAATCAGCTCAATCAGCTGCTGAATGGAAAACTGGCATTTATCACTATTCTCGTCGATGTATGAAAATATCACATGCATGGTTTCGTCATCACTCGGCGATGGGCGGAATCTTCTTTTATGCGATGACTTAGGTGGATGGTAAAAGCTTGCGAGGCACTTTTGATAATACTCAGCATTGACGGCGACTAAATCAGTGTCCAAATTCTGCAACTGGCTAATGCGCTCTTCTATTTTCTTCCCCCAGTCGTCTCCACGCATCCTCGCCTTTTCGATGATTCTATTAGAAATTTCGGGTAGAGTCACTTTGACTGTAGCATTGCGCCTTTCCAAGGGCAACTATGCCTGTTTAGCTCTGAAATCATCAGTGACAGCTTCCTCATAAAGAAAACACGCATTGGTGAAGTCGAATTTCACAACTTGTGACCGTCGGGTAGGTGCAGGAGAAGGAGCTTTGGATGTGTCACATCCACGACGTGTTAATGCAGCAATTGATTTCTCATTGTTTTACCTTTTTTGGCAAGCACTGTGCACTCTTACTTCACTCAATTCACGCAGAAACTGTTCATCTGTCGAAAGTTTCCTTTTCACACTGGACCCCAACAGTCTGACAACTCCTCTGGCTTTCACTACAGTTAGTTCATCTGCTTCAACTCCTCCTTTACAAATAAAACACAAGTCTGATCCACGAGATGTAGACGCCATCTCAGAAAATTACCCAAAAACCAAAACTGTCACTAACACTCGATGCTCCTTTCGCTAACAAAGTTATTCACTTCAACAGCTGAAGGTTTCTAATGTTACTTATCTAACTTAATCTTATATATTATATATTAATATACCCTGAGTGGTTAAACACTCTCTGTCCAATTTTTACCAATCCCTAATTTAAATTTTCTTATTACCTAATTTGACTATTCTACCTGAGGTACTTATACCCTTCTATAATTACTATTTTTCGATTTCTTCTTGGGATTAATGAATAATAGAGTCATGTTGAAAGATTAAAATGAAAAGTGATCTAATATGACCTCAAAAATTGAAAACAAATAGGTCTAGGTAGCACAGGTAGAATAGACAAATTTCAGCCTTCTATGTTGAATATTGGCTCATCGTTTGCATTCCGCAGTTCCACAGAGCAGTGTTCTAACATATATTGTTTTCACACACTCCCCTCGGTCCGACACTCTCTTGTCCTTGGGAGGAACGACTTGACACCTGGTGGGCAAGCAAGGGTGGGGGGTTATCTAAAGTTGGTGATTCCAAGTAGGAATTATAAAAGCAACTACATTTCATCACAATTCTTGTATAACAGAAGAAATATGGTGGAATTCTGCATTTTGTGGCGAAATTTGAAAAATTACCTATTCTTCGAAGCGCCATATCTCGGTAAAAAATTTACACACAAACATGTTTGAGGCAACAAATTCGTAGGGAATTTGACGATCTACAAAAAAGTAAAATGACGTTTTTGCTGTAGAACGTAAGGCAAAAAAGTTATTGAGGAAAAACCACAACAAGGTCGAAAAATTTGCAGTTTTTCCCCCCCTACTTTTTTAGCACAGGGTCCTCGAGTTCCAAAACTTGAGAAAATGTTATTCAACCATCCCTGAATAACATCTCAAAGTTTCATTAACTTCCGACCTTTTTCTATCTGAAACTACCTGTTGACTGAACTATACCCCACCGTATGCCAGAAAAAAATAAAATCTAAACCCGATTCATCAAAGGCGCCAACTAGGAGTGAATCTAATTCAGTTTACGGTGATCAGTGCCAATGGCTAACAATACATTTTTTTTGCTATACTTAGTTCGGATGAAGTTGTAATGGTTGTGAAGAATTTGAAAAGTAATTGCAGCTCTGACATTGATAACATTTCAACCAAAATTTTGGAGGCAGTGATTTCTTCGCTCTCTCAACACCTAGCATATTTGATGAATCTCTCGAATTGCTCTGGAAAATTTTCTTCTCTACTGAAAACTGCAATTGTCATACCGATTTTTGAAGAAGGCGATCCAGCAGAAATAGCTAATTTCAGACCGATATCCATGTTGAGCATATTTTCGAAAGTTATCGAAAGGTTAATATATGAGAGAATATATAATTATTTATCAAAATTCAAATATTTTCACTGAATATCAATACGGCTTCCGAAATAGAAAATCGACTCAAACAGCTGCTTCTAGTTTAATTGAATTTATTCACACTACCCTGAACAACGGTAAACAAGTGACAGGACTCTTTTTAGATCTGTCACGAGCATTTGATTCCATAAATCCAGATTTTATTAATAATAAACTTAATATCTACTTACTAGGTTGGATTAACGATTATCTGAGGGATAGAAAGATATTGGTGAGGGTAGAACACTGTTTTTCGGAGAAGCAGGATTCCACCACTGGAGCTCCACAAGGTTCTGTGCTGGGGCCGCTTATATGTTTACTATTCATTAATGACATACCTCAGCATATCAATTCCAAACTCCTGACAATTTTCGCAGATGACACTTCCTTATGGTGTTTCAACAGCTGCTGTACGCGAAATGGTCTGATGGCATATATTTCTATAACTGACTGTATATATTTGAGCCCTCACACAAATACAAAAGTACTTAACTTTGATTTGAATGAAGGAATTGTTAAGTCTACGGAATGTACAACATTTCTAGGTATATATGTCGATCAGTCCATTCGATGGACAGACCATATTGATATACTGAGTAAGAAACAGTACAAATGCCAGTGGAGTCACTGCTGGCAGTTTATTACTTCCTGTATATAGTCATATGTCGTACAAGGTCATTCTCTGTGGAAAATCTGTTAATAGTCATAGAATTTTCATAACGCAAAATAATCGTACCCAGAAGTTATTGAGTGCAGTTTCCTTGTGAAAATCATAGTGTTTTCACCCACATGCACATACGATCGCGTAGAAGGGCCTATATTGATAAAAACATTATTATTCCTAATTCCGATATATACAGGGTCTTTCACGACGAGCGTTCGTTAGTAATATATGGAGAACCATTCAAAATAAAAACTTGAAAATTTATGGTAGTGGGTTTTACAATAAGGCCTTCTCAACTAAAATATTTTTAACTTCCGGTCTGTTTCCGTTATACCGGAAGTAGAGGACAACTTCCTTATTTCAAATATAAAACCCTATATTTCATCACATTTATGAATTTCCCAGCAGATTTTAGGCCCACTTTGTCAAAAAATGTGTATACCCAAATTTGTTAGTTTTCGAGATATTAGTTTTTTTCTGAAAAATTTTACAGTTCCAGAACTACTTCGAAAAAATCATAACTCATAGACAGTAACAGTTGGAAATGTGTAATTTCACAGAATTTCACCTGAAGCATCAAGTCATGAACAGGTCCATCAAATTTTCAAAAATAACTTGCAGGGTGGTCAAAATTTTCACCCAAAACATTACATCGAGACAACTGATGAAACACGATTTTTTCAAATGGAAACCATCACACTATTCTATTATTTTTGGATACTACGTAAAAAAATATATCAAATTCGTGAAGAATACCCTCCCTAAAATACACCCCTGGCAAAAAATATCTATTTTGGAAAATATTTGAAATGTAGAGCATTCGAAGCAATACCAAACAAAGAAAACTTTGAAAACAAATGAACTAATATCAACTCTGGCAATTCCACTGTCGTTGGTGAATGGTGACTCAAAATGAAAATGAATGGATTGAAATAAAATACTACCAGAGAGGTGAATTATATCTTTGTTTATTGATATTGAATACAGTCATTCTTCTTTCCACTTGAGTTAATTTTGAAAGATGTTCAAAGACATTTCCCTTCTGTTCTAAACAAGAGTTGATTCTTTTTGCATATACTATATGTAGCTTTCTGTATGGAGTCATTCGTTTCATGTTTTCTTTATCACTTACAGGATCTGCATAAACATTTTCTTTGATATATCCCCAGATGAAGAAGTCCAGTGGCGTCAGGTCTGGAGAGCGAGGAGGAAATTTAAATGGCCCATGGTAACAAAGCCACTGATCTTCGAACATCTCATTCATCAACCAATTAACGGCGGCAGTACTATGTGCAGGGACTCCATACATCTGATACCATAACTTGGAACGATATTGTTCAGAAACATGCTTTATGGATTCACCAACCACATTCCTAATTATATATAAATATCTATTGCTATTCAAATTGTCATCATACAGATATAAACATAAAATTCGGTTATCCTTTATAGCACAAAAAACATTAAAACTCCATGAATCCTGAAAGTTGCGCTGGCGAACGACTTTTGGATTTTCTGCTGCCCAAAAATGACTATTATGGCGGTTGTACATACCATTCTTGCCAAATTTGTCTGCATCTGTCCATATTATGTTCTTCATGAACTCATGGTCCTCCTGTATCTTGTCTTGTCTTGAGGATTCAGATTTTGAACCTGGTGATTTGAAGGGGCGCTACTTATGTTTGATTAAAATTCGGTTTATTGACGATTAAGAAATTCTAAGTGATTTTTCTGCGTCTTTCAACGAATTTTCTGGATAAGCTGTGAAGTAGGCCAAAACTATAATTTCGTTGTCCTCATTGTTTACGAGTATTTTTTTGTTGATTACAGACGAAAAAGATCCAAAATCGCGGCAGTTTCTTAAAAGTCTTCTCAGAATATTTTTATTAGGCCTGTGTAGATTTGCGAATCTATCTGCGACAACACGACAAATTCTGTCGATTATCTTATTGCATTCGCCTTAAATAATTATTAAATTCAGGAAATCTTCATTAGCATACCCCAAACGAGACATTTCGCACACAAATAGAGAACTAGGTAATACACGTCAGTTGCATCGCATCAAATTCTGACATACCTATTTGTTGTAACCCAATTTGTTTCCACAGCTTTCTTGGTTTAGTATTGCTTCGAATGATTTACAGTTCAAATATTTCTCGAAATCGGATATATCTGTGAACTTTAGGTACGAATTTGATATCTTTTTTCCGTATTATCCAAAATGATAGAATAGTGTATGGTTTCCATTTGAAAAAATCGTATTTCATCAGTTTTCTCGATGTAATGTTTTGGGTGTAAATTTTGACCACCCTGTAAGTTATTTTTGAAAGTTCGATGGACCAGTTCATGACTTGATGCTTCAGGTATAATTCTGTGAGATTTCACATTTCTAACTGTTACTATCTATGAGTTATGATTTTTTCGGTGTATTGCTGAAACTGTCAAATTTTTCAGAAAAAAATTAATATCTCGAAAACTAACAAATTCGGGTATAGGCATTGTTGCACATAGTGGGCTCAAAATCTGCTGGGGAATTAAAAAATGTAATGAAATAGAGGGCGTTCCATTCGAAATAAAGAAGTTGCCCATTACTTCCGATATAACAGAAAGAGACCGGAAGTTGAAAATATTTTAATTAGGAAGGCCATATTATAAAACCAACTACCACAAAATTTCAAGTTTATATTTTGAATGGTTCTCCATATATTCCTAACGAACGCTCGTCGTGAAAGACCCTGTATAGTTAATTCCGAGAAACTAAGTCAGAATTCCGACAGAGTATCTCAGAATTAGCTAATTCCAAGATGTTAAGTCAGAATCCCGACTTGGTATCTCAGAATTAGTTAATTCCGAGATGCTAAGTCAGAATTAGAAGTGCCAGAACATGTTCTAATTCTGAGATACTAAGTCGGAATTCTTACCAGGTATCTCGGAATTAGCTAATTCTGAGATACTAAGTTGGATTCCTGACTTAACATTTCGGAATTGGCTAATTCTGAGAAACTAAGTCGTAATTTTGACTAAGTATATCGGAATTAGCTAATTCCGAGTTACTAAGTCGTAATTCTGACTAAGTATCTCAAAACTAGCTTATTCCGAGATACTAGACAAAATTTCGACTTAGTATCTCGGAATTATTGAAAATAAAAATGGGAATAATAGTGGCCCTTCTACGCATTCGTATGCCCAATTACAACCTTTCTTCATAAAAATTTTCAAAATATCTTCCTATCATCGATCTGGAAACCATTCTGTATTGTTGAGAAGTGAGAGGCCACTAAAAAATGTCATAACCCATCAGTAATCCGATCATTGAGACATAAATGAGATTCCATTGAGAATTATTGCATTTCTCACCTTGTGTCTGGATCAGGATGCTCGTATGTGACGTATGGTTTCTAAATTTATCAGTAACCAAAAATAATTAATAGATCGACGTCCACTGCAAATGTTTAAAATGAATATATAGGTACACTGTTCGACTTTAGCCAGTTACCATACTTTTGGAAAACAATGTACATATATTTTGTTCAACTATAACAAGCGTGTTTCTACATAAGTTTATCAGATATACGTTCATTTAAAATGTTGAGATATTTTGGAATGGTTTTTATGATTATCTTAGTTAACTCGATACATGAAACAAGTGGCTTGGCAACTGTCAGTTTATCTAGTGATGAGGTATTACTTAAGGAAGTATCCTATGGAGATAATGTGGTTTTGAAATGCAGAAGTATTGACGTTAACCACAACTTTGAATATTGGTTGGTGGAAAGTCGTGGTGCCATCATTGGGCCAGCTAATGAAAATTATGACAAAACTACATACAATTACGAAATTTTGACAGGAAATCTGATAATAAGGGTGAGTGTTCCTTAGGTGACAGGTAGGTGGGCAAATATAATGATAATGATAAATAATAATAAGGATGATCGTCTCCATAATTCTCTATAGTCGATGTTTGAATAAGATCGGGCAATTTATAATGAGCTTGATGGATTGATACCTGTCAATTCCGGGAATTTCGAGATGATATTTCGTATTTTGATTTTTCATGATCTTTCATGATAACCCAGATTTTTTGCTTTTACTAGAATATTATACAGTGCGGCTTTTAATAGTCCCCCCTGTTTACTTTTGAACGGTTTGACGTTAAAACCTAAAAATATTCGTTTGGAGGGTTTTACTAACACTACTTTTAGAAATAAAAAACATTGTGATTGCTCGATAGATAGCGTGGGGGGCACATCAACTAAAAAAAATTTAAAAGGCATGGGGGAGTCATGTGTCACATCGTTGAAAAGATATTTCACTTTACACCATTCCAAAGTTATCGTGGTCAGGTAAGAAAAGGGATTCAGATCCGCCAGATCCGCTCTTATTCTGACATTTCAAATGCATATTGTGAAGAAATGTATATACGAAAATATAAAAAATTTTGATGGTTGGGCAATCACAATGTGTTTCATTTCAAAAAGTAGTATCGGTGGAACCCTCCAAAGGTGTTTTTTAAGTTTGTACGTCAAACCGTTCAATAGTTAACAGAGGGGCTATTAAAAGTCGCATTGTATATATATGTATATATATATATATATACATATATATATATATACATATATATATATATATTTATATATATATATATATATATATATATATATATATATATATATATATATATATATGTATATATATATATATATATATATATATATATATATATGTATATAGTAGGGATGTATTCTCGACCGAACTTTACAAAATCAGCTGGGGAATTCTCGGGTTTGCGGTCAGGTAAACAAAAATCTAATAACCAGTAGGTAACAATGTACCATATAAACAAAAAACCCAACACAGTAAATTACAAGACCGACACGATTTTTTTTTTATATATTTACTTTTTTTTCATTGTTACCTACTGGTCATTAGATTTTTGGTTACCTGCGTGATATATAAGCCGGTGCCCCAGAGCTAAAGTTTCAGTTAGTAATGGATATTACCTAGTTGGTGTTGATGAATATTTCGCAGCTCCCCAGAACACCAATGAACACAATAGGATTACCGACTCTATGATTGTAAGTGGAACAGTTGTATAATTTTTGGTTTGATTTTTCAAAATTCCTAACATGTTTTTGCAGCTTTTCTCTCCTGAAGAAGAGTTTTATTGATAAACAGACCGCAAACCCGAGAAGTCCCCAGCTGATTATATGTATATATATAAGCCACGCTGAACACTACATCTCATATATATTGCAAAAGACCCTAACTTGAAAGAAATAATCTGAAATTGAATATTTGCATTTTCATTCAGATTGAGTAAAATTTGACGGTGTCATTATCTTACATAATATTTTATTGAAAGTTCTCTAGAAATCAACTCCATCAACTAGTTATCGAAATATATGAATTAACTGCTGAAGAATTATCTATTCACAAAAACCCAAATTGTACAGTTAATTAATTAATTAAAATTAAAAGAATACATATTTTGGTTTTTCAACAATATGTGGCATTCAGGTAGATATATTGAAAAATATCGTTAATTACACGTCCATAAGTGCTTTTTCCGTGCTTGCACGACTTCCCGTCTATTTTCTCGACTCCTAATGAAATAAATATACTATTATGGCATTAAATTGTCATGGGTACGGCATTTTGATGAAGTAGTGAACTCTAGTTCTTTCAGAAGAGAAATATATAAAGATCTGCTCCTTGCTTCATGGGTTACGCCCAACACGATCCACAAGAATTTCTGACATTCTAATTGCAAAATCTTCATGAGGATGTTAACATGTTGAATAAAGAAGTCAAATCAAGTTGGCCAATAATAGACAGAAAATTGATTGAACATGAGAAGATCGACTTGGTCAATATTACAAGAAAATAAGAAATATGAAAATATAACGATAGGAGAAAGTGTATAAAGTCATTGCCGATATATAAATTCCCGCAAATTCTGGTTGACAAAAAAGTTTTAATTGTTTTTCCCGTTAACCAGCTTTCGTCCTCCTACGAACGACAGCCCTCAGAAGTCGAAACTTGTGCGAGCCAAGGATTAACGAGGTCTTACCTTTTAACGTGCGATTCCTAGCACTTTCTCAGGCCATCAGAAGAATGAATTGAAATCACTGGGATTGAACCAGTGATCGGTAAACCAGAATGATTGAAAGCATTGACTCTAATCACTCGGCTACCTGACCATAACTCAATTTATCCATTTGAAACGATTTTCTCACACGGGAAGACTTCGGGGAAGACAATGTCAAAATTGATTTTCCATACTTTGACGGGCGCATTGTATTTCTATTAATTGAAATTAATCAATTTTTGTTTGTTTTCAATCATAAAATCCTTGAAGTGTACAATTCCTAGGCAAAAAAGAGATTTCTGAAAATATATATCAAGGAAGAAATCTCACAGTGTCAAGTCAGTCAGATCAAGTTAGGTCGTACAAAACTGTGAGCAATGTTGATGATGTTGATATTATTGAGCTAACTACACGTAACCTGAATTGATGATTTAGAAAAAGGAATGTATTTTGGCAGGGCGTTTCGAGAGCTGAGGAAGGAATTTACAGTTGTGTTTCCAGGGCCGTTGAAGGAAACAACATCAGGGTGGACAAAATAAAAATGATGCTGAAGCAACACTGGGAAGATTCAAATGTACATGATTCCCATGTGAGTATCAGTATCTATATGAAGTAGATCTAGGACCTAGAATAAGAAGCATTCGATTCATTCGCCAGTTTATTAAATTCCCAGATTTTTTCATCGAAACTGTGAGTTGTATGATTCCCCATAAGAAAACTGACATAAGTTTACTTTAATATCATATGCCAGTCAACCATACTTTGCCTGTTCTAAGACGTTATCTGAATATGGATAATAATATGATGATTTATATCAATGATTTGCTCATGATCAATAAATATTTGAAGTTAGGTGTAAGGTAATTTTGTTGTGGCAATGTTTAACGTCTTAATCATACGTATAAAGTTCATGAACATTTTGGTATAAGTGATTTGATCACAAAAAACGTTATTACATTTGTGTATTCAATTACTGCTACTTCAAATAATCTTTTCAAAGGGGGTGACTGTTATTGTAGTGCATGTATATAAGGTCGAAATTCATCTAGCCAAAAACACTTTTCTTTTTTTGGATAAATTTCTTGTAACTCAAAATTTCACCATCGGTAATTCTACTGTTTGGCAAAATTATTTCGTTGAAGAACGATATTCATTCTTTATTTCAACATGAAAAATATTTAAATATATTTCATGTTGAACTGGGTGTACTTGACGAAATGCAATAAATTTCTGAACTAAAGATTGTTTATAAATAATCCAACATTTTCGCCCATTTTCCTATGCTATAGGATTGTCGGCAAACGTAGAACAGAAAATAATTCACGACTGCCGAATCACTTCTGCCTAACGCCTAAGTTTTTCTATAATAACATACTTTGCAATATTTTTTGTAAGTTGTTACAGCAACCAATTACTAAACGGAGAACGTTGAAGAGTCATTCATTATTTGTGAGGCCTGGTATAAGTTAGGTTCTCAAAAACTTTAAAAATAATTAGAATTCGGTTGATTTTCACGATATTTCGTGAATCGAAGTATATAATTATTCTTATTGAAAGATACGCTGGTTTTCATTGATCCTGTTCTTGGTTATTAAAAAACAACAATCAAATATTGACAATATCGACGATTGAATAGATCAAATAGTTACATATCATCATATTTACTTTTCAATTATTAGGAATATTATTGAAAACATTTTATATACTTTCCTCCAATTCGCGAGCTAAAAAAATTGATGATTTATTTTTCTAGATTGATACTATCAAGATCCTGATTGTTCTTATCACACTCGTCCTCTTGGGAATTGGAGGTTATGTCATTTTCCAAATGTGGAGGAATCGAATAAAATATTCTACATTCTCAGGTAAAAGGAGCAAAAGACGATTACTTCGATTGCTGATGATTTATCTTGATTTTTAAGCACAAGATGATGATGAAGAGAGTAATGATGAAATATTCCAGTCTCCCACAACTTCGGGAATGTCTAGGTCTAGGAGCCCAGGAAGAATAGTTTTAGACAACAATAAATACACAGACAACCTTACTGACTTTGAGAGTTTTTTGGACACCGCCAATGACAAGTAGATTTCGGTCATGATTTTGAATTTGATACATTCTAGTCACTGTTATAATTATGTAGTTACAATAAAATTTGTTTTTATACACATGAACGTAAGGATAAAAACAATCACTTCATCATGTATCCTGATTATTCAAAACGATACAGATAGGAGAAATTCTCGATCTTTCGTTTTTTTTCTCGCAAGTCGGACCTCAATGTATACACACAAACATATAAAGGGTTTAAGGGTTAAGTAAGATAGTTAGTAAAATATGTTAGGACACAAATGCTTTATGGTCAAAACGTTATGACAAAATTCATTTTTTTAACGTACCACCATTATATTTAATTTCACATTTCAATTCTTAACGGTTATCGGCTCAAAATTTGAAAATTAATGTTTTCTTCTTATTACAGAAAAAGCTGGAAATGATAGGTAATCATCATGAAAATCACACATGGATATGATTACATATTCATTATCATACTTTTACAAAAAATAAAGTTACCTGGTTTTTCAGGGTTGATGAAATTGCATTAAATGAAAAATGTATATTTTAATCATTGGCTTGGAGATTTTGAATTTCATGAAAACGATAGTTATTCCAGGAGAAAAAGAAAGAAAACAAGCTTTAATGAATAACAACAACAATAAAATTGTAGTGAATCTAAAATCATGTTGGGAGAAATGATGGAAATGTCTTGCTTATTCTTCGATATCATGCGACCTATTTTGGACTACATTATGTTACCCCACAGAAAAAAGTCAAGCAGGGTCATATCGGGAGACCTACCTGGCTAGATATGCCCGCACCACACGTCCAAAATGTAGAGAAGTCCTATCTTGTTCCAAACATATTTGTTCTGCCGAAAAATTGGGATTGTATAGCTCGGGGATAATCGTCAAAGCTCCGGAATTATATGCTCTTACGAAAGCAATTTTTGCATTTGTGTTGCAAACACTATAATGTTCATCAATTGGAATTTGGCAATTTTTTTCAATGGTTCATTGAAAGATTAAAAAATATTGTAAATGAATGGGGAAATTCAATATAACTGTGAGTATAGGGTAATTTCAGTTCAATGTACAGAACGATATCAGTTTTTGGGGCTGTTGACTGCCGAACATGAATTTAATGTAAAAAAATAACCAAAATTGTGAAATGAAACTAAGGTAAACTTTATATTCGTTGTACACATATATTAGTTATTGTCAATATCATTATATTAGTCAGCAACCACTTGAAGGAAAAGTATATATACCCCGATTATTTCATTTTTGTGAAATGAGAACCCATTCTCGTTGGATGCTTGGAGAAATTGCATCTGAGGAAATTCATAATTTTTCAGCTTTTTGATATAGGTATTCTAGGTATATGGCTGAATCTACCTATACCATATATTTCACATACTTTGATTGTAATCTAGAAAAACATCAGAAGTGCCCTACAAATCCTTTTTTCATTCTCAAAATCCGGCGGATTGATTTCTTTTCAGAAAAACTATGTTTGGAAAAACGTTTCTTGATTGCGTCGCCATCTCTGAGACACAAAAAAAAGCAATGTATGTGTGTGGATGGATGAAATCATTGTGAAATAAATAACTGATCGAGCAGCAGCAACCTTCTCTCTGTTTTAGAAAGTTTGGGTCACTTACAACGAGATGGCAATAGTAGTTTCAACGACTGTATCTATGGGCATACAAAAGTACAGAAGTTCTGTGTCTAGGCAGTGCCTAGATGTACGAACTCGGCAACAATTATCATAAGATATATTTACTACAGTGAGTACTGAGTATTATAACATTCAAATAGAGAAATCGCTAGTAGAAAATCATGAAAGATAAATCTTGAACTCTTTCTTGGAAGTCTCAATTCAGTCTCTGTGTTCAGTTTGTTTCTATTTGAAAATACTTGAGTGCAAATTGCTTTACCTTCTGACGGAATTATAGACACTTCTATCATAAAAATATTCTCTCGAATGAGAAATGTCTTCGGTTCTTCTCGCTTCGATTTTGTGTAATGGAGCAAAATTCGAATTTCAAACAATTTTTTTTCCATTCGTTTCAGAAGAATTGTGTCACATACACTTTCTCATACAGACATTTTTTTTCTTTGCTATTGAATATAATAAAGATAATAATACACAAAACAATGTCTATAACATTCATCGTTTGAATTCGTTTTTTCACAGTTTTGTCAAGTAATGTTTGACTTTAGTAGCATCGACATAACCTCAAATTAGTTATATTTTGAATACTTTTATGGTTGAAATTGTGGTTTACTTATTTGAATATATTGTTTTCAAAGGTGAATTATCGAAATAATGAAAAATATTTTAATAACTGGTTCACCAGGTAGGTGACTTACAGCAAACCCCCCCTGGCATGAGAAAATAGTAGGAAGAAACATTTTGAATTGTAGGAGTTGGGAAGACTACATTGGTGAAGAAAATAGTCGATAAACTGAGAGCTTTGAAAGTTGAGTGTGAAGGATTTTACACAGAAGAAGTGAGAAGTTTCAACTCAAGGATTGGATTCGATATTGTAACGCTGAGGGGAGAAAAGGGAATTTTAGCGAGAAAAAAGTAAGTAGGTACCTAATAGATCATATTCTCAGTTTGAATTAAGTAGCTCAATTTATGAAAATTTATTCTGATCTAATACTGTTTGATATAGGTACGCATATGATAAATTGTCAAAGATCACTGGGAATAACAGCACTCATGTTGATTTCGTAGAAATGCGTTCGTAACTCTCTCCTGGCAATCTTCTTTTGCTATTAGCGGCAATGCATAGACAATATTTGTTATACGACCCCAAACAAAAATGTCTAATGGAGTGAAATTGACGATCTTCAAAACGATTGTATGAAATTATATCCAACGAACGTCAAACTTAGGCATAGGTACAAAAATAATAATATTATATAATAATATCATATGTAGGCCATGCAATAGAAGTTTTTCAACTTGCAGTTGGACTAGAAACTTGAAATTTCTGCTGTCATAATTGATCATGTTCTTTCTATCTCAAATATTTTCAGTCCTACAGCTATTCAGAGTTTTCCAAAAGTAGGTATCATCTTTCTTATTTTAAATGAAAACCTAAATTTTTTTTGTCATGTTTTGATTGGCCTTCTCATTATGACTTAGACAACCTGAGTTATGTTAACTTATCTTTTACAGATTTTGATATATTTCCATTTTTGTGAAAAAATTACCACTGTAGTAGTTTAGGAAAACACCTGTAGCCCAAAAACCGTTCAAAATTAGGAAACCAAATTTATAGAGCAGTTAGCTGGTAGTCCAGGCTAAAACCTAATGTCCCATCGACGGTCCCATTTTGTACCATACGGGGCGCAGGCGATTTTCGAATTTCGCATTATAAAATTGTCAAAAACTCAAATTTTGCAAATGGCACCTACCGTTTTTTGTGAAACCATTCGAAAGAAAATTGAATTTTAGCAGTTATTTCAGCTTTCCCTATACCCAAGTTCAACCTTTCGAGTTATTCAATAAAAATGAAGAAATGCCTATTTCTCGCCGAATGATTCTGTGTTTATTCAAGTACCTATGCTATGGAAACAAAAAACAACTGTAAACTGTCAAAGTAAAAACGAGTCGTGCAAATTCTTAAATAAAATTCGATTCGATTTGAATATGGAAAATTATCCAAACTGTGTCCAAAATGTGTCAAAAAATTGTGCAGAGAATGACACACAGAGACACGGGAAGAGTTCTCACGATTGAAAAATGATTTTATACATTCTCGGATATTTTCAAGCATATTGGTATTGGTATTGGTATTGGTGAGTATGGATGGTGATTGATGCGCTGCGACCTGATTAGATCTATTGTGCCCCATCTTCTTCTGCTGTCACAAGATGTTCTTGTTTACAGCAGCCCTTCAAGTCCAAATTCCTTCAGGAATTTTAGGATTTTGAGGGGGTCTGCTCGTGGTATTTCTCCCACGGTCAGCTGGTGTGATCCCAGTATATTCAATCTTTTGCGATGTACAGCGTAACACTCCATCAATATATGGTGGGGTGTTTCTGGGTGTTCCCCACATAATCTGCAGGTGCTGTCCTCCTCTAAGCCTAGCTTCCTCAGGTGTTCTTTGAGTCTGCAATGCCCCGTTAGAAATCCCGTGATTGTCTTTAGACTAATTTTGCTGAGGTTAATCAGTGTCTTTGATCTTGCTCGGTTGAAATTTCCGAGGAGATCTTTGGCCTGCCTCAGCCCTGGAAGTCTTAGCCAGTATGTTGCTCTCATTGCTTCTTCAGCTTTATTGAGTTCTTCTCGGAAGTAATATTTTCCAAGTCCGCAGAATGGTTCTGGCCCGATCAGTGGCGTTGCTGCGCCTTTCCGTGCCAGGGTATCTGCTTGTTCGTTGCCCTCTACTCCGGCGTGCCCTGGCACCCAGAGGAGGGTCACCTTATTGTTCCTGCCCAGATCATTAAGTTTGTCTAGGCATTCCCAAACCATCTTCGAGTTGATGTTGCAGGAGCTCAACGCTTTGATGGCTGCTTGACTATCGGAGAGGATCACGATTTCCTGGTTCCGGTATTTCCTATTGAGGTTGAACTGAATGCACCTTTCTATGGCGTGAATTTCCGCTTGGAAAATGCTGGGGAACTGGCCCATGGGTTCAGAGTATTTGGTGCGAGGCCCAAAGACCCCTGCTCCAGTTCCTTCGGGAGTTTTGGACCCGTCCGTATACCATGTTAAGGTATTCTTCCCCAGTGCTCGAATCGATTCTATGTTCCATTCTCGCTTGGTGTTTAGTTCCGTTCGAAAAAGTTTCTCGAAACTAAATTTCTTGGTAATTTCGTCAGTTGGGAGGTCGGCAAGGTGTGCACAGTTGGTAGGGGTTAAGCCCCTCGCGCCGTGTGCTGTCCCTATGAGTCCAACTTTAGCCAACCTGAGGTTTGCCTCCCAAGCAGTTCTCTTCACCATTATGTGGAGAGGAGTGAGGTCCAGAATGACCTCTATTGCTGCTGTTGGAGTCGACCTCATTGCTCCTGTTATACAAAGACATGCTAGTCTTTGCACTTTTTCCAAGATCTTCTTTGTTGTGGCGAGTTCGGTTCTGCCTTGCCATGCTACTGCCCCGTAGGTGATCATAGGTCTCACTATCATGGTGTACATCCATCGCAGTACTGATGGGTTACATCCCCATGTTTTTCCTGCAATGTTCCTGCACACCATCAGTGATGATTTTGCCTTATTAGCGATCTTTTCTACGTGTCTGTTCCAGAGTAGTTTTGAGTCTAGAGTAAGTCCTAGATACTTCACCTCTTGCTGCCATTCTAAGTCTGCTCCGTCGAGGCGAACAGTCCTTAGGTGCTGAACCTTTGTTCTTCTAGTGAATGGTACTACTGTGGTTTTTGATGAGTTAATTCTCAGCCCCACAGAGAGGCACCATCTTCTGGTTGTCTCTAGCTCTCTTTCTATGAGATCGCAGAGGGTTCCTTCGAATTTGCCTTTGGCCATGATGACTATGTCGTCCGCATATCCAAGGCAAGTGACTCCGCTCCCGGTCAGTGTTCCGAGTAGTTCGTCTACTACGAGACTCCACATCAGAGGTGATAGTACCCCTCCTTGTGGGCACCCCCTGTTTGTGCTGATCCGAAAGCTGCTCTCACCCACTTTCGTTTCAGCTGTTCTTGTGGCCAGCATTTGGCACATCCATCTGGATGTGGTTCTGTCCACTCCCTTGTTCATTAGGGCCCTCTTTATTGCTTCATGAGAGGTGTTGTCGAATGCCCCCTCTATGTCTAAGAAGGCGCAAATGGCCATTTCTTTGTGCTCAAGTGATCTCTGGATGCTTTCGGTAAGCACGTACAGAGCGGTTTCCGTTGATCTGCCCGCCCTATATGCATGCTGCCCGGAGTGCAATGGCACTCTCTCCAGTATCTCAGTTCTGATGTAGTTGTCTACCGTCTTCTCCACTGTCTTCAGTAAGAAGGATGAGAGACAGATTGGTCTGAATGACTTCGGGAGGGTAGGGTCCTTCTTTCCCACTTTGGGAATGAAGGTTACCCGTGCTCTTCTCCAGTTGTTCGGTATGTACCCGAGTGCCAGACTAAATCTGGCTGCTTTAATGATGTACGGCAGTAGTTCCGTTTGCCCTTTTTGTAGGAGAGCCGGAAATATACCGTCAACTCCTGGTGACTTGAATGGTTGGAAGGATTCAATTGCCCATTTCACTCTTTGGGGAGTGCATATGGTCTTTGCTACTTCCCAGTCTTCTCGTTTGGCTCTGCCTGGTTCTTCCAGTGATCTGTCGGATTCAAATGGTATGCTGCCTGGAAAGTGCGTCTCCAGTAAGAGGAGAGCTCGTTGCTCTTCATCCTCTGTATAGCTACCATCTGTTCTTCTGAGTGACATAGGTCCTTGCTCTCTGCCCCTCGCCATGGTTTTGTATAACCTGGATGCTGCAGGGCTTGATGTGATTGTCTCACAAAAGCTCCTGAAGCTGTTCCTCTTGGCTTTCCTTATTTCTTTATTATATTTTGTCAGCCTTTCGGTGTATCCCTGCCAATCTCCGCCCCGCTTGGCTTTGTTAAATAGCCAGCGGACTTCGGATCTCAGATTTGACAGGTGTTCGTTCCACCAAATGGTTCCACTGTGGGATTTCTTTTCTTTTATGGGGCAACTGGATTCGTATGCATCCATAATTGCCCCGTTTACCGCCTCTAGGGTCTGCTCAAATTCGACGTGACTGTTGCCGTTGAACTTGATCTGTTCTAGGTTACATTTTAGATTGGTGGTGTATTTTTCCCAATCTGTGTTTCTAGGGTTTCTGGTGAAGGTTGTTTGTGTCTCAAGCCCTTCCACGTTGAACATAATGATTCTATGGTCTGAAAGAGAGGGTTCTTCTGAGACCCTCCAGTTCCTTACCATTCTACTGATGCTCGGGCTGCCGAGCGTTAAATCTAATACTTCTTGCCTAGCCCTAGTTACAAAGGTGGGGACACATCCCACATTGAGTACATTTAGGTTAGCCGCGAGTATGAATTCTAGCAATTGCTCACCTCTTTGATTGGTGTCCGTGCTGCCCCAGATGGTGTTGTGCGCGTTGGCGTCGCAGCCCAGCAGGAGGGGTAGATTGCTCCTACTGCAGTAGTCGGATAGCCTCTGTACTTCTTCTGGTGGTGTTTGCCCATCTCCAGCGAAGTATCCTGAGGCTATTACTATGTCGAGGAGTGAGTGCCTTGTGCGGATCTTGGCCCGAACCGGCACTAAGTCCCTCGTCATGAATTCTGAAAGACAAATATAATTAATATTATTTCTGATCAGTATGCAAGCTCTGGGGTTGTCACTTCTGACATCCCAGATCACCATACCTTCTTTGTTCGGCAGTCCTCTGATCTGCCCCCTGTTGACCCAAGGTTCTTGGATCAACACAACTCCCAAGTTTGTCCCGGCGAACACCCTCGATAAGGCGGCAGATGCCCCCTTAGCGTGATGAGCGTTCACCTGGGCAACCTTGACGTGGGTAGCCATTGCTACACGTGAGTTGGAGTGCTTGCCTCCTCATCATCCAGCAGCATTTGCTCTTCTTCGCTGGGAGTCACCGTGGTGTCCTGGTCCACGCTCCCAGTCGATTCTGTTTCGCCTGCTGGGTCTTCTACAGCCCCAGGGTCCGGTGTCTTGCCCGCCTCTTCTTCCTCCTTCTTCTTGCTTGAGTCCTTGCGGAGGCCATGAACGGGGATTTTCCCGAACCTGAAGAAAATGGTGTATCCCATTTTCCTGATGGCCTCGCAGGACTCGTCGTCAATGCCAATGTTTAGTAACTGGCCGTTGCCTTCTTTCTTACTTCCCAGTACTTTCCACAACTGGGTGTGAAGCCCCATGTTTTGTGTACTTACCAGGGCTAGCAACTTCTCCGTTTCAAAGTTCGAGCTCCTGGGAAAGAACACAGTGATGGCGTGCGCCCTTGGGATGTCCTCTCCCACGCACGCCATCAGCTCTGTACCCCTCCAGTTGCTCAGACTGGGGGCATTTGCCCTCAGCCAGTCTGCCGTCTCTTGGGTGACACAGTCTACCACAAGCGTGCTTGGGCGAAAGTGGATTCCTCCAAACTGGAGTTTACACTCTGCACCCAGCACCATCTCCTGCACAATGGCGTCTTCAAGTGCTGTGAGTTGCTCAGCACTCAGCGTCTCCCGTGGATAGTTTTTGGGGAGGACTGCAACTTTTATCATGCTCACTGCTTCAGCATAGCTGGTGGCTTGCCCAGTTTGCTTAGCAGTGGCGGTGCTGCTTCCCGCTTCAGTCTTCCTCCTCTTAACATTCGGACGTTGAGGGGGTGTTTGGGTTTTGGGGCCCCTCTTCTCCGTCTGTTGTGGAGGTTGCTCCTGAGGCCTTTTCCTCTCGACGGCTTTCCTTCTTGCTTCCTCAGGTGTCAGGCCCTGTTCAAGGAAGCGAAGGTACCATCTTACTCCTGCCCCGCTAAGACCTCTTCTTAGCGGATCATCGATGCCTCCAGGCTTGCCTGGAGGTGGCAGATCTTGTTTCCTCCGATTTTTCTTGGGAGGTTTCTTATGGGAAGTACCTTTGCCGGATGCTTGCTCCGAAGGTTTTTCCTCCTTTTTCTTTTTCGCTCCCTCTGCTTCCCGAGGTGATTTCGGTGAGTGGGAGCTGCCAGGACGCTCTTGAGCATCCTGGGTTGCGGTGAATTCCCGCGATTCATTTTTAGTTTTTTCCTTATCCATGTTGGTCCCACGAATAGCTAGGGAACTAGGAGTCGACCACGCCGGAGCCCCGCACGGCGTGGCAAGGCTGGTACTCGTGCAGGTCGCCTGGTATGCACGAGGCTCCGTTCAAGGCGGTGCTCTCCCACCGCCATGCATCCACGGGCACGGGTCGCGTGACACCTTGGATTGGAGGGTTGCTCAGCGCCACCTTATTTTATTCGGTGGTAACCTACGACGTGCCTGTGGGTCGCACAGTGCACGCCGCAGGCCGTCCGGCTATCCGTCACCTGCCGACGCTGCTAGTAGCCACCCAAGCCCTAGCATATTATCCTCAAGCCTCAATACGAACGTCATCTTTGGAATTGGGATTTTCATACTCTCTGCAATACAAACCATTTTTCACCGCCATAAGCTACATCCTTTCAAATTTATTAGATTGTAAAAACTGCACCCAGGTGACTTTTCCCGTAGAGTAAACTTTTGCGAGGATTTACTCAAAATACAAGAGCACGCCGGATTCCTTGAAAACATTATTTGGACTGATGAGGCAAAGTTTTGTCAGCAGGGAGTTTACAATAGGCAAAATCGACATTTTTGGGCTTCTGAAAATCCACATATGGTGTTCGAAGTTGAAAATCAAGTATAATTTCGAATAAATGTGTTTTGTTTGATAATGAACCAAGAGGTACGCTATTTTATGTACGATGAAAATTTGAATAGTGAGAGATAATTGGAAATTCTTCAAAATGTAGTCGAAACATTTCTTGTCAATTTGCCACTGACTAGAGCTGCACGATCATGGTACCAGATGGATGGGGCACCACCGCACAATACTCAAACTGTGTATACCAAATTGACATCCATGTTCGATCACCGTTGGTGGGGAAATCGAGGACCATTTCTGTGGCCTGCAAGATCTCCACATGTCACCCCTTTAGATTTTTATTTTTGGGGTAGGGGTAAAAGATTTGGTCTATTCTTCACCAGTTCGCAATATAGATGTTTTGAGACTTAGAATAATACAGACTTTTGACAGTCTCGATCCCAACGAAATCAGAAGTGCTACGCAGACTACTGAAAGTAGAATAATAGAATGTTTGTACAAAATGGCAGTCATATTGAACATTTACGCTAGAGTTCTGTCAATACTTTGCAGTATTTAAAATTTAATTATTACACTTTCCTTTTGTTTCCATGGTATACTCGAATAAACACAGAATCATTCGGCAAGACGAGGAATTTCTCCATTTTTATTGAATAACTCGATAGGTTGAACTTGGTTATAGAGAAAGCTGAAATAACTCGTTCTAAAATTCAATTTTCTTTAGAATGGTTTAAAAAAAATTGGTAGGTACCATTTGCAAAATTTGAGTTTTTGAAAATCGCCTGCGCCCCGTATGGTACAAAATGGGACCGTCGATGGGACATTGGGTTTTAGCCTGGACTACCAGCTAACTGTTTTCCTAATTTTGAACGG
Source organism: Chrysolina americana (assembly GCA_958502065.1). Taxonomy (NCBI): domain Eukaryota; kingdom Metazoa; phylum Arthropoda; class Insecta; order Coleoptera; family Chrysomelidae; genus Chrysolina; species Chrysolina americana. Next base: position 16,082,767 of record OY293414.1, read on the forward strand.
TTTGCAGGCTACAGGTGTTTTCCTAAACTACTACAGGGGTAATTTTTTCACAAAAATGGAAATATATCAAAAACTGTAATAGATAAGTTAACATAACTCAGGTTGTCTAAAGTCATAATAAGAAGGCCAATCGAGCCAAGACAAAAAAAAAATTAGGTTTCCATTTAAAATAAGAAAGTTGGTACCGACTTTTGGTAAACTCTGTATAGCTGTAGGACTGAAAATAGAACGAACATGATCAATTTTGTCAGCATACCAAATTTCAAGTTTGTAGTCCAACAGCAAGTTGAAAAACTTCTAAGGCACGGCCTACGTAAATCACCCTGTATATTCATTGTAGTCCTCAGAATGAAGTAAATACACACTTTGTTGGTCAGTATGCAGTTTTTGTGGAGGACTTTGAGAAACACGCATTGCCAGTTTTCGAAAATGTGAGAATACTATTTCAACAGATATGCAGATAATGTATCGTAAAAATTTTAGCCAAAAAAATTGCTGATCCTAGATGAAATTGGAAAAATGGAAATGTTTAGCAAGAAGTTTCAAAAACACGTTGCTGAAGTTTTTGAAGATAAAACAATACAGGTGATAGCTACGGTTCCTTTGAAGGGAGGTCCAGTTCTAGTAAAACAATTAAAAGAGAGGAAAGACTGCCAATTGATTACAGTAAGTATGATCAGTACAAGATATCCCACAAATACAGTAAAAACAATTCTTGGAGTTCATTTTCCACTTGGAAAGCATTTTCTGTAAAAAACTTATCTTCAGTAGGGACTGTTGTCGATACTAGTTAGGGAGCCTTGAAATAGGTATCGAACTTCTCAAATTAGAACCTGTCAAGGCTAACTTGGTTACAAATTCAGGAAGGAAGATGGATCAACAGGCTTTTGCGTAGAGCATAGACAACTGATCAACCTGACCTGACAGCTACCCCCTCCCAAGAATAGACACGTTGGTCGGTTGTAATATTTTTCGACACTAGATTTGAAGTGCGGATATTGGCAGGTACAAGGGATTCGAGAAGATCGAGAAAAAACTGACATTTCAGTCAGTGGGATATTGTAATGCTCCAGCTGCATATGGGAGATTGATGGATACGGTTTCGAAGGGACTCTCATGGAAGATGTGCGTAGTATATTTCTACAACATAATTATGGATGGCAGACCATTCAAGGACCACATGAAAAACTTTGTGAAAGGATTTCTACGACTAAGAAACTTCGGATAGAAACTGGAGAAGGAGTAGCAGTAGATGATCAGAAGATCAATGCTGTAAAGAAGTGTTCCTTTCCAAAAGACATATACCAGCTTCAAAGTTTCTTTGGCTTGTACACCTACAATCGCCGATATGCTGGAGTTCGCCAACATCGCTAAACCAAGCAAACATAGCTCAAGTCGTCCGAAGGATTTCAAGATTCATTCTGGAAGTTGAAAGGGGCATCACGGGTATCGATCAACACACTAGTTCTGAGCTAATCCCTTCCGAATGTAAAATTAATTTTGAACACGGACAGCAACATGGTACTTGCCTCAGGTTCTAGGGGGGAAAAAGTTACCGGTTACTACAGCAAGACCTTCAATAATTCGGAAGGCAATTACTGGGTAACTAGGCGGGAGTTCTAGGCTGTTGCTAAATGAGGAGATTTCTTTTGAGAACTGACCATGCAGCCTTCAAATATATTCTACAGCTCAAAATCCACGAGGGTCTGGTATCACGCTGGATTGATAGACAGCAAGAATTTGTCTTCGAGATTGAAGTTCGGGTGAGAACCATCCACAAGAATGTAGATGCCCCGTCTCGGAGTCCACAACCACATGACTGCACACATTGTCGACGAGCAGAAGAAAAATAGTAACGATTTGTTGAACCACGGCAGTAGATGCTAACTGGAATAACCATCCTCAGATCACCGGAGGATGATATGACTTTACAGATGATATGTCTTTGTACTCGAACGGGCAGAAAGTGCTACACGGTGTAATTCGAGAAGAGACACAAGACTTTCACTACTAGACCTTCTCAAGTTACCTGCCGATTTCGCGCTAGTGCTATGTGTGGCAGAATATTTTCACTAAAGAGTTAGGTCAACTACAGGAACTGAGGAAAAATCACCTAAAAGTTGGAGGAGTGTTTCAGTTGAAGAAGGACTAGAGAAACATCTACTACTGGATCCTGGAGTTAAAGGGATACGATGGTGGCCTAGAATCTGGTGGACCTGGCAATTCCAAATTTGTCCTGTGGGATTGATAAACATGATTGAAGAGGTATGTTGAAGACGATATTCAAGATTTTAGTGTGCTGTAACCATTCTCCACGACCGAACATGAAAACTGTGGAGTGCTATTTCTATCGATCTCCACAGTGCAGATATGGAGGTATCGACACACACCAAAGATGACCTTTCGGGAGGAAATTTTGTTAAGATGGGGGCAACGATCCTGTAGCGAACCTGGCTGCTTCCCAAGTAAACAATGACTGAGTTACCGACAGAGTTCTAAATAGTTCTAGATTGCTTCATCTGAAGGTAAGTAGATAATGAAACTGCTAGGCGCGCTGAAAGAATAATCAAAATTCTTCGAAAAGAACACTGCAGCTATATGAATATGACGCGATAGTGAAGAGATGAATGACAATTCACTGACCAGTAGGCAGTATAGAAAGTAGATTGCATTTATATTACAATACAAAACACCTTAAGAAGGACATCATATGATGGGGTTCAACTGGAATTGATACAGAGTTTTCGCTTTCAAGCAGACAATATACCACCAATGGTACAAAAACTAGGGCCCCGAAATCAGATGAGAATACGTTGAAGCTAGAAACATAAAATCCTCGAAATAGGGTTACAACGCCAAGATACAAACAAAACTCGTTACGACCAAAACTCGAAACTCTTCGAGTTTTGGTATGTTGCCAAGCTGTGGAAAGAAATTTAATTCCCAGCACATTTCATCTCGTAATTGAGGAAGATGGAAGGAAAACTAGCGACAAGTGCCCAAAAACACATTTTTTTTTACCATCATGTTTACCGCAAAATCTGCCCACATCTGACTCTATGAACATCCAGTTCGTATTTTCAATGAAATCAAAATACCCTTGATCTATTCGGACAACTATCCCAGAGCATCACATCCATTGACAACCCCGCAAAAAAAGGAAATTGAGACCTCAACTAGCAAGTACAGACATAACGTACTGTAAAAACTCAGAGCAACACCACTGGTGGTCGATACTTATAATTCTACCAAACAGGATCATTATACTGAAGGAAATAACAATCTCCACTTACCAAGACTGGACAAGTTTAATAATTTACCTACATCCATCAAAGGATCAAATTCATCGAATGAGTTCAATAATATCTTGATTTCAAACAATGAAACTAATTCACAATATTGTGTTATGAAATGAACTAATCTGTCACGAATCTTTGTTGTCCCAATAATCATCTTCATGAAATTGTGCGTACTATACGTATGCTTGCGTATATAATCCCCGTATTATGGAAGTATTCTATATGTCTGCAAACTTTGAAGTTACTTATATTTACTTGATTATATTTATTTAACTTTACGCTCAATTATTCTTGTTATAATAGGATGTATTCTACTGATGGAGATTACATTACAAACAAGTATTGCCCTATTTCTTTGTCGCCCGGTACATACATTTACTGTCCCTGTTCTAATGCACCAGAAGACTATAGAAAAAATGTTATGTATTCTTTTTCAGCTGAATCAGAACAACAGAGATAATATGGTGGATGAAATTGTTAAAATATTGAATATTAACTAAAAAAGTTGTATCGTCAGTTTTGTTTTAGTTGTAATAAATTATTCGTCAGAAAAATAATTATTTCATTCATCGTAAAGATGAAAAGATGATGTCTACCTCATTTCTAGTTCCCGTTCAGACGATTGAAAATACATCAGAAAATGCTGAAAACTTGGGAATGGAAAAACTAGAGGAAGATTTATTCCATTTTTATGTATGTTTGACTAAAGTTTGCCTGGAAAGAAACAGCAATTTTACTCACAAACTTTATTTTCAGTAAACAATCAACATTCAATGAAATCAGAACTTTTCGTGTGATTTTTGATAAGAGTATTCAAGTTCGAAAATTTAGGACAAGTATTTTCAACATATACATATACACATGAAATGATCTGTCAGTAATTGAGGTCTCATAAAACAGTAAATGAAGGATACATAAAATACCTATAAGCTTTCTAACAAATCATTATCATGTGTCACACATATTCCTACGGGAAATCTTCGAGTGATCTATTATGAATAGAAGCTAATTAGAGATCCATATACATTTTAAGAATATAACCTATATAGAATTTGTTGGAGTCTATAGCTCACAAAATCACATAAAATTTACATAAAACAGAAAAATATTTACAATTTTTAGGATTTTCATATATACTTAAATTTAATATCACAGCTTGAAAATAAAAAGCAAATTTGCTTGTCACACTACTTTGACGAAGGAAATTGTACTAAAATAGTTTAATATATTTTAGATTCATTACATATAAAATGTGACTGAACATGAATTATTAATCAGATAACGTATGAATTTGGATGAACCCAAAAAATTATGAAGATGGAGTTCAGTATAATCAACCTCTATACAGATAAATATTAAATTTATTTCTTGTAGAGGTGGAAATATCAGACGAAAATTATGGGTACGTATCACTTTCGAAACCTCATATTGAGCATTTTTCCATTTGGCATATAGTTACAGAAAAATGATCAATATATTAGCGGTCACAAATTTAATGTGCATACCAGTGTGTGGTTAACGATTTTTTTTTGGTTCAAAACAAGGTAGATGAACTCGAAATATGCAAGATTGTTGGACGTGCATCATGGATGGACATCCACAGAATGTTTTCTCATGTTTCCCTCGAAATTACTGTAGATACTATATATATTCACTGTTTCATATCTTGTTGACACATTTTGAGATCAGTTGTAGAACAAAATTTTTCATCTCCCCTGTACAGTTACAGCCTGGAGAGATGTGGAATGTTTTTTGTGTCCTTCAAAATAATATCTGTCAAGTGCATTCCAAATCTGTCATAATTTACAGTTTATGGTATGAATACAGAATATTCCATGATTTAAACTCGAGAGGGTCGATTATTTTTTACATTATTTCAAATACTATTTCTCAATTTGGTGCAATTTCATTCACTTCTGGTATGTGGAATTCTCACACAGTTTATAAGAGATAACGAACAATTATTTTTGGAAGCCCAACTATTTCTCGAATAAATATTTGAAACCTTTGGTATGGATGCAATTGACGAAACTTGGAATGTTCAATATGAAGTTGGTGTACAAAACTTTGTATAAACTACAACAAATCTTGGGTACTTCTAAAGATACGATAGAAAATGAAGAGAAGCAGGATATTTATGAGATAAGCTATAAGTAACGATTGTGATAAGTATTGGGTCAAATAAGGTGGGTCTTGTAGATTTTCGAGACCAGAAAAACCGCGTGTGGCCCATCATGTTCTGATCACGATCACCAGTTTGATGATGAAAGTTTGAAATTGATTAGACAGGTCCACGACCATTGACTACTGCTCGATGCAGTCGAGAGCCTGGACATTTCAAAATGTAAAATGCAGATAATGGCCCCTTTTCCATACTGCATAATTGTTCAAGTTTATAGTACGTAGTAGGTATTCTGGGAGAAGGGCATCTGCGGCTGATTGGGCAGTGGTAAATCTTGGTTGGAATCCAAATAAAAAAATGCAATTTACGTTGTTTGGTCTACAGGAAAACGAAAATCCGAATAAAATTTTTGGCGGTCACGACTACTTTCGAATATATTGACCCATTTTGTTGTGAAACTTCATCATTCAACAGATTTAATTTCTGTTATTGAAAATACAAAAAATTGGTTTACCTTTCAATCCAAACACCACAAACGCCCTTGTTCAAATGGTTCCAGCATTTTTAGTTGGAAAAAACTATTATTTTTTCAGAAAAGTCAACCTTCTTAGAAACCTAAACAAATCATAGGAATTCATTGTGAATTGTGTGAATGTCTGGTATTTTTTGTTTATGCAGTGTTGGCAGCGAGATTGGGATTGTTCGAGTTTCGTCGGGTCTAGTAGGTTTTGAGTAAATGTAAGTTTATCGGCAGGATGTGTCCCCTTCTTTTACGTCAAGACATTAGGTCCATGGCCAAAAACGTGGATAGCCAGAATAAAGAGTTACGTTCACAGAAAGAAAAATTGGCCTGTAGACAAGGAAAACAGTGATTGATTCAACGTTTTCTATGATTCATTTTCCACCGATGTTTCTTCTGATCAGTTCAATGTAGCACTGGTGATCAAGTCGTGGAAAGCTTAGAGGGACATTGTTTCAATTAAACTGGATGATATATTTACTCTTTTACTCTAGATTGCTACAATAAATCATATGTCGGTGCCAATCAACGCTAATGATCTAATTAATCCATCGAACCATTGATTTTCAATATAGTATAACATTGAATAATCTGAAATATCGAACAAATGTGATGATCAATACAAGGTGTTTGATATTGAAATGATAATATCTGATGCATAAACTCATGACCAGCAAGTTTTTTTCTGCCCCAATCTCTTCTGTACATCAATTCTATCATGCTGATATTAATATTAACCATGGATTCATTGAACCTTCGGTATCGGTAATTCATGATACCTATGTAGCTCATAATTTCCATTCCCTATATCTCTTGGAATAATATCTCAGTCTGATCACTTCATTTTAGGGAATTATCTATGTTTCAAATACCTATGTCTACATGGATAGGTAGGTAGAATTCATTTTCTTTGGTGAAACTGTTCATATTTTCAGATATTTTTCGCCCCTTAACCTAACAAAATACAATCTTTCTGGGATGAAACTTATTTGAGTTCAAATAATATAACAAGAACACCTCAAATTAGATGTCTTCCCTATTTGCCTACACAAAAAGTACACAGTCACAATAAAAATATTTTTTTTCTTCCTTCTTTCAATGGTTCTATAACAAAAGTTGCGGAAAAACAGAAAGACACAGCGTCAAGGCAAGCAGGTCCCAGTGCATCCTTGTCTGGAATTGGTAATTTGCAAAGCGAATCAAGGAACTGAGAATTATGGTTGTATATTTGGGATTGGCTTGATGTTTTGGTGATCAGTTTCGAAAACAACTGTGTTTGATATTTGTATTTATATTTATTGTGCCAATGTAGACGAGATATAAGATTTACATAAGTAAATTGATGCAGTTGTGCACTGATCTGAGAATAGGTTGGGTTTATGGTGAAGATTTCGCATGGTTGTTTTAACAAATTTCAACATTGATCAACTATGAAATTAATTATTCAGAACGATACTAATGTTGATGATACTGAGGACACTAGCAATTGAATTATGAGAGTTTATAATCAATTTGTTGATGGTGCCCATGAAAATGTCCTTGTTACGATACAGTTTCAGACAATCAAATTGATGATCACTAATTATTGATCTTGTAAAGGAATGTGGTTGTTGAAAAATCTATGCCCTCTGATTGGGATAATGAAAATTGCCTTGCAACAATGATTTTTTCGTTAATCACAGGTGGTGTTTGATACTAGGTCCAATTTTATTTTCTGTGTTGGTGGCGTGTCTCTTTCTTTTGGTAATTTATAGGATGCGAGCGCAGCGAACATCTGCTTTGATTTCACTTCTTCATACTAATTAGTGATCGGATCACCAGCGACTTGGATAGCTAGGTTAGTTAGGTGAGGTTAGGTTGCGCTTCCTTCAGTGTTCAACAATGAAATTCCTATGATTTGTTTACTTTTCGAAGAAGGGTGACTTTTTTGAAAAAATGCTGAAACCAAGTAAATAAGTGCATTTGTGATGTTTTGATTGAAAGATAAACAAATTTTGTGTATTTTCAATGACAAAAATTCAGTCTGTCAAATGGTGATGGGACTTCTCAAATTATTATTGACTATTCGTTAAATCGAAAAACAGCATTCAACTCCTTATTTCATGAGACGTTCGCCCTTGGCCTGCTCCTGTAAGTATTATTGATAACACTGTTTATATAATCCAACGAATGAACTTGTTTTTGACTAATCTTCCTTTCTAGAACAATGACAACATGAATAGTTGATTTTCTAACTAGAAATTTGCTAAGGCTACATCTAATTTGAATTGTTTCACTAATAATTATTTGTCAAAGCGTATATCTTTCCCCACACTAACGAATACTCTCTTAAATGTATTTTTTTATGAGATTTGTATTTTACCGCAGATAATTTCGTCTGTAATTCCTTTTCTATGATAGTCGATATAATTTCTAAAAAAAGTTCAATTTACTGATAGAAATTTATAAAGAATCATTAAAAATGTTTATTTTTCTATCCGTTATAGCGAATATCGGTAATTATTAAATTATGTAATCCCTGTCATAAATTAAAATTGACTGATACTTAGTGATTTATTCATAATATGTCAAATAGAAAACCTCCTTTTGATTTCGTTATAATTAAAATTTGCACTTAAAAATCTTCTTATTGGAATTTTTAAATAAATTCTTATTTATTTTTTTAATTTTTTTTTTGTAATATTTCTTATGCTTCATTTCAAAACCAGTTGTAGTTTAAAAACGTACATTTTTCCGTAATCAGTAATGAATCATGAAATTTTTCAATAATATGAAAAGTGATTAAAAATTATAACTACTAGGGCAACCACATTTTTAAGTATGTCAATTTACTGTAAATGTTCCAACATTTGTGACATTAGGTCTTTCATTCTCTAAAATTGTTGATATATTCAACAAAAAACCCATTGTTACAGAGCCCTAATGATGAATATATTTAAATCCGAAACTTTGGCAAGAAAACAGTAGTTTTTCTTCTAAACCTATCCAACAAAACCTAAGTGAAATATTGTTATTGAATCACCAACCTTTCCAAGATTACTGTTGAAAGAATTACAAGTATATAAAAAAATCATTTTGGAAATATGAAGTTGTTAAGAGAAATAAGTTAAAAAAAAATTATCCAAAATAGTAGAGAACGTACCATCACAATATGTGAAAGAGTTGTTTGAGATGAGGATAAAAATTTACTGAATATATAAAAGAACTCACATAAGAGTCCTATTTTGAAGGATACATTGTATATTTTTCCAGATTCTGCCCAATTCTATGTATTTGAATAACACATTTACAATCGTTTTGTCGCATAAGGCTCTAAGGTACTTTCATTATTCATTTGAGGCTGCCGTAACTATAATAGACCGCATTAGTGTGACGTCAAAATGTATGCAACTAACAGTGCACTGAGTCCTAATGAAATATAATCTGAACGAAGCTGCGCTAACATGAACCTTCCGTAACCATTACATAAGGTTTAGAATCTGCGGTCCAAATTATGATGTTATTAATTTAATTATTTTGCTATTATCAGCAATATTTGAGAAATGTATGTATTTGAATTCGATAGAAAAAGAATTAATACATCTTATAGAATGGTTAACGTAAAGTCTTCTGAATAACTTCTGAATAAATTTCAGAAAATCCATTACGCGTCGACCAATAGCAAAATGGAATCATGCTTCTTACTTCATGTTGTTTGCTCGTAGTCGTGTCCACAAAACACACATTATGTCATATGTAATATGTATTTGAGATATTCATGAAAAAGTATCGATGTCTGCGTAGATGAAAATGTCTGATAAACTTATTTCATCTTTCGACATCTTCAGCAATGTTTTGAAATTCGAATGTGAATGAAATGAAACACTTGGCTGATCTCCACTTTACTGTTTCGTGACTAAATTATGAGCACCATCTAGCGGGGATGCATTTCCTTGCAGCATGAAGTTAGATGTAGATGAATATTCAAATTTATTTCGTTTATGAATTACGTATAATCATTTCAGAAAATTGTTTTATCGAAATATCGTTTCTTCCATCCTTCATATCCCAGGCCCGCTGTAGGCAATTCCTTAAATATTTACTTATTTCGTGCGAGAGCATAAAACATAAAGAGCTGTTACGATACTTCTATTATCGCTCTTATGTCATCCGTACTTAAGGTCGAGAATGATTATTGATATTATTATATGATCATTATTATCATATGTATCATATTAGGTTACAGCAATTACTGCTAGTTTTTTCAAAATGAAATCGGTTGAACATCGTTCATTTAAATTTTGTTCAGTTACCTTTCCCCTGCATTTATAACAAATATAAATTTTGTAAAACACAACGTATTACACCTATTTTAGTGAACATAACTCAGTTTATAATACATTTTTGTTTATGAATTTTGTTTATGAATTTGTTTTATCAAACTAAGATTGGCTGAAGTTTTTTATCTTTCTATATTCATTCATGACCATTTTTTAAAAGATGTAGTCAACCTGTTTTATTGCACAAAACTTCATTTGTAATGAAAACTTCAAAATATTTATTATGAGTACTTTTACTAGTCTGTAAGTGAAAATATTTCTCCCGAACTTTCTGTATATTTCACCACCAAAATATCCTTATATTTAATTTGAAAGTCTTATGTTGGTGTGAAATTTTCTAACCGAATCTTCCATTATCTTGCATTAATAACTGGAAATGTCTCAAGCTCTCGTGATGTTTATAAGCAATGCAGTTTTCGTGATAGCAAGGTGAAAATTCAACATTTTGTTGGATTATTGTCAAGAATATTAAGAACACCCACTTTATGAATATAGGGTACGCGAGTTCAAAATATTCGGTCATTATAATTGATATTTACTGATTCGGTCACTATGAAAGTTCATTGTTAACTTGATTCGCATTGGCGAGTTTAATGACTAGCGAAAACAGAGGCTTCTAGGTAAATTTTTTTCGAAAAATGTTCAAGTCATCAGAAGGTAAATGAAGTTGCCAATGAATAGGATTAATTTGCATGAGGCGCTGATTTGGAGGGCTTCTCACAATCAAGTTCTGGAGAATTAAGGAACTACAAGCATTTCAATTTGAATATCCACCATAACTCCATTAATTCACAGGCCTGTTTCTCGTCGCTTTCTTTCGGGAACTAGCAAGAACAAACAACCATCAAACCGCCATCAAACCCGTGTCTAAGCCGCCCCTCTGAGTAGGGCTATGAAAGAGTATTTACCATATTCATCGTCGCCATATTGTTATGCGACAATACCAACTACACAGTGACACCAACAGTAAAACATCAGTGCATCTGTTATAAAACCTCGAAAGTAAAAAATTTCCTGTTTGGACATGGGTGATCTACGAACACCGAATTGAAGCTGTTGTAGCTGCAAATGGTTGAGATATGAAGAAATATCAACATCTTTCATTCAAAACTGAATTTTTCAAATGGTTCTTTCTTAATTGTATTTCAAAACTTCGTTACACACAAGCAATGCTACTCTAATATACTATGTTTGCATATTAGTGACTGTAATAGTTATTTATGTAATAAAGATCAATATGCCTACAGAGTGAATAGTAGGCCTCTAGCATGGATACAGGAGCTACGAGATCCATCAATCGTCAATGGTGTTGGGATTACATATGGCAGCACGAGACCAGTGTGAAGGATGGGACGCGACAATGGAATGGACATTTCTTACGCCGGAGGTGCTACACAAAGGAAAAACCGAAGGATCTTCATGCGATAGGACAATCAAGGCACTGCCGACGTATGTTGATCAATGTCAGGAAGTGCAGCAGCGTGAAGATATTATTTATTTATTTAAGTACAAAGCATGACCAGGTTAGAAAAACAAAACGCATAATAGAAGGTTCGGTCCATATTTGGTCATCAATTAGACTTTGAAACGGATTTCTGATAGATTTTATCAGGTTAAAGATACTGTCGAGATGTGAGATCATCGCTTCGTGATGTTCAGTTCGTTAGGGTATCTATTCAAGAGCCAAGAATCGGAAAGCAGTTATTAATGTCCAATGATGAGATGAAGACCAGATATCGAGTTCAACGCAGTCCTAGAGCCAAAATGGAGATGGCTTTTCTGGATCGGTTGATGGCATGCTATAGAAATTCCATAGCAGATCGGGATGATGAGATCTAGAAGGTACAATGTCATGGAACCTCCTAATGCGATTTATATTGATTTGCATTATTCCACGCATTGCAGTGAAAGTCCTTGGACGCCGTAAGCAACAATTGAGCCACATGCGTCTCTGATATCGGTGATTATGGAAATACATCGACAGAAAGATAGCCATCGTTTTCTGCGAAGCGAAGCATCAATGTTCTAGGAGAATTGCATCTTACATACGGAGAGCTGAAAGAGTCGGGATGACTCGTCTTGTGAAAACGATTCTTTGGTTTTTGTGACGGAACAAATATAAAAAGACCACGGAAAGTTTGTATTTTTTTTTATTGCCGATGTTCTTTTGAAATATCATTAATCGCTCCACCTTCATCAGTTTCCTCGAAATTGACCCGAGGAGTTTAGTGTCCCCATTTGTTCTCCCTTGTTTTCTCTCATGTTTTAATAATCCTTGCAGGATATGCCTGCCAGTGTGATCCTGAGTAAATGAAATTAAAAACTCGAGCTAATGTTTCTTACACGATAACTTTGAATCCCTAATGCGCTATTTCATCGGACACAACTCTTGTAATATTTAGAGGCAAGGTAGAAGAGGTAGCAATTGGTAATTTCCTTAGTTTATAGAGAATGTGTACTTTCAAGACTACTATAAAAAATACGTAAATAATTGGGGCTTTTCGTAAAATTGTCAAATATGGAATAGTGAAAGCGACTGTATTGTCAGAACTGGACCACATAACGTATAAGATGCGCAACTCGAAATTGAGATTTATTTTTCTTCCCGAGTATTATACAGTTATGTTTTAAATCTCTTATGCAAATTATTAGGATCCCGAAATTCATGTTTTGAAATCCCAGCATGGTATTCTAGAATTTGAAGAATGTAGGTTGATATAGGATATATTGAATTCATCTCAAAAACTTTAATATGCACTGCCCAAAACCTGGTATTCTATGTATTTGATGCCATCTCATTGATGCGTTACTTCATGTAAACTGTGTAAAATCGATAAACCTTTCAGGTAAAGTTTCAGCACGTTCTCCGTTATGCATTTTGATAGGGATGATTGTAAGAGAACCAGGCAAGATTTACTGATATAAAATAATATGTTTTATTAATAATATTATATATTGGGAATTTTAATTAATTTTCAATATAGGTATTTGCTGTGGAATTGATATGCTAAGTGAAAACTAAACAATAGAAAATATGAACTGTCATTGCTTTCAACAAAAAAGTTCACAAAGAACACGTAATTCACATTTATAATGAATAACTATGTCTGACCGAAGTCCATTATGAATGTGATTATAAAAATCGAGATTGAAATAAATTCTCGCTTAATGAATATGTGACGAATGATAGCCTTTTTCGGAGTCACTGAGTCTGAATCAGTAATTGGCAACTTCTGGATTTTTAGGAAAGAATGCCTTCAATGTAGAGCAGACCTTCCTATACATTCCTATACCACTGTGAAATGTGTTTAAAAACTTAGGATACGCACTGTTGTAGAAAATAGTTATTTTTTCACAAGCATGCGTGAATCACCAAATAATGTAATTTTTTCGCATGCTGAAGTTGTTTTAGGTGAGTTTCTCTTGTACTACTGCGGGAAAAACTTTCCGGCTCTCTAAAGTTTTTTCAATAGCACTACATAAGATTTTTTGATGCGCTTGTAAAAAACGTATTCATCATAACTCATACGGGATAGAATATTTTGTGACAAGGATGGAATGAAGATTCGATACGAGTGTTTCGAAATGGAACACTCCCAACTAAGTTTGGAACCCACGACCTCTTGATTCTGAATCTATCACAAACACAGATACTTCTGTTTTCTTCATCTGTGGGGTTAACTGTCATTTCATGCTGAAATATTCACACAATTATATTTCTTCCATCTTGGTTGCAATGCCTAGAGAAATATATTTGGAACGGCCCCCGCGATGTTGGCGGGCACGTCCGTAGATACTTTGAGACTGAGTTGTTTTCGCGCAGAATCCCCGCCACCTGCGAAGCTTATCTGTAGATATGATGACGGTAATTTGATGTTAGTTCTGGAAAAGCTCATAGGAAAAAAACTGGAAATGAGTTCATCACTGTATCGGTTTCGCTACGAAACCTTCTCAAGTTTCTCTCTGACAAGTATATGAATGTCTTTCACTTTTCCACGCAAACTACACTATTCAGAAAAAAAAGGTTTACGTTACAACGTCAATCTGTTCTAACAAAGGTGCCCATATAAAAGTTTGTAGGGGAGACGCCCATACGTGAAGACGTTGCAAACAGAAAAGTTCAAATTGAAAAACAATTACTACCCATTTGTGAAACAATAAATTAGGTCATGATACGCCATGTAGGTACAATCTACGTTTTCCAAACAATTAGTATAATATGATTGTTCAACAATCCAACATAAAGAATAGCAGGGTTTAACTTCTTCTCTCTGTGTACAGAGTAACAAACATTGACGACAAGTGAAAATCTTCTGTTTTCATAATACCGTATCAGAACAACGTTGTAAAAATGCCTCAAGTTTGCATAATTTAAAATATCGAAATCATGTTTTACGCTCTATGTTACTTTTAGTATTGTTTGAGTTTTCCACATTTTCGAACACTTCCATTTTTCCCATAAACCATCGAAAAAAGAAAGCAAAATATTTTCTGAAGAGGATTTTGTTTGTTTTGATTGCTTTCCAAACTATAAAGAGTTTATTTTCATCCCTGGAGGTTTCTGGTAGTAGACTTTCTATTTTATTAATTGCACGATTTGTTTCTTCAGGTAGTGTACTTCCACACCCATATTCAACCCTCTAAATGAATTATTATTCGTGATGAATTTAGTTACTTGAAAATTCAAAAACCATGCAGTGACATTCAAAGCTAGCTTTATCATTTTCATATCTAGAGAGAGAATTGAACACATCGACTGTAGAATATTTCGGATTCATGCATAATAACAGAAGAAAAAATTATCCAAATAATGATTCGTGATAATAAACAAACGCAGAAACAGACGAATAAAATCAGATTATGCCACAACACTGTTTTGGCTACGATACAATAGTCAACTGCGATTGGATCCTATTAGAAATAACACTTCGAAATTATCTCAAAATTATTCCATTCAAATGGTTTGTAAACAGAAACGAAAAGCAGTAGAAGATTACTTGCGCAGATTCGAAATTGGTCAAATTCGAATTTTATCACAGTGGATTCTGTAGACCGAAAATCCATCAGACTGTTCAATCCAATATCAATCACCGTCAGACAAAATGGTGGGCAAATACATGAAATGCAACTTGTGCGTGATGATGGTTCCAGGCTGCACAGTAATGATTTCTTCAAACTGACTGAAAATAATTATGCAATTTTGTTACGTTTGGGTAGGAATTCTTGCATAATTTGAAAGAGTTGTATGTACTGGCCATAAGCACTAGGGTATTTATTTTAACTTTTTTCTCATTAATAATCGATTTTTGGACAACGAGTTGATATAAGAGATATTCTTCAGTGTTTATAGATTTTGCATAATTGACTTGAAATGGCGGCAGAGGTCAAAAGTTTAATTACTAGGCAGTTTCCCAATTTGCTTTTCTATTGCAAGCACCTGCAACACTGTACAAGGCTCAGTCTGACAAAATACGTTTCTGCTGCATTCACTATTTGATACAATCTGAATATTGTCGAATATCATTCGGCAATTATCAGTCGACGGATGTCCAATCGGTGATAGTAGATATATTTGTGGGTATTTGGAGATGTTGATTTTGTGAAACATCAATCGCAGAATGTATGAATTTGGGGATTTATATTACCTCATGATCAAATTCGGCGGCAATTAGTTTTTAGAAAATTTCAAACGAATCATTCAAATATAGGAGTGGTGCTGTAGGTTTTCCGGGTTTTCTTACAGCTGAAAAGTGAATACACCACCGAAAACATGAGTAAGTCGTCTCGGAGCGCCACGGCAAATAATAATAATAGCCGTCCTCTACCCGCATAGGCTATGCTTTTGGGTACACTCTATGAGTGTTTATAAGGGAGTATTATTATTATTATTATATGCCGAAAAGAAATTCTTGGACTGTACAGTCGATATTCTTCAAGCTACTGATGTCCTATCTGATCAGAAACGGTTTACTTTGGTAAAGGTTTAACTTTTTACTGTGGGGACTAGTTCATTTGATTTTCTGATCTAGAAACTATTTGGTGGGTGAAAGCTTAACGGTATTTTGATTTGATGATATGGTTCGTTCCAATAATGTGTGTCCTCGAATATTTTTTCAATATCATAGAGAGAACGTTAGTATTTTGTTACCAAATTTGATGTCAGAATTGGCAAATTCTGCGATGATCGTGGAGAAAGTACCTTTCCGTAGGAATTAGGACAGATTTATATAAAAGCGCATCAAAAAATCTTATCTAGCGCTCTTTCTCGAACGTACATACGCTTGTGTGAACAATTTTTTTCGAGCTATTCCAAGAAAAAACTCTCACTTGACACAACTTTAGTGTTCTGGACAATTTTTCCTGAACTACTGCGTGAAAATGACATTTACCAAACTCAGTTAAATGCGGATACAGGGTAAGTCACGCACGCCTGTAGAAAAAAATATTTCCCGTTTCTCTTATAGATTTTCAACAACTATCAGAGGTTTCTATTCGAAGTTCATAAAAATATCCTAATATATTACAATCTTGATCTGAGTAAAATATGTCTCATCGGTTTGCATTATGATCGCAGAATGCTCAGTCTGTCGAATTCCATGTGCGAATTTCACCCTCTTATCTCATGTCATTCTCAAGGAACTGGGTGAAGGACTACAAGAATGCAGTACTCGATGTGTAGGTGATCTACTGGATCCAGTGGGAAAATCTGGGGATTGCATCCGCCTCAAGGTCCGCCTGGGATGTCACAATGGGTATAACTCATGTTGCCCCACTGAAGAGTACGTACAGGTACTAGGCGTCGGTTCCAAAGAATGGGAGTTGAAGTACTGCTGAAAGAAGAAAAGTTATCATTATATTTCAGTAGGAATTTGCATGCGTGATGAACTTGATGGTGAAAAATATTCAAATGAACGATCACAAGTGTTTCAAATTGTCACTAAAAGCAGTCAAAATCAGTTAAACAACATATACAGTAACATTTTAAACACAATTTAATTTTTGTTATTGGTAAACATGTGGTGTCCCTATGATAGTTTCTAAGAATTTTTTATATATATATTTTTTCATTGTTACCTACTGGTCATTAGATTTTTGGTTACCTGCGTGATATATAAGCCGGTGCCCCAGAGCTAAAGTTTCAGTTAGTAATGGATATTACCTAGTTGGTGTTGATGAATATTTCGCAGCTCCCCAGAACACTAATGAACACAATAGGATTACCGACTCTATGATTGTAAGTGAAACAGTTGTATAATTTTTGGTTTGATTTTTCAAAATTCCTAACATGTTTTTGTAGCTTTTCTCTCCTGAAGAAGCTAATAAAGATTAGCGAAATATTTAGATATAGAACGAATGAGTTTTATTGGTAAACAGACCGCAAAACCGAGAAGTCCCCAGCTGATTTTATATATATATATATATATATTTTATAATAATTGTCCCCAGTAAATTGTTCTTATATGTCACTAAAGTTTTTTTGTGAACTTTAAAAACGGCCGTTTTATAAGTGTCTCTATCTATTTGATCTTTGGTCCATACCGAATCATTATTTTTTTACTTAGATAATACTTAGTTATAAAATACCATTTACTTTGTGAATTTAAATTCCTCGATACAAGTTTGATAAACTAATAGGATCTGTAAGGATTCACCTCTATTTTTTTGTAAGCTGATACCAACCATCAATAGATTATATATATATTCTTCTTATTAGTTGGCGTTGCTCCTTTTGTTTTGTACAACCCCTTCCTTGTCAATGTTTATTGTCTGGCGCCCTGCCACCGACTATATGAGTAGCCAGGTTGTGACGCATTGAAATTTTTGTTAATGCTGAAGTACAGTATTTAACCAACTGTATATTTTTTTGGTGTTCATATTATTTTTGATCACGTTGAGATTAGAACTCATATAAAAACCGTCACAGTCTATGACACGACTTCTGCGCTCTTTGGAAAAGGAAAAAAAAGCTTTCGTAAAATTACTCGAGAAACTTTCGAATTTGTATCAAATTGCTGCAGCATTTGAGGAAGAAAACTGACCGGTTCAATTATTATTTGAGAATGGAGTGAGAACCTTGTTGGCAATCTATAATGCTCCTGAATCTGAGGACTGTATCGATCGTTTTCGCTATAAGCTCATCAAGTTCACAAAACTGAATAATAAACCTGTGCGGTTATCAAATCTTCTACCAACGAGTGCAGCAGCTCACCAACATGTCAACCGTGTTTATTATCAAGTTCACACTTGGTTGGGGCATGATTTGGAACACCAAGATTGGGGTTGGATAATGCTTGATGAATTCTTGGAACCTGTTATGATAATGAATCCATCAGCTCCGGAGGAATTGCTTAACATAATATTCTGTAACTGCAAGAAAGGTTGTGGTTCGCGATGTGGATGCAGAAGAGCAGGGTTGCAATGCTTTTTAGCTTGCGGCAAGCTTGTCTTAATTCTTCACCACATTCGAGTGATGTTAATGAAGACTGTACTTTTGATCCTGGAAGAACTGAAGACAAATAATGTCGTTGAAGACGAGAACACAAAGGAATTCAAAATTTCACAGCGAATGGAAGATGATGATTGAGAAGAGGAAGAAAAATGAAATAAGAACTTGTAGTTTTTATTATTATTCAATTTTTTAAATTTCAACGCTCATAAATGTATGAAATGGTATTTTTCAATAGAAACAATAAATAAAAATTCAATTCTTTTCTTTTCATTTAGTCACAATAAAAAAATTATTGAAGAATTTCCCTTAATTACTTTATAATTACACGTGTTATTGAATGAATAGAAACTGTATTATTGATAAAAATAATAATCATAGCGTAATAGTTGATAAAAAATGCAGATTATTCAACATTACATATTCAACAGTAATTTTTAAACTTTATACGGAGTATTTTTAATCGGGACTACATGTTGACCTCGAATGATACTCTAAAAAGTAAAATGGTTCAAGATATAAAAAAATATTCAAAGAATAGTTGTAGAGGATTTAATCCTCTACAATATTTATATTGAATACAAATAGCATGAAACCCATAGTATACAAGATATTTGCAAAAAATGTGTGAAAAATCGATTTTTTGACGTTTGACCTTGGAATATCTGTAGTCGCGGACACACTACGATACGTAGGTTTTGAAACGAGTTTCAGGGTGCTAAAATAAAGGTTTATACAAGTTTATAGCTGACTATCTTTCATTCCGAGATACTTGCCCTCATTTGACTAACGAAGCTAGAATAATTAAAAAAGAGCCGTCAGCAAAATTTTTCAAAATAAATCGTATACCATTCCTTACGAGTACTGAATTACATGTGTAAGACAATAATGCGGAGGTTTCACATGATTAACTCTGCTATAAGTTCTATGATCTAGGTATAGCAATAATTAGGCATTTTTTTCCTGATGATGACTTTGAAATGCCAAACACAGGTCGAAGTATAAAGATGAATACCACTCATTTGATTTTTTTAGCTTACTTAGCTTGAAACAATTTTTTTAAAATCGTAATATCCATCTAGAATGATACATCATATAAATTAAATCTGTCGAGCTCCAAGAATACATAAATGCAGTGCCATTTGAAAGAAAGCTCTCCAATTAACTACATACAAATTAAAACTTGGAAAAGCTATCCGATTAACTACAAATTAGAACCAGGAATACCAGTTTTTCATCATCTACCCTTTGTGTTTAACTGGATGATAGGTGATAACTGAATTGTTTTTACCCTAAATAGAAGATTTCGACAGTTTTTATTGCAGAACCTTTCACGAGTGTCCATCATATCCAAGGCAGCATTGATTTTTTTCTGTTAGTTGCTGATACATTTACTATTGGTAACACCGACACACAGAATGTTCTATTCAGTTATCTTGTGCTTTCGATAATACATGATTATACATGAAGTGGTTTAATCCATCATAGATTTCAAATTTTAGTTTCATTGCTACACCACCTTATTTTAACAGTTATCAACCTATTTGAAATTTAGACGATTCAGAGTTTCACGTTGTAATGTTGTTGAATCATTAAAATGTTTTCGCTAATAAAGTTCAATCAAATAATAAGAGAGATATATTGCAGTTCATAATAACGTCAGTCATTAATAAAGTTGTCCTTATTTTGACATATATACGCACGCGCGATGTGAATTTGGAATAAGGACAACTTTATTAAAATACTACCTGGCTTTATTAGAAGACGGTTAAGGCCAGGATTTATAGTTCCTTTATTTTCACTCCGGGTGAGATCGTGGATACGACATAATTCATGCCTGATAATTATTTGATTTTTTCAATACAAATCAATACAGAAGCCCCTTTTGGCCATTTTATCATCACAATAATTGTATGGTAGTATAAAATTTATTATGTAGAACGATAAATCTGGGAAACTAGATTTCCTTTAAAGGTTATGAATAACGATCGCCTTTGTAAAAAACGGATAGACAGACAAAACGGCAATATGTCTGTTTTCAATCACAGAATAGTGTCAGTCACTATTAAAATAAAGTTGCTTTTAATACTGGCTAGTGTTATTGCAATATCTCTCTAATTACATCAAATACAAATCGTACCCCAAATTAATCATCTTCATATATTACAAATTTCCCACAGAATTACAAATCATGTCAAAACAGATTAAGTCTTCAACTGTTGGACAAACACTCTTCGAAATTATATATCAAGTTATCGATGTAAAATATTACGTTCCTAACACTGGGTAGTCTTTTATTTGCGACTGGTCAAATCAAGTGATAATATTTTCAAGATAAGTGAAATGGTCAAATGTTATACAACCAATGCACGAATGCAATTAAATTCCTGAAAAACCAGCAGTACATGTACAGCAAGACACAAAAACAGTTTTCCCCTTCTCCAAATTAGTCCTAGATATTCCTAGATACGTATTTTGTTTAACCATAAGTTAACTTCATCAGTGGGATAAGGATTTTAGTTGGTTAACTTGGTTGACGAAATATGCATCTAGGAATGAAATTACTAGTGTGGTGAAGGGAAAAACTGTTTTTTGTTCTCATTAAGTCACACCACAGGCGTCCAATACTCCATTTTCTACACGATTTATATCTAAAAAGAAAATGTCGTCAAGCATATTTTCGTTGTCGATTAAATTCCATGGTAAGAAACCATTGGTTTTCTGTTTCGAAATTGACAGATACTTCGACATTTCTTAAAATGCCCGCTGTGAATTTTATAATTAAAATTTTGCCTTTCATTCATTCATTGATAAGTAACTGTTACAGCAATTATCAAAATAAATTTTCATCAAAATGCTTCTGATATTTCAAATACATATTTCCAGGGTGTTACCTACCTATTCAATATACATACACGAAACATACAAATCATCAGGGTGAAAACAAGCAAATAATTGAAATTCCAAGATTCACAATATGTGATGCGAAACGTAGTTTTTCATTACTAGTTTGTGGAAATCTCTTAGATTTTCAGGAGTGTCATAGAAAGGGTCTTTAAACTCAGCACATATTTCTGTTGTTATCCAACAAAAAGAAGCATTTTTATTTCCAGGAAATATTGTTCAATAAGCTCAACACACACATTTAGTT
This sequence comes from Chrysolina americana, assembly GCA_958502065.1. Classification (NCBI taxonomy): domain Eukaryota; kingdom Metazoa; phylum Arthropoda; class Insecta; order Coleoptera; family Chrysomelidae; genus Chrysolina; species Chrysolina americana. The sequence continues at coordinate 16,104,624 of OY293414.1, forward strand.
CAATGTATTACACTTCCACTCTAATCTGGACAAAGGAAGATTCCAGGTTTTCCATTTTCCTTCATTCCGAATTTTTATTACGAAATGAATAAGTGTGAATTCCACTGATAACAAGCGAACATTTGAAAATTAAACTGAACAGGAAGAATATTTCATAAGTAAGTGGTTCATCAAGCAAGTGAAAACAGATGAATATGTACATTGTGCAATAGATTCAAAAAAACTTTACATTCTGGTTGAGGATGATAGATGATGCAATTCATTCAGAATATTATTTTTCTAACGTTATATTATGATTAATTTTCAAATAAAATCAATATTCCAATCAAAATATACTTACTTTCGATAGAACAATTAATTATAATAGACAAAGCCATGAAAAATAAGACGAATAAAATGAAAAAACCTTGCCTCAGACTAAAATCAACATAGGTATTATTATAGAGAACAAATAAACATGTTGGACCACTTATATAATAGACCAGGAGCTGGTGACAGGTGACGTTCTCCCATTTTACACTGCATGCCTTTTCAAGGCTTCATAATCAACCCTAAATTATGAAAAATAGACGGGTTCCTGGCCGCCGCACGTGTGCACTTCATAAAGAAACGCGCTTTTATTTTGTGGAGAATTTTCGTGTTCTTCCGCGATAGTTTTCTAATGGCATGCAGTTTGGAATCACGTAAAACCTGTATAAAATATTTTCAGAGTTTTCCTGCAATTTTTCACCGTTGGTCAGATGAGGGACGCATGCCAATTTTGCCAGAGTATTTTACTACTGAAACTTCAATTCTCTACATCGGCATGCAAGTTCCCTTTAATTTTTTTCAATTTTTCGTGACCCTTTAAGCCCTTTCGGCTGCTACGGATTGCATGCCATTAATTAGTAGCGTTTCAATTTGATTGAACTTCCGTATATTACAACGGCAGGCAATATAATATCACGAAAAAACACGAAAATTCTCTACAAAAAGGAAAGTGCTTTTCCTTATGAAGTGACGTGGGGCGGCCAGGAACCCGTCTATTTTTCATATTTCAGGGTTAATTATCAAGCCTTAAAAAGGCATGCAGTGTAAAATGGGAGAACGTCACCTGTCACCAGTTCCTGGTCTATAACTGATCTCAACGGACTATCACACTTATGGGTTGAATGCATCGAAATATAAAAAACACTGATTATATAAATGTAATGTTTATGGGCTGTGATGGTAGAGCGCTTGTCTCTTAACTTTAGGGTCATGGGTTCGATTCCCAACATGGTCATCGGTCTCGTGCATGGCATCACACGTTAAAAGGTAAGGGCTGAGTCTTCCCTAGCTCGTACAAGTCTTTCGAAGACTTTTGAGGGTTGTACTCTTAAGGGTGTGCAGCTGATTGACGGAAAAAAAAAATTATTACTCGAACGCCAAAATTTAGATAAATGACCCCTCGTAGAGAATGATCACCGTCCCTTGCACTTGCGCAGAATACTTTTCTGGTCACGTCGATGTCAAGTTTTTTTCTTTGTTCCAAATATAGTTCGGCATAGAATCTTTGGTTAGGGTAGGTAATTGTGGCAAATTTAGTAAACTTGGCAACCCCGCCCCAAAATTCTATCGTGACGTATCTAGCGAAGAACAAATCGGTTTCTGTCAGTTTTAAGTTCTAGTAGTTGTTGATACCTAGTTTGTTTTCTTGTTTCGTGATTCATTTGCATGCCATTTGTGCTGATTTTCGTGTTTTCCATTGTTGTTTCTGACATTCCTATAGTTTGGTTGTGAAGTTGTACTTCGAATATACCTGTTCTTGGTTAAATTTGAGTTGTAAAACAATCCGAAGTGCTTGGACAAATAAAGAACAGAAGTGCATGGTTCTCTTCAGTGAAAATAAAGAAAAAATTTCCAGGAGTGACCTATTTTATGTAAGTATTAAAAATTTTTAGTAAATTGCTTGATTATATATTATGTCATAAAAAGTTGGAATCATTACTAATCTGAACTTCGCTTACTAAATAACTAACTATAACAAGAATATAATTATGGTAAATCTTCGATTAGACTGAGCATCCAAATTTCAAAAAAAAATTCTGCAACATACTTAGTTTGGTCCCCTGAACAAAAAATCCAAACCAAATTTTTGGCGGTCACGACTATTTTCGGAGATGCTGGCCCATTTTCTTGCAAAACTTCACCATTTGACAAATTGAATTTCTGTTATGGAAAAAACAAAATTTGATACTCTTTCAACCAAAACACCACACACAGACGTATTTATTTGGTCTCAGCACTTTTAGTGGAAAAAACTAGGTATAATTTTTTCAAAAAAATCACCTTTCTTCGAAACTTAGACAACTCATTTGAATTTGATTGTTGAACGCTAATGTCTGGGTTTTTGTGTAAGCAATGTTGGCAACGGGTTTTTTTATAGGACAAATAGCTAATCTAAATATTTGCTGTTGCCCATTTTATTTTCAGAAATATTCAATTCACTACCACATGAAATATTTTAGAGAGTGAGTAATGAAAAATGAGTGTATACACCAATTACATTTTTCTATGATGATGTTTAACATTAATTGCACATTTGAAATGTTTCCAAATTAATGTGCAACGCAGACTGGCAGAGTGTAAAAACGTGATAGATCACGGAAACATTCCTCCCTTTTATTTCTTGATGGAGACTTACAGAAAGAAATACGTGCGCGCATTTACATCACTACTAAAAAGTAGTCAATTTTTTTGATCTTGAGGTAGGATAGTGAGTCTATTGCTCTATAGTCTACAGCATATAGCTCATGAAATTTTTTATAAGAATTCGCATGCGTGCGCGCGGATTTGCCAAATATCGGGCAAGCTCGCATTTCCATTACTACTTTTCCCATGTTTTTCAACTTTACATATAAACGTTCTTCCCTTAGTTTTTGATGGAGTCCTATTGAAAGAAATTCGCGAGCGCGCGCATTTCCATCACAATATTTTTCCATGTTTTTCAACTTTATATATGAACGTAGAGATGTAAATGTGGGTGCTCGCGTATTTCTGTCTATAGGCACTGATTAAGTTCAGGTCTTCTCGCCCAACAATTGACAAATCCGCGAACGCGCATGCGCATATCTGTCCTCATTTTGTCCAATTTCTTGATCTTGAGGTAGGAAGGTGAGTCTATTGGGATTTCGTATACAAATTTCATGAGCTATAGACTATAGACGAAAAAGCAATAGACTTACTCTCCTACCTCAAGATCAAAAAATTGACAAAATGAGGATGGAAATGCGCATGCGCATGCAAATTTCCATCACTACTTTTTAGTAGTGATGTAAACGAGCGGATTTGCGAAATGTCGTGCGTGCGCGCTCACTTTGCTCGCTTATTTCTTTTTATAGGTCGCCATCAGGAAATAAGTGAGGAATGTTCATACGTAAAGATGGAAATGTGCAAGTATATATAACACAAAACTAAACCAAGATATGGTTAGGTAGGCTCGGTTGAATTTGCGGAAGGTCAGGTTAGGTATATGCTGGATTATAGTCATCAAGTACATTCTTTTAAGTAAAAAGTAGTCTCTAGTTTTGTGAAGCCGAACGCTAAATTTCTCTATGCATTTACATTAATTACGCATGTTAATGCCCATGTGTATGTGCATGATAATACCCATGTGTATGCGCATGATAATGCCCGTGTATGCGCATGATAATGCCCATGTGTGTGCAAACATATGTGTGCGCTCATGCAAAAAAATGTTTTCGTGATCTATCACGTTCATTACATTCTGCCAATCTGCATTGTGCATTTATTTGGAAACATATTAGATGTGCAGTTAATATCATCATAAAAAAAAGTAATAGGTATTCTATATCTACTCATTTTTCATTACTCACTCTCTGAAATATTTTATGTGGTAGTGAATGGAATATTTCTGAAATGAAATTGGCAACGGCGCAGATTTAGATTTGCTATCACGAGAGAGCTGTCATTTGCCATACAAACAAACCCGTTGCCAACATTGCATACACAAAAAAAAACATTTATCGTTCAACAATCAAATTCCAATGATATGTTTACTTACGTTTCGAGGAAAGAGGACTTTCTTGAAAAAACAATAGTTTTTTCTACTGAAAAGTGCTGAAACCAAGTGAATAAGTGTGTGTAGTGTTTTGGTTGAAAGAGAATAAAATTTTGTGTTCTTTCCACAACAGAAATTCAATCTGTCAAATGGTGAAGTTTCACAAGAAAATAGGCCAATATCTCCGAAAAGAAGTGACCGCCAAAAATTTCGTTTGGATTTTTTATTCAGGAGACCAAACTACTAAGTGGCAAATAATTTTTTTTTAAATTGAGATGCCTAGTCTAACCAAAGATTTACCGAAAATTTTATAAATTTATAGGAGTTCATTTTTTTATTAAATAATATGAATAAAAATCATCACTGAGTGATATTGGGTTCTTGAATGATTCAACTCACAACATCCATTACAAAAGCATTCACAATCACTTTAAACACATAGGTCAATGTATCCAAATCACTTCAATATCTATGAAAACCACCTTCAATATTCAGAATTGCGAAAATCAAAAATATACCTCACTTTCTGATATGGAATTCGAGTATAATGGGTTCAACGGTTTACGCGTGAGGCCGAAGGACACACAAATTGGGATTTTTTTATTTTTGTGATTTATAAGCGCTATGAGTGGAATAGATTTCTACAATTTTCCCTTCTTTGGTCGCAAGAAAGCACAAAATGGAAGACATGGGGTTTGTAGTATTTTCAAATAGATTGAAAGAGGAAACATTGCGTATAATTTTTTTTATTAGAAATACACTCAATATTTCCATTTTCAAGAAGTCAATTCATGTTTTTTTGTATGTCATTAAAAAAAACTATGAAACTCAGTGGCGGATCATGATCTTCGGCAGACTGAAGCGCAATTGACTTCAGCGCCCCTTTTCTTCTGGAATGTGCCTTCACAGCAGGCCATATATCCACAAATAGTTAGTCTAAATATGAACCTTTCTGGACTTTTTTTGCAGTCATTTATCACATCATCGAAATTCAGTTTTTCCATGACTTCCTTTTCGATAAAAAGTACTAAAAGGGATTTGAATTTTTTTTGTGATAAACTTACCAGCTGATGATTTTTTATTATGTAAAAAGACTCTTCTTTTGTTGTTTGATTAATAATGATTACTTTTTCGGACTGCGATTACGAAAAATATTAAAACTTCTTTGGGGTGATTTTTTTTATTTTTTATTTTCAACCAAATTTGGAATTAGGGGTTTTGAGGTAATTCCGAAGGAGTTTTTCAATAGAATATTTGAAAAAAAATCCCTCTTTCGTTTTTTTTATGTAAACATTTTTTATCACAGTAGGCTAGTTTTTTGCAAAAATTGAAATGTAGTTTACCCATCTTGAACAGCTTCATGAGATTAATATAACGGATTTTCAAATTTTTGTATCAACTGAAAAATATAAAAGCCATTTCAAGTGAAACAGACTGAATATTCAATGATAAGACGCCATGTTCTCAAGGTAGTTGCTAAGTAACATCTTGAACCAAGTGAATGAAATGAGTACTGAGTAGTGAGTTCGAGAACCAACGAATATGTCAAAAATCCGTATGAAATACCCCGAAGGTACAAACAAAATTTTAGGCGATAGTGCTGTCAAATATGAGGCAAGGTAAGAACGAGTTGATAATCAATATTCCATGTCGTATTAACTAACAATTCTGGTTCTTTTTGCTAGTGTAGAAATTGCAGAAGTACTTGCATCATTTGCATTATACTTTTCTACTTCACCTATACTCGTTGAATTTTTCCAGAGAGCTCGATGTTTTGATCAATGTCGTTCTATAAATTTGATTTGTTTGTACTTCTTTTATATTGAACTCTGCATATAGCCTGTACATTGCAAACGAAGTGTTCACCTTATCCATATTTTTAATTTAAAAGTAATGGTTGAATTCACTACAAAACTAACCTCCGATCAAATAACATAACCTAGATGAGTAACTGACCGCACACGCATTAAGACATCTTCCCCCCAACGGAAGTGTCGTGCGTTGCTAACAGAAATATTGAGGTTCGATAATATAGAAATAATAGAAACCCAATAGGAATGGAAACCTGAAATTATGATGAAATAATCCCCACAGGATTTTGAGAACAGCCGATGCTTTAATTGACATGATTTGTCATAATTCATTCATTTTTCTCTTTTCCAATTTGGTTTCCCTTTCTCGATAGTTACGACACTGGTAGATTCAAATGATTGTTCTGTCAAATATCATATGCAGTGTTGTCGTACTGACAAGACTATATCGACAACGAAGAATGTTCGTTCGGCGTTGTTTTTACATGCTCCCACCAAGCTGCAATAAACGTTTCAATTGCCTTCAATGTCCGTCGTGGTGTTAGCCAGGGAAGTAGTTGGTTTCTGACAGATGTTTGCCTTTATTTTCCACTTTGTGGAAACGCTTAGAGAGAAGGGTACCCCTGCATTCTTTCAACATTGATGATACCTCTCTGGCACAATATATTCGAACTAGTTCGAATGTTTACAGATTTCTCTTCCCGACTATGCTGCTTGAGAGTGTTTTGTCTTGTTCCGTGCGGATGGCGCTTCGATCAACTTGGTTGTAGATCGTGGTGATATCCGTGGGGAAATATTAGTTAAACAGTTGATTATTATTCATTTGGCAGGGACAGGACAATTATAATGTCCGACCTACCCTGTCACTGATGAGAGGCAATAAACCTCGAAACATGCATGTCCGCAGGTGGTCATTCCCAGCCGAATGAAGGATAATTTTCTGTTTAATTACGAGACACGCACTTGCAATTGGGTCTTCTTTGAAGAACGTTGCACAAATATCTGTCAGTTGTAGTTCAATGTCCGTCGTGGTATTAGCCAGGGAAGTAGTTGTTTTCTGACAGATGTTTGCCTTTATTTTCCACTTTGTGGAAACGGTTAGGGACAAGGGTACCCCTGTATTCTTTCAACATTGTTGATACCTCTCTGGCACAATATATTCTTACTAGTTCGAATGTTTACTGCCTTCTTATTGTTATATATTTCATCCAAGACAGTATTTTTGGATTTTCATTGTCATGAATCTACCCGACAGATATCAAAATCTAGCTGACGTACTTGTATCCTTAAAAAATTGCGACATGGCAATAATGTCATGATTTGAGGGATAACATTATGAAAAGATGTTACCTTCCGATCTATTTGAGTGTTAATCAACTAGGTTGTGTTACTTGATCGGAGAAACTAACAATTTCAAATAGAAACAAGTCAAAAATTGGCGAAAAATATTCAAATAAACAAATGACTGATGACGTATGAGTTCTGTCACGTTTTATACGACGTATTAGCTGAATAATTTTGGTGTGCTTTTATTATTTTCTTATCTTTTCAAGATTTACTCAACTCATACAAAATAGTTTGACATTTCTGTGACAAATTTGGGAACGAAAACATTTTCAATTTACATCAACTTCAGTTTTATTCTATCAATACTATCGGTAAAGACTATCTATAGTTTCCGATAGCCAAAAACTATCGATATATACTAGCAATCGATGTTCAGTAAACACTAAGTCAATGCAGCCGCAGTGCAGTCAGGATAGGTCGTTGGCTAGTAAGTTTTCATTGAAGTTTAAGTTATTTTTTATTTCTGACTTTGTTTTGCCCTGTTTTTTTGGCGCCCCTTGCCTGGAAAACTATGATCCGCCACTGAATTGAAATTGCAATTACTATTACTGACAAAACTCATACCCGATTCAGAAACAAGAAGGTCAAAAATCCTAAGACCATCCCTGGCGACAAAACGATCTATTACGCGAACTCATAGGTCAGCGATTTGCTGTATGGGGAACCCTCTTATTCATTCTCAACTAATAGGCGATCTAGTGTTTATTATATTTCTATGGTTGCATGGATTACTTACCTTATGAATTGTAGGGGCTGAACTCTGAAATGAAAGGCCTTGCGAAAAGCTTTGCGTAGGTTATACCTACGTGTAAACAACTCAACTCTTCAACCAGTACTATATGAGTGTGATAGATCATTGAAATCGGCTCATCAGGTAGAATCCAGAAATGTGAAAGAATATAGGGCGATACATTTAAATAAAACACACCTTTGTGCTGCACACTTCAATTGTAGTTTAAGTAAAGTCATTCCAAACAAAAATGGACCTGTCCGAACATTTCTCATAAAACCACTTGAATAATTTTTTACCGTAGCCATTTCCCTGTATTTACAATCGCAATGATCACATACACTCATTGGAACAACGAATATTTCAATATTTGTAAGTGTACTCTTTATTGAAATACTCTTGATCACTTGTGAAATAGGTGATCATTAGGGGCTTTTGCTTCACAGTGTTCAATGGTATTTTGATAAACATATACTGGATGCCCAATACATATATGAAATCATATTAGTATTTCAATCATAGTATGGTTCATTATGATTGTGATAAGGGGCAATGACTATATATACCGGGTGAACACGAGATGAGGTACGCCCCCTAATTTTTATATAGTTTTAAAGATACAGGTTTCAAATTTGGTATGACGATATATTACTCAAATACCCATATTTTGACTTCATTACCGAAAATTCACCACTTCCGGTTTAACCGGAAGTGACCCCAAACTTTTTTGTCAAATGACACCCTGTACATTTCATTTCATTATCCGGAAGAACACGCAATTTGTGATAACACTGTTCTGCAAATTTGAAAATCGGTTGTAAAATGGCAGAGATACAGTTGATAGTTCAATCGAACAAAGTTGGCCATGAACATCAAACTCAAATCATCACAACTGACGAACGGCGTTAACATTTACGAGAGGAAGGTTCGAAGTAAAAGATACAGCTGAAAATTGGGCTTCTCATGTAATTACAGCAACCATATTTTTCAACAAATATCAAAAATTTACTCAAAACGGAGTAGTACCCATAAAGAAATGCTCACAACTACCATTTCTCAAATGGCAACATACTCTTTTCATATTGTCGTATTGAAAAGTTATGAATTATCCAAATAATCGTGTTGAAAGTCTCGGAGAATTCTGAAAGAAATCGAAGATACGGGATGTTTCATTATGATGTTCTCAAAATTGAATATTTTATTTTGAAGATTAAACTTTTAATTTAATCTTCCTCTTGAAGATGGTCACTTGGTGACCCAAACACGTGTCGAGGTGTTGAAAATAGTGAATTGGTGTTGGGCTAAAACTCCAGTATATTCATAACTGGTAATCCTTTTTGAACATCATACCTGTTTTGATGTGGAGCACAGAGCATGGAACGGGCAGAGAGAGGATACATTGTAATGTAACCATGTCAGTTGTCATGCAATCCCTAGTGTCAAGCAGTGGTATACAACGGAACAGCTTTATGTTTTATGCCAGTGACATCTATTGTTCTGTGCTAAATAATTGATAAGTCACAGATTCACACCTTATTTTTAAAGTAAATTATTAAAAACATTACCAATGCAATTTTATTCTTTAAATATTACTATCGCAACTATTTTATTTCAGTGATTGAATATCTGCCTGATGAAGTAGGTCTTGGTTTGACCAGAGAATAGTATATTCTGTAGCAAGGTTAGAATGAAAATTATAAAACCACGAGCATAACGAATTTTCATTCCAACCGAATGACAGACCATACTTTCTCTACTATCAAAAACTTCAATTTAATGAAATGAAATGCAACGAACTTTAATTGAGTTACGTCAAAATTGAAAAACTATACGATGACAGTCAAGGCTAAATTTTTTATTGCTACAACAGTTTGAGAATATTCATTCTATTTCTAGAGAGAGGATGAAATAGATTTAAACTGCACAGAGACGAAGAAGTTATGGAATATTTCTCCAATCTCAAGAGAGAGAATGTTAGTATTTTGTTACCAAATTTGATTTCAAAATTAGCAAATTCAGCGATGATCGTGAAGAAACAACTTTCATAACCCGAAAGATTTTGACCTAATGAAATACAATTTTGCTTAAAACCTCCTCAAGAAACTTGTTTTTAAAACACCCACCCTCTACGCTGCTCTCCTGCTTGAAGTACTAGTTACTAAAAGAACTTTTATATCACTCAGAAACATAACACCTATACTATTTTGTAAATTACATGGTTTTTCCATATACTTCATATCTTCACTAATGTTCTGGCCATTGTTTCTTAATGTTCTGGTCATTGTTATTCCCAGATTATTATTCGAAGGATTTTGAAAAAGGCAACTCAAGTTTTGTCCTAACATTATAGACAACATTTACCAAGTGTGAGTAATAAAGTAGGTAGATTGCCAATTTTTGACACTACTCTTATATCACTTCAAGTGCCCATTGAAATATTATATTCTTTGGAGCGTGAATGAATCACAAAAAGTAGTATTGCTGTTTCATTTCCCCATGCAGTTGTCAGTAAAAGAAGGTAGGCAACAAACCCAAAGAGAGCATTTTGGTACCGCACACTCCCAGGATGAGCTTCCATAAAATAGTACCTTTTGAAGATGTTACGTAGTAAATTATTTTTCTCTTGTACTATAGTTTGTGGATGATTCTAAATTTCCATCTGTACGAAATTGAAGTTCATCTAGTTTCGAGTTTATTGAGCAGTAAGTAACTAGAGTAATTTCGCTATCCAAGTACTCCGACTTAGGTATACTTTGAAATACATTTTTTATCTTTCGGTAATTCCAATTTTGCCGAATATGTGATCCCACACATCACCAAGACACAGCACGATTTCTGAAGAATCAAAAAGATAATAACAGAAAACTAAATCCCTATAGGGATAATACCTCTGGTACGAATAGAATGATTTAGATTGAATTCATGCTGAAAATTTGAGTGGATAAAAACATTCCAATCTTGGTCTTACACCGTATAATATAGGGGAAGTCAGACAATATTGGATTGTCACTTTCTGGTATAACTCTAGTAGAACATGCATCACATTATGTAAACAAGATGAATATAAATATCCGCCGGGGGGTTTCTGGCGAGTTGTCAACATTCTGCAGCATCCGGATATGTTACAGATAGAGAAAATATAAAATAAGGTCAGGAATGAATTGAGTGGAATCCTTTCTGCAGGAACATATTTACTGTTTACAAGATGTCAGGAAAGTGACTGCTGTGATTTAATGTAGTTTGAGCTTAGATGAATAGAAAGTTTGAATACGGGTCCTCAATCGAAAAAAAATTCATTTCACCATTCGCAGGACTTGAAACCACAGAAATACAGTTGTCGAATAAATTAAAATATTCAAACATGCTTTTTTCCAGCAATAACACAATGAGAATACCTACCGATGATCAATTGCAAGGATTTGGCATAAAAGGGGACTATTTTCATATTTTTCATTATGTGAAGTGATTATTTCTTTCTGTCTATTAAATATCAGTCATCATCCAATCATACGTTTGTTTCCTGTTTGACAGGACCAATCAACACGCTCTATTAGCGACTATTTACATGATGCACAATAGTCACCGACTATTCAGCATGATACTCATATCAAGGAGCCTGAGCATCTGACAGTACTATAAATAAATACATATTAAACGTCAAATAGAATCAATCGTGTTGAAGCTGAATAATTATTTGAAAATGAATCGGTTTGGAAAAATCAAAAATGATGAGATTTCGAGGCTACAATCCCTGACAATACAGTGTCATTCATATGACAGATATGAAGAAATGGATTCAAGAAATAATCTTCATAAATATAACACGACCTTGATTAATTGTCGACTATTTTATTGCTGCTAAATTTCTCTTGTGTTTATTAATTTTACTCGACATTATTTTGGCATTAATAATCAGAGATGAAAGCCCTCGAGCTTCGCTCTCGGACTCTCATCAGATTATTAATGCCAAAATAATGTCTCGTTAAATTATTATAAAATACAGTCGAAATTTAGATGCAATAAAAATAGTCGACTATTTATCAAGGTCGTGTTATATTACCCTTGAATATATCTTGATGATCTTTGATGGGTTTGTCAACCCATAATCTGCGATTTTTCATCAAGCACCGGCAATCAATTCAACAAATATAGTTTTGTGTAAACCAATTATTTTCCTAAAGTTGAAACTATCAAACGATATTGGAGAATATATTCATACAAGGCACTCAAAAGGTATGAAATTGATTCATGCATGCAGCAGAATTATTGTATCTTTCAAGATACATTTTTTCAACAGCAAGAAGACACAGCTATGGGCAACTTTCTGTCACTTTTTACGGCAAATCTCTTCATGAGTAGGTTTGAAACAGTTCAAAAGTTACGTAATAGTTATTTCCCAAGAATTTGGATCAGGTATGTGGATGATGTGTTTTGTCTTTGTTGAAAATGTAGCAATTCAGTTGCTACATTTCAATAAAAAAGATCTATTTTTAAATTTTGACAAGATCTACTTTCTTCAATTTCACCATCGTTAGACAAACATTTCGATTGTGATAATCATATTTTACAGAGGAGCCTTGACCAGATCCAATTTCTGGGTATTTATTTTGATAAGTTTTTGGACTGGAAAGTTCACTGTAAACAATTAGTTTTGAAATAAAATTCTTTGACGTATGAGTTCGTGAATTTACGTTTTGTCAAATAGACTCAAGACTGAGACGATGTATGACTCTGGGGCGACTCTACAATGATCGAAAACGTATTTATTGCCCAGAGATTATTGTTTGATGTATAGCAAGGATATCCAAGAAGTTCTCATGTAGAGAATTTTTTGTCAAATATAAAATTTTGCCATTGCCGTTTGCACGTTTTTTCATTTGAAATGTGTGTATATGTATTCTAAAATAAACAATTGTTTTTACTGAATAGTACGGTTCATAATGTCAATACAAGAATAAGAGGTTTGTTCCATATCCCTTACGTCAGATTTAAAATATTATCCGCCTCTCCAAACTATCTTGGACTGAAAATGTTCAAAAAGAGTAATAATTTTACAGTGAATAGTGTAGGATACTTCTCTTGATTTCCCCCCAATTTGACTATTCCTATATAATTTTGAAAATTATCTGATGGAGAATAAATGATTATTTAGTAATATTATTGATATGCATCATTTTGGGGGTTTTTACGTCGAGTTGTCACAGCTCTCCTTTATTTCATTCCATTACTTCAATGGGGTAGAGTAGGATCCTGACGGCAAGCATGTTAGGTCTCCGACAATTCTGATGACCAGATTTGTCGGAGTTTATGCTGATAGGGAGAGAGCTTCCTACTGTGATCACCTCTTGGGAGTGAACAGTCTCTCCATATTACTTGCATCGTTTTCTTTAGAGATGAATCGTGGTTTGTTGTTCGTGAAATATATTCCGATAGTATGCCTCTAGCCTGTACTCTTCCATCACCGTTGAGGACTGATAAAGATCCCTGTCACCCGAGGCACATAGTTATGCAATCCATGTTGAAAAGAGAGATAATCTTATGCCTTCAGTTGCTGGTGGTGTCGCAGTTGTATCCGCACCTTTTATTTTTTGCAACGGACAATGGCAATAGGGAGATACAGGAGATAGGAGGGCTGGGGGGGACTCCCTGAAACACGCCCCTCCTGAAGATAACCTGCTCTGGACTTGACTAGATCTTATGGTGATGCTAGTCCTCCAGTATTTAGCTTTTCAATGTTTTCCACTATTTGATTGGGTACTTCAAGACATCTGAGCGAATGCATATGAATCAATATATGTATTGTATAATGAAACAGACTAGGTATGACAATTATACATCCTACTGAATTTGTAGGTCTGAAAGTGGGTGGAACTTCATTCAACCTCAAAAATGAGTTGGCTATATTGAATCTTGTGGTTCATATGAAACTATTGGTGCTTTTTATGAAAATTGGGGTGGAAATATTTCAGGTATTATTTTGAGTATTGTCGAATGACCATACGTTTATTTCTCCCAAAGAAGTGAAATTCCATTTTAATTTGTTATGTGGATATTTATCCTGTAAAAATGATCTGAATGGGCAACTATGGAACATTTCATATATTAGCGGACAAATATTCTGTATGATTTAACAGTCTGATATATCAATGTTACCCCACCCTATCTAACTCGTTACTGCACGCTTGTTAGGAAAATCGCCGAGACACGTCGACTTTTGATTTCTACCATGTACATTTGTGTAATAGGTTCCCCTCAATTTTTCCCTTTACTGAAGGAAAGCAACCCTTTGGAAAAATTTAAATATGAGGGGGGGGGTGAGTGACAGCTCATTTGAAAGGGAGTTTTATACTCTTTTCAATCTTGCGAAGGAATTGAAATTTTCTTCATTGATTCTTGAGTCATTATTGTTCGAGAATAACGGAAATTCACTCAAGCACTCATCCTCATTGTTACTAGATAGAATGAGAACGGCAGTTTGCAGAAAAGAAACCTTTTGGGCAATCTACTACTGGAAAAGATAAACAAGTGGACATTGTTGGCAAATTTGTGTATAATACATCCTCATCGAGTAGAACTGTTGACTTGAATTGTGAGGTTTTGCTGATGACTGTATTGATAGTACTGAGACGATGATTCAGACCTCAGTCAAGAATATTGTAACATTGTCTCTAATGATATTTGTTTCAAAGATGAGGCTGGATACTTTTTTTCAAACGGTCGTATGCATATTGGTCCAATGAAAATCCCCGACTATTCCGAGAAACTCGGTACTCAATTTCCACAAAGAGTTATGGGCAGGAATACGGGTAACCACATTGAAGGTATGTTATTTATTGAGGAAAATCTGACTGATGTTCTGAATTTGAAAATGCTGGAAACAATGATAGATCCACTAACAGTAGCCACTGTCGAAAGTAATATAGACTAATTTGACATGGAAATTATTTTGCAACAAAATAGAGCTCCTCCTCATTTCGTAGTTGCTGTGAGGAATTATTTAAATACTGTTTATGCAGGACGATGGATCGTGTGCCGAGGATATGTGGAATGACCTCCAAAATCACCAGATCTAACTCCTCGATTTTTTTTTCTATGGGTTCACTTGAAATCTGAGGTGAACGAGACTCATTCTATTCAGTAGTTGCAAGCGCGGAATACGGAAGTGTGTGCAACAATTACTCGAGAAACTTTGCAAAGCGTAAGGGTTGAAACTAAAACTAAACTTTATTTCTGCCAGTAGGTAAACAGGAAACATTTGGAACATTTCAGTTGCCTTCCTGTTTGTGGTGTTTTGTAATTTTTTAACATTAATAATTCAATTTTTCACACAGTTGAATGGAGGATAACGCATCCTTTCGTATGAGATATCACTAACCACCCCATGTTATTCAACTTTTTCGAAGGGTTGCTTCACTCCAGTTAGTGACGAAATTAGTGGTGAACTATTCATATAAAAATGTATACAGTGTGTTTCACTTCTCATGGAAACACCCTCGTATCTTCTATAATTTTTGACGAAATATCATGAAATTCTCAGGATCGATAGATACACTAGAGATGAACTCTCTGCACGAAAGGGGTCATCCTACGTGATATACACTGCTCGCCAGCAGCGATGAAACCACCCATTTTTCCGGAAAGTAATATTAGGGAGCAAAATTGGTCAAAAATTCTTTCGGATTCGTGTTTAGGATCCCAAAATTACTACTAATACACTTGTCTCCAGTTCTGAAAAATTTATTTTTTTTTCACTTACTTCACGTATGATGACCCCTTTCGTGTAGAGAGTTTATCTCTAGTGTATCTATTGATCCTAAAAATTTCATGGTTCTACGTCATGAATTACGGAAGTTACGGGGGCGTTTCCATGAGAAGTGAAACAAATTTGAATTTTTCAGAACTGAAAATTTTTCAAGAAACAGGTGTATTAGTAGTAATTCGGGGATCCTAAACACGAATTCGAAGGAATGTTTGGCCAATTTTGACCCCTAATATAAGTTTCTGGAAAAATGGGTGGTTCCATCGCTATTTTCGTGCAGTATATAGGTATCACGTAGGATGACACCTTCTGTGCAGCGAGTTCATTTATAGTGAATCTATCAATCCTGAAAATTTCATGGTTCTACGTTGAAAATTACGGAAGATACGAAGGTGTTTCCATGAGAAGTGAAACACACTGTATTGTAGGAATCAGAAGTCTGAGTGTTTTGATGATTTTCCTAACAAGAGTCTAGTAACAAGATAGGTTACTGTGTAATATAATAATATTCATTCTAATAACAGCTCATTCATATAACTATCACCTGATAGTATTCCTTCCCCGGCGGTATTTGAGTTAAAAACCTTTGTGGTATTAACATTTTCATAACTGACCTTCACTGATTCAGTTACACTGAAGAAAAGAATATATCAGCTGTTGGCCAACGAATCTGTAAACCCCATCACCCATCTCAACCTAACCTAGCCTACTAACAGTTTCCTAGGACTATTTTGTAAAAAATTATATTGCCTTTTGTTCTATCAGAATCATCTACTGATGACCCTCTTACTTTACGAGAAAACCCACAAAAACTCAATTTTAAATTGACGACTGAAATTTGCCTGCGGTTTCTTGACCAGATCTGTTTACAGAATTTTACAAAGTCAGTGTGATTCCCTAGATGTAGAGAATAATTGAAAACAATCACTGATTTCATCACTAATATTTCAATAAATCACTTTTATTCTTTACTGAACTCTCTGAGGGCTGGCCCCACTGAAGCGATCAGCTTACGAGGTAACCAAAGAGAGCTGCTAATCGATCTGTCAGATACAAATTATTCCATATGAATTACACTAAAATGTGGTGAATTCTGTTTGTGGGAGAAAGGGGTATAAATAGATAATGGGAACAGAAATAGAGCACTAATGTAGCGTTTCAAGGATGCCCGCCTTGAATGTTACATCGATTGCTGGGTTCATTCTGTTCCATCGCATAGGCCTAATTAAATAGGCGAGGAATCCAAAAAAGACGAGTAGGAATCGAAGAAGTGACCACAGACTTTTGTTCGCAATTCGATTATCGATGGTTTGGTCTAGAGAAAATTGGGCGTCGGGAAAGGATCTCCATGCACGACACAGTGCTGATAGATGATAACTTTTGGGGCAAATTCGTTAAAACTTTCCAAGTTCGCAACGTTGATCGTGATCGCGTTGTGAAGTTTTCATTCAGCTTTACTTATATCAAGGGATTCAGAGGACGATTCAATTGCGTTAAACACATTTTCGTCAACCCTATTCCAACGATTAGCAGCTGACTGGTAAACTACGTATACAGTGGGAATGTGAAATGTTCGATGGGAAAACTGAGTGTTTTTTATTCTTGGTATAACATGACAAGAAAACTACTGTAATGTTCATGGAACCTTGTGATGAATAATGGTAGGAAGGTAATTCCGACAAAGGGAAGCTCCTATATTATCAGAAAGAACTAATATACTATCAGATAGTGACAGATTTAGGTGCTCCAATTTCGTATGCAAGCCTCGAATAGGGATGAAAAGTATATCAATGATGAGTAAAATAGAGCGAAATTTACAAGGGGCCACTGGGCATAACTTATCTAAAATTCGATTTTTCAGATCAGAAAAAAAGATTACGTTATGATTATAGTTTCACGCAATCCGGCTTTACGAATTAAGTGTTTTCTGCGAAAAGGATTGTAGCAGTATCTAATGGGGTATGTTGACAAATATCATTAGTGTAAATGATAAAGAGTAGGGGCCCAAGGAACGAACCCTGAGGTACTCCTTGTGTAATGGTTCTGAGGTCGGATGTTGTGGCATTTATTTCAACAAGTTATTGCCTCATTGTTAAGTATGACGAATATAATTTAAATGGTATCCCTCTGATCCCATAATACGTTAACTTCTGTATAGAAGGAGGTCATGAGTCGAACTCTTTGGATAGATCGCATATTCGAAAGATGGTATGGTGTTTGTTTTCCAGGCCGCTGACAATGTCCTCTAAGACTTTCAGTATCGCCCTAATTGTGGATTTATTTCGGCGGAAGCCAAATAGTTTGTTAGATAGAAAGTTATTTGATTCAACACAGGAGAAAACATGTACTATGGAGATTAGGCGGAAATTGTTCAAAATTTCAGGGTCACTTTTCTTCAACAGAGATAAAACTCTGGAAATTTTGAATTGCTCTGGAAGAATGCCACCAACAAAACATTTATTGATGAGGGCAACTAGTGGTTCAAACAGGGTATCGTATGTTTTCTTTATCAGTTATGAATTTATTTCAAAAGTGTCTTCTGAACCAGATCTCTTTAATGTTCTTTTAGCTAAAAGTACTTCGTTTGATGTAGTTGGGACTAGAAAAAAATTGAACTTTGGAGATTGTGATTCTCTCAATGGGTCGGAAGTGGTGAAGGAACTCTTTGTTGATTTTTTTACGATTCCTTCGGCAATAGTACTGAAAGAAATATTGAAAAAATATGTCACTTCATTTTTAGGTTTTGTTGTTGAAGTCGTTATTGACAACATGCCAGCTGTCTTCACACATATTCGTAGAATTAGATAAAGTTGCCGTATGCTGTTCTTTTCGTTTGAATGATTGAGTTTTTGTAATCGGTATTCATATTCCTAAATATGCTCAATGTTCAGGTTCATCTGTGTTCTTCGCCAATATTTTGAGTGTTGATAGAATATTTCGCTTATTGGTCAGTTGTTCATTGAACCACTTTACTGGTGGTTTAATTGCAACACACTTCAGACGAGAGTATTCCTTCACCAAAGTACTGAAAGTGTCACCAAGCCAAGTAGCTCATTTGTTCATATCATTCAAGGATTCGTAAAAAAGTAGGTAAGGATCAAAAACTCCCACTGAGCGATGTCCAGGAGTAATGTCCGTAATGATATTATCGACACAAGACGCCGAAATTGGAGCGATTTTTGTGAATTTGCGAATAATAATTTCAAGGATCCTATTGAATTGTAGTGACCTGTATTATTTCGGGTGATCTGGAATTGAATGGACCCCGCAAAATCCTTATAGAAAATGGCTCTCGACTAAATTCGATGAAATTTTGTGAGCTGATCAAAAGTCTCAATGGGCACAACCCTCTATTTTCAACCCTAGACCCCCTTCAGGCCCCCAAAGTACACTTTGTTCAGGCATAACAGTTTCAGAGCCAATTTATGCAACTTTTCATTATCATGGTCACAATCACTATCACAGTTTTAGTTCCAATTGTTGATTTTTAAGACTTAAACTAAGGAAATTGCATAAATGCTACTACTGGAATGTACAGTTTCAATTTCATTTTATGATTGAGACAGTGATTGTGATCAGGACTATGATAATGACAAAGTTGCATAAATTGACCCTTAGTTCATCTTCAAAGCGTTTCCTTTCACTGCCCACTCCTTTCTTCAACTGAATCCTACATTCTACCCTCATCACACCTCGCCCTCACCCCCGCACCCTCGCTCAACCCTTCATTAACGCTCCATTACACATGTTCAAGGTTAAAGATTATTCAATCGTTTCATTCAAATCTTCTGATGCTTTTATTATAATATGTATATGTACGTTACACCACACCCATCCCTCACTTCTGCACCACCACCAATCAGTTGTTTTTATTGAAATTTTTTGAAGCTTTTATTAAACATTAACCACATATTATTATTCATTTGGCAGAGACAGGACACTTATAATGTTGCCCGACCTACCATGGCACTGATGAGAGGCAAAACCTCGAAACATGCAAGTCTGCAGGTGGTCATTCCCAGCCAAATGAAGGATAATCTTCTCTTTAATTACAAGACCAGCACTTGCAGTTGGTCTTTCTGAAAGAACGTTGCACAAATATCTGTCAGATGTTGTTCAATGTATATCGTGGTTTTAGCCAGGGAAGTAGTTATTTTCTAACATTTGTTTACCATTATTTTCCCACTTGGTGGAAACGCTTGGAGTAAAGGGTACTTCATTTAATTTAATCGTCTAGGTCACACACCTTTCCCTGCGTTCATACACCTTGGGGCGGGGGTGAGGGAGGATGTACAGTAATGTATATATACATTTTATGAACAAAAAAAGCTTCAAAAGATTGAAATAAAACAATTGAAGAATCTTTAACCTTGAAAGTGTGCAATGGGGCTTTGATGACAGGTTGAGTGGGGGTGCGAGGGTGAGGGCGAGGTGTCGTTAGGGTAGACTGTAGGATTTGATTGAAGAAAGGGGTGGGCAGTGAAAGGAAACGTTTTGAAGATGATTTGAAACTGTTATGCGTTACCATCAGCGGAAAGTTTACTTTGAGAGTTTTGGGGGGCTGTAGGGTGTCTGGGGTTGAAAATGGAGGATTGTGTCCATTGATACTTTTGATCAGCATACCGAATATTATCTTTCTGCAAAGTTTCAGCGAGTTCAGCAGAGATAATCTTCAATTTCGAATGTGTGTAATGGGGAGTTAATGACGGGTTGAGTGGGCGTGTGAGAGTGAAGGCGAAGTGTCGTGAGGGTAGACTGTAGGATTTGATTGCACAAAGGGGTGGGCAGTGAAAGGAAACGTTTTAAAGATGATCCGAAACTGTTATGCATTACCAACAGCGAAAAGTGTACTTTGAGGGCTTTGCGGTGCTATAGGGGATTTGGGGTTGAAAATGGAGGGTTGGGCCCATGAGGAATTTTGATCAGCATACTGCAAAGTTTCAACGAATTTGGCCGAGAGCCATTTTTCATTAGGATTTTGCGGGGTCGTTTATGTTGAAATCACCGGTCAACTGTGCTTTCATGTATTTGCATTTACAACGTATGCAATTTTCCAGAATGATATAAATACCAACTCAGAATGCACATATTCAATCCGACATCAGGGGGTCTATTCTCAAGTTCATGTGAAAAAATGTTCAAACGTTTGAAATAACATAGAGCGATACAGACACCACTCCTTGAAGAGAGATATAAAATCGAATTCGTACACCTCAAATCTCTAGAATAGACACCCAGGCTATACTGCCAAAGTAAACGACACGAACTTGACATAATGAAAATTGTCAAACTAATGTTGCCAGTGGTCGCAATTACAAAGTAAATTGAGGAATTGTTAATTTATAATAGAATAAGCTGATAGTTGAAAATTTATATGAAATATAATTTGTTATGAACACAGCATTTGATATTCGATTCAACAGAGCATAATAATGTTAGGAAAATTATTGAAATATATGAATGAGGCTTCATTTTGAGCATTCATTCTCATGTCACATGTAAAGTTAGATTTTTCAATGTTTTTTTTGCGGACTCACACAAACAACTGATCTGCAAAAAATACTTTGCATGGTGAGCCATAACTTGAACTATAGCTCCAAAGAACTTTTATGATCAATAGTTTCAAAAGGATTCTTGGAAAACAAAATATAGTCTCAATTCCCTATTTGAAGTTTGACAAGTAACATCTTTATATCATTTGTTTGGTGCTACTGAAAAAATCGAATATTTGAAAGCATTTCGCATCGCATGAAAGTTGTATTCCCTGCACCTTATCATTCAACGAACGGAATTTCAAAAAAGTGTTCAACCATCTTCATGCCAACACCTATTTAAATTGTTTATTGAAATAGGTATCCTAATACACGCATTTAAGTTGAAAGTTTACAAGTACTATAAGGTAGGTAGTCTCAATCAAAAAGTGAAGAAATAAATATAAATAAATATACACGAACTAACATTAAGACAAAAATTAATGTACATATTTATGAATATACGACAATCAATAGTGCTACAAAGATAAATATGAAAATAAATCTGGATCAACATAGACAATGGAGTTCAAATTCACCATTTCATGGCAATCACATATCTTACTGATACTGTGATTTCAAGTGTTCAACCAATACATGCTTGAATGATCTCACAGGAATGCATTGCACAATTTCAATTGGGAGATTGTTATATTTCAATAAACCTCAGCGGAAAATGGAATTCATAGATCGAGAGTATCGAGTGCGAGGAACATAGATATCAGAATTTCCCCGTGCAGGATAATCGAGGATTTCATTAGTGTAGATGATGAACTGGTCGAAATAGTCCGGTACTTCACCGGTTACTATTTATAAAATGAAAATCATAGTGAAATAAAAAATTCAATCCTTTACTAAGCCATTACAGAACTTGAAAATGGCTGTAATAGGTGTGAGTCCGTCACATTTTGAAAGAATTCGCTATCCTCTGTTTTGAAGTCTTTTCTAAGTTCTCATACTATTACTATCAAACAATGATCATAAATTGGTGCAAAAAGTGATTTTCCTAATCTCAAAAACGAATCGATAGAATTAATTTATTTTTGTTGCTTGATATTATGATGGAAAATACCTTTCAAATGAGGTATCACTTGTTCTATGTTGCCATTCAAAAATTTAGGGGTGGCGGTCACAGCAACAAGGAATGAAATGTATTTCGGGTGAATGTTATGGCGAACGATGTCCCCCTCGAAAATGTAGTTGACGTGTCCGAGCTTATTAAATAATTAGGTTCTGCCACCCATCAGAGTCGCTGTTTCGTTTTCAATGGCCCACTCTGTATTCTTCCAAATAGTATTTGAATCCAGCGTCACCAAATGGTAGGCATGAAGCGTGACGTGTGACGTGAAGAGCAAATTTAGGCGGCAAATTTGAAATTTGGGCTTTCGGAATAGGTGGTTGAATGTAAGCTCTGTAGAAATAAGAATAACACTGTAAATGAGACCTGCCTTCGACAATAATGGCAATTCAATAAATGTTTGGAAAAGAGCCGAATTTTATAGAATTGATTCCTTCATTATTGATAAGATTCAGGACAGGAAGAAGAGAAGTTGATTTCGATACTGGTGATACTTTCTCATGATTTGTTGGAAAGTGATATGTAGGCCTTGTCGATCAGTGTTCGGTCTATCGTGTTCAACCATTAACTGTTTTGAGATGACTCAGCTGAAAAATGGATCACTTATTTTATGAAGACGACACCACATTCATTCGTTGTTATAATGAATTACCTACGTAGTACGTCACTGGTTAGTAAGTAATAAGGAATGAGCATATTTTCTGGAATCGGCCGACTCTAATGGCAGTGCATCATTCATCTTGGTGAAATATTCATGTATCACTGTGGTCCTCGAATGTATACCCAACCTATTTTCTGAAATTACTGTAATTTCCCAATCACGAAACATTTTAGCTTTGTTGTCTCGTTTTGAAGCCATTTGATGAAATGACTATTTGTATTGTCATCTCATCCATTAGGAATTCAAGGGGTTACCTATTGTTTATTGATATTCCAAAGAGTTTATTTGATTTTAAAATGAACCGAAATAGCAAAGATTTTTCTATTCATGATTTGTCAAGGTTTCTTAACAACCAAATTCAGAGGAACTTTTCGGATACAACCCAAATCCATGACGCAATCTCATGCTAATCATTTGCAAATTTGTTAAAGAAGCCTTCAATATCTAGTTCGTGATATCTTCAATGATATGCAAATTTGTCGACCTAATTTGAATTGAGTTTTTGTAGGTAGAACATGCACTCTCACTTTTCAATCCGCTTAAAAATTTGGACTTGTTCTCATATATAAACTTCAATGGTTTTTAGAAAGGTTTTTCTATGAGTTGAAATCCTGGAGTTGAATTTAATCACATCTCACATCTCTCATGACATAAGCTCTTGATTTTCAATAGGAACATTCAAAACGTATTTGTTTAATTTTTTAATTCCGTATTAGGTAGGTATTATTTCTTTTCTACAAGCGTGCGTGTTCTGTCCTATTCCCGCACGCAATTTAGTTGGAGAGGTGTCATTTTCCCGCACGCTAATGTCACTTCAAGTGAGTGTTTCCTCCACGCGGAAGTTTGTTCAAGAGCAGCGCTACATAAGATGTTTCAATAGGCTTGTAGAAAAAATTTTGATCCTTACTCATACGGAAAGGTACTCTCCCGCACTCGACTGCTTACCCGAACTCCGCATTGCGTCGTTCGGGTAACGGCAGTCACATGCGGGAATGGTACTCTTCCCGTACTTGTTAGGATATATGAGGTTTCTCCGCTTTACAGTGTGCAGTGCTTTACGAAAAGCTTTCCAGTTTCGGAACAGACATCGACATATTTTAACCCTCTTCGACTCTGTGCAAGTTCAAGCTAAGATATACTACTGCAGTCTTTTGACACTTTTTATGACGTATACAGTGTCACTTCGATTTTCCATCTTACATCTTCTTTTGTACATTTTTGCCTCAGTTCTGTCTTTGATTTAATCACTTATTGTTTCGTTCAATTATTCCGTACCTTCTTCGATTTTATCTTTGATTTCATTCATCTTCTTCTCGATAGTACCTATTCTTTCTTACGATCGATTCGCCACACTGTGGAGATATTCTTTTGAATATTTTGTGTTTTCCTTTTCCCAAATCCTTTTTTCCGAAATCTTCCAATTTTTGTGAAGTTCTTTCAGAAATGTCTCTCCCAGAATTTTCGATTTTTAAAGCTAAACAAATTTATTTAATGTTTTTCTTCAAGAGATTTTGTATAGTTTCCTTATTCGAACTCTAATAAAGTCCAGAATCTTTGAATAAGAAAGTTTGAAGAACGTCTCCATTTTGAATCAGTCCTTCTGGAAGTACCTTCTGGATACGGCCTTTCCAGCAGTTGTTTTCAGTTTCTCTTTTTCTTGTTTCGAATCACTGACTTTCAAATCTACCAAGCGAACACTGCTCGAAAATATTTTGCTTATATGAGATATCAGTTCTACTTACGTTTATTTTCCGTAGCACAGAGGCCGTTCACTGTGTGAACATTTATTTACTTCATAAATCTCCCTTCTAACGCCAATTTGAATGAAAATACACTTACATTTTTTCTCATAATTTCCTTATACTTGTAAAATATAACATTTGATTTATTTTAACCAAATACAGCAATGTAGGTCACTATTGTTCATACCGCCTTGCTAGCTCTGTACAGTCTACTACAAACTATTAGATTCAGATTGCCATATCTGGTCAAGGGCCCTGCATTTATACCCATAGTAATCTTAATTTGGAACACTCAAGGTGTTTCTAGAGATGACGAGAGGGGTCGCCGTTGTTTTCGACCTAATTCGCAAACTTGCTAACTCCACGTTTTATCAATGGAGCTAGCTGGTTTGCGAATTAGAGCATCGTTATATTGAATAATGTCAGATGAGATGACTCCTGATACATTAAATGATAGTTTGTAATGTGGGATTAGAAAGGTCATTCATAAAAGTGATCCACATCCACTTAATTAATTAGGAAATGAATATATACAAAATTTGAAAGAAGGGGGTTGCAATATAGAAGGTTGACATAGAAATAGTAGATAGTTGGAAACGAAACGAACATTACGAGAATAGTTTCTTGGTGAAAATAGAAGAATTACTTGATTTAAAATTGGTGTCGGGATAGAAAAATGTGCTTAGGGTACATCATACAAAAAGACACCATGCTAAGTATCAAAAGCAAAACCTGACCCATTCCTTGTTTAATGTTGACTTTGATCTCTTGTCTGGAGTCGGAATATATTGAAGAAGTTGTACATTACTTCCCCAAAGCTTTCGTCGATCTAAAATGGCATAAAAAGTTCAATCAATATACAATATAGGTAGTATATTGAAGTGCAACAAACAATACACATCATGAAGGTGAAATAAAACTATTTCAATCGTTCATATCAATATTGAGTCATAACAGTTGAACAGTATTAATTGTACCAAAGTTATTAATGTAAAAAGAGCCATGAGGGCAAGACCCGATAATGGCATACGGAAACACACAACAGTGACTTAGTAATATCAAGATAAAAAACGAAGGACTAGTTGGAGTTCTACCTACTTCCATTCTGTTAGATTCGGTTCTTCACAATTTGAATAGGCAAAACAATAAATGATAACATTTTAAGAAATGGATTGTCAAACTGTACCAATTTCATATTGTGAATCATTTCTGAAATTCTTTCCATCTGGCATTTGGAAATTGAGTTTATTGATTTAGAGGGTTCATTCAACCCTTATGAATATTATATCATTTCAGTTTTACCCCTTCATCAATCCGTAAAACTTCCTTTATTCGTTGGAAAATGATCTTTTATTAAAAAAGGTGACCTGTTCACACTGATCAAAACATGGTATTTTCAGAATAATAGTTCATGAGGTTATTCTTACAATGTTCAGTTGTTGGTCTCAAAAATCGAGCTGAATTAATTTCTTCAAACTACCATAATAACAACAGCTGATACTGACTTCACGATCTTTAATGATAATTGCATTGTTCATCAAATTGAGAATCAAAATTTATCATCCCGAACAACTAAAAGAAATATGGGTTTCCAATGTCCGTTTATCTCTTTTTGGCATGTAGGACGTTGTGGAATTGATTTATCAGCAGGATTTTATTACTTTATCCACATCCCTGGTGTGATATCTCGAAAAATAAATAAAAATTCTAGAAAAAAATTATGTAATTTATGGAAATGTCTAGTTTTTGTTTCCGTTTGACAAGTTATTTATGAAAACGAAATGAATATCAGTCACAAACATTGAATGAATATGTACAGTGTGTCCCAGCTAAAACTTGTCAGTCCCTTTATTTTTGTAGTCGTAGAAAGTTCCATACCGAAGCATAAGCGATTTTCGAAATATCACATTTCTGAAGCCACTGTTCGACACCCATCTACAATTCATCGGCGTAGATCAGCAAGAGGATTGGGCTGTGTGACATACACGTTGGATTTTGATGGCCCCCATATAAAGAAGTATAATGGTGATAGACCAGGAGGTCTAGCAGGCCATTCTATTGGTCATCGCTTTCCAATCCACCTCCCTTAGATATTGTCATCTAAAAATTGACATACAGGTGCAAGAAAATGTGGAGAATCTCCATTTTATTGAAAGGTTAGCTGACCTCCAAGTAGATCATCATCGTCTCCAAGTAATTGAGTAATTCTGTGGTTCACATTTGTATCAAGAAGTTCAAGATACGTTTGTCCGATGATATAACCATTAATGAAATACAACGTGAACATTAAATTTCTGGGAATTTTTAATTGAGTTTTCCTAAATGAGGATCTACGTCACTTCAGTATCTGCAGTTGTGCCTGTTCACATGTTTATTTGAATAAAATGAATATTCGTTAGGAAAGCAGACATTTTAGAGGTAATTTTTATCACCAATCAATAACTGACTCATATTTTTACAAAACTGTGTTCGTATTTCAGGATCATTTCCATTAAATTTCTGTAAATTCTCTCTGTATTTGATTGATGTCACTTGAGGATAGACGTAAACTTGTAATGGTTCTATTTCTTCATAGCATAATAAATTCTTAATTTATAATTGTCCTGCTCTTTTAGAAGAGGTCTGCATTTCTGTTAACTCCCGAACCTTTGGACCTTTTCATTGAGGTTACGGTTCTATGATACAATTTTAGTTATTAGTAGACTTCAAAAAAAATTTCATTTTTCAGGACTTGATCTTTTTCATCTATCACAATAAAAGAATGGCAATCAAACAACTTAATCCTGCCATTCTTAACTAGACTTCTGAATGGTCATCATTTATTTATTTTTACAGTTTTTTCTTTTATTGAAACTTCCTTGGTATATCATTTTGGATTTTATTGACTTTTGACTTGACTTTTTTAGGTTAATATCTTATCAATATTGTTAGAATGTTTTTTTTAATGTGTACGATTTGTGACTTCATTGCAATCCTGTAGTATATTTGAATTATATATGTTTTGGTTTATTCATACAATCATAGTGTTCGAATATTTTATGTTTTCATTCAATTGAAATATTTTATTACATTTCTCTTGGCTAATAAAAATAAACAGGTTCATTTATTTTTAGGTATATACATTTTATTTCAGTTTTTAAAATATTTAATTGTTTTTGATATGCTTACTATTTGGGATTTTATTATAATTCTGTGGTTTATTTGAATGAAAAATAAAAGATAAATTAATAAATATTCTGCAATTTATGAAGAACTGATTTTGCTTTTTCCAGAATTCGACTTATGCTGCTTTAAGAATTACCAGATATAGTCGCAAGTTGTCCCAAAGATTGAATTTTCACCATCACTGCATGCCCTACAACATCATAAGCGACCACTTCATTTCTCATAGGCTTTTTTTATTTTGTACTGATTTTAAGTCCATGAACTTCATCAATTGTATTATGTTCTGATATGATATAGTTTTTTCTGGCATAATTAAATTACGCAGTCACAATTGATATTGTTTCTTGTATCGAAAGAATCATTTTAGACAGTAGTCAAATGATTGAATGCAAGTTAACTGAAGATATGCGTACAAAAACATTTCGCGACCATTTTTTTGTTTGATAAAATATCTGTCCTACCTTCCAAACAGCATACTATTTTTCAATACAGTGACGTACCCACAGCGCTTTGAAAACCAACAAATAGCCTAGGAAGTATCATTATGAGTAAATCTACTTCAGGAATTTCAGAATATTTTCAACTTCGTATGATAATCAATAATTTTCATGATCACAACGGAAAAAAGTATCGGGACCTTCTCGATACAAGCCTGAACCTCAAAGTCGCTCAGTTGTTCAGAATATATCATATTTTCTGCTCATTTTTCAATGCAATAAAGGTGCTCCATCTTTCGTTAGATGGGTTCTCAAGTTTCAGGAAACAATTGTTATGGAAGAAGGATTGTAAGGCGGGGATCAGTATAAATTAGCCTACAAGATTCCAGGATTTATCACCCTTAGACTCATTTCAAGGAGGTTTTCGAAATTCAAAGTGTATTACAATTGTAGGTAAATGAATGTATCGTGCAGTGATTCCACAAATGTTGAGAAACGTGTTCATACATTTCGAAAACTCCTTTCTGATACTGAATTATTGCACCTTTCGAATGTTGATCATTTGAAGTTACGTAAAAAACAGATTATCTTGATTTACACTTACTTCTCACAAAATCTTTCACTACCGTTTATCGATTCTCAATTACATTGAACCGAAATGTATATTTGTAATTGAATATTTTTCTAAATGATGTATCAATTATTATTTCAAATTCTGAAGTGGGGGGTGCTGGAGATGAGGGGGTTAACAGCACAATTATGACGTATTTGGTGGAGGAACCCGCTCGCAATCAAAATCGACAGGTCTGAGCGATTTTAAATTTTTTTACGACTTCGGGGATGAAGGGGATGATAAGTTTTAGCTGGGACACACTGTATATAACTACCACAAGTTTGTATATGTTAGATTCCATCTTCAAGTGGATTATTTATATATTTTATATAGATTATTTTGATATTATCATTATAATTCATATGATCTAGAACATAAACGATTGATGTATTTCATCATTGAAGAAACCTCAGGAATTGGCAAGCTTACATATTTATGGTGGTGAGCGGTTAACGAAAATATATAAGATCCGCTGAAACGCCTGCTTATGACTTTTCAAAATTAGTCATTCGAATCGGAAGAAATATTCTCAAACAGTTTGAACATGATGATGTATAATTTTGTTATAGAACTCACAATGATTATCGTAATATCACATCGCACACTGTCCTCAATAACGTCCCAGCTCAAACTAAGCCGATTATGAGATAATACCGTACCTGACACCATATCTTTATTAGCCGCATGTATCTTGGAGAGAAATTTATACATGATAATACTGGACATTTCATATTATGTATTTCACCGGTCAACTCCAAGTTTTAGTAATTTTCACAAGTGTACGAAATTTGTTTTTGCTCTTTCTGAAAAATCTTCATTTTTGAGTTGTACCGTTATTGAAGACAGTGTGCGACATGTATTTATTTATTTTTGAAGAAACCTCCCAAATAACCTTTACATTGGTACATATACGTTACATGTGAAAATATATTTTCCGGTGAAAACACAGAACAACAAGAAAATATGAAAAGACATACACAGAGACGATCACTCAGTGCAGAGTCAGGCAGTGTCGGTAACAAAATGTCAACATTTACGCGTGCAAAACATTTCAAAACACTTTGAACTCACTTTAGCATCCAATTTGGAAATTCAAACTTCACTACTAACTCCTTCTCTATATTTAATAATTGTTATAAATTATACCAGGGTTAACTTTCAAGTAAAAGTGATGAATGATGATCATATTGTACGATTTAAGGAAGAGTTTGGCATGGTTCGAAATTATTTACGTATAATGGTAGACAATTCTTGTATTTTGAATTAAGTGTCAAATTTTACCTCATTTTGAAAATAAACATTCCTAACTGTAAATTCTGTACTACCGAGTGACGACAAAACGAAAAAAATAAAAACACGTCTATTGACATAAGAAAAAAACATTTTCTCAACACTCCTGAGCGGGTGAAAGATTGCCCAACCCCATGCAGTACTTTTTCATTTCTCTTGTAAAGAGAACATTGATGGTAGGTATACAAATATTTAAATTTTCATTTAACAAATAAATCCAAATAGAAAAAAGTTGTGTACTTTGCCTGAACTAAAAAACTATAGGACAGACTTTTTTCGGCCAAAGGTAAATTGTATGCTTGATTTCAAACTATCACCTCTTTTACAATAATGTGGTATCTAATAGTCACTGCCTGTGACACTTCTTTTGAATACTTTTGAAAATAATTTAATTGCAATGCTTTTAGCATTACTGTGCTCTATATTCTGAAAACATTTTGAATGAATCGGTGAATGGAAAACACTGATTTGTTTGTCATTATTAGCTTTGAATCTAAATTCCTATACACATCTTACGACTGAAGGGATAATAGTTAATAATAATGTGTAGCTGTAGGAAACACGGTTCCAATTTTTCATTATATTATGTGATCTTAGAAATAGTGTTGGTATGATGTTAATGTGCAATGGACATTTCCACGGACTATGAGAAAACACTGCTATTAGAAAATATATACGCTAATATCATTTGTGATTTTTTGTTTATTTTTCTGACCGCCAGTTTTTCTATAATTTGAAAAGAAGGGATTTCGTGACGTCACGTTCATCAAAATTAAACTTATCAACGTCGTATAAGTTGTACACCATGGAATCTCAAATTATCATTACATCTAGATTGTGTTCTATTATAGTTGTCATTGATAATTGTTTTTCTTTGTTTAACTCATTTACTTACCTAATGTGATAGGTACAAGATAGATGCTGGTAGATTAAATCTGTATGCTGGAAACTGACAGACTCTTAAATATTTTATTTTCTGAGGTTAATGCGGTTTTCAAATTCAAAGTTCTGTATTCCTCATAACCGTGAAAATGACTGAGAAGTGTACCCGGTTGTCTGAACACCATTGAAAGTTCAAAAATGTTCTGATGTAATAACAACTTTTGTTCCATAATATCTGTTATTATAATTTGCGTTGTTGTAACAAATGCCAAGGCACTTGTGTAATCCACGGACAAAACATTTTTAAAATACCATCCTGTATAACAACCCACGTTGAAATATACTTTGTATAATCATCGAACAAATTCTTGGTTGTGGAAATAATCAATCTTTCTCGACTCATTGTGATGTATTCGGCAAAGTGATATTCAATAATTGAATGAATGAAACACTTGTTGAAATAAATATTTTGTTCCTGACAGACTTAAAGAACCGTCAAATCATCGACTGCAGTGTGGCACAGACTTTGATACAAGGGATATTTTGCCCTGAGACACGTTTTGAAAACTCGACAGAAATGGTGTGAATATAACAAAAATTACGACAAAGCAATTTTGGAATGGGCGGTACAAATTTTATTGTCAGTACCAGAAAATAATAAATTACAGAATTAACGAATGAAAGAGGCTTCAAATCTGTGAGTAGGAAGGCTTTTGCTATCCGGCCGACGGGGATAGAAAAATTTCTCGAGGACCGGAAGAGTTTTTGGGAGGGTTAGTTAGTGTTCTCGAAGATGAATTTAACGTAATTTGGCAATCGCGCGGGCCTCGGATACCTAACTTAGACTTGTGTTGAATAATAAATAATAAACGAGAAGTGGAATCGATATAAAATAAATGTGTTTTCCCAGACGATTAACTAGGACTAGATGCTATGAATAAGTCAAGGATGAGTGAGAAGTATATAAAAAATTGTTGTAACTAACCACTGAGACTCTGATTTCGAAGGCTGGAATTTTAAAGAAGATAATAAGAATAATAACTGAAATGTTACAAAGCCAGACTTTCCCAGAACAACGCTCAAGATTGAATATGTAGTAGGATTGTCTCCACTAGGATCATTTAGCTAGTAGGAGAATATAGGATACTCTCTGTGAGTTACGTTTTTTTCTTTATTTTCATCCTACATGTTTGAAGATTATGTTTTGATTTTTTCTCATTCCAAATTATTTCATTTATTCAATTAACTATTATATATTCTCTTTTTAATCGATGTGTTTGATTTCACATTCCACCGAACCGCATTAATTGATATCAAAATGACTTCAAGACTTCTCTTTCGCGCGAGAAGCACCAACTTCCTATCCTTTCGGAAAAGTAGCTCCAGATAAAAAAACAGCAAGCCTTAAGAACTCAGATACCTGGTATGTCCTAGCTAGCACACATTCGGGGTGGTGACAGCATTTTGCCTTTCGTATTTTGTGTTTGTGGCTCCTCAAGCAACCGGTTTCGGGGACTTCATCCTTAGAGACAGTAGAGTCAGTGAGTGAATCTGCAGGCCAAGAAGCCAGAGAGGAAAAAGGTAAAACCAAGTTAATTTTCAAGCCCAAAGGTCACTCACTAGATTATGAGGCGTTTTAGAGTGAAAGTGGAAAAGCATCTGATAAATAAACCAAGTCCAGTTTATTAAAGTCTTGCCAACAATAGTTTTTCATCGAAAGGCAGGTTCGTTCAGGAAATATGAAAGTTACAAATAATATAAAAAATTGCTTTCAATTAATATTTTTTGATCTGTTGATCCAGTGACAAAGTTTCAATTTTTTCTCGATGGATTATAATCAGCCAGTAGCTATATTTTATGGGAGAACGATATTCCCTATTTCGGAACATGAATTATGGTGGGGGATGTTTCCGATGAACGTGACGTCAAATGCACACTTTGAAATGTGATATTTTTCTTGAATAAAAAAGTAGAGTAGCACTCGTTGTTAAATAGACATAAAGACTATTGAAAATCGATTGAAACAAGTTTTGAAATAATAAATTTTTTGTAAATTTGACGGTCCATTACCCTCCTAACAAATTTGAAATCTTGCAGTCAATCAATAATTTACAAGAGCTTCATACATCACAATATTAAAGAAAAATTGGTTATTTTTTTTGTCCATGCAAAATGGGACTTGGGAAAACCCATTAAATGAAGCATTCAAATGATTTTTGGCGCACCAAATTTGGAAATCTGCTATTTGCTTTCTCATTTTTAGATCACCTTGACTGTTTTTTTCAATTTGAATTGATACTCATCTGTTGAATGAAAATTTTGAATATATACAGGGCTATTCAAATTCCAGTCTATGCATGGGGATCTCGGTGACGGTAAAAGATAGAAGGGTAGTTAAATGGGGACAAAGTAGCATATATCAAATGTCCGTATTTGAAAATAAAAAGTTGAGGGTGGCCCGGGTTGTACGATACTTTGTATACAATTTTTATTTGCATATTTGGATAGTCTACAAAAAGTTGCTATGGCAAAGTGCTAAAAAATTCAAACAATCTTAACAAAATAAAAAGATGAAGGCAAAAAAAGAATTCCGAAATTTTCGATTTTTTCTGTATAACTCCTAGATCAGATTTTTTTGTTTGACGTATTAGATCTCCGAAATACGCAACTTTGCTCCCATTCAACCACCCTTCTATCTTTTACCGTTACCGGGTAATGCATAGACTCGAATTTGAATAGCCCTGTATATACAGGTTTATTCACGTTATTCGACACGAAGCATTATGGTGAAACATTTAATTTTTAAAAAGTGTTTCCCTTCGAATGAATAGGAACCTATTAGCGCTATATTTTGAAAATATTTTCATGTCTTGCAGGGTGTGCCAAAAACACGAAAGGTGAGAAAATTGATATTTTTTGAATGGAATGCCCTATATATTATTTCATTTTCGGATTTTGCGATCAGAATAGAGGTAAGATTCAGCAAGGTTTAATTCACCTGAACCTTATGGTTTTTGAGATATCTTTTATTCATTTCGTGAAAATGTTGTATCAGTTTTAATGCTTAAATTATCAACTGATGTTTTCTTGTTTTTAACCAAATTGATGCTAGAGGCTACTAAGTAAACAACTTGTGAAATATTTACTAACTCACACGGTGTGTAAAAATCTAGGCAACGTTATTAAAATGTATTGGAAGACAACAGCAGATGTCAAATTTAATTGTCTGTCGAATAGTAGAATACATTCTCATTACCTTACTCTTCACTTTCACAAGTAAAATGCACATTTTCATTTTGCAAACTTATTTTAAGAATTTTTTATTTTTCATGTGTCCTATGATGTAAAATATGAAACTATTTTCAAAATATGGCGCTAATAGGTTCCTATCCATTTGAAGAGAAAAACTTTTCTAAAATAAAATGCTCTAGCCGTACCTAATGCTTCGTGTCAAATAACGTGAATAACCCTGTATATCATCAATTTCCTATTTACAAGAAATCTCATCCCAACAGGTGCCACATGTGGATATTTTACCCCTTCAAGGGGGTTGAATTTTTTTCTGAGCGATGAATATGAAGCTGAGAAAAATCTCAATCGGCGTAATTTTGCATACCTTCTGAATCTATTTTCCCGAATTTTTTGCGATATTGTTCCCAACCTGTACAGGAAACGCAATATCATCGAAAAAATAATTGTTAATGTCGATGAAACGTTAGTAATGGGAATCAAAATTGTTAGACTCATTTGAGCTTATCGTGAATAAATATACCGAGAAGGTGCGTACGTCTTAAATTACCCTTACATTAATTAGTTCTGCGAATGAGTTTGAACAGTGAACATGATCTGTCTCAAATTATTTGCCTTCTAGAAATATTCGGGGCTTCAAAATCGACCTCGACAGCAGCGATGAAAGTCTCAGAAGCGAATCGTACATTTTGCAAATTTTAGATAAACTGATATGGCAATACTCCAAATCTGGTTATGTGGAAATTAATTGAAGAAATTTAACAAATCGTGCAATGCCAGAATACATTTCAGTGTACTGTTTGAAACGTTAGTAATGAATACTTCAAAGTTTTATCACTGAAGCCTATTTTTAACACTTTGGCATTTGATTCAGTGACTATCTTTTGAAGGAAAATTGAAATACCTCCTACAGTACTGGAAAAACTAGTTGAGGTGTTGGAAGTAGTGCTTTGGTATTGGGATACAACCAAAGTGTATCCAAAATACAATGTCCGAACTGGTAAGTAACCTCATGAAATTTCTGGCAGATCTACTACTTAAAGACGGTAGGTACAAATTTGTATTCAACAGTCCCCATGATGTTATACTCTTTATTGAAACCGCTGCATTTCTTCAAACTCAGATTGTACTCCAGAAATTCATCATTTCATTTCTAGTATGGAGTTGAAAATTGGAAAGGGTATGAAGGAGTAACGAAATCATATACACATACTGGAAAAATAAGATTTTTCTGGTAATTTTCAATGTTTATTTGTACATGGATATCACAAATATATAAAGATATTTCTCATGGAAACCTTTTCGAAACTCCAAACTTCAAATATCTCCGGTATAACCCTAGGTTAAAAAGCAGAAATCGTTCCTGAATTGTTGGTTATCGTTATGGTGTAGTTGAATGAAAAAAATGTTAGGAAACACTTACTTCCTTCATCTTCTGGTGTACAATAAAATTAAATTCTGTTGTGTTCAAAGAAATTCGTGAGAACCAAGGAATAGAAGTTCTTGGATTGTGGGACCTTGACAGTATGAGTTTTAAAAAATAGACTGGCGATATCTCTAGACAAAAGGATTTGAACACTGAAGTCGTTTGGTATTCGATAAAACTGCCTTTATCCTGCTGATAGTTGGAAAGGATAAAAATGGAATACGAAATTATCTAGTGAGTTCTACTCATTCAGAAAAGCAATCACTGCTGCATTCTTCCGACATATCAGTCCATGAAATACTGATTCAGATACAAATATCATTTTTTGTAACAACGAACTCAAAATTACTAACGAATATTCTCATTTCTGTGGTTGTGTTTTGATTTAAACCCTAACCGAATTCCACTAGAATCAATTTATTCCATATGTTTCTGAAAACTTCGATGGCGTAAAGTTGATACCTAATATGAACATTTTGACCGAAGGAAAAATTACCAATTATACATCCAACAATATGTTTTTATTTTACTGTTCTGAGACGTTAGGTTAGACTGACAGAAGAGTTGTTTCATTTTATACATAAATCAGTCAAAACACAAAAGGCGTATGGTCCAGAACCATAAAGGTGAAAAGCGATATGTTCGAATCATTTCGATACTGAATTCCGGTATGTTCCTCGGGAGCAGGGGGATTACGGAAAACGTTCAGAAAACAAACTGTGTTGGGGAAGAAACACATTTCGGAAGAACAAGCACATCTCGATTATGATGATGTTACTAACGGGTTTTGTTCAGAAATTTTGCATCGAAATAATACAGCTCAAACGAGTGTGTAGTAGTTGTTGGTGATCATCAGTACTGGGTAATCAGATGTCCTAATTTGCAGTTACAAAACAAAGGCACTGAATAACAAAAAAAACAGCTGCACACTTGTGGATCCAGTAAAATGACCGTGTGGTTTCGAAGCAACATCCAATGTCAACCACGAGGTAGCTATAGCAGGAATAGTGAGAGAAAATATAGAAATATTGAGTAGTGTGTTCATTCTTAGCTGAAAAAGCTATAGCAAAGACTTTTTTTCCTTCTGTTAGTAATTAACAGTATAGCAAAGACCCAAATAGACGGAGTCAACAACAGGAATCCTGCAGTCTGAAATCTGTAGCCTTGAAGGTAGTTTTAGCAACCTGCATGACTATGGGACCCAAAGAATTGTGCATGAAATGGAGGAAGGTGCAAAATACGGA
This sequence comes from Chrysolina americana, assembly GCA_958502065.1. Lineage (NCBI taxonomy): Eukaryota > Metazoa > Arthropoda > Insecta > Coleoptera > Chrysomelidae > Chrysolina > Chrysolina americana. The sequence goes on from OY293414.1 coordinate 16,141,631, forward strand.
ATGGAAAGTGATATAATTGTTCAATATTCTATTGAAAAAGCAACATTATCAAATTTGTTGTGCATCATCAATACGGTATAGCCAAATGCAAGGATGTGCAACTCTGAAATAACCAACAAAGAAACAAATTTAGTCAACAACTGAAAACCACCTGCATGAAAAAACCGTTCAAAGGAAAAGTTGATGAAATATCCATAGATGTTTTCTTCGTCTTTGTTAACGTTTATGTATGGTGGCTTCTCAGTTTCTTCAACAAATCAGCTCGCTCTATATTTGCAGTGGTATTTCAAACCCAGAGGCCTGCTCTGACATAGACCCGACCCGGAGTCTATTTTCTTACAGACGCCTTTTTATGGAAATATTTCCGCAATATTATTCAATTAGAAGTGGTTGAAGCTGTAATAAAAATCAAGTTATCGATCATGTTCAGCCACTGCCTTTACCGAATTTGGAAAGTAATTGAATAAGGGTTACATAATTCCTGAATTGTAGTCATCAACTCCTCTCATTCACGACCCCACTCCCTTCCGAGTTTTTTGTTTGCTGTCAGTCGACTCACTTGCACTTTACAGTTCCTTTTCGATTATTTTTTCACCAAAGTAATTTTAATGCAACTATATTTTTCTCCTTTAGCGAAATCAAATTCATTCCATTTTCCAAACAATAGAAGTTCCATTCTCTACTCAACCAAAAATATTTTCAACTAAAAGAAGTATGAAGAGCAATAATGGAATTTCCATTCCAACTACTCCTTCGATAATTTAATATCCTCTCTTCGAAATTTATGGTTTGGAATAGAGTCAGCAGGCGATAATTCCTTAATTTTTGCTCCCATATAATTTCTAGAAAGCCGTTAGAGACCAAGGAATTGCCGAAAGTTTTCAAGTGGAGTTTGATGGTCGTAGTAAATCCTTAAAGTTTATCAGGGATAAGTGAATTTCCGACTGCTTTGAGCCTGAACACTACAAAATGTGAGGGATTCAAGGATGTCGACAAATCGATTCAGGTTCCCAGCTATTTTATAAATTTATCATTTATAGGATGACATTGTTACTTGGGTACGGTATTTCGTAACAATATTCCTGGGAGTATCTACCATTTGGCGAATATTTTATTTTTGTCATATGTCTTGAAATGCTAGGAGAAATGGGAGTTGAACTGAAATATTCATCGAGAGGAACTGGAAAAGTTATAAGCAAACAAACGCTGCCTGAACTGTATTCAATATGCCTGCAGAAATATTTGTGTAAATATGTTATCTGAGTGAAAGCATAATGCGGACAAAAATTGCTTATTCTAACGCGTGTACTATTGATTTTTTCAATCTTTCCAAGTGATCTCATAGTTTGTGGGCCACGTCAAATAATAATAATAATTCACGTTCTCTACCCGCACAGGCTATGTCGATGGGTACACTCTACGAAAAATTAAGAGATAGAAGAAGATCCTACCCAGCAATTATGAACCTGTTTCGTGGATGATTTCAACCCCGAAGCCATAAAAGGCCATGAAAGGCCATCAATATCGAGTTTGCATCTGAAGACTAAACCCCTCAGTTGAATACTATGCTATTGAATTAACTCTCAGGCTGATCTCTCAGAGTGGGACCCTATGGCGTTTCACCTAACATAGTACGTACATACTTACGATTTTGGCACCAACACTTCTATTTTGCATCAATGTTTTGGGTCCAACTATCTCAAGTCCTTCTAGCTTCTATGATGACACAACTTTTCAGAAAATCCAACCTCACAGTACCCAGCGTTATTATATCAGGAGTTATCATACCATAGTGAAGTCAACCGATGCTCAGGATTACCATAAGCAAGACTCGTGGGGTCCATTTCCAAAAATTCTAATTCATTTCATATCAGCCCGTAGGCTTGAAAAAGTAGCAACTTTGTTGAATAGTACTCAACAGTTCTATCGAAGACAATGAAGTTATCAACTCCTTTCTCATCATGGATATATTTTTTCGTTATAACGACTTGATATATAGACAAGAACTGAAGCACTCGGATCATCTGTACCGTTGTAGTAATTTGGGAAGGCCGCTGAAGCAGCCAGGTAGGTAGGCCTACATGAGCCTTTCTTGCCATCCCCTGTTTTTCACATATCCACATGTCCACAATTCCTCCTCCTAGTCTTCTTTTTTGAACTTTCTTGACCTCCTAATGAAGGCCAGGATGTCCATCCATTCCAGGTTGGTTAGTTCCTCTTGTCTCACCTCCAAATATCTCAAATCTTAGCCTCCCGTACGCTTCGAACTCGCCGAGGAAGTGAAATGAAGTTACTTCGTCTTCTTCGCATTTACCGCAAGGTTGTCTTCTATTCCTATCAGTGATAGGTTTCTGCCTAATTGTGTTTGTAACGTACTAGAATATTCAATATAAATTGGAGCCTTACATGCAATGATGAATACATCGGAATTTTATCCTTGTAGTTACTGTAGAAAGGCTGCAGCAGTAATCAGGAAATTGGCTATTCATGGTACTTTTTGCTACCCCCTGCTCTTCACTTCTACACAGCTTTCTTCAATATTTTTTTTGATCCTTCGTTACCTTCTCATGAAGGTTAGTACTCAAGTTTAATACTGAGCTTTCACCTCTTGAAGATGAAAAACTTTTATTATTTAACGTATCAAAAAAATATCAATTGAATTTGAACTAGAAGTATAGGATCAATAGAGCTCTTTTGCGAAAGGCGCGTCGAGTGAAATTGACAGAGTTTTGGTGTTTGGGTAGTTTTTCTTACATAAATTGCATTCACACAGTATGTCCATCTACTCGATTAGTGTCTCTTGTTTCAACACCAATTATTTCAAATATTTATATCTCTTTCGCCTCCTAATCCTCAACGAAGTCTTAGGGTCAATTTATGCAACTCTGTCATTATCATAGTCCTAATCATAATCACTGCCCTAATCATAAAATAAAATTAAACTGTACATTCCAGTAGTAGCATTTATGCAATTTCCTTAGTTTCAGTCTCAAAAAACAACAATTGAGACTAAAACTGTGGTAATGATTGTGACTATGATAATGAAAAGTTGCATAAATTGGACCTCATAAAGTTTCTTAACCTTCTGCTTATTTGCGGTAACTTTTCTATGCCTATCAATGATAGGTATCTGCCTGAATTTGTATGCCCTACTAATATTCCTTGATTTGCTGGGGCCAGCAGCATCACTCCAAAGTTCGTTCGTTGTTTCTTCGCCCTATCGTCCTTGCAATGCGTAGTACCATAGAAAAGCGTCCCCTAACCGGTTCTAGCAAGTTCGTCAACCATATCGTTTCCAAGCATCCTTCTTCGACTAGGAACTCAACTTCTTTCCTTTCAGCTAGTTTCTCAAATACCTCCCCACGTTGAAGGCCTCTCCATCAGAAGTCTATTCGCACCTTTTTCGGCGTTTTATGCAAGAACAGTGTTGAGCTGAAGTTCTTCGCTACTGCCTAGTTTCTGTTCTTCATTTCAGAAATGAAGCCCACTCTCGCTGACTTCCAGAATTTTGTACCGTATCCTAGAGCTACACTGGCCCCGAATACCATTCCAAATATTGGGGTGAGAATTTCCAGGCCCCTATGTAGCATTGACGGTCAAATTCCTTCAGGTCCCGCTGCATCGGTTATTTGACACAAACGAAGAGTTGAGGAAAATGGTTTTTTTATTGCGATTAAAATGCAATATATCAACCATTTTCTGTGATGGAATGATATTATCACTTCTAAAAGTTTCTAGCAATTTTTATGCGTCTGTTGAGGAATATTTCTAGAATTTTCTGTTTATGTGATGAGCCTGTATAACTATCATTCGTCGAAAGTGGAAGCTGCAAACGAGTATTTAGTTGATTCACTTCATGAGCAACTTTGAGGGACGCTGCGTAGTGTCTGTTTTCGAACTAATTCAACTGTTGAATTCAGAAGAAAATAAGGAGAGTAGGATCAAACCTCCGGCAGAATGAAAGTTGAAAAGCACTCAAAAGCAAAGTATTTACGATACGTAATGTCGAAAACTCTTTGAGAAAAACAAACCAGTGCTCTTCATATTTACTGATCGTTCCGAATGGAAAAAATGTAATGGATTGAACTACAGAAAAATAGAAGTAGATATTGAGGATATACTATTGGTTTACCATTATAGTTAGTTTTTCGTGTTTAAAAAAAAATCGGGATGTAGTGTATTTTACGACAGAGGATATCAATTTTTTAACCTTCATTTCTGTATAACATGCATTGATTCGTGGACAAAAAATAATATTTATTGTATCAAAGCCCAAATGAATCTTTTCGTAAGAGTAATTTTGATCCTGAACATTCCGCTATTTATTTTCAAAATGAGGTACAGCCTAGAACGTTCCAAATGATCGGCCAAGAACCCTGTTGTGTACTTTGTTGAACTTCAGGTGGCTAGTGTGAAGTCATTGAATTCCCAAATTAATGGAAGTGCGATCAATTATTGTGTTAAGTAGAACATCCAACAGATATATGACGCAAATACAGAAAAAATACGTTAATATGTGGCATACCTTTAGCACACGACCCAAATACGCTTTATGCAGTGGAGTTTTCGGTTTTTAGGGATGGACAAGAAGGACTAATTGGTCGATTTCGAATTTGACAGTTCATAGGCAAAAAATAATGTGCTCTTTCAGTAGAGGTTTTTTTCCATGAAAGAATTCCATAAGTTTTTTTCAAAGGTTTTGAATGTATTTTTGGACGCTGAATCCGATTTTCAATTCTACAACCTCGTCAGATGTGAGCTAACTTCGCGAAAAACCATGGTTTTGGAACATCATAGGAAATAAGTCGACATATGTGAATCGTAGGAAACTTAATGTACATGGGTTTGGTATAAGAAATAGTTATTGGCCGTGGTGGTCGTGATGGTAGAGCGCTGGCCTTACAATCATAAGGTTGTGGGTTAAAAGCCCAGCACGGCCACCGGTCCCGATTCTTTTCCTTGCTTGAACAAGCTCCTAAGAGTTTTAGAGGGGTTTCCTTCCTCTGGAAAACCTGGAAGATTCGTAAAAAAAAGTTTCAACGACTAAAAATACATACATATAAAACCGTTGAAGAAAACATTGTTCCTAAAAAAATCAATTTCTGATATTGTAGGCTTGTACTCAAAGTCACTCGCTTTGAGTACAAGCCTCCAACTTTTTTAGGAAACACAAAAATTAATTTTTCAGAAAAATTGTGGCTTCAAAGCATTATTTGATAATCGTCTTTTCAATATCAATATTTGATGTAGACTGCCTACTAACAATCGATATTTCATGAAACGATATTAATAGTTAATATTCGTTAGAAAGTTTCAGACAATAATGCAAATGGATTACTTTTATTTCGCAAACTGCAACTTTGTGTTCAAAGTTACAATTCATGCAATGAAATTCGAAATATGATTGAATTGTTGAAGAAATAAAATTATGGAATAGACTAAAAAAGTATACTCAGATCTCGTGAATAGAAATTCATTCACATACAGCTGGTACAAGTTACAGAAATACTGAGATCACCTGAATGTATATCAGTGACATGCTATAATTTTAGGGTTCGATTCCTCAATGTATGAAGAAGTTCCCATTAACATATCTTCGAAACGGCTTGATTTGTTTAATGTAGGGTGTTGTATTTTTAATGGGAAATATATTGACAATAATTTTTGCGGCAGCAGGGTTTTCATCTACGAACTATCTTTTAAAAGACAATACAAGTTATTTCCGTCTTTATTTGAGTGTGAAAAAGAGCCTCCATTTTCATCTATTGTTCATTAAATAATTATTGAAATCAGTAATTGGCTGACTAAACTGAATAACTGAAAGTATCTTTCAATTGCGAACAACTTTTTTCAATTACAGTTTTCGATATTTTGTATAGTAATGCCACTTTACTCCATAGTGAAATTAAAATATCTGCCGATTCCCGGTTAACCGCACACCACTGACAAAACGGCTATGCGCATATTTAGTCTAATTGAATGCACCAAGTTTTATGTTGAACGAAATTCTTTAAGAAACCATTAGTTGAAAAGTTTCCCATATGGTTCCAAGTTTTTGGCGGACACTGTATAACAAAATCAAGCCTTTACGAACAAATTTTTTACTTAAAATAAACCTGAAATATTAGCAAATCACTAAGAGAAACCCTGTATATGAACGTTTTACTGCAAGGAAGTGAGAATTACTCGTACTGGTTTCGAAAATACCAATTGAAATTTTATTTTAATATCAATATTATGAAACTTTTAGTTATTATTTGAAAGATAATATGATTTTGCAAATGTCAATTAATGATTTTTGAGACTCCTATTACTGATTTTCTTGAATTACTGCTGTTATATTATTTTGAAAAAGTTTCGTTACAAATGAAAAATATTGATTCAGCTTTTACAGTTCTACGAGGGGAGTCAGCAGAAGTGACTCACTCTAAAAATAAAACAAGGATGTGGATCGAGCGAAGGGTAAATTGGGGGCGATTTCCTTGGAAGCGATTTCCATGGATGGCCGAGATGGGGCCGTGTGCTATATGTATGTCTGCTCGCAAGAGTTATGCCTCAGGGAGTACGACGAGTAATACCGCTGCGACGAAAATCTCTGCAACAATTAATTTGTGTAAAACTGATGGTCCAAACATATATAACGACAACACGAAAACATGTTAACTGGTTACAATATTGGAGAAATATCAGTACTGTCTTTATCACATACCACGAGTTCAGTGATTGCTTTTTGTGAATACTTACTTATTGAAGAGTGCACAGCTTTTGAACACAATTTCATGACTGAACGAAATACGGTACAAAAGAATCAGTCGACGATCATGCACAACTATCATAGCTGGACGATTGAAAACCTTCATTTGATTTAGGGAATATGATCCCACAATGAAATCACATCCATCTTTTGGATATATATTGTGAATGAACTGTTTACTCAGTCGTTTAAATTGCTTGAGGTCTTTAGTGGTTCACTTTATCTACACTCTCAAAATCAACTTCATAATATCATCTTGGAAGATATCCTAGAGCTACAAGACAAGAACAGTAGTTCAAGGAATGTGCATGGTTCTTAAATAATGATTGGTTTGCCCATTATACACTACCACTGATGATTCATTGAAAAATAAAAACACCTAAGATGAATTGTACACTTCGGTTCTATAATATGGCCTACTCGGTATCCAGATCGGAACGATCTGGAGAAACTGTTTTCAATAGACCAATACGAAATACAATGAAGCATTGTCAATTTTGCGCAAGTAGGTACTCAACGAATCTTCTCTATTTTCTAGTTTGAAGTAGTATCGAAAGAACTACTAAACTTCTGTGAACATTTCAATCACTCATACAAGTGATGGTGGAACAAAACACTGTCATTCCAATTTTAGAGTTTAGAGATGAAGCAGTGGATAGAGCCCTTATAAACAAGCAACATGCATGAAGTCTGTACATTTTTGTTGCAATGCGTATAGCGTCAAAATAGGGCAAAAATTATTTGAAATACCCTTGAAATGAAATTATTCAACTACTTGGGTGGTGATTTTCACGAATTTCAATAACACTAAAACTTTAAACGATATCGAATTCATTCAGTCTGTGACTAATCTGACACCCCACGTCAGTTCAATGCCGGTTTTTGGTACACCTCCATACTTCTTCGGTAACTGAGGACTACCAGAGAGAGATAGAATAACTTCCGAGGTAGAAGTTTGGACTAAGTGGATTGATGCTTTCAGCTCCAATACATTATCATTTGCTCAATTGTGTTGTTTATGGAAAATGTTTCAAAAATTCAATATTCTCCATTTTGATGTCTGAAACGGAATTTATTATGGGAATTGAATCAGATTTTACCTGACTAGGTTTGCTTCTGAAGGCAGGTTGATACTTCATTCTGATCGAACGTGGACAGCATACACAGATGATCCTCAGAAAAGCCCTGAAACAAATAACATAAGACTGTATTAGGAATGATGGCTATATAAAATTGGATCCACAACGAATATTTATCAGATAAAAGTAGTAAATAGAACATGATTTCATGAGGCTGTGCATCTGAGTACACGGGGGTTTATGACGTGTAATATATACAGGGTCCGTCATAAAATATGTAAAATATCGGAAAAGCTCGAAAATCGTCAATGAGCATCAAATTCTCACATAAACTTAATAGTAACTCCAATTGAAGAAGCTTTTAGTTTTTTCATTGGTTTATTTTATTTGCCACATAATTATCAACGTTCTTTTTACTTTTCAGTTCGCATCAGAAACTTGTATTAATTCAATATAAAATCTGCTGTGATTCCAGCACCGAATTATTTATATCTGATATTTTTTCGTAAACTTTGGTACACAACCATTCAAGGGAATAGCAAAACCAATAATGACTTAAAATTTTTCTTAAAAAATCGCTCACACAATTTCTTGAATTTTAACCTATAAAAATATACGCAATACAATTTGGTTTTTGTAAAAAGAAAGCGATATTCTGTCCCAAAGAACAGTTTCATACGCTTTACATGAGTTTAAAATAAAATTTGAAGCAACTTTTTGAATTGATTCTTTCCATATAGTGCCATCTCACCCTACTCTTGCAATTTGCCGTTATACCATTGATAACGAGACATGTGTCAAAGTCGATTTTCAGGTTGTCGAACGTGCACGTTCGATCACCCTTACAATTTTTTCCAGTACTCTTATAATGAACTTTTATCTACTTGTGGAATAAAGGAAAATACAAACACATTTCACTTATTCATTATTGATTTCAACATTCACCTTTTAAGACATTTCGTTCTTAGTTTCATGATATTTCACTTCTTTTCCATTATTAACAAGCTTGTAGTTGTCATTGGATTCAGGACGCATTGTGTCTCCTCTTGTACGGAACGATTGGTACCAGAAGAACTTTAGATTTTCCCTTCAAGCTTATTACTTATAGAATCAACTTTCTGCCACAGCTGAGCTTCTCCACCTAATGTGTCTTGTTGTTGAAAGATCAGCATCTTTATATATAAGCTTCTGGGTTTGTCAGATTGAAAAATTAAGCATTTGTTGAAAGAACTTTCGACAAAGTGTTGATTCCAACAGGTTGTGAAGTACATTTCTGATTAGTGTATCGTAAAAATAGTCTGTCGGTGGACAACCCCTTCGGACGTAAGGACATATATTGTCTACACGTCTCCACAGTATTGATAAAGAATCCTGCTTCTATAATTGTGAATTTTCGTGAAATTCCGGTCCTTGTATCTGGTATCGAAACAAGCAGATATGCACCGCTGTCTTGTACAAAACTGATTTTCCAGTTCGTCAATGAACAGCATCAACAGGCACCAGACACTCCCATTATCATTGCAACCTAAAATTTCAAAGTTTATTATCTAAACTATCTGGAAGATTACGAGACATTATTGCCTTGATCATCAAATATTCTTTATCGCATACTCTCGACAAAAATTCTTCCACGTGTGATCTTTTCAATACTGCAGATAGGCACTGAGATTACTCCATTTCCCAATGTCTATGATTTATGTACCCTCATTGTGGATGAAATTGCTTGCATACTTCTTCAAATGGCAGACATAGACGATATCGCTCCCGCCAGAGAGCGCTAGTGTGAGTGGAGGTCATGAGTGACAGTAATAACAAGTAAAAATATACAATAACACTTTAAATAGTTGTTGCTATGGAGAAAAACGGCTAAAAGCCTCATTTATGAATTGTAAAAAAAAAGCAAAAACTTCGGCGGTAAAGAACAGTTGATACAAAAATGAGTGGATGGAATCGGTGCATAAACGTCAGTTTGTAGGTTAACTTGTCGATATTTGTTGAAATTTATTTACTGGCTATAAATCTTATTCTTTCAGATTACTCGATTATGATAGGAATAAACTTTTCATGTCCGTTATGCACTTATCAACTACTCCAATCTGACCTCCACTAACAATTGCGCCATCTTCGTTAAGCTTGCCAGAATACATGCCATTCAAGAAAGACGATAGCAGGACTTTCTCATTTATTGTCATTACCATTTATAAAATTCGGAAAATTCTTTTTCATAATGTTCCCTGGACTTGGCAGGCAATGATAATTGGCATGTTGCTTCTTCAGCTTCCTCAAGGATTGTATCAGGAACATAATTATTTTCTTGCTTTAGATTTATTGCATATGATTGGTTCACTTAGTTCCTGAGTAATCGAAGGTAACTGGTGAAAACTGTTAATTGTTAAAGAATTTTCAAAATTGTTTTTCTGTTAACCAGCTGTAGTCCTCTACGAATGACAGCCCTTAGAAGTTGAAACGTGCGAGCCAAGGATTAACGAGATCTTACCTTTCAACGTGCGATTCCTCTGATCTCAAAATTGTGTTGTGGTGAGCCTCGAGGCTCAGTTTTGGGCCCACTACTGTTTTTTATATACATCAATGATATAGTAGACATAAACAGTGAAGGAGCCTTCACACTGTTTGCAGACGATGCTACTATCACATGGCACAATAAAGATGTCTGTGTAGATGATTGCTTCATTCATAAGAAAAAACTTGAATACATTCTAGGTTTGAATATTGACCTCAATTGGAAATTACACAATCATATTTTAGCTATATGTGAAACAATATCTTCTGGGTGTTCTGCAGTTAGAATTGTCGCCAATGATTGAGGCTTCAAATTTGCAAGAAATGGTGGAGTCTCATCTAAGATACGGCATTGCTTTTTGGGACAGCTGTAATAATAGTCAGTTTGTCCATATACTCTTCGTGCCCCAGAAACGTGCTGTGCGATATATTTATAAACTGGACTCAAAAACGTTTTGCAATAAGTACCCTAATTTCAACTTTACCATGTCTTTCTATAATTGAAACCGTTTGTCTTACTAACAGACATCAGTATCATCTATAATACACTCAGAAAGACAAAATTAACTCTGATGCCATATTCCCTTACCCTTGCCAAATTTAACATTTGTAAGAAACTCATTTATATAGAATGAAGGGAAGATGTTTAATCACTTGCCATTCTCAATGAAAAACAGAGCAGCATATGGTCCATTCAGAAATGCTGTAAAGTAATTTTCACTCTGCAGACGGCATTATACGGTACATGAATATTTTGAGGATATGAGGTGTTTTCTGATTTCATAAGTTTTTTTGTCGGACTTCTTTGTACATGAGATATATAATATTCGACAATAAAGAATATTATTGGATTTATTGATTGATAAACATTCTTGAGCGAATAAAATGCTATCTAAAACACGTACTCAGTAGATAACAATTTTTTCCATAGACTACAATTTCATTAAGGGCACTGTATAGGTCTTCATCCCAAACGTTTGGTTCTAAAAATATTACTAGAGGAGACAATTTCGTTAATCCGACCACTTTTATATTTATTGAAACTGAGATCCACCTCAATATGGTACATGATGTCTTTGGAAAATTGTGCAAAACAAGAATACAGAAATATCGTGAAACTGAGCAATTACAATAACATTTTTCCTATGACCATATAGGAAAGTAACTAATATAGTCAGTACTGTACAGTTTCACGGAAAATTGCTTATATCCACATGCGTGCGGAAAGTTAATATAATAACGTCTGAAAATAATTTTATAGGGAAATATTTTGTATTTATAATAATTAAGTAGAATGTGTCTGATTATGATTTTTGATCTCGTGGTTATTATATAAAAGAAACTATTTCTTATTCTTAGTTATTCATTGAAATTCGTGTAGTTACTTGAAATGGTACTAAGTCAACATTTTTGTCGATTTTTTGATTTTCGGATTATCGCGTTGTCGTAGGAAAAATAGTGTACATTACTTGTGCGAGAGTTGTTTTCAACACTCATGGGTTGTTGCGCTCGGCATGAGCCTCGTGCTTCAATACTTAATACGCGTGTGAAAAATGCCATTTTCTATACTCGTAATGTAATATACTTAAGGTTAGCTGGTACAGTTTTTTCGCTAATATCGATTGAAAAAATAATGACTTGATACAATTCGCTGAAGGAAAGAATTAAAATGCAAGTACATTCATTTGTCGATTTATTTTATTTTCATTAAATTTCACGGAATTCCATTTCGCACGGTTTTACCGGCAAATTGTTTAGAAATCAAACGACTCATTTTTCCTATTTATCAATTCATTGATTAGTTTTCATTGTTGTCCTGTTGGTATTGTTTGGAAAAATCCAAGGTTTAGCGGAAATTGAAAAAAATTAATAATCATGCGGAGAACGTCGCGATGAATAGAGAAAAAGATAAAACAGGAAGAAATATAGCTTCCATGTCTGATTGAAATATCCCTGAACTGCTTCTGAATACATTCAAGTTTTTCTCATTCCACTAAATAACGATAGTTGTTCACGAACGAGTGATTATTCGTTAATGATGTATATGACGGTATACATTGAGTGCAATTGCTCATACCCCTTACACATATAGAGAATTCCTGTCTTTTATTGCAAATTCTCTATAAGAATTAAAAAGACGTGAATACGAATTGTAGAACGTCAACGAATTGTTTTATTCCTATTTGTTTTCATGATGATAAATTAACGTACAGTGTGTTAACAAAATATGAGGATACTATACTCATATCTATAAATAAATAAAGAAATAAATAGGTACATATTTTTGTTGACGGATTTGTTATATGGAATCACAGAAGATTACAATAATGCATGAGTATAAGAAAGACCCAAGTGATGAATATTGGACTTGTTAAAATAAGTATCACGTGTCTTGACAACGTATTCAGAAATTGCATTTCTACGATTTGATAGTTACAAGTGTGTGATTCTGTCCGGATAATTTACTCTGTAAACTTGATACTTATCAATAAAAGCATTTATTATTATTATTATTATTATTATCAAGATAATTCCATTCAAATTCGAGTCTATGCATGGGGATCTCGGTAACGTTGAAAGATAGAGGGGTGGTTGAATGGAGACAAAATTGCGTATTTTATTGGTCAACTACGTGAAACAATAAATTGATCTAGCTTGTTTAGTTCTGAAATTTTAACTGAAAAAAAAAAGCGAAATTTTTATTTTGATTATATGCTTTTATTTAATGAAGATTTTTTTAAAAACTTCTGGCACTATATCGCGGCCATTTTTTGTAAACTGTCCAAGTATGCAAATAAGAATTATGTACAAAGTATCATACAAAGTGGGCAACCCTCAACTTTATTTCTTAACGCATTTTTTCAAATGCTACGGTCATGTTTCATATTGGAGTACTAATTTCATCTGAGCTATAGAGTTTCTGTAAGTATTGAACTATAACTAGTGCAGTTTGATTTTTTCTTCATTCCATAACAGCTGTAATTGAAAAATGTCAACTTGTCATTGATTCTCTTATTATTCTCTGATATTTGTCAAACATTGAAGTTTTGAACTTGTCGCTAAAATTGATATTGGGGAATATTTTTTCACCCATGTATGAAATAAAAAAAAATCAAAATAAACTAGCTAAATAAACAATTGTGGAGAAATGAAACAAGGCGCCACAGAAAAAACTTCGAGAGTTTCTTGTATCATTGGGAGGTGTTATACTTTTCTAAATTGCCAAATGACAAAAAACTGTTCCTCAGAATAATTGATTTTCAAATCTATTTTGAGCTTCTCAGACTTTTTCTAGTTATAATATAATTCAGGTAGAAAATGGACCGAATTCAATTATAGCATGTAACGTATCCAAGGATTTATGCAAGCTCCGCCAGATAAACTTTAGTTCATACTTTCACACCTGCCGGGGCTTTTCAATTACAGAGTTGTGTGGTTAGCACGTTGTCATAAGCGTATATTCTGTGTATGAATTGATTATGTATGAGATTAAGTGCTAATCTTCAAAAATGGATATACAGTGTGGGCCATAATGTAACATATGGGAAACAATTCATTTATCAAAGTTGGAAAATATGCTATATAGGGTATCGTTTTTGTATATCAAGGAACGCGACAAGTTAATATTTGGTAAAATTTGAAGTCACATTGTTTTTTGTTTTCAGTTCAAGATTTTTTTCATCAAACTGTACATGAAATTATTAATTTTAACTTGCACATTCAGTGTTTCGTTAAAGGCTGGCTTATTAGTCATTATGAAACAGTTGAAAATAGTTTTTTCCGTTAACTAGCTGTCGTCTCCCTACGAACGACGGTCCTCAGAATTCAAAACTTGTGCGATCGAAGGATCAACGAGGTGTCACTTTTTAACGTGCGATTCCTAGCACAAGACCACTGACCATGCTGGGAATCGAACCCACGCACCTGTGATTGAGAGGCAAGCGCTCTAGCATCACGACAAGTGCGGCCCATTATACATGGTTATTTAGAAGTTTGTTATTAAACCCAAATTTAAAAAAATCATGTGGAATAGTTTCGTTGTCAAATTCTTTCAAGATACCAATTTTTGTTAAGAACCTTTCCCCTTCAACATTTTGATTTTTGGTTCATGCTTTCAAGTACACTAGTTCATTTTTAAGAGAGAAATGAACATCAACGGTTCCCTTTGATAAATATATTTTTTTTGCTCATTGTTGCCCTAATGTCAGTTTGACAGTGAGAGACCTAGAAGAACTTCAACCATGGTTTTGAGTGCGGAAAATTACTCAAAAGCTGTTGCTCTTGTTGAAGATGGACGTAATTATGAATATGTCGCAAGAATACTTCGTATTGTAACGATTTAGAGACCGGCCCTGATCTAATTTATTATGCACCCTCGTTGAACTACAACTCTGCATATCTGCTGGCGTACGGATCGCCGAGAACAAGCTGGAATAAATCCATTGTTCGATACTATTCGAAGAGCCATCTAGATGAAATGTTCTATACTCCTGAATATTCGAGAGCCGTGAATGGAAACTGCTTGGGAGTATATAAGCGGGACAGGCAGAATGGAGAGGGAGTTACAGTTCCAGAGTTCGCTGATAGATAGCCACAGTAGAAATAAATTGAAATAGTAAATGTTTTAGTGAATAATCGTTGTAAATAGTGTTTCAAATAAATTAGGAAAATTAGTTAGTGCAGTTTTACTACAGTATTCATCGCTGTACCATCAAAAGAGTAGTCGAACGTTTTAGACAAACTGGCAGAAATAAGTGCAGGTAGTGACAGAAAACGAAAAACGACTGCTATTGATGACAGATTTCTTCAGGTGAATGTCATTCAACATCAGTGCAGTCTAAAAATCAACTTCAAGATATTCGAGGTATACATTTTAGCGTTGGGACATTCCCCCGAAGATTGAAGGATTTTGGTTTGAAAGCTAGCAGTCCAGCAACTGGACCCAAAGTACTTCGGCGTCACCGAGTAGCTAGACTGCAATTCACTACATTTATATTGGAACTTAGGGCAATGGAACAATGTTCTTTTCACTAACGAATCCAGATATCTCTTACATTCTTCAGATGGACGGAAAAGAGTATAGAGAAGGAAAGGAGAAAGATTTGCAGAGTGCACTTTCAGTCCCCGTCTGAGTTATGGAGGAGGTTCATTAATGGTTTGGACAGGAATATCCCGGGGGGGCTGCAATGAGTTGGTGGTCATCGATGGATCCTTGACAGCCCACCGATATATTGGGGAGATATTGAGCTATTTCGTTGTACCTCAGTGGATCTATCGGCGATGACTTCATCCTGATGCAAGATAATGCGCGGCCACATACAGCAAAATGTATATCACACAATACCCCGCGGAAGTAGGTATTAACCAAATGAACAATACTCATTGCTAGACTCATAAACTGAGCTCTCGAACTGGCATTATGGCACAATGAGCAAAGCCATCTCGTCAAAAACTAACATTTCGTAAAATTGGGTAAACTGCTGTTTGGAGTTCGTTTCTGTCTTAAAAATGAACTAGTGCACTTGAAAGCATGAATGAACCAAAAAACAAAATGTTGAAAAAGAATTGTTCTCAAAAATTTTGTCATTTTGAAGAGTTTGACCACGAAATTATTCCACAGGATGTTTAAAAATTAGGGTTTAACAACTAACTTTTGATTAACCCTTTATAACGACTTATAAGCCAGCATTTAACGAATGACATGAATTGCATGTTAAAATTGATAATTTTATATACAGTTTGATGGAGAAATTTTGAAAATTGAACTGAAAATAAAAGACTATGAGATTTAAAATTTTGCCAAATATAACTTTTTTTTGCATGTGAGTATACATACTATGCAATAGTTTCAATTTTCATTTATTCGTGTTGTTTGATTGATTTAGCTTTTTTTCGTCTGGTCAAAAAGAACCTGAAAATGTCCAAGTATTGCAGTAGAAAATCAAAGTGGGTATTAGTTTTTTTTGTCCACGGATATACCGTATATTTTTATGATTCAAACATTTACGACGGGAGAGTATTCTGAATCCGCTGTAACTTTTGTGCTACAAAAATTCGTAATACTTTTTCCCACTTTTTCATTTTTTGATTGGTCATAGCTTACCATGAAAAAATAATACTTCGATTTTTTCTACAGAATTTATTAAACACTTTTAGGTACTTTGTATCTAGAAAAAAATCAAAATTCAAATGAACCAACCATCACGGAAGAATAAAAATAATTATCATAGCTAGTTATGGCACCCTGCATATTTCAATTAATCAAGTAACGAAATCTGGGAATTTTGAGCTGTTTTGAACAAGAATGTGCATTTAGTTTTCGGATAAAAAAATCTCTAATTTGTTTTTAACAATTCTTCACTTTTCGATTGATCGTAGATAGCCTTGAAAATTGGTTGAGTAAAAGAATATTTCATCAACGTAAAGCTGAGTATTCATATTCTTCATATAACGATTTTTTTTAAATTATTTTCCCAAAGGAACACGAGGCTGTTGCTGCTCAATGAAAGACACACTGTATATTGTACATAATTTCAAAACTACCAATGAGTATCGGTTGGTGACTTCTGAAGTTTTCAACACAATTGATCATTAGGTATTGTAGGGAAAACTTACAAAATAGTTTCCATAATTATACCCTATATTTCCAAGTTAAATTACATTCTGAAAAGAGTGTGGGTATGAAATTACCATGTAATTACAAGCAGACGACTGAAAAATATGGGTCCCGTCTCTGATCCTGGTTGTTTTTGCATTGAAACGATTCTGACGTAAATCTTCTGACGACTTCCATCTACTAATAAAGACAAAATGGCAAGCTGCTACTTTTTAGATATGAAAATTCAAATTTCATTAAAATAATTTTCATTTGTTATCCACCAAATGAACACATTACTTCGATACTCAAGAAAATGAGAAGAGAAAATTAATGTACGTCTTGGTCTGACCATAATAGTGGATTCATTGTGTGTGGCCCCTTGTGTGAAATTTCGAATATTCGATAGCGGAATAAATTGAGGTTACACTCTTTCCATCAACTGAGTGAATAGTTACCACATTTTCTCCCAAGTCTTGATACAGTACGTTTTGTATTCTACAATGTTGGTTACAGTACAAAATCCATTCAGTACATACCCATACGTTCAAAATAATGTAAAGACAACTTTGATGTGCAGTTTTTGTAGTATTTATCTTCCGATGCGAAATACAACGTCAGTAAACTCATTTCCATATCACATTATGTTCTCTCCTTACTATTTTTGTCTTTACGTGGTTCAGGGATTTCTCTGCATATAAATGGGAACACACCTTTTCCATTCGTGATACACCATCTCATAGGCATCTACTTCCACCCGTAAACAACTAGTGCTGAGTATATCAGAGTGATTTTCAAAGGGACATGATCTTGTATGCATTACGGGCATTGTCTATATTTAGAGGAGGAATTGTCTTCCGGAATATATAGCAGCAATAACAACGATGCTTGTTTGTATTACACGGTAATATTCGATGAATTTTTCGAGAAATTAATTAGTTGGAGGTAATTGCGATGATGTACAAAAAAGTAAGACTGATTCAATACCACAACTTTTTTTTTGAAATTTGTTGAATAGTGTTCCATCGTAAAATTCTTGGAAAAACATCATGATAGTGTTCATATCATAAAATCACAAATCAGCTGAAACATCAACTTTCAACAATAATATTTTCAACTCTCTATGAATCAATGCATACTGCATGCTGTGTGAAACTTAACATATTTGAAAGAGATAGAAATGAAAGATAAATATACTGGGCACCTAAACTTGATCTGGCGTTGCTCAATAACTTTTTACATTAATGTTGCTTTGTCTTCCCGTTCCCATGATAATAATTCTGTAATATTCAGAAAACGTTGCGTCTTGGAAAACAAAGAAAAGTAGGTGGGATATTGATATGAAGAATCCATTTCCAGCTACCACAGAAATGCAGAATTAGGCGGACTTCCACTACTTCTTCAATGTTTCACTACACAAACTATACGTGTGTGTTCCCATAACGTTGTAGTCTCCCACCTCAGACCAACCTCTAGTACAAGAGGTTCCGCAGTTTCAGGTATAAAAATTCATATGTAGTAAATACTTTAATATTGAAAAAATGTATCCCTTTTACCCAGTTGCTATTGCAACATACGGTGTTTTTGGACCAAATTCTGTAGAAATGTACGAAGAGATTGGGAAAAGGATGATGAAGTCTACTGGTGATTATACACTCGTCGTTTATTTTTCTTGATAAACCCAAATGTTTTCCTCTTTTTGATAAAGATAAATTTTTCATCCGGTCATCTAAGATACTTGTCATGAAACAATCTCCTCATTCTGAAGAAATTTATGGTTTAAAGGGATTAATGGGTATTGGCAATACTTGTTTCATGAACAGCATCATACAATCAATAACCATTTATGTCAAATACTGAATGTATTTAAAATTTTCTGAAGGATGAAAAATATATGGAGAATATGAATAATATCTTCTCAACAATGAAAGCATTTGCAGCTGTCATACAAGAATTGTGGTCGAAAGATTCGTCTGATAGGGTAGTGAACACCTTTTCTTGATTTGCTCCACGTTCCATGAATCATAACCAACAGGACGCCCATATACTGTCTGGAAGGTCTTCATGAAGATGTTCACAGGATTACAGTGAAACCTAATCCTATTATGACAGAAATTAATGAAGAACTGAGTAATCATGGAAAAGCCAATGAATCTAGGAGTGCGTTCAGAAAAGACGTTGGGCGCACCCACAAAGGACAACTTGTATAAATAAAAGGAGGATACTAACGCAATTATTCCATTCCAAATTCCGTAATGAAGTCAAACTCGACTGGTAGAAAGATGCCCGTGACATTTTGAAATCAGTACTTAGGTACCCGGCAGACGTTTTCTTTCGCGTTTACAGTGTAAATACCCTACGCATTACGTCTTTTATGAACGCACTCTTGGTGTATAAGAACAGACAACTCAGTAATGATAGATAATTTCGTTGGCCAGCTGAAATCAACAATAAAATGTACCTATTGTGGACTTTGCTCAGTCACCTTCGAACCTTTCTGGGATCTCTCTCTTCCAATTCCAAAAAGAACAGGCTTACTTAGTCTTTCAAAATGTTTGGACTCTCTCATTATCGAGAAAAGTTTAAACTATGACGAGGAACTCACTTGTTCGAATTGTAAAGAAAGGAGACCATGCACAATGTCATCCAATCCAAACATTTCCTGAAATATTGATGATTCAATTAAAAAGATGTTCAACGGAAAGCTATAAAGAAGGAAAAATAAAGTATATGGTCTATCCAACCAGACTGATAGTAGGACAACTTTTTCCGGGCATTATACAAAGCCTACTGTAAACATCCATACGCAAACAAATGGTAGGAGTGTAATGATTTGGGAGTCTCACTGATATCCTCCCAATCTCTTGTTTCTGGTGAAGCATATCTATTATTTTGTGAGCAGTTTCCGATCGTGGAAAAGATTTCTTCAGGAATCGTCTTCATCATTGGGAAAGACTGGACCAAACCTCAACGGTGACATCTGGTGCCAATGCAAGAAGAGATGTAGTGATAATGAGATATCAAGTTTGAAATAGCTCATGTTCATTTTGATTAATGATTAATGTATTGTTATTTATATTTTCTTTGTATTTATACTTTTATTAATAAATTGATTGATAATAAAAATAATTGATTGAAACATTTTGAAATGTCTACACTATTATTGGATTGTAACATACTTTTGATCATTGAATAACTCGACCACACTGTTGAAGGCTTCTTTTGTTGTAACAGTTCCGAAAAAAAAAACATAAAACCGTCTTCGAGAAAGAACTGCATGTATTTTCCATCTCCCATTCCATAAATCTTGAATTCGCGGTTTCGTAAATTTTCCGCGATTCATCTGGCAATAAGTTTTATGACGATACATTCGCTGCTTCTACTACCTCCGTTGGAGTCAGAGAAAACTTAGAATTAGAGAAGTGATATCTTCTCAAAACTGTTGATTCTGGGCTACAGAAAATTCTCATTGGGTTATTAATTGTAGACACCCGTACGCAGATACGTGACACGAGTACAATGACTTTTATGTGTCACCAATTACTCCGAACACACTTGTGAAAAGAGAGACATATATTCTTTCCTGTGAGTCCCACTCATAGAGTATTCATTATTTTTGTTTTATAGTGTATTTATTTATTCATTCATTAATTTATTCATTTCGAAATTATGTACGTATTCATCTCATTTATTTTGTGTATTGACTTTTTGAAATAAAAACTTCCCATAACACCAAAACAACGTCAATTTCACTCTATGCGAGTTTTTGCAATACATTTGGCATCCTCAGGAGCTCAAAGAAGGAGTACTAGTTGCTAGTACGTTTTTTTAAATTATTTCTTGGATAATATGAGTTTTGGTGATAATGCAGTTGACTTGTTGAAGAATTATGTGCTAAGACGTGTGCAGGCATTGGCGGACGATAAAACATAGCTCAATACACGCTCGTGGTAAGTGGTGGTCCACAAGGAGCTATCCTGGGACCACTACTCTTTATTCTCAACGCACATGAATTTCACGCAAGTCTACCACACTGCTCTTAATTTCTCTGCAGAATTATATTACAGTTTTGAGGGAAAGGATATTGCAAATGCTTGTTCACTAATCGATGATGACCTCACACAATGATAAAATGGATTTTTTGCATCAATGCATAATTGCATTGATTCAAGAAGATTGTATTCTTGAATAGGTCCAACCAAATATAAGTTTGATTTTTTGACAGAATCCTCTTGACCACAGGAAAAGAAAATGTTTTGAGATATAAGATCACTGTCTTCTTTGAATGATGGGAGTTGGTTGAGGCAAGAATATTTCAACTTCAATAATGAACACTTTTCTTCCATCAATGTGACA
This sequence comes from Chrysolina americana, assembly GCA_958502065.1. NCBI lineage: Eukaryota > Metazoa > Arthropoda > Insecta > Coleoptera > Chrysomelidae > Chrysolina > Chrysolina americana. The sequence goes on from OY293414.1 coordinate 16,162,935, forward strand.
CCTGTGAGCGTTAAACCTCTTGACACAAGAGGTTTCATGTTTGATCAGGATGAAAACATCTTCTATTAATTATTTGGAATTTTTCCATAAAACCTCAACACTTTTTTTCCAAATATGTATGTATTCCATTAGAAATAATAAAATGCTCATAAAAATATCATTTATTAAATAAATACTCATTGAACAATTTTCAACAATAACAATATCAACAAGGGAAGAAAAATTAAATTTATTGTAACATTAACTTTACATACAATAATATAGTTTAGCGAAAGTTTTCAATTGTTCGTTATTCATATGACCACACTGATAAAAAGGATTTTTTGCATCAACGCATAATTGCATTGATTCAAGAAGATTGTATTCTTGAATAGGTCCAACCAAATATAAGTTTGATTTTTTGACAGAATCCTCTTGACCACAGAAAAAGAAAATGTTTTGAGATATAAGATCACTTTTTTCTTCAAATGATTGGAGTTGGTTGAGGCAAGAATATTTCAACTTCAATACTGAACACTATTCTTCCATCAATGTTATCCTTTAACACCTGTGAGCGTTGGACCTCTTGACACAAGAGGTTTCATGTTTTATTAGGATGAAAACATCTTCTATTAATTATTTTGTATTTTTCCATGAAACCTCAACATTTTTTTTTCAAATATATATGTATTCCATAGGAAATAATAAAATGCTCATAAAAATAACATTTATTAAATAAATAAATACTCATTGACCAATTTTCAACAATAACAATTTCAACAAGAGAATAAAAATTAAATTTATTATAACATTAACTTTACATACAATAATATAGATAAGCAAATATTTTCAATTGTTCGTTATTCATATGGCCATACTTGTTGATGAAATGAGTAACTGCCAACTCTGCAATCTGTCTCTATCGGTGTTATTTAGGGTGCTAGAACTGGCCTTCGTCAAAAGAGCTTGCTTGTCCCAAGAAGTAATTTCTGGAAAATACAATCAGGTCAAAGTTTCTCGTCACAGCTGGGACAATATAAAAATTAATTCTATACAGAAACTTTTTATGATGATATCTGTTTCAATGTCAGACGTTTCGTTATCGAAAAATCATCAACTTATATTCTTCAAATACCTACTTGCCTTTTTTTCGAATAAAAGTTTGGTTAAGATATTTTTTAATTCAAGTATGTATGATGACTAAACGGGATTTGAAGTTGACCTAATCTTGAAATAATGAGAGACAGGTACGAAACAAATATTTTTGATTCAAGATTATCTGCATTTGGAGGTTGAGTATGTGGACTGTGCATTCAATTGGTAATAAAAATATGCCATGAAGACCATTTTCAAATACTTAGGATATTTCGCATGAAATGTTCGAGGAGTTGGTTTTGGCCCATTGGGAATACCAATAATTATTGATAAATATGATTAACTACCTCTTTGTTGTGAATTGTAACGCACGTAGTTCATAACAAAGGTCAATTGAACAGAAAATAATGCATTAACAACTACAAACAATGGAGGCATATTGCTATATGTAAGAATTGTTTTGTAGTATTAATTTTATACCTACGTATTTAATGAAAACCGTTAGCAGTGATGAACAACAATACGATCGAATACAGAAAAAATGCTACCAAATTATACACACAACAATTGAAAACGAAAATATTTTCAACCTACCTTCACAACAACCTCCATAAATGATCTGAATTTCAATTCTGCAGGAATAATTCAACCTCCATATTGCACTTCCTTAGTGGCACATCTGCACACAAAACCACTAAATACTACGAAGAATATAACAACTTTGATATTCGAACCCCCTCAGTCAGTCAAACGGAATACGATTACAAGGTAGAGGTCCCGGTCGCGTGGGTTCGCAGGGTTTCGCGAGCACCCGCTATGGCTTAAGCTCATTTGTTGACTGTATCACGTGCTTTCTCCAGATCTCTGCTGAAGAATTATATTTTTGAATAGAGAGGAACATGTTCTGCAGATGAGTCAATGTTGGCGTTCTGTGCATCCATGCTATCGATATCTGAAAATGTTTGCCTTACTATTGGAAGCTGCAAAATCCAATGCAATTTTCTCATTCTAGAAGCAAGAAAAAGATGCACTGATATTGTTCATAGTGCATTAAATCAAACCAAAATGAAGTGAAAGATAGAAAAAAACCTTGGTGTCCTCTTGGACAATGGCTTCAACGATACTCTTCACATGTGACCATGATACTGCGTAGAGCTTTTTGTAATTCTTAACTATTTCACAACAATAGATCTCTACTTATCAGAGAAATTAAAACAATTCTTTGTGAAACACTGGTCCTATCTCATTTAATTCACGCAGATACAGTTTATGAATTTATTAGTTTAAGTTTTTATTTTTTTTAAGGAAGAATGTCTTGTCAATGAAAGCCTTTATTATTATTATTAATTGTATTATACAAGGTGACAACGTGAATGGTCATCTTATGTACAAAATGACATAACTATTACAAATTGCCATCCATTCATAGAATGTGAAAGGAATAACGCTGTAATGACTAATGAAAAGTCCACCTCCAACATCTCCCCAGATTTCCAGATACCACTATTAAAATAATTGGTGTTAACTGAAATCATATTCAAGAAATGGATCGTTCCAATAACAGTATTCAATATTTTTTTTCTAAAATAGCGGAGGAGAAACGATTCAGAAACTCAAAATGTACTATATTCCATGAAAAAAGTAAAATAATAAATTGCTCTAGGATACGTCATCCCCCTAAGTAGCCTCCCAACCAGAATGATATTGATGAACATCATTCGAAATCGAAGAAAACGTTACTAAAAGAGGTTTGGATCACTCGGTATAAACGTACTTTCTCATAACAGGCGTGAAAATTTCATCTCCTGAATAGGAACTAAGCTTCGCTCCAAAGTATCATATTTCCCTACCGTTATGTACGAATTAAATTCACAGTCATCATGCAAATCATAGTTGTTCCACTTTACAAATTAGAGTGTTGCAGAATTAGGGGAATGCTGGAGTTATTTCCAAAATGTTTCCGGCAGGAATTAGGCCAAATACTGAATGCCAAACCGGTCTAAGAGCGTAAAATAGTGATACACACAGATGTCCGTCGAATTGATGCATGGAATATGAGGTATGTGCAAGCCATGTCCATTATTGATAAACGATATTATTATTATAATAATACGAGGGAAGACTGTGAAACATACATTTTTCGAAACTCTTACTTTCAACTCGTTAAAGAGCTTTGGAATTCATTGCACGATCTACACGACTATTTCACGCACTTATCAAAATGAAATAATATTAGTAGCTCTAGTCAAGATTATCGATAACACTAACCTGACTCTTGACTCTGATTGGTTTGTCAAGTTCGGTGTTTTCAGATGCATATGTGACATTTAAAACGTCAAATCACGCTATGCCGCTATGCACGCATTTGAAAATAAGCAAATTACTTTAATTAAATATGTATTTCGTTCGATGTCAGTGTTTCCTGTATATAAAAGTTAGTAATTTCTCCGATCAACTTCTTCTGCTTTGCTAATTTCATCTGGTCCTGCCGAATTCCAGAATTTTCATTTTCGTGAAATTATATTAAACGAGTTTCAGAAAAATCGCGTTTTCTGCCTCGTCCTGTAGTAATGGTCACCATGATTGATATAAAACAAAGGAAATTGATATTTTTCACATGATATTATACTCAAAAA